>JAPTYO010000012.1:23594089-24844089 GCA_036873135.1 Clarkia xantiana subsp. parviflora
CACCCCCCAGAAAATTATGGAAGATGCATACAAGAAAAGCATGCTCAAAGAGAAAAAAAGAGTAAGGAGACCGAACAACTTGGGGGCACCAAACGAACAAGTGCTCGGCACCAAACCGAGAAAAATGAAAATAAGCCTTAACATGCTAAACAAGATCAAACGGTGCAACTACCACGCAACTAGGAGGGCACCACCTGATCTAGTGCTTGATAGTCCACCCAGAAATAGAAGATGACGCAAATAGGAGGCATGACTTCTTCCAATGGAAACCACAAATGAAGGATACAACATAAGCCCAATACAAGGATTCACTCCTATGGTGGAAGCCACAGTGACCGCCCTCATTAGGCGACACCCACAACTTATACGGACTGGAAGATGCGAAAAGGCAAATATCAACTAAAACTTTCAATGGAGAACATTGGAAGAAGTTCTACACCCGAAGGGAAAAGGGAATATCCACTTCCATTATCTAATTTATTCTTACCAATAGGAGATCTACGGACTCCACTTAAACTTTCCCTTCTGTAAGAAATGATAATAACACTAAATGAAGCAAATGATTTTCAGGGAACAAGAGGAAAGAAGAAAGGCACCATCACTCACAAAGAGGAGGCGTCATCTACAACAGAAAATGGGAAGATCCAAAAAGACAACCTTGACATATGATTAAAGCGCTCAACAACCTTTACATACGAACAAGGGAAAATCTATACGGACAACCATTACAACCGAAAAAAGATATAAGACCTACAGGGCCACCCTTACAACCGAAAATGGGAAGATCCAAAGGAAAACCTTGACATATGATAAAGCGATCAACAACCTTTACATATGAACAAGGGAAGATCTATACGGACAACCATTATAACTGCAGGGACATAAGACCCACAGGGCAACCCATACAACAGAAAATGGGAAGATCCAAAAGGACAACCCTGACATATGATAAAGCGATCGAAAACCTTTACATATGAACAGGGGAAGATCTATAAAGACAGCCATTACAACCGAAAATGGACGTAAGACCCATATGGCCACCCTTCCAACCGAAAAGGGGAAGATCTAAAAAGACGACTCTGAAATATGATAAGGCGATCGACAACCCTTACATATGGAAAGAGGAAGATCTATAAGGACAACACAAGGACATAAACCCATCTTATGGAGGAGCAAGGTGTGCACACTGCGGAGGCAGCCTCAGCACTGAGCGACGAAGGAAAAATCAGCATCCGGGAAACCCGAGAACAAATCACAAAAAACCTACAAGGGAAGAGGTCCCTTAACCTACACGAAAGTGAATTGTAGGGATAAGCTTAAAGGACCATGCCTACACTCCGACAAACGGGGAGAAAAACGCCAGGCCCATTGGAGGCCAAAGCTAGAAGATCGTACTCGCATTCTCCCAAACTAAGCGCAACACCGCTTCCAAAGCACCCTATCGGCTCTAAGATACCAAATTGGAAGGTTCCTCCAATAAGGACACGGTCCTAAGGCTATGTGAAATGGGACTAATGCCCATATTTCATACTTATAATCATTTACATCATCCATATACATACTTGGACTAACACCCACGTTCATGTCGGCTAACGCTCCCATGTTGTATGAACGTCATTCCAACAGGGGATGACGTATAGCCTCTCTTATATAGAGTTGTGTCAAGAGCTTCTACAAGAAGCTACAATGAAATAGAGACTCAAATGAAGGGACACAGTTCTAAGGCTAAGTAAAACGAGACCAAGGCTCGTAACTCTTACCTTTATCCAATATCTATACATAGCATAAATTTGCTTAAATCAGCAATAGCGTTTGGTGTATCCAGCTTCCTTGAACTGGGGGCAAAGAAAATTACAACGATCCTCGAGCACTCAACGAAGGCCGGGACTTTCTTAAAGCTTCTTCAAACAGGAAGCAAGAAAAATCGCGACGTTCCTCGAGCACTCAATGGAGGTCACCGCCTTAAAGCTCCTTTAAACACGGGCAAGGAAAATTACAACATTCCTTGATCACTCAATGGAGGTCAGGACCGTCTTAAAGCTCCTTTAAACACGGGGCAAGGAAAATTACAACGTTCCTCGAGCACTCGATAAAGGCCGGGATCGTCACGAAGGTACATTTCGTAACTCGCTTGGGCGATGTTCTGCTAAAAATAGAGTCAACAAAAGGTGAAACCATTCCTTGACTCGAGGGCAAATGGTGGATATACGCCCAAGCTATCACTAATTGGACCCGATAAATGGTCCATAACCGGAAATAATCCGAAACTTGGAACACGAACACCCGGGCCCATCACATAGGCCCGAAAAACACCCCGAGTAGCGAAATCCACTCAGGAAGACCCCGGGTGGAAATACCACCCGGGGGGCTACCCAATCAAGGTTCCCCCTTGCTCGGGTGCCCGATCAAGATTCCCCCTTGCTCGGGTGCCCGAGCAAGGATCCCCTTGCTCGGGTGACCCGAGCAGGACCTTGGGGATACCCGTCCGGACTAGTCCCTCTGTCTGGACCCCCACCCCGGGCGATATTTCACCCGGGGCTCGCCCTTGGAGGCCACTCCCACACACTTAAACACATTATGCTCATCTACGGTCAGACCGAGGTCAAATGCACCTTACTTACGGTCAAGACCAACTTATATTACGAACCTGCCACAACCGGACCAGGAAACCACTGGAACCGGGGCGGTCTGATAGGAACTCTATAAATAGAGACCTCCTCTCCTCATTTGAAACTAATATTGTGATCTCTCACTCAAGCTCTGCATTCTCTCTACTTTATCTCTCTAAGAGCCTTGTCAGACCTAATTCTAACCTACGGCAAATTATGTTTTGAAAACGTGCAGTTTTTGAAAGAGTCACCACTAGTTAATTAAAAGGCTAACTAGAATCCTAATCTACCCAAGTGAATAACGAATTAAACACCTAAGTATAAAACCGGTCTACAATCAGAAATTTGAGTTCAGGGGTTCTATTACGAATTAAAAAATATAATTTTTTTAACTACGCCCTTTCGGTACTCAATTCACTTAGTTTGCCAATTTTACTTTTATATGGTATATCCGATTAATCTAACGATGTCAATATTTATTTAAATTTTATCATATGCAAAAGTATCATCAATTATAAATCTAACGAAAGACTAATAATGATTTATAGCACCTAATTACGACAAAATATGAAATATTAACATTATCGAGCATGCCTAAATTCATACACAACCCTAGTATAAGTTTAACATATATACATAATTTACCAAATTAAATTTAATCACTTACATTTAAAACTACCTAATTATATATAATAACAATAATATAACATAATAAAAAATAAATGATAATAATAATAATAAAATAACAGGATAAAATAGAAAAAAAAGAAAGAGAAGTTGGAAGGTGCGTCACCTATGGGCGGGAGGACTTCACGGCGGAGCTCCGGTCAGAAGGGCGGCAGTTGGCCGACGGTGGCTTGGTAACGTACGGAAGACGGCGAGGACGGTGACTCCGGCAGCAATGGCGATTTCCGACACGGTGACGGCAACTAGAGCTCCTACAAAGCCCAGGCACAGATCTGGTCGCCGGGCTCGAGCTGAGAGACGGCGGATGGACGAGCGGTGATGCGCGGGCGTCGCCGGGACTGGGGGAAGGGTGGTGTCTTGGCTGGAGGTGCAACTCCGGTGAGGACAGGCTGGCATCGCCGGGAAGACAGAGGACAGAAAAAGGAGAAAGAGAGAGAGAGAGAGAAGAGAGAGAGAGAGATAGAGAGGAGATAGAGAGAGAAAGCGTGGTGGACCGGCCACCGGAGGAGGAGGGCGACGACGGAGGTCGGACGGCCAGAGGTAGCCAGCCGGGGGTGGGAGCTCCAAACGACGGAAGCGAGCCGGCGGGTGGCGGTGGTCCGGCCACTGGAGCTGGGCCACACACCTGCGGGAGGGGATGGTTTTTTGAAAAAAAAAAAATCTATTTTCACTAGAAGACAAAATCGCGCAGACCCCGAGAAAATTATGTATTATTGCTTGTTGTGATATTTTTTTTTTTTATACAATGTAACCTAGACCCCTATTTATACTAAAAAACTAGCCTAGTTACAGATAAAATTTAAATAAAAAATTCCTAACAGATAATTACTCTAGAGAATATTCCTAAGGATATATATTTTTACAGATAATTATTTTTTGAATAAAAAATAATATCTGGAGATAAATATCTTACAGATAATTTTCTAAAAATAAAAAAACTAATTATTATATATATATATATTTAAATATTCCGAAAATATTAAATATATTCGAAATAATTTAAAATATATTTTATAATAATTTCCCTTAAGCATTTTTGGAGACTTTATGGCTTGACGCGTCCGGAATTTGACGTATCATGTGTAACGTCGTTACGTCCGGGTCAAAATCGAGTGTTTACAGTTTGCCCCTCTTTGGACGGACTCCCGTAGAACGTGTTCGAAGGGGTTTGTCCAAAGATGAAGAAACACTGATTTTGACCAGAAAGTATATTCTCTTCCAATTCTTCGAAGTCTTCAAGGTGGCTCATGATGGGTTCGACTACAGCCGTCAGGCCTTTTAACGGCGAGGAAACGGCAAACAGGCCCACCAGGCCCAGAGTAAAGGTCAAGATGACTTTGGAGAAGGGTCCCGACGAAGGGAGTCCCGACGAAGCAAGGTCCCGACAGAGTCGGTCCTGACGGTTGAGCTAGAAGCTCCCAATGAGAAGCCTTTAAGTAGGCCCCGATGATGAATCCCTGAGAATGATAGGCCCTGTCACGATGACGAGGGGCCCCGAGCGGTGACACAACGAGGTAACTCTGGAGTCCCCGACGGGAGTCGGGACTCGTTATCAGAGGATAAGGCCAAGATATGCGGGGCGTGGCCGAGATACGCGGAACGTGGTTAAGATACACGGAGCGTGGCCGAGATACGCGGGGCATGGCTAAGATACGTGGGATCACGTCCGAGATATGCGGGATACGGGCTAACCACCCCTAACGGTTCGCCAGGTACCTGAGGCATCTCTCTGCCTATAAAAGGGCAGGAGATCACCTCAGAAAGACCTACGCTGAGTTGAATACACTCTGATATTTGTTATTTGCCAGTCATACGAAATACTCATTTAAGCATCGGAGAGGGATTCTGGGTCACCGCCCGGTCTATCCCCTCTTGCAGGATTGCGTGGAGCAAAGGAGCTAGGATTGCCGTCAAGATCCGTACCGGAGTTCCACCGTGATCCAACATTGGCGCCGTCTGGGGGAATCAAACAAAAAGCTGATATGCCTTCTACTCGATCGATGGCGGCTGGCAAGAACAGAAGGCAAGGACAATCCGGTGGTTCCCGCCACCCCGCTGCAACGAATCTGGATTCAGTACCAGAACAGGAGGAAAACCAGAACCATCCCCCGGCTGAGCTCTCCCAGACAGGGGGGCACAATGGATCGCATCCCGAAAATATTGCCCCTCAACACCAGGGCAACAGGGGGCAGGAGGCTCCCCCAGCTGCAGACTTGACGAGGGCCGTGGCGGAAGCCATGCCCATGTATCTGGCGGCTGTAGAGGCTCTCTTGGATCGGAGAGAGGCTGAAAGGAGGCAGGAAGAGATGCCCCCGTTGGAAGAGGCGACCCCGCCGACAGAGGGTCGGAATGCACAAGAAGTCCTACCTCGAGGCCAGGACGGAGGTAAGGCAACCGGTCAGCCGGAAAGGTTCGTGGTTGATGGGCCAGGACCAGTACAGCACAGGACCATTCCCCTGAATGGTCCCATCACTCCCGACCAGGTGGTAAAGATCGTGAACATCTGTATGGGAGAACAGAAGCCGCTGGTGTAGGAGCTAAGGGATCGATCCACTCATCCCTTCGTTCCCCGACTAATAGATACCCTCGCCCCGCCAGGGCTGGGTATCCCCGAGATTAAGGAGTATGACGGCGAAGGAGATCCAGTCCGTCATGTCTAGAAGCATCTTATGGCGTGTCTGGGTAGAGCCCCAAACGAAGACATAGTGTGTACACTGTTCCCAAACACACTTGGAGAAAGAGCCCTGACCTGGTTCTTTAGTCTGCCCCCTGGCTGCATTACCTGATGGGCGGACATGCACGACCGTTTCATTCGACAATACCAGGGCCGCAGACGTTTGTTGAAGAGCGTGAGGTCCCTGACCCAGGTGGTG
The DNA here is from genome assembly GCA_036873135.1 of Clarkia xantiana subsp. parviflora. Taxonomy (NCBI): domain Eukaryota; kingdom Viridiplantae; phylum Streptophyta; class Magnoliopsida; order Myrtales; family Onagraceae; genus Clarkia; species Clarkia xantiana. The sequence goes on from JAPTYO010000012.1 coordinate 23,600,259, forward strand.
CAGAGGCCCGACGAGTCGCTGGCACACTATTACCAGCGGTACACCGCCAGCGTAGCAGAGATAGACGAGGAAATCTCGGAGGGCGAAACCATCCGTACCTTTATTCGGAACCTGACAGCCCCTTATGGCTCCGACCTGACGCACAGCGTGGCTGAGAAAGCTGTGTGGAATATGGAAGCATTACAGAAGAGGGTGAAGCGACAGATCGATGTCCAAGAGTCAAAAATAGCCGCGGGAGAACAGGAGCCCCCAAAGTCGAACAAAGGGAAGCAGTCGAGCAAGCCTTTCGACGATCGTAAGTCAAAGGGCAAGCCTGAGGGCAGTCGGGACCGAGGTCGCTCTGGTCGGAAGGATGATAGACGTCCTCCAAGGAAGGATAAGCGGGAAGATCTCGACATTCCTCTCAATTGCTCCATGGCGGAAGTGCTGACGGTCATGGAACGACAAGGTATCTCCAGGTACCCCCCGAAGAAAGATGGAGAATTCTTGGGATCCCGCACGGATCGCTACTGCCGATTTCACCGCGCAAATGGTCACGACACCAATCACTGTCGGGAACTGAAGAAGGAGATCGAAAAGCTGATCCAGAAGGGGAAGCTCAAGGAATTTGTCGGGGACAAGCGGTGTCGATCCCGCTCTCGGTCCCGATCGCGGTCCCGCTCCCGATCCCACGATCGGTCCCTAAAAAAGAAGAGAACTGATCCAGAGTCATCTGGTGTTCGCAAGGAGAGACGAGTTATCAATGTGATTCATGGGGGATTTGCTGCTGGAGGTGATACCACATCCGCCCGAGAGGTCTACGCCTCTAGAATCCCTACGGCGGTGGTACTGGGTAAGAGGTCCCGATCTTGGACCTTGAAAGAAGAGATGGCAATCTCCTTCTCGTCTGAAGACCTCATAGGCGTGGAAACCCCGCATGACGATGCCTTAGTAGTAACTTTGGATGTAGACGGGTTCGAGATGAAGAGAATTCTAATTGACGGAGGGAGCTCCTCCGAAATTCTATTCATGGACGCGCTGGAAGCTATGGGGTAGACGAAGAAAGATCTAAAGGAGGCAAACTTCCCGATGGTCGGGTTCTCTGGCTCAACCTCTTATCCGCTAGGAGTAATCACCTTACCAGTGGAGTTTGGTAGTGGGTGGAAATCAGAAAGGAGGAACGTGGAGTTTGTCGTGGTTGATTCCGCGGGGACCTACAACGCAATTATCGGGAGAACCACCATCAATCCTCTGATGGCGGTTGCCTCGACTGTGCACCAGAAGATGAAGTTCCCTACCGACCACGGAGTCGGAGAGGTCAAGGGCGACCAGGTGGCTTCCCGAAAATGCTATGTTAATGCCACCCGGAGGAGGAGGCGAGAGGCCATGACTGTCCTCCAGATAGACACAGATCCCAGAGAAGAGTTTGGGCGTCCCGCCCCCGTAGAAGACCTAAAAGAAGTCGAGATCGACGGACCTCAGAGGAAGGTAAAAATCGGGTCTGCTCTGACTGAAGAGACAGCCCAAAAATTGATAGAGTTGTTGAAGGAGTTCAAGGAGCTGTTTGCCTGGTCCCCGAGCGATATGCCAGGAATCAGCGCCGATGTGATCGTACACGAGCTGAAGATAGACCCTGCAATCAAGCCTATCACGCAGAAAAGGCGTCCGATGGGCACGGATAAGAAGATCGCGATCCAGCAGGAGGTGGGCAGGTTGCTCGATGCTGGGTTCATTAAGGAGCTCCGATTCCAGACTTGGGTTGCCAACCCAGTGCTGGTGAAGAAGACTAACGGGAAGTGGCGAATGTGCGTGGACTTCCGCGACCTGAACAAGGCTTGCCCAAAGGACTGCTATCCACTCCCGAGGATCGACCAGCTGGTGGATGCCACGTCGGGACACGAGCTATTAAGTTTCATGGATGCGTATTCAGGCTACAACCAGATTAAGATGGCTAAGGAAGACGCTCCCCATACAGCGTTCTATGTAGACAGTGACATCTATCACTACGATGTCATGCCTTTCGGGTTGATCAATGCTGGGGCCACCTACCAACGGATGGTGAACAAACTGTTTGGAGATATGCTTGGAGAAACCATGGAAGCCTACGTGGATGATATGCTGGTGAAGTCCCGACAAGCGGAGGATCACGTGAACAACCTTACCATGGCGTTTGAGCGGATGAGGCTCCATCAAGTTCGCTTGAACCCGACGAAATGCGCCTTCGGAGTCTACTCAGGGAAGTTTTTAGGCTTCATGGTGAGCAATCGAGGAGATGCAGTCTCCGATAAACCATCGGGAGGTGCAAGTGTTGAATGGCCGACTAGCTGCAATGAATCGCTTCTTGTCCAAAGCCAGCGACCGATCAATGCCGTTTTTTGAAGTCTTGAGGGCCAACAAAAAATTCGAATGGACCGCTAAATGTGAAGAGGCGTTCCAAGCACTCAAGCAGCACCTTCGCACACTCCCTCCGCTGGCGAAACCGGTTCCAGGCGAGCCGCTCTTCCTTTATTTGGCTGTTTCTGAATTTGCCATTAGCTCTGTGTTAGTAAAGATTGTCGAGGGTAATCAAGTCCCCGTCTATTATGTAAGCAAGGCATTTGCCAAATCTGAATTGAACTACCCCGCCGTTGAGAAGTACCTCTTTGCGTTGATAATTACTGCTCGGAAGCTAAGGCCATATTTCCACGCACGCGAGATCACTGTGCTAACGAACCAGCCTTTGAAGCATTTTTTGAACCGACCGGATGCGTCGGGGAGATTGGTGAAGTGGGCAGTAGAGCTCAGTGAGTTTAGAATACACTTTGCTCCAAGAACGGCCATCAAGGGACAGGCATTGGCGGACTTTATAGCAGAATCTACAGCCCCCGGTCTAGAAGAAACGGGCCTTGTAGAGGGGGCAACCATGGAGGTCCCGACAGAAGAACAACCAGAGAGGGCAGAGCAATCAGAACAGCCAAACAAGGAAAATACCTGGGAGATGTACACGGATGGCTCCGCGAGTTCAGACGGATCAGGAGCGGGCTTTTTGTTGATACCACCGGGTGAAGGTGAACCGCTCCGATACGCCTTGGCTTTAACATTCAAGGCCACAAACAACGAAGCGGAGTATGAAGCTCTTATCACGGGCCTAAAAATTGCTAAAGGCACTGGAATCGATCACTTGAGAGTGAAGTGCGACGCAGCGTTAATCGTGAACCAAGTTCAAGGGCGATACGAAGCAAGGAGTCCGATAATGAAAAAGTATCTGCGAGAGGTACAAGCCTTGAAAGAGAGCTTCAAAAGCTTCGATATCGAGGCTATCCCGAGAGAGGAGAACGTAGAGGCAGACGCCTTGAGTAAATTTGCCCTGGGGGCACCCTTGGAAGAAAATCGGAAGGTGCACTTCCTGGAGAAGGTGATCTTATCAAACATCGACACAACACAGGTGTGCGCCATTGAAGCGAGATCAGAGGAGGAGCCAACTTGGATGACCCCGATAGTCGCGTACCTGACTACGGGGGCAGTTCCCGATGATAAAGTGGCAGCGGACAGGACACGTAGGATCGCGGCCAGTTATGTGATGCTAGACAATCAGCTATACAAGAAAGGCTGGTTCTCGACTCCATACTTGAAGTGTGTGGCAGAGCCCGACATCGGTCGGATCCTGAAGGAAATGCATGAGGGGATCGCGGCTTGTCACGAAGGGGCCCGATCAATTATGAGAAAGGTGTTGAACTTGGGCTACTATTGGCCCACGATGAACAAAGAAGCAACGGCGTTGGTCCGATCATGCGACGCATGCCAGAGGTACGCCCCGAGTATCGTGGCTCCGGCTGCCAACCTGACATCCATCAAGAGCGCTTGGCCCTTCGCGCAGTGGGGCATCGACTTGGTGGGACCTCTTCCACAAGCACAAGGACAATGTAAGTATTTACTTGTAGCTATCGATTATTTTTCGAAATGGATAGAGGCGAAGGCATTGGCCAGAACAACGGGGAACCAGATCGTCAAGTTCCTCCAAACCCACATCATGTCCAGATACGGGATTCCTAAGGTGGTGATCAGCGACAATGGCCCACCGTTTAACGGCTCTCAGGTGAGGGAGTATCTGGAAGAACTGAACATTGAGCATCGGACCGCCTCCGAAAGCCATGCTCAGACTAATGGTCAGGTAGAATCAGCCAACAAAATCGTGATGGATGGCCTGAAGAAGAGGGTCTATGCCTTGAAGGGCAAGTGGCTGAACGAACTGGAAAATGTGCTTTGGGCTGTTAGAACGACACCCAAACGATCGACAGGGGAGACTCCGTTTGGCCTCGTTTATGGCACGGAAGCTGTCGCCCCTGTGGAGGTAGCTGTGGCGTCCCATCGGATGAGATATTACGAGCCCCTGACGAACGATGAAGTTAGACGTCTGGACTTGGACCCACTCAAAGAGAAGAGGCGGGAAGCCGACGAAGTCCAAGCACGAATGCGCTTAGCGACAGCCAGGTACTATAATCGGCTAGTGAAGTCCCGACAGTTCTTCGTCGGGGAGCTGGTTTGGCGTCGCAACGAGTTCACCCTTTTGGATCGAATCAACAAGATGTCACCAAAATGGGAAGGACCTTATAAGGTCGTGGGGATGCCAGCTCCGAATGCATACAAGTTGGAAGACCTCGATGGCAGAGCGTTAAAGCATTCTTTTAGTGGCGAACACTTGAAGAAACACCATGCTTGAAGAAAGTCGCCTTAAGTGGTGCCCGATAAAGTCGCCTTAAGTGGTGCCCGATAAAGTCGCCTTAAGTGGTGCCCGATAAAGTCGCCTTAAGTGGTGCCCGATAAAGTCGCCTTAAGTGGTGCCCGATATAAAATCGCCTTAAGTGGTGTATGCTGTTTATCATTTAAATCGATGTAAGCCAATTTTGTGCCATCAATAAATAAAGAGGTTGCTTCCAAACAAGAGTTGTTCTTAGATTTATGCTAAGTGTGAAAGTCGCCTTCAGTGGTGCATGAGAAAAGTCGCCTTCAGTGGTGCATGAGAAAAGTCGCCTTCGGTGGTGCATGAGAAAAGTCGCCTTCAGTGGTGCATGAGAAAAGTCTCCTTCAGTGGTGCACGAGAAAAGCCGCCTTAAGTGGTGCACCATCCTTAGATTTATTTATTCTAAGTATCAAAAAGTCGCCTTGAGTGGTGCACGATGCTAAGTCGCCTTGAATGGTGCACGATCTTTAGGTTTATCCTAAGAAATGATTAAGTCGTCTTAAGTGATGCGCGGGACTAAGTCGCCTTGAGTGGTGCACGATCGTTAGGTTTATCCTAAGTAATGATTAAGTCGCCTTAAGTGGTGCCCGATACTAAGTCGCCTTGAGCGGTGCACGATCTTTAGATTTATTCTAAGTACCCAGAAGTCGTCTTAAGTGATGCACCCAATGTCAAGTCGCCTTAAGTGGTGCAAGTTATTAAATCGTCGGGAAGGACGTATGAGAATTAAAGAAGTCACTCGGAGAAGTGCAACAAAAGATCGGAATAAAAGAAGTCTGATATTGATAAGGGCTCAAAGGCCCGACGACGACACAAGAGAAGAAGATACAAGGACTCTAAAAGATAAAGATATTCAAGCTTGGTCCTTGTCGGCAGCATTGGCAGCAGCTGGGTCCGCGGAGTCGGTAGCAGAGGGGTCCACAGGATTGACTTCGGGAGGATTGGCTATCGGGGCGTCCGCACTTGGAAGCTCAGAGGTGTCTTCGACAATTACGGGGGTACTCCCCCCATCACTCTCCTCGGAAAGAGCAAAATACTTCTTCGCAAAGGGAGCGAGGGAAGGAGACTTGTCGAAGTTGATGGCGTCCCCGTACTCCAGGTGGAGCTCCTCAACTGCATTGAAGAGAGTGTTCTCCACCTCCGCGCCAAAGAACTTCATGGCATCAGCTTGGAAGCCCTCCGACCTCCGATAGTCCTCCCGGCCCTTTACCTCCGCTTCCGCTAGCTGCGCAGGAAACCCCGCGATTAGCTCCTCCAAAGCCTTCTTCTCAAGGACCAGTTGGTCCTCGGCAGCCTTCTTCTCCTGGGTCAGCCTGTCCACGACTGCCCCCCGCTCCTGCCGCTCTTGCCTCAAGAGCCCCTCAAAGTCCGCGATCTGCTGCTGGAGGTCCCGAATCTTCTGATTGAGGACAGCCAGCTCTTTGGCAAGCTTCCCCCGTGAAGACTGGGAGGCCTAGAGATCCTCCTGCAGCTGCTCGCGACCCCTCGGTCCCGCTCCCGGGACTCATCGTAGGCAATAATATACCCGATGAGCCGGTTGACGTCCCCGAGCTCCTACAAACAAGAAGAAAAAATGTTAAAGGACAAACGACCCGGTTTATCATCAAGATAGAGAAACGGAGTCTCACCTGTATACGGTGCATGGCCATATTTCGGATGTCCCGCTGCATGTGCGCTCGAGTGAGGCAAATCGGATGCCGCATAGAGGGCAGGATAGAACCCGCCAGCAGATGCAGGGCCAGCTCCTGGTCCTGCTCCCCTTGTGTAAGCGGGACTCCCTGAAGCGTCTGGATGGGAGTCCAGGGGGCATTCTCCTGAGAAGAGTCAAAGGGCTTGTAGAAATTCCCATCAAGAGCAAGAGGAGAAATAGGACGAGGAATGGAAGGGCACGCCTCCGGCTCGGCCCGAACCGGGGAGGGAGTGAACTCATGAATAGGCGACGGCCGCCGCTGCTACGGAGAAGACGAAGGAGGCGGCCCCTGAGGGGTTGGTTTCAAGGGGGATTTCCCCGCCTTCCGACGTTGACGAGGGGGGCCACCCTCGTCAGTTTCCTCAGAGGAGTCTAAAGTCTCCACCTGACGAAATTGTTCACCAGTCGGTGCCTTCTCTCCAGCTGAGGAAGGCACCTCCGCTGAAGGCGGTGCGTCTGCGGAAGATGCAGCACCCAATGAAGCTCCGGAGCGACCTGCACCTGGAGGATGAAGAGCTTCAGAAAGGTAGTCAGGAAGTTCATCGGGATTCTTACACCAAATGATACGTCGGGAGACGTATTGATCCTTCCCGCGGTAATGATAGTAGCCCGCCTTCAAGACTCGGGGAGTTTCACCTCTAAGGATTCTTTTGACATCGGCAACGCGGGCTTCTTTGGTTGAGGAAATTAAATCGGACGGGACCATCCTTTTGTATGATTTAATAGCAAGTCGGAGTTGTTTACCTTCTTCAGCATTATGGACATCGAAGAGTTGGTCCAGATCCACCCGTGTCCGCTTGGGCTGCTCCGCTGAAGGAGACCCCGACCTGGCAGCAGCCTTCTTGGCAGACTTCCTCTTCCGCGAGGGGCGGACAGCATCTTTCTCCCCCTGCTTAAGGAATAGATCGGTCAGCACAGATACCTTCTTGGCTGCAAACACTAAACAAAGAAAGGTTAGAAGTTTACCCAAGAGACCACGTTAGAAGGGCCGTCGAAGAGCTGCCCCCCAGAGACAATACTGATGAGTCGGATCCCGGCGTGCACCAGGTCCCGCTCCACAAGGGAATTAGCGTTGAGAGGAGTGAAAGACTCCCCCCAACGATAAAGCTGGATAAGTTGGAGAGTCTCAAAATCCTCGTCGGCGTAGGTATGGAAGGCAGGCGGAGGGTCTGCTGCCACCTCCCACCGAGGCCAAGGAATTGAAGAATGACGGATGAAGAAGTAGCTCTTCTTCCAGCTACTGTTGTCGGACCCTGTATCGATCAAAAGTCCCCGACCCTTGACCACCTTCCAGGTGTCACTGGTCCAACCATATCGGGCAAGCTGCTGCTTACTCCACTTAGGCATCCGAGGGTAGAAGGCGCAAACCCCCGCCTCGTTGCATTTCAGCCCATAGAAGGTTCTGAAGAGTTGGAGGCTGTAGACCCACTTCTGTCGGAGACAGAGGACTTGAAAGGCGTTCCAGAGACGGATGGCATGAGGGGATAAGGTAGTGGGGTGTGTTCTGTAATGATGGCACAGCTCTACTAGGTTACCGCAAAAGGGGAACCTGATCCCCGCTGATATTTGTCCCGTAGAGACAAATACCTCCCCTTTCTGGGGACGAGTAACCTCAGGGTCACTCGAGGGACGATGTCGAGGATATGGGAAACGAGGTTCCCAGGTAATGGTGATGCAACCCTCTCGGAGAGCTGCATCATAAGCGGTAGTGGAAATCTCATTTGGAGCATAATCAAATTTAAAGGGTTTTCTCCCCTCAGAGCTGGAACCGCTGTCTGAAAAGCAACCAGGGCAAGAAAATACAGTGGGACTCTTGGAAAATTAGAAAGGAAAAGACAAACAAGCAACGAAGAGGGATTCCTTACCAGACATGATGAAGTAGAGGTTGAAGGAGATGAGCGAAACGTCGCCGGAAAAACGGTTGAGGAAATCTCAAAGACCTTCGAAATCACAGAGCTTGGAATCGCAGGGGAATCGCAGAGAGCTTTTGAGAATTCGAAGACGGTAAAAGTTAAATTGTGACTATGGCTAGGGTTTTATAGTCGAAGAAGACAGTTGAAAGGACACTTCGATCCGAGTCGTCGAAGTCGAAGAGTCTTGATCTGGACCGTTGAGATGAAACGTGCAGAAGGACAACGGGCGTAATGATGAAACGGCCTGAAAAGCACTTTTCAGAAAAGGACAAACGCGAAAAATCAGGCACGTGGGTCGAAAACGTCACTCCAATATCTGCTGCAGTTAATGAACTAGGAAACCGAAGATACCCTTGGGATATAGCAGTTATCTACAAAACCGTGAGGAAACGTGGAGGCGAAGACTGATAAACTAAATAACTGAACCGAGGAAAAGATCCCCGACTCTAATATTAGAAAATCGGGAGTTGGAAGACACGACGAACTAAAAGTCCCTCATGTCTTGGGGGCAAATGATGGGTTCGACTACAGCCGTCAGGCCTTTTAACGGCGAGGAAACGGCAAACAGGCCCACCAGGCCCAGAGTAAAGGTCAAGATGACTTTGGAGAAGGGTCCCGACGAAGGGAGTCCCGACGAAGGGAGTCCCGACGAAGGGAGTCCCGACGAAGCAAGGTCCCGACAGAGTCGGTCCCGACGGTTGAGCTAGAAGCTCCCGATGAGAAGCCTATAAGTAGGCCCCGATGATGAATCCCTGAGAATGATAGGCCCTGTTACGATGACGAGGGGCCCCGAGCGGTGACACAACGAGATAACTCTGGAGTCCCCGACGGGAGTCGGGACTCGTTATTAGAGGATAAGGCCAAGATATGCGGGGCGTGGCCGAGATACGCGGAACGTGGTTAAGATACACGGAGCGTGGCCGAGATACGCGGGGCATGGCTAAGATACGTGGGATCACGTCCGAGATATGCGGGATACGGGCTAACCACCCCTAACGGTTCGCCAGGTACCTGAGGCATCTCTCTGCCTATAAAAGGGCAGGAGATCACCTCAGAAAGACCTACGCTGAGTTGAATACACTCTGATATTTGTTACTTGCCAGTCATACGAAATACTCATTTAAGCATCGGAGAGGGATTCTGGGTCACCGCCCGGTCTATCCCCTCTTGTAGGATTGCGTGGAGCAAAGGAGCTAGGATTGCCGTCAAGATCCGTACCGGAGTTCCACCGTGATCCAACAGCTCATACGCTTATTCTGGTGCGGAAACGATAAAACTTCTGTCGGCGGGACGCCTGTTGGCGGTGCCTCCATTAGTAGTGCGGAGAAGTCATGCCCCGGTCGGTGGTGCCTCTGTTGGCGGTGCCTCCGTTGGCGGTGCAGAAAGTAAAGCCTCCAGTGGCGTGCGGAAAGGTAAAGCCTCGGTCAGCGGTGCCCTTTGTTGGCGGTGCCTCCGTTGGCGGTGCAGAAAGTAAACCTCTAATGGCATGCGGAAAAGTAAAGCTTTGGTCGGCGGTGCCCCTGTTGGCGGTGCCTCCGTTGGCGGTGCAGAAAAGTAAAAACCTCGATCGACGATGCCTCCAGTGGCGTGCGACAAGGAAAAGCCTCCAGTGGCGGTGCAGAAAGTAAAGCTTCCAGTGGCGTGCAGAAAAGTAAAGCCTCCAGTGGCGTGCGGGAAAGTAAAGCCTCCAGTGGCGTGCGGGAAAGTAAAGCCTCCAGTGGCGTGCATAAAAGTAAAGCCTCCAGTGGCGTGCGGGATAGTAAAGCCTCCAGTGGCGTGCGTGATAGTAAAGCCTCCAGTGGCGTGCGGGAAAATAAAGCCTCCAGTGTCGTGCAGAAAAGTAAAGTCTCCAGTGACTTGCGGGAAAGTAAAGCCTCCAGTGGTGTGCAGAAAAGTAAAGCCTCCAGTGGCGTGTGGGAAAGTAAAGCCTCGGTTGGCGGTGCCTCCGTTGGCGATGCAGAAAGTAAAGCCTCTAGTGGCGATGCAGAAAGTAAAGCCTCCAGTGGAGATGCAGAAAGTAAGGCCTCCAGTGGCGATGCAGAAAGTAAAGCCTCGGTCGTTGGTGCTCCTGTCGGCGGTGCTTCCGTTGGCGATGCAGAAAGAAGAGCCTCCAGTGGCGTACGGAAAAGTAAGTCCTCCAGTGGCGTGCAATAAAGTAAAATCTCGATCAGTGATGCCTCCAGCAGCGTGTGACAAGGAAAAGCCTCTAGTGGCGGGTATTTTGAAAAGAGCCCCTAGTGGCGTCCGTTGGAGAAGAGCCTCTAGTGGCGTCTGTCGGAGAAGAGCCTCTAGCGGCATATGTCGGAGGAGAGCCTCTAGTGGCGTCCGTTGGAGAAGAGCCTCTAGTGGCGTATGTCGGAGAATGCCTCTAGTAGCATCCGTTGGAGAAGAGCCTGTAGTGGTGTATGTCGGAGAAGAGCCTGTAGTGGCGATGGTTGGATAAGGGCCTCGAGTGGCTTGACGACTTGTATGCATGTCCCTAATTCTTGCCTAAATTGCGCATGACGCGACAACTTAGAGGGATCTTTTTTTTTTTTTTAATCTCTCATATTCTCTCATTTTGCCACGGTCAAAATTTTAGACCGTGCCCCTCGGTTTTCCTAATTTTTGCATGGATCGCCCCTTGGGGTTTTCATTCCATCGGGATTTTATTTTCTCTCCTTTTGCCATGATTGCAATTTCTGAATTTGCTATCATGCCCCTCATTTCCTAATTTTGCCTAGGCTGCCCTTTCGGGTTTTCAACCTAACAGAAGTACTCTTTTTTTGGTAGCCGATTAAACGGTGGTTGTGACCCGTACTTTATTTCCCGTCTCGATGCGAGAGTATTTGTAGCCATTTGGAGGGTGGCAGTGACCCTTTCCTCACCGTCTTCAATGTCGCGAGAGCTCTTTTGATTTGTGACCATTTGGAGGGTGGCTGTGGCCCTTTTATTTATTTCCATCGTCGATGTTCCGGGAGCGCTCTTTCGATTTGTAGTCGTTTTAAGGGTGGCTATGGCCCTTTCAAATGATTTCCCGGCCTCACAAGATTCACGAGAATACTCTTTATATTGTAGCCATTTTGAGGGTGGCTATGGCCCTTTCAACAATCTCCCATCCTCTCAGGATTCGAAGAACACTCTTTGTAGGTAGCCATTTTAGGGGTAGCTGTGGCCCTTTCACTCATTTCCCGCCTTCAATGTTGCGAGAGTGCTCTATATCTGTAGCCGTTTGAAGGGTGGTTGTGGCCCTTTATTTCGTAGTCGTTTTAGGGACGACTATGGCCCTTTTTTATTTTCCCGCCCTTTCAAGATTCGCGAGGTCACTCTTTTATTTGTAGCCGTTTGGAGGGTGGCTGTGGCCCTTTATTTTGTAGTCATTTTAGGGACGACTGTGACCCTTTTTATTTTCCCTTCCTCGCAGGATTCGCGGGGTCATTCTTTTATCTTTAGCTATTTGGAGGGTGGCTGTGGCCCTTTCACTTATTCTCCGCTTTTGATGTTGCGGAAGCGCTCTTTATCTGTTGCCACTTGAAGGGTGGTTGTGGCCCTTTATTTTGTAGTCGTTTTAGGGACGACTGTGGCCCTTTTTTATCTTCCCGCCCTTTCAAGATTCGCGGGGTCACTCTTTTATCTGTAGCCGTTTGGAGGGTGGTTGTGGCCCTTTATTTTGTAGTCGTTTTTAGGGATGACTGTGGCCCTTTTTATTTTCCCGCCCTCATAGAATTCGCGGGGTCCCTCTTTTATCTTTAGCCGTTTGGAGGGTGGCTGTGGCCCTTTCACTTATTCTCCGCTTTTGATGTTGCAGAAGCGCTCTTTATCTGTAGCCATTTGAAGGGTGGCCGTGGCCCTTTTTTTATAGTCATTTTAGGGATTACTGTGACCCTTTTATTTGTAGTTGATTTAGGAACAACTGTGACCCTTTTATTTCTTCACTGCTCTCACAATATTAGCACAAACACTCTCTTTATTTTCCTGTAGCCGATTAAAGGGCGGCTGTGACCTTAAAGAAAACTGAGTTTTTTTTTCTTTTTTTTTTTCATCTCACCTTTTGCCATGACTGCCCCTGTGGGTTTTCGATCATGCCCCTCTCCATTACTTTTGCCTAGGTCACCTTTACATGTTTTCAACCTAGCGAGAATTCTTTTTTTTTTCTCCTATTTTTTTTTAAAGAAAATTTACCGCAAATAATTAACAACAAATATTTACATGCCCCTAGTGGAAGATTGGAGATTTCAAAACATCTTCTAGAGAATGACTCAGTTGATTGGTCAAAATACGTCGGTCGTGTCGACGCCCTGGATGGATCCTACGATCAATGGATGACATAGACAATGACTTCTCTCTCGGTTTCTCAAATGCCCCGACTATTGCTCAATCTCGTCTGAGGATGCCCCATGGCTAACACCTGTCGAGTTAGGCTCGTCGCATGCTGGACGAATGGCCTGATTAATGAACACACATGGATGGTGTTGAGTTTGGCACAATAGTCCGCAAATGGTAAACTTAGGCATAGATATTGTCCGAGGTATCTGGGATAAATTCGATAGCTGGCATAAGAATAGTCGGCGAGCGAAGGGTCGTACACGAGATGTGCTCTTCAGGAGTTTTGATTTGGATGATTATCCAAGCTGCACAATGAGTAAGGAAAAACTCAAATTTCGGGGATAAAAATGATCACAACTTCTCTTACCTGGGAGTTGGATTTTTCAGTGGGCAATGTGCTCGCTATGCGACTGGACCTGCTGCATGTCCTGATTCTCCTGCTCCAAAACTTGTATATGTACACCTGCTGAAAAGTACATGCCCCTAGTGGCGGACTGAAAATTTCAGAACTTTTTTCGGAAAACGATTCGGTTCGAGTCAAGCTACGTTGATCGGCACATTGAATCTTCACGGGATTCTCGATGATCTCTTGAAATTTTCTCATCTCCTGACATGTCCGATCTCAATGGGAGATGCCCCATGGTTACCGTTGAATGGTTTAAACCTGGCCACATAATGGTTGTATACCTCGTCTTGGAAAGCGTATGAATTTCACACATGGTGGGTGAAATTTTTCATAGAAACTCTTCGAAGTGCTCACGTTTAACACGGTTGCGGCATTGGTTGAAGTGGACATCCGACCTGCAAAAGAGTAGGGACACTCAAATCTCAAAGAAAAAATTAAGTACAATTTAACGCACCTCAGCGTTAGATATCTCGAGTGTGCAATTTTTTCCTTGTGCAACTGGATGACTGCATGTTCTTTTTTTGTTGCCCCATTTAGCCGGCATAACTTATGTGTACATGATACCTTAACCAAGGGTACCTGAAAAGAGTGAATGAAAAATCAGTGTAGAGAATATGAGAAATCATGCATGATTTTTTGAAAACTCTAATGTCATTCATTTCATAATTTTGATTATTTTTTTTGAAAAGGAATCAAAATTTATGATCAAATGTGTTTTGCGCCATCATGGAGTTTACTGAGTTTGTTGAGTGCATTATCTGGCTCGAACGCGGGACAAATGCTCAAAACAAAGTTTTTTTCAAAAAGGTTTTCTCGTCCTTTGTTTAAACTCGAGTAGTAGCACTCAACTGCACAGTTAAACTATTTTCTCAAAAAAGAATCAAAACTTCCATTTTTTAAATGTTCGCTCATGCGAATGTTGAAATGACGGTCTTTCCAAAAAAGTGCAATATACCTTGGATAAAAACGAATGACACTTTGAGTTTTTTTTTTTTTTTAAATGCTCATGCATGCTCCAAAGTTAAGATTCTACTTCAAGAAAGTTACAACTTATAACATATTACCTGAATGATGTATATGAAATGTATTTTTGAAAGTTAAAATTCTATTCTAAGAAATTCACAACTTACAACAGTTTACCTGAATAATGCATATGAAATGCATATTTTGAAATGAAAATTTCAGGTGGATTTTTTTTAAAATAATGGAATTGAGATGCATGCGTGAATTTGGAAGCTCTATCAAATGCTCTTTCATTAGCATGGTCGATCTTCATGGAATCTCGATCTTTTTTAATTGGATGATCTCTAGGTGTCTTCTATCTTCAACCATGCTTGATCTTAACAGGGATGCCTCATGGCTATATCTGACTGGTTCATAATTCGTCGCATGCTGGACGAATGGCCTGATTAATGAACACACATAGATGGTGTTGAGTTTGGCACAGTAGTCCGCAAATGGTAAACTTAGGCATAGATATCGTCCGAGGTATCTGGGATAACTGGCATAAGAATGGTCGGCGAGCGAAGGGCCGTACATGAGATTTGCTCTTTAGGAGTTTTGATTTGGATGATTATCCAAGCTGCACAATGAGTAAGGAAAAACTCAAATTTCGAGGATAAAAATGATCACAACTTTTCTTACCTAGGAGTTGGATTTTTCAGTGGGCAATGTTCTCGCTATGCAACTGGACCTGCCGCATCTCCTAATTCTCTTGCTTCACAACTTGTGTATGTACACCTGCTGAAAAGTACATGCCCCTAGTGGCAGACTGAAAATTTCAGAACTTTTTCGGAAAAGGATTCGGTTGATCGAGTTAAGCTACATTGATCGGCACATTGAATCTTCACGGGATTCTCGATGATCTCTTGAAATTTTCTCATCTCCTGACATGTCCGATCTCAAAGGGAGATGCCCCATGGTTACTGCTGAATGGTTTAAACCTGACCACATAAGGGTTGTATACCTCGTCTTGGAAAGCGTATGAATTTCACACATGTTGGGTGAATTTTTTCATAGAAGCTCTTTGAAGCGCTCACGTTTCACACGGTTGCAATATTGGTTGAAGTGGTCATCCGACCTGCAAAAGAGTAGGGACAGTCAAATCTCAAGAAAAAATTAAGTACAATTTAACGAACCTCAGCGTTAGATATATAGAGTGTGCAATTTGTTCGTTGGGCAACTGAATGACTGCGTGTTCTTTATTGTTGCCCCATTTAGCCGGCATAACTTATGTGTACATGATACCTTAACCAAGGGTACCTGAAAAGGGTGAATGAAAAATCAGTGTAGAGAATATGAGAACTCATGCATGATTTTTTTTGAAAACTCTACTGTCATTCATTTCATAATTTTGATTACTTTTTTTGAAAAGGAATCAAAATTTATGATCAAATGTGTTTTGCGCCATCATGGAGTTTACTGAGTTTGCCGAGTGCATTATCTGGCTCGAACTCGGGACAAATGCTCAGAACAAAGTTTTTTTTCAAAAAGTTTTTCTCGTCCTTTGTTTAAACTCGAATAGTAGCACTCAACTGCACAGTTAAACTATTTTCTCAAAAAAGAATCAAAACTCCCATTTTTTAAATGCTCACTCATGCGAATGTTAAAATGACGATCTTGCCAAAATAGTGCAATACACCTTGGATAAAAACGAATGACACTTTGAGGTTTTTTTTTTTAAATGCTCATGCATGCTCGAAAGTTAAAATTCTACTGTTAAGAAAGTTACAACTTACAACATATTACCTGAATGACGCATATGAAATGCATTTTTGAAAGTTCAAATTCTATTCTAAGAAATTCACAACTTACAACAGTCTACCTGAATAATGCATATGAAATGCATATTTTGAAATGAAAATTTCAGGTGGATTTTTTTGTTAATATCTGGAGATAAATATTTTACAGATAATTTTCTAAAAATAAAAAAACTAATTATTATATATATATTTTTAAATATTCCGAAAATATTAAATATATTCGAAATAATTTAAAATATATTTTATAATAATTTCCCTAATGTGCCCTTAAGCATTTTTGGAGACTTTATGACTTGACGCGTCCAGAATTTGACGTATCATGTATAACGTCGTTACTTCCGGGTCAAAATCGAGTGTTTACAAGCCTATACACATTTAAGCATCAGAGAGGGCACACCGAGCACCACCCCCACTCGCGCCTTTTGCAGGTATCTCACGGAGAATGAAGGGCGGAGGTCCGAAGCAAGAAGATACTCAGGACACCGTATGCAAATAGTGTACTTACCGGGAGCCACCTCCCGGGCGCCCATTTGCAAGTATACGAGAAGAAGAAGCCCACGAGGCAGAATACTAGAAGGAGGAGTCCGATAAGAAGAAGAGAACGGAAAGAAAATCCCACGAAGGACACTCGTGTGCAAACATTACCCATACCCTACACTCCCTCCCCCTTAAAAAACCTTGACCCCAAGGTTACCGGGACCGTTGAATCCATCATAATCCCAGATAAGAGCAGCCCCTTGGCGAAGTCCAACAAAAGCTGAAAAAAATTCCGGGTAAAAAATGTGAAATCGACTCCAACCAGGTGTGTATAACCCATCAAAAGATGGTGTATGATCTGTATGTTCCACTCCAAAATCCCGTAACGATGACCCTAGCAACATGAATGAATACACAGAGCCATTTCCAACATCTTCATCAAGTGACCAAGATTTTCACAAGCAAAACTTCATTTTCCTTCTTCCCAAGCATTGTTTAGAAAGGATTGAAGCCTTTCAAGATAGTTTTGCATACAAATAACTTCCAAGATCCTAGCATCAGTAGTCATCTTCTCTAACATGCCATCACTAAAGCAATCACCATCCTTTAGCTTATATACTTGACAAAGAAGATCCTCTGGCTGCTTATCTACATTGGTATCATCATCTTGGTGGCCTTCAAGAACATCTTCAATAGTTTCAATTTCATCACATTATACGTAATTCATCACACTCTTCTTCCTCAACTTTAAGAAACTTGATATCAATTCTACCATAATCTTCACCATCCCCAATCGATCGTTGCCCATGTGAATTTGCAACCATAGTACAACAAGGAGTTTATATTGGACAAGAAATCTGAAATCCGATTCTGCCGATATCCCAATCTTGTAAATAGTTCCAAATTCTAAAAAAACTTCGTATAAGAGCTCCTCCGAAATGGACATATGAGCATCGTTAACTTGGACAAGAAGAAGAGGGCATGAATCCCACACTTTGTATTGACTTGAATCCCAAACTTTGGTTTGATCAATATCATTTTTGGAACACATACATTGTCGAATTCTATTCAGAATATTCCACTAAGTTGCAATCAAACCACAACACTGAATTACCAACAGCAGCAAGAGAATCGCAGCAGTAATTCAACAAAAGATTAGCAATATCCAAGAATTTGCAAGCAAGAATCAGTAGCAAAACAGAAATTGCAGCCACAATAACAAGCAGTCATCCAAGCTCACCAATAGCAGAATCTGAATTTCAGCAAGGCATTACCGAAATTACGTCACAGCAATTTCAAATCAACATGTTCTGCAAAATCGAGGCAAGAGCGAACAATTTCATGGACAACGACCGGAATGAAACTATCACGATCGGTGAAACTTCACAGGACGAATAAGAGACTGCACAGTAATCGAGGCGGTTAGACAAGCTGAACAGCGGTGGTGTAGCGATTGCAAATACCGAGCGGCAGCACTAATCGAAGGAGGTGACGACAATGAAATTGACAGCAGTGGTGATCAGAACTCGATTCTGGCAGCTTATGAGATAGGCGGCAATTCGATAGCCACGGTGTGAAAGTCGCAAGCAATCAACGGTGTTGAACCAGCCTAGAACGGACGAATTGAAAGTGGAAGTGGTCGGAATCGGTGACGAGTGAGGTGGTGTAGGGCGGCTGAACAGAATCACGAATGGTGGTCGTAGTTGTAATCGGAATCGCGAGCTTCCACCAATCAGAGGGGGGGGGGGGGGGAATGGCAGCTCTGATACCAATTGATACGTACCAAACTAGAAAACCTAGTGATGATTTGTTAAAGAAGAAGAAGCTCCATGAAGGAGACCAATTTCATCATATTCATCACTGGGAAACTCCCGTACATACAGATTTGGTATTTATTGGTAGCCATCTTCACAATATAGCTAATTACCCCATACTCTCACAAGTAACTAATAAAGTCCCAAAACTAAACATATGGAAGAAATGACCATAACAATACTCTCCTCATATGAAATCCTTGACCTAAAGGATCAAGTAGCTAGACCCACAAAATTGGAGCTGAAAAATAAGCACAATTCTTCTATACTTCACCAATAGCAAGTATATTCCTAATACTAATATGCCTATACCCATACCCGTACACTCCTTCCCCCATAAAAAAACCTTGACCCCAAGGTTACCGGGACCGTTTAACCCATCATAATCCCGGATAAGCGTAGTCCCTTGACGAAGTCCAACAATAGCTCAAAATTCCCGGGTAAAAAATGTGAAACCGACTCCAACCAAGTGTGTATAACCCATCAAAAGCAGTTGTATGAACTGTATGTTCCACTCCAAAATCCCATAACGATGACCATAGCAACATGAATGAATACACAGAGCCATTTCCAACATCTTCACCCAAGTGACCAAAATTTTCACAAGCAAAAATTCCTATTCCTTCTTCCCAAGCATTGTTTGGAAAGGTTTGAAGCCTTTCATGATAGTTTTGCATACAAATAACTTCCAAGATCCTAGCATCAGTAGTCATCTTCTCTAACATGCCATCACTAAAGCAATCACCATCCTGCAGCTTATATACTTGACAAAGAAGATCCTCTTGCTTCTTATCTTCATTGGTATCATCATCTGTGTGGCCTTCACAACATCTTCAATAGTTTCAATTTCATCACATTGTACGTAATTCATCACACTCTTCTTCCTCAACTTCGAGAAACTTGATATAAATTCTACCATAATATTCACCATCCCCAATCAATCGCTGCCCATGTTAATTTGCAACCATAGCACAACATGGAGTTCTAAATTGGACAAGAAATCTGAAAACCCGATTCTGCCGATATCCCAATCTTGTAAATAGTTCCAAATTCTGAAAAAAAAAAAAAAAAAAAAAAAAAACTTCATATAGGAGCTCCTTCGAAAAGGACATATGAGCATCGTTAATTTGTACAAGAAGAAGAGGGCATGAATCCCACACTTTGTATTGACTTGAATCCAAAATTTGGTTTGATCAATATCATTTTCGGAAAACACATACATTGTCGAATTCCATTCAGCATATTCCACTAAGTTGCAGTCAAACCACAGCACTGAATTACCAAGAGCTACAGGAGAATCGCAGCAGTAATTCAACCAAAGATTAGCAATATCCAAGAATTTGCAGGCAGGAATCAGCAGCAAAATAGAAATCGCAACTACAATAACAAGCAGCCATCCAAGCTCACCAATAGTAGGATCTGAATTTCAGCAAGGCATTACCGAAATTACCTCAAATCGATTTCAAATCAACAGGTTTTGCAAAATCGAGGCAACAACGAACAATTTCGTGGACAACGGTCGGAATGAAACGATCACGATCGGAGAAACCGCATTAGAGGAATAAGCGACTGCACAGTAATCGAGACGGCTGGACAAGCTGAATAGCGGTGGTGTAGCGATATCAAATACCGAACGGCAGCACTGATCGAAGGAGGTGACGACAAAGAAATTGACAGCAGTGGTGATCAGAACTCGATTCCAGCAGCTTATAAGATAGGCGGAAATTCGATAGCCACGGTGTGAAACTCGCAGCTAATTAACGGTGTTAATGCAGCCTTGAACGGACGAATTGACGGTGAAAGTGGTCGGAATCGATGACGAGCGAGGCGGTGCAGGGCGGTTGAACGGAATCACGAATGGTGGCCGTAGTTGTAATCCGAATCGCGAGCTTCCGCCAATCAGAAAGGGGAGGAACGGAAGCTCTAATACCAATTGATACGTACCAAACTAGAAAATCTAGAGAGGATTTGTTGAAGAAGAGGAATTCCATGAAGGAAACCAGTTTCATCATATTCATCTCTGGGAAACTCCCGTACATATATATTTGGTATTTATTGGTAGCCATCTTCACAATATCGCTAATTACCCCCCATTCTCTCACAAGTAACCAATAAAGTCCCTAAACTAAACATATGGCAGAAATGACTATAACAATTGGTATTCGTAGGTTAAGGAGTCAACCGTGTTCTATAATCAAATCCGGCATATGATGCCGAGAATAATCGAATGCTTTGCTTAATAATGGGTAAAATATAATAATCGAATCCTTATTGTGTAATATGTATGCAGCATGCTTATTGTGTAATAGTAAATACCATATGCAGCTTCCTTCTAGAAGGAAATCTTCGATTTTTTTTTTTAATCTTTATAAAAAATATCAGAGTTCGACTGAGTAGGCTTCTCGATAGACATGTCTAAGTTTGTATCTGCCAAACTTGTCAACGGTCTCAGAAATTAGTTGTTGAACGATCAAATCATCTGTTTCAATATGCAGGATTTGATATACAGTTGGAGAGCAAGTGTAAACCATCATGGATAGCCTATAGTTCTGCAGTCAAGCTTATAGTTCTGCAGTCAAGCTGTTAGTGGTTCCCAAATTTTGTAAATATTCTTCGTTGAGAGCTAGGATTAGAATTATTATTTCGGTTTTTCTACAAGGTTGACAAAAAAACTATTTTTTTTATGTTTAGTTACTTGGTAGACTTATCAAACTACTTCTAGAAACTTAAAATGAAATGAGTATGTAAGAAAAAATCATACCAAATGCGAAAGACTTTGACTTTGACTATGTTCAAACACCACAAATTGAAATTTGGCTATTTCCTAGAAATGGGATGTGCTGGATAAGGATAAGCTCATTGTGGGCAATCAATCTCTCAGAATATTCATCAGTAACAACATACATAGCCTTTTTAATTCACCTAAATGGAAACATCACCACTAGCACTCCCATGGATTTTCTCTTTATTAACCTTGTTCATCTGCCGAATCATTGCAGCCCAACTCACTTACTCAGACCACTGCGCTACATTTGTCCCCCAAGTAATTCCAGATCTTTCCTCCATAGCATCAACCACTCTTCCATTCTATCAAAACAGCCAGGGATACTTTACCGGCGATGGGGCCCTCGAAGACTCTTCTTCGAACACCTTCTTTTAGATTACGGGGAGTAATCACTACGGATACTTAAACAAAGTACATGCTAGTAATCAAAATTACGCAGCGGAGATTCGCACATAAGGTGCAATTCACGATCTTCTAAGAAGGGACTTCACGATCCTCCGGTCGGTACCCGTAGAGGTTCTTGTTAGAGAAGTCCTACTTGGTACAGGCTCCACATTAAAGCCTCTGATCGATTCTTGGCACAGGGACATATCTCTGGAGTGTTTGCTTGGAAAGCAAATTGGCACACCCTTGGTGAAGACAAAGGGTTCGGCCGAAACTCTGTGGTGTGGGGTTGGAGGTTTTTCTCTCTAAAACACTCTAATGAGGGAATAACCCTAAAAATCCCCTAACACCATGTATTTATAGGAGGAGCAAAGTGGATAAAAGTCCACTTTGCCCACCCTAGGTATTTCGGCCGGCCATGCATAGGGGAGGCCCATAATTTGAGCCTCTCATTTCAATTGGAATTTTGGTCTAGCCCTATTACCCTAATGTGACATTTACCTAATTTCCTTAGGTAAACTATACATATCATGGGCTACCAATTACGGCGCCCATCACCCTATGCTTATAGCTCCCACACGCCGGAATGGGAGGGTGCCTGTTAATGTATTGTCGTCCAAATCTGCATCAAAATTTCACTCCTTCGATCTGCTCCTTGCTTCCGAAAGTTCATACGAGGTTTGCCGTGCGACCGGCGGATACGACGGGCATCGTACTACTCATCTGTTAGGAGTATTGTAGCGCCCGCGGAACGTTGATTCCCTTTTCTCCAATCAACATGTTATAAACAAAATTTATACTGTACCGCGCTGTATCCTAGGTCAGCTGTTAATTCTCCTTTTACCTAGTTTCCACATAGGAACACTTCTTCAAGGAATCCGTACAAGTATTCACAAACTTCAACTAATATCCGGTTGGTGGCCACCTAGTGAATACAAGAGTCGGTGAATTACAGGTGAACTTGACCATCCCCATCGCTCATATCATTAGTCAGACCCAACCGGTTTCCAAAGACGTGGTCACTGGGCCTTTTTGTTCAGCACTACGCTCGTACGCCGAGAAGTGAGCATTGAGCCTGACCTTAGATATGAGTTCTGAGTCCGTGAGGATACTTTAGGTGCCTCTTCATAAGGCTCCTGGGATCAATCAGACGCTCGAGGTGAAGAAGTTTGCGCCCGCCAGAATCACGAGGATTCCTTCCTAGCAAAACCGAGTTATGACCCCGTGGTCGAACGTGGCACACGCGGTATGAAGCACACGTTGATATCATACCTGAACCTTTTGGGTTGACAGGAAAGGGATTTGTCAATCATGCTATCACAAATTCTCATCTGGCCCAGAATATGGATAAATGACGAACGAAGTTCATCACGACGATTTGCAAAATGAAGATCATCTCGAGTTACTTCGAAACTAGATAATCGTCTTGCGTAATCAGGTTTATCTCCCTGACTCTTAGCCAGTCTTTCTTGGTAGAGGCCTCCCTCCACCGCAAGACGACCATACATGTGTGACTAGGTAAGGCCCACATTCGACATAGTTTTGGCAGAGGATTGCGTCCTCCTACGACTTAGTTTATAGACCATAAATCTGATGTAATCAAAACATTATGACGTCGATTGATCATAAACTCAGTTGCAATTCTTTCGCTTACAAAATGTAACTTTCTAATATAAAAATGTTATCACAGATACATGCCATTTCTAAACCCTACGCAATCCAAGCAGTTTTACATGCTTTTCGAATATCTCACTGTGTAGTGATTTTGTTAATGGGTCAGTTACCAAGTTATTGGTGGACTAGTATTCCATAGTGATTAATTTTTCTGCTACTACTAAAATTTAGCATGAAATTATTTCTCATCAATGTGTTTGGTTCTACTATGGCACTTCGGATTCTTAACTGCCGCAATGGCTGCTTGACTGTCAGAGAAGACCATCACAGGTTTATTCTCAACATCACCACCAAGAAGTGCAGTTAGAAGCCTTTTGAGCCAGACCGCTTCTTGTGCAGTCTTAGAAAGAGCTACGAATTCTGATTCCATTGTGGACAGCGCGACTTAGGTTTTCTTCTTGCTTGTCCATGAAATGCCGGCATTAGCAAGGAGGAATGCTCCTCCTGTGGTGGACTTACGATCATCCGGATCGCCACCACGGTCGGCGTCAATGTAATCGTTCAATTCTAGCTTCCTGGCCTCATAGCACAGTTCGTAGTCGGCAGTACCTTTTCAGATAACGAGTTACTCGTTTTATAGTCTTTAAATGTTGATGGCCAGGATCTGATAGGAAACGTGCTATTAGGCCTACGGCGTAACAGATATCCGGACGGGTGCAATGCATGGCGTAGAACAAACTACCGACCATGATCAAATACTCCGCACCCTTTATCTGTTCACGCTCTGCAGGTTCTTGAGGCCGTCACGTTTCGACAGTGCGCACCCAAACTCCACCGGCGTATCCACGGGTTTGGCATCCTGTAATCTGAATCATTTTCAACAGGTTGTTGATATAGGCTTCTTGAGATAGACACAATTTCCGGGTAGCTCGATCTCTAGCAATTTTTTAATGCCCAAGATGTACGTGGCATTTCCCAATTCTTTCATCTTATATACAGATGCCAACCAGGACTTTGACTTATTCATTAATCTCATGTCGTTTACAACAATAAGTATGTCATCCACGCATAAGGTTAAGATGACATACTTAGGCCCGGAGGTCTTATAATACACGCACGGATCCTCATGAAAATTCACAAATCCGTTTCCTACGATTTCCTCGTGGAATTCGCGGTACCATTGCCAAGACAACTGTTTAAGACCGTAGACGGACCTTTGGAGTTTGCAAACTTTTACGTTCGTTACCAGGAGTAATAAAACCCTCTGGTTGCTCCATGTAGATCTCTTCCTCCGGGTTTCCGAGGAGGAATGCGGTCTTAATACTCATTTGGTGAGGTTCGTAACAGAAACCTGCAACCAAGACCATGAATGGCCTTGCACCGTGGTTTTACGTACAGGTGTTGAGTATGTTTTGTCAAAGTCCATTCCGTGAAGTTAGGTATAGCTTTCGCAACGAGTTGAGCTGTGTATCGCTCGACCTTTTCCATTAGTGGTGAGCCTTATTTCAGGACTCACCTTATCCTTATGCCTATATGGCTTTCATTCAGGCGATCTCTCTCATTTATTATTTTCTTCCATTTCTCCACTTGAGGTCTTTCCAATGCACGTCGACAGAGTGAGGTTATCACTCATCCATATGGGATACTTCTTTGGAGAATTTCGACGCCTTTGACTTTCGTCAAGATTTGATTATCCCGTCTTTTAGTCTTAACGTCTCTCCCACTCGGAATAATGCCTCTTATCGGAGCATTTCTTCCAATTGGGATCAACTCTCCCACTCAAGATGATGCTTCTCATTGGAGCATCACTTCTATTGGGTACAAGATGAGTGCTTTAACCATAACCTGACAACTTTCCTTATACGACTTCTCGGTCTCAGAATCTTACTTCCAAGATGAACTCCTTGATCACTAGGATCTAGAACTAGGGATGGCAATGGGTCACGGGTACCCGCCGACCCGCGGGTACCCGACCCGATTTTGACCCGATGACCCGCCGACCCGCGGGGCGGGTTCGGGTTTGGGTTCACGGCGACCCGCCGACCTGACACGACCCGACCTTTCATTTTACATATATATTTAATATATGTATATTATATAAAACTATACGGGTAATATAACACATAGTCAAAATAACAATTATTCTAATGAATGGAGTGATTTATATTTGGATTATGAGTTAATTTAATAATTTTTTATTTAAATTTGGAGTTGAATTTGGATACGGTAATATAGCATTTAGAATTTAAGATTTAAAATGATAAATTATACCTCACACGAGTCGACCCGTGGGTCGACCCGACCTGACTCGACCCGAAAGTGCATGGGACGGGTCCGGGTCGACCATATTGATCCGCCGGGCGGGTCTGGGTCTGGCGATACCCGCCCCGACCCGCCCCATTGACATCCCTATCTAGAACCAAGTTTCTCGGATCACTCCCACTGGGAACAATGGGTAGTGATGGGTTTCGCTATAACCGTTAGGCTCTTTAACGACGAGTAAACGGTGAATAGGCCCACTGGGCCCTAAAAGAGGTCAAGAAGACTAATGCGAAGGGTCCCGACAAGAGGAGTCCCGATGGTGAAGGGTCCCGACAAGGTCGGTCCCGATATGCGAGCTGGACGCTCCCGATGAGATGTATTTAAGTAGGCCCCGATGATATGCCTTTAAGTAGGCCCCGATGTTGAATCCGTGAGGATGTTGGCCCTGTCCCGATGACGAGGGGCCCCGAGCGGTGACCTAATGAGATAACTCTGGAGTCCCCGATATTTGTCGGGACTTGCTATCAGAGGTTGATGTTGAGAAACACGCCCACTATCAGAGTAGTGGGGAAGTGGCCCGAGATAAGCGGAACGTGGGCAACTGGCCGAGATAATCGGAGCGTGGGCTAACTGCCCTGGCAGTTCATCAGGTAACTGAGGTAACTCCTCTCCTATATACGCACTTACACACTGATACTTTTGTTTTCCTTGCCTACCACGAGATTCTCATTTAAGCATCGGAGAGGGATTCTGGGTCACCGCCCGGTCTATTCCCTTCTTGCAGGATTACGTGGAGCGAAGGATTTTGGATTTCCGTCAAGACCGTACCGGAGTTCCAACCGTGATCCAACATTGGCGTCGTCTGTGGGAACGTAACGAAAAGCAACAATGACTTCTACTCGTTCAATGGCGGCTGGCAAGCAGAAAAAGCAAGGACAATCTGGTGGTTCCCGTCACCCTGCTGGAACTCTGAATTCAGGGTCGCCGGGGCGTGTTGTGAACCAAAATCCCCCTGCTGAGGTTTCCCGAACAGGGGGGCACAATGAAGTTCCTGAGGATACTGCTCAACACCAATGGAATAGGGGGGAGGATGCTCCTCCAAACGCGGACCTGACGAAGGCTGTGGCGGATGCCATGCCGATGTTCTTGGAGGCCATGGAGGCTCTCCTAGAGCGGAGAGAGGCTGCCAAGAGGAAGGAGGAGGTGCCTCCGCCTCCGCCGAGGGAGGTTCGGAATGTGCAGGAGGCCCAACCCAGACACCAGGACAAGGGCAAGGAGCCCGCTCAGTCGGAGCGATTTGTGATCGATGGGCCTGGACCGGTGCAGCATAGGACCATTCCCCTTAATGGTCCCATCACCCCCGACCAGGTGGTGAAGATCGTAAATATCAGCATGGGGGACCAGAAGCAGATGATGTCGGAACTGAGGGATCGTTCCATCCATCCCTTTGTTCCTCGATTGATAGACACCCTCGCCCCGCCAGGGCTGGGTATCTCCACAATTAATGAGTATGATGGCGAGGGAGATCCAGTTCGCCATGTCCAGAAGCATGTCATGGCCTATCTGAGCAGAGCCCCCGATGATGATACCGTGTGTGTGTTGTTCCCGGCCACATTGGGAGAAAGGGCCCTGACGTGGTTCTTCAGCCTGCCCCCAGAATGCATCTCCAGCTGGGCTGATATGCACGACCGTTTTATTCAGCAGTACCAGGGTCGTTGGCGCCTCTTGAAGAGCGTGAGGTCCCTGGCCCAGGTGGTGCAGAGGCCCGACGAATCGCTGGCGCATTATTACCATGGGTACACAGCTAGTGTGGCTGAAATCGATGAGGAGATATCGGAGGGAGAGACTATCCGCACCTTCCTTCGGAACCTGACAGCCCCCTATGGTTCCGACCTGATGCACAACGTGGCCGCGAAGGCCGTGTGGAGCATGGAGGCGTTGCAGACGAGGGTAAAAAAGCAAATCGATGTGCAGGAGTCGAAGATAGCTGCCGGAGAGCTTGATCCTCCGAAGTCAAATAATGGGAAGCAGTCGTTCAAACCATTGGACGACTGTAAGTGGAAGGATAAATCTGAGGGCAGTCGGAGTCGAGGCCGCTCTGATCAAAGGGAGGACAGGCGTCCCCCGAGGAAGGACAGGCGGGAGGATCATCACATTCCTCTCAATAGTTCTATGGCTGCCGTGTTAGCGGTGATGGATCGACAGGGTATCTCCAGGTACCCCCAAAAGAAGGAAGGAGAATTTTTGGGAGCCCGCACCGATCTTTACTGTCGGTTCAACCGCGCCAGCGGTCACGACACTAACCATTGTCAGGAGTTGAAGAAGGAGATCGAAAAGCTGATCCAGAAGGGGATGCTTAAGGAGTTTGTGGCTTAGAGGCGGTGTCGATCCCGCTCCCGATCTCGATCGCGGACCCGTTCCCGATGCCGCGATCGGTCCCCAAGGAAGAAGAAGTCCGAGCCGGAGTCTTCTGGTGTCCGTAAGGAGAAGCGGGGCACCATTAATGTGATTCATGGAGGATTGACTGCAGGAGGTGATACCACAGCCTCTCGGGAGGTCTATGCCTCTAGAATTTCCGCTGCTGTGGTGCAGGGCAAGAGGTCCCGATCCTGGACCGCGAAGGAAGAGATGGTGATTTCCTTTTCAGCGGAGGACCTGGTAGGTGTGGAGACTCCACACGATGATGCTTTGTTCGTGACCCTGGACGTGGATGGGTACGAGATGAAGCGAATTTTGATTGACGGAGGGAGCTCTTCCGATATTCTGTTTATGGATGCGCTGGAGGCCATGGGGAAAACGAAGAAGGACCTGAAGCAGGTGAACTTCCCGATGGTTGGATTCTCTGGTTTTACCTCCTATCCGCTGGGAATGATCACCTTACCAGTGGAGTTCGGTAGTGGGTGGAAAGCGGAGAGGAGGAATGTGGAGTTCGTGGTGGTTGAGTCCGCGGGGGCTTATAATGCGATTATCGGGAGAACTACCATCAACCCGCTGATGGCAGTCGCCTCGACTGTTCACCAAAAGATGAAGTTCCCGACTGACCACGGAGTCGGGGAGTTCAAGGGCGACCAGGTTGCTTCCAGGAAGTGTTATGTTAATGCCACCCGAAGGAGAAGACGGGAGGCTATGACTATCCTCCAGACCGATGCTGATCCCAGAGAGGAGTTTGGGCGTCCCGCCCCTATGGAGGATTTGAAGGAGGTCGAGATTGATGGACCTCAGAGGAAGGTGAAAATCGGGTCCGCCCTGTCTGACGAGAAGGCCCGAGAATTGATTGAGCTGCTGAAGGAGGTCAAGGAGCTGTTTGCCTGGTCTCCGAGTGACATGCCAGGAATCAGCTTCGATGTGATTGTACATGAATTGAAGATTGATCCCGCGATCAAGCCTATCGCGCAGAAAAGGCGTCCGATGGGCGCAGACAAGAGGATCGCGATCCAGCAGGAGGTGGGCAGGTTGCTCGATGCTGGATTTATCAAGGAGCTCCGATTCCAAACTTGGTTTGCCAACCTGGTTCTGGTGAAGAAGAGCAATGGGAAATGGCGGATGTGTGTTGATTTCCGCGACTTGAGTAAGGCTTGACCGAAGGATTGTTACCCGCTTCCGAGGATCGACCAGTTGGTGGATGCTACGTCGGGACATGAATTGCTGAGCTTCATGGATGCTTACTCTGGCTATAATCAGATCAAGATGGCTAAGGAGGATGCCCCCCACACTGCCTTTTATGCTGATAGTGACATCTATCACTATGATGTCATGCCCTTTGGATTGATTAATTCTGGGGAAACTTATCAAAGGATGGTGAACAAGCTGTTCGGGGACATGCTGGGAAAAACCATGGAGGCTTACGTGGATGATATGCTGGTAAAGTCCCGACAGGCCGAAGATTATGTAAGAAACTTGACGGTGGCGTTTGAGCGGATGAGGCTTCATCAAGTTCGTTTGAACCCAGCTAAGTGCGTCTTTGGAGTGCACTCGGGGAATTTTTTGGGCTTTATGGTAAGCCAAAGGGGAATTGAGGTGAATCCCGAGAAGCTGAGGGCAATCGAGGAGATGCAGTCTCCGACAAATCATCGGGAGGTCCAAGTGCTGAATGGCCGACTAGTTGCAATGAATCGCTTCCTGTCTAAGGCAACCAACCGATCCATGCCATTTTTTGAAGTACTGAGGGCCAACAAGAATTTTGAGTGGACTGCCAAGTGTGAAGAGGCATTCCAGGCACTCAAGCAACACCTCCGCACCTTCCCACCATTGGCGAAACCGATCCCAGGCGAGCCGCTCTATCTATATTTGGCTGTTTCTGAGTTTGCTATTAGCTCTGTGTTAGTGAAGATTGTCGAGGGTAACCAAGTCCCCGTTTATTATGTAAGCAAGGCGTTTGCCAAATCTGAAATGAATTATCCCGCCGTTGAGAAGTATCTTTTTGCGTTGATCATTACTGCTCGGAAGCTGAGGCCTTACTTCCATGCGCATGAGATTACTGTGTTGACGAATCAGTCTTTGAAGCATTTTTTGAACCGACCTGATGCGTCGGGGAGATTAGTGAAATGGGCAGTCGAGCTTAGTGAGTTCCGCATTCACTTTGCTCCGAGAACGGCTATCAAAGGTCAGGCGTTGGCGGATTTCATAACAGAGTCTATAGCCCCCGATCTAGAAGAAGCGGGTCCTGTAGAGGGGCCCGATAGCAGAGAAACCAGAAATGGCAGAGCAATCAGGACAGCCAAATGAGGAAAATACTTGGGAAATGTACACTGATGGCTCTTCGAGTTCAGACGGATCAGGAGCAGGGTTCGTATTGATACCACCTGGCTGAGGCGAGCCCCTTCGATATGCTTTGGCCTTAACGTTTAGGGCCACCAACAATGAAGCTGAATATGAGGCTCTTATCACAGGCCTCAAAATTGCCAAAGGTACGGGAGTTGGTCACTTAAGGGTGAAATGTGACGCTGGCCTGATTGTGAATCAAGTCCAAGGACGATATGAGGCAAAGAGCCCGGTGATGAGAAAGTACCTTCGTGAGGTACAAGTCTTGAAGGAGAATTTCAAAAGTTTCGATATTGAGGCAATCCCGAGGGAGGAAAACGCGGAAGCGGATGCCTTGAGCAAATTTGCTTGGGGGCACCCCTCGAGGAAAATCGGAAGGTGCACTTCTTGGAGAAGGTGATCTTGTCGACCACCGATCCATCGGAGGTGTGTGCCATTGAAGCAGGATCGGAGGAGGAGCCCACTTGGATGACCCCGATAGCCGCGTACCTGACCACGGGGGCAGTCCCAGATGATGAAGTAGTAGCTGACAGGATACGCCGGATCGCAGTTAATTACGTGGTGGTGGACAATCAGCTATACAAAAAGGGGTGGTTCTCGACTCCTTACTTGAAATGTGTGGCTGAGCCCGACGCAAATCGGATTCTTTGGGAGGTGCACGAAGGGGTCGCGGCTTGTCACGAAGGTGCCCAATCCATTGCGAGGAAAGTGCTGAATTTGGGCTATTACTGGCCTTCGATGAGCAAGGAGGTGATGATGTTAGTCCGATCTTGTGACGCGTGCCAGAGGTATGTCCCGAATATCATGGCTACGGCTGCTAATCTGACGTCCATCAAGAGTGCTTGGCCCTTCGCGCAGTGGGGTATCGACTTAGTGGGACCCCTCCCACAAGCACAAGGTCAGTGTATATATTTGCTTGTAGCCATTGATTATTTCTCAAAATGGATAGAAGCTAAGGCATTGGCCAAGACAACGGGGAACCAAATCGTCAAGTTTCTCCAAACCCATATTATATCCAGATACGGGATTCCTAAGGCGTTGATCAGCGATAATGGTCTTCCGTTTAACGGGGCTCAAGTGAAGGAGTATCTCGAGGAACTGAATATCGAGCATCGGACAGCCTCTGTCCATCATGCTCAAACTAATGGACAGGTGGAGTCAGCCAACAAAATCGTGATGGATGACCTGAAGAAAAGGGTCTATGCCTTGAAGGGCAAATGGCTGAACGAGCTGGAAAATGTGCTTGGGGCTGTTAGAACGACACCCAAACGATCAACTGGGGAGACTCCGTTCGGCCTTGTTTATGGCACGGAGGCAGTTGCTCCCGTGGAAATAGCTGTGGCGTCCCATCGGATGAGGTACTACGAGCCTTTGACGAATGATGAAATGAGACGTCTGGAATTGGACTTGCTCGAGGAAAAGAGGCGGGATGCCAATGAAGTCCAGGCTCGAATGCGTTTGGCGACGGCTAGATATTACAATCGGCGAGTTAAGTCCCGACAGTTCTTTGTCGGAGAACTGGTTTGGCGTCGGAACGAGTTCACCCTTTTGGATCGGATCAACAAGATGTCGCCAAAATGGGAAGGACCTTATAAGGTCGTGGGGATGCTAGCTCCAAATGCGTATAAGTTGGAAGACCTCGATGGCAAAGTATTGAGGCATTCTTTCAGTGGTGAACAACACTTGAAGTCGCCTTCAGTGGTGCCCGATGTTATTAAGTCGCCTTCAGCGGTGCACGATGTTATTAAGTCGCCTTCAGTGGTGCACGATGTTGTTAAGTCGCCTTCAGTTGTGCACGATGTTATTAAGTCGCCTTAAGTGGTGCAAGTTATCTATCGTTTGATTCGATGTAAGCAGATTTTGAGCCATCAATGAATAAAGAGGTTGTTTCCGATCAGATTGTTCTTAGATTTATTCTAAGTGTTGTTAAGTCGCCTTAAGTGGTGCAAGTTGTTAAGTCGCCTTAAGTGGTGCTAGTTGTTAAGTCGCCTTAAGTGGTGCAAGTTGTTAAGTCGCCTTAAGTGGTGCAAGTTGTTAAGTCGCCTTAAGTGGTGCACGATATTAAGTCGCCTTAAGTGGTGCAAGTTGTTAAGTCGCCTTAAGTGGTGCACGATATTAAGTCACCTTAAGTGGTGTGGGCAAAATGTCTTAAGTGACGCAATCACCTTAAATGGTGCAGTGATAATCGGAACCAAAAGAGATTTGATATTTAAAGATCTGCGAGGTTCACGATAAAGGAGGAAATTACAAGGACTATAAAGATAGAACATTAAGCTTGGTCCTCATCAGCATCGGCGGGAGCAAGATCCACGAGATCTGTGGCAGAAGGCTCCACAGGATCGGACCCTTGGAGGTCAGTCGGTGAAGGTTCAGCTGCTGGAGGGTCGATTATCGGGGGATCAACTGTCGGGGGATCGGCACTTGGAAGCTCCGCCACATCTTCAATACCCGCGGGGGTGTTGCCCTCATCACTCTCCTCCGAGAGGTCGAAATACCTCTTCCCAAAGGGGGGCGAGAGTCGCAGACTTATCGAAATTAATGGCGTCGCTATACTCCAGAGGAGCTCCTCGACCGCGTTGAAGAGGGTGTTCTCCACCTCCGCGGTGCAGAATTTCACCGTGTCAGCTTGGAAGTCCTCAGAGCCCCGATAATCTTCCCGAACCTTGGTCTCAGCCGCGGCCAGCTTGGCAGGGACCTCATCAATCTTCCGCTCCAGCCCCGCCTTTGCGTCTTCTAGAGACTTCTTCTCGAGGACAAGTTTGTCCCGAGCCTCTGCGTCCTTTTTCCACTCTTGCAGCTCCCGCTTCAGCAGCCCCTCGAAGTCATGAACCTGCTTTTTGAGGTCCCGAGTCTTTCGATTGAGGAGGGCCTGCTCCTTAGCCAATTTTCCCCTCGAAGACTCGGAGGCGGCGAGATCCTCCTCAAGCTTGGCTACAACCGCGGGAGCCCCCTTGGCCCGCTCCTGCTCCAGAGCCTTCTCGAGGGCCAAGATGTACCCGAAGCAGCGGTTTATGTCCGCCATCTCCTGCGAAGAAAAGAGGAAAAGGTTAGCACATGAATATCCTGCCTTATCGATTAAAGGGTGAAAATAGGAACCTTACCTCCACCCGACGAATAGCCATTCCAAGGATATCCGCGCGGATGTCCTCCCGATCCAGGGAGAGCGGAAGCTTCAGAGACGGCAGAACCGAGCCTGCCACCAAATGCATACCCAGCTCCGAATATGTATCACCCTGTCGGAGCTGGACTCCTTGCAGCGTCTGGATCGGGGTCCAGGGAGCCGCCTCCTGGTTGGGGTCGTAGACCTTGTAGAAGCTCCCGTCCAAGGGGAGAGGAGGAGGACCGACTGGAGTCGTGGAAGTGCGCATCTCCGAGTCGCCCTGGGACCCAGAGGGAGTCAAGCTGTGAATGGGCGAATGCTGCTGCGAAGGAGATGAGGGGGCCAGCCCCCTGGAGGTTGGCTTCAGTGGGGACTGCCTCTTCCCCCGACGACGAACCAAGGAGATGCCCTCGTCTGTCTCCTCGGAGGAGTCCAGATCTTCCACCCGACGAAACTGATCGCCTGTCGGGGTTTCTTCAGCCCCCGATCCCATCGGGGCAGGAAGTTGAGGGAGACCCTCTCCAACTTGAGCACTGAAAGGTGGTGCCCCTGCTGAAACTCCAGCCCCCGACTGAGTTCCCGATTGACCTGCACCTAGAGGATGAGATGCTTCAAAAAGATAGTCAGGAAGTTGGTCAGGATCCTTACACCAAATGACGCGCCGAGAGAGGTATTGGTCTTTTCGTGGTAGTTGTAGTAACCCGCTTTGAGGATGCGTGGAGTTTCCCCTCGGAGGATGTGTTTGATCTCTCTGATTCTGGCCTCCTTGCTGGAGGGGATTAACTCCCTAGGAACTTGCTTCCCGTACGACTTAATAGCTAGGCGGAGCTGTTTACCTTCTTCGACATTTTTGACATTGAAGAGCCTGTCCATCTCCTCTACTCGGGTCCTCTTAGTCCTCTCCGCGGAGGGAGATGCCGACAAAGCGGTGGCCTTCTTTGCCAACTTCCTCTTCCGCGCGGGGCGCTGGACAGCGTCGGTCTCTCCCTGCTTAAGGAGGAGATTGGTCAGCAGTGATACCTTCTTAGCTGCAAACAATGGAAAACAGAGACATGATCAGAAATATTACCCAAGGAACCATATTGGAGGGGACGTCGTGGAGTTGACCCCTGGAGATCGTATCGAGGAGGCGGATCCCGGCATCCACCAGGTCCCGCTCCGTGAGGGAGTTAGCGCCGAGGGGAGTGTAAGATTCCCCCCAATGGTAAAGCTGGATGCAGTGAAGGATTTGGAAATCTTCATCGGAATAGGTGTGATAAGCGGGAGGAGAGTCCGCTTCAACCTCCCATCGGGGCCTTGGGATAGAGCTGTTCTTAATGAAGAAGTAGGTCCTCTTCCACCCGCTGTTGTCGGACCCTGTGTCAATGAGGAGCCCCCCGACCCTTTACAACCTTACAGGTGTCATTGGTCGAACTACACCGCGCAAGCTGCTGCTTATTCCATTTTGGCATCCGAGGATAGAAGGCGCAAACCCCAGCCTCGTTGCACTTCATTCTGTAAAAGGTCCGGAAGAGTTGGAGGCTGTAGACCCATTTTTGGCGGAAGCAGAGGACTTGAAAAGCATTCCACACGCGGATGGCGTGTGGGGAGAAGGTAGTCGGATGCGTCTTGTAATGGGCGCATATCTCGACCAAATTCCCACAAAAGGGGAATCGGATCCCTGCCGATATTTGTCCGGTGGAGACAAATACCTCCCCTTCCTTGGGACGAGTGACCATAGGGTCGCTCGAGGCACGATGGCGAGAGTAAGGAAGGCGAGGCTCCCAGGTTAAGGTGATGCATCCATCTCGGAGAGCTGCGTCATAGGCAGTCACCGAGATTTCATTGGGTGCGTAATCGAAGTTGAAGGGTTTTCTCCCCTCAGATCTGGATCCGCTGTCTGAAAATTATCCATGGCAAGAAAAGGCGTAGTGGGTTTTCAGAAAAGTGCAAGCAAACTGATCAAAGACAAGGGAAAAGCTACACTAACATCAGAGAAGGGAGTCTTACCAGACATGATGAATCGGAGCGAAAAGGATGATCTTAACGGTCGCCGGAAGACTGATCGGAAAATAGGAAGCCGAAGAAAAACTTGTGCTTTCGAAGTTGCAGAGCTTTTGAAATCGCAGAGAGTGAAACGGTAAAAGAGAAAGAAGAACAGTGCCCAGAATGAGGGTTTTATAGGAGAAGGGATAGTCGAAAGGACATTCTAATCTGGACCGTTGAAGGTGAAACGTTTCAATCCGAGCCGTTGAGATAAAAGGGGGCAGAATGGAAAGAGACGTTAATGATGAAACGGCCTGAAAAGTGCTTTTTCAGAAAAAGCAGACACGGAACCCAAGCCATCGCTTCGTCACCCGCTGCATTTAATGGCCGAGGAACCGAAGAGTCTTCTCGGATTTGGTGACTATCCTCGAGGTATCGAGGAATCTTGGACGAGAAGATCCGTGTTAACAAATTTTGTCAAGGGAAAAGCCTCCGATACCGATATCGGGAGGTCGGGAGTTGAAAGACACGACGAACTGTAAGTCCCTCATGTCTTGGGGGCAAATGATGGGTTTCGCTATAGCCGTTAGGCCCTTTAACGACGAGTAAACGGTGAATAGGCCCACTGGGCCCTAAAAGAGGTCAAGAAGACCAATGCGAATGGTCCCGACAAGAGGAGTCCCGATGGTGAAGGGTCCCGATGATGAAGGGTCCCGACAAGGTCGGTCCCGATATGCGAGCTGGACGCTCCCGATGAGATACCTTTAAGTAGGCCCCGATGATATGCCTTTAAGTAGGCCCCAATATTGAATCCCTGAGGATGTTGGCCCTGTCCCGATGACGAGGGGCCCCGAGCGGTGACCTAATGAGATAACTCTGGAGTCCCCGATATTGGTCGGGACTTGCTATCAGAGGTTGAGGCCGAGAAACACGCCCACTATCAGAGTAGTGGGGAAGTGGCCCGAGATAAGCGGAACGTGGGCAACTGGCCGAGATAAGCGGAGCGTGGGCTAACTGCCCTGGCAGTTCATCAGGCAACTGGGGTAACTCCTCTCCTATATAAAGGAAGAAGTTACCTCAGATCACATATACACACTTACACACTGATACTTTTGTTTGCCTTGCCTGCCACGAGATTTTCATTTAAGCATCGGAGAGGGATTCTGGGTCACCGCCCGGTCTATTCCCTTCTTGCAGGATTACGTGGAGCGAAGGATTTCGGATTTCCGTCAAGACCGTACCGGAGTTCCAACCGTGATCCAACAGGTAGCATAGGTAGTTGTGACATCCCCGTTTTAGCATTACAATAATCAGGTTCAACTTGATTCGTCCAAACAGCAACAGTGATTACTTGTGGTAGGTGTTTAGACCTCCCACTGGATTTATTATGAAAATGTTCCCATTATCATTTACCATGTTATTCACTTGAGTTGCTGATTCAAATCTTTCCCACTCGAATTAAGTGGGACCTGATGTCAGTAATATCCACTTCTGTCTGATCAAGACTCATTGTACTGAAAACGTCAATGCATCGGAAAATTCGTCCTCAAGTATGTAATGTCACATGTTCGACCACCGTATCATGTCTTTGAGCTGTAAACATGTATTTTCAAAGAGTAGTAACATACTCTTGTCCTAAATACATGTTTAATGCGCAAATTAATGCCGCATGATGATATGAGTAGCTCATTATCATTCTTCAGCTTTTATGGCGGCGTGTCTTACCGATTACAATGGAACATAGTTTTACATTAATGTGAATCATTTTCTCATCATCCCATAGGGAACGTGTGACGAAATGACTACAACATTTATGTTTACAAACTATGCTTACAGATGTGTCATTTGATATGAATGCTTAGCCTGACTTATCGTTCAAGGCGTACGGAAGGAAGATCGTATAACCGAATTTATCCTTCTTCGTTTGCTAACTTATTTAAGAGATTTTATCCCATATCCGAACTGAGCATTTCAGGTTTTCACCTTATGCGTCAGTCAATACTTTTACAAGGTCATAGTAGCTTTCGAAGCCTACTTCCTACCGATGTAAATGTTATCAATAAGTTATTTCCCAAGGAATACAAACGAAAATTCAGCACATCATCATTTTAAACACTTATGTAATAAACTTATACTTTGAAACGATGTGTTCATCTTTCGAGGTCCACTTGCGCGAGGCGCTACTTACCCCAGTTTAACCTTCGGTCAAATCGTTTCATTTCTGAAATTAATACAATTTAATCCAATCGGTCATGATTATCATTACAGTTTATTTCATACAATGGAGTAATAATAATAAAGAAAGAGTTTTAATCGGTTAATTCTTAGAGCGGCGCAATCAATGGATTTAATGGAATCTTGATGTTACTCAAATGTATGATTAAAATGCACAGAGTTGTTTGATTTGGCCATGTTCAACAACCTTATTGTTTCGGTTTTCTTACTTTTCAGATCGATCTCGTTTCTAGCCGAGTCGATTAATCTTGACAAGTAGAACTCATTTCAAATCGAATGGTAACTACTTAATTCAAAAATTCAAAAATATCAATAACAAAAATTCAAACATAAAATTGAACAGTATGAGAAATAACCACAATGGTAAAATCTAGATCATCCACGAAGCTTTTAAAAGATAAGGTAGAGCATTGAGAGGAACTTAAACGAGACAATTTAATGTAATTTTATCACTGGCGTTCATCACACCGGATGATCGTTTGAGGACCAATAAGATGATCCTGATTCCTCAACATCTTCCCTTGATCTCTTGCGGTAAAGCGTAGAGGGACCCTCTGGTTGATCTTGTTTGCTATCAACAAACAGGGCCGTGATGAATTTGATAGATTCAGTCAAGTAGCTAAGTCCGTTGTCGTCAGCGAACCATGATAAAGGGTACCTTTGCGCAATACTGAGTATCATTATCCAATTTGATCTCTCGTTCGTGAGATCTGATGTGGGTTTTACACCTGCATCTTGAGAAATAAGGGCAACATACTCAAATAGAACTCCTCTGGCTTCGGCTGCCTTACTGTTAGCATATGGTGACGTGGCACCGTAATAGGAGCCCGTTAATTAAGGGAATTACCTAAGTTAATTAGGTAATTGTCAATCTGGGCTAATTGGGCAAATCCAATTAGTAATTGACAAGGGAGGCCCAAAATTGGGCCTCCCCCTTATACATGCAATTCGGCCAGCCACCCTATACCAAATTGGCTGGAGTTGCCAAGGCAACTCCACCAATACTATATATAGGGGTGTCTGCTAAGGGTTTATTCACTCATTCATAATAACAAGGATGTCCATTGAGAACACTTGTTTCCCTTAGTTAAATTTCGGCACCATCACATCTGGTCTGAGGTTCCATCTCCGTTGAAGAATCGATCAGAGGTCTTGTTGTGGAGCTACATCGCGTGGGACTTCTTTTAACGAAGAACTTGCACGTGGTTCTGACAGGCAGAACTCCCTCCACATCGTTCTTGGGCAGGAAAGCTAAAATGTATGTGTACTAATTCCGCTGCGTAGATTAGATTTCTTGCTAGTACACGTTTAGCATTCCGTAGTATTATGTCCCCGTAATCCAACAGTGGTATCAGAGTCAGGTTAGGAGTTCTTAAAATTTTTGATAAACTGATGTTGTTGATGTTCATAAAAACCGAATTTTTGATGTTCATGAACACCATGAAGAATCCAAATTTTTTAATTAGATTTCATGTGTTTGATCTTTAAAAACTTAAAATTTTCAAATTTACATGTTTTCTATATCAAAACCGAATTTTTCATGATCAATTTAAGTTTGATGTTCATGATCTTCAAGAACACCATTAGTTTTATCAAGAACATGTTTTGGATTCATGATCAAGTTAGAGTTTGATCATAAAATTTGACAACTTTTCCAATTTTCATGTTAGTGTCGAAAATTCATAGGGGTGTTTTAGGTAAAAATTTCAATTTTCTTGGCCACCAAGCAATTAAAAATTCGGCACAATCTATAATAGATATAGGTTGCCATTTTTAAATTTTATTAATAGGTAACTATATCTAGATGTTGGAAATAAGGATAGGTTCTAATATAATATTGTAAAAGATATTCACTATCAATATATATGGATTAAAATAGGGTTAATATATATATTGATAGATTTAGTTACTATTAAACAATTAAGAAGATATATTGTCTACATATTTTAATCCCTAAAAGATATATTCGACAATATATATATATATATATATATATATATATATATATAATTCGGCTGAAAATATATTGATATATATATATTTATATTGTTGATTGATTTATATCTTAAAGATAGAATCTTGACAATATTTATATATATATATATATATAAATATATATATAAGTACCGAATTTATATATATATAATTCGTCCAAAATTGTATATTAATATATATTTATATTGTTGATTGATTTACATCTCAAAGATATAATGTTGACAATATTTATATAAATGTGTATACATATGCCAAATTTATTTATATATATATATATATATATATAAGCATTATTGGAAATTATTTTATATAATTAATAATTCTTGATGGCTAAGTTAAGTTTTATGGTGGATATTAAAACCCTACTTAGCCTATAGAATTATTTCGGCCGAACCCTAGGGTTCATGGGCCGGTCCAATTGCTAAACCGGATCGGGATAAACCTATCCGGGTTTTCTTAACGGGTCGAGTCGGACTATAGTAACTAAATTGAACCTCACCTAACCGGTTTTGAGTGATAAACCGAACCACTATCTTATTTTATTGAATCGTTTCAGACCAAACCAAAATTTTTAAAAACAGACCGAGTTGAACCGGATTTTAAATTTTGGACCGAACCTCTTTAAAATTTTCAGAAATTTTAAATTGTTCAATAAAATAGGATGTCAAATTTTAAATCCAAAATGTTTTCGAACTTTAAAATTAGCCTAAACAGTGCTCTTAGGGTTTGTGTTTTAACACACGGTTTCAATCAAAACCCTAATGCCTGGTTTCGATTATGGGGATGGATCTCGGACTTGCATGTATTTGGGACTGGATTAAATTAGTGGCCTGATTTGCAATTGTTTAGTTTCTGCATCATATATTTTGATATAATTAGAACTGTCGTCTTGACTTAGTCAAGCTAGCTGGATATTATACTGCGAACATTGAGCTCTGGGATTTAAATATATGGTTTTCGCAATAGGATAGACATGCTATGCTGATTGAAAGTGCCTAGAATCCATGTCTAGAAATTTGCATGATTGATTGTAAGCATGAATTGCGAAACAGCCCCTAATATTTTTAAAGCGTTTTATAAAACCGAAAATTCCAGTCGCCAATTATGCATGATGTGTGCGGATATTGCATGTTTTGACGCGTTTGCTAGGATGTTCACAATAGAACGCATGTGATAATTTACTTTACGTAGAATTATGTATGCTAGGAACATTAGACGCATGACACGTAAGCATGTTGTGTTCGATATTTATGGCATGGTATGATGATTTTCTAGATGTAGTATAATTATAAATATGCATGCGTAAATTATCAGATAACTTTACAAAACCATAAGGGCCTTGGGAAAGCCAAGATCGGGTATGCTTATTTGAAAGTTCCCGTTCTGGTAATTTGCAATAGAATAACCGTTTTCAAAAGACTGATCTATTAGATTGAAAACGACAATAGTGTGAATTCTTTCACGACACCCCCTTCCTCGGTTTACTGAAGGTTGGTTTGGTTTAGTGACTGAAGAATCACTATTCGTCTTATTCTATCATAATAAATAATCCGATGTTTGCAATTCTGTCAAAATGTTGTTCTCTACCTAAACTTTGCACGATTGTTAATGTGTTAATATAGATGGCTGCAACTAGCAATGTCATTTCCCAGTTGAATAAGGGAATAAGATTGAATAGCGGTAATTATAAAATATGGAATAAACGAGTTAAGATGATAATCTCTGAAATAAGAGGTGTGGAGCATTTGACCACAAAACGAACTAGGCCTGAGGGAGACCTCACAGATGAGAAAAAGACGTTCTATGATGAGTGGGATGTCAAGGATCATGATGTTCGTTCCACCTTGCTCTCTATGCTGGAAGACGAGATTCTCTATAGGTTTGACCATTTGGGGACTGCCAAGTACCTATGGGATGGTCTTAAGGCAACATTTGGTGTCTACACCATTTCCCAAAAGAGAGCGTTAACCATCGCTCTTGACACCTATAAGAAGAATCCCAAGCATACGATAAAAGATCATATTATGCATATGTGTAACTTGATCGCTGAGCTCAAGGAAGCAGGTGAAAACCTGTCTGAGGAACAACAAATCAACTACATGATCCGCTCTTTACCCGACTCTTGGAATATCATGAAAATGAGCCTTACCAATGCTACCCATCTCGATACTCTCGAGAAGGTACAAGTTCATCTTGAGCTGGAGGAAGATGGACTCAAGGCTGAAAAGTCTAGATCTAAAATGCATATTGCTCCAACCGAACAAAAGGGGAAGCGAAAGAGAAAGGGAAAAAGCTCTCAGAACAAAACTGAGAAGTTTGTGGCGAACAAATCCCAGAAGAAGTTTAAATAAATGCAAACAATCTGGTGGTAAGAAAAAGCAAGCAAAGCAGACACGCAAAGAGGAAACTCGAACGGGTTTCGGGTGTGGCGTGAAAGGACACCTGGCTAATGCTTGCACTAATCCTCCTAAGGTACGTAAAGAGAAAAGATGATGAAAATCATTCATTCTCTTTTGCTTCTAATCACTCGAGAGTAATTCATTTTCTTTTGAATTACAGAACCGAGAAACAGAAGCAACGACCTGATCGAGGATGCCCCAGAAGAATAAAGATGGAATGATAGATTCTTTATCTTTAGATTTGCTAAAACTTCTACTTTTATTTCTGTTTGAAAATACTCTTAAATAAGTTTCTTGGTTGAACACATTATTTTCGAGTATTTACTAATACTTGAATTGAGTATTGAATTTATCATCGTTCGTTTTTATCCTATTCACACTATTCAACACATTGCTCAAGCATCCTTATTTGTTAAAATACTTTATT
Organism: Clarkia xantiana subsp. parviflora; assembly: GCA_036873135.1. Classification (NCBI taxonomy): domain Eukaryota; kingdom Viridiplantae; phylum Streptophyta; class Magnoliopsida; order Myrtales; family Onagraceae; genus Clarkia; species Clarkia xantiana. The sequence goes on from JAPTYO010000012.1 coordinate 23,642,252, forward strand.
ATAAATTGTATCCCAAAATAATATGCATGTTAAAACCGATTTGCTTTTAAATTTGGAGACTAAAACGATTCTCAAAACCACGGTTTTTAACCGGGTATGCGCGTGGCGCATGTCACCTCGAAAGACGGGACACATCATTTTAGAATACGAATTTAATAATCAAGTATTTTTATGAATGCGGAATTTTCGTTTGTAATTCGTCAGATATAAATCAATGATAACTACTTAGATTTTATGTAAGCCTTCCAGCTACTACAATCTTATTAGAATATCAACCATGGGATTAAAAGCGACAGCTTAAATGCATGGTCCATAAGATAGATAAATCTATGGATGAGTTAAATAAACGAAAAGAAGTTGTCGGTAAAACGACTCTCCCACCCTTAGCCTTGAACGAAGAGTTTGGCTAAAAGGGATTCATTAAAACACTTCAATAAACATAGCTTAGAATTACATAATGTTAGAGTTACACATTAATTGTTCCTACGGGATGAGATTAATTTAACTCACATTAATGTAAAACACTATGTTCTGATAAAATCGGTTAACGCGTTACCATAAAAAGCTAATGAATATTCGGGTAAAACCTTATCACAAAGACGCATTAATTTGCGCATTAAAACGAGTATTCATTGAGAGTATGCACTACTCGCGAAGAATACGAGTTTTAAAATTAGCTTGAAACAATGGTTTCGTGGATAAACATGACACATTATAAAGGTTTGAGGATGAATTTCCAACGCTTTGCAGAACGAAAAAAGCTAGTACTGATTGAGTTAACAGATGGTTGATGGAGATTCTCAGGTCCCACTTACTTCGAGTGGGAGAATTGATATAGCATAAGTGATTGATTTGGTAAATGATGATGGAAACGTCTTCATAATAAATCCAGTGAGAGGGCTCACTCCCCCTCACACATAATCATCACTAAATTTCCAAATGCGAATCAAGTCGGACCTGATAATCATGATAATGAACTATTTCAACTACCCATTTTTCCTACTGGGAGTGGAATAACCAACATGGTTCCAGATCCTAGTGATCGAGGAATACATCTCGGAGGTAAAAACCCGAGACCGAGAGGATATTCCAAGTAAGTTCAACCACCACCATTGTTCCCAGTGGGAGTAATGCCCCGATAAGAAGCATTATTCCAAGTAGGAGTAACGATCAGACTAAAACATGGGATTAACGTGCCTAGACATAGTCAAAGGCAACGAACTTCTCTCGAGAAGTGTCCCATCAAATAAGATGTGTTACACATCTTGGTATTCGTTCTTGAACCAGTAACAGTTCATCAAGCAAAGGAAGGACCATAAAACGAGGGAATGGAGGATGAAATTGCCTAAATAAGAACTAATTCGTTTTTAGTCTTTAGTTGATTTATCTGTTAACCACATAACTAGAAAGTGAAATCTTAGAATTCACTTCTGGTGGAAATTTCGAGTGGTGCGAAACTCGAATAATTGCGAAAGGATATACCCAAATTCACGGAGTAAACTTTGATAAAGACGGACTCACCGACTATGGGTTACACCATAGTTTGGGCCGTCCTTGCCCATGACTGCAAGTATCGAACTCGAGTATGCATCAAATGGACATTAAGACCAAACCTCTCCAAGTAAAACTGGATAAAGAGATCTATATGGAGCAGTCGGAGAGTTTCATTACTCCTGAGAAAGAACGCCAAGTTTGCAAACTCCAAAGAACTATATACGATCTTAAACAATTGTCTCGAAAATGGTATCGCAGATTCCACGAGGAAATCGTTGGAAACGGATTCGTGAATCTTCACAAAGATCCCTGCGTATACACTAAGACCTCCGGGTCTAAGTATGTCATCATCACACTATACGTGGATGATATACTCATTGCTGCGAAAGATATGAGTTTCATGAATAAATCAAAGTTCTGGTTAGCATTACCATTCGATATGAAAGACATGGGAGAGGCCACGTACATCTTAGGCATCAAAATTGCCCGAGATTGTGCCGCCCGGAGATTATGTCTATCTCAGGAATCATATATCAACAAACTGTTGAAAACATTCAGAATGCTGGATGTTAAACCCGTAGATACGCCGGTTGTGTTCGGGTGCGCGCTATCGAAGCGTGATAGCCCGAAAAACCAGCAGGAGCGTGAACAGATGAAGAATACAGAGTGTCTGAGCATGGTAGGGAGTCTAATGTACGCCATGCTTTGTACTCGGCCAAACATCTGTTACGCTGTGGGCCTAGTAGCAAGATTCCAATCAGATCCTAGTTATCAGCATCTAATGGCCTTAAAATGAATTATCAGATATCTGAAAGGTACTACCGACTACGTTCTGTGCTATGAGGGCGATCGGCTCGAATTGACCGGTTATAGTGACGCCGACCACGGTGGCGATCCGGATGATCGTAAGTCCCCAAAGGAGGAGTTTTCCTCCTTGATAATGGTGCCATATCATGGGTAAGCAAGAAGCAATCGTGTGTCGCGCTTTCCACTATGGAATCGGAATTCGTTGCCCTCTCCAAAAAAGCACAAGAAGCGGTCTGGCTGAAAAGGCTTCTTACTGCATTAATTGGCACCGACAAGAAGAGTAAACCAGTGAAGGTGTACTCCGACAGTCAGGCGGCCATTGCGGCAGTTAAGAATCCAAAGTACCATAGTAGGACAAAGCACATTGATGTGAAATACAATTATGCTAAATCTATTCTGGAAGACAACATAATCGCTTTAGAATACTTGCCTACACACAATATGGTCGCAGACCCTTTAACTAAGCCGTTACGTAGGGAGATTTTTGAAAAACACGTAAAACTGCTTGGATTACGTAGGGCTTAAACTGTGTGGCTTGTAAAAAGTGATAACATTTTGACATTTGAAATGATATTTCAATTGAATAAAATAATTGCAATTTTAGTTTATGATTTATCGACGTCATAATGATTAACAACATCGGATTTTACGGTCTATAAACTAAGTCGTAGGAAAAAGTAAAAATCTTCCACCAAAATTATGTCGAATGTGAACCTTGCCTCGTCACACAGGCACGGTCATCTTGTAAGGAGAGAGGGACCTCTACATTATTAAGATTGGCTAAGAATCAGGGGGATAAACCTGATTAAACAAAACGATAACTTTGTCATGCTTAAGAGCATAACTTAATCTTCATTTTGTAAATCGCCGAGTTGGACTTTGTCCATCACTATATATCACATTCAAGGCCAGATGAGAGATTCTTCAATAGAATTATTGACATATCCCATCCCTGGCTTTACCAGGTGTGCTATCGACGCGTGCTTCATACTGCGCGTGCCACGTTCGACCACGGGGTCATGCTCGGTTGTGCTAGCTAGAATCCTTGTGATTCAAAGGGCGCATACTTCTTCACCTTGAGCGATTGATTGATCCCGGATACCTTATGAAGAGGCATCCAAACTATCCTCACGGACTCAGAACTTATACCTAAGGTCTGGCTCAATGGTCGCTTTCCGGCGTACGAGCGTAGTGCCAAAGAAAACAGCCAAGTGACCACATCTTGGAAACCGGTTGAGTCAGACTAAGGGTATAAGTGATGGGGAGGGTCAAGTTCACCTTTAATTCACCAACTCTCGTGTTCACTAGGTGGCCGCCAACCGGATATTAGTTGAAGGTTGTGAACACTTGTACGGATGCCCTGGAGAAGTATTCCTTTGTGGAAAACTGGGCAATTGGAGAATTAACAGTTGACCAAGGATACAGTGCGGTACTGTATTATTTCAAACAGGTTTGGTTCATGAAAGGGAATTAACGTTCTGCGGCCGCTACAATACTCCTAACAGATGAGTAGCACGATGCCCGTCGTATCCGCCGGTCGCACGGCAAGCCTCGTATGAACTATTCGGAGACGGAGACTAAAGACTGAGATGTTGACACTATTGCGTAACCGTATAGATTAACGAGCACCCTCCCATTCCGGCGAGTGGGAGCTGTTAGCATATGGTGACGTGGCGCCGTAATAGGAGCCTGTTAATTAAGGGAATTACCTAAGTTAATTAGGTAATTGTCAATATGGGCTAATTGGGCCAAATCCAATTAGTAATTGACAATGGAGGCCCAAAATTGGGCCTCCCCCTTATACATGCAATTCGGCCGGCCACCCTATACCACATTGGTTGGAGTTCCCTTTTTGGAAACTCCACCAATACTATATATAGGGGTGTCTGCTAAGGGTATATTCACTCATTCATAATAACAAGGATCTCCATTGAGAACAGTTGTTTCCCTTAGTTAAATTTTGGCACCATCACATCTGGTCTCAGGTTCCATCTCCGTTGAAGAATCATTCAGAGGTCTAGTTGTGGAGCTACATCGCGTGGGACTTCTTCTAACGAAAAACTTGCACGTGGTTCCGACCGGAGGATCAGAACTCCCTCGACATCGTTCTTGGGCAGGAAAGCGATAAGGTATGTGTACTAATTCCGCTGCGTAGATTAGGTTTCTTGCTAGTACACGTTTAGCATTCCGTAGTATTACGTCCCCGTAATCAAACACTTACCTCCACTGAAGCGGAGTCTAATAGCGCACCAAAGTTGAAGAGCACTAAGGTTGAGTTTGAAGTCCTCCGCAACCTCTCTGCCCAAGGTTGCCAGTATCACCTCGCAAGCTCTCCGATCCATAAAGCTCCTTAACTTGTTAGGGTATGTAAGGACGCCTTTTTCATTTACCTACGTTCTCCCTTTATTCACGTCAATACACTTATGTATATTTCAGCGAAAATGAGTTCTCTTACATATTCACTCCACACATCATAATCCATGCCGTCCAGATTGTGAGGCTTGTAGAAGGGAACCGATCCAGCCATGAATACTAACACTTTGATAATCATGCAAAAATTAGGTAGACAATAACATTTTGAGAAAGAATTGCATACATAAGATATCTATTAAGATTGAATCCGACAATAACGATTCCTCAGTCATCTAAACCAACCGACCACCAGTAAACCAATGGAAGATGGCTGTGAAAGAGTTAACATTACCGCCATTTTCAATCTAATAGATCAGTATTTTAAAACAATTTTAGTCGCAAATTACCGGAACGAGAATTTTAAAACAAGCATACCCGATCTTGGCTTTCCCAAGGCCCTTTGTATTTTGGAAAAATATTCCGATGAATTTACTCATGCATATGTAATTCTACTAACCATGTAAATTTTCATACGCAAGTAACATTCATCAAACAAACCACATTCATGCTTACGCGTCATGCGTCTAATATTCCGAGGAACTCATGCTTGCATACATAATTCTACTTCCATGTAAATTATCAAATGCAACTACATCCTCAACATTCTAGCATACGTGTCAAACATGAAAATTCCACAAAAATCATACATATTTGGCGACTGGTTTTCGGTTTTAAAATAATTTTAAACATTAGGGGTTGATTTGCAATTCATGCTTATATTCAATTACGCAACATTCTAGATATGAATCCTAGGCATTTCCAACCATCACAGCATGTCTATCCTAGTGCGCATTCCATATATTTAACCAGGGCTCCGCCCACAACATGCAATATCCATCTAGCTTGACTAAGTCAAGACAACATCTCTAATCATGCATTAATATATATATTGAATAATAAACAATTGTAATTCAGCCCTCTATTTATCCAGTCCCAAAAACATGTATATCCGAGATTCATCCCCATAATCGAAACAAGGCATAAAGGTTAGCAACCCTATGAGCACTGTATAATCCATTTAGAGGTTTAAAAACATTTGGATTTTAAAACTTGACCACCCTATTTTATTTAATTGACTTGAATTCGGTTTTGAAAATCATTTCGGTTCAGTCAATTTTGGTCTGATTTGGTCTGGTACGGATAAATCCGGTTCGGCTCGGTCCGGTTTAAAATCTGGTTTTGTTCGGTCTGGTTTTAATTTTAAAATCTGGTTCGGTCCGAACTGGTCCAATAAAATAGGGTTTGGTTCGGTTCAACACACAAAACCGGTACGGTTAAATCCACTTAATTACCCCGGTTCAACCCGACTAGGTAGAACCGATTGAGAAAACCCGATTCGATTTAAATCCATCCCGGTTTGACATATTGGACCGGCCCAATAATTAAAATTTCAAAGGTTGGGCCGAAATGTTTACTTGTGGCCCAAATATTGTTTTAAAGTCCGAAAATATTTAACTTAGCCACCAAGTAACATTAATTATATAAAATAATTTCCAATATTAAATATATATATATATATATATATATATATATATATAAATTTCGGACCATATTAAAACATATATATATTTATTGCTAAGATTCTATCTATGAGATTAAATCAATCAACAATATATATATATATATATATATATATATATATATATATATATATATATGTATATATATATATATGTAAAAATCGGCACTATATATAATATATATATATATATATATATTTATTGTCAATATCTTAAATAGGGTAAAAAACATACTGACAATATATTTTCTCAATCTTTTAGGTAATTAAATATATCAACAATATCTTTAACCCTATTAAATATTTATATATATTGATAGTGATATATATTTCTATATATTTATGTGAATCTATCCTAATATTCCCAATTATAGATATATTGTTACCTTAATTAAAAATTAAAAAATGTTAAACAATATAATTTAAAATTTGTGCCGAAAATTCTGTCCCTTGGTGCTTAAAAAATTTAAAATTTTACCTTGTAATTTACCTAGGGTTTCGGCTAAAACACTAAAATTGGAAACAAGTTATCAATGTTTAAGATCAAATTTTAATAAGATCTACAATCCAATGTTTGATTTTTACACTTTTCTTGAAGATCATGAACATCATATTAACCAAGAACATCATGAAAATTTTGGTTTCACCAATAACCCAAAAGAATAAAAATTTAAAATTTTTTTTAAAAAAAATTTCCGTTTTCAATTTTAAACTTCAAGATCACCAATTTATCAAAATCATGAACTCCTAACACATGCTCTGATACCACTGTTAGATTACGGGGAGTAATCACTACGGATACTTAAACAAAGTACATGCTAGAAATTGGAATTACGCAGCGGAGGATTCGCACATACCTTTAAGATGATCCGTAGACTCAAGATCTTCTCAGGAGGGAGTTCACGATCCTCCGGTCGGGACCCGTAGAGGTTCTTGTTAGAGAAGCCCTACGTGGTAAAAGCTCCACAGCAAAGCCTCTGATCGATTCTTGGCACAGGGACAGATCTCTGGAGTGTTTGCTAGGAAAGCAAATTGGCACTTCCTTGGTGAAGAAAAAAGGTTCAGCCGAAACTCTGTGGTGTGGGGTCGATGGTTTTTCTCTCTAAAACAATCTAATGAGGGAATAGTGATTAACCCTAAAAATCCCCTAACACCATGTATTTATATAGGAGGAGCAAAGTGGACAAAAGTCCACTTTGCCCACCCTAGGTGTTTCGGCCGGCCATGCATAGGGGAGGTCCATAATTTGGGCATCTTATGTCAATTGGGATTTGGGTCTAGCCCAATTACCCTAATGTGACATTTACCTAATTTTATCAGGTAAACTATACATATTATGGGCTACCAATTACGGCGCCCATCATCATATGCTGACACCTTCACCTTTCAAACTCAGGCAGTTCAAAAAACCGACCGTGAAGGCGTTTTCAAGGTGGACGCCAACTTGCTGTTCGTTCTGTTCGACGAATATGGCAACTTTACTACCGTAAGTTTCAGTCTAGAAGGGTTCTTGTCGGGATCTTCAGGGCGGTTATGCATGGTGGGGTCTAGCTATGTGAATGGAATACGAGATAATGTTTCCGAAGACCATTCCAGACACAAGGTTGTGCTTAAGCTCTACAACGTCTACACTTCTTCTAGCATCACAAATTTGATCACTGGCACTTTAGAAAGCTTTATAAGAGATATCTCCTAGATTTACTTTCCTTAGTAGGGTTTTGTATCTCCTAGATATACTTTCCTTAGTAGGGTTTCGTCAATTCAAGTATATCCATATATATCTTTACTATACTTAGTATACTACTTGTATATAAGAATATGTAATTGCCTTTATCAATACAATTAAGTGAATACATTCTCAAATACTTTATATGGTATCAGAGCCTTGATTGGGCAATACCACAAAATTTCTGCATTTCTTCTTGATCATCGTTTTATTCGACATGAATACTGTGACATCTAAAACCAGCAGCAATACCTCCCTAAGCCCATGACTTTCTCCCAATGGTTCTTCAAGTTCTCTCGTATCAATCAATGCAACCACACAATTGCCTATCAAACTCAATCCGGACAATTACCCGACGTGGCGAGCATAAGTTAATGCTCTCTTTTCTGGACATGATCTCCTCGGGTATGTTGATGGCACAACTTCGTGCCCTCCCAAATTTATTGAAGATGATGGCACAAAAGTGCCAAATCCGGAGCATCTATTGTGGAAACGTCAGGATCAGCTCCTTCTCTATGTCATCATGGCATCTACCTCTGAGCGATCCATGTCGCTGATCTCATCGGCCACGACTGCAAAGGAGGCATGGGATATATTGACACGAGCCTATGCTAATCGGTCTCGTGCTCGCGTTCTTTCATTAAAGGAACGCCTTGCTAATTTACAAAAGGGAGATAAGTCAATTTCTGAGTATATGCAGTTGTTGAAGTCAATTGCAGATGATCTAGCCATAATCAACTATCCTCTTGATGATGTTGATCTTGTCATTTATGCTCTTCAAGGATTAGGACCTGAATTCAAGGAGATTGCTGCAGCCATTTGAGCAAGAGATAATCCACCTCTGTTCGAAGAATTACATGACAAGCTCGTTGATTACGAGACTGTCCTCAAAAGGCATCAAGTCATTGTTGACCCTCCTGTACCTACAGCTCACTATGTCAAGAAGTTTGGAAAGTCTACCAAAGGAGTTAACAGCCGTGGGGCCTCCTCACATGCACATCAACATGGACGTCACTACCCTTCTTCAGGATATAACTACAATCAACAACCGAGAGGTAATCAGTCCAACAATAATCTCACTAATCGAAACAGACCAAATACCTCTAGGGTTGTTTGTCAATTTTGCGATAAACCAGGGCACACCGCAAAACGCTACTATCAAATTTATCCACCAACAGATATGGTGGCCAATCTCGCATCTAGAGGCAAGTCGATTAATACGGAATGGCTCATGGACTCCGGCGCGTCTCATCATGTCACGAATGATCTTGAGAACCTGACGTTGGCTACTCCTTATGACGGTCAAGATGAAATTGCTATAGGCGATGGTACACAGCTTCCCGTGACACATACCGGTTCAACTCTTGTTCCTTCACGCACAACTAATTTTAAATTGTCTAATGTTCTGTGTGTGCCTTCAATGGCCAAGAACCTTATATCGGTATCTAATTTCTGCAAAACTAACTCAGTTTCGGTTGAATTCTTTCCATGTCACTTTTTGGTGAAGGATTTGAGCACGGGGGCGTCACTTCTACGAGGACCAAATAACGGAGGAATATATAAGCTGGCCTATTCATCATCGTCACCTCCATTGGCACTAACGACTGTATCAAGCATCACCGGTGATTGGCATGCACGGCTAGGGCATCCTTCATCAAAAGTAGTCCAGTTTGTTCTAAATAAATTTTCTCTTTCGAATAAGCACAATCGTAACTCTAAGTTATGTGAGTCGTGCAACTGTATCAAAAGTCATAAGCTCCCTTTTTCAGACTCAAGCTTTCAGAGCAATCATCTACTTGAACTAATTTTTGCGGATGTTTGGGGTCCTTCTCCTGTAGTATCTATTGATGGGTTTCGATATTATGTTGTTTTTGTAGATCATTATACTCGTTATGTTTGGTTATATCCACTTGTGCGAAAATCCGATGTGTCCATGGTGTTTGAACAATTTAAACCGGTGGTCGAAAAGTTTTTCAAATATCCTATTCGAACCGTGTTTTCTGATGGGGGTGGTGAATTTCAGTCCATGGCCAAATTATTTAGTCATCACGGCATCTCTCATCTCAAAACTCCTCCACACACACCAGAACACAATGGAATTGCAGAACGGCGCCATCGTCATATTGTCGAAACCGGCTTAAGTCTACTATATCATGCACGTCTACCCCAAACATTTTGGACGCATGTTTTTCTAACCGCGGTCTATCTCATCAATAGATTACCAACGATTAACCTTCGAAATCACTCTCCATTTGAAATGTTGTTTCGGCTGCACCTAATTATGCAAAACTCCGTGTGTTCGGTTGTCGTTGTTATCCGTGGCTACGACCTTATGCAAAGAATAAACTCGAACCCCATTCTAAACCTTGCATCTTCATTGGTTACTCGCTAGCTCAAAGTGCATACAAATGTCTTGATCCAGTAACAATGAAAACGTATATCTCTCGTCATGTAATCTTTGATGAGTCGGTTCTTCCTGGTTTTCCGTCACACCAAAAGTCGGAGATTAAGTTGTCCACGGAGGAGTTTATCCCGTCCATTCTTAAGATTTCAGCTTCTCGTGACTTGAAAGAGTCTTCTCCATTAGTTGTTCCTTCAACTACTCATATAAGGACATCTTTGTCCTCTAGCCGTGCATCACCATCGTCAAGCAGCATTTCAAGAGAAGACTCCCCCATGCTCAATCCAACATCAAGTGATGACAATCACACTGAGTCAGTTAGTGCAACATCATCGGGTGGTACAGGTGACTCTCCAACTCATTTGGATACATCGGAACCTACTGCTCCATTACCGGAACGCACTCATGCGATGACGACAAGATCTCAACACAATATATTCAAACCGAAGCACCTATACTTGGCATCAAAGCATCCAATTACTCCATCCATTGAGCCTACGTGTGTCACTCATGCACTCAAGGACCCTCAATGGAGACGTGCAATGTCTAAAGAGTTTGATGCACTTATCTCAAATGGGACATGGGAGCTTGTACCCCCTTCGCCGACTAGGAATGTAGTAGGTTGCAAATGGGTGTTTCGGGCAGTGTTATCGAACCGGACCGGACTGGCGGTCCGACCGGAACCGGACCCCTCAACGGTCCGGTTTGCTTATTTCCGGAGGATGTAAGCGAACCCGGTTCTGAAGTCCGGTTTTCACCGAACCGGCCGGTTTTAGGCGAACCGGGCGGTTCGCCGGTTTGGACTCTTTTCATTAAAAAAAATAAAAAATAAAAAATAAAAAAAAATTAGGGTAAACTTATAGAGAGGCAGGCCCGGTCCGGACTAAAACCTACAGAAAGGTTAACTTACAAAGAGGCTATGCAAATCTGCATTTTTTTACCAAAACCGGTCAGACCCGGTTCGGACCGGGTCCGACCTGCCAAACCGGGAACCGGTGGCCCTGCCGGTTCAGGCCCCGGTCCGGTTCTGATAACACTGGTTTCAGGTGAAGCGTCGTCCCGACGGCACTATCGAGCGCTATAAAGCTCGTCTTGTTACAAAGGGTTTTCATCAACGACCGGGACTCGACTTCAAAGAAACATTTAGTCCCGTGGTCAAACCAACCACTATGCGAGTCGTCCTCACTTTGGCTCTTGCACAACGTTGGCCGATTCAGCAGCTCGATGTCAACAATGCATTTCTACAGGGAACTCTTACTGATGATGTGTATATGCAGCAGCCCCGAGGCTTTGTAGATGAAACTCGCCCAAATTATGTATGTCGTCTACGCAAAGCAATTTATGGCCTAAAATAGGCGCCTCGGGCATGGTTTAAGGAGTTGAGCTCATACTTGATTTCCTATGGCTTCTCTAATTCGTTGTCTGACAGCTCTTTGTTCATCTTGCGCCGTGATGATACAATCATATATTTTCTCTTGTATGTCGATGATTTACTTGTCACGGGGAATAAGTCTGCAGCTGTATCTCACTTTATCCGTGCTCTTTCACATCGGTTCTCGCTCAAAGACCTTGGATTGCTGAATTTCTTCTTAGGCATTGAAGTCTTACCCATGGCCGATGGAATACTTTTAAGTCAACATCAGTATATTCATAAAATACTTGAAAGGGCTGACATGGTTGGTGCTAAACCGATCACCACTCCGATTACGACATCATCCTCTCTCACTGCAAGAGATAGTCCTTTGTTTACTGATGTCCACAAGTATCGGCAATTGGTTGGAGCTCTTCAATATCTCTCCATCACCAGACCCGACATTACCTTTACAGTCAACCGGCTTTCCAAATTTATGCATGAACCGACTGAAAACCATTGGTCCGCTCTGAAGAGATTGCTCCGATATCTCAAGGGCACAATTTATCATGGTCTTCATCTAACTCGCTCCTCCAATCTACGAGTACAAGCCTACTCTGATGCAGACCTCGCAGGTGATCGCTCTGACTACAAATCAACCTCTGCATATGTTATCTTTTTAGGTTCTAATGTAATCTCATGAGGTTCACGTAAGCAAAAGTCAGTTGCTCGTTCAACAATAGAGGTCGAGTATCAAGCTGTGGCTGCAGCTGGCGCTGAACTTGCGTGGGTTAATTCACTTCTTCATGAACTTGGTTATGACCCGCCTAAACCGTTACCAATTTTCTGTGATAATATTGGAGCGACGTATGTTTGTGCTAATCCCGTATTTCACTCCCGCATGAAGCACATTGCCCTTGAATTCCACTTTGTTCGTGACCAAGTTAATAAGGGCAAACTACGGGTGTTACATGTTTCCAGTAAAGATCAACTAGCGGACGGCCTTACCAAGTCTCTACCTAAGGTACATTTTCAACATTTGCGGTCCAAGCTGTGCGTTTCCGATGGAACCGACATCTTGCGGGGGCGTATAAGAGATATCTCCTAGATATACTTTCCTTAGTAAGGTTTTGTATCTCCTAGATATACTTTCCTTAGTAGGGTTTCGTCAATTCAAGTATATCCATATATATCTTTACTATACTTAGCATACTAACTTGTATATAAGAATATGTAATTGCCTTTATCAATACAATTAAGTGAATACATTCTCAAATACTTTATAAGCTTGACCTCCAGTTTCAATCCCATATCCATGCTGATGTTTCCTCAAAAGAACTACACTTACAGCTTGCTGGCTCCGCGAGAAACATCCGTTCTCTCCAAAAGAAGCTTAAATCTAACCGGAACCGTTTCTGCTCCATTCTTAATTCGTGGTACAACTTCCACTTGAAATATGCAGATTGTGATTCTACAAAAAACTGCAACCCTTTTCATGGATCTAATATGCTCCAAAGCATGGTTCTTTATGTAATAGGATGCGATTATGGCAGTACACAAATGCGGGTTTTGCTGCAGTTTTCGAATCAAAGCAGCAGCAGTTTACAAAAGAGAGATTATGCGTCATTTGAACCAAAGACAGGATTGGTCGGGGAAGGATTCTAGGACGACAAGGAAAATATGTTGCGCTTTGATGCATGTCGGATATCTGTCGCAGAAGGTTTGTCTCTTTCGGATGCTGGTGTAGAGGATTGTTCTATCAGCTTCAACTTTCGGTTCCCTACAGTTTGGTCTATAAAGGAGAGGAACTCCGTTGCTGCAGAGATTTACAGCAAGAAAAGCCCGAACGAGTCGGGTTATTTCGGCAAGATCATGGCTCGGAGAACTTCAGGCTATCAGCCAGACGGTTTCGACAAAAAGTACAAGTATACTCAAATCAACAGAGTGACAGAGACAGAGTTGTGCCCCGAGAAGAACCAAAGCGGAAGAAGCGGCACTTACCCAAACTGGGACTCCAATGATTTGAGTTTCCAAATGTCTGTTGAGACGCGGCGAGGCAAGAAGATTGGATATGGGCATTCATCTCCGTTGTTTGTAGGCGACCAATTTTACCGACCACAGTATCATTCGGCGAATAATAATTTTAATGATGCTCCGATAATTGAATGAACGCCCAGCAATAACAGCAAGTTGAGGATGTCATACAAAATGTCCGTCTGGAGGTCGGGTAACCAGAAATATAGTAGCGGATCGACGATTTTCATGGATCTCATTTGAGTTTAGTAAACGGAATGGTGATATCGGCAGAAGGAGTCTACGATGGATCGACAGGCAGCCTCTTTATGGTAAGTAGTATGGATATATATTTTTTGGTCAGTAGTATCAATATTTCAAATCATATTGGTTCTAAAAACTTATTCAAATAGTAATGTCGTAGCTCAAAAGTTCAGTTAAGGAAACTGTTCATTTCGAAGCTAGCACAGTGATAGTAATTGATCTAGCGAACTGTTAAAAAAACAAAGTTAAGCTAACTAACCGCATATATATATATATGGTTCCATATCAATAACAATAACAAACTGCGTTTGATTGTGTAAGCATGAAATATTTATTGATTTGTTCCTAACAGATTGGATGTAGAGCCTTGTTGTTGATGGCATGGACTGCGAAATTCTAATCAAACTTCAATTTCCACCATTGGATTTTGCAAAGAAAGCTTGGGGTTCTATCAAGGGAATCATCGAGAGCTTGAGAAAGAGACCGGATCCTCTCTATTTCAACACACTAAAAGTTGTTTCCACGATGCCATTGTAAAAGAAAAGTGCACGGTCGATTTGAAAGCTCGACGCGAGGTTCACTCTAGTCCTCGTGTCGAGTACACTTACATGCAGCATGCCGCCATGCCGGCCGGCTCTTCCATGAATTAAGAGTTCTGTTAGAAATTGATGTAAAGGTTGGGGTGCACAAACAAAGTGTTTGTTTGTTGGAAATACATGGGTAAATCTTCAATTTACAAAGTCAAATGACCAATTTACAAAATCAAATGACCAATTTACAAAATCAAATCGTCAATTTGTAGTACGGTTATTCGATCCTATTTTTCGGTTTAAACTGAAAATCCAAAAGTTAGCAGTTGCCATTTAAAATGCTCATGATTATCATAGACTATATCAACCGAAATGATAAATAATAAATAACGCTCATTAATATATTTAAATAAATAATAGTAGAAAAAAAAAACCATCTTCATAAATACTTCTTTTACAATTTATATAAACTAATTAATTTAATTATATTGTTGGCAGAAAAATAATTAATTATATTGATCAATATCAACTAATATAATATATATTATTGTATTATATATATATATATATATATATATATATATATATATATATAATTAACATAATGGTTGGTTCGGTTCTGTTGGGTTATGATTAAAACTTGATATTAAGCATAAGAGTCGAGTGCGTTTAAAAGGCAGGGAAAGAAGAATCGTTGACCATTCTCACTCGTCTTAACGAGGCAAGGATAAAAGGTCGACGACAATTTATGAAGAAGTCGACTTTCCAAAGTACGAGTGGTTGCCACCAGAGAAAACCCTCCTTCAAAGGTAAATACAAGTGACGACCTGCTTAAACCGTCATCGAAGGGAACCTTCCTCTAGAAGTAAAGACAGGTGGCGACCTACTAGTCACCAGCTAAAAAGAACCATCCCGGCTAAGTAAACATAAAGCGGCGACCTGTTCTTAACTACCACCAAAGGAAACCTCCCTACAAAGGTAACTACAGGTGGCGACCTGCTTAGAGAAAGCTTCCTCAGTAAGAAACACTTAGCTGGAGACCTA
This sequence comes from Clarkia xantiana subsp. parviflora, assembly GCA_036873135.1. Taxonomy (NCBI): domain Eukaryota; kingdom Viridiplantae; phylum Streptophyta; class Magnoliopsida; order Myrtales; family Onagraceae; genus Clarkia; species Clarkia xantiana. Next base: position 23,657,813 of record JAPTYO010000012.1, read on the forward strand.
CTTGTCACCAGCTGACTGCTCACCGTCTCACTCAGCCAATCACAGAAGAGGAACCACTGCCCCTCAGCTACCAATCAGGGCATAGCAGCCGCCTTATAGAAAGTCGGTAATCTGTCCCTATAAATAGAGACTGTTTTTTACTCATTTACGGATTCAGTCAGTTCTAAATACGTTCTTATATTATTACTCTCAAATCCATTACTGACTTAAGCTTCGGAGTGGAATCAGGGGCCATCCCCACCCCTTTTTCAGGTTCTCGCCCCACATAACCTCTTAGAGGAAAACTTAGCGTTCGAGAGAGCTAAGTCCGAGGCGATACTTGGAAGTCCATTCCCCGAAGTTCAAGGCCACGTCATTTTGATCCCAACATTTGGCGCCGTCTGTGGGAAACGGAGATCAAAAGGTCATGGCACCACCAAGAAATCAAACAAGACAAAGTCAAGCACGGATAGCCGAAGGTATATTCCAAGGACTAAACGAGACCTTGGAAGATTACTTTAGGAGATTCCAAGGAGGATATACGGTGGGCGAGCTCTCAGAAAGCGAAACCATCCGGGCATTCTTCAGGGGGTTAGGATCCCAGTCTCGATCCTTAACCCTCACTCAAGCCATAACCCCGGTAAGGAGCCTGGAAGGATTAATACAACTTGCTAACCATCATGTGGACATAGAGCGAGCACAAAGGGGGAGATGGATAGCGGAGGGTATATTCCAAGGGTCGGACGAAACCCCGGAAAATTACTCTAGGCGATTCCAAGAAGGTTATACCGGAGGCGAACTCATGGAGGGAGAGGCCATTCGAATGTTCTTTAGAGGATTGGGAGTTCAATCTCGACCTCTGGCCCTCACTCAACACACGGAGCCAGTAAGAAGTATGGAGGAACTAGAAGAGCGAGTACACTTCCACATAGATGTAGAGCAAGCTCAGAGGAATCGTCGCCTCCAACAAAGGCATCCACGGAGTAGGGGCAAAAGCTCATCTCAACGGGAGATCTCGTCCAGAGAATTTCGGGGAACTCAGCAAAGGTTAGAGATATTTCATTTAAATGAGGAAAATCGATATTCTACTCCCTGTTGTAAGCACTACCGGCAAGAGGGGCATAACATGGAGGATTGCCTCCTCGAAAGAAGAGAATTAGAATTCATGAGAGAGGAGATCCAACGCCACCATCGACGTCGCTCTCACGAGTCAAGGAGATGGAGAATGCCCCCAGGGAATGATATCAACATCCTAGCTGGAGGATTCGCAGCGGGAGGAGAAGCAAGCTCGGCCAGGGACCAGTACGCTGCCCGCTGCACTCAAATAAGCCACTTGAAAAGGCCGAGAGAATTAGAGCCAGTGGCGATTACCTTCTCAATGGAAGATCTATCGGAGACCTCTCAGCCCCATGAGGATGCATTGGTAATCACCGCTCAAATCAACGACAAGGCGGTTAAAAGGATACTGGTTGATGGAGGAAGCTCCACAGAAGTAATTGCCTTCAACGTTCTCGTCGCCATGGGATACAAAAGAAAAGATCTGCAAGAGATGACTTCACCTTTGGTGGGATTCGCGGGAAGAACGACTTATCCCTTGGGGGCAATACAACTCCCTGTAATCCTAGGGCGAGGATGGAAATCCTTACACCTAAAAATTCGGTTTGTGGTAGTCGATCAGATCCACGCCTACAATGCGATATTAGGAAGAACCACTCTCAATCCCAACCGTATAATACATTCCACCGTTCATCAAGTTATGAGATTCCCTACCCATCATGGGTTAGGAGAAGTCTGGGGCGATCAAGAAACGTCTCGACAATGCTACGTCGACCTCCTCAGAAGATCAAGTCAAAGAGAAACCCTCTCCATCGTTACAGAGGAGGACCCTCGAGAGGAGGGAGGACGACCGGCCCCGATGGAAGAATTAGTCGAAATCGTCCTAGAAGGGAAGGAGAAGAAAGTGAAGATTGGAGCAGCCTTACCCCCGGAGTTAGCCCATAAAATAACTGCCCTCTTAAGGGAATACAAGGAACTATTCGCCTGGGAACCCAGCGACATGCCAGGGATAAATCCAGAAATTATCTCTCACGAACTAAGGATAGATCCTGCCATCAAACCCATAGCCCAAAAGAGAAGATCTATGGGTGCAGAAAAGAAAGCCGCAATCCGCCAAGAGGTTGGAAAATTAGTGGAAGCAGGTTTCGTCAAAGAAATACGATTCCAAACTTGGGTCGCCAACCCGGTCTTGGTAAAGAAATCCAACCAAAGAAGGAGGATGTGTGTCGATTTACCTGATCTCAACAAAGCATGTCCAAAAGATTCCTATCCTCTTCCAAGAATTGATCAGTTAGTCGACGCCACTTCAGGACATGATCTCTTAAGCTTCATGGACGCCTATTCTAGGTATAATCAAATACGAATGCATCCCAAGGATGAGGCTCATACGGCGTTCTATGCTGACAGCGACATCTATCACTACACCGTCATGCCGTTTGGTTTAATAAACGCGGGAGCTACTTACCAACGTATGGTGAATAAGCTTTTCAAACCTATTATAGGAAGGAACATGAAAGTATACGTAGACGACATGCTAGTCAAAACCAGAAGGGGGCACGACCATGTTCAAGATTTAGAGGAAGCCTTCGCATGCATGAGACTTCACCAAGTAAGATTAAACCCCACTAAGTGTGCATTTGGGGTCCAGTCGGGGAAGTTTTTGGGTTTCATGGTCAGCCAGAGAGGATCGAGGCCAATCCAGAGAAGGTGACCGCCATAGAAGAGATGTCCTCACCTACCTGCCATAGAGAAGTACAAAGTCTGAATGGAAGACTGGCCTCGCTGAGAAGATTCTTGGCTATATTGGGAGATAAGTCCCTCCCTTTCTTTAAAATCCTACGAGCAAATAAGAAGTTTGAGTGGACGATCGAGTGCGAATAAGCCTTCCAACAGTTAAAAGCACTCCTTCACTCGCTCCCCGCTTTAGCCAAGCCTTTGCCAGAGGATCCCTTATTGCCAGAGGATCCCTTATTCCTATACTTAAGTATCAGCTCAGCAGCAGTGAGTTCGGTTCTCATCAAAGAAACCGACGACATTCAGATGCCCGTATATTATGTTAGCAAGATCTTCGGCGTAGCTGAGGCTAACTATATGGAAATCGAGAAGTATATGTATGCTCTGTTAATAGCGGCCAGGAAGCTCCGACCTTACTTTCACGCCCATGAAATTACGGTGCCCACCAATCAACCTTTGAAGCAACTATTGCAAAAACCTAACATCTCTGGGAGGATGGTTAAATGGGCAGTCGAGTTAAGTGAATTCCGCATCCACTTTGAGCCTCGAAAAGTAATCAAAGGCCAAGCATTGGCTGACTTTATAGCTGAAAACACATCAACGCCAGACGCACAACCCATTATCCTCCCGCAAGAAGAGCATGTGAAGACTACCCCAGAGAACGGGGCCAACGACACCATGCCATGGTTGTTGTATATTGATGGATCATCTTCCGCCTTGGGATGCGGGGCAGGTCTAGTATTAACGCCGCCTGATGGAGAGCCACTCCGCTACGCTGTAGCCTTAACTTTTCGAGCAACCAATAACGAGGCTGAGTATGAAGCCCTGCTAACAGGCCTCCGAATAGCTAAAGGTATGGGCATTACTAATTTAAAAGTACGGTGCGACTCTGAGTTAATCGTCAATCAGACAAACGGAACGTATGTCGCCAAAGGAGAAAATATGAAGAAGTACGCCGAAGAAGTACGAAGGCTCGTTCGAGATATGCCTCACTTCCAAATAGAACCTATTCCTCGAGAGGAGAATAAAGAGGCGGACGCCCTCAGTAAGTTCGCCCTAGGAAATGCCCCCCCCCCCCAACCACGGTGCACTTCGTCGAAAGATCCCTCTATTCACTAGTAGAAGCAAGAGCTGAAATCCTTAATATCCAAGCTCCCGATTCTTGGATCACCCCCATTCAAAACTACTTAGAAAAGGGAACTCTCCTAGAAAACCCGGTAGAAGCAACCCAAATTCAAAGAGCAACTGGACGCTTCGTGATTAGATGGATATCTCTATAAAAGAGGATACTCCATGCCCTAGCTTAGGTGCATAGACGCTCCTCAAACAGAAAGGATAATAGAAGACCTACATGGAGGGGAAGCTGGTTGCCACGAAGGAGCCAAAACCTTAGTACACAAGGCATTGCGACAGGGATTCTATTGGCCGACAATGCATAAAGAAGCAGCAGCGTTAGTTCGGGCTTGCTTCGCCTGCCAAATTTACGCTCCAAGGATCACCAAACCACCAGCAGATCTTACTCCCATGATGAGCGCCTGGCCATTTTCTCAATGGGGGATTGATCTTATTGGACCCCTACCCCAATCTACAGGTCAACGAACGCATATCGTGCTCGCCATCGACTACTTTTCCAAATGGATAGAAGCCAGAGCTCTAGCATCCACAATCTCTTTTCAAATGATTAAGTTCATACGAGAACAAATTATATGCCGGTATGGAGTCCCTAAGATCCTTATTAGTGACAATGTTCCCCAGTTCGCTAGTTATGAACTCGCCGACTTCTGTGAAGAAATGTTGATCAATCATCGATTTGGCTCTGTACATCACGCCCAAACAAATGGGCAAGTAGAGGCCGCCAATAAGACAATCCTCAATGGATTGAAGAAGAGAGTAGCCGCTCTAAAGGGAAAATGGGTTGAAGAATTAGACCAAGTTCTATGGGCACTTAGAACCTCGCCCAAAAGAGCCACGGGAGAAACTCCGTTCAGTATGGTTTATGGATCGGAAGCAGTCTCACCCATCGAAGTGGCCAATATCTCCCAAAGAGTCGCGGCATACCAAGTTAACCAAAACGATGAAAAAAGAAAGATCGACTTGGATTTAGCCTACGAAAAAAGATGGACTTCGTATTAGATGTACATATTGTATATACATTGATAGGTACTCATACTTGTATAGATACAGGTACCTTAGGTTGACTTGTATAGTTGACTAGTTAGTTAGGATTGATCTCCTATATATAGTTGCATCCTAACATGTAAATACTTGGTTGAATCATTTATATCATTCATATTTTATATCTCCTTATGGTTCAACCCTCCTCTCCACATTCTAGAACTTCACATGGTATCAGAGCTATGGTATTTCCAGGTTCGATTCACGATTTTTCGAGAGGATTTTTCATCGATTTGAGCTTGGATCTTGAGGATTTCAGCTTCGATTCATTGGATTACTTGAAGATCATACAGTTGTTGATGTATTTCGTGAATTTTCTGCTCAATAATTGCTGTTTGGATTGAGGATTTCAGCAGTATTGGATCAGCAGTTCAGCATTTCAGTTTGATGCATGTACTGTTTCATCGATTTGGAGTTTGTTCATCGATTATTGATCAATCCTGTGATTTTGATTCGATCTAGTGTTGACTCTCGAGTCTGAGATCAACTATTTCAGCTGGATTGATCATCACATCGTTCTGGATTTTGGAATTGCTGCAGCTCTGGTTCTGTGTTCTTCACGTTCTGCAGCTTTTATGTTGATTTTGGATGTGATTGATTCTCCAATTCAAGGCTTCGTTTATGGATTTCTGCTCTTCATTTGATCTCTGTGCATCATTGCGATGCTTATGTAGTGATTTGAGCATCATCGAAGCTTCTTGGAGGTAATTTCGAATTCAATTTCAGTTTTCGCGCCATTTACCTGGTTGAGGTTTGATCTTCGATTTTGAGCTGGTCGCTGGATTATATGTTGAGATTTGGATCAGCTTGGATTCGCATTTGAAGCTATGATTGATTCCGAGCTCCAATTTGGTGTAAATGGCTGTGGATTGGATCATTTTGATTCGTTTTTGGAGCTGCATATCTGTGTTCTTCGTACAGCAGTATAGTTGCTGCAATTTGTTCAAATTCGAGCTGATTTCTTGATCATTTGCTGTGATTTGAATTACATTGGATTCGCATTTGATGTTGCGACTGATTATGAGCTGCGATTTGATGATATCTGCTATGGATTTGTTCAATTTTGGATTCGTTTGGAGCTGCAATCTGTTCTTGGTGCTGCAGTTTTTGGACTGCAATTTCTGGAAATTCGATTTGGATAATCGATTGTTTGCAGCAATTTGGACTGGATTTGATGCGCCTTATGGTTGCTAATGGATTCAAGTTAGTTTGGAGTCGTTTTAACGACGATTAGATCTGGTTTGCCTGGGTTTTTCATGATGAACACCTGGGATTTCGTTGAAGATTTGAAGATCTTCAACTGCTGGAAAATAGTGCGTCTGCGTGGCTTCGAACCCGCAACCTCTGTGGCTGTAGCGCCGTGCACCCTCCGTGCACCCTCCGTGCACCGGGATTTCGACTTGGAGTTGGCTCGTCTTGTGCACCCCGGTGCTCCCTCATGTGCTCTGCACGTGTTTTAGCCATTTTGGGCGAATTTTTTGTCGATTTGGGGCTGATTTTGAAGTTTTGAAGACTTTGGGGCTTCTTTGCAAGCTTTTGGATATTTGGGGATGTTTTAGGCAGTTTTCCAATTTGGGATGCTCTTTTGAGGACTTTGGGGCTGTTTTGGAGCAGTTTCAGAGTTTGGGGCATTTTTGCTGATTTTGTGAAGTTTGGGACTATTTTGAGGATAGTTCTAACTATTGGGGCTTCTTAGGAGCTTTTGAAGACTTTTGGGCTGTTTTGAGGACAGTTCGGAGAGTTTGGGGCTGTTATGAGGACAGTTCTCAAGTTTGGGGCCGTATCCCGAAAAATTGATTTTCGAGGGGCCGTTTTGTGAAGACCGGGTTATGTACCTTGGCTTTTGTGAAGACCGGGTTATGTACCTTGGCATTTGTGAAGACCGGGTTTGTTGGACCTTGGCATTTTAGAGTGGGTTTTAATTTTTCCCATGGATCATTTGAGCGGGTTTTGAAATTCCTTTGGCTCATTTTGAACGGGTTTACCCTTGGCTCTTTTTAACCGGGTTTTGATTGGACCTTGGCATTTCATTGATCATCAAACTTTTCTATCAAATTTTCCTTTTAATTCTTTAGAAAGGAAGAAGAAGGAAAAGATGGGGGAATATTAGATGTACATATTGTATATACATTGATAGGTACTCATACTTGTATAGATACATGGTACCTTAGGTAGACTTGTATAGTTGACTAGTTAGTTAGGATTGATCTCCTATATATAGTTGCATCCTAACATGTAAATACTTGGTTGAATCATTTATATCAGTCATATTTTATATCTCCTTATGGTTCAACCCTCCTCTCCACATTCTAGAACTTCATACTTCAGAAGAAATTCAGGGAAGAATGAAGCTCGCCATCGCCAAATATTTCAATCGAAAGGTAGGACGGCGCCAATTCTTCTTAGGAGAAAAAGTTCTGCGAAGGAACGAATTCCTGACAACAGACCAAAGAGGAAAGATGGTGCCGAAATGGGAAGAACCTTACGTGGTCGTCGGAATACCATGCCCTAACGCCTACAAATTGGAAGATCCTCGTGGGCAACGCCTCAATAGGACTTTCAACGCCGAGCATTTAAAGAAATTCTATGTTTAAATCTCTTATATATTTCAATTACAGTGAAGTAAGATATAATTCATTTACTCTGGGTGTCAAAAAGCAGGACTCCTCGACTTCCGAAAGTCGCCATTTACAAAGGAGCAGTCTCAACCGACTCCTCGACTTCATACAATCGACGACAATTAAGGAGCAGTCTTAACTGACTCCTCGACTTCCGAAAGTCGCCATTTACAAAGGAGCAGTCTCAACCGACTCCTCGACTTCATACAGTCGACGACGATTAAGGAGCAGTCTTAACTGACTCCTCGACTTCCGAAAGTCGCCATCTACAAAGGAGCAGTCTTAACTGACTCCTCGACTTCATACAGTCGGCGACGATTAAGGAGCAGTCTTAACTGACTCCTCGACTTCCGAAAGTCACCATCTACAAAGGATCAATCTTAACTGACTCCTCGAATTCATACAGTCGGCGATGATTAAGGAGCAGTCTTAACTGACTCCTCGACTTCCGAAGGTCGCCATCTACAAAGGAGCAGTCTTAACTGACTCCTCGACTTCCGAAAGTCGCCATCTACAATGGAGCAGTCTTAACTGACTCCTCGACTTCATACTGTCGACGACGATTAAGGAGCAGTCTTAACTGACTCCTCGACTTCCGAAAGTCGCCATCTACAAAGGAGCAGTCTTAACTGACTCCTCGACTTCATACTGTCGACGACGATTAAGGAGCAGTCTTAACTGACTCCTCGACTTCCGAAAGTCATCATCCGTCGAAGAGAACGATAAAGCGGAATTGGAGGCCATACAACAAGATAGAAAGGTAATACTCGACACGACCCCTTCCACTTATATTATAACTAAAGAGAAAGGATTCATGTCTCGGGGGCAAGTGTTGGGTTATGATTAAAACTCGATATTAAGCATAAGAGTCGAGTACGTTTAAAAGGCAGGGAAAGAAGAATCGTTGACCATTCTCACTCGTCTTAACGAGGCAAGGATAAAAGGTCGACGACAACTTATGAAGAAGTCGACTTTCCAAAGTACGACTGGTTGCCACCAGAGAAAACCCTCCTTCAAAGGTAAATACAGGTGACGACCTGCTTAAACCGTCATCGAAGGGAACCTTCCTCTAGAAGTAAAGACAGGTGGCGACCTACTTGTCACCAGCTAAAAAGAACCATCCCGGCTAAGTAAACATAAAGCGGCGACCAGTTCTTAACTACCACCAGAGGAAACCACCCTACAAAGGTAACTACAGGTGGCGACCTTCTTAGAGAAAGCTTCCTCAGTAAGAAACACTTAGCAGGAGACCTACTTGTCACCAGTTGACTGTTCACCGTCTCACTAAGCCAATCACAGAAGAGGAACCACCGCCCCTCAGCTACCAATCAGGGCATAGCAGCCGCCTTATAGAAAGTCGGTAATCTGTCCCTATAAATAGAGACTGTTTTTTACTCATTTACGGATTCAGTCAGTTCTAAATACGTTCTTATATTATTACTCTCAAATCCATTACTGACTAAAGCTTTGGAGTGGAATCAGGGGCCATCCCCACCCCTTTTTCAGGTTCTCGCCCCACATAACCTCTTAGAGGAAAACTTAGCGTTCGAGAGAGCTAAGTGCGAGACGATACTTGGAAGTCCATTCCCCGAAGTTCAAGGCCATGTCATTTTGATCCCAACAGGTTCCATGATCCTTAAAGCTCAAAGTCCGAACTAGACCGAAAAACCGAACTAGAGTTGAAAAATCCAATTAAATATTTCAGATTTTTTTATCCAGACCGGTTCAATTTTCACCAGTTTTTCAAACTGAGCGATCTTTGGTTCACCCCTACTATAATTAATCAACTCTTTTCTCAAACCACAAATACATATTATGTATAGAATGATCCATGAGTTACACGAATATATATATACACATAGGGTAAACGAAGACGATGACTTATGGCAAAAAAAAAAAAAAAATTAAAAAAAATTAAAAAAAAGATTAAAAAGAAGACCAAGACTTTGATTTGTTTAAACATCACTTATTTTCCACTGACTTGGTTTATTTAAGTATTAGTAGTAAGCGGTCACCTAGAAGTAGAACTGCCATGTGCGAGATAATGGAATCCAAACTGGAAAATTCTTATATCCCGCTGCGGAATGGTCACGCCTGCTAAAAATAGTAATCTAAAATAAAAAATGAAAGTTTGTTATAATATTTTAGGAAATAATTTAATTATTTAAACTTGTAACCTATTAAGAAGGTTCTTTAAGACAAAATAATAAATTGTTCTAAAAAATAAAAATCAACTTTTTTTTTGAAAAAAAATATAAATTTCATTTAATTTTTAGATTATTAGTTATATTACACATATTAGTTTTTAAAATTAGAAACTACACCCGAGTTTATATTATAAATAATAATACTACATATATTAATTTTTTTATTAACTTTTTAAATCAAACCATGATTAGTTAATACAAAATTACATTTGCATATAATTAATAAATTTTGGAGAATATTTATATTAATAGTTTATACATTACTTTGACAAAATATTTATATGCAACAGTCTTTATAATAGATATAACCTAACAAAAGTTTATATATAACATAATATACCTAGCTAGCATAATATATATATTCAATTCAAACCGAGTTCGAGCTCGGTCTAAGATACACAATTTCATAATTTAGTTGAACAATTTAAAGTTTGCGAGTCGAGTCGAGTCGAGCCGAGAATGAGCTCGTCGAGTACGGCACCGAGTCAATCTTGAGTTTGACAAATTTAGGTTCAGTCGTGTTCGAGCTTGAGCTCGAATACAATGAGTCGAGTCGAGTTTGCGAGATACTCGGATCGACTCGGCTCGTTTACAGCTCTACATAGTGTTAACACTCGATTTTTAATTGAGTTGTAAATTTCGAATGCGTTAAGTAAGGGGTGTAAACGAGTCAAGATACTTGTGAGCTGCTCAAGATCGGCTTGGTTAATATTCGAATTCGACTCACTAAATTTCGAGTCGAGCTTTTTCTAAAGCCTAGTCGATTTTGACTTCACTGGTACTCCACTCGAGAGGCTCGCGAGCCTAATCGAGCTTTTTTCTTTTTCCTATTCGAGTCGAGTTCGAGTTTTTTTATTTTTAAATAATAATTTTATGTAAGTATATATTGAGTTCAAGTCGAGTTCGAGCTCGAGTCAAAAACCTAATCGAGTTGAGTTCGAACTCGAGCTAAGGCGCACTTTTTATTAATTAATTAATTGATTTTTTTTTTAATTTTATCGAGTCGAGTCGAGCTCGAACTCGTCGAGTATGGCACTTAGTCGAGCTCGAACTCGAAAAAATTAAGGCTCGGTCGAGTTCGAGCTCGAGTAAAATGAGTCGAGTCGAAATTGTCAGATACTCGGCTCGACTCGATTCGTTTACAGCCCTAGCGTTAGGAACATAATTCAAGCATGTATATTTTTGGGAAAATAATTGAACTTGGCACGTGTGATTTGTGAGACAGTTGTGAGCTGAATACATTACAGAGAAATATATCAATATGGGTCTTGAATCGAAGCTCGTAAAATAACGAATACAACACAACTGACCGTGAATCATTTGGTCTTATAAAACGAAAGTTATTATCAATTAAAGCTAAAAGTGAAAAAAAAAAATAGAATAAAAAACCTGCAACCTGTTAAGCAGATAATTATACATTTTTATTTATTTTTAATAATTTAAGACATATATAACCGTTTTCTGGCTTTACTATTTACGGAAAGCGGGACGATTCCGCTGCGTGACCGAAGCGAGGTCCATCCAAACTCCATTATTATTTTTTGGCCAGTAAACTATTAAGACAAGCTCGTTAATTGTTCTCTCTCAGAATTAAATCACTAACTCCATCTAGTGGTGTAGCCAGGAACCGGTTTCAGGGGTTGCAAGAGTGATCAGTTTATTTTTACTCATATACAAACCTTAAAAAATCCAAATATCAAAATGTGTCGAAAATCAAATCACGGTTTTAGAAGAAAAAATTCAAAAGAATTAAATAAACCCTTAAATAATCTTAAAATTATATAAACCTTAAATTCTAAAACTTTATTAAATTGTGTGTATAATTTGACTGGATTAACCCTAGAGGATAAAAATGTTTAAAAATATTACCTTCTAAAGTTAACCCGACCAAACTTTACACCTAACTCAATAGAGTTTTAGAAAAAAAAAAACCATAAAATTATATAAATCATTTACATTAAAATATGAAAATTCAACAAACAAAAAGCCAAAATGGGGGAAAAAAATTAGGTGTCGTTGTTTAGAACAGCGGAGCCCAAAAAATTTGTGGTGAAGCCGTTGTTTAGATAGCACCAGTGTGGTTATTTTAGTATTTGGCTAAATTGCGGCACAATTTAGTATTTGGACTTTCTTAGGTTGTTATATGGGTAAAATGTTCAAAATATTGTATACGAATAATTATTTAAAAAAAATGAAAAATACATGTGAAAAAAAAATCATATGAAACAAACTATAAAATACAGTCTAATAATTTAAAAGTTAAAAAAAATAATTACAATGACTATTACGACTTTTCATACTTTGAAAATAAAACATAACAAACTCAATATCAATAGATTCAAATATATATTTTTCAATGAAATTCACCAAAAACTCGTTCGTCAAAACTCTTCTTCCAGCTTCTTCACCTTCCAAACTCAGGAGGTTCAAAAAACCGACCTTGAAGGTGTTGTCAAGGTGGATGCCGACTAATTGATGTTTACGCTCTCCGAAAATGGTGGCTTTTCCTCGGTAAGTTTCAAACTAGAAGGGTTCTGGTTGGCTTCTTCAAGGCGGCTTTGTATTGTTGGGTCCAACTATGCGACCCGAAAAGGAGTTGAAGTCAAAGAGGATCTCAAACTCAAGTCTGTGCTTAAGCTCAACAACGTCTACACTTCTTCTAGCATAAAAAACTTGATCACTGGCACTTTGAAGAGCTTGAGCTCCGATTTCAATCTGATATCCATGCTGATGTTCCCTCAAAAGAACTACAATTACAGCTTGCTTGCTCGATATTTCTAAAACGAGCTTAAATCATGGTACAACTTCCGCTTGAAATACACAGAGCATTGCGATTCTGCAAATAATTGCAGCCCCTTCCAAGGATCTAATTTTCTTCCAGCATAGTTCCAGATGTAATTGGATGCGATTGTGGGTCTACACAAATGCGCATTTTGCTGCAGTTTTTGAATCAAAGCAGCAGGAGTAGACGAAATATTAGAGATTCTTCATCCTTCGAACAGAATACAGCATTGGTCGGGGAAGGTTTCTTGGACGAAAAGGCAAATCTGTTGTGCTTTGATGCGTGTCGGATATCTGTCGCAGAAGGTTTGTCTATTTCCGATGCTCGGGTAGAGGACTAATCTATCAGCTTCAACTTTCGGTTTCCTACAGTTTGGTCTATAAAGGAGAGGGACTCCGTTGTTGCGGAGATTTACAGCAAGAAAAGCCCGAGAGAGTCGGGTTATTTCGGCAAGATCACTGCTCGAAGAGGTTCAGGCTTTCCGTCGTACAATTTCAACAAGAAGTACGAGTATTCTCAAATCGACAAAGTGAGAGAGTTGTGCCCCGAAAGGAACCAAAGCGGAAGCATCGGCACTTACCCCAACTGGGACTCCAGTGATTTGTGTTTCCAGATGTTTGTTGAGACGCCGCGAGGCAAGAAAGTGGGGGAGGGGCATTTTTCTCCGTTGTTTGTCGGTGACTAACTTTATCGACCACGGTACTATAGCCGGTCGAAGAATAGCGATGCTCCGATTATTCAAGGCAAGCCCAGCAAGAACACCAAGTTGAGGATGTCTTACACAATGACCGTCTCGTGGTTAGCTAACGTGAAAATTAGCAGTGGCTCGATGATTTTCAATGGATCTTATTTGAGTTTAGGGGACAGAATGGTGATTTCGGCAGAAGGGCTTTACGATGGATTGACAGGCAGTCTATGTATGGTGTTGGATCACGGTGGAACTCCGGTACGGTCTTTGACGGTGATCCGAGCTCCTTTGCTCCACGTAATCCTGCAAGAGGGGATAGACCGGGCGGTGACCCAGAATCTCTCTCTGATGCTTAAATGAGTATCTCGTATCAACTGGCAAGCAGTAATCTCAAAAGGTGTATATCAAAATGTAATGTGATCTGAGGTAACCTCTGCCCTTTTATAGGCGGAGAGGTACCTCAGTTACCTGGTGAACCGTTGGGGTGGTTAGCCCATATTCCGCGTATCGCGGGCACGATCCCGCCTATCTAGGCCATGATCTCGCTTATCTCGGCCACGCCCCGGGTATCTCGGCCACGCTCCGCGTATCTCGGCCACGCCCCGCGTATCTCAGCCACGCTATGCGTATCTCGGCCACGCCCCGCGTATCTCGGCCTCAACCTCTGATAGCAAGTCCCGACCAATATCGGGGACTCTAGAGTTATCTCATTGTGTCACCGCTCGGGGCCCCTCGTCGTCGTGACAGTGCCAATCATTCTCAGGGATTCGTCATCGGGGCCTACTTAAAGGCATCTCATCAGGAGCGCCCAGCTCGTCTATCGGGACTGACTCTGTCGGGACCTTTCGCCATCGGGACTCCCTCTGTCGGGACCCTTCGCCTTGGTCATCTTGACCTCCTTTTAGGGCCCAGTGGGCCTATTCACCGTTTCCTCGCCGTTAAAGGGTCTAACAGCCATAGCGGAACCCATCATTTGCCCCCAAGACATGAGGGACTTACAGTTCGTCGTGTCTTTCAACTCCCGACCTCCTGACATCGGAGTCGGGGGACCATTCCCTTGATCCAGTCACTTGATACGAATCTTCTCGTCCACGTCTCCTTGATACCTTGTGGATAACCACCAAATCCGAGAAGACTCCTCGGTTCCCCAGCCATTAAATGCAGCAGATAACGAAGCGACGTCTTCGGCAGCCGTGCCTGATTTTTCGCGCCTGCTTTTTCTGAAAAAGTGCTTTTCAGGCCGTTTCATCACTACGCCCGTTGCCATTCTGCACGTTTCATCTCAACGGTTTAGATCAAAACGTTTCGACTTCGACGATTCAGATCAGAACGTCCTTTCGACTGTCCTATTCTCCTATAAAACCCTAAGCCTGGGCACAGTTTCCCTTTTACCGTTTCCGAAATTTCAAAAGCTCTCTGCAACTCTGAGAACTCAAGCTCTGCGATTTCGAAGACTCAAGTGCTTCTCCGGCCTCCTGTTCTCCGAACAACTTTCCGGCAACCTTCATATCATCCTTCCTACCTCAAGTCATCATGTCTGGTAAGGATTTCTTCTTCGTTGCTCGTATATCTTTTCCTTCATCTTTGCTTAGTTCGTTCATAATTTTCCGAAAAACCCAATGTGCCTTTCCTTGCCATGGCTGCTTTCAGACAGTGGATCTAGTTCCGAGGGGAGAAAGCCCTTCAATTTCGACTATGCTCTCAACGAGATTTCCAGCACTGCTTACGATGCAGCTCTCCGGGAGGGATGCATCACCTCTACCTGGGAACCTCGCTTCCCGTATCCTTGGCCCCGCCTCTCGAGTAACCTTGAGGTTACCCGTCCCCGGAAAGGGGAGGTATTTGTCTCTACGGGGCAAATATCGGCGGGGATTAGATTCCCATTCTGTGGCAACTTGGTCGAGATGTGCCAACACTACAAGACGCATCCAACCACTTTCTCTCCTCACGCCATCCGCCTATGGAACGCCTTCCAGGTCCTTTGCTTCCGACAGAAGTGGGTTTACAGCCTCAAGCTCTTCAGAACCTTCTACGGGATTAAGTGCAACGAGGCGGGGGTTTGTGCCTTCTACCCCCGGATGCCCAAGTGGAACAAGACGCAACTCGCGTTGTGCAGCTGGACCAGTGACACCTGGAAGGTTGTCAAGGGTCGGGCACTCCTGATCGACACGGGGTCCGATAACAGTGGGTGGAAGAGGAGCTACTTCTTCATCTAGAACTCCTCGATCCCGTGGC
This sequence comes from Clarkia xantiana subsp. parviflora, assembly GCA_036873135.1. Lineage (NCBI taxonomy): Eukaryota > Viridiplantae > Streptophyta > Magnoliopsida > Myrtales > Onagraceae > Clarkia > Clarkia xantiana. The sequence continues at coordinate 23,673,287 of JAPTYO010000012.1, forward strand.
CCCGATGGGAGGTTGAAGCGGACTCTCCTCCCGCTTACCATACCTATTCTGATGAAGACTTCCAGACCCTTCATCTCATCCAGCTCTACCGATGGGGGGAGTCCTATACTCCCCTTGATGCCAATTCTTTAGTGGAGCGGGACCTGGTGAATGCCGGGATCCGACTCATCGACATAGTCTCCGGGGGTCAACTCTTCGACGGCCCCTCCAATATGGTTTCTTGGGTAACGTCTCTAATCTCTGTTTTTCACTGTTTGCAGCTAAGAAGGTATCCGTGCTGACCAATCTGATCCTTAAGCAGGGGGAGACCGACGCTGTCCGCCCCACGCGGAAGAGGAAGTCGGCCAAGAAAGCTGCTGCTCCGTCGGGATCTCCTTCCGCGGAGAGGAAAAAGAGGAGCCGCGTGGAAGTGGACAAACTCTTCGATGTCCAGAACGCCGAAGAAGGTAAAAAGCTCCGTCTAGCTATTAAATCGTACAGGAAGCTAGTTCCAAAGGAGTTGATCCCTTCGACCATGGAGGCCAGCATCGCCGATGTCAAACGTGTCCTCCGAGGGGAAACTCCCCGTGTCTTGAAGGCGGGCTACTACAACTACCGCGGGAAGGACCAATATGTTTCTCGGCGCATCGTTTGGTGTAAGGGCCCTAACGAACTTCCTGATTATGTTTCTGAAGCCTCTCGTCCTCTAGGTGCAGGTTACTCGGGAGCTCCGTCATGTGCTGGAGCTTCAGCAGGTGCACCACCTTCAGCAGGGGCGCCTCCTTCAGCAGGGGCACCACTTTTCTCTGGTGGAGAGACCCCGACCGACGATCAATTTCGTCGGGTGGAGAACCTGGACTCCTCCGAGGAGACTGATGAGGGTGGTTCCCTGATTCCTCGTCGGAGGGCGGGGCAGTCCCCACTAAAACCAACCTCCAAGGGGATGCCCCCATCGCCTTCTTCACAACAGCGACAGCCGTCGCCCACCCATGATTTCACTCCTTCTCCAGCCCGGGCCCCTCCACGACTCGAGTCGGCCCTTCTCCTCTCCCCCTCGACGGGAGTTTTAACAAGGTCTTGGACCCCGCGCAGAAGGATGCTCCCTGGACCCCGATCCAAACGCTGCAAGGGGTCCAGCTCCGACAGGGGGACACGTACCCCGAGCTTGCTACGCATCTGCTAGCAGGCTCAATCCTGCCCACTATGAGGTATCCGATTTCCCTGGATCGGGAGGACATCCGCCGGGATGTTCAAGAGATGTCCATGCGTCGGATAGAGGTAAGACTTTCACTTTTCTCTCCTTCATCAATAAGACCGGTTGCTCACCTGCTAACACTTCTCTCCCTTCCTTCGTAGGAGATGGGGGACATCAACCGTTTCCTCGGGTACATCTTCGCCTTCGAAGAAGCCCTGGAGCAGGAGCGGGCTAAGGGGGCTCCCGCAGTCATAGCTAAGCTTGAGGAGGATCTCGCGGCCTCCGAGTCTTCGCGGGGAAAACTGGCCAAGGAGCAGGCCATCCTCGACCGAAAGATTCGGGACCTCCAAAAGTAGGTTTGTGACTTCGAGGGGCTCCTGAAGCAGGAGCGGCAGGAGCGGCGGATTGCTGAGGACAAGCTTGTCCTTGAAAAGAAGGTTCTGGAGGAGCAGATCGCTGAGGTTCCTGCGCAGCTGGTCGCGGCCGAGACCAAGGGCCGGGAGGATTATCGGAGGTCCGAAGACTTCCAGGCGGATGCAGTGAAGTTCTGTAGCGCGGAGGTGGAGAACACCCTCTTCAACGCAGTCGAGGAACTCCACCTGGAGTATGGCGACGCCATCGACTTCGACAAGTCTCTGTCTCTCGCTCCCTTCGCGAAGAAATACTTTGCCCTCTCGGAGGAGAGTGATGAGGGGAGCACCCCCGCGGTTGTTGAAGGCACGGCGGAAACTCCAAGTGACGCCCCGATAATCGACCCTCCAGCAGCTGAACCTGTGGAGCCTTCTGCCACAGATCTTGTGGACCCTGCTCCCGCTGATGCCGCCGACAAAAACCAAGCCTAAACGCTTTACGCTTTATCTCAACCAAGCCTAAAACCACTTGCTTGAGCCCTCATGAATATCAGACTATCTTAGTTCCGATTTTCCATTGCACTTCTCAGAGCGACTTAACTATACTTACTTAAGGCGAAACCTCGACACTTAAGATATTTTCACACATCACTTAAGACGATTTAATTCCGTGCACCACTTAAGGCGACTTAATCTCGTGCACCACTTAAGGCGACTTTCTCTCGTGCACCACTTAAGGCGACTTCGCAACACTTAGAATAAATCCAAGAATCATGCATCACTTAAGACGACTTAACCTCGTGCATCACTTAAGACGACTTAATCTCGTGCACCACTTAAGGCGACTTTTTCTCGTGCACTGTCTTAACAACACTTAGAATAAATCTAAGAATAATCTGATCGGAAGCAACCTCTTTATTCATTGATGGCACAAAATTTTCTTACATCGAATCAAACGATAAATAATTTACACCACTTAAGGCGATTTTACATCGGGCACCACTTAAGGCGACTTTTCATCGAGCACCACTTAAGGCGACTTTTCATCGGGCACCACTTAAGGCGACTTTTCATCGGGCACCACTTAAGGCGACTTTTCATCAAGCATGACATTTCTTCAAGTGTTCGCCACTGAAAGAATGCTTCAATACTCTGCCATCGAGGTCTTCCAACTTGTACGCATTCGGATCTGGCATCCCCACGACCTTGTAAGGTCCTTCCCATTTTGGTGACATCTTGTTGATCCGATCCAAAAGGGTAAACTCGTTGCGACGCCAAACCAGCTCCCCGAAGAAGAATTGCCGGGACTTAACTCGCCGATTGTAATACCTGGCCGTCGCGAAACGCATTCGAGCCTGGACTTCATCGGCTTCCCGCCTCTTCTCTTCGAGCAAGTCCAAATCCAGACGTCTCATTTCATCATTTGTCAAAGGCTTGTAATATCTCATCCGATGGGACGCCACGGCTACCTCCACAGGAGCAACAGCCTCCGTGCCATAAACAAGGCCAAACGGAGTCTCCCCAGTTGATTGTTTGGGTGTCGTTCTAACAGCCCAAAGCACGTTTTCCAGCTCGTTCAGCCATTTGCCCTTCAAGGCATAGACCCTTTTCTTCAGGCCATCCATCACGATTTTGTTGGCTGATTCGACCTGGCCATTAGTCTGAGCATGGTGGACAGAAGCTGTCCGATGCTCGATATTCAACTCCTCCAGATACTCCTTCACTTGAGCCCCGTTAAACGGTGGACCATTGTCGCTGATCAGCACCTTAGGAATCCCGTATCTGGATACAATATGAGTCTGGAGAAACTTGACGATCTGGTTGCCCGTCGTCTTGGCCAACGCCTTAGCTTCTATCCATTTCGAAAAATAATCGATAGCCACAAGCAAATACTTACACTGACCTTGTGCTTGTGGGAGAGGTCCCACCAAGTCGATGCCCCACTGCGCGAAGGGCCAAGCGCTCTTGATGGACGTCAGATTAGCGGCCGAAGCCACGATATTCGGGGCATACCTCTGGCACGCGTCACAGGATCGGACCAACGCCGTTGCCTCCTTGCTCATTGTAGGCCAATAATAGCCCAAGTTCAGCACTTTCCTCATAATGGATCGGGCTCCTTCGTGACAAGCCGCGACCCCTTCATGCACCTCTCTCAAGATTCGACTTGTGTCGGGCTCAGCCACACACTTCAAGTACGGAGTCGAGAACCAGCCCTTCTAGTATAGCTGACTTTCCAGCATCACGTAGTTAACAGCGATCCGACGTATCCTGTCAGCTACCACTTCATTATCGGGGACTGCCCCCGTAGTCAGGTACGCAACTATTGGGGTCATCCAAGTGGGCTCCTCCTCCGATCCTGCTTCAATAGCACACACCTGCGTCGGGTCGGTGGTCGACAAGATCACCTTCTCCAAGAAGTGCACCTTCCGGTTTCCTCCATGGGTGCCCCCAAGGCAAATTTTCTCAAGGCATCTGATTCCACGTTTTCTTCCCTCGGGATAGCCTCAATGTCGAAACTTTTGAAGCTCTCCTTCAAGACTTGCACCTCACGAATGTACTTTTTCATCATCGGGCTTTTCGCCTCGTATCGCCCTTGGACTTGATTCACAATCAAACCCGCTTCACACTTCACTCTCAAGTGAGCAACTCCCGTACCTTTGGCAATTTTCAGGCCTGTGATAAGAGCCTCATACTCAGCTTCGTTGTTCGTGGCCCTAAACGTTAAGGCCAAAGCATATCGAAGGGGCTAACCCCCGCCTGGTGGTATCAACACAAACCCTGCTCCTGATCCGTTTGAACTTGAGGAGCCATCCGTGTACATCTCCCAGGTATTTTCCTCGTTTGGCTGTTCTGATTGCTCTGCCATCTCTGGTTGTTATGCTATCGGGACCTCCATGGTTGTCCCCTCTACAGGGCCCGCTTCTTCCAGATCGGGGGCTGTAGATTCTGCTATGAAATCCGCCAACGCCTGTCCCTTAATAGCCGTTCTCGGAGCAAAGTGTATGCGAAACTCACTAAGCTCGACTGCCCATTTGACTAGTCTCCCTGACGCATCAGGTCGGTTCAAAAAATGCTTCAAAGGTTGATTCGTCAACACAGTAATCTCATGCGCGTGGATAAGGCCTCAGCTTCCGAGCAGTAATAATCAACGCAAAGAGATACTTCTCAACGGCGGGATAATTCATTTCAGATTTGGCAAACGCCTTGCTTACATAATAAACGGGGACTTGATTACCCTCAACAACCTTCACTAACACAGAGCTAATGGCAAATTCAGAAACAACCAAGTATAGATAGAGCGGCTCGCCTGGGACCGGTTTCGCCAACGGTGGGAGGGTGCGAAGGTGCTGCTTGAGTGCCTGGAATGCCTCTTCACACTTGGCAGTCCACTCAAACTTCTGGTTGGCCCTCAACACTTCAAAAAACGGCATGGATCGGTCACTTGCCTTAGACAGGAAGCGATTCATTGCAGCCAGTCGGCCATTCAGCACTTGCACCTCCCGATGATTTACCGGAGACTGCATCTCCTCGATCGCCCTCAGCTTCTCGGGGTTCACCTCAATTCCTCTTTGACTCACCATAAAGCCCAAAAAAATCCCCGAGTGGACTCCGAAGGCGCACTTTGTCAGGTTCAGGCGAACCTGATGAAGCCTCATCCTCTCAAACGCCGTAGCTAGGTTGTGCACATGATCCTCAGCTTGTCGGGACTTCACCAGCATATCGTCCACGTAAGCCTCCATGGATTTCCCCAGCATATCTCCGAACAACTTGTTCACCATCCGCTGGTAGGTTGCCCCGGCATTGATCAGTCCGAAAGGCATGACATCGTAGTGATAGATGTCACTATCGGCATAAAAGGCAGTGTGGGGGGCATCTTCCTTAGCCATCTTGATCTGATTATAGCCCGAGTACGCATCCATGAAGCTCAACAACTCATGTCCCGACGTGGCATCCACCAACTGGTCGATTCTCGGGAGCGGGTAACAGTCCTTCGGGCAAGCCTTATTCAGATCGCGGAAATCAACACACATCCGCCACTTCCTATTGCTCTTCTTCACCAGAACCGTGTTGGCGACCCAAGTCTGGAATCGGAGCTCCTTGATAAATCCAGCGTCGAGCAACCTGCCCACCTCTTGCTGGATTGCGACCCTCTTATCTGCGCCCATCGGACTCCTCTTCTGCGCGATAGGCTTGATCGCGGGATCAATCTTCAACTTGTGCACTATCACATCGGGGCTGATTCCTGGCATGTCACTCGGGGACCAGGCAAACAGCTCCTTGAACTCCTTCAGTAGATCGATCAGTTCTCGGGCTGTCTCCTCGGTCAGAGCAGACCCGATTTTCACCTTCCTCTGAGGTCCGTCAATCTCGACCTCCTTCAAATCCTCCACGGGGGCGGGACGCCCAAACTCCTCTCTGGGATCAGCATCGGTCTGAAGGATAGTCATGGCCTCCCGTCTTTTCCTTCGGGTGGCATTAACATAGCACCTCCTGGAAGCCACCTGGTCGCCCTTGACCTCCCCAACTCCGTGGTCAGTCGGGAACTTCATCTTCTGGTGCACAGTCGAGGCAACTGCCATCAGGGGGTTGATGGTGGTTCTCCCGATAATCGCATTGTACGTCCCCGCGGACTCAACCACCACAAAGTCCACATTTCTCCTCTCCGCCTTCCACCCGCTACCAAACTCCACTGGTAAGGTGATCATTCCCAGCGGATAGGAGGTAATACCAGAGAACCCGACCATCGGGAAGTTCACCTCCTTCAGATCCTTCTTCGTTTTCCCCATGGCTTCCAGTGCATCCATGAACAGAATATCGGAGGAGCTCCCTCCGTCGATCAAAATCCGCTTCATCTCGTACCCATCCACGTCTAGGGTCACGACCAAAGCATCATCGTGTGGACTCTCCACACCTATCAGGTCCTCCACTGAAAAGGAAATCACCATCTCTTCCTTCGCGGTCCAGGATCGGGACCTCTTGCCCAGTACCACAGCAGCAGAAATTCTAGAGGCATAGACCTCCCGAGAGGCTGTGGTGTCACCTCCCGCGGCAAATCCTCCGTGGATCACATTGATAGTTCCCCGCTTCTCCTTACGGGCACCAGAAGACTCCGGTTCAGACCTCTTCTTCTTTGGGGACCGATCGCGGGATCGGGAACGGGACCGCGATCGGGATCGAGAACGGGATCGACACCGCTTCTCCCCGACAATCTCCTTAAGCTTCCCCTTCTGGATCAGCTTTTCGATCTCCTTCTTCAGCTCCCAGCTATGATTAGTGTCGTGACCATTTGCGCGGTGAAATCGACAGTAACGATCGGTGCGGGATCCCAAAAATTCTCCTTCCTTCTTCGGGGGGTACCTGGAGATACCCTGTCGTTCCATGACCGTTAACACCTCCGCCATAGAGCTGTTGAGAGGAATGTTATGATCCTCCCGCCTGTCCTTCCTCGAGGAACGCCTATCCCCCCTTCGATCAGAGCGGCCTCGACTTCGACTGCTCTCGGATTTGTCCTTCGACTTACGGGCGTCCAAGGGTTTGAGCGACTGCTTTCCCTTATTTGACTTCGGGGGCTCAAGCTCTCCAGCGGCTATTTTCGACTCCTGGACGTCGATTTGCCGCTTCACCCTTTTCTGCAATGCTTCCATATTCCACACAGCCTTCTCAGCCACGATGTGCATCAAGTCGGAACCGTAGGGGGCTGTTAGGTTCCGAATGAAGGTACGGATGGTCTCACCCTCAGAAATCTCCTCGTCAATCTCCGCCACGCTGGCAGTGTATCGCTGGTAATAGTGTGCCAGCGACTCATCGGTCCTCTGTACCACCTGGGCCAGGGACCTCACACTCTTCAACAGACGTCGGCGACCCTGGTACTGCTGAATAAAGCGGTCGTGCATATCAGCCCAGCAAGTGATGCACCCTGGGGGCAGACTGAAGAACCAGGTCAGGGCTCTCTCACCAAGTGTGTTCGGGAACAGTGTACACACGATATCTTCATTCGGGGCTCTGCCCAGACACGCCATGAGGTGCTTCTGGACATGATGAACCGGATCTCCCTCGCCATCATACTCCTTAATCGTGGGGATACCCAGCCCTGGCGGGGCGAGGGTGTCTATTAGTCGGGGAACAAAGGGATGGGTGGATCGATCCTTCAGTTCCGACAGCAGCGGCTTTTGCTCTCCCATGCAGATGTTCACGATCTTCACCACCTGATCGGGGGTAATAGGACCATTAAGGGGAATGGTCCTATGCTGTACGGGTCCTGGCCCATCGACCACAAATCGCTCTGATTGAGCGGGCTCCTTACCCTTGTCCTGGCTCCGAGGTTGGGCCTCTGGCACATTCTAAACCTCTGCTGGTGGGGGCACTTCCTCCCTTGGTGGGGGCACCTCCTCTTGTCTCCTCGCAGCCTCTCTCCGATCTAAGAGAGCCTCCACGGCCGCCAAAAACATCGGCATGGCCTCCGCCACTGCCTTTGTCAGGTCCGTATTTGGAGGAGCCTCCTGCTCCCTATTCTCTTGGTGCTGAGCAGCATCTTCGGGGACTTCGTTGTGCCCCCCTGTCTGGGAGACCTCAGTAGGGAGATTATGGTCCTCAGCACGCTCCGGTGGCGAATTCAGAGTTGTCCCGGCAGGATGACGGGAACCACCAGACTATCCTTGTCTTCTTTGCTTGTCAGCCTCCATTGAACGAGTAGAAGTCATATTAGCTTTTTGTCACGTTCCCACAGACGGCGCCAATGTTGGATCACGGTGGAACTCCGGTACGGTCTTTGACGGTGATCCGAGCTCCTTTGCTCCACGTAATCCTGCAAGAGGGGATAGACCGGGCGGTGACCCAGAATCCCTCTCCGATACTTAAATGAGTATCTCGTATGAACTGGCAAGCAGTAATCTCAAAAGGTGTATATCAAAACGTAATGTGATCTGAGGTAACCTCTGCCCTTTTATAGGCGGAGAGGTACCTCAGTTACCTGGTGAACCGTTGGGGTGGTTAGCCCATATTACGCGTATCGCGGGCACGATCCCGCCTATCTAGGCCATGATCTCGCTTATCTCGGCCACGCCCCGCGTATCTCGGCCACGCTCCGCGTATCTCGGCCACGCCCCGCGTATCTCGGCCTCAACCTCGGATAGCAAGTCCCGACCAATATCGGGGACTCTAGAGTTATCTCATTGTGTCACCGCTCGGGGCCCCTCGTCGTCGTGACAGTGCCAATCATTCTCAGGGATTCGTCATCGGGGCCTACTTAAATGCATCTCATCAGGAGCGCCCAGCTCGTCTATCGGGACCGACTCTGTCGGGACCTTTCGCCATCGGGACTCCCTCTGTCGGGACCCTTCGCCTTGGTCATATTGACCTCCTTTTAGGGCCTAGTGGGCCTATTCACCGTTTCCTCGCCGTTAAAGGGTCTAACGGCCATAGCGGAACCCATCATATGGTAAGTAGTATCGATTTTTCAATCATATTTTGAAGCACCATATAGAAAGATATTGATTCTTAGAACTTGGTTAAATAGAAATGTTGTTCAGTTAGGAAAATGTTACCTCGAGCTAGTTGAGCTAGCAAATTGTTCAAAAATAAAGTTAAGCTAGAAAACTGCATGTATCTCAAAATGTCAGTTAGCAGATTAGTAAACTGTTTAAGCATAATAATGACTTTTATTAATTTGGTCTTAACAGATTCGATGTAGAAACCTTGTTGATTCCTTGGACTGCGAAATTCTCCTCAAACATCAATTTCCTTCTTTGGATTATTGTAAACACCTAATTTTGGTACGCGCGACACGTACGTAGCATGTTAAAAAATATTATGTGTAACGCGTTTAAAAAAGGAAATATTTAAGTATGGAAGGTCACGGGGTTGCCAAAAATAGACTCAGTTTAAATTAGGACAATACATATGCAATAAATGATGTAATAATCAGAAAATATATAGTATATATATTTATATATATATTTTCGGATTTATTAAAGTGAATATTGAGCAAATATTGCTTTCCTAATATTAAGGGGGTAGAGTAGCTATAAATAGGTCCCTAGTTTATGTAAACAACACAACAACCAAGAGAATAAAATATTATTTTTTTAGAAATCTGTGCAAATTAATTTTTTCCTCCGCCCGTGACTGCTAGCTCCACCGGAGGTCGTCGGAAGCTCGCCTGCGCCGGTGCCCATCCTGCTGCCGGAGATCCCAGAGCTCTGTCGTCGCCAGTCGCGCCTGCTGCTGCCGGAATCGTCGAATCACCCTGCCGGTCCTGCTGTTGCCGTCCCGGTCAGCGTCGTCCTGCTGTTGCCGTCCCAGTCAGTCTCGTCCTGCTACTGCCGAGCTTGCCCACCTTAATCGCCGTCACCGGAAGCTCCGTGGCCGCTGCTGTCGTCGATGCTGTGCTCCGCCGGAATCCGATCCGCTGCTCCTGGTCGTCGTCCTCCTCTGGTGTCCGCAGGTCACTCCCGCTGCTGCTGCTGTTTTTTGTTTTTTTTCATTTATTTATTTATATATATTTAATTATTTACTGATATTATTATTATATATTGTTATTATTATTATGGGTATTGATGGATAAATGTCCAATTCGGGTTCGTATTTACGCTTCGGGCCTCGCAAACACGTCAAAAATTACATCTCGTCTCGGAAAAACGTCTCCCAAGGGTCAAAACGGTCCGGAAACGCATTTACGCGTGACCGGACCGGACATCCGGATTGCGGTGCAATCTGGAGGTCCGGATTGCACTTGCAATCCGGAGGTCCGGATCGCACGGCAACCCGGACCTCGCCGAATCGCCCAATTTCGACGAGGTCCGGGTTCCGCCATGGGTATTGCGCGATTGTCGTATCAGCGATTACCGTGTCCGCGATTGCTGTTACGTGTAGAGAAGTCAAGTTCATGCATTACCAATGTGGATGACGGTTCCCGTTTGTCTTCTTGAACCGTCGTCGAACCGCTCCAAAACCGGGTCCGGTCTCAAGGAAGCTTATAAATAGGAGGCCTTGGCCACCCATTTTCACTCACTCTCTCATTTGCCCAACTTTGGTATTTTGAGCTCTGACTTCTCTCTAGAATCCTCTCTCTCTAGAAATTACCTTTTTGCCACTATAGTAACTTAGGCATCGGAGAGGGCTCCGCTAGCACCACCCCCCTCTCCGTGCTAGCATTGGTCCTTTTGCGCAGGATTCGACGCACGATCGCCGAGTCACAACCTTGCCGGGTCACAACCTTGCCGGGTCACAACCTCGCCGGGTCACAACCTCCGTAGGAAGGGTCACTCCCGCACAACCTCAGACGCGTCCTCGTGACCTCAATCGTCCCGGACGCAACATTGGCGCCGTCTGCACGATTCGAACAAAAAGCTATAGTACCACAGAAACAATGGCAAGTGATCACAACCCTCCCGAGGAGGTCAAAAACCCAAGAAAAAGGCCCGGGCGCCCCAGGAAGTCACCGGCGAACAAAAAAGCAGGATGCCAAGCTCCAGCTGGGAGCCAGTCGGGACCCTCCCACGTCCCAAGAGCTACTTCCGTAGCTTCATCCATACCAACCGACACTGTGCCCAACGCACAGTACAGAGAGCCAAAGGACAAACACCACGCGCATCCGCCTGGTTTTGAGCCACAGACACATGGAGAGGAGTCTCAGACAGAAATGCCTCAGCGCGAGCAGAGAGCGGGGGCAAACCAGATGCCCACCATCACTCCAGCAATGATGGCTGCGCTGGAAGAGTTACTTGCACTCCGCGAGTATCTCAAAAACCAAGGATACGAAGCTCAGCCACCTCCGAACAACCAACAGTATACTGCACCAGCAAGGGAAACATCGCAAGACACCACTCGCTATGGCAATCCCTTCCAGGGTGGGAATCAACACGCAAGATATGAACCTGCACGGTCATATACTCCTTTCCAAGGAGCGCAACAATGGAGGAACGAAAGGCAGCCCCCATTTTACCACCCGCAGCAACCAATGAGAGACGATCCTTATCAGGCCACAAGTAGGGATCAGTCTGACATCTATCGAAACAATGATCAGCCAAAACCTTCAACAGGTTATGCCGAACCGGCAAAGGGATTCACCGCCGAGATCTTAGAGGAGCTGGTGGAGAAGAAAATGAGGGAGGCAAAAATGAAGGGTATGCACGCTCTTGAAGAAAGGGCGTCACATCCGTTCGCTGAGCACTTGGTAAACAGTCACGTCCCAGACGCACTGTACCGAATTGGAGGAGATCCCTACCGGGGTAAAGGAGACCCAATTGAACACGTGCAAAGGCACGAGGCCTCTCTGCTAGGCAGAACAAAGAACCCGCATCATTTCGCAATGACGTTTTCACAAACTCTTGCCGGGACCGCAACACACTGGTTCTTCTCACTGCCTTGCGGGAGCATTACTTCATGGGCGGATCTGAAAGCCAAATTCATCCGGCGATACATGGGTGAGCGTACACTGTTAAAAGGGGCAAACGCTCTGGATGACGTCCAACAGCAGAACGAAGAATCCCTTGCCGACTATTACGTCCGCTTCAATCAGAACATTTCTGACATTCAGGGAAACCTGACTGAAGGAGAAATTGTTCGGGCATTCATCCGAAATCTTGGCCGAAGAGGCAATGCCTTAGCAGAAAAGATGGCCAAGCGTCCGGCAGAATCCATGGAAGAACTGGCCGCGAGAGTCAAGGAGTATATAGACCTGGAGAGATTCAGAAGCCAGAATAAAGCAAAAATTGCCGCAGCTAAGGCGAAAGACACTCCAAAACAATACCAACCAAAGCCACACCCAGGCAGCCAAGGAAAACATTGGCAACCGCAGCCAAAAAGACCTTTCCAAGGGGATTTGCAGAAGCCTAAAGAAATAAATCTCGCCGATTGCATCCCTCTGAACGCCCCGCTATCGGTGATTTTGAGAGAAATGAAAAACGCAAATATGTGGAGGGAGCCAAACAATTTCCGGAAAGGCCCACTGGGAAAAGATAAAGACAAGTGGTGTGAAAACCACGAAGTCTTCGGCCATGAAACCGACAGCTGCGTCAGTCTTCGCTTTCGAGTTAATAACTTCGTCCTCAAGGGCGAGTTAAAGCAATTTGTGGACCAAGGCAACAGCCCCTCAAAAAAGACTCAACCAGAGTCGTCAAGAAGATCAAACAAAGGGAAAGAGAAAGCCCATGACAACCCTCCGCCAACCAAGCGAGGAATAATCAATGTCATACATGGAGGGCCTGCCGCCGGAGGACACATATCCAATGCCCGGGACGTTTATGCATCCCAAGCAGCAACACTGCCAAAATACGGAAAGCGCAAGCAGCCCGAGCAAGAAGATGCAGTCATCCAATTCTCCAGGGAGGACTTGAAGCATATCGTTTATCCCCACGATGATGCCTTAGTCATTACCATGGACATTGATGGATACAATGTAAAAAGAATTCTGGTGGATGGTGGAAGTTCTGCTGACATTCTACATATCAGAGTTCTGGAGCAACTAGGGAAGTCTGTCAGGGATTTGTCTCCGGGTACTTTCTCATTGGTTAGCTTCGCAGGAGCAGCTACACAACCATTGGGCACAATTACACTTCCGGTCGTCCTTGGCCAGGGATGGAAAGCATTACATATCAACGTCACTTTTGTAGTGGTAGAATCCCTTGGAGCCTACAACGGAATCTTGGGACGAACAACGATCAATCCCTATGTGATCGTACCTTCCACCGTCCACCAAAAGATGAAGTTCCCGACAGAGCATGGAATCGGAGAAGTGCTGGGCGATCAAATAACCGCAAGGCGCTGTTACGTTAACGCCTTGAGAGCAAAGCACCAATACCATGTGGCCATGGTAAACTCCTTCAAGAGGCAGAAAGTGGCTGACGAAAGAAAGAAGCAACCAATGGAACAAGCCATTACGATCTGGAAACCGCAAGAGAGCATCCAGTTATCACCATGGCAACAGATTTGGCTCGTTCAGCAGGGGGAAGACGAGCCAATCTTGGAATACTTCATCAAATTCGCCTCCAACGCCTCAAACGCGAAAGCGACAAGAGAAGATGTGATAAGCGTGTTCTATGCAAATATGAACGCCAGATCTTTCCTTTTCTTTGGACGAACTCACGGATGGCAAACAACAAGGACCATGGCGGATTTAAAGGAAAAGCTTGAGACAGCAATCTCTTGCGAGCAAGAACTGAGGAGGGGTACACCCCTCAGTTGGGACAAAGGTGTTCGAGCAGAAACGAACAACCAGGAAGACGCAAGCTTTGGTATCAACAACATCTTCACACCGCTAAACACGGTGGCAGAAGACATTTACGTCAACCTGCTAGAGAACAAGCTCCCAAGTCCGCTTGCCTCGGAGACAGCTTTCTTGGGCAACAACATCAAAGAATGGTGCAAGTACCATAAAACCTGGGGGCACAACACAAACATGTGTCCACCATTAAACTGGGAAATCGAAGAATGCATCAGGCAGGGTGTACTAAGGCGATTTGGTGCAACCAACTACGCGACATCATCATCAAACTAGCCATGACAAAATGGGAGAAACAACTCTTTTCTAGATTACTTTGCGCACTCCTACTACCTCTAGTATAATCAATGTAAATACACGCAAGTATCTAATAAAACCAATCTACGTTTGTAGGTACATACTTATCTCTTGCACGCTGTTTTAAACGCGAAGCAACAAAACTACGCGCATACTATCTACTTCAATAATCCAAGAAACTATTCCATGTGCGAGAAAAATCTATTACGCGTTATGAGAACGCTTATCAACAACAACCTACTCATATTAACGACTACATCAAGGCGTAATCATGGAATCAAAAACAGGGAAGTTTCCTACGCAAATAAGGAATCCTCGCACATGTTACAATACGATTACTACTCAGGAATGATGCCAAGTAATAACCTAGGCACAAAAATCTACTCCAAAAATACAAGCTAAGCATTGTGTGCAAGGAAGGGTTTATGGTATACAACACCAACATATCTATTATCTACATCAACAAGGAGTTTATTTCTCCATTCATAACATAGGCGTCTACCTCTAGAAGGACGTCAACTACAAGCAATGTCTCGGATTAACACCAAGACCTATTATTAAAATGACGGCTATTCAGGACGTCACCTACATACAATACTTTGGAATAACGCCAAGGCTTATCATCAAAATAACATGTTGAGGTATCCTCTTTTCTAAAAGACAAGCCCCATGTTTACTTATCTTAATGGCATGCTGTGACATCCCTGGTTAGAAGCAAATCCTCATGTCCATAGCCATCCCCTGGATTTAGAACAGGATGGGCACACGGGGCTGATCACCCCTCAAGTGACGGAAGTTCTCTGTTTAGACAACTACCTCACTCTAAATGTGTATATCCTGTTTAGGATTCACTCCAAGTGTATATCCTGTTTAGGATTCACTCTAAATGAGTATATCCTGTTTAGGATTCATTCTAAAATGTATATATCCTGTTTAGGATTCACTCTAAGTGTATATCCTGTTTAGGATTCACTCCATGTATATCCTGTTTAGGATTCACTCTAAATGAGTATATCCTGTTTAGGATTCACTCTAAGTGTGTATATCCTGTTTAGGATTCACTCTAAGTGTATATCCTGTTTAGGATTCACTCTAAGTGTGTATATCCTGTTTAGGATTCACTCTAAGTGTATATCCTGTTTAGGATTCACTCCATGTATATATCCTTTTTAGGATTCACTCTATGTGTATATCCTGTTTAGGATTCACCCTAAGTGTGTATACCCTGTTTAGGGTTCACCCTCTATAACGAAAGTCCTCTTACTAGACGACAATTCCGTACTACAGACTTTTAAAGCCGTGATGTGTGATTCCTGGACGCAGAAAACATGCATCACAATTCATACTCTCAAAAGTGCTACATGATCCCTGGACGCAGGAATCATGTATCACAGACATTTTTACCAAATATTTTGTAAAAGCACCTTGTAAGATGTTTTATGTATCAAACTCCTTTACAAAATTTTATCCACACGATTTTTGGGGATGTACTACATTCAATGTCAAAATATTTTTTCAAATATTTTACCAACATCCCTTTTAGGTTTTGCAAAATGCTTTTTCAAATATTATACAGTTTTGACGTATGCTTCCCCAACGCGGGATGATACACGCTGGCAGGTGCGCACCCTGTTTAAAACTCGTAAAATTTACAAGTCGGGTCTTGTACAACGTCGCCTTAGAGTGGAACTAAGAGACGGTATAAACTACTGTCTTGCTTAACCAAGATAACACCCTTCAAACACACTACTTGTTGAGATATATTGCTATACGCAAAAATACTTGACAGGTCGCAACACATATAGCGGAAAGCTATTCAGGAAAGAAAGGCAATATGCATAATGCATCATGTAAACAATCAAGAGGTGGCTATCAGTCACGCCTGCGGGGACTATGTCTACGCTACTAGTCATCCACATTCAGCAAACACAGTAAGTGATAACGGTTTGAAATATTACTAACAAGTTATCATGCAAATCGCTGTGTATAAAACAGGTCCATGCGACGAAGTTCAAGGCAAACGAATCTCTAAAACATAAAAGCCGGGGGGCAAAACTGGCTCACATATGAGTTCAACACGTCGAAAAGACGACACATATCAAAGAAGTCCACCCCCCTATCAGGGCTGGGTGGAACAGGCAAATGTTGCACGCTAGTGCCGCCACCATCTTCTCCAAACAAAAACGCAAAATCAGATGTTGCAGCATCTAGGCGACGAAGCTCGGCTACTTGCCTAACAGCAGACTCAGCATATGGCCCCAACCTATCAAAGGGAAAGCCAGGAGCAAGAATGCTCACTCTACGAATAAAATCCTCGGCAAACTCGCTGAGCATAGGAGTAGCCTTCGCTGTAGCAGCAGTGTTAACTGCGCTATCAAATCCAGGAGTAGAGGGGAACTTGCTAAGTCCTTCTTCAATGCCAGCCTTCATCTCTACCTCTCGAACCTGCCGGCAGGCAACCTTGTGCTTGCCTACGTTATCCGAAATCGCCTTCTCAATGGCGGCATTCTCGGATTCAAGCTGAATAACACTGGCATGATCAGCCTCATAACGCGCATCAAAATCCGTCTTCTTCAAGGAAAGACGACGCACTTCATCCTTGGCCTCCTCAAGCTCTTTGGACAAAGCGACAGCTCTGTCAGCAAGGGCACGGTTCTCCTGAACAAGCTCTAGCATGAAAGAGGCCATATGCACCATATCGGAAACAACCTGAGAGTAGAAACACAATAAACATATATATTCGGGGACAACAAACATAGCAAAATAAAATAAAGAGATACTCACTGGAGCAAATCCAGACAGTGACCTCTCAACAAATGCCCGCGCCTCCTCGTCACCCGAGGGCCGGATAACTCGATCTCCAGGGGGAATGGAGCGACGAAGAACACGCACGCCGACTTCAGGCATGCTCATCTGGGAATCCTTGGAAAAAGTAACACCTCCCGCCGCGTATGGCATCCACCTGTCATCTAAAATATCTCCATCCAAAGGACGAAGCAAATCTGCACGTCCAAGCGGGGGTAACGCTACAAGTAAAACAAGCAACATTACGCAAAAACCAAGTATAAAGCATATAAGGGTATAGAATAAAATGTCCAGCTTATACCAGAGAGTGTAGAACGCTCCACCTCGGACCGCTCCTTCGAGCAGGGGGCAGCCAACACATCCTCACTACCACCAACTCCCTTCCCTTTTTGACAGGAAGGAGTTGGAACGGTCACAGTAGTCTTCGGACGCTTCGAACCGCTCGAAGAACGCGCCCCAGTGGTGGACCGTTTGGAAGAGTCAGGTGCAGCAACAACACGGTCAGTAACAAGCGCCGTACGACCTGCAAGTAACGAAAAGTTACAACCCGATCAAGAAAATAAGAGGTTGCCCCCTCAGGAAACTATCTACCTGCGCCGCGTCCAGAAGTCGCTGATACCCCGGAAGCAAGTGGGGGAACGATCCTCCCGCTAGAAGCAATCTTACGAGCGGCCGCCGTCTGCAAAGACGAGCTTTTTCCGTCAAACCAACCTACAGTGCAACACGGAAAAAGTTACAAAAGTAATCAAACATACCGAAACTGCAGAGGGGAGCACATGGATCCCCGCATCGATCAATTCCTGATCAGACGCACGCAGTGAACAAGTGAAGCTGCGCGATTGTTGACAACGGTATATCCGTTTTATCACTTCTCTATCCGACAGGGAAAGCTCCCGAAAAGTAGGTGCAGGATCAAACTTCTGAATATAATCAACATCCCAAGTCGTCCCCGCATCATGAACAAAGAAATAATGATGCTTCCAGTGATCGGCAGACCGATCCGCAGTAGCAACCAATCGATAACTGGGATCCCACTTGGCTTCTCCAAGTCCAAGTCCTTCAAAACCGTCGCCCTGTAAGTTCGGCCAACGAACTCTCACGCCACACAAGCCCGCCGAGTCTGAACTCCTAAGCTGATAAAAACAGCAAAAGAGAGTGCGAGAGTAACACCAGGACTGCTGATGAAGCAACACTCTGAAGCAAGTCCATACTCGAATCCCGTTGGGTGTGAGATCTAAAGGGGAAATTCCATAACCACTACAAAGATCAACCAAGTCAGAGCAGTACGGAAACCGCAAACCCTCCCTAACGTGTGATGTGTACACGACAGATAAATCCGCGGGTGGAGGAGTAGCGTCCCCTAGACGACTATCAGGAAGTACCTCGAAAGGGTAAAAGGCCTCGGTACAAGCATCAAGTCCCGAAGCGCTAGCATACAAAGTGAACAAGGATCTATCCAGGCGGTTAGTATGATACCCAACTAATGCCTCAATCTCTCCAGGAGGTGATACCCCACTAGCTACACCCCCATCAGTATCCAAAACACTATCTGCCGGTAAAGCCGGACCGACGTCCAAACGATCCTCTACATCTGAAGAAAAGGGAGTCTGCGATAAAGGGGTGACAAACTTACTCATTATACTAACACGTCCAAAAGGAAGGCAGCTCTACAAGGAATTGCTACAATCTCACAACCTGCAAAGAAACAATCAACGTCAATGCGCGTATCAGCATTAACGCGTGCATCGTACATACATGTCGACAAGGTTGCTCGTCGACAAGGAGAAAATATTTTCTAAGTGTTTCCATGTACGTACATACGTGTCGACAAGGTTGCTCGTCGACAAGGAGAAAATATTTTCTAAGTGTTTCCATGTACGTACATACGTGTCGACAAGGTTGCTCGTCGACAAGGAGAAAATATTCTCTAAGTGTTTCCATGTACGTACATACATGTCGACAAGGTTGCTCGTCGACAAGGAGAAAATATTTTCTAAATGTTTCCATGTACGTACATACATGTCGACAAGGTTGCTCGTCGGCAAGGAGAAAATATTTTCTAAGTGTTTCCACGTACGTACATACACGTCGACAAGATTGCTCGTTGACAAGAAGAAAATGTTTTCTAAATGTTTCCATGCACGTACGTACATGTCGACAAGGTTGCGCATCAACAAGGGGAAAATATTCTCTAAGTGTTTTCATAAACACACGCATACATGAAATGCATACAACAAGTAGCTATGCCCCCTTGGCACACCTACGACGCTCATCGACAAAGCTCATACGACGACACCTATGGTAACAAACATTAAATATCATAAAGATTATTTTCTAAGTGTTTTAGCGTACTTGCAGGCAATAATCAACGACGCAACCATTAACGCGCAAACAAACGTCAACGCGCGTATCAACATCAATGGGCACTATGTCCGAACGGAGAATCCTATCTCAACTATCCGCAAAAGCGAAGATCGTCTAAATTATGAACTAACAATGATAATAACGGCAATCAATCAGCGATTGTTCAACATGCAAGCATCAACAAGCAGTTCTATATGGCAGCGACGAAAAGTAACTTAGACAAACGACAATCCGGCGACACCCCGAACTCAGGCCGAAGCTTCTTTTTAAATTGAGGTTTTTAAATTACCTCAAAACAGGACGAAAGATATCACAATGGATTCCTCTCGTCGAGACGATTCCGGGAAGGTAAGGACCGCAGCAAGGCGAGGTCGGGAAGGCGGCGCGTGGGGCTCACGCTCCGGCGAAGCTCCTCCACTCGCGGTGGCGCGTGAGGGCGCGTGAGACGTCCCCTGGAGAATCCGAAGGTGGCGCTGGAATCGTTGGGACGAAACGAGTCGATTGGTGGTGTCAATTTCCAAAAACAAGCAAAAAATCAGACTTGAAACTGTCAAAACGTGTTTAAGCTCCACGACGGCAAAGAAACTTTGAACACAAAGGTAATTCCGGGAAAGGGGAAGTGAATTACCTGCAAATGGATTGAAATTGGGAGCTCCCAAGGTGTTGGAAGGATAAATGAGAATATGTGTGTTTATTAATCCCTAAGAAGATGCTTTGTGGATAAGTATCAAGGATTAGTTCACCTACACACAAGACTAAACCCCTACGGTATACTCTATTCTCTCCACTTAAGATATCTACTCTTGTACATATCCTGACATCCTTCGTACGACACGGTCGCATGATTCATGATTTGGAAATCGCTTAGGCATTTTAGAAACGCATGATTTCTATTTTCTTGCATTACATAATTACGATCTTGCCACGTCCGTTATTCGTGCATACATGTTGATAGACGCATTCTCGCATAAATGCATTACTGTTTACTCGCATCCCCGACAATGATCATATTCGCACATATACGTTTCCTATTGCACTAACCATGATAACAGGAGATAAAAAACATTCGGCCGAAAAGCCAAACGACGGACAAAATCAAGATTCCTACGTCCGACCGACAATCAAGATTGAAAGGTTAGCGTCAGACTCAAATTGGACAAATATCCTAACTTAAAATAGAGTCAAGAAAGGTTCTAAACCGTTTCTTGACTCGGGGGCAAGTGATGGATAAATGTCCAATTCGGGTTCGTATTTACGCTTCGGGCCTCGCAAACACGTCAAAAATTACATCTCGTCTCGGAAAAACGTCTCCCAAGGGTCAAAACGGTCCGGAAACGCATTTACGCGTGACCGGACCGGACATCCGGATTGCGGTGCAATCTGGAGGTCCGGATTGCACTTGCAATCCGGACCTCCGGGTTGCAAGCAATCCGGTCCGGATTGCATGCAATCCGGAGGTCCGGATCGCACGGCAACCCGGACCTCGCCGAATCGCCCAATTTCGACGAGGTCCGGGTTCCGCCACGGGTATTGCGCGATTGTCGTATCCGCGATTACCGTGTCCGCGATTGCTGTTACGTGTAGAGAAGTCAAGTTCATGCATTACCAATGTGGATGACGGTTCCCGTTTGTCTTCTTGAACCGTCGTCGAACCGCTCCAAAACCGGGTCCGGTCTCAAGGAAGCCTATAAATAGGAGGCCTTGGCCACCTATTTTCACTCACTCTCTCATTTGCCCAACTTTGGTATTTTGAGCTCTGACTTCTCTCTAGAATCCTCTCTCTCTAGAAATTACCTTTTTGCCACTATAGTAACTTAGGCATCGGAGAGGGCTCCGCTAGCACCACCCCCCTCTCCGTGCTAGCATTGGTCCTTTTGCGCAGGATTCGACGCACGATCGCCGAGTCACAACCTTGCCGGGTCACAACCTTGCCGGGTCACAACCTCGCCGGGTCACAACCTCCGTAGGAAGGGTCACTCCCGCACAACCTCAGACGCGTCCTCGTGACCTCAATCGTCCCGGACGCAACAGGTATTATTGTACCAAGTTAATTGGATAGTTAGATGTAAATTAATTAGAAAACATGTGCTATTGTACATATGTATGTGACATGTAACTGTTTGCCATAATTTTGAGCATGTTTAATTTCGTTTAGACTTTAACGTAATTAGGAGTTTTAGATGCTTAATAATATTTTAATGCTCAGTTTTATCATTAATAATAGTGTCGCGTGAAAATTAGTTTTTTTTTAACGATAGATTAATTCGTCGTAAAGGCGCGCTTCAATTTTTTAATTGGCAAACATGTTGATTAGGTACCGAAAGGGCGTGATTAGAAAAATATTTTTTTAATTCGTAACAGAACCCCTGAACTCGAATATTTTAACGCAGGCCAATTAATTACTTAGGTACTAATTTGTTCTTTGCTTAGGTAATCTAGGTTTCTAGTTAGCCGTAATTAGCTAGTGGCGACTCTTTCAAAATTTCCATGCTTTCAATACTTAATTCGCCATAGGTCAGATTTTAGGTCCGACAATTTGGCGACTCTGCTGGGGAGAATTTAGAGGGTTCGGGCTTATTAAAATTGCATGTTTGCCATGTTTTGGTTTTGTATAAATGTTACTCTAATTTTTTTTTTGTGGAAGGTACAAGTTTTTTACTAACGTTTGTTTTTTTTATTAAAACCTGCACACACCACTCTAGAATAAGAACCAAACGCCTAAAACCCAGGGCGACTAGGAACCCAGGAGGTTTAGTACGGTACGACCGGAGCGGCTGGGCCACCGGTACGGCTCGGAGAAACACTACTCGCTTGTGAAGGTCCTATGATCCCTGTGATGGGGTGAGGAAACCACCTTGTCGGGAACCTGTCAGTGAAACCAACCATAGAGCAAAGCAAAAAACACACTAGCCGAAGCTTCAATCCGGCCGATATGCGTACATGTGTGGTTTTCGTTTTCGCTTTGTCATTCTCGACCCTTTGGGTTTATGGTGTATAGGATATGGGTCCATGTGTAATCTTACTCTTATAATTTGTAATTGTAAATGTGGCGTGGATATTAGTGGAAATTTTACTTTTAAAGCATGTATCATCATTTTCAAAAATTAAGTGCCGTTTCGTTTCACCAACTGTAAAACGCTTTATACTCCATTTTTGGTAAGGATGGAAGTGCTGCGCAAATGCCCGCACGTCACAGCTTTGCCGGCCCCCAAGGAGGATATCAATCGCATCTGGAATGCCATGCTAAGCACTGAACGAGAGTACGTCACCAAGATCATTGGCAGAATTCAACGTCTCCCCGACTATCCGATAAAGTGGCACATGCTTGATGCCTTAACCAACTTTTGGGACCTAGAAAAGGCGGTGTTCGTCATCAATGGCATAGAGCTAACCCCCACGCTAGAGGAATACGGACAACTAGTCCAAGGCGTCGAGTGGAATAGGAAGATTATACTGCCACAATTTGGAGCCCCGGAGAGATGTATCATGTCTGTCCTTCTACGAGCTAAAAAATGGAGAGTAGCTGATGAGCTTATGGTGAATGTAGAGCATGGAATATCTATCAAGCGTTTAATAAAATGGATCGAATTTAGAATGAAAGATGATCGAGCGATCCGAGGAGCAACTCACGCCTATCTCTTACTATTCTTTGGGACTGCCTTATTCCCCCGCTCCAAAAGCCATATAGACGTGGCTCTGGCACACGTCGTCCTTCAGGTGGTCGAAGGCAGAGGTTACACAGTGGCGTTGCTTGCCGAAACAATCACGTCACTAAATCTCGTAAAGGCTAAAGGAAAAGGGGTAATTAGGGAAAGTCCGACTTTACTACAAATATGGTTTTTAAATCACTTAGTTGAGATTGGCGCGGGTTCCCCAAATTTCGTTTCCTCACCGACCAACAAATTATATCAAAGATGATAGATTATTCTCGCCATGTAAATAGAGGATGGAGTGCCCTTGAATGGAAAAAACATTTTTCAGAACTTTTACCTAAAGATATTTTATGGGTAGCTCGTTGGTTTTCGCCGAAACCCGTATTTTTAAAATGCAAAGATTTCAAAGGTATTCCTCTTATTAGTCACCTAGGCTCAGGAGTCACCTACCCGGCTCGAGTCACATGACAACTTGGGGGCCTCCAAGGCATACCAACAAGCGCAAAGGGATCTTCTCTGGTTTTCAACTGGCGCGACGACAAAATCACTCAAGCCGCACTCAAGAAAGGTGCCGAGCAGATTCAAAAGATTTGGGAGGGCCGAGATGAGGAGAAAGTCCAAATGTCAAATGATCTAGGAGAAGAGGAGAGGATGTATTGCGCCACCAAAGAATACATTGACCCTACAGAGATCCTCGGACCAAAGCCGCAAGCTCAAAACCCCTCTAATGAAGATGTGTATGATACTCTGGCAGCCCGGGTAGAAATGCAGTGCGCAACATGGGTCCAAGACTGTACAAGAGCCAAAGAGGAGGTCATGAAGTTACGGGAAGACCTAGCCAAAGCAAATGCCACTTTCATACACCAGCAGTGGGCTATTAAAGTGAAAGAGAGACAGAAGACGCGGTTAAGTGTTGATCTTGAAAAGTTCAAACGAAGAGCAAGAAGACTGAAACTTTTTTCAAAACATTTGTCTGTCGCATTCGTTAGAACTAAAGAACAAGCACTCGACGCACTCGGCGAGATGCGCAGTCGTGTAAAGCGTTTTAGAGTTTAAATATTATTTGTGAAACTATTTCCTTCATGAATAAAACGGTGAGATGAATGGCACGTTTTTATTTTAAAAAATCATGCATGATATTCGGTGTCCACGTTTTGAATCGCCGATTTTTCCCAATGTAGGAAATATTTAGCTAATACTGGCACGAACGCGACTAACAACTAAAATGGAAAACACTGAGAAGATCGAGCAACACGACAAGCGAATGGCCGAGATCGAGGCAGCCAACGCAAAGATGCATCAGGATATGGCCGACATGTCCTCTAGCATGGAACGCATCATGGCACTACTTGAAGCTCAGTCAATTCACCGCGCCCCAAACCCAGCTTTGCTACCAGAAATCACAAGTCCAGCCTCCTCCAAAACGCCCGTAGCAAGCACCGGACTAACAGCGCCTGTTGCCGCCGTGCTTCCTGAAGTCACGGTAGAACCTCCTTGTGACCAACCCCCGGCTTTAGTCATACCAGACCAATCTGCACCAAAGCCGTATGTCCTTCCAAATCCAACAACAATCTATGGGCACGGGAACAAAGGGGATGCTGTCGGCACAAATGCATTCACATCATCCCCGGTCATCAAATCCGAGCAGGATCGCCGCTTGAAGAAAATGGAAGAAAAGATGAAGGCTCTATCCGGACTTGAGCAGTACGGAGGCATTGGTTACTCCGACTTATGCTTGTTCCCTGACATGTCAAGACCAGAGAAGTTCAAAGTGCCTGATTTCGAAAAATATGATGGCACCGGAAATCCCATCGTCCATCTGAGGATTTACCTTGCTAAGATGGCCCCTTATCAGCAGTACGAGAAGTTCTTGATCCAGACATTCCAGGAGAGCTTGAAAGGAGCAGCTTTGGTTTAGTTTGTCAGCTTGAAAGCCGGTGATATCTCAACCTGGGAGGACATGGCTAACGCTTTTGTTCGCCAATACAAGTTCAATCTGGACACCGCTCCGACTCGCATGGATCTTCAAGGCATGGAGATGACTGGCGGGAAATCCTTCAGAAACTACATACAAGCATGGAGAGAGAAGGCCGCCGGAGTCCGACCACCACTGGAAGACACAGAAGCAGTATCTATGTTCATCGGAACTTTAAAGGGAGATTACTACTCCCATTTATTGGGACATGTTTCTGCAAATTTGCCGACCTGGTGAAATCCGGAGAGATGATTGAGCAAGGAATCTGAATGGGGAAGATTGAAGATCCTCTCAAAGGCTACCAAGGAAATGGTCTAAAAAAGGGTGGCGCCAAAAAGCCGCCCCTGAAAGATGCAACTGTAGGCGCAGTCTGCCCGATGCAATTGACAACCCCCACGGCTCAGCCAGTGACTCAAGTACCCCCGGCTCCACAACCCTCCTTTACGGGCGGACAAGCAAATCGAGCTAATTTCAGGCAGAGGGAAACAAGGGCCTTTACCCCTTTACCTGTGTCGATGGCAGAAGTGTACCAGAAGATGTTGGAACAAAACCTCATCGGCCACGAGTTCATGAGGCCAGATTCGAGAGTACTCAACGACGATCCAAACTCGAGATGCGAGTTCCACATGGGAGTAGCTGGACACTCGATAGAGAAATGCACCCGTCTGAGGCACAAGATTCAAGACCTCATTGACAATAAGCTCCTTATTCTCAACCCAATCCCTCCTCCTAATGTCAAACCAAACCCTTTGCCGCAACACAATGCTGGTTCATCATCATCCATCAACATGATCTGTCTCGAAGAGGAGTCGTCAGAAGATGTCGCTATTGCAGTAATCACGCCGTTCGTACTTAATTATGTGCCTGAACAGTCGGCCAGGTTGCCACTAGTGATGCAAGGCCCGACTCCTTTCCAATATGAAAGCAACAAGAAGGTCCCTTAGAATTACGAAGCTTAGATAGTCGGAGCAGCAAAACCAGACGATCATGTTATGATCATGACACGTTCGGGTCGTTCGTACATGGAAGATGTTGCTAAAGATAAGACTGTAGAAGTGGCACCGAAGAAGAAGGTGACTGACGAAGAAATTGTGGACTTTGTAAAGTTCATGAAGGAAGGAGAGGACAAAGTGATTGATCAGCTCCGCAAGACTCCGGCTCAAATTTCTTTGCTTGCTCTCCTCTTAAGCTCAGAAAGTCACTGTGAAGCTCTCATGAATGTACTCAAAGAAGCGTTAGTGCCGAAGGAGACCTCTGCTGAATAGATGGGTAATGTTATTAGCTCTATATTCTCGAACCAGATCTATTTCGGGGATGATGATCTAGGAGTTGACGGTCGGAACCATGTGAAAGCCCTCCACATCGTCTGCAAGTGTAATGGATTCGTGCTTTCGAAGGTCATGATTGACGGTGGCTCGGCAGTCGATGTTTGCCCATTATCCACGCTACAGCAAATGAAGATTGACATGTCCCATATCCGTACGAGTAAATCGGCAGTTCGAGCTTTTGATGGCACGAGAAAGGAAGTTTATGGTGAGATTGAGTTGCAGCTCGAGATTGGTCTGAATGTTTTTGATGTCACTTTCAGGGTCATGGATATGCCGAATGTTTTCAGTCTTCTCTTGAGAAGACTATGGATCCACGCGGCTTGGGCGGTTCCATCCACCCTACACCAGAAGCTGAAGTACGTGATCGACAACCGCCTTGTGGAAATCAGGGGAGAAGGTGATCACAACATCTATCAGGAAACGGCAGTCCCTGTCATCAACACTAATGGAGATGAGCCACCCGCATACCATTCCTTTGAGCTAATCTCCGTCATCAGGGATTGGGGAGAGCCAACGCTGAGCAAAGCAGACATCATGGTAGGAAGGTTCATGTTGAAGAATAATTTCGTTCCGGGTCAAGGTCTGGGTATCAGGTGTCAAGGAATCCCGCGTCCACTCCAGCTGAAGGAAAGTGTATGCAGATACGGGCTAGGGTATTCCCCGTTCCAAGAAGATGATCAAAGTGCACATGGGGAGCAACGACTGATAGATTTCCAGAGGGGACGATTCGCCAGAAGGTGGAGGCCTATGAACATTCCGCCACTGTCAGTGACTTTCCCAGGACCACCTCAGGTCATTCGAACTGATGAAGATGAAGCATTACAAGCCATAGCCGGATTGTTCATCACCGACACCACAGTTGGAGCCATCCTTGAAGAAGTTCCCCCAGGCATCTGTGTCCGACCATTTGTTGAAGGAGAAGCAATCACCAATTGGTTTTCGATTCCAGTTTATGCTCTTTCGCTTAGCGATGAGTAAGATTTATGAGTTTCTGTTGTACTCCTTTGCGCGGCAAGATCATGAGCCCCGCATTGGAAAGAGGGATATTATCATGATCTTATCAATATAAATAAATCCCTTTATTTCAAATTTTACTCATTTTCATTTATTTCTCGTCAAATTCGCATTGATTCCGGTTATTTTCCTTACCATAGGAAAAATACAAGAAAACAAGAAAACCATGACGATGTGATTCCATCAGAGGAATATAATGATGACCATGTTCCGATCGAAATAAGAGAGAACCTCGAGAGATTCGAAGAGAGAAAGCCATCAACGGCCGAAACTATCGAAATAGTTAACATCGGTACGAAGGAAAAACCCCGAGAGCTCAAAATTGGGGCAACTCTTGATCCTTCTCAGAAAGCCCAAATGATCGAGCTACTAGACGAGTATAAAGAGATCTTTGCTTGGTCATATTCTGACATGCCAGGTCTAGATACAGCGATTGTGCAACATACTCTGCCCATAGATACCGAGAAGTTCAAACCTAAAAGACAACATTTAAGGCGGCAGAGTCCCGAGTTACTCCTCAAGATCAAGGAAGAGATCATCAAGCAAATTAATGCGGGGTTTCTTGAGGTGTGCAACTACTCCGAGTGGGTCGCCAATATTGTCCCTGTACCGAAGAAGGATGGTCGTGTTCGAGTCTGTGTTGATTGTCGAGATCTCAACAAGGCTAGTCCGATGGACAACTTTCCACTCCCTCATATCGACATGTTAGTCGATAACACAGCACGGCACAGCATGTTCTCATTCATGGATGGGTTCTCTCGATACAATCAAATCAAGATGGCAGAAGAGGACAAGTCGAAAACCACTTTCATCACAATGTGGGGCACGTTTTGCTACAAGGTCATGCCTTTCGGACTCAAGAATGCGGGGGCAACTTACCAGAGAGCAATGGTGACATTGTTCTATGACATGATGCATAAGCAGATAGAAGTATACGTCGATGATATGATCGCAAAGTCCCGCAAAGATGAAGACCACCTTGTCAACCTGCGGATGCTCTTTGAACGGCTTAAGAAGTTTAAACTCAGGCTAAATCCAGCAAAATGCACATTCGGAGTAACATCCGGTAAGTTGCTGGGCGTTATAGTCAGCAAGAAGGGTATAGAAGTGAATCCCGACAAGGTCAAAGCGATACTAGGCCTTCCAGCACCGTCTACTGTCAAGGAGGTCAGAAGCTTGCTCGGACGTTTGAATTACATCGCAAGGTTCATCGCTAATATGACGAACAAGTGTCAACCTTTGTTCCGCCTCCTGCGGAAAAATTCATTGATTGAATGGGATGAAGAGTGTCAGCATGCCTTCAAGTCAATCAAATAATATCTCGTCAATTCGTCGGTTCTGGTCCCGCCCACTCCGGGTCGGCCGCTCATTTTGTATCTGGCTGTTCGAAAAGGCTCATTGGGATGCATGTTGGTGCAACTAGATGAAGATGGCCAGACAGAGCATGCCATTTATTACCTCAGCAAGAAGTTCACTGAAGGAGAGGCCAAGTACACGGAGGTTGAGAGGACAAGTTGCGCATTAGTATGTGTGATGCAGCGACTCCGACAGTATACGTTGTATTACACCATACATCTCATTTCTAAGCTGAATCCCCTGAAATACATACTAGAGAAGCCGACATTAATGAAGAATGTCGCCAAATGGCAGGTTCAACTTGCTGAGTATGACATACAGTTCATTCCTCGTACTTCTATAAAAGGGCAGGCTATTGCAGATCATCTAGCCGAGTTTCCCATTGATGACGATCGTCAAGCAAGTCACGAACTTCCGGATAGCGACATACTTCACGTGGAAGAAGAGACATAAAATGGAAGCATGTGGAGAATGTATTTTGATGGAGCTGCAAACTCCACCGGATGTGGTATAGGGGCAGTACTTGTATCCACAAAAGGTCAACATTTTCCTGTAGCAGCAAAGATTACTTTCCCGGGCACCAACTACGCGGCGCAATACGAGGCGTGCATTCTCGGGTTGCAAGCGGCAATTGATTTCAAGATACATGAACTGGAGGTTTATGGAGATTCCATGTTGATCATTCTCCAAACCTTGGGAGAATGGAAAACAAGAGATCCCAAGTTGCAACCATATCATCAGCATATCGAAGAGTTGAGCGAGAATTTTGAGGAAATAACATTCACGCAAATGCCTCGGAGTAAAAATCAATTCGCAGATGTGTTGGCGACCCTCGCATCGATGGTGAATATCTCGGACGGGAATTCCATAGAGCCTCTCGAGATTGAAGTAAACAAGCGTCCTGCATATTGTTGCACACTTGAAGAATCAGATGGCGAACCCTGGTTCATTAATATAAAGAGATACTTGCAGTCAGGCGAGTTTCCCGAGGGTGCAAGTAGCAAGGATCGGAAAACCATCCGCAGGATGTCATGCAATTACTTTCTTAGTGGTCAGGTTCTTTATAGAAAATCTTTTGATGCCACCCTTTTGAGATGTGTAGGTTTGGAAGAGGCAAAGCGATTGATGGAGGAATTCCACAAAGGAAGCTGTGGACCGCACATGAGCGGTCACATGCTCGCGAGAAAAATCATGAGGATGGGCTATTTTTGGACTACCCTGATGTCAGACTGCGTGGAGCACGTCCGGCGATGCCACTTATGCCAGGTGTACTCTAGTCAGATTCATGCGCCGCCAAATGAGTTGCATCCGATGTCTTCTCCGTGGCCTTTTTCAATGTGGGGAGTTGACGTGATCGGTCCCATTTCACCAAATCCATCTAACGGCCACAGGTTCATTTTGGTGGCAATTGATTATTTCACCAAGTGGATAGAGGCTGTCACACTGGCGTCAGTTACTGCAAAAGCGTTTGAGCGTTTCTTACGAAGAGACATTGTTGCCCGTTACGGGGTACCCGAGACAATAATCACGGATAATGCCAAGAACCTCAAAAACAAGTTGATTAACGATTTATGTGTTCAACTCAAGATCAAGCACAGGAATTCGTCCCCATACCGCCCTCAGATGAACGGCGCTGTGGAAGCAGCGAATAAAAACATTAAGAAGATCATTGAGAAGATGACAGTCACATACAAGGATTGGCATAATATGCTACCTTGGGCACTCTTGGCATACAGAACATCGATCCGTACTTCAACCGGGGCAACTCAGTTTTCTCTCGTGTACGGAACTGAAGCTGTTGTACCCGTGGAAGTGTAGATCCCCTCTGCATGGATCCTGGCAGAATCAGGGCTCGACAAGGCATAATGGGCTAGACAAAGGTATGAACAATTGAATCTCATCGACGAAAAGAGGCTCACTGCACTATGTCATAGGCAATGTTACCAACAACGGATGGCTAGGGCCTTTGACAAGAAGGTGAGACCACGTAATTTCCAACCAGGAGACCTGGTGTTGCGCAAAGTACTGCGCAATCCTGATTCGCGAGGGAAGTTCGCGCCAAAGTACGAAGGACCCTACGTGGTCAAAGAGGTATTCAAGGGAGGTGCGCTGATCATCACGGATATGGACGGTCAAGACCTTCCTAGTCCAGTCAACTCAGACACACTTAAAAGGTATTATCCCTGAAAAGAGCAGTTTCTCCATGTAAAGTTATAAAAAAAAAAAAAAGAGAAAAAAGAAAAAAGAAAATTCCCGCTAGGTCGAAAAACCTGTAAAGGCGACTTAGGCAAAAGTTAGGGATGAGTGGCATGATTGAAAATATGAAAGGATAGTCATGGTAAAAGGAGAGTCAAAAAAAGGGGGGGGGGGGCTTAAGTAGGGATGACGACAAGCTTCATAGCGCATCCTGAGCTACTTACCTGAGATTTTCAAACTGTATTCTTGAAAGGGCCACAGCCACCCTCCAAATGGCTACAATCAAAAGAAGCTCCCGCAACATTGAAGAAGGTGAGAGAAGGGTCACAGCCACCCTCAAACGGCTACAAATACTCCCGTGTCGAGGCGAGAATAAATGAAGGGCCACAGTCAACCCGAAATTGGCTACACAAAAAGGAACTTCCGCAACAGCAAATGAGGAAAACAAAGATAGGGCCATAGCCACCCTTTAAACGGCTACCAAATAAAGAATGCTTCCGCTAGGTTGAAAATCCGAAAGGGAGGCCTAGGCAAAATCAGGAAATAAGGGGGCACGGTCGGAAATCTCTCAATCGACCGTGGCAAAAGGAGAGAAAAAATAGAAATTCTCAAAAAAAAAAAAAAGGAAAAAGATCCCGCTAAGTTGTCGCACCATGCGTAATTTAGGCAAAAATTAGGGACAAACATTCAAAGTCAAACTCATGACAAGCTGGACGGTTACAATCTACTCTCGCAAGTAACCACTCAAAGGATGAGTAGGACTGTTACAGTCTGTTCCTACAAGTCACAACCGACAATCAGGATCTGAAGTGTTCCGGCTTTCTGAGAGTCACCCCGACGAACAAAGCCTTAGTGTTTAGCCTTCGCAAGTCACGCCACTAGAGGCACTTCTCCAACGGACGCCACTAGAGGCTCTTCTCCGACGGACGCCACTAGAGGCTCTTCTCCGACGGACGCCACTAGAGGCTCTTCTCCGACACACACCACTAGAGGCTTTTCCTTATCGCTCGCCACTGGAGGCATCGTAAATAAATATTTTACTTTACTGCACGCCACTGGAGGCTTTACTTTTCCGCACGCCACTGGAGGCTTTATTTTCTACACCGCCAACAGGGGCACGCTAATGGAGGCACCACCAACAGGGGCACCGCCGACATAGGCTCTACTTTTCCGCACCATCAATAAAGCCAAAGGCCACTTTGGAGACTTGAAGACCCGAAAGACGACATACTTCCTAGCCAAAATTAGTGTTTATTCGTCTTTGGACAAACCCCCTCGAATGCATTCTACGGGAGTTCGCCCAAAGAGGGGCAAGCTGTAAACACCTAATTTTTGTACGCGCGACACGTACGTAACATGTTAAAAATGTTATGTGTAACGCGTTTAAAAAAGGAAATATTTAAGTATGGAAGGTCACGGGGTTGCCAAAAATAGACTCAGTTTAAATTAGGACAATACATATGCAATAAATGATGTAATAATCAGAAAATATATAATATATATATTTATATATATATTTTCGGATTTATTAAAGTGAATATTGAGCAAATACTGCTTTCCTAATATTAAGGGGTAGAGTAGCTATAAATAGGTCCCTAGTCTATGTAAACAACACAACAGCCAAGAGAATAAAATATTATTTTTTTAGAAATCTGTGCAAATTAATTTTTTCCTCCGCCCGTGACTGCTAGCTCCACCGGAGGTCGTCGGAAGCTCGCCTGCGCCGGTGCCCATCCTGCTGTCGGAGATCCCAGAGCTCTGTCATCGCCAGTCGCGCCTGCTGCCGCCGGAATCGTCGAATCACCCCGCCGGTCCTGCTGTTGCCATCCCGGTCAGCGTCGTCATGCTGTTGCCGTCCCGGTCAGTCTCGTCCTGCTACTGCCGAGCTTGCCCGCCTTAATCGCCGTCACCGGAAGCTCCGTGGCCGCTGCTGTGCTCCGCCGGAATCCGATCCGCTGCTCCTGGCCGTCGTCCTCCTCTGGTGTCCGCAGGTCAATCCCGCTGCTGCTGCTGTTTTTTTTTCATTTATTTATTTATTTATATATATTTAATTATTAACTGATATTATTATTATATATTGCTATTATTATTATGGGTATTATTGTACCATGTTAATTGGATAGTTAGATGTAAATTAATTAGAAAACATGTGCTATTGTACATATGTATGTGACATGTAACTGTTTGCCATTATTTTGAGCATGTTTAATTTCGTTTAGACTTTAACGTAAGTAAGAGTTTTAGATGCTTAATAATATCTTAATGCTCTGTTTTATCATTAATAATAGTGTCGCGTGAAAATTAGTTTTTTTTAACGATAGATTAATTCGTCGTAAAGGCGCGCTTCAATTTTTAAATTGGCAAACATGTTGATTAGGTACCGAAAGGGCGTGATTAGAAAAATATTTTTTTAATTCGCAACAGACCCCCGAACTCGAATATTTTAACGCAGGCCAATTAATTTACTTAGGTACTAATTCGTTCTTTGCCTAGGTAATCTAGATTTCTAGTTAGCCGTAATTAGCTAGTGGCGACTCTTTAAAAATTTCCATGCTTTCAAAACTTAATTCGCCATAGGTCAGATTTTAGGTCCGACAATTATATAAAAAAAGATTGTGATTCTATCATGGGAAGCATCGAGAGCTTGAGAAAAAGATCGGATCCTCTCTATTTTGAAAGCCTGGAAGTGTCTACAATGTCGTTGTACGAGCGAAGTAGGCCACCATCGATTTGGTGGCTCGTCCCGAGGCTCACTCTAGTACTTGTGTCGAGTACACTTTCTTGCATTTTTGAAGCATGGAAATTTTTCTATGTCAAGAAACATCCTCATGTAATCTCCTTTGCATCGTAACTCATGCTCATCGTGCTCATACTAGGCCATGCCATCCCTTTGATTCTCAACTTCGACGGTTCATTCCACGACGATAGGTATGTATCCTTCAATTTGTATATATCATATCAGAGTTGTATTACTCAAACCAAATAAGAATTTCTTTTTTCGGAACTCAAGTGAAGACAACAAGCTCTGACAAGCTGTATTAGTCTAATGAGCACAGTCATTCGGTCTTGAGCACAATAAATGGTATTAAAGCAAAATCTTTCTTGTTATTCAACAGGTTGGGATACTCTCCTAAAGAAGAAAGATGGATTCAAACTAGCGAGGGCGGCAACACTTTTGGCTATTTTGTTCGAATTCTGTCTTCTTCATATGACTTTCTCAGCCACAAGAAGAAAGTATGGGATGCATCAAAACGGTTTCCTGCAACGTTAGTCCATGGCGGGTTTTTGGTCCCGCAGATTCTGGTAAATATCTTCAGGAACTCCAAGGACAAGATTCTGTCGGTTCCGTTCTACATTGGGACAACCTTAATCCGTGTAATGCCATAAGGTTACGCTCTTTGGGAGTATGATAGTTTTGGGACTGTGTTTGATGTGATGATTCCGTTAGGAAGTTTGCTCTTTGCAGGCATAGTTTACTTGTAGCAGAGGTTCGGGGGCTGCAGCTTTGTTCCTCGGAGATTCAAAATTGATTCTGTAGCAAATGAGAAGATTCCGTTGATTGGTGATTCGTAGTTTCAAGGACCAAGCCATGTTGTATATAATCTAGAATGATGCTGAGATTTAACAGCAAGTTTGGTTCATGGAATATACTATAGGAAAAGGGAATAAGAAATATGTAATATTAGTATGATATTGTTTGGTTGATATAAGGAATATGGAATGAGAATTCCAAATCCAATGTTTGATTAATATAATGTTATAAGTAAATGAATGGAATAAGCCCAAGTCGAACAATATACCATTTTGCTATATACAATATTAAACTTGAAAAATTCGGAACGTGCGGCGACAGAGCGAGTCGAGAACGACAAGCGAGCAATGGTGGGCGGGCTGCGTCAGACAAAAGGCGATGTGGTGTCGGGCGAGCAGGCGGGCAACGAGAGGTGGCGGTCTAGCAGCGAGGTTAATTTTTTTTTTTTTCAATTAGCAATTTCAGCATAAATTGAAATGGGTATTCTTAGGGATTAGACCAAGAGCTAGGCGCATTGAAGAGTTATGTGGCACACAACCACCTTGCTCCGTCATCAAGCCAACAATGAAGGCGGCTGACTCATCATCTATCCCTTTATCTACATACTGTTTACTTACTCTAAGTCTTTCTAGATTGAATGTGGTAGTACTCTATTTTGCAATTTTGTAAATGCAACAACTAACTAATGAAGTCCATCTACTTTCGTAGGTACATTACTACGTTATACATTACTTTGGAATTACACCAAGTAGCAAACTACGCGCATATTACTTTCACCAACAATACAAGCTATCGCGCTATATTCAAACAATCGACTTATATTATACAACGTCGACATATCTATTATCGACATCAACAATGAGCACATAAACGCTCTCTATCTATAACGACGACTACTCTAAATAACGACGAGAACACGCTACATCTTGAGTTCAAACCAATATTTATTTACAAGTGACATGCTGCGACATCCTCCTTGTAAGGGCAACCCCCATGTTCACAACTAAAAATGGCATGCTGTGAAATCCTCTTGTTAGAGGCAAATCCTCATGTTCATAGCCATTCCCTGAGTTCAAAATAGGATGCGGAAACTTTCAAAGGGGCTGATCACCCCGACATGGCGGACGTCCTCTTGTTAGACGACAACCCAATGCTGCTATGAAGTATGCTTCCCCAACGCGGGTTGATACAATATGGCGGACGTCCTCTTGTTAGACGAAAACCCCATACAATCACAAAGTATGCTTCCCCAACGCGAGTTGATACATCATGGCGCGACATCCTCTCTATAGAGGGCAACCCCATGCTATTACAAAGTATGCTTCCTCATCGCGGGTTGATACACGCTAGCAGGAGTGCACCCTGTCTCAAAAACTCACCAAACTTACAAGTCGAGTCTTGTACAACGCTATTTTGTCCATGAGAATATAATGGAATAAAACACACAAAATGCAACAAGTAGTGTCTTTCCACAACGCCGCCTTGGAGTGGACCAAGAGACGGAAAAAACTGCAGGTCGTTCTAAAGCGGTCTTGTGCAACCCTTGTGGACTAACCACGGAGAGGTGCTGTAGCATCGCAGGGTAACTACGGGAATAGCCATGGAAAGCCTTGCAACAACGTCACGCGGGGCGTACTCAACTGACGGATGAAAAACGCATAGTATAGAGCAAGTAGCGTCTTGCCACAACATCACCTTGAAATGGTTCAAGAGACGGTTAAAACTACAAGGCGTATTGATACGACCTCTGTTCCACCCCTTGGTTTAACCAAGTAGAGGTGTAGTAGCATCGCAAAGTAAGTACGGGTCTAGCCATGGAAAAAAATTGCAACAACGTCACGCGGGGTGTGCCCAACTGACGGATGGAAAAACGCATAGTATAGAACAAGTAGCGTCTTGTCACAACGTCGCCTTAGAGTGGAACTAAGAGACGGTATAAACTAATGTCTTGCCTCGTCAAGATGACTCTACTCTATTCCAAGTGCCAGCGGCAAGTTCCCTCGTGCCAAGTGCCAGTGCCGAGTGCGATGCTATCACAGGATCTTGCGTGTTACTATATATAAACACGACAAGTACTCAATACACTCATTACGCCATTTCTTGGATTTAAAACAAGATGGGCACTCATGACACTTTGCGACGCACGTCCTATGGTCAAAACTACGGATGTTATATCCACTACAACAAGGAAATCAGTCCTATCATGCAAGTCCAATATATACGGACAACTACGATAACACAAGGTATGAAATACTACTAACAAGTTATCATGCTTTTTCACTACGATCATGTCAGGTCTAGATGACAAAAATCCAAGCAAGGAGAATATAAACAAAGCTTCAAGGTTCAAATCCCAGAGCAACCCCAACTCAAAACACGGGAACCAAAATCTATGTACAAGAGTTTGACACACTCATGACAATCAACCTGACGCCACTCGCGAGATGTCATCATCTCCAGCTTGCCCGGGGGCAACTTCCATAATCTCAGCAGAGGTGATAACAATGTCGATACCATCATCATCACCAAACAACATCTTATAGTTGGCATCCTCAAGTGCCAAACGACGCAAAGCGTTAACATGTCCGACAGCATAATTCGCGTAAGGATCCAGCTTGTCAAAAGGGAAGTCGGGGGCAAGAATGCTCACCCTACGGATGTAATCCTCTGCAAACTCCCCCATAAGCTTATCAGACTTCACCTTAGCGGCAGCATCGACCGCACCAACAAAGGCATGAGTGGTTGGATACTCAGCAAGCCCCTCCTCCTTGCCATCCTTAAATCCCTCCTTGCGCGCAGCACGCAATGCTATCTCATGCGCGTTAACATCCTCTGTGATCTTCTTTTCAAGAGCAACGATCGCTGCCTGAAGCTCGTCAAGTCGAGCCCGAAGAGAGTTGTAACGAGCCTCAAAATCCGCTGCCTTCGAGTTAAGAGTGCACACCCTCTCCTTAGATTGAGCAAGCTCATGACGAACAGCGTCGCACTTCTCAACTGCAGCCCTCTTCTCGCTCGAAAGCTCCATAAAAAATGACGACATGTTCACCATATCGGCAACAACCTGTGAACAATGAAAAAACAAACAAGGCATAAAGGTGTCATAACAATGCATGCTTTCGTACAAATATTGAAAAAGAGAATATTGACTCTCACAAGAGCGAATCGAGTCAAGGCACCCTCAACATAAGCATGTGCCTCTCCGTCAGTCGATGGTCGAATGCGTCAATCGCCAGGAGGAACACACCTCTGCAGCACTCTTAGTCCTACCTCCGGAATGCTAAGTTTGGAATCCTTAGCAAACCGAGGACCTCCGATAGAAAAAGGTGCCAAGTAACTCCCATAAATGTCGCCCTCCAAAGGACGAATCAGGTCAGCACGCCCAAGTGCTGAGAGCGCTGTGAAGCAATCAACAATCAAAATAAGGTAAGGATAGCAAAAGAAAGAAGCTTGCAACATATACCTCGACGAGGAGTACGCTCCTTCACGGGTCGGTCCCTCGACCAGGGGGAAGAAGGCGCTTCAGTGCGACTTTCCACTCATTTTCCCCTCCCGCAAGAAGGAGTTTGGCTTGTCGCACCAACCTTAGCGCGCTTAGGATCATTCGAGGCACGCGCCGCCGTGTCGGATCTCTTAGGTGGAATGTTGGAGTTTGGAGCAGGAACAACGCGCTCAGTCACGAGTGGTGAGTGACCTGCAAATAAATTCAAGTTAAGAACAACAACTTGGAGGAGTAGTAAGTCATAACGAAAATCAAAAGGAAACATCTTACCCATCAATCCCTTGCCGCGGCCAGGACCGGAAGCCTTAGGTGGAGGAGGAGCAGAAGACGATACGACCTTCTTGGAAGAAGAGATAACATGAGCAGGATCCGTCTGCAAGGATGATCTCTTTCCATCAAACCAACCTACATAACAACATAGTAAGAAGTTACAAAGGCTTTCAGCATACCGAATCCTCAGAAGAAAGCACATGAATCCCAGCATCAACCAACTCCTTATCCGATGCACACAACAAACACTGATAAGTGTGCGCTTTTTGAAACTGGTATATATGCTTCAAAACCTTCTTGTCGACCGAAGAGAGCTCAGAGAAGGCGGGGGCAGGATCAGCCTGTACAACATGTGTTGTATCCCAAGTAGTACCGACATCACACACGAAGAAGTATTGATATCGCCAATGAGAGCCGGAACGGTCAGCCTTCCCAGCAAGCCGGACATTACTATTCCACACAACCCGTTATGTCCAAACGCAGAAGTTGGTAGAAACAACGGAAGATAACCGTGGAATAATGCCACAACTTCTGGTGAAACAATACTCGGAAGAAAGTCCACATACGGAGCCCAGCAGGCGCAACATCCAATGGCGAGATCTGATAATATTGGCAGAGATCAACCAGGTCCGGACAATAAGGAAAGCGCTGACCTTCCCGAATCTGCCCTAACTAAACAGCGAACAAGTCGTCAGGAGGCACTGTAGGTTGTCCTGGGGTAACTCCTGGAAGTACGTCATAAGGGAATACAACTTCCAAATATGGACAGAGTCCGGAGGAAGACGCATACAATATATATCGCTCTTCACTTATTCGGTTGTCACAAAATTACTGAGTTACCTCTGTCGTCTCTATCTCGGCTGCAGACTCCAAGGTGTGATCAGTGTCAGCTCCTAACTCGCTATCCAAGTATGCTATCAAATCGGCCTCTGACTCGCCACCGGTATCTGAACATAAAGTAACACCGGGCTAGCAACTATCTCAGATTAGCTGCAAGCGTGAACTCAAAGAAACTGTCCGGACAATTTGACCTGCAAATGCAGATAACAACTTGATCAGCACACGTATATGTGACAGCTACCTATGTGAGCACTAAGCAACGAACACTCTTCACATGAAGACAATCACATATCTATAGGCTTGTTAGTCTCTATACATCACATAGCGAACATCCCCCTCGGGGGGCAACTCTATGTCGACATGGGCCTCGTCCCGATACTTACGTGCGTTAGGTGATCTACGCGCGACTACATTACACTATGCCTTTTCTTAAGGTAACAAGTGTGAATATGATTAAAGCACTAACGTCTTGACTTGCATGTATCTTCTATTAAATGAAGGTCTACAACATGTATATGGGTATCAATGAATATTTTCTAAGTGTTCCACTATGTCAGAAGTCGACTGATAACAAGCGTCGACTATAAAGGAATATTTTCTACGTGTTCCACTATGTCAGCAATCGACTGATAACAAGCGTGGACTATCAAGGAATATTTTCTAAGTGTTCCACTATTTCAGCTGTTGACTGATAACAAGCGTCGACTATCAAGGAATATTTTCTAAGTGTTCCACTATGTCAACAGCCGACTGATAACAAGCGTCGACTATCAAGGAATATTTTCTAAGTGTTCCATTATGTCAGCAGTCAACATATAACAAGTGTCAACTACCAAGGAATATTTTCTAAGTGTTCCACTATGACAGCAATCGACTTATAACAAATGTCGACTACCAATGAATATTTTCTAAGTGTTCCACCATGTCAGCAGTCGACATATGACACACGACACGTGTCAGATAACAAACATCAACAATCAAGAAATATTTTCTTAGTGTTTTGCTATGGTAGCAGGCGACAGTCGGTAGACGACAGACAACGAATGTCAAGTAGTGAACATCAACCATCAAGAAATATTCTCTAAGTGTTTTATCATGAAGGATATAACAATGATCAACAATCAACATCAAACATGTTCGAACACTATCTACATCATAGTGCAACATGTCGTCAATGATCGCCGTACATGAGGGGAGTATTACTACTTATAATCATGTTAATAAATTTTCAGCACTTAGCCAAAAAAATTTCCGATTTGGGGGAGTAACCTCTTTTAGGAATTTTAACAAACACCTTGTGTGTATTCTAGAGTAATCAATTTCAGGAGACAATCAAGGTCAAATCGAGCCTAAACGAAGTTTAAAATAGTCCAGCCATACCCGAAATTGGACTCACCACCACGAGACGATGCCAGAGAGCCGTCCACCATCGCCGGAAAGCTCCCGCCGTCGCCGATCAGCCACGCGTCGCCGCCCTCAGTTACGCGCCGCCGTGATCCGCCGCGTCGTGGCTTCCTCCTCCTGCCGAAAATCTCGCCCGTGGTGATGGTTTGATGGCTGTCCGGGAATTGCTTGGTCTTCGAATATGTGGCCTCCAAATTTGCCACTCAAAAGTTTCTTCTTCTCGAAGAAATAAGAGAGCTCCTAAAAACTATTAAGTGTGGAGGTTTATGGAAATTCTCTCTCCTATTTCCACTAATAGTGTTTGATCATATGGGTAATCCTTGACCCCTCCCTATTTTCTACAAGTCTTTAGTGGCATGACTTAACGTTTTACATCCTTGTTATAACACACGTCATTTTTAGACTCGACATGTGCAACCATACTCATGTGTTATATGTACACATGATTTATTTATCTTAAACCATGATCCATGTGTTCATCATCGCATAGTCGACTGCATGATCTTATTATTAATAACACGTCATCGCATCATGCACACCTGAATCATCATACTCGTCATGTACATGTCAGATACGTCCGTAGCTAACATGTTCATGATTAATATATTCTTATGCATGTCAACACCCTTGAACATGATTCATAAATTTATAACTCTCCACATATATTTGTCTTATATATATGCATATCTGTTACACTAATCCTGTCAGCAGATATCAAATACTCGCCAAGAAAAATAAAGTTAGGCGAAATCAAGGCCCGCATGCCCAACCGACAACAAAACATCGCCTGGGGTCAGCATCAGACCCAAATTGGACATGTATCCTATCTTAAAATAGAGTCAATTAAGGGTCAAGCCATTATTTGACTCGGGGGCAGGTGATGGATATATCTCCAATTTGGGTTCGTATTTACATTCCGGACTTCGCAAACACGTCAAAATCACGAAAACCGTCGAAACACGTTCCCGAGGTTTAAAACAGTCCGGAAGCGCGAACGCGTCCGGACCGGACCTCCGGATTTCCCTAAGACGACCCGGATCGCACCAGGATCGTCCGAACCCGACATGACCCGAGTCCTTGTCTTCAGCGCGTGTATCCCATTTGTGTCCTCACTCCAAGTTAGAGTTTTCTAATAGCCAACTTCAATCAAACCAGAAGACGGTTCACATTTTCCTTTAAACCGGCGTAAAAACCGCACAAAAACCGGGATCGGTTCTAAGGTTGCCAATAAATAGGAAGCCTAGGCCATCCACTTTCAAGGACATTCATTTGAGATTGGCTTAAGAGCTCTAAATTCTCTCTATCTTTCTCTCTCTAGAATACTTATTTAAGTATCGGAGAGGGCTCAACCGGCACCCTCCCTCCGTGCTGGTTATTTCCCCTGTGTGCAGGTGCGGACGACAAGCTTGAAGTCATGAGCGCAAGTCGAAGGATCGAACACAGTGAACGAAGCGACTATTCGTCAAGTCCGTTAGATCAAGCGGGTTTGGACGAAACATTACCCAAAAGTCGAAAATTTTAAAACTTTGAACACAAGTTGTAATTTCGGTTCGGCACTACCAAGAAAAACCAAGAACACCAATTTTATCAAAAACACGAACTCCCTAACACAGGCTCTGATACCACTGTAGGATTTAGGTGATTAACTATGCAGAAAGAAACCCTAGATACGTGCCTGGTAACTAATACTTAGCGGAAGACAGTGCACACACCTATAACGATTTCTGCAGCCCAAGATTCTCGTGGGGAGTTCACGATCCGCTGGACGGTTCCGGTAGAGGTTCATGTTAGATAAGCCCTATGCGGATTTGTCTTCACAGCAAAGTCTTCTTCGACTCAAGCGGGGTGGATCTTACTTGGAGTTAATTGCTCGACGCAATTTGGCACCTCATTGGTGTGTGTTTCGGTTAGGCCGAACTAGCTATAAAGGGAGGAGGGTTTTCTCTTAATCTCACACCTTGGGAGAGATTGATTAGCACTAGAAATCACCACCTTAGGTCCCTATTTATAAGAGTGGAAGTGAGATTAAAAATCCCACCTCCTCACAAGAAAGTTTGCGCCGAACCCATAAGGAGGGAGTCCCAATTTTGGGCCTCCTATGTCACTTGGATTTTAGGCCTAGCCCAAAATCCCTAATGTGACCCAACCCTAATTACTTAGGTAAATGGCCTTAATTAATGGGCTACCAATTACGGCGACTCATAATCCAAATGCTAACTTAAAAAACCACGCAACGCGCTGATCAACCACCTAGTTATGACATAATTAAATATGTGACACACAACATTAGATATAATTTATTTTTTAAAAAAAAAAACTAAAAATTTTAAAGTTAAATGCTAGAGGGACCGGAAGTGCATTTTAATATAACTTTTTTTTTAGATTTGTTTAGGTTGCGTATCCTCGTAGTTGAGTCGAACATGCTATTGTAGCCTATCCTATTTTATGGTTTTAACAACCTACTAATGATATGTACAGTTTAACAAAAAAAAAATCAAATTTTTACCTATTTTTAATGTAAGCAT
Organism: Clarkia xantiana subsp. parviflora; assembly: GCA_036873135.1. NCBI lineage: Eukaryota > Viridiplantae > Streptophyta > Magnoliopsida > Myrtales > Onagraceae > Clarkia > Clarkia xantiana. Next base: position 23,716,089 of record JAPTYO010000012.1, read on the forward strand.
TCATACATGATTTGTAAAAACTTGTTTCAAATCTAGAATGATTATATAGTTTATATACATGGACAATAATCATACAATTATTTATGGACAAGAATCATACAATGGAGCTCAAAAGGCAATTTTCTAAATTCAAGATTGTTTTTGCCAACTAAAATTTAGGATTAGTTAATAAATGGATTTCTTTCCATTCATTAAAAAAATTGAATCTGAATTATTAGTTACGTGATAATCAATTGTGTTGCCAATTTAAGCATATCAGTTGTAAATATAAATAGTTAAAGAATATATTATTTCATACACGGTATTATCTGCAAGTAGAAATCGTCTCCAATAATTATATTCAAGTCTTTCATTCATCGTTGCATCAATATAGATAGATATATATATAGTTGGCTTAAACAATATTCATAATGAAGACCACCTTCCACATCTTGAGCGTCTTTTTCATTTCTTTATTGCTTGCTTCAGGTATATATTTGCATATACATATTGGAAGAATCACTGTCGTCGTGTCACTAACATGGATTGATCATTTGTAGGTAACAATGGTGTGATATCGACTGCGAATGCACAATGCGTGAGACCGCTTCCTGGGCCAACACTTCCTGAATGCATAGTCAATGTATGTGAAGGACAGTGCAAGAAAACGTTTGGGTCTGGTGCTAAAGGAGAATGTCTTGGTCCTAAAGAAATTTGTAATTGTAAACTTTGTTGATAACAGATTGGACGGACTATATCAAATTATTACGATGGAGTGAGTACGATTTAATAAAAAATATTTAACTAGCACTATAGACAAATATCTGCATTAGTGACAAAAGATTATGGTCGGGAAAAGCTAAATTTTCGTTACTAATGCTATTTTCGTCGTTTAAACATTTTTTCTTCAGTAAAATATCTGTCTTTGAGTACCTCGTCGCTGAAACTATTCCCGGCCAAATGTTGTCTAAAAATTTCATAGCCTAAGGCATTTACAAACGATATGGCGAAGAAATTTTTTAGGCAATCAAAAGATATACTGATAAAAAAAATTTCATTGACAGAAACGTTTGTGAGCATAAAAAAATATGTTTACGTCAATTCTTTTCCACGGCATGCACCATTACTATTGAGAAAATTTAGTGGCAATTTTTTTTTATGGTCAAATATTTAGTGGGAAATCACTTTGCTTATAACATCGCGAACAAAATATTTTCGTCCAATATTCAAATCACCCAAGAAATATTTCTGCGGAAAGAGTTTTTAGCCTAAAAATTCTGTCCGCAAATATTTTCTTGGATACCAATTTTTCTATAAGTTTACATTATTTATATTTGTAAACATGTTATAATGCTAGAAATGCGTACATATATTGCAATGCTAGAACATGATGTGTATATATACACAACATAAAATAGTTTCTATGGTTTATTCTAATGAAATGAATAGGAAAGTTACCCTAAAATTACTTTAAATTCTGTGAACACGTGCAAAATAAATTATATAATAGTTCGTATAAATATTTAGAAAAATAATTATGATTTTTTTACTGTATGTATCTTCATTTACTTTTTGAATGCGAGTAAGAATCAAAACAATAAAACATGAAGAACAATCACTAACGCATGAGTTCAATAGCTATTTACCAGAATTTGAATCAGAAAAATGTTTTATACAAGTATTCTCGGATTACATTTACTTTCAAAGTTTCAATACACCCTTTACCGTTAGGTAATAAATTCACGCGTCTATAGAAACTAAAAGTAGAAGTAATTTGAGGAGAGGTGAGCTAAAACGTTATTGCAATGCATAATTTGGTTAATGGTGAATTAGTGCATGCGCTTGGAATGGGTTAAAAAGTTTATGTTTTTGTGGAAATCCGTATATACTTGAATCAGAATTATTAAAAAAAAATCAAATTAAATGACGAAATTTATTTATACAAACTAATGTATATTATATATAATATTTAGAAGTAATTTTATATAAATTGACATTGAAATATAAATATAAAGAATTGCATTTAAAAAAAATGGAATGTAATAGTAAAAAAAAAAGAGAAATTATTAATTCCGGAATAATCTATCTATATATTATCTATCTATATATATATAATAAGGTGAGAGGAAAGAGAGTTGAAGAACATGGTTATGCCACATCAGCATCTAAAATGTATCTGAAAATGCCAAGGGAAAAGTATGTAAAACATGCAACATGTTTGAAAAAGATGGTTTTATGGACCAATATGTTTTAAAATGTATAACTTGTTTGAAAAAGATGGCTTTATGGACCAATATGTTTTAAAAAGTAAAATATATTTACAAAATATGGTAAAATGTCATTTCATTCACTTGCTATCAATTGTCCCGTTAAGTAGACACGTAGGGCCACGTTTTTAGAAAATAATAATAATAATTAAAAAAAAGAAATTAATTTATACATTACAATAATTATTAATGGGTGGATGGAAATAATAATAATAATTATTAATTAATTTATACTTAACGAGACTACTGACAACAAATAGACGGTATGTCATTTTACTATCTTTTGTGAGCTTTTTGTACATTTTAAAACACATTGGTCCATAAAACCATCTTTTTCAAACATATTGTACATTTTAAAACATACTGATCCATAAAACCATCTTTTTCAAACATGTTGCATGTTTTACATACTTTTCCCAAATGCCAAATCAACCGATGGTGGAAGGCTGTGTATCATAAGTGGCCAATCAGACATTGCCACAACAATTTATCAGAACCGTTTCCCGGTTCAACACTCTCACCGGTTCAACAATCAAAACCTAATTGGTGATCCTTAATTAAAAAAATTCAGAAACAGACAATACATTTACTCTTATAAATGAAAATCATAATTATAACTAAATCACTTTCTTCAATAATTAAATTTTACAATATAAAAATTTATCTTCCCAGGAAACCAAACGTCTAGACGACATACAAAGGGTCTCCTTTGTTGGAGACCTATATATATAGTCTAGAAATTGGATAGGTACTGCGGGGTTTTGAAGAAATCGAGTTTCAAGTGAAACCAACAACGACCTGAATTAGAGTCGAGAAGAAAAATTCGTGTAAGTTCGTTCACATGTTGACCGTTTGCTGTTCTTCCGCCGTCTGTTTGCCGCTTATCCGTCGACCGTCGTTATTCGCCGCATTTCCTCCATTTTAAAATGGCGATCTGAATCGGTCTGCGATGAGAAGCTTTGGTGGAAGATCGTTCACCTATAGCCCGTCTGTCAGTTGAGCGTCGTTCTCCCGTCGTCCTTCCGCCTATGCGTACACCTCAAATAATAGATCTGTGATTCCAGGGTACTAATCACGCCTTATAATCTATATCTATATATATAATAAGGTGAGAGGAAAGAGAGTTGAAGAACATGGTGATGCCACATCAGCATCTGAAATACATCAGAAAATGCCAAATCAACCGATGGTGGAAGGCTGTGTATCATAAGTGGCCAATCAGACATTGCCACAACAATTTATCAGAACCGTTTCCCGGTTCAACACTCTCACCGGTTCAACAATCAAAACCTAATTGGTGATCCTTAATTAAAAAAACTCAGAAACAGACCATACATTTACTCTTATAAATGAAAATCATAATTATAACTAAATCAGTTTCTTCAATAATTAAATTTTACAATATAAAAATTTATCTTCCCAGGAAACCAAACGTCTAGACGACATACAAAGGGTCTCCTTTGTTGGAGACCTATATATATAGTCTAGAAATTGGATAGGTACTGCGGGGTTTTGAAGAAATCGAGTTTCAAGTGAAAGCAACAACGACCTGAATAAGAGTCGAGAAGAAAAATTTGTGTAAGTTCGTTCACATACTGACCGTTTGCTGTTCTTCCGCCGTCCGTTTGCCGCTTATCCGCCGGCCGTCGTTATTCGCCGCATTTCCTCCATTTTAAAATGGCGATCTGAATCGGTCTGCGATGAGAAGCTTTGGTGGAAGAACGTTCACCCACAGCCCGTCTGTCGGTTGACTGTCGTTCTCCCGTTGTCCTTCCGCCCATGCGGACATCTCAAATAGTAGATTTGTGATTCCAGGGTACTAATCACGCCTGTTAAATAAGATCAGGGTTTCGAGGAGTTGGATAGAGATAGGGAAAGGAGAGAGGTCTTTAATTTTCAGTTACTAACCCACGACGGACAAAAGTGATTCGGGTTTATCAAGGGGTTGAAGAGAAATAGGAAGAGGAAGATTGAGAGGAAGAATGAAGGTTCAGTAAAGTGAGGCAGAAGCGGATCAAATTAGATATGGAGCAGCACAGTAGCGCCACTTAGGGTTATTGATGGTATGGGACTATGGGTTGGGCTGACACACCATTTTGTTTGTTTATAACTAATAGTTAGGTTGTGCTAAATTATTTTCTTACTTGGGCTAAACATAATTTTAGTTAAAATATTTATATGGAGTTTAGTGTATTTTGGGAAAAAAAAATGAGTATATTATAGTACCGACAATTTCATCATGATCGGAGGCAAACAATATCAATTGGTCTTCATCTCTACAATTCTCATTATACTGTGGTTGTTATTATTTTTTTATTTACTTGAATTAATTAATTTTTTAAGATAAAGGCTATAGTTAAAAGATAATATATGCAAAAGATAATTACGTAGATATAATAATTATAGTAATATATCTTTTGCATAAAAAAAATAGTAATATATCTATATTTAATAAAAATGGATAATTAATTATATTACTATAACTTCTTATATATTACACAGTCTTCTACATATTTAACTTGCGAGTTTTGTATTGTAATTTTGATCATTTTTATGTGTTTTGATATAAAAAAATTTGGCCAAATTTTTTTGGATAATTAGGTAATATGATTTATTAATTTTAAATAGATAGTAATTATAAAAATTGATTTATTCTGTTTAACAAAACTTAATATAAAATTAATTTTGTAAAAGTTCATATTCATGTATAATAAAAAATTGATTACAATACATTTGCTACATTACATGACCAATCAAAATGGAACAAATTTCAATTTTTTTACATACATGTTAACATGAATTATTTGCAATTTAATCAGTCGCCCCGCGCGTAGCGCGGGGTCAGCACCTAGTCAGCACCTAGTATCTATATAAAGGAGGAGACATAGAATCAAATATTCTGATGTTGCCACGTCAGCATAATCAAACATTTGGTGTTGCCACGTCAGTACTTAACCTGACGCACGTGTGTGTATGACGCACCCCATCTCACAGTCAACTTATTGCAGAGTTTCTAAAGTGGTCGCTGGGCTTAATGTGCATTTGGGCCGAATGTAGACAAGAAGAAAAAAAGAATTAGACAACATTCTTAAAAGAGAAATAATTTAAACCAGTGTTCTCAGAACCGGACCGGTGGTCGAACCGGACAGGGCTCCGGTTCCCGGTTCACCGGTTCGAACCCGGTCCGACCGTCCCTTCACTTTCCTTCTCATTTTATTTCCCTATATGTGCACTGTGGCCCTCTCATTCGTGGCCTCCCTTGACCCCTCACTGTGCCCCCTCCCATTCCTTCTCACCTTCCCCTCTCGTCCCCTTACCAGATCCCACCCTCTCAATCTCACCTTTCCCCTCCCTCCATTTTCTTAAAGGTTGTTGATGGCCCAAACATAGTTGTTGTTCCAATTGTGAAGAAGAAAGCCAATTGTGAAGAAGAAAGCCAATTAACGGTTGTTCCTAATCCCTCTATCCTCTGGCGCTGCCACCAAATGTGAAGAAGAAAGCCAATTACGGCGGGACAACTGAAATGCGAATGTTGAATCAGGTGAAGTATGTAGTTCTGTGGGCTGTGTAATTTTGGACATGCCGAAGAGCACCAAATCCTCATATCTGCTCTCCTCCATCGGATCGTTCAAGCTCAAGAAGCAGGAGCTCCTCCTCCGCGTCGATATCTTTGCGCTCGCCGGTGGTATGTATTTCAGTTTGCCCCAAGAGAAAAACTTTACCTTATGTTGATTTTCTAATCCAAAGCAGTGTTATCAGACTCCTCCGCTTCAGTATCATTGCGCTCGCCGGTGATCCTCTTCTCCAACCTCGTGTTTGTCTCTTGACTGCGGCTTGTCTTCTCTTCTTCGGCGCTAAGAAGGACCAGATCAGGCAAGTCCAAAAAGTAAAACCCTAATATTTTTTTTTTTTTAAATAAAGAAGTCCGAACCGGCGAACCAGTGAACCGGCCGGTCCTCTCAGAACCGGCCGGTTCGTCCAAAACCGGCCTTCCGAACCGGGTTCGCTTACATCCTCCGAAAATATACGAACCGGACCGTGTAGGGATCCGGTTCCGGTTCGAACCCGGTCGGACCGCCAGTCCGATCCAGTTCTGATAACAAAGAAATTTACCGTGAAAGTTTCACTGAAAGTCTTATCTGAAAGGTAATTAATGCTATTTGTTTTTTATTTTTAATTTCTTTAATTTTTATCTATTAGTTTCCTATTCTACCCTCTATTTGTGAAAGAACTTTTGCTCACGGTGGACATGAAAAGTGTCCTCCAGTACAACTTATTATAAGCCAACAAACATATACATTTTTCTTATCGAGGTAAGAAAAGAATAACTCGAACTAATTTTTATTTGTAGTTAATAATTGAATTGATTGTAGATTTATAATCTCTGAAGAGTATTTATAAAGTCCAATCTCCTTGTTTTATAGTTATATATATATTTCAAATATTTTCTTAATTAATTTAAATTTTCATGTTTGTTTTATTAAAATTTATCATGTATAAATTTATTCACTTCCAGGATGTAATATAGTGGGGCTCACATTCTTTCGATTACGGGTGTAAACTAGCCGAGTCGAGCCGAGTGTCTGTCAAGCTCGAACTCGAACTCGAGCTCGACTGAACTCTAATTTTGAAACTCGAACTCGACTTGAGTCCAAGCTCGACATAATTGAGCTCAGATGGTCTATATATTAATTAAGCATTATTAAATAATAATAATAATAATTAAGCTCGACTCGGTTTATAAACTCGAACTCGAAACTCGTTTAGGCTCGTGAGTCATTCGAGCAGAGTATTATCAAGCTCGACCTCGACTCGGCATACCAAAAAGCTCGACCCAGAATTTTTCGAGTGAATTCGAGTTTGACCGAGTCGATTACGAGTAGCTCGTCTCATTTACACCCTTACTTTCGATGAAGATTTCACATATTATTTCTCAATTTTTAGCACTACTCTTAATAAAAATAAAACTTAAAATAAGAGCTCCTATAAAGTGTGTGGTAAATAATTAGTTTAATTAAAGTATTTAGGCTTAAGTTGTTAACCAATTCTTATTTTATAATTATTGTATCTATTAAAATTTTGGTTTTTGGCAAAAAAAAAAATTTTTTAAATGTCGGTATTAGTGATTTAGGTAATGAGATTTAGGATCTAATAATTAAAAAAAATATATATTATAGTTTGGTTCTCCTTTATATTCAATATAAAATGCTAAAAAATTACATTAGGAACTTAAGGGAAGAACTGGAAATTCGAAATAGATGAAAGAGAGAGTAGCTGGCCAAATTGATGGTGGCCCAGAACAACCTTTTGGGGAAATTTTCACGGGAAAAACCGTAGTCTTTAGCACCACTCTAGTTATATATATTTTTATACATTTATGTGAACCTATTCACATATATTTTCATTATAGATATATTGTCATTTTTAAAGAAAATTAAAACATGGTAAATAATATTAATATATATTTCAGCTGAAGCATGTTAATTTGGGGCCTAAGAAATTAAAAAAAATTTACCTAACAATTTCCTTAGTGTAAACACCTAATTTTGGTACGCACGACACATATATAACACGTTAAAAATGTTATGTGTAACGCGTTTAAAAATGGAAGTATTTAAATATAGAATGTCAAGGAGTTGCTAAAATTTGGCTTAGTTTAAATTAGGATAAATGCATTTAATATTGTGTAATATTCAGAAAATATATGATATATATTTATGGCAATTTGCAATAAATATATATTCATAATTTTAGGAATTAATCAATGTATATTAGGAAAAATATTGTTTTCCTAATTTTAGATGCAAATCTAGCTATGAAAGTGTCCCTAGTCAATGTAAAAACACAGAGAAAATTAAGACAGCAATAAAATAATTTTTTTTTTTCAGATTTCCGTGTAAAAAAAAAAACTCTCCCTTTCAGCCCTCTTCCCCGCCTGAACCAGGGCCGACTGCGGCCGGCTCCGCCTGGCTGCCGGAGGTCCGCCATTGCCGGAGTTGTCATCATCGCTAGCTGTTGTTGGGCCGTGACCTGTCCGTCATCGCCGTCCAGGAGCTCGCCCACACGGTACTTAGATTCATGCTGCTGCCTGACCGGAGTTCGCCTGCTCGCCGGAGTTTGCTGCTGCTGGCCTGGAGTCTGCCTGCCCGTCGCCGGAGTTCCGTCGCTGTTGTCTGCTGCCGTCCCATTGACCACATCCCGTCGTTGTTGCTGCCAATTTCAGCCCGTCCTGCCAGTTCGTTCCGTCGGCCACCGTCACAGCAGTTTCGTCCCGCCAGTGCCGTCCGTCCCGCCGGTGCTGTCCATCCCCGCCGGTGTCGTCGCCCCTGCCCTTGTAGATCCCGACGTCGATCTGCTGGTGTACTCCTGGTCTGGAGATGAGTTCTCGCTGTCTTTTTTATTTTATTATATATATATCTGTTATTATTATTATTATTATTATTATTATTATTATTATTATTATTATTATTATTATTATTATTATTATTATTATTATTATTATTATTATTATTATTATTATTATTATTATTATTATTATATCATGTTAGACTAATTATATAGCATGTTTTGTAAATATGTGTATAATATATAATTGTTAAATTGTATCATGGTTTTAACATGTTTAGTTTAGTTTTGATTAGGTTTTATCTCAATTAGGAGTTTTAGATGCTTAATGTTGGATATCTGCCCAATTCGGGTTCGTATTTACATTCAGGACCCCGCAATCACGTAAAAAATCACATAACGGGCCCAAACACAATATCCGAGGTTCGAAAACGGTCCAGAGGCACGACGTACGCGTCCGGACCGGGCCTCCGGATTGTCCCAAGCAATCCTGACCCTGTCGGATTCTAAGTCCGATGGGGTCCGGACTGCTGTCAACGGGTACTGCGCGCGTTCTTTATCATACGAACACAAAGAGTGAAAAGATCTCCAAAGCCTAACTAGACGACGGTTCCTATTTTATGTTAGACTGGCGTCGAACCGCACAAAAACCGGGTTCGGTTCTATGGTCGTCTATAAATAGGAGACCTTGATCACCCATTTGACACATTCTCTAGATTTTGGCCTTGGAGCTCTGACCTCTCTCTAGAATATTTTCTCTCTAGACGCTCATTTAGGCATCGGAGAGGGTTCAACTGGCACCACACCCCCCCTCTGTGTTGGTTATTGCCCTTCCTGCAGGTTAGCACCGCGCGAAGCCGATAAGCTTACCGTGCCGACAAGCTTGCACTGCCGACAGCCGTACCTTGCCGACAACCTACACTGCCGACAACCGTACCGGTCTGACAAGTGCACATTGCCGACAGCCCCTTGCTGACATCAGAAAGTCCATTCCCGACACCCGACGTGTCCCCAACCCGAACTGCCGAAGAGTCTAACTACCCAGTTGGATTTGGACGCAACACTTCGCGCCGTTCGCGATATCCGAAAAAAAAGCTGCATCATTCCACGAGCTATAGCAAGCAATCAACCTCCTCCAGATGATGTCAACCTGCAGGAGATGAAGAGAGGCCCCGGTCACCCAAGGAAAGCTGATACCACAGCCAAGAAGCCGATGAGAGGTCAACCTGGACCCTCGCACATCCCTGAAGCAGCATCCACTGCTTCCTCCGTGCCAGCCAGGAGTGTGCCTGCCGCACAGCACGGCCCAGAAATCCAGACCACACCGCGCGGAACACCACCGACCGGATTCGAGCCAAGGATACATGAAGAGTTCTCTTACGGGATGCCAGCGGAGGGTGTTCAGCAGCAACAAGGAGGTGCCACCAGCGCCACAGCTCACACCCGCCATGATGGAAGCTCTTGAAGAATTGCTAGCATTCAGAGAGAATCTGAGAAACCAAGGATTTGCTGCACCACCTCCACCTCCTGTCAACGGCCAAGCCGCCCCGGCAAGAGCAGTGTCGCACGACACCGGACGACAAGGGTCACAACAACAGGGAGGAGGAGGCCAATACACGTAAGGTACATTCCAGTACCAGCAACCAAGGCAGGAGCCAACACGCTCATACACTCCGTACGGAAGTATGCAGCATCCGGAAGAAGCAAGAAGACAACCTCCACGTACCCGCTCGCAGCAGCAGTACAAGGAAGTCTCCCTCCAAGGAACAAGTCAAATCAATGCTGACATCCATCGCAACGCTGGATGGAAAAGACTTGTCATCACTGAAGACATCCCAATCACAGGTCTCACAGCAAAGGCTTTGGAGGTAATAATCGAAAAGAAGATGCGAGAATCAAAGCTGAAAGGAATGCACGCGTTGGAAGAGAATGCGTCACACCCATTTGCTGACGAGCTAGTGTACAGCCGCGTCCCAGACGCTCTGTATAGATTGGGAATAGACAAGTATCGAGGAAAGGGAGATCCAATCGAACACGTGCAACAGCACGAGGCATCCTTGCTGAGAATGACAGAAAACCCGCATCATGTCGCCATGACATTCCCTAATACATTGGCAAGAACAGCCTCGCATTGGTTCTTCTCCCTACCTTGCGGAAGTGTAACTTCCTGGCCGTACCTAAAGTCGAAGTTCATACAACGCTATATGGGGGAGCGTACTCTCTTGAAGGGTGCCAATGCATTAATGAAGTACAACAACAAAATGATGAATCATTGGCGGATTACTACATACGTTTCAATCAAAACATATCTGAAATTCAAGGCAACCTGACGGAAGGAGAGATAGTGCGCACTTTCATAAACAACCTTGGAAAGAAAGGATTCTCGCTCGCTGAGAAAATGTCAAATCGTCCAGCGGAGACATTGGAAGAGCTTGCATCTAGGGTGAAGGAGTTCGTAGATCTGGAAAGATTCAGAGAACAAAACAAGGCAAAGCTGAGCGCAGCCCGCGCTAAGGAGAACAACAAGCAATCAAAGCCACAGCAAGGCTCCCAACAAAACAAGCAGTGGCAGCCTCAAAAAAGGCCATCCCAATCAGACTTTCAAAAGTCCAGGGAGGTCAACCTTGCTGGGTGCATCCCGCTAAATGCACCTTTGTCTGTGATCTTGAAGACGATGAAAGAAGCAAATATGCGGAGAGAACCAACCAACTTCCGCAAGGGTCCGCTCGGGAAGGAGCAAGATTAGTGGTGTGAAAACCACGAAGTCTATGGACATGAGACAAATAGTTGCGTAAGCCTAAGGTTTCGCGTGAACAATAACATCCTGAAGGGCGATTTGAAGCAGTACGTGGACCAAGGCGACAAGCATTCGAAGTCCTGAGCGGAACCATCAGGAAGAGGAAACAAAGGAAAAGAGAAGGAGAAAGACAACCCACCTACTGCAAAGCATGGCATAATCAATGTTATTCACGGAGGGCTAGCAGCAGGAGGAAGCATATCTAATGCTAGGGATGTCTACGCATCTCAGCTGCAGACACTCCCCAAGTACGGCAAGAGACGCCAACCAGAAAAGGATGATGTCGTCATCCAGTTTTCAAACGCCGACAAGAAGCACATCGTCTACCCCCATGATGACGCCTTGGTCATCACAATGGAAATCAACGGGTAAGATGTGCGACGAATCCTAGCGGAAGGGGGAAGTGCTGCAGACATTCTACACATCAAAGTGTTGGAAAATATGGGAAACACGGTGGCTGATCTATCCCCAAGCACATTACCATTGGTAAGCTTCGCGGGCGCGGCAACTTACCCACTAGGGATGATCACACTCCCGGTGATTCTAGGAGAAGGATGGAAGGCGCTTCACATCGACGTCACGTTCATTTTCGTAAACGCTTTGGGGGAATATAATGGCATATTGGGTAGGACTACGATCAACCCATATGAAATTGTTCCATCCACTGTCCACCAGAAAATGAAGTTCCCAACGCCACACGGCATTGGTGAAGTGCTCGGAGACCAATCAATCACACGCAAGTGCTATGTGAACGCCCTAAGGAAAATGCAGCAAGTCTCTATTGCCATGGTCGAGTTTGGCAAAAAGAGAAAGATGTCTGATCTAAGTAATGACGATGGATGAAGAAAGCAGCAGTCAACACCAACTGCTCTGCTCGATGCAATACTTTTCCCAAAACGACAGAGTGTTTGGGATGTGAGACAAGATCAAGGAGAGCCTATAATGGCTTACTTCAGGAGATTCGCCAAAAACGCCGCCATGCTGAGGACAACGCAAAGATAAGTTATAAATGTGTTCTTTGTGAACATGAACGTCAGATCCTTCCTCTTATTTGGCGAGACATACGGCTGGCGAACAACTGTCACAATGGCAGACCTGAAGGATAAACTCGAGAGGGCGGTCTCTTGTGAACATGAGCTAGGGTGGGGTACACCTCCTAGTTCAACTCTGGAAGCTCAAGCTGTAACAACATCAGGAGTAACGAGCCCCAATTACAACAAATTCTTCACCCCCTGAACACGGAGGTTAAAGAGATATACGTGAAACTCCTAGAAAACAAGCTTCCTTGTCCACTTGAGCCACCAACCGCTATCCTTTGCAAAGAAATCGAAGACTGGTGCAAGTAAAACAAGTCTTGGGGGTACAGAACCAACAACTGTCTGTCCCTAATGGTGGAAATCCAAGAACTCATCGCGCTAGGCGCATTGACCAGCTACGTGGCTCGCACTGGAACAAATCCACCATCAGACTAATCATAAAGGCGGCGGACACCCCATCAATCCCCCTATCTACTTTACGTATTTTTACTATTGTCTTAGTTCAAATGCATCTCGTACTTTAAGTTTAGTCTTTATAATTACTAGACTTGCTACATTTTAGAAGGTATGATCAGTTGACGCCTTCCAGCAACTCTCTGTAAATAATCCAAGTATCTAATGAAGTTAATTTACCTTCGTAGGTACAATACTATATCATGCATACTACCTTGGAATTACGCCAAGAAACAACTACAATATTACTCACATCAACAATACAAGCCATCGCGCTATGTACAACAATCAACTAATATCATACAACGACAAATCAACTGTCAACATCAACAAAGAGTATATAAAAACTCTCCATCTATAACGACGACTACCCCGAATAGCGTCAACAACATAATATATCTTGAGTTTAAAACACGATCTATCAAAGTGACATGCTGCGACATCCTCCTTCGAGGGCAACCCCCATGTTCACAACTATCAAAGTAACATGCTGCGACATCCTCCTTCAAGGGCAACCCCCATGTCTACAACTATCAAAGTAACATGCTGCGACATCCTCCTTCGAGGGCAACCCCCATGTTTACAACTATCAAAGTGACATGCTGCGATATCCTCCTTCGAGGGCAACCCTCATGTTCACAATTATTAAAATGGCATGCTGCGACATCCTCTTTTGAGGGCAAACCCCCATGTTCATAAGTCATTCCCTGAATACAAAACAGGATGCGGCAAACAGAAGGGACTGATCACCCCATCGTGGCGGAAGTCCTCTTGTTAGACGAAAACTCCACAAATCAACAAAGTATGAACGACCAATCACAGAATCATACTTCATGAAGACTTATTCCTTAAATAGGCAGCTTCATGTACTCTAAAAGTATGAATGACCAATCACGGAATCATACTTCATGAAAAATTATTCCTTATGTGGGCAGCTTCATGTACTCTATCAGTATGTATACTCACTCAAGGGTTCATACTCCGTGAAGACATATTCCTTGTTAGGATAACTTCACGTATATACGCTAGCAGGAACGCACCCCTGTCAGGAAAACTCGCCAAACATACAAGCCGAGTCTTGTACAAAGTTATCTTGCCAGCAATCGCATAACGAAATAAAACACAACAAATGCAGCAAGTAGTGTCTTGCCACAACGTCGCCTTGGAGTGGACCAAGAGACGGAAAAAAACTGCAAGTCACTTCAACGCGGTCTTGTGCAACCCTTCTGGACTAACCATGGAGAGGTGCAGTATTTATGGATTGATCACGAGTCGAAATATGGTTAGGGCTCTTATGTGCCTTAAGCTCAATCCATAACTTACTGGCTTTCAACCTGCTTCCGTGACTGGCCTTTCGGGACTGGCCGACGCTGACACCCGAACTCCATTGGTTGGTTAGTTCACCTATTGGTTTAGGTCGATCCATTTTTTGATCCGGACCTGGTAATAGCCCGAACGCAAGTCCAGCTTCGTGAACCACCGCGCGTCATCCAACTGGTCGAACAAGTCCGCAATGAGTGGAATAGGGTACTTGTTCTTCACAGTCAGCTTGTTCAAGGCAATCTCCAAGATCTTTTTTTTTTTTTTTTAAAAAAAAAAAAGAGAATAGATTCCCCATTTTTATAACACATATACTATTTTTACACCAATAAAGGAAAGGATTTTCAGAACATAAGTAGCGACCTGCACGAATGGTGTAACGACTGCCCCGCTGTCTCGTCAATAATCAATCCACTCTTTATAACTGTTAACAGCAGTAAAAATAGAGCTTTGTTTTGGTTGGGTTATTAAATCCATTGATTTTCAATTCTATTTGAATTGCAGAAGAAAATACTCTTCGTAGCATCGCAAGGGAAGTATTGGAATAGCCACGGAAAACCTTGCAACAACGTCACGCAGGATGTGCCCAAACTGGCGGATGGAAAAACGCATAGCATAGAGCAAGTAGCGTCTTGCCACAACGTCGCCTTGAAATGGTTCAAGAGACGGTAAGAACTAAAAGGCGTGTTCACACGACCTTTGTCCCGCCCCTTGGATTAACTAAGTTGAGGCGTAATAGCATCACAGGGTAAGTACTGGGTTAGCCACGGAAAACCTTGTAACAACGTCACGCGGGATATGCCCAAATTGACGGATGGAAAAACGCACCAAATACAACAAGTAGCGTCTTGTCACAACATCGTCTTAGAAAGGAACTAAGAGACGGTATAAACTAATGTCTTGCCTCGTCAAGACGACTCTCCTACATGTCAAGTGCCAGTGCCGAGTGCCAAGTGCCCGCGCTGAGTACATCACTGCTTACAACGTTACAAGTACCTAGTGTACACATCCTGCCATGCCTTGGAATCTAACCAAGAAGGGCGCTCGTAACACTCAAAAATGCGCGACATACAGTCGCAACTATGGACATCATGTTCATCATCTAAGAATATCTATCCTATCATCCAAGTCCAAACAATACGGACAGCATAGATAACACAAGGTATAAAATACTACAAACGAGTTATGATGCATTTTACTGTGATCAAAGCAGGTCTAAACGACATAGCTCAAAGAAAGCAGAACATAAACACAAGTTCTAGGGAAAACTCCTTAAACCAACATCAACCCGGACACGGGGGGCAAACGATAAAAGCAAAAGTTCAACATACTCAAAATAATCAACCAGACGCTACTCGAGGAGTACCGTCATCTCCAGCAGGCTTAGGAATAACTGGCATTATCTCGTCGGCAGGATCAAAATTGTTGTCATCCCCAAACATCATATCAAAGTTAACCGTCTCAAGCTCTAGACGGCATAACTCAGCAACACGCTCAATAGCGGATGCTGCGTAAGGACCCAACTTGTCGAAAGGAAAGTCGGGATCAATTAGACTACTCAGAAACACGCTCAATAGCGGATGCTGCGTAAGGACCCAACTTGTCGAAAGGAAACAACAGCACTAGTTTGTCACCCTTTTTTGTGAAGATTTTACACCCAATTCAGTCACTGACAATGGAGCTGCTGCTAGGCATCCATTGGAGACTACTGAAGATTCTATTTCTAATGATGGTACCCAGCATGGTGATACACTAAATGATGAGCATCTTGAAATAGGCTCTGATAGTGATGATGGTGAGACTACTGCAAATGATGAACACAATCCTGTGATTGATTCTGATACTATTCCGATCAGAAGATCAGCAAGGGTAAGGAAACCACCTGTTTATCTGGAATATTATGTGGCTTCTACTTCTTGTACTCCTTACCATATGTCTGCTCATGCGTACTATGACCATATCTCTGCTGATTATAAAGCCTATCTAACATTTGTTTCTGAGTTGGTGGAACCTAGTTCTTTTGAGGATGCAGAATAGGATCCATGATGGGTTCAGGCTATGCAAGATGAGATCAGTGCTTTGGAAGCAAATGGTACTTGGGAGTTAGTGCAACTTCCACCAGGTAAGAAACCAATAGGATCTAAATGGGTTTACAAACTGAAATACTATTCTGATGGGACTTTGAAAAGATACAAGGCTAAATTAGTTGCCAAAGGTTTTAAACAAACACATGGGATTGATTATTTTGAGACTTTTTCTCCTGTGATAAAAATGGATATAGTTAGAACATTTCTTTCTTTGGTTGCTATTCATAACTGGCATTTGTATCAAATGGATGTTTTCAATGCTTTTCTTCAAGGTGACTTGTTTGAGGAAGTTTACATGTCCTTGCATCAGGGTTTTTGTAATCAGGTGGAGACTCTTCCCAATACTGTTTGCATATTACGAAAATCCTCTATGGACTAAAACAAGTCTCTAGACAATGGAACCTTAAATTGACTGAGGCTGGTTATTTGCAATCTTTTTATGATTATTCTTTTTTTTCAAAAAGGAATGGTGATCAGGTTGTAGTCCTATCGTTTTATGTCGATGATCTTCTTATCACTGACAACAGTGGTAAGATTATATCTGAATTGAAGCAGGTTCTGCAGTCCAACTTCAAAATGAAGGACCTAGGTGAGTTGCAATATTTTCTAGGTATTGAGATTGCTATGTCGATGATCTTCTTATCACTGACAACAGTGGTAAGCTTATATCTGAATTGAAGCAGGTTCTGCAGTCCAACTTCAAAATGAAGGACCTAGGTGAGTTGCAATATTTTCTTGGTATTGAGATTGCTAGGTCAGAAAAAGTATGCATTAGATTTAATTTCCGAGGTAGGCTTAGCTGGTAGCAAACCAGCCAAAACCCCTATGGAAATTAATCTAAAGCTTACTAGCAAGAAGTATGATGATCTGTTGCATATGAATCAAGATGATGATGTTATATCTGATGATTCTTATTATAGGAGGCTTATTGGGAAACTGCTTTATTTAACATTGACTAGACCTGATATTTCTTTTGAGGTTAAGCACTTAAGTCAGTTTTTACAGCAATCCAAGAAGTCTCATTGGGATGCTGCTATGAGGTTGGTGAGATTTGTGAAAAATGATCCTGGTAAGGGTACAGATTTGGTTGCCTATGGTGATTCAAACTGGGGGAACTGTGTTGAGTCACGCAGGTCTTTGACTGGTTTTTGTGTGAAAATGGGGAACTCTTTGATCTCTTGGAAAGTAAAAAAAACATGATATTGTTTATATTTCTTCTGTTGAGGCTGAATATAGGGTTATTAGGCATACTGTCCAGGAAGTGATTTGGTTGCGTGGCCTGTTGTCAGAGTTGGGTTTTCCTCAAACTGGTCCATCAAAAATTTACTGTGACCATAAGGCAGCAATACAAATTGCCAATAACTCTATATTCCACGAGAGGACTAAACACATCAAAATCGACTGTCATTTCTCTAGACAGAAGATGTTGAATGGTTCTGTTGTTTTCTTGCATATTCGGTCTGATGAGTAGATTGCAGACATTTTTACGAAGCCTTTGGGAACAAGGCAGCAGGTTTACTTGACTGATAAGTTATCTATGAAGGATATTTTTGCAGGAAAGGGAGCTCAGGTTGAAGAGGAGCCACCTTGAGAAGTTTTATTGTTGTCAAGCTTGAGGGGGAGTGTCAACTTTGGGCCGTCTCCATAATTTCTATTCATTAATTCATTATTAATTTGAACTAATTGTAAATTGTTATGAATATATTATATGGATGTTCAATATTATGTTTATATATCATCTTCCTAATTTAGACTTTCCTTGTATTGATTTTACTTCCTCTTAAAGTCTATGTAATCCCTATATAAGGGCCCCTATGTGTGACAATAAGATCATCCTCAAATTCTCTCTTCTATTACCTCTCTACTTTCGTAACACGTTATCAGCACGATATCGCTCAAAAAATAAAATCGTTCTTAGACCTCCTCGTGTCCTCCACATAATTATATGTTTGTCGATTATAATAAGATAGCTGCCACCTCTAAATCGAAGAAGCTATGCTGACCCTTCATTAATTTTTATATATAGATAGATAGTGCCAAGCCACCATCGATAATTAGGAGGAGTCAAGCCATCGTCTTTAGGGTTCATGGCCTTCCCTGGCTTGAGCCTTTTCACGGTCACGGTCTCTCAGATTACCCCGGGACATTTCGATTCAGTGAAAGCCACGCTAGATTCCGCAAGCCAATTACAAGTTTTGCACTAAGCTCTGGTATCGATTCGAAAACAAGAGAAGGGAGTATCATCTTTAAACTATTTTTATATATTCAATAATTGTTTCAAATTATCAATTTTTATTGACTAATTAATATTCTAATCAATATTGTTGTTATGTGGCAGTAATATGACGTTACGCAATATGTTTGATCACCACACTCAATTTTATGTCGTTGCAATTTACGATCATTAAGATGATATACTCCACTCCCAGAAGCGAGTGTTGTAGCTTATAATATAATGATGAAATAATCCACTCCCTGAAGTGAGTGAGTATTGCACTTTATGATTTATATTATATTCCACTCCCTGAAGTGAGTGTTGAAGTTTATGATTAAATGAGAATAATGACTCTTAAAGAGTGTAAATTATCTATTATTACCATGGTTATGGACAAACTTAATTGTGGTTTTGAAATAGATGAAATATGTAGCATCATCGTGAGATCAATAAAGAACGATGAAATATCTTACAAATAAAGAATGCATGAAAAGAATGCAAAGTCCAATTGATTTGGAAGAATGATAATTTTGATATGCGCAGTGACGCTTGCAGAGAATTAGTGATATTATGCAGCGCGGAAATTGATAATTTTATGAAGCGCAATGAAATTAGGCAAAGTTTGGCCTCAATAGCAACTATTATTTGATACTGGGATATTGCGATAAAGAAAATTGCATTCTATACTAATATCGTATCCCGAAGATCCGACATTATGATCCTAAAGATCAAGATTATGAATATTCATATTTATTTTTAAATTCCGCATTTACAAATTTACAAATTTCGCATTTACAGTTACTTTTTATTTCTTGCACTGCATTTTATTTATTATATACATATATCATTATGCTCATTGAATTTCATTATAAAATGATCCCGAAAATTAAGAGTTATTCAGAAGCTCAAAGATTATTAATTTTAGGATCCGGAAGATCCTAGAATGTACGAAAAAGGGGATCTGAAACATTGTATTTGTGAATTAAAGATCTTCATGCATACAAAGAAATCATGTATATCATGAATTATTTATTATAAATAAGGGATCCTGAAGATCCCAAGAAATCATGAGTTATGAATAAAGGATCCTGAAGATCCTAAAAGATCTAGAATTATAAGTAAAAGATCCCAAAAATCCTAACGATCTTAAATTATGAACAGAGATCCTGAAGATCCTGAATTATAAAAAGAGATCCTAAAGATCCTAAATTATTTAGAATAAATGATATTGAATGATGAAAATGGGATCTGAATATCCTAATGGATTTTGAGATATAAAAATAAAATATCCTTAAAGATATTGAGCTACAAATAAGGATAATGAAGATCCTAATTATTTTTAGTTATAAATGATCATGACAATCATGAAATTGAGTATTTATACGAAGTTATTAATTTATTTATTTTTACGTTTCATGCATTATTTTTATTTAGGTTATTTATATGCTTTCATATACTTTATTTATTTATTATTCTTTCAAATAATGTGATTACTCCAAAATCATCATTGAGATGAAGAAAAAAAATGCGGATTGTGTTATCAGGATTATGAAAAAAAAATCAGGTAAACCAGAAGTTTACTGATTCATATAGAGGTAAACCCGAAGTTTTACCCATATAATATGATATATGGCGTGACCGGTTACAGACCATCCCGGATCACTTACGATGCGCAAGAAATTATTTGGAAGAACCTGAAGATTCTCCATAAATCATTACAATGCTTACTCTCAAGAAAACTTAATTATGTGATCATCATCAACCGAGTTCGGGATGAAATCCCCTTATTTATGGAAATTATAAAAGGTGAATATGGGCCCGTTCACCTGCCATGTGGACCGATATATTATTTTGAAAGATGCATCTACAATATGGTCGCATGTGCATTAACGAATTTGCAATAGCAAAATTTCTAGATTATGTAATAAAGAATGATGATGATATTGAAAGTTGATATTTACTACAAGATTCAGACAACTACATGTCTATATTTACAGTTTAGCATGAAAGTTAAAAAGATCCTCCAATTACATAGCTAAACTGCTACCAATTAGAGCAAATTGAGTACAATGCATGCTATTATGAAAGCAGCAATATAATTGCGCATCATCAAGCCAATGTTAAATCACAATTCTCCCTATTACAACCATTTTTTTGGTGAAGAGACAAATTTCCCATATATAAATTTTATGAAGTGCGATAGATGTTTGAATTGCTCCACCGCAACGCACAAATTTGGGTCTGGAATGTTGGGAAAAATATGTTGTCTATAAATCAATTATTTGAGAACAATGATTGATACATTTATTTAAAGCAAGAGTGCTGAATGTCAATTTTGAACAACTTTTCCCAACATTAGGGGGAGAAAAGAAGCAGCTGGCAGAAAAGAGATTGACTGGAAAAAAAATTGTTATTATCTCATTTAGATCCTCGCACAATGATAATAAGAACTTGAAGTTCAAAGAGATAACTATTTTCAGATACTGCCTATTAAGTGACTTTATGAGACCCAGAAAGTCATAAATCAATTACCGGCTGCAAATGCTCCAATTTAAATGTCCAGATTGGACAATTTATAATGAAAAATAAGTCACGCCTGAAACGTGCGATAATGGTTCCACGGAAATTTTTGAAAGAAGAATGGAGCAAAGAAAGAAAAGAAATATAAATATGGTCTTATTGTGGAGGTGATTTCCCAAAAGAATTAAAAGCATAACTAAATATGAAACCCCATAAGTGGTTCAGGTACCTGAAAGTAATTAAAATAAAGAGATCTCAATGAGTTATGTCATTAACGAGAAGTGATGGAACCATAAAATATAAGTTGTCGACAACAATTTTGAATATTATTCATGATTGAAATCATAAAACAAGACGAGCAGTCGAGAATCTTGAGCTCAATATGTTAAACAAGTATTATGATTGGCCAAAATTTGAAAAGACGCAAGTATTAACATGAAAAATACAGAAGGTGGAAGCCAGTGGATACAATTTATTTCCCGCATAAACAAATTGTGTCGTAAGATATATACGCACAACATGTGGTATAAATGTTATATGCAAAATTCTGGCAATTATTATATGGATCATTTAGTGGAGCAGTCACCTTCAAATATATTATTACGTTGGCAGTACATAAAAAGTTTTGAATGCGTCTCACATATGAATTATTTATGGCCTTTTTTGGGTGGCTAATTTGATAGCAAAATTAAAGTGAAAATCCTAGAAGGATTGAAAATGCTAGCATGAATTTTTTTTCAAGAATGTTGGATGATAAAAATATTGTACCATTTACGGGTTGCTTATGGTATATTATCCCCACTATATCAACATTTGAGCTAAGTTGTAGCGAATGCTAATATAAGTATACGAATAAAGCAAATTGATATTTGATAAGATAAATTTATCACGCTATAGCCGAAAGGGGCATCGCGTGAGGGGGAGAATTTAAAGATATTGAAACTCGTGAAGAGTTTGTAAATACAATCAATTTATTGATGATGTTAAATTCAGACAAAATATATTGAAAGGACAAAGGTTTGACTCGGCCTGAAGATCGAGTACTTAAGAGATTGAAAATAATCTTGTCCTATATAAAAAAAAATGTCTTGAAACTATTTTGCATAGATAAACACATTTATTGAGTACCTTAATGATTGTAAGAATTCCATGAGTTTAATATCATGATGAATCAAGACCTAAATTAATTTGCTACACAAATGTAAGTTATAACATGGAAGTACACAATTTTCAAATGTAGCATTATATTATATATATATGAAGATAATGCAGATTATATAGCTCGAGTTGAAGATCATGGAGGCTTTATCGACTGCGACATCTGGAATATTGGCGAACATGATTGGATTGCGTCGACTTAATGAAATTACGTGATGTCAACATCAGGGGGAGAATCTACACCGCTGGCCGCTGCACTCTTTTTCCCTTAACCAAGGTTTTATCCCATTGAGTTTTCCTGGTAAGGTTTTTAACGAGGCAGCTTACAAAAGGGATCTATAATTGTGTACTCTTTTTCCTTCACTAGATTTTTATCCCACTGAGTTTTTTCTAGTAAGGTTTTAACGAGGCACAATTCCCTTATGAACATCCAAGGGGGAGTGTTATGAATATATTATATGGATGTTCAATATTATGTTTATATATCATCTTCCTAATTTAGACTTTCCTTGTATTGATTTTACTTCCTCTTAAAGTCTATGTAATCCCTATATAAGGGCCCCTATGTGTGACAATAAGATCATCCTCAAATTCTCTTTTCTATTACCTCTCTACTTTCGTAACATAAATTAGTTTTTAAAAATATGAGTATCATTCTGTTTTCTTTCACTATGAAAGAAAGAAAGGAAACTTATTTGTCATTCTTTTTTTAGGTTACAATATCTAGTTTTGGTAATGTAATAATTACTATTATTTTAAAAAGAAAAAATTCTTATACTTATGATGATTATTACACTGAATGATATAATGTCTACAAGTACTGTATGTACTTTTTTTTTTTTTTTTTTTTGCCAAAAGGGTAACAAATTAACTACAAGTACTATATGTACTTTATTTTTTAATAATCTTCTTCAAGTATGATGTAATTATGATAAAATTTGAGTTAAATGAATTGAAAAATGGGATTATTATTATTTAATTAGTAGTTAGAAAAGGGGCGTGAAGGTAGGTGATGAGTTTTGTGTGGAGATGAAAGCTAAATTGGGGCAATTCTTTTGTATCAGATCTAAATAAATAAATTAATCCAATTATTATATACATATGAGCTTCCTCGACAGGATCGGATGTCTTTCCCGCACAAATTTAGGGAGAGAAGCTAAATATGGGTGTGTGTCTTTTGCATGCAACACCAATCAACAACAACAAAGCAGAAGGAATCCGTACAAACAAAGAAACAAACATCTCATCAATCCATCTATCTATCTACTTGAGAGATACACAGCGACTCTTTATTCTGTCTGAATCAAATAAGTTGATGCTAATAAATAAGAAAGTAGCAAATAGGGGGTATTATTAGACGGATAACTCCATCTTGGAAATGAGAATGCCATCAGTGTCAGCATAGAGCCATTCTCCATCCCAGATCCTGGTTCCTCCAATGGTAATGGGGACGTGCTTCTCCCCAATACCTTTCTTGTTAGCCTTCATTGGGTGGGAAGCAAGAGACCTTACCCCAATATCACACCCATTTATCTCATCTACATCCCTTATACATCCGTTTACCACTATCCCCGCCCATCCGTTGTTCTGTGCCTGCACTACTGGATTCCCTCCCAGTATTGCACATCTCAAGCTCCCACCCCCATCAACCACCAGAACTCTACCATTACCTTTCTCCTCAAGAAACTCACGCACTAATACATTGTCCTCAAATACCTTCAGTGTCACTATTGCTCCACTAAACACCTGCCTCCTTCCATATATCTGAAACATTGGTTGCAGCGCTCTTAGTTCTCCACTCACTATCAGCTGCGGATTTGCATCACAAACTTCTGCAGTTGTCACCAAAGCCATCCCTCCTCCTCCCTACAATACAAAGTGCCATTTCATTTAAACCACTTTCTATATATTACCAACAACACTTGACCACTATAATATCTCCAAAATCCATATTCATGTCGGTTCAATTGTTAAACAAAGGAAATACCGAATCCCCCAACAACATACTAGGCTTAGCAACCATTTTGATGTCTTGGACGGACACCTTCTTATTCAATCCACAAACTGCAAAACCTCATAACCAAATGCCGGATGACTTACTTCATTCACTAAACTGAAATAAGTTTTCCCACCACAGGCAATCACATACCAATTAACCCAAGTAGTCAAACTTGTATGTGAAGGAGGTCAGTCAGTATTTATAACCAATCATTAACACCCAGCTAGATCAAAAGACTTGAATACTCCTGTGATTACAAAATATACCATCTTTATTTTATTCAGGCCGAAAAGGCACTACATATGATAGAGTTGTTTGGCCTTGTACTCGAATCATACAATATCAAGATTGGCCTAGCATGAGGACTCCACTTCAGATGAATTGATATCATAACACATATGACCACAAAAATGCCTAAGCAAGTCAGTATTTCAGGAAGAAACTACAAAGAGCTATTCTTTCCGGAAATGGAGATATTCTGGGAAAGGAAACGATTGTGTCTATTGTCAAATTGGTGGACTGGAATATATTCAGGTTGGGAAATCTAATAATTATGATTTTCTGAGATAAAACTTATGGAAATTGACAGTTTTGTCCAAAGAATAGAGATCAAGAAAGAGTTAATTTAATCAAACCAAATCTTTACAAAGAATGAAATTACTAGAGAAGAAGAAGCAGATCTTAGAGAATAATAGCTACCATTGCTGATCGAAATCTCCAATTTTAAGCAAACGGAGAAAATAAGCAGAACAAGCATAGCTCAAGCAAAGAACAGTCAATCTACCTAATAACGAAGTATAAGATCCAGATAAGCTTTCAGCACACCGAAGAATTAAATCGGATCAAGCTGGAGGCGTGGATAAATAAATAAATATATGTGAGATCGCTTGCTAATTATACATCAAAGCAAGGAGAGCGGAATATGGAATCGTGCAAATTGAAACTTCGGAAGAAGAACGAAACGATTACCTACTTACTGGATGCTGCTCTTACAATTGACAGATAGAGAAATCCCGCTCCCGCGCCCTGAAGGAAGAGCTCCGGTGGGAGAAGAAGAAGAAGAAAAGTAGGACGAAATGAAAAGAGGACAACGCTACAAAAGCGCGTAGATTCCTCTTCCTGCTAAATTAAGGGTAAATCTTAAAAATATGAAATTTTAGTAGAAATTATGAAAGAGAAAGTAAAAAAATAAATGCATTGGTACTTGGTGTGAGTCCATTTCACATTTTATAAAAATTTCACAAGATTTTTCACAGTTTGTAGCACCACCTGCTAAATTAAACCTTGATTTTTTTTAATAATAATATTATTATAATAACTAAATACTTGCACTTGCTACGTGCATCGGTTTTTTTTTTTTTTAAATGTTATAATAACATGATCACGTTGACCCGGATATAATACATGAACATGATTGATCTGACTCCAATGATGATAAAACGGTAGAACCTTATTAGAAAAAATTAACATGAATTATTTAACATAATATTATATAAAATGCTTAAAATTTTAAATTAACAAACTTGAGAACCTTTGTATAAAAAATTCATTAAATTTTGTGTAGGATAATATTATATCACAAACAATTTACAAAATCGGTTCAAATGTAAATCAAAATGCTCGAGGGATCTGGAGAAAAATAAAGCATTAAAGGACACCCGGTCCCTCGAGCATTTTGGTTTACATTTGAACAGTTCTTTTAATTCTTTGTAATATAATATTATCATACCCAAAATATAATGAATTTTTTATACTAAGGTTCTCAAGTTTTTTAATTTAAATTTTTAACCTTTTTTTAAATTTTATATAATATTATGTTAAATAATTTAAGTTATTTTTTCTAATATGGTCTTGTACCATCATTGGAGTTGGATCGATCATGCTCTTCTATTATACTCGGGTCAACCTGACAATGTGCACGTGTGTAGCACGCGCAAGTATCTAGTATAAACATTAGTGAAGTGGATTTATAAATTTTATATAATATTATGCTAGTTTTTTTTAAGATTTAACAAAGTAACAAAAGCAGTACGACATCATCGTAGTGTAGATTTTCTTTGTTACGCTTGCCAAATTAAAGCTTGTATATTTTATACTTGTAGAATTAAAGACATTGTTAATGTATTCAGAGACCTAATTTTGGTATAATCTGAATAGATGAGAGTACAATTATACATGATGCAAACCTTCAATCATTAAAAACAATCATTATGCCAACCAAGATTTCCATACCCCACGTGTTTGGACTAACGTGCTCCCGACGTTCTTCGTATTCACCGCCACGATTGCCTAGAACGGAGAGAACTCGACTGTGTCGAGCGAGCGAAGAGAGGATCTCTTCGCACGACAAGGCCACATCTTGGCTGGAGATGATGATGACGTGGATGAACGTTGCTAAGGCACTTAAGGTACGGAACACATGGGCTTCTTGTAGGTATGGAACCACTTCTCGATGTTGTTACGCTTGTAGATGACTCCGGTGACAGGTCCAACATGAGCTCCAGGGCATCCTAAATCAGGTGGGTATACTCTATGGAGGAATCTATACTTCTCGCCCTAGGTAAATATATATAGGTTGTTAAAATAACAAACAAAATATTTAGTTACTAGATAGCTCACACGCGCTTTGCGCGAAGAAGATTATTGAAATTATTGCTATGTAAATTTAGGCTTACTAATAAATATTTTATTGTTCATTTGTAGTATTTATATAAATAATAAGACTACTTCAACTTTTTATGATAGAAGTTTTGTTGAAATTATATAAGAGGTATATATTATAGTCTCACGTATTATTATTTTTTCTATAAAAACATTATGAAAATATATAGATTGTATCATTATGTTACAATTTTTCATGTATAATTTATGACATATATACACATACTTATTTTAGTTATTTCAAAACGTTATTGTTTCGTCTGAACCCGCTTGATGTAACAGACTCGACGAATCTTCAATTTGATTGCTGTGTTCGGTCCTTCAACTTCACGCTCCTAACTTCAAGCTTGTCGTCCGGACATGCACACAGGGGCAGTAACCAGCACGAGGGGGGGGGGGTGCCGGTTGAGCCCTCTCCGATGCTTAAATGAGAATTCTAGAGAGAGAAACGTAGAGAGAAGTCAGAGCTCTTAAGCCAATCTCAAGTGAATGTAAAATAAAATGGGTGGCCTAGGTTCCCTATTTATAGGAAACGTTTGAACCGATCCCGGTTTTTGTGCGGTTCGACGCCGGTTCAAAGGAAAGTGTGAACCGTCGTCTGGTTTGATCAATGTTGGCTATTAGAAAACTCTAACTTGGTGTGAGGATACAAGTGGAATACCACGCGCTGCAGACGAAGATTCGGATCACGTCGGGTTCGAACGATCCTGGCGCGAACCGGGTTGTCTAGGGCAGTCTGTAGGTCCGATCCAGCGTGTGTCGTGTGTGCGGACTGTTTTAAACCTCGGGAGCATATTTTTGTCGGTTTATGTGATTTTGACGTGTTTGTAAAGTCCGGAATGTAAATACGAACCCGAATTAGGCATATATCCATCACTTACCCCCGAGTCAGGTAATGGCTTGACCCTTACTTGACTCTATTTTAAGATAGGATACATGTCCAATTTGGGCCCGATACTGACCTCAGGCAATGGTTTATTATCTGTTGGGCAGGCGGGCCTTGATTTTGCCTAACTTTATTTTTCTTGGCGAGTATTTAATATCTGCTGATAGGATTAGTGTAACAGATATGCATATATATGCAACCACAAAATATTCATATTGTTTGCGAGTGAGTTCTAGGGAAGTTGGATGATATATATAAACTAGGCCTGGGGTATATAGAGATGAGTTTAATTACCTGATCAGCAGCAGCCTCTAAATCTGCCAAACTAGACATTTGAGAAGAGTTGTCATTGTTAGGACAGGTATCAGGAGGTTTGAAGCTGAAAGTTTATCCACTGTAATATCCTCTTCCTCCATGCTCATCAAAATTCCCATCATCAGCAGTTATCGAACCACCAATGAATCCATCATCCATAAATAATGGTGGCAATGAAAATGTTCCTGTAGTAGGAGATATCAGCTATAACACCGACACCAAGAACATCATATGTTATGATATTTTCTTAGTTAGAACAATAATCAAGCGGTATCAGAGTGGATCGATCTTGTCTCTGACTCATCTCAGCGATCCCTTGCCTAAGGTCGTTCATGACGATCTCCTCCTCTTCTCGTTCCGTTGTTACTCGAAGATAAGGCGATCTTGGCGTTGATCGTTTGGCCGGCTCTTCTGCGTTTCGAAGTTTCTGTCGCTTCTTCGACTTCGGGATCTTATTCGCCATGGCTGAAGATCAAACAGGTTTGGATGGCAACGTAATCCATAATCCGTCTGCAACCAACACTAAGATCGCAAATCTCGACTTCTCCAAAGAGGTTCATCCCTATCATCCTCATTTTCTCCGTTCTTCGGATAATCCAGGCCAGAGTTTGATGGTCTGGAGAATTACCGAAAGTGGAGTCGTTGCATGCAAATCATTCTGTTAGGCAAAAATAAGCTTGGCTTTATTACTGGATCTTGTACTTATGATTCTTATGAGGAGAAATTGTGTTTGTTTTGGGATCGTTGCGATGCTGTTGTTCGTGGATGGATTCTAAATTCTGTTACTGATGAGATTGTTGATGGGATTATGTACTTGGAAGATGCCTTTCTAGTCTGGAAAGAGTTGCAAGAAAGTTTCAATAAGATGAATGGATCAAGGATCTATCAGTTGCGTCGTGATATCACTTCTATTCGGCAAGGATCTGATTCAATTTTTCTTTCTATACCAAGTTGAGGAATCTTTGGACAGAGTATGACTCTGCTTGTTCACTGCCCCATGTCAAAGGAGAGGTGTTCAAGAAATATCTTGAGCACAATGAGAATGAGTGATTGTTTTAGTTTCTTATGGGGCTCAGTGACAATTTCTCTAATGTGCGCAGTAACCTTTTACGGTGGGTTCCTCTGCCTTCTATTAATCAGGCCTACAACATGCTTTTAAAAGATGAAAGCCAGAGGGATGTGTCAGCCACGATTTCTGTAATTGATGGTGTGTCTTTGACTATGAAGCCTCTCTCTGGGAATGATGGGAACCAAGGAGGCCTCCAAATCCTAATTTAGAGTGTGAATTTTGTAAAATAAAAGGTCACACATCATACCGTTGTTTCGCTAAGGGCTGTGAATTTTGCAAAAAGAAGGGTCATTATCGTGATATTTGTTTCAAGCTAAAGGAACTTCAGAAGGGCAAAGTTGTGATGGCAAAAGTGAACATTGCTTCCACTGCTAGCGGAGATAGTTCAGACTCTGATGCTACTCCCTCTGAGTATTCTTCTAAGACCTCTCTGCAGAATGGAGTGACCCTTTCCTGTGACCAGTTCGATAAGCTTTTGCAGAGGGCAGTAGGTAGAGGTAGCATTGCAAATGTGGCCACTGCCACCACCTCGAGTGAAGGACAATTCCAATCTGCTGGTATCACTTCTATCTCTTATTTCGATAATTTTGATTGTTGGGTCTTAGATTCAGGGGCAAGCAATCATATGACTAAGAATAATTCTTGGCTGATCAATTTTAAACCTGTCTCAAACACCAAGATTCAACTTCCTAATGGTGGTGTTTGCTTTGCTGTTGGTATTGGTGATTTTAAGTTAACTGAGAGAAAGTTTCTAAAAAATATTTTGTATGTCCCATATTTTAAATCCAATCTTATTTCAATCTCTCAGTTAACTAAAGATTTGAAATGAACTGCCACCTTTCATCCTGATTTTGTTGTTATGCAGGACCTCTCAAATAGGAGGGTCTTGGCAAATGGTTAGCAGAATTCTGGTTTATACTTTCTCAATTCCAGCAGCAAAGTTTCCTTTCATGTTTCTTTTAGTAGTACTGATAAAGATGTTTTGTGGCATATGAGACTTGGAAATCCTTCTATTAGTGTTTTCCAGAATTTACAGAGTATAGGAAATCTCAGAAATAAAGATTTTGGAGTTAATGATTGTAGAGTCTGTCCTCTTGCTAAGCTTGCTAGATTTCCTTTCAGCAATTCTGATTCTAGAGCAAATTCTGTGTTTGATCTGATTCACAGTGATGTATGGGGGCCCTATAAGACCTCTACTTTTGATAATAAAAGGTATTTATTCACTTTGGTGGATGATTTCCCTAGAACAACTTGGATTTTCCTGATGCAATTCAAGCATGATGTTATTGAAATTATGCACAGTTTTGTTCAGATGGTAGGAACTCAATTTAACAAAACCATTAAAGTTGTTAGAAGTGACTACGGTGGGGAATTTTTCAGTGACCATTTAAAGGATTTTTTCAAAAGTAAAGGCATTCTCCACCAAAGCACATGTTTCTACACACCTCAACAGAACGGCAGAGTTGAGAGAAAACACAGACACCTTTTGGAAATTGCAAGAGCCTTGAAACTCCAAGCTTTTATACCTGATATTTTTTTGGGGAAACTGCATTTTACTGCTTGACATCTCATTAATCATATGCCAACTAAAGTTCTGCATAACAAATCTCCTTTGGAAGTACTACTTGGGCACAAACCTGATATTTCTCATTTCAAACTTTTTGGGTGTTTATCTTATGTAAAGAAATTGTTGGTCTTAGACAAATTTGCTGCACGTGCAATACCTGCGGTTTTTTTAGGATATTCTGACACTAAGAAGGGTTACACTCATTATGACTTGGAGATCAAGAAATTTTTTATTAGCAGGGATGTCAAGTTTTTTGAACATGTGTTCCCTTTTAGAAACACCAGCACTAGCCTATCACCCTTTTTTTTGTGAAGATTTTACAATGCTTTTCTTCAAGGTGACTTGTCTAAGGAAGTTTACATGTCCTTGCCTTAGGGTTTTCGTAATCAGGTGGAGACTCTTCCCAATAATGTTTGCAGAGTACGAGAATTCCTCTATGGACTTAAACAAGCCTCTAGACAATGTAACCTTAAATTGACTGAGGCTTTGACTAAGGCTTGCATTCTTTTTATGATTATTCTCTTTTTTCAAAAAGGAATGATGATCAGGTTGTAGTCCTATTGGTTTATGTCGATGATCTTCTTATCACTGGCAACAGTGGTAAGCTTATATCTGAATTGTAGCAGGTTCTGCAGTCCAACTTCAAAATGAAGGACCTATGTGAGTTGCAATATTTTCTTGGTATTGAGATTGCTAGGTCTGAGAAAGGTATTGTTATGTGTCAAAGAAAGTATGCATTAGATTTAATTTTTGAGGTAGGCTTTGCTGGTAGCAAACCAGCCAAAACCCCTATGGAAATTAATCTAAAGCTTACTAGCAAGAAGTATGATGATCTGTTGCATATGAATCAAGATGATGATGTTATATCTGATGATTCTTCTTATATGAGGCTTATTGGGAAACTGCTTTATTTAACACTGACTAGACCTGATATTTCTTTTGTGGTTCAGCACTTAAGTCAGTTTTTACAGCAATCCAAGAAGTCTCATTGGGATGCTGCTATGAGGTTAATGAGATTTGTGAAAAATGCTCCTGGTAACGGTATCCTACTCTCTTCCTCTAGCGGTACAAATTTTGTTGCCTATGGTGATTCAAACTGGGGGAACTGTGTTGAGTCACGCAGGTCTTTGACTGGTTTTTGTGTGAAAATGGGGAACTCTTTTTATCTCTTGGAAAGTAAAAAAAACATGATATTGTTTATATTTCTTCTGTTGAGGCTGAATATAGGGCTATTAGGCATACTTTCCAGGAAGTGATTTGGCTGCGTGGCCTATTGTCAGAGTTGGGTTTTCCTCAAATTGGTCCATAAAAAATTTACTGTGACAATAAGGCAGCAATACAAATTGACAATAACCCTATATTCCACGTGAGGACTAAACACATCAAAATCGACTGTCATTTCTCTGGACAGAAGATGTTGAATGGTTCTGTTGTTTTCTTGCATATTGAGTCTGATGAGCAGATTGCAGACATTTTTACGAAGCCTTTGGGAACAAGGCAGCAGGTTTCTTGACTGATAAGTTATCTATGAAGGATATTTTTGCAGGAAAGGGAGCTCAGGTTGAAGAGGAGCCACCTTGAGAAGTTATATTGTTGTCAAGCTTGAGGGGGAGTGTCAACTTTGGGCCGTCTCCGTGCTGTGTTGATCAAGCTGGACTGCTGTCGTGTTTGGGCTGAAGCAGATGGAGGTTGGGGCCTTGGTTGCTACAGCTTCGAGTTGGGTTGGTTTCTCTGTGTGGGCCGTGTTCTTTTATTTGTGATGTTATTGTTGAGGACCTTTTTAGTCATTTTTATTTGTTGTGGGTAATATTCCTTCGTGTAAATACTGTTGTAGAAAATTTTATGATTCCTTATTAGGAATAATTGAATCTAGTCTATGTGATGGCCCAATATATATATTGGGTTAACAAGCCTTTTGGTCTATGATGTTTGACAACTTTTGGGTTTTGGTCAATGATTCAGGGATATAATTCATTTCAATTGTTAACTAGATCTCTTATAGAAAAACATCAAGAGAATCATAAATTTCTGCATGTAGGCTTAATTCAAGTCGGTTTAAAACCAACAACTAGATTAGGATTAAATACATCCGCAATAATATTTGTGAGAGACAAAAGACATAATAAATTTTATGATTCCTTATTAGGAATAATTGAATCTAGTCTACGTGATGGCCCAATATATCTTTCATGCTTTCCAAATTTTACTTTGTCATTAAATGACCCTAACCTCATGCATGCTCTCTATCTTGACATTAAATCTGATGGTTTTAACTTGATGCAAGGATCAGAGAACATAATTCTTATTAATAGAATTCAATATAAAGTTATGAACACCGTAGTTCCAAAATTAAAAATGTTATCTACAGATACAAAAAGATCTACTACTCTATTTATTACAAACCTTGTTAAAGCAATTTAAAAGTCCCAAAAACTATTTCTTCGAGTCAGGTAAAATTAACTGAAAACTGGGTTTTAGACTATGCTAGTGAACCTGTAAAACAGGAAAATCGTGAACTTGAAGAAATAATAGAATATCCAGATGGTAGCGTTGAAATTAGATTCTCTAGTAAGAGAATAGCTCGCCTAAACCTAGGTCAAGATAGTCTTAATTCAGACCACAGTAATTTCACCCAAGGAAGATTGTCTTTATCTTCTGCACCTATGTCCAATCCTGAAAAAGATAATATTGCAGGAACTAGGTTTACTTCTGACGGTGTTAATCAACCTGAATATGTAGTTAATATACCACCCTCGGAGGCTAGAGTTAAATCTCCAACACTTTCAGATATGGGCATATTTACTATTACCATTGATGAAGAAATTGAATCATGTCCTTTAAAAGGTCTTGCTAAGGAATTATTTTATTCCCCAAAATATTCATATCATAGAAAATGGTTTTCCTTAAAAAGAATTAAAAGCCAGAGAAAATATTTTCTTTATATGATAAATTCCAAAAGGAGTGATGAGTTTGTCGAATTTTTTGGATTTATGCAAATTTTTTATATATCAGAGAAAAAAGAATATCCTGATTTTGAAGATCAAAATTTTATTCTCCCTCTTGAAAGCTCTTATAGAGATTTTATTGCTAAGAATGGAAAAGTTACTGAAAGTATCCACCCGCCTGAAGTAAATTTAACTTTAAAGATAAATGATGATGAGGTTTTAGCAACTCCTTATAGGAAATGTGACAAAGTAGAAGCTGTTGTTGAACAAAACAATTTTACAAACTTGACTCTCAAAACAATGGGAGATCAACTAAATCGAATTGAGAAAAAAGTCTCTCAAGAAATTTTCAAATCAGAATTAGTACATACTAAAGGAAAAGAAGTTCTTAATTCAGAACCACTTCAAATAGATAAAAGGGTTTTGTTTAAACCCATGCCTTCCGAGAAACTCCATTTTAAATCTCAAAATACTGAGATGATAGAAGAACTTATGAAAAGATTAAGTAATCTTGGAATAAAAGAAAAGGATTGTGCTCCTTTGGGGCAAAACGAGTCTGACAAATATTCCGAAACTTCTAATTCTGAAGAAGAAAAAATTGATCAGCTTGAAAAATTGTTCTTATCCGAACAACCTGATGATCAATTTCAAGTTAATAAGTTAACTTCTTATAAGAAGAAACTTGTTTACAATATTCCGGCAAAACCTTATTATCATAGGCCAACTCCCATTGACCTCCAACTTGAAAGCGTGACGAGTTCAATGATGTTCGGTTTGATGGAAATTCAATTGCCGAATAGAATATTGATGGTATGACAGAGTATCAAATACAAACAGTGTTAAATTACATGACCATGTATGTGACTGCTTGTAGAACAAATGGTGCTTCTGATGAGAGTATTTCTAGAGCCTTAATTCAAGGCTTCACTGGTCAATTGAAAGGTTGGTGGGATTTTCACCTACCTGAAGAGGCTAAATTGCATATTCTGCGAGCCATAAAAATTGAAACACAAAACAGACAACCTACCCAGGTTACCGATTGTGTCAACACGCTATTATATACAATAGCAAAACATTTTATAGGGACTACATCTTTACAACTTGATAAATCTCAAGAACAATTGATGAATTTAAGATCAAAACTTATCTCAGTTTAAATGGTATAAAGAATTTTTTCTTTCTAAAGTTTTTACTAGAGAAGATAGCCAAAATGAATTTTGGAAAGAAAAATATTTATCTGGACTTCCTCATTTTTTTGCTGAAAAGGTCCGTAATAGGATTAAGCAAAAACATAATGGAATTATTCCTTATTCCATATACACTTACGGCGACTGTCGCTGAGGGCATAAATTTATGCAATGAAATAAAATTACATCGCAAACTCCAAAAGGAGAAACTTATTGGAAAAAGAATTATTGGTGATTTTTGTGAACAAATGGGATTACCCTCCATTGGTGATTCTAATAAGAAAAATTAATCTTACAAGAAAAAGACTAATAAAGTTTATGAAAACTTTAGTAAATATCCTAGGAAAAAATATATTCCTAAACGAAAGAAGAAAGAAAGACCCGAAAACCCTAAGCAAAAAACAGTTCCACTATGTTGGAAATGCCAGAAACCTGGCCATTATGCTAATAAGTGTAAATTGAAAAAGAAAATTAATAGTCTAGATATTGATGAAGAACTAAAGAAAACTTTTGAAAAACTATTCCTTAATGAGGAAGGACAAGATTTAGAAGTGTCTGTTATTATAGATAAAAATAATTTTTACGCTGCAAATGAATCGGATCAGACCGATGAATCTGAATTTGAGGATGAGTCAAATGATTCTGATTGTAGTGGAAATTGTAATTATTACAAATCACTTTGCAAAGCAAATGGGTTATTTGTTCTTACCCATGAACAAAACTTTATACTAGATATGATAGATCAAATTTATGATCCGAAAGAAAGGAGAGAAAAGCTACAAAATTATATAGAGCAGTATAGTAAAAAACCTGAGAAGCAGTTAAAACTAAAAGAACCTGAGGCTTATAGTCTCAAAGAAATTCTAAGGAGAGCTAAGTCCTGTTGCGTTCTGGTTGAAATGGGTCG
The DNA here is from genome assembly GCA_036873135.1 of Clarkia xantiana subsp. parviflora. Taxonomy (NCBI): domain Eukaryota; kingdom Viridiplantae; phylum Streptophyta; class Magnoliopsida; order Myrtales; family Onagraceae; genus Clarkia; species Clarkia xantiana. The sequence continues at coordinate 23,751,803 of JAPTYO010000012.1, forward strand.
GATGGACGCGTTTGTCTGATTGGGTTGTTCGGGTTTTTGGGCTGACACCCTTTGCCTGGAAGAGGTATTCACCTAATGCCGGTGACGAGTGCTCGGTTTAACGCTGTGTCTCAGGAAAAGTCTGTGTCTCAGGAATAGTCTGTGTCTCAGGAATAGTCTGTGTCTCAGGAAACGGCTGTATGGGCACAAGTCTTAGCGTCTGGGCACATCTTACTCCTATTTCTCTTCCACACCTTTGTTGCGGGGCCCGTTCCTGCACAAGGGGCCAATACTAGCACAGAGAGGGGGGGGGGGGTGGTGCTAGTGGAGCCCTTTCCGATGCTTAAGTCACGATCGGGTTAAAGAGAGAAAAATAATTCTAGAGAGAGAAAATATTTCTAGAGAGAAGTTAGAGCTCAGAAATGCCAAAGTTGTGAAAATGAGAGAATGTGTCCAAATGGTTGGCCAAGGTCTCCTATTTATAGGCTACCTTGGGACCGGACCCGGTTTTGAAGCGGTTTGATGACGGTTCAAAGGAAAGCGGTAACCGTCATCAATATTGGCAATGCGCGAACTCGACTTCTCTATGCGTAACGGTAATCGGGGGTACGCGTAATACCCATAGAGCAATCCGGAACTCGTCGAATTTGGGCAATTCGGCGAGGTCCGGATAGCCGTGCAACCCGGACCTCCGGGTTGCAAGCAATCCGGAGGTCCGGTCCGGACGCGTGTACCGCGCTCCCGGACCGTTTTGACCCTTAGGAGGCGTTTTCTAAACCGTAATGTGATTTTCTACGTGTTCACGAGGCCCGAAATATAAATACGAACCCGAATTGGACATATATCCATCACTTGCCCCCGAGTCAAGTAACGGTTCAAAACATTTCTTGACTCTATTTTAAGTTAGGGTACATGTCCAATTTGAGCTTGACGCTAACCCTCCGGTTTTGATCGTCAGTTGGACGTAGAAGTCTTGATTTCGTCCGTCGTTTGATTTTTTGACCGAGTGACTTTATTTTCTGTCATCACGGTTAGTGCAATAGAGAATGCGCATATATAACGTGCAAAAATGATTACCGCTAGGGATATAAGCGATTAGTAATATGTCATGCGGACATGCTATTTATAAACATGCATGTACAAGTAACGGTCATGGCACGAACGTAATTACGTGATGCTAGAAATATAATCCGTATACCCAAAAATGACTTAGTGATTAATAAATCATGAATCATGCGATATGCAAACATGCATGTAAAATGATGAATTTGATACGCGTAGTACTAAAATAATCATACGCGTAGAGACTAGTAAATACTTAGAAGAGGGTGGAGTACACCGCGACTATTCAAGTGCCGTCTTCAGAACCGCCAGCTGACGCTGGACGCGCCCTCACGCACCGCCGCGTGTGCGACGCTTCGCTGGCGCGTGTAAGCCACGCGCCGCCTTCCCGTGCTCCGTTCGCCGCGATTTTTACATTTCTGAAATCGTCTCGACGAGAGGAGTCCATTGTGATACTTTTTGTCACATTTTGAGGTAGTCTGAAAACTCGATTTTCCAGAACAGCTTCGTCTTGATTTTTGGATGTTGCAATGTTGTTGTTCCTTTGAACTATTCGTCGTTGTCGTTGCATAGAGCTGCTCATTGGTGTTCGTATGTTGAAAATTGCTGGTTGGTTGTTGTTGCTATTGTCGTTAGCTCATGCCTTAGACAATTTTTTTACCTCCGTGCATAGTCGTCGTAAAATTCCCCAATTTGATATATTGCCCCCATGCCTTCGCGTAATGGCCTTTTGATCGGTACGTGTTGTTTTTCCCTTAACGGGTTTGTTGGTAGTCGGAAGTTGCTAAACATCTTTGAGGGTAGTCGTTTGTTGCCTCGATGCCTTAGAAAATATTTTTCCTAAGTGTTGTCGCGTTTGCTCTTCGTGGTTCGTCACGTTAGTCGTACCACTTGCATGATTGTTTCTTGGGACGTTGGCCACTTTTGTTGCACGCATTGACTTTGCTATGCGCGTTGATTTTGCTTACACATATGTTGTTATGTGCATTGGCGCTTTATGATCGCATGACTTTGACGTGTAGACTTCGTGTTTGGTTCTTGCAGATTGTGAAGTCGCAGCAATCTTTTGTGGAACTCCTTCCTTTTTGATCGAATTGCCGCTATGAGTAAGTCCACCACTCCTCTATCGCAGACTCCTTTTAATTATGACTCAGAAGTAGATTTGGTTACACAAGTAGATAATGTTTTGGGCACTGATGAGGGCGTAGTTGCTGAGCCTTCTGCTGAGGCACCTCCCATCGAAGAGACGGAAGTATTGGTTAGGTATTACACTAACCGTTTGGATAGGCCCTTATTTGTACTGTATGCGAGTGCTTATGGACTTGACCCTCGCGTAGAGACTGTTTACCCCTTTGATGTGCTTCGTAAGAGTAGTTTAGGAGATGCTACCCCTCCGCCTATAGACTTGTCCGTCGTTTATACATCTCATGTTAGGGAGGGTTTGCGCTTTCCTTATTGCGCTGACCTGATTGAGCTTTGTAGCGGCTATGGGATTTCCCCCTTAGACCTTGCGCCCAATGGAATTTGGGTGTGGACTTGCTTTAGGGTGCTGTTTCAGAGGTAGTCATGGCATTATTCTCCCACCATCTTTCGCTGCTTCTATCAGCTTAAGAGTCCGGACTCTGCGGGGTTGTGTAGCGTGAAAGTACGCTGGCCGAACTTGCAAGGTGATGGGTTTGAGGAACTTGGCCTTGGTGAAGCCAAGTGGGATTCCAGTCGTCGATTGGTTGCCGCCGCGGATCGCTCTGCCGATCATTGGAGGCACCGTTACTTTTTTACGCATGATGCGGGCACGACTTGGGACGTCGAGTGTATTCGGAAACCTGATCCCGCGCCTGCTTTTCGGGAGCTCTCCTTGCTGGATAGTGATAAAGCAGATATATCATTGTCAGCGATCGCGTGGTTTTACTTGTTCGCTGCGCACATCTGATCAGAAGTTGGTCGATGCTGGGATTCATGTGCTCCCTTCTGCGGCTTCGGTATGTTAAGCATTTTTATAACTTTTACCGTGTTGCAATGTAGGTTGGTTTGACGGAAAAAGCTCATCTTTGCAGACGGCAGCCGCTCGCAGGATTGCTTCTAACGGAAGGATTGTTTCATCTCTTGTTCCCGGAGCATCGGCAGCTTCCGGGCATGGAAAAGGTAAACGGTTTGAATAAACAGTCTTCCTTGTATACTGTCTTAGTTTAGTTGTATTTTGATTGTAGCTTTGTTTGCTATTTGCAGGTCGCAAGACGCTTGTTACTGATCGCGTTGTTGCCGCTCCTGATTCTGCCAAACGGTTCGCCGTTGGGACGCGTCCTTTGAGCAGTTCGAAGCGCCCAAAGACTGCTGTGACCGTTCCTACTCCTTCCTGCCATAAAGGGAAGGAAGTTGACGGTTGCAAGGATGCGCTGTCTGCCCCCCGCTCGAAGGAGCGGCCCGAGGTGGAACGTAGTCTTCCTTCTGGTATGAGCTGAACACTTGTCTGTGTGCTTTTATGCGCTTTGTTTTTGGTTTTTGCATAACTCTAGTTGGTTTGCATGTAGTGCTCCTGCCACTTGGACATGCGGATCTGCTTCGTCCTTTGGAAGGCGATATTTCGGATGATAAGTGGATGCCGTATCATCCGACAGGTGATCTCACTTTCCCAAAGAGTTCCCGGCTTAGCATGCTAGAAGTTGGTGTGCGTGTTCTTCATCGATCCGTTCCTCCTGGTGATCGACTTGTTCGGCCATCGAGCGACGAAGAGGCGCGAACCTTTGTTGAGAGATCACTGTCTGGATTCACACCAGTAAGTGTCTTTCTTTGCTTTGCTATGCTCGTTGTTTCCGAACATGTATGCTTATTGTCTTGTTGTTTTCAGGTTGTTTCTGACATGGTGAACATAGCCTCCTTCATGTTGGAACTTGTCCAGGAGAAGCGTGCTATCGCCGATAAAGCTGCCGTTGTGTCTGGCGAGCTTAAGGAAGCTAAGGATGAAGTGCGCCGTCTTACTTTGAAGATGACGGGTTTTGACGCCCGTTACGATTCTGATCATGCCCGCCTTGTTCAGCTTGAAGCTGAGAATGTTGCTATCGAGAAGGCGATTTCTGACAATGCCGGCGACCACAACTTTGCCTGTCGGAAGGTGCGCGAAGAGGAAATGAAGGCCGGCATTGAGGAGGGACTTGGAAAGTTACCTACTACTCCTGATTTTGAGAGCGCGTTTACTGCTGCTGCTACGGCGAAGGCCGCTCCTATGCTTAGCGAGTTTGCTGAAGACTTTGTTCGTAGGGTGAGCATTCTTGCTCCCGGATTTCCCTTTAACAGGTTAGGGCCGTATGCGGAGTTTCCAGTTAGGCACGTTGCCGAGCTCCATCGTTTGGATGCTGCAGCAGCTCAGTTTGCCTTTTTTGTTTGGAGAAGACGGTGATGACATTAATGTGCAACTTCTGCCTGTTCCACCCAGTCCCGTCAGTGATGATGGCGTTCTTTGATTTGTGCCATGTTTATTGCTTTTGGATATGTTGAACTCGTTTCTGAGTCTGTTAGCCCCCCGGCTTCTATGTTTGGAACTTTGTTGGAGTTGTTCCTTGGTTATTGCTTGTGACATGTTTAATTTGAACTATGTCGTTTGAACCTGCTTTATGCATAGCAGTTTGCATGATAACTCGTTAGTAATATTTCATACCATTATCACTTACTGTTTTTGTTGAATGTGGATGACTAGTAACATAGACGTAGTCTCCGTAGTTGTGACCGTTAGCCACTTCTTGGTTGATGACTTGAGATGTTCTCAAGATTGCTTGCATGATGCATTACGCATGTTGCCCTTCTTTCCTAAATAGCTTGCCGCTATATATGTTGTAACCTGTTAAGTATTTCGCGTATAGCGACTTTTCTTAACAAGTAGTGTATTTGGCGCGGGTACTTGGCATAAAGGCACTTGACGCTGGCCTTTGATATTTGAAAGGTGTTATCTTGGCTAAACAAGATACTAGTTTATACCGTCTCTTAATTCCACTCTAAGGCGACGTTGTAGAAGAATCGACTTGTAAATTTTATGAGTTTTGTAAACAGGGTGCGCACCTGCCAGCATGTATCAACCCGCGTTGGGGAAGCATACATAAAAACATTTTGGTTTTTGAAATTTTTTTTCTGTGATACATGATTCCTGCGTCCAGGGACCACGTAACACGTTTTGAAAATATGTATTGTGATGCATGATTTCCGCGTCCAGGAACCATGCAACACGCTTTGAAAATCTGTAGTACGGGATGGTCATCTAACAAGAGGACGTTTGCCGTAAACTGTGTACCCTTAAGCAGGAATTCGTAGTAGTTGATTGAAGCTATCCGATTAAGGTATAGTCTTTGATGAGTATGATCCCTTAATAGGAGATACACACTTGTTGTAGCGTGGGGTCGTTGTCTAATAAGAGAACTTTTGCCACTTATGGGGTGATCAGTCCCGTATTGTATTTGCCCGTCCTGTTCTGAATCCAAGGAATGGCGATGAAAATGAAGATTTGTCTCTAACAAGAGATGTCACAGCATGTTATTTGTATGTCGTCAATAGGACATTGTAGATAGAACGTCGTTAATATGACGTTTGAAGCAGTACGTCGTTGGTATGACGCTTTGAAGTAGAACGTCGTTAATATGACGTTTGAAATAAAAGGTTGCAATTATGTCCTTGCAAATATGTTGTTGTAGCATGCTGACTTTGAATATATCTTGGGTTTAATTCCAAGTTGTTGATTCCTTGATGAAGCTTTTGATATAGTCGTCAATATGAGTAAGTTGTTGTTGATTGTAAACACATAATTTTGGTCCGCGCGTAGCACGGTCAAAATGTCACGCGTCAAAAAAAAGAAGTATTTAAACATGGAAGGTCGCGAAGTTTCTAAAGATAGAACTGGCTTAAAATAGGATAGTGTATATGCATTATTTATTGTAAAATATTTAGAAAATATATTATGTGTATTTATGGTGAAATACATAAATACATATGTATGTTTTCGGAATATTAAATGCATATTTTTTTTCAGATTTTATTTTCCTAGTTTAGGGGTCCTAGTTTAGCTATAAATAGGGTCCTTTTACATGTAGAAAAAACACAACAACAACAATAATACATCACTTTCTCGGGTTCTGTGCGATTTTTGTACTTTTGTGCTTTAAATAAAAAAAAAAACTTTTTTTTTCTTCCGCCGTTGACAGCCCAGCCTGCAGCCACCACCACCTCCGGCGACGTCGCCATCCACTGCACCTCCGGCCTCCATCCAATCGACCCTAACGCCGTCCGGCCGCCTGCGCCGCCCTGGTTCCCGACCGTGTCGCTCCGATCAAACCCCGCCCAGCCCCAGCAATTTCCACCGCCGGCCAAACCCGACTCCGTCCTGTCTTGCCCAGACACCACCGCGCCGGCACTTCCTGGCCAGCCATCAACCATGACCTCGTCCCGGACCTCCAACCAGCCTTCCAGACCCCCGTCGCCCCAACCACCGTCTGCTGCGCTGCTTGCTGTCCCGCTGGTTGCTGTTCGTCAATCTACAGGTAATTTTTTTAATTAGTTAATTAATTAATTTATTATTATTATTATATTTATTATTATTATGTTATTATTATTATTATTATGGTATTAATCATATTTATGTTTAAATAATAAAAATTTAATTGATTTAGGTTAATTAAAAATTTGATTATTTAAGTTGTGTTATATGAATATGTTAATTTGTATTTTTTAACAAAAAATTTGTTCGATGGTGTCATTAGGTTTTATTTTGTTTTTTAGTCCATTTGGGGTATTGATTAATAATAAAATTGGCAAATTAAGTGAATTGAGTACCGAAAGGGCGTAATTAAAAATCATTTATTTTTAATTCGTAATAGAACCCCCGAACTCGAATTTCTAATCGTAGACCGATTTTATACCTAGGTGTTTAATTCGTTATTCGCTTAGGTAGTTTTAGGATTCTAGTTAGCCTTAATTAACTAGTGGCGACTCTATTTCAAAATTGCACGTTTTTCAAAACGTAATTCGCCGTAGGTCAGATTTAGGTCTGACAATTTGGCGACTCTGCTGGGGAAGTTTAGAGGGTTCGGGCTCATTGTATTCGCTTATTGCCATGCTTTTTGAGTTTTTATATTTTATTGACTTTTTTTTTATTGACTTCACCATTCTAACTTTGTTTTTTGTGACAGGTACATATTTTTAGAGTTATTAACTAACGTTTTCTTTTTTGTGGCATTGTTTATATTCGCACACACACCACTTTAGCGTAATCTCTAAAACGCCTAAAACCCAGGGCGACTAGAAACCCCGGAGGTTTAGTACGGTACGACCGGAGCGGCTGGGCCGCCGGTAGGGCTCGGAAAAACTCTACTCGCTTGTGAAGGTCTTATGATCCCTGTGATGGGATGAGGAAACCACCTTGTCGGGAACCTATCAGTGGAACCTACCTTGTAGAGCAAAGCCACACTCTTTTTTTTACCCCCCCTAACATGATCTGTCTTTTGTTGTAAATGTTATCATACGACTGTTTGTATAGTTTCTATTCTCATGCATTCATCTCATTGCATTTTTAAAAAAAAAAAAAACACAAAAAATAAACTTTTTCTTTTTTTTTTCCAGCTAATTGTTAGTCATTTAGTTGTATACATTTTCTTTTCAAACTTGCATTTCGCATGCATTGTTTTTCTTTAAAAACCTCTTACCTGAATTTTTTATTTCAAACCTGCGTTTCATACGCATTGTTTTTTTAAATTTTTTTTAGGTGAATTGTAATTTTGGTTAGCGCGTCGCGCATGCAAAAAAAAAAACATTTTTTTAAAAAAAATTTGTTCCCCTTTAGCTATTAGAGCTTCTAATTTCGAACGTGCATTCCATATGCATCATTTCAAAAAATTTACCTGAATTGTTTTATTTTAAATAATGCATCCAGTATGCATTAGTTTTTTTTAAAAAAAACTTTTTAGATGAATCATAAGCTCTCTTAGTTTTAGGGCTCTTTGTTTAGTAAAACCTTTTACCTGATTTTTTTTTTCCAAAAGACGTGCATCTCATATGCATTATTTTCGAAAAAACCTTTCAGGTAAATTGTAATTTTTCTTAGTTGTAGAACTATCATTTTTAAGTTTGCATCTTGTATTTATTTTTGTGCATCTCATATGCATCCTTTTAAAAAAAATATTTCACCTGTTTTTTTTTTGTTTTTTTTAATTAAAAAAACAAAAACACAAAAAAAAAAAATTCAGATAACTTGTAAATTTTCTTAACTGTAGAAATTTCATTTCAAGTATGCATCTCATGTACATCTCATAGTCATTGTTTTAGGAAAAACGATTCTTTTTTTGATAGATTGTAAATATTTTCTTAGTTGTTGAGCTTTTAATTCCAAACATGCATCGCATTTGCGTTATTTTTTAAAAAAAAAAATTTACCTGGATTTTTCATACATTCCATATGTATCATTCAAGTAAAATGGTTTTAAGTTGTAACTTTCTTAACAGTTGAACTTTAACTTTCGAGCGTGCATGAGCATTAAAAAAAAAACTCAAAGTGTCATTCATTTTTTAGCCGAGGTGTATTACACTTTTTCATTAAGATCGTCTCAACATTCGCATGAGCAAGCTTTTAAAAAATGAGAGTTTTGATGCTAACTTTTGAAAATAGTTTAAATGTTTAGTTGAGTGTGACTATTCGAGCATAAACAAAGGACGAGAAAATTCTTTTGAAAAAAACTTCATTTTGAACATCTATCGTGCGTTCGAGCCAGATAGTGCACTCAACGAACTCATTAAACTCCAAGCTAGTGCAAAACACCTTAGATCATAAATTTTGATTCTTTCTGAAATGTAATCAAAATTATGAAATGAATGACATTGGAAGTTTTCCGAAAAATCATGCATGACTCATTTGATTCTTTATACGAACTTTCGTGTTTGTTTTTTTCAGGTACCCTTGGTTAGATATCCTGTATATATATGTTCTGCCGGACAAATGTGGCAACAAAAAAAGAACGTGCAGCCATCCAGTTGCACGAAAAAAAAATAATAATTTGCACTCGGGATATCCAACGCTCAGGTACGATGAATTGTACTTGATTTTCCCTGAGATTTGAGTGTCCTTACTCTTTTTGCAGATACGACGACCATTTCGACCGAGGTCGCAACCATGTGAAATGTGACTGCTCTAAAGAACTTACCTGCCAAAATTCCACATACCATGTGTGAAATTCATACGCGTCCCGAACCAAGCAGTATATTCGTTTACGGAGAGGTCTAAACCGGTCATTGGTAACCAAGGGGCATCTCCTATTGAGATGGGTCATGTCCAAAGATGGAAGATATCAAGAGATCATCAAGAGTCTCGTGAAGATTCAATGTGCTGATTAATGAACATTTTAGATGTCAAGCAAAGAAAACATTATTGTTGGTGCCTTCCATCAGAGGTCCAGGGGCATTTACTTTCCGGCAGGTGTTCATATACAAGTTGTGATTTCTAGATGGAGCGGGAAAATCAGGACATACAGCAGGTTCAGTCGCATAGCGAGCACATTTCCCACTAGAAAAATCCAACACCCAGGTAAGAAAAGTTGTGATCATTTTTATCCCCGAAATTTTAGTTTTTCCTTAATCATTGTGCAGTTTGGATAATCACCCAAATCAAAGCCCCTGAAGAGCACATCTCGTGCGCGGCCCTTTGCTCGCCGCAAGCTGTCGAATTTATCCCAGATACCTCATGCGATATTTATGCCCAAATTTACTATTTGCGGACTACTGTGCCAAACTCAACACCATCCATGTGTGTTCATTAACCAGACCATTCATACAGAATGTGACGAGCCTAACCCGATTGGTGCTAGCTATGGGGCATCCCCAGATGAGATTGAGCAATAGCCGGGGCACTTGGGAAGCCGAGATTAGAAATCACTGGCTATGTCATTCATTGGACGTAGGGTCCATCCAGGGCGTCGACACGACCGACGTTTAGACTCAATTAACTGAGTCGTTCTCTAGACGGTTTTTTCAATCTGTCACTTAGGGGCATGTGCATAATTGTTGTTGATTATTTCCGTTAAATTTTCTTTTTCAAAAAAAAAAAAAAAAATCAAAAGAGCAAAAAAAAAAAAAAAAAAAAAAATCATTTTCTTTAGGGTCACAGCCGCCCTTTAATTGGCTACAGAAAAATAAAGAGAGTGCTCATGCAAATTTTGTGAGAGCAGTGAAGGGTCACAGTCGTCCCTAAAACGACTACAAAGAAAGGGCAACAGCCACCCTTCAAATGGCTACAGATAAAGAGCGCTCCTGCAACATCAAAAGCAGGAAATAGGTGAAAAAGGCCACAGCCACCCTCCAAACGGCTATGAATAAAAAAGTGACCCCGCGAACCCTGTGAGGGCGGGAGAATAAAAAGGGCCACAGCCACCCTTAAAATGGCTACACAAGAAAAGTGATCTCGCGAAACCGGTGAGGGCGGGAAAATAAAAGAAAGGGTCACAGTCGTCCCTCAAACGGCTACAGTCAAAAGAGCGATCCCGAAACATCAATGGCGGATATTAAGTGAAAGGGTCACAGTCGTCCCTCAAACGGCTACAGTCAAAAGAGCGATCCCGAAACATCAATGTCGGATATTAAGTGAAAGGGCCATAACCACCCTCAAAATGGTTACATACAAAGAGTGTTTCCCGGATCAGAGACGAGGAATGAAGGGCCACAGCCACCCTGCAAGTGGCTACAATCAAAAGAGCTCCCGCAACATCGAAGACGGTGAGAAAAGGGTCACAATCACCCTCCAGACGGCTACAAATACTCCCGCATTGTGGTGAGAATAAATAACGGGCCACAGTCAACCCGAAATTGGCTACTAAAAAAAGAGATTCCGCAACAGCAAATGAGGAAAACAAAGAAAGGTCTGTAGCCACCCTTTAAACGACTACCAAATAAAGAGTGATTCCGCTAGGTTGAAAACCCGAAAGGGAGACCTAGGCAAAATCTGGAAATGAGAGGCATGGTTGCAAGTTCAGAAATTGCAATCATGGCAAAAGGAGAGAAAATAAAAAACCGAGGGGCACGGTCGGAAATCTCTCAATCGGCCGTGGCAAAAGGAGAGAAAAAAGAGAAATTCTCAAAAAAAAAAAAATGGAAAATAAAAAGAAAAGATCCCGCTAGATTGTCGCACCGTGCGCAATTTAGGCAAAAATTGGGGACAAACGTTCATGCGCAACACAGCGCCTTCCAAAGTCAACTTCACGGCAAACAGGACGGTTACAGTCTGCTCTCGCAAGTCATCACTCAAAGGATGAGTAGGACTGTTACAGTCTGTTCCTACAAGTCACAACCGACAATCAGGATCCGGAGTTTTCCAGCTTCCTTAGAGTCAACCCCGACGAACGAAGCCTAAGTATTCAGCCTTCGCAGGTCACGCCACTAGAGACACTTCTCCAACGGTCGCCACTAGAGGCTCTTCTCCGACATACGCTGCTAGAGGCATCGCCAAAGGGTCTCCGGTACGGTCTGACGTAGAGGTCTTCCGCCACCAGAGATATATCCAGAGGTTTTCCGGTACGGCCTGACGTAGAGGTCTTCCGTTACCACTCGCCACTAGAGGCATCACAAAGGTTCTCCGGTACGGTTTGACGTAGAGGTCTTTCGCCACCAGAGATATCACCAGAGGTTTTCCGGTACGGTCTGACGTAGAGGTTTTTCCGTTACCACTCGCCACTAGAGGCGTCACCAAAGGTTGTTGGTACTGTCTGACGTAGAGGTCTTCTGTTACCAATCATCACCAAAGTTTTTACTTTATTGCAGGCCATTGGAGGCTTTTCCTTGTCGCTCGCCACTAGAGGCGTCATCGATCGAGATTTTATTTTACTGCACGCCACTGGAGGCTTTACTTTTCTGCACGCCACTGGAGGCTTTACTTTTTTCGCACGCCACTGGAGGCTTTACTTTCTGCACTACCAATGGAGGCACCGCCAACAGGGGCACCGCCGACGGAGGTTCTATTTTCTGCACTACCAATGGAGGCACCGCCAACAGGGGCACCGCCGACAGAGGTTCTATTTTCCGCACGCCAACGGAGGCACCGCCAACAGGGTCACCGCCGACGGAGGCTCTATTTTCTGCATTACCAATGGAGGCACCGCCAACAGGAGCACCGCCGACGGAGGTTCTATTTTCTGCACGACCAATGGAGGCACCGCCAACAGGGGCATCGCCGACGGAGGTTCTATTTTCTGCATTACCAATGGAGGCACCGCCAACAGGGGCACCGCCAACAGGGGCACCGCCGACGGAGGTTCTACTTTCTACATCGCCAACAGGGGCACGCTAATGAAGGCCAAGCCAACAGGGGCACCGCCGACAGAGGCTCTACTTTTTTTTGCACTTTCCGAAATAAGCCAGGAGTTTCCTTGATGATTCAAAAGAAGATATACTTCCCAACCAAAATTAGTGTTTACTCGTGTTTGGACAAATCCCCTTGAACTTGTTCTACGGGAATTCGCCTAGAGAGGGGCAAGCTGTAAACACCTAATTTTGGTCCGCGCGTAGCACGTTCAAAATGTCACGCGTCAAAAAAAGGAAGTATAATATGGAAGATCGCGAAGTTTCTAAAGATAGGACTGGCTTAAAATATGATAGTGTATATGCCTTATTTATTGTAAATTATTTAAAAAAATATATTATGTGTATTTATGGTGAAATACATAAATATATTATTTCGGAATATTAAATGCATATTTTTTTTCAGATTTTATTTTCCTAGTTTAGGGGTCCTAGTTTAGCTATAAATAGAGTCCTTTTACATGTAGAAAAAACACAACAACAACAATAATACATCACTTTCTCGGGTTCTGTGCGATTTTTGTACTTTTGTGCTTTAAATAAAAAAAAACTTTTTTTTTCTTCCGTCGTTGACAGCCTAGCCTGCAGCCACCACCAGCTCCGGCGACGTCGCCATCCACTGCACCTCCGGCCTCCATCAAATCGACCCTGACGCCGTCCTGCCGCCTGCACCGCCCTGGTTCCCGACCGTGTCGCTCCGATCAAACCCCGCCCAGCCCCAGCAATTTCCACCGCCGGCCAAACCCGACTCCATCCTGTCTTGCCCAGACACCACCGCGCCGGCACTTCCTGGCCAACCATCGACCATGACCTCGTCCGGGACCTCCAACCAGCCTTCCAGACCCCCGTCGCCCCAACCACCGTCTGCTGCGCTGCTTGCTGTCACGCTGGTTGCTGTTCGTCAATCTGCAAGTAATTTTTTTTAATTAGTTAATTAATTAATTAATTAATTAATTATAACTATATTTATTATTATTATGTTATTATTATTATTATTATGGTATTATTATTATTATGGTATTAATCATATTTATGTTTAAATAGTAAAAATTTAATTGATTTAGGTTAATTAAAAATTTGATTATTTAAGTTGTGTTATTTGAATATATTCTTTTGTATTTTTTAACAAAGAATTTGTTCGATGGTGTCATTATGTTTTATTTTGTTTTTTAGTCCATTTGGGGTATTGATTAATAATAAAATTGGCAAATTAAGTGAATTGAGTACCGAAAGGGCGTAATTAAAAATCATATATTTTAAATTCGTAATAAAACCCCCGAACTCGAATTTCTAATCGTAGACCGATTTTATACCTAGGTGTTTAATTCGTTATTCGCTTAGGTAATTTAAGGATTCTAGTTAGCCTTAATTAACTAGTGGCGACTCTATTTCAAAATTGCATGTTTTTCAAAACGTAATTCGCCGTAGGTCAGATTTAGGTCTGACATTGATGATAAGCGTTGTCATAACGTGAAGTAGATATTTTGCTTTCACATAGCATAATATCTTGAATTGTTGATGTAGATAATAAGTGCGTAGTTTTGTTACTTCGCGTTCAATCCAAAATAGCATGCAAGACATAGATATGTACCTACGAGGGTAGATTGACTTCATTAGATACTTGCGCGTATTTACATTGTTTTTTCGAGAAGGCGTCAACCGGTCATTCCTTCTTAAAACATGTAAAGAAACTAGATGCGATGATTCTAAAAACACTTAGAATAGAAATGCGCAAAGTAAACGGAAAGGTAGTTATTTCTCCCGTCTCTTTCATGGTTGGTTTGACGATGACGTCGCAGAGTTAGTTGCAACAAATCGTCTTAACGCGCCCAGCGCGATGCATTCTTCTATCTCCCATCTCAGTGGTAGACACTTATTTGTGTTGTGTCCCCAGGTTTTGTGGTATTTGCACCATCCTTTAACGTTGTTGCCCAAGAAAGCAGTCTTTGGAACAAGTGGACTCGGGAGTTTGTTTTCGAGTAGGTTGACGTAAATGTCTTCAACAGCCGTGTTTAGCGGTGTGAAGATGTTGTCCATATTAATGCTCGCGCCTTCATGTTTGTTCGTTTCAGCTTGAACTTCTTTGTCCCAACTTAGGGGTGTACCCCACCTTAGTTCTTGTTCACACAAGTCTGCCGTCTCGAGCTTGTCTTTTAGATCCGCCACTGTCCTGGTTGTTCGCCATCCATGCGTTCTTCCGAAGAGAAGGAATGATCCGGCGTTCATGTTTGCAAAGAACACGCTTATCACTTCCTTTCTTGTTGCTTTTGCCAAAGAGGCGTTGGCAGCGAATCTGTTGAAGTAGTTCATGACTGGCTCGCCTTCACCCTGCTTGACGGGCCATATATGGTTCCATGATGAATACTGAACGTACTCTTGTGGATTCCAAACTATAACAGCTTGCTCACGCCTTCCACAATCAACAATTTTTTGCTTCTTGAAAGAATTCACCATCGCCACATGGAGATGCTGCCTTACTCATAGGGCGTTGACGTAACATCGTCTTGCGGATATCTGGTCGCCTAGTACTTCCCCGATCCCGTGGTCAGTAGGAAATTTCATCTTCTGATGGACAGTAGAGGGCACGATCACGTAAGGGTTGATCGTTGTTCGCCCTAAAATTCCATTATAGGCTCCAAGAGATTCCACAACGACAAAAGTGACGTTGACGCACAATTAGGGATGGCAACGGGTCTCGGGGCCCCGCTGACCCGCGGGGCCCCGACCCGGTTTTGACCCGAGGACTCGCCGACCCGCGGGTCACGGGTCGGGTTCGGGGCGGGTCGGACCCGGGTCGGGTCCAGGTCTAGGGACACGGGGACCCGTTGACCCGCCCCGAAATGTCTATGTATATATTTTTTTACTTTTTTTTTTTAATGTTAATATAATGTAACATTTACTAAACAATATGGTTAATATAGTACCTATATAAATAACATGGACCAAATTATAAATAGATGTATATTTAGATTATTAGGATTTGTTAATTTTGATTTGGTATTCGGATTTGAATTTGTATTTGGTGATGAATTTGATGTGTTTGTATTTGATTGATGTTAGATTTATGGTTTGAATTTACATATAATGTAATATTTTGGCAAAAAAATTGTATTTAATATTGAGAAGTGAAAAAAAAAAATAAAATTTGTTCACGTCGGGTCGGGTCGGGGCCCCGCGGGTCGACCCGCGGGATTTTTGACCCGACCCGGGAGGTACACTTACCCGGGTCAGCCAGGCTGACCCGCGGGGCGGGTCCGGGGCTGCGAAAACCCGCCCCGACCCGCCCCGTTGCCATCCCTACGCACAATGTTATCCACCCTTGGCCTAGGATGACATGAAGCGTGATCGTTCCCAGAGGGTATGTGGCTGCCCCGACAAAGCTGACTAACGAGAAAGTTCCCGGAGTCAAGTCTTTAACTGATTTTCCCAGTTGCTCCAGGACTTTGACATGTAAAATGTCAGCGGAGCTTCTACCATCAACGAGGATTCTCTTTACATCATATCCGTTGATGTCCATGTTTATGACAAAAGCATCGTCGTGAGGGTAAACGATGTGCTTTAAGTCCTCCCTGGAAAATTGGATAACCACGTCATCTTGTTCCGGTTGCTTGCGCTTTCCATATCTTGGCAATGTTGCTGCTTGGGATGAATAAACGTCCCGAGCATTTGACACCTGACCTCCGGCGGCAGGTCCCCCGTGGATGACATTGATAACACCTCGCTTGGCCGGCGGAGGGTTGTCATTGACTTTCTCTTTGCCTTTGCTTCCTTTCTTTGATGATTCTGCTTGAGTCTTCTTTGGGGGGCTGTCGCCTTGATCGACGAATTGCTTCAATTCTCCCTTGAAGACGAAGTTGTTAATGCGGAAACGTAGGCTGACACAGCTGTCCGTTTCGTGGCCGAAGACCTCGTGGTTTTCACACTACTTGTCTTTGTCTTTCCCCAGCGGACCTTTTCTGAAATTGTTCGGCTCTTTCCACATGTTCGCATCCTTCATTTCCTTCAATATCACGGACAGCGGCGCATTCAATGGAATGCAGTCAGCGAGGTTTACTTCTCTTGGTTTCTGAAAATCTCCTTGAAAAGGCCTTTTCGGCTGAGGCTGCCAATTTCTTCCTTGCTGACCGCTTGAGGGCGGTTTTGCTTGATTCTGATTTGGGTTTTCTTTCGCCTTTGCAGCAGAGACTTTCGCCTTGTTCTGGTTCCTGAACCTTTCTAGGTCCACGAACTCTTTAACTCTCACGGCTAACTCTTCTAGAGTTTCAGCTGGGCACTTTGCCATCTTTTCTGCTAAGGCGTAGCTTCACCGTCCGAGGTTTCGAATGAACGCTCGTACTATCTCTCCTTCCGTCAGGTTCCCCTGAATATCATAGATATTTTGGTTGAAGCGAACGTAATACTCAGCGAGAGATTCTTCATTTTGCTGTTGGACGTCGTCCAGAGCATTTGTTCCTTTTAGCAATGTGCGTTCGCCCATATATCGCTGAATGAACTTAGCCTTCAGGTATGCCCATGAGGTGATGCTTCCGCATGGCAGCGAGAAGAACCAGTGTGCTGCCGTTTCGGCAAGAGTTTGTGGAAACGTCATTGCAAAGTGGTGTGGGTTCTTCGTTCTTCCTGGCAGAGAGGCCTCGTGTTTCAGCACGTGTTCCACTGGATCTCCATTTTCGCGATAGAGATCACCTCCAATCCGGTACAGTGCGTCCGGGACGCGACTGTTTACAAGCTGGTCCGCGAACGGATGCGACGCCTTTTCCTCAAGCGCGTGCATACCCCTCATCTTCGCTTCTTTCATCTTTTTCTCAACAATTTTTTATAACATCTCAGCAGTAAACCCTTTTACAGGCGCATCATAATCCGTTGCAGGAATTCGCCAACCAGTGTTATGGTGGATGTCAGATTGATCTCTGCTTGTGGCCTGGAAGGGATCATCCTTCGTTGGCTGCTGTGAGCGGTGGTGTGGGGGTTGCCTTTCTGCATTCCTCCAATGACGAGCTCTTTGGGAAGGAGTGTATGAACGTGCGGCTTCATATCTTGTATGTTGGAAAGAATTTTCTGCATGTTGGTCTCTGCCCTGGAATGGACCGCCTGGGTGGTTGGAGGTGGTTGGGCCGCATATCCTTGATTTTTCAGTGACTCGCGGAATGCGAGTAATTCTTCCAACGCAGCCATCATTGCTGGAGTAACCGAAGGCATCGGGTTTGCTCCCGTCCTTATTGTTCGCCTTGCGGCGTTTCTGTCTGAAATTCATCATCATCATGCATCTCTGGATCAAAACCAGGTTGGGGTGAACGGTGCTCGTCATTTGGTTCTTGGTGGTTGTGCTGTGCGTCGGGCACATCCTCGGTTGGCATGGATGAAGCTACGAAAGTAGCTCTCGGTATGTGGGTAGGTCCCGGCTGGCTTCCAGCTGGCTTCTGACCTCCTGCTCTTTTGCTTGCCGGAGACTTCTTAGGACGTCCAGGCCTTTTCCTTGCATTTCTCGCATTAACCTCTTCGGGAGGGTTTCGATCACTCGTCATGTCTTTGCGGTATGATAGATTTTTGTTCGAATCACGGATACGGCGCCTAATGTTGCGTCCTGGTTGAAATGGGTCAGATGGACGCGTTTGTCTGATTGGGTTCTTCGGGTTTTTGGGCTGACACCCTTTGCCTGGAAGAGGTATTCGCCTAATGCCGGTGACGAGTGCTCGGTTTAACGTTGTGTCTCAGGAAAAGTCTGTGTCTCAGGAATAGTCTGTGTCTCAGGAAAAGTCTGTGTCTCAGGAAACGGCTGTCTAGGCATAATTCTTAGCGTCTGGGCACAATTCTTAGCGTCTGGGCACATTTTACTCCTATTTCTCTTCCACACCTTAGCTGCGGGGCCCGTTCCTGCACTAGGGGCCAATACTAGCTCGGAGAGGGGGGGGTGCTAGTGGAGCCCTCTCCGATGCTTAAGTCACGATCGGGCTAAAGAGAGAAAAATAATTCTAGAGAGAGAAAATATTTCTAGAGAGAAGTCGGAGCTCAAAAATGCCAAAGTTGTGAAAATGAGAGAATGTGTCCAAATGGGTGGTCAAGGTCTCCTATTTATAGGCTACCTTGAGACCGGACCCGGTTTTGAAGCGGTTTGATGACGGTTCAAAGGAAAGCGGTAACCGTCATCAATATTGGCAATGCGCGAACTCGACTTCTCTATGCGTAACGGTAATCGGGGGTACGCGTAATACCCATAGAGCAATCCGGACCTCGTCGAATTTGGGCAATTCGGCGAGGTCCGGATTGCCGCAACCCGGACCTCCGAATTGCTTAGACAATTCGGAGGTCCGGCCCGGACGCGTGTACCGCGCTTCCGGACCGTTTTGACCCTTAGGAGGCGTTTTCTAAACCGTAATGTGATTTTTGACGTGTTCACGAGGCCCGAAATATAAATTCGAACCCGAATTGGACATATATCCATCAAGTCCCCTATAGAAGAAGACATTAGTGATTCTTCTTGTATTAATAATTTAATTCATGAAGTAAAAATTCTCAAAAAAGAATTAAGTGATTTAAAATCCAGGGTTCTCATTTTAGAATCTAAAACATATGAAGCAACTGATAGTGAAAAAGGAGAAAAATCTTTAGAAGCTATGAACTTCTTAACATTCGTCAATATGCTTGATATAGTTATTACTCATAAATGGCATATCAAAGTCAACATTATTGTTCATAGAGAGTATTCTTTCTCCGTGATTCCAATGGTTGACTCTGGAGCAGACCTAAATTGTATCAATGAAGGACTTGTTCTGTCGAGATATTTCTCGAAAACAACTGAAATTCTAAATACTGCAGATGGTAGTAAAATATTTGTAAAATACAAGCTACAAAATACTGCACTCTGCAATAAAGGAATTTGTTTAGAAATGCCATTTATAATGGTTAAAAATTTATCCCATGATGTTATTCTTGGAAATCCATTTCTTCATATGCTTTATCCTTTTAAAAGCATTACTGAAGAAGTAATTACAAGTACTGTTAATCAACAAGAGATAACTTTTAAATTTGTTACAGAACCTCGTTATCACGAGATTGATTTGATACAAAAGAAAATTAAGAGAAAAGAAATTTTTCTAAGCTTCCTAACTCAAGAAATAAGCTGTAAAAAGATAGCTGAAAAAATTCAAACATCCTATATGATAGAAAAAATTTCTAATTTACAAAAATACATAGAAAATTCAGTTTGTTCTGATATTCCCAATGCCTTTTGGGAACGAAAGAAGCATGTGGTAAATTTACCATATGAACCAAACTTTGACGAAAGACAAATCCCAACAAAAGCTAGACCTATTGCTATGGGTCCTCGCCATTTAGAAATTTGTAAAAAAGAAATTGATGAGCTTTTAGCTAAATGATTGATTAGAAAATCATATAGTCTATGGAGTTGTCCAGCATTTTATGTTGAGAATGCTTCTGAATTAGAACGAGGCGTTCCAAGGCTTGTTATCAATTATAAGCCCTTAAATAAAGCTTTAAGATGTATTAGATATCCAATCCCTAATTAAAAAGATTTATTAAATCGACTTTACACAACTAAATTTATGTCAAAATTTGACATGAAATCTGGATTCTGGCAAATTCAAATTGCCGAGAAAGACAGATATAAAACGACTTTTACTGTTCCATTTGGACATTACGAATGGAATGTAATGCCGTTTGAATTAAAAAACGCCCCTTCTGAATTTCAAAATATAATGAATGATATATTTAGTCCATATATGTCATTTTGTATCGTTTATATAGACGATGTATTAATTTCGTATTTATTCATGCATCCATCCATCTAAAATAATATTTACAGTCATAAATAATAAAGTTTACTAATTAATTTTTAAATTTACACTAATAAGTGCATAATACTAATTAATTTTAAATTTACACTAATAAGTGCATAATTACTTACATTTAAACGGATTATTATCCGTAGACATTTATGCAAAAGGATCTTGAGAATCTTGCATAGTGTCATCTGTTTTTTGGCTGCTATTAGCCTCTACATCATTTTCACCTTCAGATCCGTAAAGAATCTCTTTAAGTCGTCTCTCCAATTCGAGCTTGGTCTCAGATGAAGATTCCAATAGTTCTTTTAGAACTTCAGAAAGATCTTTCTTCGAAGGTTCCACAACTGAAGGGGGAGGTGGAGGTGGATCAAATGAAACTAAGCCATTTTGAGTAAAAGTAGAGTCTTCTTTGAAAAATTCGAATTTGTCCCACCATTTAATCGAGAGCCTTCTTCCTAAATAAGGAATATCGGCAAATAATCTTCCGAATCGATTAATAGGCATTTTAGCCATAACAATTTCCCATTTCAAAATCCATGAGACCTTGTAGAGAAATGTAAAAATAAGCTCATGATGTTTTAGAGATGAATTTACCTTTTCAAATTGTTCATAAACTTTCCTAATTTTATCTGGGAAGATAATTGGATTTGCTCCCCATGTATAAAACCATTTTATAAACCACTGAGGAATTTTAGTGGTGTCGAAATCTCGAAATTGAAGAAAGCATGTGTGCTTCTTCTGACAATTTTCATAGTAAAAAGCACCTTCCCATGCTTTGATATAATCAAAGTAATTGAACACGTCTTTTGTTTTTGGTATTTCGTGCTAACGAAATAGATCACAATTCCATTGATATGGTGTTAAAACCCTTTTGATGAAGGCTTTAGAATAAGCCCACACCTGGCTGTTACCTCTGGTGACAGAGTCAAAGTCTACAGATTGAGTAACCTGCATAATGGTTAAATAAAAATTGGTTTCTTTTGGATAAAGAATGGATCTCCAAATTCTTTGAGATAAAAGGAGGATATTTCCTCTAGAGTTAGATGAGCATATTTTTGCTCGACTGTGGCTACCCACATAGTAGCATAGGGGATAAATGGATAGACAAACTCATTAGCTTGCTCTGATTTATTTGTTGCTGCATAAGCATCTCCTCTAAGCTGCATTTCGGTAGGGATAGTCTTTAAGGCCTCAGCTTTTAGCTGATCTTTTGTTTTTGCGATGGCTGCCTTATAAGGCGTGGAAGGAGATGCAATTATGGCTTTATCCTTCGCTCTTTTCTTATTCATTTTCCTGCTAAAAATTCACGAGTTAGAAAATCAGGTAATGAATTATCTGATCCTTTAATAAACTCAATATCAAAATCAAATACGGATAATATTCCTTGCCATCTAGCAAAAATGTGTTTAGACGCGATGTTATTAACATCTTTTTCTAATTTTTTTTTTTTGCTGCTTTGCAATCAACTCTAATTAGAAATTTTTGATTAAGTAAATCGCTTTCAAATTTCTGTACACAAAGAACAATTGAAAGAATTTCTTTCTTGACGGTTGCATAATTTTTTCGTGGTCCTTGCCACACTCCAGAAGTAAATCTAATTAGAGTCTCTTTATTTCCAATCCTTTGTTTAAGGATTCCATCGTAACCTAATTCTGATGCATCAGTTTCAACAATTTTAAATGCATCAGGGTGAGCTATAGCAAGACAGGGAATTTCCTTAATTTTTGCTTTAATTTTTTGAACAGCCTTAGTGTGAATTTCAGACCATTCAGGAGGATTTTTATAAAGGCTTTGCATCTATGGCTTGATTTTTTTATAAAAAATCTGAAATATAAGTAAGACTTCCTAAGAATCTCTGTAATTGAGTTTTATCCTTTATTTCATCTGTAAATTTTCCACCAAAACTAATTGACCGATCGATAGGGAATATTGTCCCTTCTTTGATGATATGACCAAGAAACCTTATTTATGTCTGAAACAATTTAATTTTCTTAGCTGATACCACCAGTCCTGCTTCTTTAACTGCATTTATAAATGCATTTAGATGTTTAAAATGTTGATCAATATTTTATGAGAAAATTAATACATCGTCTATATAAACGATACAAAATGACATATATGGACTAAATATATCATTCATTATATTTTGAAATTCAGAAGGGGCATTTTTTAACCCAAACGGCATTACATTCCATTCGTAATGTCCAAATGGAACAGTAAAAGCTGTTTTATATCTGTCTTTCTCGGCAATTTGAATTTGCCAGAATCCAGATTTCATGTCAAATTTTGACATAACTTTAGTTGTGTAAAGTCGATTTAATAAATCTTTTTTATTAGGGATTGGATATCTAATACATCTTAAAGCTTTATTTAAGGGCTTATAATTGATAACTAGCCTTGGAACGCCTCGTTCTAATTCAGCAGCATTCTCAACATAAAATGCTGGACAACTGCATGGACTATATGATTTTCTAATCAATCCTTTAGCTAAAAGCTCATCAATTTCTTTTTTACAAATTTCTAAATGGCGAGGACCCATAGAAATAGGTCTAGCTTTTGTTGGGATTTGTCTTTGGTTAAAGTTTGGTTCATATGGTAAATTTACCACATGCTTCTTTCGTTTCCAAAAGGCATTGGGAATATCAGAACAAACTGAATTTTCTATGTATTTTTATAAATTAGAAATTTTTTCTATCATAAAGGATTTTTGAATTTTTTCAGTTATCTTTTTATAGCTTATTTCTTGAGTTAGGGAGCTTAGAAAATTTTCATTTCTCTTAATTTTCTTTTGTATCAAATCAATCTCGTGATAACAAGGTTCTGTAACAAATTTAAAAGTTATATCTTGTTGATTAACAGTACTTGTAATTCCTTCTCCAGTAATGCTTTTAATAGGATAAAGCATATGAAGAAATGGATTTCCAAGAATAACATCATGGGATAAATTTTTAACCATTAAAAATGGCATTTCTAAACAAATTACTTTATTGCAGACTGCAGTATTTTGTAGCTTGTATTTTACAAGCATTTTACTACCATCTGCAGTATTTAGAATTTCAGTTGTTTTCGAGAAATATCTCGACGGAACAAGTCCTTCATTGATACAATTTAGGTATGCTCCAGAGTCAACCAATGCAATCACGGAGAAATAATACTCTCTATGAACAATAATGTTGACTTTGATATGCCATTTATGAGTAATAACTCTATAAATATTGACGAATGTTAAGGAGTTCATAGCTTCTAAAGATTTTTCTCATTCTTCACTGTTAGTTGCTTCATCTGTTTTAGATTCTAAAATGAGAACCCTGGATTTTAAATCACTTAATTCTTTTTAGAGATTTTTTACTTCATGCATTGAATTATTAATACAAGAAGAATCACTAATTTCTTCTTCTATAGGGGACTTAGGTCTCCTTAGAATTTCTTTGAGACTATAAGCCTCAGGTTCTTTTAATTTTAACTGCTTCTCAGGTTTTTTACTATACTGCTCAATATAATTTTGTAGCTTTTCTCTCCTTTCTTTCGGATCAGAAATTTGATCTATCATATCTAGTATAAAGTTTTGTTCATGGGTAAGAACAAATAACCCATTTTCTTTGCAAAGTGGTTTGTAATAATTAAAATTTCCACTGCAATCAGAATCATTTGACTCATCCTCAAATTCAGATTCATCGGTCTGATCCGGTTCATTTGTAGCGTAAAAACTATTTTTATCTGTAATAACAGACACTTCTAAATCTTGTCCTTCCTTATTAAGGAATAGTTTTTCTAAAGTTTTCTTTAGTCCTTCATCAACATCTAGACTATTAATTTTCTTTTTCAATTTACACTTATTAGCATAATGGCTTGGTTTCTAGCATTTCCAACATAGTGGAACTGTTTTTTGCTTAGGGTTTTCGGGTCTTTCTTTATTCTTTCGTTTAGGAATATATTTTTTCCTAGGATATTTACTAAAGTTTTCATAAACTTTATTAGTCTCTTTCTTGTAAGATTTGTTTTTTTTATTAGAATCACCAATGGAGGGTAATCTCATTTGTTCACAAAGATCACCAATAATTCTTTTTCCAATAAGTTTCTCCTTTTGGAGTTGGCGATGTAATTTTATTTCATTGCATAAATTTATGCCCTCAGCGACGATCTCAGAAGACAAGTCGCCGTAAGTGTATATGGAATAAGGAATAATTCCATTATGTTTTTGCGTAATCCTATTACGGACCTTTTCAGCCAAAAAATGAGGAAGTCCAGATAAAAATTTTTCTTTCCAAAATTCATTTTGGCTATCTTCTCTAGTAAAAGCTTTAGAAAGAAAAAAATCTTTATACCATTTAAACTGAGATAAGTTTTGACATCTTAAATTTATCAATTGTTCTCGAGATTTATCAAGTTGTAAAGATGTAGTCCCTATAAAATGTTTTGCTATTGTATATAATACCGTGTTGACACAATCGGTAACCTGGGTAGGTTGTCCGTTTTGTGTTTCAATTTTTATGGCTCGCAGAATATGCAATTTAGCCTCTTTAGGTAGGTGAAAATCCCACCAACCTTTCAATTGACCAGTGAAGCCTTGAATTAAGGATCTAGAAATACTCTCATCAGAAGCACCATTTGTTCTACAAGCAGTCGCATACATGGTCATGTAATTTAACACTGTTTGTATTTGGTACTCTGTCATACCATCAATATTCCATCCGGCAATTGAATTTCTATCAAACTGAACAGCATTGAACTCGTCACGCTGTTCAAGTTGGTGGTCAATGGGAGTTGGCCTATGATAATAAGGTTTTGCCGGAATATTGTAAACCAGTTTCTTCTTATAAGAAGTTAACTTATTAACTTGAAATTGATCTTCAGGTTGTTCGGATAAGAACAATTTTTCAAGCTGATCAATTTTTTCTTCTTCAGAATTAGAAGTTTCGGTATATTTGTCAGACTCGTTTTGCCCTAAAGGAGCACAATCCCATTGACATCCAACTTGAACAGCGTGACGAGTTCAATGCTGTTCAGTTTGATAGATATTCAATTGCCGAATGGAATATTGATGGTATGACAGAGTACCAAATACAAACAGTGTTAAATTACATGACCATGTATGCGACTGCTTGTAGAACAAATGGTGCTTCTGATGACAGTATTTCTAGAGCCTTAATTCAAGGCTTCACTGGTCAATTGAAAGGTTGGTGGGATTTTCACCTACCTGAAGAGGCTAAATTGCATATTCTGCGAGCCATAAAAATTGAAACACAAAACGGACAACCTACCCAGGTTACCGATTGTGTCAACACGCTATTATATACAATAGCAAAACATTTTATAGGGACTACATCTTTACAACTTGATAAATCTCGAGAACAATTGATAAATTTAAGATGTCAAAACTTATCTCAGTTTAAATGGTATAAAGATGTTTTTGTTTCTAAAGTTTTTACTAGAGAAGATAGCCAAAATGAATTTTGGAAAGAAAATTTTTTATCTGGACTTCCTCATTTTTTTGCTGAAAAGGTCCGTAATAGGATTAAGCAAATACATAATGGATTTATTCCTTATTCCATGTACACTTACGGCGACTTGTCTTCTGAGATCGTCGCTGAGGGCATAAATTTATGCAATGAAATAAAATTACATTGCCAACTCCAAAATGAGAAACTTATTGGAAAATGAATTATTGGTGATTTTTGTGAACAGATGGGATTACCCTCCATTGGTGATTCTAATAAGAAAAACAAATCTTACAAGAAAAAGACTAATAAAGTTTATGAAAACTTTAGTAAATATCCTAGGAAAAAATATATTCCTAAACGAAAGAAGAAAGAAAAACCCGAAAACCCTAAGCAAAAAACAGTTCCACTATGTTGGAAATGCCAGAAACCTGGACATTATGCTAATAAGTGTAAATTGAAAAAGAAAATTAATAGTCTAGATATTGATGAAGGACTAAAGAAAAATTTAGAAAAACTATTCCTTAATGAGGAAGGACAAGATTTAGAAGTGTATGTTATTACAGATAAAAATAATTTTTACGCTGCAAATGAATCGGATCAGACTGATGAATCTGAATTTGAGGATGAGTCAAATGATTCTGATTGCAGTGGAAATTGTAATTATTACAAATCACTTTGCAAAGCAAATGAGTTATTTGTTCTTACCCATAAACAAAACTTTATACTAAATATGATAGATCAAATTTCTGATCCGAAAGAAAGGAGAGAAAAGCTACAAAATTATATTGAGCAGTATAGTAAAATACCTGAGAAGCAGTTAAAATTAAAAGAACCTGAGGCTTATAGTCTCAAAGAAATTCTAAAGAGAGCTAAGTCCCCTATAGAAGAAGACATTAGTGAATTAAGTGATTTAAAATCCAGGGTTCTCATTTTAGAATCTAAAACAGATGAAGCAACCGACAGTGAAGAAGGAGAAAAATCTTTAGAAGCTATGAACTCCTTAACATTTGTTGATGGATATATGTCCAATTCGGGTTCGTATTTATATTTCGGGCCTCGTAAACACGTCAAAAATCACATTACGGTTTAGAAAACGTCTCCTAAGGGTCAAAACGGTCCGGAAGCGCAGTACACGCGTCCGGGTTGCGGCAATCCGGAAGTCCGGGTTGCACGGCAATCCGGACCTCGCCGAACTGCCCAAATTCGACGAGGTCCGGATTGCTCTATGGGTATTACGCGTACCCCCGATTACCGTTACGCGTAGAGAAGTCGAGTTCGCGCATTGCCAATATTGATGACGGTTACCGCTTGCCTTTGAACCATCATCAAACCGCTTCAAAACCGGGTCCGGTCCCAAGGTAGCCTATAAATAGGAGACCTTGGCCACCCATTTTCACACATCCTCTCATTTTGCCCAACTTTGGCATTTTGAGCTATAACTTCTCTCTAGAAATATTTTCTCTCTCTAGAGTTATCTATCTCCTTTTTAGCCCAATCGTGACTTAAGCGTCGGAGAGGGCTCCACTAGCACCACCCCCCCCCCCCCTCTCCGTGCTAGTATTGACCCTTTGTGTAGGAACGAGCCCCGCAGCTAAAGTGTGGAAGAGAAATAGGAGTAAGATGTGCCCAGACGCTAAGACTTGTGCTCAGACAACCGTTTCCTGAGACACTGACTTTTCCTGAGACACAGAAATTTCCCGAGACATAGCGTTAAGCCAAACACTCGTCATCGGCATTAGGCGAATACCTCATCGAGGCGAAGGGTGTCAGCCCAAAAACCCGAACAACCTAATCAGACAAGACGCGTTCATCCGACCCAGTTCAACCAGGACGCAACATTTGGCGCCGTCTCCGTGATTCGAACAAAAAGTTATCATACCGCAAATATATGACGAGTGATCGCAACCCTCCCGAATAGGTTAACGCGAGAAATGAAAGGAAAAGGCCTGGACATCCTAAGAAGCCTCCGGCAAGCAAAAGAGCAGGAGGTCAGAAGCCAGCCGAGACCTTCCCACATACCGAAAGCTACTTCCGTAGCTTCTTCCATGCCAACCGAGGATGTGCCCGACGCACAACACAACGTCCAAGAACCAAATGACGAGCATCGTCCACCCCCACCTAGTTTTGAGCCAGTGATGCATGATGATAATGAATTTCAGACAGAAACGACGCAAGGCGAACAACAAGGAACGGGAGCAAACCCGATGCCTTCGGTTAATCCAGTAATGATGGCTGTGCTGGAACAATTACTCTCATTCCACGAGTCACTGAAAAATCAAGGATATGCGGCCCAAACACCTCCAACCACCCAGGAACACGCAGCGCCGACAACAGAAATGTCGCAAGACACTACCCGCCAAGGCGGTCCATTCCAGGGCAGAAACCAACCAGGACGTTCTCACGTTCCAGAAGCAGTGTCCACCGCCTTATCCGGGCCAACCACAAACGTGCCTTTCGCACAGCAGGACCTTAAAGTCCAAAATACAGCATACATTGCACCCCACCTGGAAAAGATGGCAAACGTGCATATGATACATGAAGACTTTGACGCTGAAAACGAGAACTCATACGAGCAAGAAGCGTACGTTGCAAAGACAATGCACAAGACCGATGAAACTAACTTGGAGTATGTCGACATAAAGGATGCCGCCTTTGAAGATGTCATTGATTTTTCATCAAAGGACAAGGAGCACGTTGCATACCACGACGCCTTGCCCATAACCACGCAGAAGCCGATAAGAAGACAACTTGGATCCTTCCACATCCCTGTTGCCACATCCAATGCTTTCTTCACGCCAATAAGAAATGCATCCTTCGCATAATGCGACCAAGGAGCCCTCCAATACAAAGGTGTCAACCCGTCACCACCTCTGCCTCCAATCAACGGCCAAGTCTTGGCGACAGGGACAAAGTCTCGAGTCACAAGTCATCAAGACACACTGCACCAAAGAATAGATGGGCAATGCAAGGAAGGTACCTTCCAGTACCAACAACCAAGGCACGGAGCTGCACGCTCATGCAACCCGTACGTAATAGCATAACACCAAAAAGAAGCATGGAAACAACCTCCAAAGCAGAATCAAGCAAAACCGCCCTCAAGCGGTCAGCAAGGAAGAAATTGGCAGCCTCAGCCGAAAAAGCCTTTCCAAAGAGATTTCCAGAAACAAAGAGAAGTAAAGCTCGATGACTGCATTCCATTGAATGCACCGCTATCCGTGATATTGAAGGAAATGAAGGATGCGAACATGTGGAAAGAGCCAAACAGTTTCAGAAAAGGTCAGCTGGGGAAAGACAAAGACAAGTGGTGTGAAAACCACGAGGTCCTCGGCCACGAAACGGACAGCTGTGTCAGCCTACGTTCCCGCATTAACAGCTTCGTCCTCAAGGGAAAATTGAAGCAATTCGTCAATAAGGGCGACAACCCCCCAAAGAAGACTCAAGCAGAGTCATCAAAAATACACAAGGAAGGTCCTTCCACAAGGACAAGCCAAGACGATGCTGACATCTGTCACAAGGAGGGACGAGAAAAACCTGTTAATGACGATGATGTCCCGATCACGGGACTGACAACAAGAACCTTGAAGGCAATAATTGAAAAAGAGATACACGTTTCCTGGGAAAAGAGACAACCGCAACAAAAGAGGTCGTTCCAGTCAGACGGCCAAAGGCTCAAAGAGACCAATCTCGCCATACGTGTTCCATTGAACACACCGCTGTCTGTCATCCTGAAATAAATGAAAGAGACCAAGTTGTAGAAAAAGCCCTCTAAATTCCGCAAGGGCCCATTGGGAAAAGATGAAAGCAAATGGTGCGAAAATCACGAAGTGTATGGCCATGAGACGGACAGCTGTGTCAGCTTAAGATTCCACGTAAACAGCTTCATCTTAAAAGGAGAAATGAAGAAGTATATCGACCAAGGCGATAAGCATCAAAAGAAGCCTCACGAGAAGTCTTTAGAAAAAGGCAAAAGAAAAGAAAAGAAAAGAAAAGGCGAATGATAATCCACCTATCGCCAAACGCCGGAAAAACAACGTCACTTATGGAACCAATTGTGACGACTTATACAATCCTTGGAACGTGAAGGTGGAAGAAACAAATTTCAAACTTCCGGAAAACAAACTTCACCGCCCACTTGAGCCAACGACTGCCTTCCTTGGCAAGAATGTTGAAGAACAACGCAAGCAACGTAAAACTGGGGGTCATGACATCAACATTTGTTCATCCCCAAAGATGGAGATTGAAGAGCTCAACACGCTAGATGCACTGAGGAACTATGTGGCACGTGGCAGAGTCAACTTGCCAACAAATCACCTATGAAGACGTCAAACACATCAGCAATCCCTTTATCTCCTTTTTCGCATATCTACTTTAAGTCTTTTTAGATTAAGTACAACTTATGCTTATTAGCCTTAGTACTTTTCAAAAGAAGTGATCAGTAGACGCCTTCTTGTAATCTGTTGTACGAACTCCAAATATCTAATGAAGGTTAAATCTACTTTCGTAGGTACATTATTATATGACGCATGCTATCTTGGAATAACGCCAAGTAACAACTACGCACATATTAATTGCATCAACAACACAAGCTATTGCACTATGGACAACAAACGGCTTAGGTCATACAACATCCCCCATGCAACGGAGCCTCAAGCATTCTATACGCACAAGACTAAAAATCGTGTTGCAATAATAAATAAGGCGTGGGCATTACCCAAGTGACAACGTCATCAACATTGTTGAAGAAAGGAATTCAGGATACGCTCATATGTTATACGCACACCTGTGCCAAACCCATCACGAGAAAAGAGTTAGAAAATTATTTCCAACATCCAGCAAGTTTACCTTTGTCAAGACAAACAATAGCGGAATCCCCGTCATTGATGAAAACCCAAGGGCAGATCATGTACTGTCAGAAGATGAAGCAATAAAAACCATCAGGAAACAGCGGTACGACTGCCAAGCGATTTGGGGGCCACCAAGCTGACAAGTGCTCGGCATTCCACCGAAGTGAAGAAACAAATAATTACAAGAACACGCGGTACCTTTCTTCTAAGAAGGAAACACCAAGAATTGATCATATATAGGCATGTACATCATACAAAGGAGGCATCAACGCATATTAACTAGAGGACGCATACAATGATGCATAGTCGCTGTTCATACATACATATTCACAACCACATATAGCGGGTGATACTTGGAAAAGCTACGCTCCCAACATATACGCACCTGTCATGATCCGCACCTATCATGATCCGCACCTATCGTGTCCGCACTCAGGGAAGTTTCCTACACAAACAAGGAATCCTCGTATCAGATTCCTTTACTTTATTTATTATAGGGATTTAAATCAAATTGGTACCTGGGTTGACAGCCCAAAACGAATTGGTACCTCCACTAAATTTTCTGACAAATTGGTACCCGAGTTAACCTGGGTGTTGCACCGTTAGAATTTCTGGTTAAAACTAACGGAATCTCATTTTTGGCGCATGAAAAGACTAAAATACCCTTATTGCAGAATAGTTACGTAATAGCAATTCAAAACTTTGGAACCCAATATCTCACTCATTTCTTCATCTTTTTGGACAATTTTTTTTTTTGAAACCGTATAACTTTTCGAGATCTATGCAAGCCAAATAGTCTTAAAGTGATTTAACCAGTTTTTTTTTTTTAATAAACACCGGTTTCCATGTTAATTCATTCTTTTTTGTATAAAGCTCCACCGCATTCTAACACTTATCAACTTTGATCACCAAATTTTTTTACTAATTGGATTCCAATACTACAATCAAACCGTTGCTCTTGGATTCCAACACTTCTGTTTAAGAACCAAATTGATATTATACGTTTCATCCAAAAGAAAACAAAAGGCGAAAGTCTATCGAATTAATTATTATGCAATCTATAACTTACTAGAATTTTTCTTAATGTCTCCAGTAAACTATATTGATGTGTCTCTACATCAATAAACGTCACTACAAGAGAATATATGGATCTTAGCATGATAAGATACCAATTTTTTTGTTTATATATTTTTTGGACATGCTGAAAAATTGACCAGTTCTGCAGGTCTTCGATTTTAAAAGCCTGACATGGTCCAACATAAAATTGCAAATGGAACAGTTTTGGCAATATCTCGAAAGAAAATTTATTGTTTGTCTCTAGCCACATAGTGGTAAAATTATTTGTGTGGTTCTTTTAATGCAAGTTCATCTTATTTTCTCACATTACGGTCATCCCTCAGGATACTGAGAGTATCAATTTCCACATGTAGATTAAATGAGAAAATAAACTATTTCTTCTTGGTGTCCATTATAAAAGTTCTTCCAATACCCGTAAAAGTACTTTTCATATTGTTCTATTTCAAGTATGAAACATATTTATCTATCTAAGATCCATATGTTCTCTTGCAGTGACGTTTATTGATTTAGAGACACACCAATATAGTTTATTGGAGACATCAAGAAAAATTCCAGTAAGTTATAAATTGCATAACAATTAATTCGACAAACTTTCATTTTTGGTTTTCTTTTGGATGAAAGGTATAACATCAATTTGATTTTTAAACAGAAGTGTTGGAATCCAAAAGCAACGGTTTGATTGTAGTATTGGAATCCAATTAGTAAAAAAAGTGGGTGATCAAGGGTGATAAGTGTTAGAAATCGGTAGAGTTTGATACAAAAAAGAATGAATTAACATGGAAAACGATATTTATTGAAAACAAAAACTAGGAAAATCACTTTACGGCTATTTGGGTTGCATAGATCTCGAAAAATTGTGTGGTTTAAAAAAAAAACGTCTTAAAAGATGAAGAAATGAGTGAGATATTGGGTTCCAAAGTTTTGAGTTGCTATTATGTAGCTATTCTGCAATAAGGGTATTATGGTCTTTTCATGCGCCAAAAATGGGATTCCGTTAGATTTAACTAGAAATTTTAACGGTGCAACACCCCGGTTAACTCGGGTACCAATTTATCACAAAATTTAGTAGAGGTACCAATTTGTTTTGGGCTGTTAACTCAGGTACCAATTTGGTTTAAATCCCTTTATTATATGCATTACTAAAAAGAAAATTTCATGACTCCATATTTTTGCAAATTTATAAACATTGCAATTATCTGACAAAGGGCAACTCTGTTCGTAGGTATATGCTACACTATGATTACTACATGGGAATTACGCCAAGTAGTAACCTATGCACAAAAATCTACTTCAACAATACAAGCCAAGCACTGTGTTCAAGGAGGGATTTATGGTATACAACGCCAACATATCTATTATCTACACCAACAGGGAGTTTATTTCTCCATTCATAACATTGGCGTCTATCTCAAGAAGGTGCCGGCAACACAAGGCCATCGTGCTATGTGCACAGTCAACTTATATGTCGCAATGACAACTTGCGGATTATCTACAAAAAGGGACTTATAAAAATTCTCTACTCAAAGTGACGACTATTCCAAAGGCGTCAACAACAAGCAATATCTTGGATAAACACCAAGATCTACTAACAAAATGACGACTATTCCAAAGGCGTCAACAACAAGCAATATCTTGGATAAACACCAAGATCTACTATCAAAATGACGACTATTCCAAAGGCGTCAACAACAAGCAATATCTTGGAAAAACACCAAGGTCTACTATCAAAATGACGACTATTCCAAAGGCGTCAACTACAAGCAATATCTTGGATAAACACTAAGATTTACTATCAAAAGTAGAATGTTGAGGTATCCTCTTTGTAAAGACAAACCCCATGTTTACTTCTAAAAATGGCATGCTGCGAAATGCTCTTAGAAGCAAATCCTCATGTTCATAGCCATTCCCTGAATTGAAAATAGGGTGCGGCAAATGCAGTGATGGGACTGATCACCCCATCGTGGCAGAAGTCCTCTTGTTAGACGACAACCCCACAAATCAAAAATATGTATACTCTATTAAGGGTTCATACACCATGAAGACTTAAGCCTGAAAAAGGATAGCTTCATGTTATACGCTTTTTAAAGCAAACCTTGTATAAAACTCATCAAACTTACAAGTCGATTCTTGTATAACGTTATCTTGGTCTTTAGCATTTAACGCAACAATAGCAAAATAAACTTAAGTCTTGCTTCGTCAAGACGACACTGCTACATGTCAAAGGCCAAGTGCCAAGTATATAACTACCTGCAATGCTACAAGTACCAAGTGTACATAACACCCTACAATGCACAAGTCGCAACATCCTATGCTCTATCCATCTTGCCATGCCTTGGAATCTAACCAAGAGGGGCGCTCATAAAAACCTACAAGGCGCAAGTCGCAACATCCTATGCTCTATCCATCTTGCCATGCCTTGGAATCTAACCAAGAGGGGCGCTCATAACACTCAACAATGAGCGACATACAGTCGCAACTACGGACATCGTGTTCATCATCTAAGGATATCTATCCTATCTTCCAAGTCCAAAGCATACGGACAGCATAGATAACTCAAGGTATGAAATATTACTAACAAGTTATCACATGATTATTATTGAAAACAGGTCCAAGTGACGAAATATCATGCAAGCAAAGGTATGAAAAAAGAATTATCAACACAACATCAACCCATTCACAAAGGGTTCAACATGCTGGAAGCAGACAGCCTGACACCAACTAAGAGATAACATCATCTCTAAAGACCTATGGCAAAGAGTTCATAATGTCAACATCAAATGCAATTTCGTCATCCACACAAAGGACACGACAAGAATGGTTGCTTCAACTTCAACACAACATAGCTCTTCAACATAAGCGCGACAATCAGCAATGCATGCATCAAAATCAGCAGTCAACAAATACTTACCTCAATGGGAGTAACGCTCCTCCTTGGGCTGGTCCCTCGACCAGGGGGCAGAAGGCACCACCGCACGACCCTCAACTCTATCCCTTTATCACAAGAAGGAATTAGCACGGTCGTACTCGGCATAAAGAACTAAGAATCGCTCGAGGAACGCGCCCCTGCGTCGAATCTTTTGAGAATTGTGCTAAAACCAGAAACTGCAACCACGCGTTCGACAACACGAAAGCAACAATTTGGAAAATTAACAATTTCAAAGAAGATACAAGGCGACATCTTACTCACAAGCCCTTTACCGCGACCGTGTCCGGAGACTCCATAGTAGCGGGGGCACTTTTACGGACATTCCTCCCAACAAACAGATTACTGTACACATCGGCTATTTGCAAAGACAAGCTTTTTCCATCGAGTACAACCTACATTACAACATGATAAAAGTCATAAAGGACATCAACATCTACACTTAGTGCATTATTTAGCTGCTCAAACCATGTCGACATCCGAACACAGATTTACTCACAGGATGGAGATAGTGGACTTACTCAGGGTAACAGCCGTGGGAAGATTAATTCCGTCAAGAAGACAGCAAGATCTGATATCCTGGAAAATGCAACCAAAAATCCAGTCAGTGCGTAAACACGCATAAACACTTATGCAAACATTTATGCAACGGACGCTCCATGTGAGACAACTATGTACGTACAAGACTTGTTAGTCTTCGCGCAACAAGTAACAAGCATCACCATAGGGGGGCAACCTCTTCAACACATTAACCTTGCATGACAACATCGAGCTCATACTCACAGCATACACGATTACAAGGGTGGAATATTTTCTAAGTGTTTTGCTCAGGATGACAGTCAGCATATTGCAAGCTGTCAGCATATTGTCAGGAGTTGGAATATAACCTGTGTTCGCATCAAGCATATGGATACAACGTACATAGCAAGGGATGGTGAAAATATTCTAAGTGTGGGGGAAAATACGCACATACGTGTACATTCATACATGTCGACAAGGATGCATGTCGACAAGAAGAAAGTATTTTCTAAGTGTTTCCATGTACGTTCATACATGTTGACAAGGATTCATGTCGACAAGAAGAATGTATTTTCTAAGTGTTTCCATGTACGTACATACATGTCGACAAGGATGCATGTCGACAAGGAGAAAATATTTTCTAAGTGTTTCCATGTACGTACATACATGTCGACAAGGATGCATGTCGACAAGGAGAAAATATTTTCTAAGTGTTTCCATGTACGTACATACATGTCGACAAGGGAAGAATATTTTCAAAGTGTTTCCATGTACGTACATACATGTCGACAAGGGAAGAATATTTTCTAAGTGTTTCCATGTACGTACATACATGTCGACAAAGATGGATTGCATACAACAAGTAGCTATGCCTCCTAAGCATTCCTACTGTTGCGTCCTGGATGAACTGGGTCGTATGGACGCGTCTGTCTGAGTAGGTTGTTCGGGCCTTGGGCTGACACCCTTCGTCTGGAAGAGGTTTTCGCCTTGTGCCGATGACGAGTGTTTGGTTTTATCGCTGAGTATCGAAAAGGTCTGTGTCTCAGGAAATGGCGGTCTGGGCACTGGTTTTAGCGTCTGGGCACATCTTTCTCCTATTTCTCTTCCTCCTCTTAGCCGCGGATCGGTCGTTCCTGCACGAAGGGCCAGTACTAGTACGGGGGGGGGGGGGGGGTGGTGCTAGTGGAGCCCTCTCCGATGCCTAAGTCACAATTTGGGCTAAAAAGGTAATCTTAGAGAGAGAAAGTATTTCTAGAGAGAAGTCAGAGTTCAAAATACCAAAGTTGGGCAAATGAGAGGATGTGTGAAAATGGGTGGCCAAGGCCTCCTATTTATAGGCTTCCTTGGGACCGGACCCGGTTTTGAAGCGGTTTGATGACGGTTCAAAAGCAAGCGGTATCCGTCATCAATATTGGCAATGCGCGAACTCAACTTCTCTACGCGTAACGGTAATCACGTGACGGTAATCGCGTAATACCCGTAGAGCAATCCGGACCTCGCCGAATTTGGGCAATTCGGCGAGGTCCGGCTTGCCGCGCAACCCGGACACGCGTAACGCGCTTCCGGACCGTTTTGACCCTTGGGAGGCGTTTTTCAAGCCGTGATGTGATTTTTGACGTGTTTACGAGGCCCAAAACATAAATACGAACCCGAATTGGACACATATCCATCACTTGCCCCCGAGTCAAGTAACGGTTTAAAACCTTTCTTGACTCTATTTTGAGTTAGGGTACGTGTCCAATTTGAGCTTGACGCCCAACCTTCCGGTTTTGATTGTCGGTGGGACATAGAAGTCTTGATTTCGTCCATCCTTTGATTTTTTGACCGAGTGACTTTATTTCCTGTCATCGCGATTAGTGCAAATAGAGAATGCGCGTATGTAACGTGCAAACATGATTACCGCTAATGATATAAGCAATTAGTAATATGTCATGCGGACATGATTTTTATCAACATGCATGCACAAGTAACGGTCATGGCAAGAACGTAATTACGTGATGCTAGAAATATAATCCGTATACTCTAAAATGACTTAGCGATTAATGAATCATGAATAATGCAATATGCAAACATGCATGTAGAATAACGAATTTTATATGCGTAATACCAAAATAATCATGTGCGTAGAGATAAATACTTAGAAGAGGGTGGAGTATACTGTAAGCACTTAGGCGTGGGTGTAGATGAATTACTCCTTTGATCCTTATCATCAAGGAATCTTTTGGGATATGTGATTACACTAATCCCCAATCATTCTTCCAGCTCTTTGAGAATTCATTCTTCATCCTTCTTTGCAGGTAATTGCTCCACCATTTCTAGAAACTATTTGCTTGTTCATAGTTTCTTCACCGTCGTAAACTTTAGGTGCATCCCGAAAGTTACGTGTTTGATTCTTACCTTGTTTTCAGAAATTGACACCACCAATCGACTAAGATCATCGCGAGGATTCCGGCGCCGCCTTCAGAATCGCCAGACGACACCGGACGCGCCCTCACGCGCCGTCGCGTGTAACCCACGCGCCGCCTTCCCGTGCTCCGTTCGCCGCGGTCCTTACCTTTCTGAAATCGTCTCGACGAGTGGAGTCCATTGTGATACTTTTTGTCACATTTTGAGGTAGTCTGAAAACTCGATTTTACAGGACAGCTTCGACTTGATTTTTGAATGTTGCCGTATTGTTGTTCCTTTGAACTATTTGTCGTTGTTGTTGCATAGAGTTGCTCACTGGTGTTTGTATGTTGAATAATTGCTGGTTGGTTGTTGTTGCTATTGTAGTTAGCTCATGCCTTAGATGATTTTTTTACCTCCGTGGATAGTTGTGGTAAAATTCCCCCATTGGACATATTGCCCCATGCCTTCGCGTAAAGGCCTTTTGGTCAGTACGTGTAGTTTTTTTCCCTTAACGGGTTTGTTGGTTGTCGGAAGTTGCCAAACGTCTTTGGGAGTAGTCGTTTGTCATCTTGATGCCTTAGAAAAATATTTTTCCTATGTGTTGTCGTGTTTGCTCTTCGCGTTTCGCCACGTTAATCGCACCGCTTGCATGATAGCTTCTTGGGACGTTGGGCACTTTTGTTGCACGTATCAACTTTGCTATGCGCGTTGAAAATTGCTATGCGCGTTGACTTTGCTATGCGCGTTGACTTTTGCTATGAGCGTTGACTTTTGCTATGCACGTTGACTTTTGCTATGCGCGTTGACTTTGACGTGTAGACTTCTTGGTTGGTTTTTGCAGATTGTGAAGTCGTAGTAACCTCTTGTGGAACTCCTTTCTTTTTGATCGAATTGCCGCTATGAGTAAGTCCACCACTCCTCTATCGCAGACTCCTTTTAATTCTGACGTTGAGGATGACTTGGAGGTAGATTTGGTTTCACAAGTAGATAGTGTTTTGGGCACTGATGAGGGCGTAGTTGCTGAGCCTTCTGTTGAGGTACCTCCCGTCGAAGAGACGGAAGTGTTGGTGAGGTACTACACTAACCGTTTGAATAGATCCTTGTTTGCCCTGTATGCGAGTGCTTCCGGACTTGACCCTTGTGTAGAGGTTGTTTACCCCTTTGATGCACTTCGTGAGAGTAGTTTACGAGATGCTACTCCTCCACCTATAGATTTGTCCATCGTATACACATCTCACGTTAGGGAGGGTTTGCGGTTTCCCTATTGCTCTGACCTGATTGAGCTTTGTAGCGGTTATGGGATTTCCCCCTTAGATCTTGCGCCCAATGGAATTCGGGTATGGACTTGCTTTAGAGTGCTGTTTCACAGGCAGTCATTGTTGCGTCCTGGATGACCTGGGTCGTGGGGAAGCGTCTGTTCGTATGGTTGAGCGGGTATTTGGGCTGTAACCCTTCGTCGGAAAGAGGTTTATGCCAC
The DNA here is from genome assembly GCA_036873135.1 of Clarkia xantiana subsp. parviflora. NCBI lineage: Eukaryota > Viridiplantae > Streptophyta > Magnoliopsida > Myrtales > Onagraceae > Clarkia > Clarkia xantiana. The sequence continues at coordinate 23,790,624 of JAPTYO010000012.1, forward strand.
TGACGAGTGTTCGGTTAAGTCCCGGAAAGGTCTGTGTCTCAAAGCGCGGTTGTGTCTCAAGGGCGTCTGAGTCTCAAAATGCGGTGATTTGGCACAAATTCGGATGTCTGGGCGACGATTCCTGCACAAAGGACCAGTGCTAGCACGGAGAGGGGGGGGGGTGGTGCTAGCGGAGCCCTCTCCGAAGCTTAAGTCACTATAGGGCTAAAAGAGTAATTCTAGAGAGAGAAAATATTTCTAGAGAGAATTCAGAGCTCAAAATAACAAAGTTGGGCAAATGAGAGGATGTGTGAAAATGGGTGGCCAAGGCCTCCTATTTATAGGCTTCCTTAGAACCGGACCCGGTTTTAAAGCGGTTTGATGACGGTTCAGAAACAAGCGGTAATCGTCATCCATATTGGCAATGCGCGAACTTGACTTCTCTACACGTAACGGTAATCTCGGAAACGGTAATCGCACGATACCCGCAATGCAATCCGGACCTCGTCGAATTTGGGCAATTCGGCGAGGTCCAGATTGCCGCGCAATCCGGAGGTCCGGGTTGAAAATGCAATCCGGAGGTCCGGTCAGGACGCGCGTAACGCACTTCCGGACCGTTTTGACCATTTGGGAGACGTTTTCCGAGCCGAGATATAATTTTGACGTGTTTACGAGGCCCGAAATATAAATACGAACTCGAATTGGGCACATATCCATCACTTGCCCCCGAGTCAAGTAACGGTTAAAAACCTTTCTTGACTCTATTTTAAGTTAGGATACGTGTCCAATTTGAGCTTGACGCTAACCTTCCGGTTTTGATTATTGGTTGGATGTTGGAGTCTTGATTTCGTCCGTCCTTTGATTTTCTGACCGAGTGACTTTATTTCCTGTCATTACGGTTAGTGCAATAGGGAATGCGCATAAATAACGTACAAACATGATTATCGTTAGGGACACGTCATGCGGACATGCTTCTATCAACGTACATGCATAAGTAACGGTCATGGCAAGAACGTAATTACGTGACGTAAGAAATATAATCCGTATACTTCTCAAATGACTTAGCGATTATTAAATCATGAATCATGCGATATGTAAACATGCATGTAAAATGACGGATTCGATACGTGTAACACCAAAACAATCATGTATGTAGAGATAAATACTTAGAAGAGGGCGGAGTATACCGTAAGTACTTGTAGGTGCATTACTCCTTTGATCCTTATCATCAGCGAGTCTCTTGGAAGTAGTCGTTTGTTGCTTTGATGTCTTAGAGAAATATATTTCCTTAAGTGTTGTCGTATTTGTTCTTCGTGGTTCGTCATATTAGCCGCATCGCTTGCATGATAGCTTCTTGAGATGTTGGTCCTTTTTTCTGCACGTACCAACTTTGCTATGCGCGTTGACTTTGGCTATGCGAGTTGACTTTTGCTACGCGCGTTGACTTTGGCTATGCGCGTTGACTTTTGCTACGCGCATTGGCTTTGGCTATGCGCGTTGACTTTTGCTACGCGCGTTGACTTTTGGCACGCGCGCTGACTTTGGCTATGCGCGTTGACTTTGGCTACGCGGGTTGACTTTGGCTATGCGCGTTGACTTTTGCTACGCGCGTTGACTTTGGCTATGCGCGTTGACTTTTGCTACGCGCGTTGACTTTGGCTATGCGCGTTTGACTTTTGCTACACGCGTTGGCGCTAATGGTTGAGCGTCAGGTATAGACTGTTGGGCATTGCCTGCAAGTATGCTAAAACACTTAGGAAATATTTAAGCGATATCTAATACTTGTTACCATAGATGTCGTCGTATGAGCTTTGTCGATGAGCGTCGTAGGTGTGATTAGGAGGCATAGCTACTCGCTGTATGCAATCCATCTTTGTCGACATGTATGTACGTACATGGAAACACTTAGAAAATATATTCTCTTTGTCGATATGCATCCTTGTCGACATGTATGTACATACATGGAAACACTTAGAAAATATTTTTCTCTTTGTCGACATGCATCCTTATCGACATGTATGTACATACATGGAAACACTTAGAAAATATTTTTCTCCTTGTCGACATGCATCCTTGTCGACATGTATGTACGTACATGGAAACACTTAGAAAATATTTTTCTCCTTGTCGACATGCATCCTTGTTGACATGTATGTACGTACATGGAAACACTTAGAAAATATTTTTCTCCTTGTCGACATGCATCCTTGTCGACATGTATGTACGTACATGGAAACACTTAGAAAATATTTTTCTCCTTGTCGACATGCATCCTTGTCGACATGTATGTACATACATTGTGTGTGCGTATTTGCCCCCGCACTTAGAATCTTTTCACCATCCCTGGCTACGTATGCTGTATCCGTATGCTTGATGCGAACACAGGTTATATGCCAACTCCTGATAATACGTTGACACGTGGTTGTATGTTGACAGTTTGCAATATGCTGACTGTCATCCTGAGCAAAGTACTTAGAAAGTATTCCACCATTGTAATCTTGTATGCTGCGAGTATGAGCTCGATGTCGTCATGCAAGTTTAATGTGTTGAAAAGGTTACCCCCTTGCGTGATGCTTGTTACTTGTTGCACGAAGAATAATAAGTCTTGTACGTATGTGGTTGTCTCACATGGAGCGTCTGTTGCATAAGTGCTTGAATAAGTGTTGGTGCGTGTTTGCGCACTGAGTGGATTGTTGATAGCATTTTCCAGGATATCAGATCTTGCTGTCCTCTTGTCAGAATTAGTCTGCCCACGGTTGTTACCATGAGTAAGTCCACTATCTCCATCTTGATGGGAAAAATCTTGTCTTTGCGGATAGCTGATGTGTATAGAAATCCATTTGTTGGGAGGAATGTTCATACAAGTGCCCCCGCTACTCTGGAGTCTTCGGGCACGGTCGCGGTAAAAGGCTTGTGAGTAAGACGTCTCATTGTATCTTCTTTGAACTTGTTAATTTTCTAAGTTATCGCTGGCTGCAGCTTCTGTTTTTAGCATAATCTTCGAAAGATCCGACGTAGGGGCGCGTTCCTCGAGCGATTCTTAGTTCTTTATGCCGAGCATGACCGTGCTAATTCCTTCTTGTGATAAAGGAAATAGAGTTGAGGGTTGTGCAGTGGTGTCTTCTGCCCCCCGGTCGAGGGACCGGCCCAAGGAGGAGCGTTACTCTTACTGAGGTAAGTATTTGTTGATTGCTGATTGTCGCCCTTATGTTGAAGAGCTATGTTGTGCTGAATGTTGAAACAATCATTCTTGTCGTGTCTTCTGTGTGGATGACGACACTGCATTTGATGTTGACATTATGAACTCTTTTCCATAAGTCCTTAGAGATGATGTTAACTCTTGGTTGTTGTCGGGCTGTCTGCTTCCAGCATGTTGAGCCCTTTGTGAATGGGTTGATGTTGATAATTCTTTGTTCATGCCTTTGCTTGCATGATATTTCGTCACCTGGACCTGTTTTCAATAATAATCATGTGATAACTTGTTAGTAATATTTCATACCTTGAGTTATCTATGCTGTCCATATGTTTTGGTTTTGTAAGATAGGATATATATCCTTAGATGATGATCATGATGTCCGTAGTTGCGACTGTATATCGCTCATTGTTAAGTGTTGTGATCGCCCCTCTTGGTTAGATTCCAAGCATGGCGAGATGGGTAGAGCATAGGATGTTGCGACTTGCGCATTGTAGGTTTTTGTTTGGAGAAGACGGTGGTGACACTAATGTGCAACTTCTGCCTGTTCCTCCCAGTTCTGTCAGAGATGATGGCATTCTTTAATCTGTGCCATCTTTTGGATATGTTAAACTTGTTTCTGAGTCTGTTTGCCCCCCGACTTCTATGCTTGGACACTTGTTGTAGTTGTTCCTTAGTTGTTGCTTACGACTTGTTCGCTTTGAACTACGTCGTCTGAACCTGCTTTATACATAGTAGTTTGCATGATAACTTGTTAGTAATATTTCATACCGTTATCACTTACTGTGTTTATTGAATGTGGATGACTAGTAACGTAGACATAGTCCTCGCAGTCGTGACCGATAGCCACTTCTTGATTGATGAGTTGAGATGCTCTCCTGATTACTTGCATGATGCATTATACATATTGCCCTTCTTTCCTGAATAGCTTGCCGCTATATGTGTTGCAACCTGCCAAGTATTCGTATAGCAATATTTCTCAACAAGTAGTGTATTTGAAAGGTGTTATCTTAGCTAAGAAAGATACTAGTTTATACCGTCTCTTAGTTCCACTCTAAGGCGACGTTGTACAAGACTCGACTTGTAAATTTTATGAGTTTTAAACAGGGTGCGCACCTGCCAGCGTGTATCAACCCGCGCTGGGGACGCATACGTAGAAACATTTTAGTATTTGAAAGGTGTTATCTTGGCTAAGCAAGATACTAGTTTATACCGTCTCTTAGTTCCACTCTAAGGCGACGTTGTACAAGGCTCGACTTGTAAATTTTATGAGTTTTAAACAGGGTGCGCACCTGCCAGCGTGTATCAACCCGCGTTGGGGAAGCATACGTAAAAAATTTTAGTTTTTGAAGAAGTATTTTGTGAACCCTAAAAAGCTTGTTGATAAAATATTTGAAAAAATATTTTGGCATTGGATGTGATATACCCAAAAAACCGTGTTGATAAAATTTTTGGAAAGGTGTTTGATACATAAAATATTTGATAAAACATTTGACAAAATATTTGGTAAAATATTTGAAAAAATATTTGTGATACATGATTCCTGCGTCCAGGTACCATGTAACACTTTTTTGAAAATATGAATTGTGATGCATGCTTTCTGCGTCCAGGAACCATGCAACACGGTTTGAAAATCTGTCGTACGGAATTGTCATCTAATCAGAGGACTTTTGCCGTATAAAGCGAACCCTGACCAGGAATTCGTAATATGGGATTGTCGTCTATCAAGAGGACATTCGCCATAAAGAGTGAGCCCTTTAAATAGGAATTCACACTTGTTATAATGTGGGGTCGTTGTCTAACCAGAGAACTTCCGCCACTTATGGGGTGATCAATCCCGTATGCCCATCCTGTTCTGAATCCAGGGAATGGCTATGAACATGAGGATTGTCCTCTAACCAGAGATGTCACAGCATGTCATTTTTTAGAAGTAAACATGGGGCTTGTCTTTTTAAAAAAGAGGATACCTCAACATGCTATTTTGATTGATGGCTTTGTGTTGTCGGCACCTTCTTGAGATAGACGCCTATATTATGAATGGAGAAATAAACTCCCTGTTGGTGTAGATAATAGATATGTTGGTGATTGTATACCATAAATGCCTCCTTGAACACAATGCTTAGCTTGTATTGTTGAAGTAGATTTTCGTGCAGAGGTTACTACTTGGCGTAATTCCTGAGTAGTAATCGTAGTGTAGCATGTATCTACGAGCAGAGTTACTTTTGTCAGATAATCGCCATTTTTATAAGTTTGCAAAAGTATGAAGTCATGAAATTTTCTTTTTAGTTATGCATATAATAAGTAAAGTAAAGGAATCTGATACAAGGATTCCTTGTTTGTGTAGGAAACTTCCCTGAGTGCGGATATGATAGGTGTAGATCATGATAGGCATGTATATATGTTAGGTAGAATTGCCGAGCACTTGTCAGCTTGGTGCCCCCCAAGTCGCTCGGCAGTTGTATCGCTGTTTCCTGATTGTTTATATTTTTTCATCTTCTAATAGTGCATGATCTGTCCTTGTGTAATGCCCCCGCCTTGTTTATTATTGCGACACAATTTTTAGTCTTGCGCGTATAAAATGCTTGAGACTTTGTGTTGTTGACGCGAGTAATATGTGCATAGTTGTTACATGGCGTTATTCCAAGGTAATATGCGTCATAATAATGTACCTACGAAAGTAGATTTAACCTTTATTAGATATTTAGAGTTCGCACAACGGATTACAAGAAAGCGTCTACTGATCACTTCTTTTGAAAATTACTGAGGCTAATAAGCATGAGTTGTACTTAATCTTTAAAAGATTTAACATAGATATGCGAAAAAGGAGATAAGGAAGATAAAGGGATTGCTGATGTGTTTGACGTCCTCATAGGTGATTTGTTGGCTAGTTGATTCTGCCACGTGCCACATAGTTTCTCAATGAATCTAGCGTGTTGAGCTCTTCAATCTCCCCTTTTGGGGATGGACAAATGTTGATGTCATGCCCCCAAGTTTTACTTTGCTTTTGTTGTTCTTCAACATCTTTGCCTAGGAAGGCAGTCGTTGACTCAAGTGGGCGGTGATGTTTGTTTTCTGGGAGTTTGAGATTTGCTTCTTCTGCATCCATACTCCAAAGATTGTACAAATCGTCACAATTGGTTTCATAAGTGACGTCTTTCTGGCGTTTGGCGATAGGTGGATTATCATCCGCCTTTTCTTTTCCCTTGCCTTTTTCTGAAGACTTCACACGAGGCTTCCTTTGATGCTTATTGCCATGGTCGATATACTTCATCATTTTTCCTTCTAAGATCAAGCTGTTTACATGAAATCTTAAGCTGACACAGCTGTCTGTTTCATGGCCATATACTTCGTGATTCTCGCACCATTTGCTTTCATCTATTCCCAATGGGCCATTGCGGAATTTAAAGGGTTTTTTCCACAGCTTGGTCACCTTCATTTCTTTCAATATTTCGGACGACGGGGCTTTCAAAGGAATGCAGTCAGTGAGGTTTACTCCTTTTGGCTTCTGGAAATTTCCTTGAAGAGGTCTTCTTGGCTGAGGCTGCCAATTTTTTCCTTGCTGACCGCTTGAGGGCGGTTTTGCTTGATTCTGCTTTTGGGGTTGTTTCCATGCCTCTTTTTGGTGTTGTGCTATCACGTACAGGTTGCATGAGCGTGCAGCTTCGTGCCTTGGCTGTTGGTACTGGAAGGTACCTTCCGTGCATTGCCCTTGTATTCTTTGGTGCAGTGTGTCTTGATGACTTGTGAGTCGAGACTTTGTCCCTATCGTCTCAACTTGCCCGTTGATTGGAGGCAGAGGAGGTGACGGGTTAACACCTTTGTATTGGAAGGCTTCTTGGTTGCATTGTGCGGAGAATGCATTTCTTGTTGGAGTGAAGAAACTATTGGATGTGGCAACAGGAATGTGGAAGGATCCAAGTTGTCTTTTTATCGGCTTCTGCGAGGTTATGGGCAAGGCGTTGTGGTATGCGATGTGCTCCTTGTCTTTTGATGAGAAATCAATGACATCGTCAAAGGCGGCATCTTTTATGTCAACATACTCCAAGTTGGTGTCATCGGTCTCGTGCATTGTCTTTGCGGTATGTTAGCTTTTTGTTCGAATCACGTAGACGGCGCCAATGTTGCGTCCTAGATGAACTGGGTTGTGGGGACGCGTCTGTTCATATGGTTGAGCGGGTATTTGGGCTGTAACCCTTCGTCGGAAAGAGGTTTATGCCACTGACGAGTGTTCGGTTAAGTCCCCGAAAGGTCTGTGTCTCAAAGCGCGGTTGTGTCTCAAGGGCGTCTGAGTCTCAAAATGCGGTGATCTGTGCACAAATCCGGATGTCTGGGTGACGATTCCTGCACAAAGGACCAGTGCTAGCACGGAGAGGGGGGGGGAGGGTGTGGTGCTAGCGGAGCCCTCTCCGAAGCTTAAGTCACTATAGGGCTAAAAGAGTAATTCTAGAGAGAGAAAATATTTCTAGAGAGAAGTCAGAGCTCAAAATACCAAAGTTGGGCAAAGATAGGATGTGTGAAAATGGGTGGCCAAGGCCTCCTATTTATAGGCTTCCTTAGAACCGGACCCGGTTTTAAAGCGGTTTGATGACGGTTCAAAAACAAGCGGTAACCGTCATCCATATTGGCAATGCGCGAACTTGACTTCTCTACACGTAACGGTAATCGCGGAAACGGAAATCGCACGATACCCGCAATGCAATCCGGACCTCGTCGAATTTGGGCAATTCGGCGAGGTCCAGATTGCGAGCAATCCGGAGGTCTGGTCCGGACGCGCGTAACGCAATTTCGGACCGTTTTGACCCTTTGGGAGACGTTTTCCGAGCCGAGATGTAATTTTGACGTGTTTACGAGGCCCGAAATATAAATACGAACTCGAATTGGGCACATATCCATCAGTCATGGCATTATTCTCCCACCCTCTTTCGCTGCTTCTATCAGCTTAAGAGTCCGGACTTTGCGGGGTTGTGTAGCGTGAAAGTACGCTGGCCGAACTTGCAAGGTGATGGGTCTGAGGAAGTTGGCCTTCGTGAAGCCAAGTGGGATTCCAGTCACCAATTGGTCGCCGCCGCGGATCGATCTGCCAATCATTGGAGGCACCATTGCTTTTTTACACATTGTTGGATCACGGGCGAAGCTCCGTTACGTCCTTGACGGAAAGCTTTGGACTCCTGGGCTCCGCGTAATCCTGCAAAAGGGGATGACATGGGTGGTGACCCAGAATCCCTCTCCGATGCTTAAATGAGTATATGATCAATGGGGTGGCTGCAGTAATCTAAGTGCGTATTAGATGATGTGTTTTCTGAGGTAACTTCCTCCTTTATATAGGAGGGGAAGTTACTCAGTTACCTGTGACCGTGATTAGCCGTTTTGCCCATGATTCCGTATATCTCGCTACGATTCCGTATATCTCGTTCGGGATTCCGTAGATTTCGCCCCACGCTCCGCGTATCTTACCCATACTCCGCGTATCTCGGGCACGCCCTGCGTATCTCGGGGAAGTTTATCTATATCTTTAACCGTCGTCCCATTACTCTATCTAGTAGGCGGGTTTCTCGGTCTTATCCTCTGATCGCAAGTCTCGACTCCTGTCGGGGACTCCAGAGTTATCTCATTCTAGGTCACCACCCAGGACCCTTTGTCTCACGAGACAGGTCCAGCCTCTGCGGGGCTTTTATCATCGGGGCCTTTACTAAGGCATATCGGGGCCTACTCAGAGGCTTCTCGTCGGGAGTATTCAATTCATATATCGGGACCACTAAAGTCGGGACCCTTCATACTGGGCCTCTGGGCCTTCCAGGCTTTTCACGAGGCCCACTGGACCTACTCGCCGTCCATTGGCTGTTAACGGGGCTAACGATTACATCGGAACCCATCATTTGCCCCCAAGACATGGGGGACTTTTAGTTCGTCGTGTCTTCCAGTTCCGGATCTTCTGACCTCGCTGTCGGAGGCTTTTGTCTTCATACCTCTTGATACTACCATTGGAGGTTTTTGTCTCTATACCTCCCGATACCGCCATCGGAGGCTTTTATCCTTACATCTCCCGATACTGCTGTCGGGGACTTTTATCTTCAGACCTCTTGATATCTTGATTGGAGGTTTTTACCTTACGCGCAATTGTCGAATTCCAGAGTTTCTCACTCATGACTGCCTTGGGCCCACTGGACTTTGTGGGCAGTTGCCAAATCCGAGGAGACTCCTCGGTTACTGCAGCATTAAATGCTAGGGATTATGAAACGACGCTCACACCAGCGTGACGGCTACTTTCTGAAAAGGCACTCATTACGTCACCAACGTCTCTTCCGTACAGTCCTCATAATCTCGACGATCAAGATTAAATCGTTTCATCTTCAACGGTCTAGATTGAGTCCGTTCAGTTTGTCTTTTTGCTTATAAAAGCTAAAACCCTGGTACTATTCTCCTTCACCGTTTCAATTTCAGGAAGTTCAGCCATTTTCGAACTCGAAGCTTCTTCTCCCAGTTTCTTTTGCTCTTCAAGTGATCCAAGACTGTACAATGTCTGGTAAGGTTTTCTTCTCTGTTGTTCGCCTTCGTCTTTACTTAGTTTGATTGTAGTTTTCCGAACAAACCTAACATTCCTTTCAATGACTGATTTCAGATAGTGGATCCGGTTTCGAGGGAAGGAAGCCTTTCAACTTCGACTATGTTCTGAACCAAATTTTCAGCACTGCTTATGATGCAGCTCTCCGGGAAGGATGTATCATTTTCACCAGAGAAGCCGATGCTCAAGGCCGGAAATGCATACCACAAGTTCAGAGTGAAGAGGAGCTACTTCTTCATCGGAAACTTCTCGATCCCATGACCCCGATAGCCAATCCTCCAACGGCTGACCCTGTGGAGCCTTCTGCCACTAACTTTGTGGACCCAGCTCCCTTTGATGCCGACGATAAAGACCAAGCTTAATGCTCTATCTTTCAGTCCTTGTAGTTTTTCTCCTTGACATTTTGTATCGAACCTCTTTGGCCTTCGAGCCTTTATATAAGCAGTTCCTTTTATCTATTTTGGTCCCGATAATCTTTTGTGCTATTTAAAGCGACTTTAGACTCGTTACTCAGAACGTTCCGATGCACCACTTGAGATGACTTCATACGTCCTCCTGACGCTTTATTCTAGACTTTACCACTTAAGGTTTCTCGTCCTATCGGGATTTCACCACTTAAGGTTTCTCATCCAATCGGGACTTCACCAGTTAAGGTTTTTCATCCAATCGGGACTTCACCACTTAAGGTTTCTCATCCAATCGGGACTTCACCACTTAAGGTTTCCCATCCAATCGGGACTTCACCACTTAAGGTTTCCCATCCAATCGGGACTTCACCACTTAAGGTTTCTCATCCCTGCCTTTCAAGGCCATTTTCCACATCACTTAAGATGATTTTTCCCACCTCTTAAGGCTTTTACCGCGCCAAATTTAGAAGACTTTAATCGTACCCCTTAAGGGCTTTTATCGCGTCTTTTCAGACGGCTTAATCGTTCAGACGGCCCTATTCGTACCTAGGCTTTTGGTTGCATCATAAAGACGACTTACGCATACCCCGTAGGGCTTTTGTCCGTACCTGTTAAGGCTTTTTGTCGCGCCATAAAGGCGACTTACTCATACCCCGTAGGGCTTTTGTCCGTACCTCGTAAGGCTTTTTGTCGCGTCCTTCAGGACGTCTTACTAACAGTTAGAATAAATCTAATTTGATCGGAAGCAACTTCTTTTATTCATAAATAACTCAAAGTTTCGCTTACATCGGATTGATAGATAACTTGCGCCATTCGCGGCGACTTACTATCAAACATGATACTTCTTCAAGTGTTCGCCACTGAAGGAATGTTTCAACGTCTTGCCATCAAGGTCCTCTAGCTTGTACGCATTTGGGGCTGGCATCCCTACGATCTTGTAGGGTCCTTCCCATTTCGGCGATAGCTTGTTGATTCGATCTTGATGAACGAACTCGTTCCTCCGCCAGACAAGTTCTCCAACGAAGAATTGTCGGGACTTGACACGTCGATTATAATATCGGGCTGTTGCCAGACGCATCCGAGCCTGGACTTCATCAGCCTTCCACCTTTTCTCCTCGAGCAAGTCTAAGTCTAGACGTCTCATTTCCTCGTTTGTCAGGGGCTCGTAATATTTCGCGCGATGGGACGCCACCGCTATCTCCACGGGAGCGACTGCCTCAGTGCCATAGACCAGGCCAAACGGAGTTTCCCCCGTCGATTGCTTGGGTGTTGTTCTAACAGCCCACAGCACATTTTCAAGCTCATCCAGCCAATGGCCCTGCAAGGCGTTCTTCTTCAAGCCATCCATCACGATCTTGTTGGCTGATTCTACTTGGCCATTGGTCTGAGCATGTCGGACTGAAGCGGTCCGATGCTCGATGTTCAATTCCTCCAGGTACTCCTTCAACTGAGCCCCATTGAATGGAGGGCCATTGTCGCTGACCAACACTCGAGGAACCCCATACCGGGATATGATCTGAGTTTGAAGGAACTTGAGGATCTGCTGTCCCGTCGTCTTGGCTAATGCCTTAGCCTCTATCCATTTCGAGAAGTAATCGATGGCCACGAGCAAGTAATTGCACTGACCTTTCGCTTGGGGAAGAGGTCCTACCAAGTCAATGCCCCATTGCGCGAAGGGCATCAAGTCCTGATGGGCATCAAGTCCGCGGCGGGAGCCACGATATTCGGAGCGTACCTTTGGCATGCATCACAGGATCGGACAATTGCTGTCGCCTCCTTGTTCAACAAAGGCCAATAGTAGCCTAGGTTCAACGCTTTCCTCACGATAGATCGGGCCCCTTCATGACAGGCCGCGACTCCCTCGTGTAGCTCTCTCAGGATCCGATTCGTATCAGTCTCCGCCACGCATTTCAGGAAAGGCTTTACATGCCCCCTCTTGTATAACTGGTTGTCCACCATCACGTAGTCGTTCGCAATTCGACGCAGCCTGACAGCTGCCACATCATCATCGGGGAGCGTCCTCGTAGTCAGGTATGTGACCATCGGGGTCATCCAGGTGGGTTTCTCTTCTTCTTCCGATCCTGTTTCCACAGCGCATACCTCCGATGGATCGATGGTCGAGATAATCACTCTCTCCAGGAAATGCACCTTCCAATTCTCCTTAGGGGCCATTCCTAGAGCAAACTTGCTTAAGGCGTCTGCCTCCGCGTTTTCTTCCCTCGGGATTGCCTCGATATCGAAGCTTTTGAAGCTTCCCTTCAAAGTCTGCACCTCGTGCAAATACTTCCTCATTGTCGGGCTCTTGGCTTCATAGTTCCCCTGAACCTGATTCACGATCAAGCTGGCATCGCACTTCACTTTTAAATGATCGACCCCCGTACTCTTGGCAATCTTAAGGCCCGTGATGAGAGCCTCGTACTCCGCTTCATTGTTGGTGGCCTTAAATGTCAAGGCCAGAGCATATCGCAGGGGCTCGCCTCCACCGGGCGGTATCAATACGAATCCTGCCCCCGATCCTTCTACACTGGATGAACCATCAGTGTACATCTCCCAAGTGTTCTCATTTGGCTGTTCTGGCTGTTCTGTTATCGGGGCCTGTTCTGCCATCGGGGCCTCCATGGTTGCCCCCTCTGCGGGACCCGTTACTTCCAGATCGGGTGCCGTAGACTCAGCGATAAAATCCGCCAATGCCTGGCCCTTAATAGCAGTTCTCGGAGCAAAATGGATACGGAACTCCGTAAGCTCAATGGCCCATTTCACCAATCTCCCCGACGCCTCCGGTCGGTTCAAAAAGTGTTTCAGGGGCTGATTTGTCAGTACTGTAACCTCGTGGGCATGGAAGTATGGTCGGAGCTTTCGAGCGGCAACAATTAACGCAAAGAGATACTTCTCAATGGCGGGATAGTTCATTTCTAATTTGGCAAATGCCTTGCTTACATAATAGACAGGCACTTGGTTGCCCTTGACAATCTTAATCAAAACAGAACTAACAGCAACATCAGAAACAGGCAAATAGAGATAAAGCGGCTCGCCTGGAGCTGGTTTCGCCAACGGCGGGAGGGTACGGAGATGCTGCTTGAGTGCTTGGAATGCCTCCTCGCACTTGTCGGACCATTCAAACTTCTTGTGAGCCCTTAGCACATCAAAAAATGGCATGGCTCTGTCACTCGCCTTGGATAAGAATCGATTCATCGCGGCCAACCGGCCATTCAACACTTGAACCTCCCGATGAGTCTTCGGGGACTGCATCTCCTCGATTGCCCGCAGCTTCTCAGGATTAACCTCGATTCCTCTCTGGCTCACCATGAAACCTAGGAACTTCCCCGAGTTCACCCCGAAAGCACATTTGTCTGGGTTCAACCGAACCTGATGGAACCTCATCCGTTCAAACGCCGCCGCCAGGTTTTGGACGTGGTCTCCTGCCTGTCGGGACTTCACGAGCATGTCATACACATAAGCCTCCATGGTCTTCCCCAACATGTCTCCGAACAACTTGTTTACCATCCGCTGGTAGGTTGCTCCGACATTGATCAATCCGAAGGGCATCACGTCGTAGTGGTAGACGTCACTGTCAGCGTAAAAAGTTGTGTGGGGGGCATCCTCCTTCGCCATCTTGATCTGATTGTATCCGGAATAGGCATCCATGAAGCTCAACAGCTCATGTCCCGATGTGGCGTCCACCAACTGGTCGATCCTCGGGAGCGGGTAACAATCCTTCGGGTAGGCTTTGTTCAAGTCGCGGAAATCGACACACATCCGCCACTTCCCATTGCTCTTTCGCACCAGGACTGGGTTAGCGACCCACGTCTGGAATCGGAGCTCCTTGATGAATCCAGCGTCGAGCAGTCTGCCCACCTCTTGCTGGATCGCGATTCTCTTGTCCGCACCCATCGGACGCCTCCTCTGCGCGATAGGCTTGATCGCGGGGTCAATCTTTAGCTCGTGCACAATCACGTCGGGACTGATTCCTGGCATATCACTCGGGGACCAGGCAAACAGCTCCTTGAACTCCTTCAGAAGTTCGATCAACTCTCGAGCTCTTTCCTCCGACAGAGCAGATCCGATCTTCACCTTCCTTCGAGGTCCATCGATCTCTACCTCCTTCAGATCCTCCATGGGGGCGGGACGCCCAAACTCCTCTCGAGGATCGGCATCGGTCTGCAGGACAGCCATGGCTTCCCTTCTTCTCCGTCGAGTGGCATTAACATAGCACTTTCGTGACGCCACCTGGTCGCCTTTAACCTCTCCGACACCATGGTCGGTCGGGAACTTCATCTTCTGGTGGACTGTCGAGGCGACAGCCATGAGAGGGTTGATGGTGGTCCTCCCGATGATAGCATTGTATGTTCCCGCGGATTCCACCACGACGAAATCCACGTTCCGCCGTTCCATTTTCCAGCCGCTACCAAACTCCACCGGTAAGGTAATCGTCCCCAACGGATAGGAAGTCGATCCGGAGAATCCCACCATCGGGAAGTTCACCTGCGTCAGGTCCTTCTTCGTCTTTCCCATGGCCTCCAAGGCATCCATGAAAAGAATGTCGGAGGAACTCCCTCCATCTATCAGGATCCGCTTCATCTTGAATCCGTCCACGTCCAGGGTGACTAAGGCGTCATCGTGGGGGCTCTCCACGCCTATCAAATCCTCCGCCGAGAAGGAAATCACCATTTCCTCCTTTAGAGTCCACGACCGGGACCTCTTGCCTAGCACCACAGCAGCGGAGATGCGAGAAGCATAATTCTCCCGAGAAGCAGTGGTGTCACCTCCCGCTGCCATTCCTCCGTGAATGACGTTAATGGTCCCCCGTCTCTCCTTACGAGCACTGGAACCAGAAGGCTCCGACTCAACCTTCTTCTTCGTCGGGGATCGATCACGGGATTTGGAACGGGACCGCGACCGACTTTTGGAACGGGATCGGCACCTTCCCCTTCCGACAAACTCCTTAAGCTTCCCCTTCTGGATCAGCTTCTCTATCTCCTTTTTCAACTCCCGACAGTTATATGTGTCGTGACCATTGTCTCGATGGTACCAACAATAACGATCCGAGCGGCCTCCTAGGAACTCTCCTTCCTTCTTCGGGGGGTACCGAGCAAGACCTTGCCGATCCATCACAGCTAGCACGGAGGTCATCGAGCTGTTGATGGGGACACTACGACCCTCGCGGTTATCCTTCTTCGGAGGACGCTTATCCTCCCTTTTCTCGGGGCGGCCACGGTTCCTACTTCCCTCCGATTTTTCGCTCCCTTTACGATCATCCGACAGCTTGGACGATGTCTTTCCTCTTCCCGACCTCGGAGGATCAAGTTCTCCGGCAGCAATCTTCGACTCCTGGACGTCGATTTGCTGTTTCACCCTCGCTTGCAGGGCCTCCATACTCCACACAGCCTTCACGGCAACAATGTGCATCAGGTCGGAACCATACGAAGCAGTAAGGTTCCGAAGGAAAGTGCGGATGGTCTCACCCTCCGATATCTCTTCATCGATCTCCGCGGCACTCGCAGTGAACCGTTGGTAGTAGTATGCCAACGATTCATCGGATCTCTGCACCACCTGGCTCAGGGACCTTACACTTTTCAGGAGACGTCTTCGACCTTGGTACTGCTTGATGAAGCGGTCGTGCATATCGGGCCGGCAGGTAATGCTTCCTGGAGGTAGGCTGAAGAACCATGTCATGGCCCTTTCTCCCAAGGTGATCGGGAACAGCGAGCATATAAGATCGTCATTCGAAGTCCTACCCATACAGGCCTGGACATGTCTCTGAACATGGCGAACCGGGTCTCCTTCACCATCATACTCCTTGATGGTTGGTATTCCTAGCCCGGGCGGGGCGACAGTATCTATTAGTCGCGGAATGAAAGGATGGCTGGATCGATCCCTTAGCTCCGATGTCATTTGCTTCTGATCGCCCATGCATATGCTGGCGATTTTCACCACCTGATCGGGGGTGATGGGGCCATTCAGGGGAATGGTCCTGTGCTGCACTGGTCCGGGACCATAAACCACGAACTTCTCCGAGTGCGTGGGCTCTTTAACCTTATTCCTGGGCTGAATCTCCTGGACCTCCGGTTCTTCTGGAACCACCCTCGGAGGGGGTGGGGGCAGCTCTTCTCGCGGAGGCATATCCTCCGCCCTCCTGGCGGCCTCTCTCTTGTCCAACAGAGCCTCCATGGCTGCCAAAAACATAGGCATAGCATCTGCTACCGCCTTGGCCAACTCCGAGTTTGAAGAAGAGCCTGCTTCCCTTCGCGGGACCTCCTCTCTGTGCCCCACCGGGTTTGGGGGAGCATCCACCTCCCTTCGCAGGATATCTGGCCTGTTCACTGCCGTGTCTCGGACTGAGACCTCTTCATCATCATGCCCCCCCTGTCTGAGAAACAGCGGGGTGTTAACCTTGTTCAGCAGCGTATTCCAGCAACGGGGAATTCACAGTCCCAGCGGGGCGAGAGCTGCCGACCTGGACTTGTTTCTTCTTGCCACCACCGGCCATTGATCTGGTAGAAACTATTTTGGCTTTTTGTTAGCTTCCCACAGACGGCGCCAATGTTGGATCACGGGCGAAGCTCCGTTACGTCCTTGACGGAAAGCTTTGGACTCCTGGGCTCCGCGTAATCCTGCAAAAGGGGATGACCTGGGTGGTGACCCAGAATCCCTCTCCGATGCTTAAATGAGTATATGATCAATGGGGTGGCAGCAGTAATCTAAGTGCGTATTAGATGATGTGTTTTCTGAGGTAACTTCCTCCTTTATATAGGAGGGGAAGTTACTCAGTTACCTGTGACCGTGATTGGCCGTTTTACCCATGATTCCGTATATCTCGCTACGATTCCGTATATCTCGTTCGGGATTCCGTAGATTTCGCCCCACGCTCCACGTATCTTACCCATACTCCGCGTAGCTCGGGCACGCCCTGCGTATCTCGGGGAAGTTTATCTATATCTTTAACCGTCGTCCCACTACTCTATCTAGTAGGCGGGTTTCTCGGTCTTATCCTCTGATCGCAAGTCTCGACTCTTGTCGGGGACTCCAGAGTTATCTCATTCTAGGTCACCACCCAGGACCCTTTGTCTCACGAGACAGGTCCAGCCTCTGCGGGGCTTTTATCATCGGGGCCTTTACTAAGGCATATCGGGGCCTACTCAGAGGCTTCTCGTCGGGAGCATTCAGTTCATATATCGGGACCACTAAAGTCGGGACCCTTCATACTGGGCCTCTGGGCCTTCCAGGCTTTTCACGAGGCCCACTGGACCTACTCGCCGTCCATTGGCTGTTAACGGGGCTAACGATTACATCGGAACCCATCACACATGATGCGGGCACGACTTGGGATGTCGAGTGTACCCGTAAACCTCATCCCGCGCCTGCTTTTCGGGAGCTCTCCTCGCTGGATAGGGAGGTGCTAAAGCAGATATATCACTGTCAGCGATCGCGTGGTTTTATTTGTTTGCTGCGCGCATCTGATCAGGAGTTGGTTGATGCAGGGATTCTTGTGCTCCCTACTGCGACTTCGGTATGTTAAGCATTTTTATAACTTTTACCGTGTTGCAATGTAGGTTGGTTTAACGGAAAAAGCTCGTCTTTGCAGACGGCAGCTACTCGCAGGATTGCTTCTAACGGAAGGATTGTTCCGTCTCCTGCTTCCGGAGCATCGGCGGCTTCCGGGCATGGAAAAGGTAAACGGCTTTGGAAAAAAAAGTCTTTCTTGTGCACTGTCTTATTTTAGTTGTATTTTGATTGTAGCTTTGTGTGCTCTTTGCAGGTCGCAAGACGCTTGTTACTGATCGCATCGTTGCCACTCCTGATTCTGACAAACGGTCCGCCGCTGGGACGCGTCCTTTGAGCAGTCGAAGCGTCCGAAGACTGCAGTGACCGTTCCTACTCCTTCCTACCATAAAGGGAAGGAAGTTGACGGTTTCTAGGATGCGCTGTCTGCCCCCCGCTCGAAGGAGCGGCCCGAGGTGGAACGTGCTCTTCCTTCTGGTATAAGCTGAACACTTGTCTATGTGCTTTTGTGCGCTTTGTTTTTGGTTTTTGCATAACTCTAATTGGTTTGTATGTAGTGCTCCCGCCACTTGGACGTGCGGATCTGCTTCGTCCTTTGGAAGGCGATATTTGGATGATAAGTGGATGCCATATGTGACAGGAGATCTCACTTTCCCCAAGATTTCCCAGCTTAGCATGCCAGAAGTTGGTGTGCGCGTTCTTCATCGATCCGTTCCTCCTGGTGATCGACTTGTTCGGCCATCGAGCGACGAAGAGGCGCGAACCTTTGTTGAGAGATCGCTATCTGGATTCACTCCAGTAAGTATCTTTCTTTCTTTTGCTATGCTTGTTGTTTTCGAACATGTATGCTTATTATCTTGTTGTTTTCAGGTTGTTTCTGATATGGTGCACATGGCCTCCTTCATGTTGGAACTTTTCCAGGAGAAGCGTGTTATTGCTGATAAAGCTGCCGTTGTGTCCGGCGAGCTTAAGGAAGCTAAGGATGAATTGCGCCGTCTTACTTTGAAGATGACGGATTTTGATGCCCGTTATGATTCTGATCATGCCCGCCTTGTTCAGCTTGAAGCTGAGAATGTTTCTATTGAGAAGGCGATTTCTAACAACGCGGGCAAACACAAGGTTGCCTGTCGGAAGGTGCGCGAAGAGGCAATGAAGGCCGGCATTGAGGAGGGACTTGGAAAGTTCCCTACTACCCCTGAGTTTGACATCGCGGTTACTGCTGCTGCTACGGCGAAGGCCGCTCCTATGCTTAGCGAGTTTGCTGAAGACTTTGTTCGTAGGGTGAGCATTCTTGCTCCTAGATTTCCCTTTGACAGGTTAGGGCCCTATGCGGAGTTTGCAGTTGGGCAAGTTGCCGAGCTCCGTCGTTTGGATACTGCAACATCTCAGTTTGCATTTTTGTTTGGAGAAGACGGTGGCGAAACTAATGTGCAACTTCTGCCTGTTCCGCCCAGTCCTGTCAGAGATGATGGCGTTCTTTGATTTGTGCCATTCTTTGGATATGTTGAACTCGTTTCTGAGTCTGTTTGCCCCCCGGCTTCTATGTTTGGAACTAGGGATGGCAACGGGTCTCGGGGCCCCGCTGACCCGCGGGGCCCCGACCCGGTTTTGACCCGCCGACCCGCGGGTCACGGGTCGGGTCCGGGGTGGGTCGGGCTCGGGTCGGGGCGGGTCCGGATCTAGAGACCCGGGGCCCCGTAGACCCGCCCCGAAATGCATATATGTATAATATTTTTTTTTAATTTTTTTTTATGTTAATATTATCTAACATTTACTAAACAATATGGTTAATATAGTACATATATAAATGACATGGACCAAATTACAAATAGATGTATATTTAGATTATTAGGATTTGTTAATTTGGTGTTTGTATTTGAATTTTAATGAATTTGATGTGTTTATTGTTTATATTTGATTGGTGTTAGATTTATGTTTTGAATTTATATATAATGTAATATTTTGACAAAAAAAAAATTGTATTTAATATTGAAAAGTGAAAAACAAAAAAAACAAAAAAAAAATGTTCACATGGCGGGGCGGGTCGGGGCCCCGCGGGTCGACCCGCGGGAATGTTGACCCGACCCGACCCGAAAGGCCAGTTGGCCGGGGCCGGGTCAGGCAGGCCGACCCGCGGGGCGGGTCCGGGGCTGCAAAAACCCGCCCCGACCCGCCCCCGTTGCCATCCCTATTTGGAACCTTGTTGGAGTTGTTCCTTGGTTGTTGCTTGTGACTTGTTCGCTTTGAACTACGTCGTTTGGACCTGCTTTATGCATAGCAGTTTGCATGATAACTTGTTAGTAATATTTCATACCGTTATCACTTACTGTTTTTGTTGAATGTGGATGACTAGTAACGTAGACATAGTCCCCGCAGCCGTGACCGATAGCCACTTCTTGATTGATGACTTGAGATGTACTCAAGATTGCTTGCATGATGCATTACGCATGTTGCTCTTCTTTCCTGAATAGCTTGCCGCTATATATGTTGTAACTTGTCAAGTATTTCGCGTATAGCGACTTTTCTTAACAAGTATTGTATTTGAAGCGGGTACTTGGCACAAAGGCACTTGACACTGGCCTTTGCTATTTAAAAGGTGTTATCTTGGCTAAGCAAGATACTTGTTAATACCGTCTCTTAGTTCCACTCTAAGGCGACGTTGTACAAGACTCGACTTGTAAATTTTATGAGTTTTATAAACAGGGTGCGCACCTGCCAGCGTGTATCAACCCGCGTTGGGGAAGCATACGTAAAAGCATTTTGGTTTTTGAAAAAATATATTCGGTACATGATTCCTGCGTCCAGGGATCATGTAACACGTTTTGAAAATATGTGTTGTGATGCATGCTTTCTGCGTCCAGGAACCATGCAACACGGTTTGAAAAACTGTAGTACGGAATTGTCATCTAACAAGAGGACTTTTGCCGTAATGTGTGAACCCTTAATAGAATATACACACTTGTTGTAGCGTGGGGTTGTTGTCTAACAAGAGAATTTCCGCCATATAGTGTGAACCCTTAATAGGATATACACACTTGTTGTAACATGGGGTTGTTCTCTAACAAGAGAACTTCTGCCATATAGTGTGAACCCTTAATAGGATATACACACTTGTTGTAGCGTGGGGTTGTTGTCTAACAAGAGAACTTCCGCCACTTATGGGGTGATCAGTCCCGTATTGTATTTGCCCGTCTTGTTCTGAATCCAGGGAATGACGATGAACATGAGGATTTGCCTCTAACAAGAGATGTCACAGCATGTAATTTTTTAGAAGTGAACATGGGGTTTGTCTTTACAAAGAGGATACCTCAACATGCTACTTTTGATAGTAAATCTTAGTGTTTATCCAAGATATTGCTTGTAATTGACGCTTTTGGAATAGTCGTCATTTTGATAGTAGACCTTGTTGTTTTTCCAACATATTGCTTGTAGTTGACGCCTTTGGAATAGTCGTCAATATGAGTAAGTTGTTGATGATAAGCGTTGTCATAACGCGTAATAGATTTTTTGCTTGCGCATGGTATAATATCTTGGATTGTTGATGTAGATAATAAGCGCGTCGTTTTGTTACTTCGCGTTTAATCCAAAATAACATGAAAGACATAGATATGTACCTACAAATGTAGATTGACTTCATTAGATACTTGCGCGTATTTACATTGTTTTTTCGAGAAGGCGTCAACCGATCATTCCTTCTTAAAACATGTAAAGGAACTATATGCGATGATACTAAAAGAACTTAGAATAGAAATGCGCAAAGTAATCGGAAAGATAGTTATTTCTCCCGTCTCTTTCATGGTTGGTTTGACGATGATGTCGCAGAGTCGGTTGCAACAAATCGCCTTAACGCGCCCAGCGCGATGCATTCTTCGATCTCCCATCTCAGTGGTAGACACTGTTGCTTCCTGGATGAACTGGGTAGTGGGGACGCGTCTGTCTGAATGGTTGAGCGTGTTTTCGGGCTGTAACCCTTCGTCTGAAAGAGGTTTTCGCCTTGTGCCACTGACGAGTGTTCGGTTTTATCGCGGAGTCTCGGAAAGGTCTGTGTCTCGAAAGGCGGTTGCGTCTCAAGAGGCGTCTGTGTCTCAAAAGGCGGTTGCGTCTCAAGAAGCGTCTGAGTCTCGGGAAACGGTGGTCTGTGCACAAGTCTGAACGTCTGGAGCCCTGGTTCCTGCACACAGGGCCAGTACTAGCACGGAGAGGGGGGGGGGTGGTGCTAGTGGAGCCCTCTCCGATGCCTAAGTCACAATAGGGCTAAAATGGTAATTCTAGAGAGAGAAAGTATTTATAGAGAGAAGTCAGAGCTCAAAATACCAAAGTTGGGCAAATGAGAGGATGTGTGAAAATGGGTGGCCAAGGCCTCCTATTTATAGGCTTCCTTGGGACCGGATTCGGTTTTAAAGCGGTTTGATGACGGTTCAAAAGCAAGCGGTAACCGTCATCAATATTGCTAATGCGCAAACTCGACTTCTCTACACGTAACGGTAATCGCGTAAATGGTAATCGCGCAATACCCGTAGTGCAATCCGGACCTCGTCGAATTTAGGCAATTCGGCGAGGTCCGGATTGCAGTGCAACCCGGACCTCCGGATTGCTTTGTGCAATCCGGAGGTCCGGTCCGGACGCGCGTAACGCGCTTCCGGACCGTTTTGACCCTTGGGAGACGTTTTTCAAGCCGTGATGTAATTTTGACGCGTTTACGAGGCCCGAAATATAAATAGGAACTCGAATTGGACACATATCCATCAGACACATGTTTGTGTTCTGTCCCCAGGTTTTGTGGTATTTGCACCATTCCTTAACGTTGTTGCCCAAGAAAGCAGTCTTCGGAACAAGTGGACTCGGGAGCTTGTTTTCGAGTAGGTTGACGTAAATGTCTTCAGCAACCGTGTTTAGCGGTGTGAAGATGTTGTCCATATTGATGCTTGCGCCCTCCGGTTTGTTCGTTCCAGCTTGAACTTCTTTGTCCCAACTGAGGGGTGTACCCCACCTCAGTTCTTGTTCACACAAGTCTGCTGTCTCGAGCTTGTCTTTTAGATCTGCCATGGTTCTGGTTGTTCGCCATCCATGAGTTCTTCCGAAGAGAAGGAATGATCTGGCGTTCATGTTTGCATAGAACACGCTTATCACTTCCCATGACGAATACTGAATGTACTCTTGTGGCTTCCAAACTATAACAGCTTGTTCCTGCCTTCCATCATCAACGACATTCTGCTTCTTGAAAGAATTTACCATCGCCACATGGAAATGGTTCTTTGCTCTTAGGGCGTTGACGTAACAACGTCTTGCGACTATCTGGTCACCAAGTACTTCCCCGATCCCATGGTCCGTAGGGAACTTCATCTTCTGGTGGACAGTAGAGGGCACGATCACGTAAGGGTTGATCGTTGTTCGTCCAAAAATTCCATTATAGGCCCTAAGAGATTCCACGACGACGAAAGTGACGTTGACGTGCAATGCTTTCTACCCTTGGCCAAGGATGACAGGAAGCGTGATCGTTCCCAGGGGGTGTGTAGCTGCCCCGGCAAAGCTGACTAGCGAGAAGGTTCCCGGAGTCAAGTCTTTGACTGATCTTCCCAGTTGCTCTAGGACTTTGACATGTAGAATGTCAGCGGAGCTTCCACCATCAACAAGGATTCTTTTCACATCATATCCGTCGATGTCCATGGTTATGACTAAAGCGTCATCGTGAGGGTAAACGATATGCTTTAAGTCTTCCCTGGAAAATTGGATAACCACGTCGTTGCTACTTGGGATGCATAAATGTCCCGAGCATTAGACACTTGTCCTCCGGCGGCAGGTCCTCCGTGGATGACGTTGATGACACTTCGCTTGGCTGGCGAAGGGTTGTCGTTGACTTTCTCTTTGCCTTTATTTCCTCTCTTTGATGACTCTGCTTGAGCCTTCTTTGATGGGTTGTCGCCTTGATCGACGAATTGCTTCAATTCGCCCTTGAGGACGAAGTTGTTAATGCGGAAACGTAGGATGACACAGCTGTCCGTCTCGTGGCCGAAGACCTCGTGGTTTTCACACCAGTTGTCTTTGTCTTTCCCCAGCGGGCCTTTTCTGAAATTGTTCGGCTCTATCCACATGTTCGCATCCTTCATTTCCCTCAATATCACGGACAGCGGGGCATTCAATGGAATGCAGTCAACGAGGTTTATTTCTTTTGGCTTCTGGAAATCTCCTTGAAAAGGCCTTTTCAGCTGAGGCTGCCAATTTCTTCCTTGCTGACCGCTTGAGGGCGGTTTTGCTTGATTCTGCTTTGGGTTTTCTTTTTCCTTTGCCGCAGAGACTTTCGCTTTGTTCTGGCTCCTGAACCTTTCGAGGTCCACATACTCTTTAACTCTTGCGGCTAACTCTTCTAGGGTGTGAGCCGGGCGCTTTGCCATCTTCTCTGCTAGGGCATAGCCTCTTCGTCCGAGGTTTCGAATGAATGCTCGCACTATCTCTCCTTCTGTCAGGTTTCCCTGAATATCCGAGATATTCTGGTTGAAGCGAACGTAATACTCAGCGAGAGATTCTTCATTTTGCTGCTGGACGTCGTCCAGAGCATTTGTTCCTTTCAGCAATGTGCGTTCGCCCATGTATCGTTGAATGAATTTAGCCTTATGGTTTGCCCATGAGGTGATGCTTCCGCATGGCAGCGAGAAGAACCAGTGTGCTGCAGTCCCGGCAAGAGTTTGTGCAAACGTCATTGAAAAGTGGTGTGGGTTCTTCGTTCTGCCTAGCAGAGAGGCCTCGTGCTTCTGCACGTGTTCCACTGGATCTCCTTTTCCGCGATAGAGATCTCCTCAAATCCGGTACAGTGCGTCTGGGACGCGACTGTTCACAAGGTGGTCCGCGAACGGATGTGACGTCCTTTCTTCAAGTGCGTGCATACCCTTCATCTTTGCTTCTTTCATCTTCTTCTCCACAATTTCTTCTAACATCTCGGCAGTAAACCCTTTTACAGGTTCAGTATAATTCGTTGAAGGATTTTGCTGACCAGTGTTATGGTAGATATCAGATTGATCTCTACTTGTGGCCTGGAAGGGATCATCCCTCGTTGGTTGCTGTGGGAGGTGGTATGGGGGTTGCCTTTCATTCCTCCAATGACGGGCTCCTTGGGAAGGAGTGTATGAACGTGCGGCTTCATATCTTGCATGTTGGTTTCTGCCCTGGAATGGACCGCCTTGGAGGGTAGTGTCTTGCGACATTTCTCTTGTCGTCGCAGCGTGCTCCTGGTTGGTTGGAGGTGGTTGAGCCGCATATACTTGATTTTTTAGTGACTCACGGAATGCGAGTAACTCTTCCAGTGCAGCCATCATTGCTGGAGTAACGGTAGGCATCAGGTTTGCTCCCGTTCTTTGTTGTTCGCCTTGCGGCATTTCTGTCTGAAATTCATCATCATCATGCATCTCTGGCTTGAAACCAGGTGGGGGTGAGCGATGCTCGTCACTTGGATCTTGGTGGTTGTGCTGTACATCGGGCACATCCTCGGTTGGCATGGATGAAGCTACGGAAGTAGCTCTCGGTACGGGGAAGGTCCCGACTGGCTTCCAGCTGGCTTCTGGCTTCTGACCTCCTATTCTTTTGTTTGCCGGAGACTTCTTAGGACGTCCAGGCCTTTTCCTTGTATTTCTCGCGTTAACCTCTTCGGGAGGGTTGTGATCACTCGTCATGTCTTTGTGGTATGGTAGCTTTTGTTCGAATCACGGAGACGGCGCCAATGATGCGTCATGGATGAACTGGGTCGTATGGACGCGTCTGTCTGAGTAGGTTGTTCGGGCCTTGGGCAGACACCCTTCGTCTGGAAGAGGTTTTCGCCTTGTGCCGATGACGAGTGTTCGGTTTTATCGCTGAGTCTCGGAAAGGTCCGTGTCTCAGGAAATGGCGGTCTGGGCACTGGTTTTAGCGTCTGGGCACATCTTTCTCATATTTCTCTTCCTCCTCTTAGCCGCGGATCGGTCGTTCCTGCACGAAGGGCCAGTACTAGCACGGAGAGGGGGGGTGGTGCTAGTGGAGCCCTCTCCGATGCCTAAGTCACAATTTGGGCTAAAAAGGTAATCTTAGAGAGAGAAAGTATTTCTAGAGAGAAGTCAGAGCTCAAAATACCAAAGTTGGGCAAATGAGAGGATGTGTGAAAATGGGTGGCCAAGGCCTCCTATTTATAGGCTTCCTTGGACCGGACCCGGTTTTGAAGCGGTTTGATGACGGTTCAAAAGCAAGCGGTAACCGTCATCAATATTGGCAATGTGCGAACTCGACTTCTCTACGCGTAACGGTAATCACGTGACGGTAATCGCGTAATACCTGTAGAACAATCCGGACCTCGCCGAATTTGGGCATTTCGGCGAGGTCCGGGTTGCAATGCAATCCAGAGGTCCGGTCCGGACGTGTGTAACGCGCTTCCGGACCGTTTTGACCCTCGGGAGGCGTTTTTAGAGCCGTGATGTGATTTTTGACGTGTTTACGAGGCCCGAAACATAAATACGAACCCGAATTGGACACGTATCCATCAGCTACGACGCTTATCGACAAAGCTCATACGACAACATCTATGGTAACAAGCATTAGATATTGTTAAAATATTTTCTAAGTGTTTTAGCATGTTTGCAGACAATGACCGACAGTCTATACATGATGGTCAACAATACACTGCCTAAGCTATCATTACCAACATACAACCATTGACGGCCATGTACGTACAACTACCGATCAAAAGGCCATTATCCGAAGGCATGGGGGCAATATATCAAATTGATGAATTTTACCACGACTATACACGGAGCTCTATGCAACAACAACGACAAATAGTTCAAAGGAACAACAACATGGCAACATCCAAAAGTCTAGACGATTGGATGAAGAATGGATTCCCAAAAAGCTGGAAGAATGATTGGGGATTAGTGTAATCACATATCCCAAAAGATTCCTTAATGATAAGGATCGAAGGAGTAATTCGTCTACACCCACGCCTAAGTGCTTATGGTATATTCCACCCTCTTCTAAGTATTTACTAATCTCTACGCGTATGATTATTTTAGTGCTACGCGTATCAAGTCCATCATTTTACATGTATGTTTGCATATCGCATGATTCATGATTTATTAATCGCTAAGTCATTTTAGGGTATACAGATTGTATATCTAGCATCACGTAATTACGTTCTTGCCATGACCGTTACTTGTACATGCATGTTGATAGCATGTCCGCATGACATATTACTAATCGCTTATATCCCTAGCGGTAATCATGTTCACACGTTATATATGCGCATTCTCTATTGCACTAACCGTGATGACAGGAAATAAAGTCACTCGGTCAAAAAATCAAGGGACGGACGAAATCAAGACTTCTACGTCCAACCGACGATCAAAACCGGATGGTTAGCGTCAAGATCAAATTGGACATGTACCCTAACTTAAAATAGAGTCAAGAAAGGTTTTGAACCGTTACTTGACTCGGGGGCAAGTGATGGATATATGTCCAATTCGGGTTCGTATTTATATTTCGGGCCTCGTAAACACGTCAAAAACCACATTACGGTTTAGAAAACGTCTCCTAAGGGTCAAAACGGTCCGGAAGCGCGGTACACGCGTCCGGGTTGCAGCAACCCGGACGGCCGGGTTGCAGCAATCCGGACCTCGCCGAATTGCACAAATTCGACGAGGTCCGGATTGCTCTATGGGTATTACGCGTACCCTCGATTACCGTTACGCGTAGAGAAGTCGAGTTCGCGCATTGCCAATATTGATGACAGTTACCGCTTTCCTTTGAACCGTCATCAAACCGCTTCAAAACCGGGTCCGGTCCCAAGGTAGCCTATAAATAGGAGACCTTGGCCACCCATTTTCACACATCCTCTCATTTGCCCAACTTTCGCATTTTGAGCTCTGACTTCTCTCTAGAAATATTTTCTCTCTCTAGAGTTATCTATCTCCTTTTTAGCCCAATCGAGACTTAAGCATCGGAGAGGGCTCCTCTAGCACCACCCCCCCCCCTCCGTGCTAGTATTGGCCCTTTGTGCAGGAACGGGCCCCGCAGCTAAGGTGTGGAAGAGAAATAGGAGTAAGATGTGCCCAGACGCTAAGACTTGTGCTCAGACAGCCGTTTTCTGAGACACAGACTTTTCCTGAGACACATACTTTTCCTGAGAAACAGACTTTTCCCGATACACAGCGTTAAGCCAAACACTCGTCATCGGTATTAGGCGAATACCTCTTCCAGGCGAAGGGTGTCAGCCCAAAAACCCGAACAACCGAATCAGACAAGACGCGTTCATCCGACCCAGTTCAACCAGGACGCATCATTCGTCAATATGCTTGATAGAGTTATTGCTCATAAATGGCATATCAAAGTCAACATTATTGTTCATAGAGAGTATTCTTTCTCCGTGATTGCAATGGTTGACTCTGGAGCAAACCTAAATTGTATCAATGAAAGACTTGTTCCGTCGAGATATTTCTCGAAAACAACTGAAATTCTAAATACTGCAGATGGTAGTAAAATGCTTGTAAAATACAAGCTACAAAATACTGCAGTCTGCAAAAAAGGAATTTGTTTAGAAATGCCATTTATAATGTTTAAAAATTTATCCCATGATGTTATTCTTGGAAATCCATTTCTTCATATGCTTTATCCTATTAAAAGCATTACTGAAGAAGGAATTACAAGTATTGTTAATCAAAAAGATATAACTTTTAAATTTGTTACAGAACCTCGTTATCATGAGATTGATTTGATACAAAAGAAAATTAAGAGAAAAGAAAATTTTCTAAGCTCCCTAACTCAAGAAATGAGCTATAAAAAGATAGCTGAAAAAATTCAAACATCCTATATGATAGAAAAAATTTCTAATTTACAAAAATACATAGAAAATTCAGTTTGTTCTGATATTCCCAATGCCTTTTGGGAAAAAGAAGCATGTGGTAAATTTACCATATGAACCAAACTTTGACGAAAGACAAATCCCATGAAAAGCTAGACCTATTGTTATGGGTCCTCGCCATTTAGAAATTTGTAAAAAAGAAATTGATGAGCTTTTAGCTAAAGGATCATATAGTCCATGGAGTTGTCCAGCATTTTATGTTGAGAATGCTGCTGAATTAGAACGAGGCGTTCCAAGGCTTGTTATCAATTATAAGCCCTTAAATAAAACTTTAAGATGGATTAGATATCCAATCCCTGATAAAAAAGATTTATTAATTCAACTGTACACAGCTAAAGTTATGTCAAAATTTGACATGAAAACTGGATTCTGGCAAATTCAAATTGCCGAGAAAGACAGATATAAAACAGCTTTTACTGTTCCATTTGGACATTACGAATGGAATGTAATGCCGTTTGGGTTAAAAAAATGCCCCTTCTGAATTTCAAAATATAATGAATGATATTTTTAGTCCATATATGTCATTTTGTATCGTTTATATAGACGATGTATTAATTTTCTCACAAAATATTGATCAATACTTTAAACATCTAAATGCATTTATAAATGCAGTTAAAAAAGCAGGACTGGTGGTATCAGCTAACAAAATTAAATTGTTTCAGACAGAAATAAGGTTTCTTGGTGATATCATCAAAGAAGGGACAATATTCCCTATCGATCAGTCAATTAGTTTTGGTGGAAAATTTCCAAATGAAATAAAGGATAATACTCAATTACAGAGATTCTTAGGAAGTCTTAATTATATTTCAGACTGTTATAAAAATCTAGCCATAGATGCAAAGCCTTTATTTCAAAGGTTGAAGAAAAATCCTCCTGAATGGTCTGAAATTCACACTAAGGCTGTTCAAAAAATTAAAGCAAAAATTAAGGAAATTCCCTGTCTTGCTATAGCTCACCCTGATGCATTTAAAATTGTTGAAACTGATGCATCAGAATTAGGTTACGGTGCAATCCTTAAACAAAGGATTGGAAATAAAGAGACTCTAATTATTTACCTCTGGAGTGTGGCAAGGACCACGAAAAAATTATGCAACCGTCAAGAAAGAAATTCTTTCAATTGTTCTTTGTGTACAGAAATTTGAAAGCGATTTACTTAATCAAAAATTTCTAATTATAGTTGATTGCAAAGCGGCAAAAAATATATTAGAAAAAGATGTTAAAAACATCGCGTCTAAACAAATTTTTGCTAGATGGCAAGGAATATTATCCGTATTTGATTTTGATATTGCGTTTATTAAAGGATTAGATAATTCATTATCTGATTTTATAACTCTGTGAATTTTTAGCAGGAAAATGAATAAGAAAAGAGTGAAGGATAGAGCCATAATTGCATCTCCTTCCACGCCTTATAAGGCAGCCATCGCAGAAACAAAAGATCAGCTAAAAGCTGAGGCCTTAAAGGCTATCCCTACTGAAATGCAGCTTAGAGGAGATGCTCATGCAGCAGCAAATAAATCAGAGCAAGCTAATGAGGAAATATCCTCCTTTTATCTCTAAAACATCAGAGCAAGCTAATCAGGAAATTTTATGAACAATTTGAAGAGGTAAATTCATCTCTAAAACATCATGAACTTATTTTTACAGCTCTCTACAAGGTCCCATGGATTTTGAAATGATAAATTGTTATGGCTAAAATGCCTATTATTCGATTCGGAAAATTAGTTGCCGATATTCCTTATTTAGGAAGAAGGGTCTCGATTAATTTGCGGGACAAATTCGAATTTTTCAAAGAAGACTCTGCTTTTACTCAAAAGGGCTTAGTTTCATTTGATCCACCTCCACCTCTCCCTTCAGTCGTGGAACCTTCGAAGAAAGATCTTTTTGAAGTTCTAAAAGAACTATTGGAATCTCCATCTGAGACCAAGCTCGAATTAAAGAGATGACTTAAAGAGATTCTTTACGAATCTGAAGGTGAAAATGATGTAGAGGCTAATAGCAGCCAAAAAAACAAATGACACTATGCAGGATTCTCAAGATCCTTTTGCATAAATGTCTACGTATAATAATCTGTTTAAATGTAAGTAATTATGCACTTATTAGTGTAAATTTAAAAATTAATTAGTAAACTTTATTATTTATGAATAGTAAAAATTAATTTAGATGGATGGATGCATGAATAAATACGTGGATGCCATGCATAAAAAGAAAGTTAGTCTAAAAGGACATTTTCTATCAGGAGGGAATCTTGACAAACAACTCATGAAGACTTCTCAAACGTGGATGGCATGCAAAGAAGATAGAGAAGAAGGCTTCAAGGAGTAATCATTATGTCTCCCACTCAATTAGATGTATAGATAGAACCTCTTACGAAAGCTAGAGGCAGACTTTGGAGAGTGCTCTATTTACATACATACTTGAGTGCTTTTGTTATATGTGTATTTGTCTTGAGTGCTCTCTTTACCCTTCCTTGCATTTGTCTTGGTGTATGTACCTGGCTCTGATACCAAACTCTCCCAGGTACATACACCAAGACAAATACAAACTCTCCCAGGTGATGGGTTCCGATGTAATCGTTAGCCCCGTTAACAGCCAATGGACGGCGAGTAGGTCCAGTGGGCCTCTTGAAAAGTCTGGAATGCTCAGAGGCCCAGTATGAAGGGTCCCGATGAGATCGGCCCCGATACATGAGCGGAATGCTCCCGACCAGAAGCCTCTGAGTAGGCCCCGATATGCCTTAGTAAAGGCCCCGATAATAAAGCCCCGCGGAGGCTGGACCTGTCTCGTGAGACAAAGGGTCCTGGGTGGTGACCTAGAATGAGATAACTCTGGAGTCCCTGACAAGAGTTGAGACTTGTGATCAGAGGATAAGACCGAGAAACCCGCCTACTAGATAGAGTAGTGGGAAGACGGTTAAGATATAGATAAACTCCCCCGAGATACGCAGGGCGTGCCCGAGATACTCGGAGAGTGGGCAAGATACGCGGAGTGTGGGGCGAGATATACGGAATCCCGAATGAGATATACGGAATCATGGGTACAACGGCCAGACACGGTCACAGGTAACTGAGTAACTTCCCCTCCTATATAAAGGAGGAAGTTACCTCAGAAAACACATCATCTAATACGCACTTAGATTAATGCTGCCACCCCATTGATCATATACTCATTTAAGCATCGGAGAGGGATTCTGGGTCACCACCCAGGTCGTCCCCTTTTGCAGGATTACGCGGAGCCCAGGAGTCCAAGATTTCCGTCAAGGACGTAACGGAGCTTCGCCCGTGATCCAGCATTGGCGCCGTCTGTGGGAACCTAACAAAAAGCCAAAATAGTTTCTACCAGATCAATGGCCGGCGGTGGCAAGAAGAAGCAAGTTCAGGCCGGCAGCTCTCGCCCCGCTGGAACTGTGAATTCCCCGTTGCTGGAATATGCTGCTGAACAAGGTGAACACCCCGCTGTTTCTCAGACAGGGGGGCATGGTGATGAGGAGGTCTCAGTCCGAGACACGGCAGTGAACAGGCCAGAGATCCCGCGAAGGGAGGTGGATGCTCCCCCAAACCCGGTGGGGCACAGAGAGGAAATCCCGCGAAGGGAGGTAGGTTCTTCTTCAAACTCGGAGTTGGCCAAGGCAGTAGCAGATGCTATGCCTATGTTCTTGGCGGCCATGGAGGCTCTGTTGGACAAGAGAGAGGCTGCCAGGAGGGCAGAGGAGTTGCCTCCGCGAGAAGAGCTGCCTCCACCCCCTCCGAGGGTGGTTCCAGAAGAACAGGAGGTTTAGGAGATTCAGCCCAGGAATAAGGGTAAGGAGCCCGCGCACTCGGAGAAGTTCGTGGTTGATGGTCCCGGACCCGTGCAACACAGGACCATTCCCCTGAATGGCCCCATCACCCCCGATCAGGTGGTGAAGATTGTCAACATCTGCATGGGTGACCAGAAGCAAATGACATCGGAGTTGAAGGATCGATCCAGTCATCCTTTTGTTCCGCGGCTGATAGATACCGTTGCCCCGCCCGGGCTAGGTATTCCGACCATCAAGGAGTATGATGGTGAAGGGGACCCGGTTCGCCATGTTCAAAGACATGTCCAGGCCTGTATGGGTAGGACTTCGAATGATGACCTCATATGTTCATTGTTCCCGATCACCCTGGGAGAAAGGGCCATGACGTGGTTTTTCAGCCTACCGCCAGGGAGTATTACCTGCTGGGCCGATTTGCACGACCCCTTCATCAAGCAGTATCAAGGCCGAAGGCGTCTCCTGAAGAGTGTGAGGTCCCTGACCCAGGTGGTGCAGAGGTCCGATGAATCGTTGGCATACTACTACCAACGGTTCACTGCTAGTGCCGCGGAGATTGATGAGGAGATATCGGAGGGAGAGACCATCCAAACTTTCCTCCGGAACCTGACTGCTCCATATGGCTCCGATCTGATGCACAGTGTAGCCGCGAAGGCTGTGTGGAGCATGGAGACCCTGCAAGCGAGGGTGAAACAACAAATCGACATGCAGGAGTCGAAGATTGCTGCGAGAGAGCTGGATCCTCCGAAGTCAGGAAGAGGAAAGCCATCGTCCAAGCTGTCAGATGATCGCAAAGGGAGTGACAAATCGGAGGGAAGTAGGAGCCGTGGTCGCCCCGAGAGAAGAGAGGACAAGCGTCCTCCGAGGAAGGACAACCGAGAGGGTCGTGCTGTTCCCATCAACAGCTCGATGACCTCCGTGATGGCTGTGATGGATCGGCAGGGTCTCGCCCGATACCCTCCGAGGAAAGAAGGTGAATTCTTGGGAGGCCGCTCTGACCGTTACTGTTGGTACCATCGAGCCAATGGTCACGACACAGATAACTGTCGGGAGCTGAAGAAGGAGATAGAGAAGCTGATCCAGAAGGGAAAGCTAAAGGAGTACGTCGGAAGGGGGCAGTGCCGATCCCGTTCCAAAACTCGGTCACGGTCCCATTCCAAGTCCCGTGATCGATCCCCGAAGAAAAAGAAGGTTGAGCCAGAAGCCTCCGGTTCAGGTGCCCGTAAGGAGAGGCCGGGAACCATTAACGTCATTCATGGAGGAATGGCAACGGGAGGTGACACCTCCGCTTCTCGAGAGAATTATGCTTCCCGCATCTCTGCTGCTGTGGTGCTAGGCAAGAGGTCCCGGTCGTGGACTCTGAAGGAAGAAATGGTGATTTCTTTCTCGGCGGAAGATTTGGCAGGCGTGGAGAGCCCCCACGACGACGCCTTGGTCGTGACTCTTGACGTGGACGGATTCAAGATGAAGCGGATCCTGATAAACGGAGGGAGCTCCTCCGACATTCTTTTCATGGACGCCCTGGAAGCCATGGGAAAGACAAAGAAGGACCTGGCGCATGTGAACTTCCGGATGGTGGGGTTCTCTGGATCCACTTCCTATCCGTTAGGAATGATTACCTTACCGGTGGAGTTTGGTAGCGGCTGGAAAATGGAACGGCGGAACGTGGATTTTGTCGTGGTAGAATCCGCGGGAACATACAAGGCTATCATCGGGAGGACCACCATCAATCCTCTCATGGCAGTCGCCTCGACAGTCCACCAGAAGATGAAGTTCCCGACTGACAATGGGGTTGGAGAGGTCAAAGGTGACCAGGTGGCGTCGCGAAAATGTTATGTCAATGCCACCCGAAGGAGAAGGAGGGAAGCCATGACGGTCCTACAGACCGATGCTGATCCTCGAGAGGAGTTCGGGCGTCCCACCCCCATGGAGGATCTGAAGGAGGTAGAGATTGATGGACCTCGAAGGAAGGTGAAGATCGGATCTGCTCTGTCGGAGGAGAGAGCTCGAGAGTTGATTGAGCTTCTGAAGGAGTTCAAGGAGCTGTTTGCCTGGTCCCCGAGTGATATGCCAGGAATCAGTCCCGACGTGATTGTGCATGAGCTGAAGATTGATCCCGCGATCAAGCCTATCGCGCAGAGGAGGCGTCCGATGGGCGCGGACAAGAGGATCGCGATCCAGCAGGAGGTGGGCAGACTGCTCGATGTTGGATTCATCAAGGAGCTCCGATTCCAAACATGGGTCGCTAACCCAGTCCTGGTGCGAAAGAGTAATGGGAAGTGGCGGATGTGTGTCGATTTCCGCGACTTGAACAAGGCCTGCCCGAAGGATTGCTACCCGCTCCCGAGGATCGACCAGTTGGTGGATGCCACATCGGGACATGAGCTGCTGAGCTTCATGGATGCCTACTCCGGATACAACCAGATTAAGATGGCAAAGGAGGATGCCCCCCATACGGCCTTCTATGCCGACAGTGACGTCTATCACTACGACGTGATGCCCTTCGGATTGATCAATGCCGGAGCAACTTACCTGCGGATGGTAAACAAGCTATTCAGAGACATGTTGGGGAAAACCATGGAAGCTTATGTGGATGACATGCTCGTGAAGTCCCGACATGCAGGAGACCATGTCCAAAACTTGGCGGCGGCGTTTGAGCGGATGAAGTTTCATCAGGTTCGGTTGAACCCAGACAAGTGCGCTTTCGGGGTGAACTCGGGGAAGTTCCTAGGGTTCATGGTGAGCCAGAGAGGAATCGAGGTGAATCCCGAGAAGCTGCAAGCAATCGAGGAGATGCAGTCCCCGAAGACTCATCGGGAGGTTCAAGTGTTGAATGGCCGGTTGGCCGCGATGAATCGATTCCTATCCAAGGCAAGCGACAGAGCCATGCCATTTTTCGATGTTTGAATGGTCCGACAAGTGCGAGGAGGCGTTCCAAGCATTGAAGCAGCACCTTCGTACCCTCCCGCCGTTGGCGAAACCGGTTCCAGGCGAGCCGCTTTATCTCTACTTGGCTGTTTCTGAGGTTGCTGTTAGTTCTGTTTTGATTAAGATTGTCAAGGGCAACCAAGTACCTGTCTATTATGTAAGCAAGGCGTTTGCCAAATCTGAAATGAATTATCCCGCTATTGAGAAGTATCTCTTTGCGTTGATTGTCGCCGCTCGAAAGCTACGACCTTACTTCCATGCCCACGAGGTTACGGTGTTAACTAACCAGCCCTGGAAACACTTTTTGAACCGACCGGAGGCGTCGGGGAGATTGGTGAAATGGGCCATCGAGCTTACGGAGTTCCGTATTCATTTTGCTCCGAGAACCGCTATTAAGGGCCAGGCATTGGCAGATTTTATAGCTGAGTCTACAGCACCCGATCTAGAAGAAGCGGGTCCTGTAGAGGGGGCAACCATGGAAGTCCCGACAGCAGAACAGCCTGAACAGCCAGAACAGCCAAATGAGGAGAACACCTGGGAGATGTACACTGATGGTTCATCAAGTGTAGAAGGATCAGGGCAGGATTCGTATTGATACCGCCCGGTGGAGGCGAGCCCCTGCGATATGCCTTGGCCTTGACGTTTAGGGCCACCAACAATGAAGCGGAGTATGAGGCCCTCATCACGGGTCTTAAAATTGCCAAGGGTACGGGAGTCGACCATTTAAAAGTGAAGTGCGATGCCAGCTTGATCGTGAATCAAGTCCAGGGGAACTATGAAGCCAAGAGCCCGACAATGAGGAAGTATTTGCACGAGGTGCAGACTTTGGAGGGAAGCTTCAAAATCTTCGACATCGAGGCAATCCCAAGGGAGGAGAATGCGGAGGCAGACGCCTTAAGAAAGTTTGCTCTGGGGTGGCTCCCGAGGAGAATCGGAAGGTTCGCTTTCTGGAGAAAGTAATTATCTCGACCATCGATCCGACGGAGGTTTGCGCTATTGAAGCAAGATCGGAGGAAGAAGAGAAATCCACCTGGATGACCCCGATGGTCACATACCTGACTACGGGGGCACTTCCCGATGATGAGGTGGCCGCTGTCAGGTTGCGTCGAATTGCGAACGATTACGTTATGGTGGACAACCAGTTATACAAGTGGGGGCACGTAAAGCCTTTTCTGAAGTGTGTAGCGGAGCCTGACACAAATCGGACCCTGAGAGAATTGCACGAAGGAATCACGGCCTGTCATGAAGGGGCCCGATCTCTTGTGAGGAAGGCGCTGAATTTGGGCTACTATTGGCCTTCGATGAACAAGGAAGCTACAATGATGGTTCAATCCTGTGATGCGTGCCAGAGGTATGCTCCGAATATCGTGGCTCCTGCCACGGACTTGATGTCCATCAAGAGTGCTTGGCCCTTCGCGCAGTGGGGCATTGACTTGGTGGGACCTCTTCCCCAAGCGAAAGGTCAGTGCAAGTATTTACTCGTGGCCATCGATTACTTCTCAAAGTGGATAGAGGCTAAGGCGTTGGCCAAAACGACGGGGCAGCAGATCCTTAAGTTCCTTCAAACTCAGATCATATCCCGGTATGGGGTTCCCCGAGTGTTGATCAGCGATAATGGCCCTCCGTTCAATGGGGCTCAGTTGAAGGAGTACCTGGAGGAATTGAACATTGAGCATCGGACAGCTTCCGTCCGCCATGCTCGGACCAATGGCCAAGTAGAATCAGCCAATAAGATCTTGATGGATGGCTTGAAGAAGAGAGTCTATGCCTTGCAAGGCCATTGGCTGGATGAGCTCGAAAACGTGTTATGGGCTGTTAGAACAACACCGAAGCAATCGACGGGGGAAACTCCGTTTGGCCTAGTCTATGGCACGGAGGCAGTCGCTCCCGTGGAAATAGCGGTGGCATCCCATCGCGCGAAATATTACGAGCCTCTGACGAACGAGGAAATGAGACGTCTAGACTTAGACTTGCTCGAGGAGAAGAGGTGGAAGGCTGATGAAGTTCAGGCTCGGATGCGTCTGGCAACAGCCCGATATTACAATCGGCGTGTCAAGTCCCGACAATTCTTCGTTGGAGAACTTGTCTGGCGGAGGAACGAGTTCGTTCATCAAGATCGGATCAACAAGCTATCGCCGAAATGGGAGGGACCTTACAAGACCGTAGGGATGCCAGCCCCGAATGCGTACAAGCTAGAAGACCTCGATGGCAAGACGTTGAGGCATTCCTTCAGTGGCGCACACTTGAAGAAGTACCATGTTTGATATTAAGCCGCCGCGAATGGTGCAAACTGTCTATCAATAAGATCTGATGTAAGCCTGCTTTGAATTGTTAATGAATAAAAGAAGTTGCTTTCGATCAAATTGCTTTTAGATTTATTCTAACTGTTAGTAAGACGTCCTGAGGGACGCGACAAAAGCCTTCCGAGGTACGATAAAAGCCTTATGAGGTACGAGTAAGTCGCCTTTATGGCGCGATAAAAAGCCTTCCGAGGTATGGACAAAAGCCCTACGGGGTATGAGTAAGTCGACTTTATGATACAACCAAAAGCCTAGGTACAAAAAAGCCCTAACGGGTCCGCGTAAGTCGTCTATATGATGCGGAAAAAAGCTTTAAAGGGTACGAAAAAGCCCTCACGGGTCCGCGTAAGTCGTCTATATGATGCGGCAAAAAGCCTTAAAGGGTACGAAAAAGCCCTAACGGGTCCACGTAAGTCGTCTATATGATGCGGCAAAAAGCCTTAAAGGGTACAAAAAAGCCCTAACGGGTCTGCGTAAGTCGTCTGTGTGATGCGGCAAAAAGCCTTAAAGGGTACGAAAAAGCCCTAGGGGGTACGATTAAGTCGTCTGGAAGGACGCGATAAAAGCCCTTAAGGGGTACGATTAAGTCGTCTGAATTGGCGCGGTAAAAGCCTTAAGGGGTGTGAAAAATCATCTTAAGTGATGTATAAAATTGCCTTGAAAGGCATGGACGAGAAACCTTAAGTGGTGAAGTCCCGAGTAGACGAGAAACCTTAAGAGGTGAAGTCCCGAGTAGACGAGAAACCTTAAGAGGTGAAGTCCCGAGTAGACGAGAAACCTTAAGAGGTGAAGTCCCGAGTAGACGAGAAAACTTAAGTGGTAAAGTCTCGAGTAAAGCATCGGAAAGATGTACGAAGTCATCTTAAGTGGTGCATCGGAACGTTTTAAGTAACGAATCTAAAGTTGCTTAAAATAATGCAATGATTATCGAGACCAAACTAGATAGAAGAAATTTCTTATAAGGGCTGAAAGGCCTAAAGGTTCCGATACAAAAAG
This sequence comes from Clarkia xantiana subsp. parviflora, assembly GCA_036873135.1. Classification (NCBI taxonomy): domain Eukaryota; kingdom Viridiplantae; phylum Streptophyta; class Magnoliopsida; order Myrtales; family Onagraceae; genus Clarkia; species Clarkia xantiana. Next base: position 23,829,152 of record JAPTYO010000012.1, read on the forward strand.
AGGAGAATACAAGGACTCTAAAGATAAGCAGTTAAGCTTGGTCCTTATTGGCGACATCAACGGGAGCTGGGTCCACAAAGTTGGTGGCAGAAGGCTCCACAGGGTCAGCCGTTGGAGGATTGGCTATCGGGGTCATGGGATCGAGGAGTTTCCGATGAAGAAGTAGCTCCTCTTCACTCTGAACTTGTGGTATGCATTTCCGGCCTTGAGCATCGGCTTCTCTGGTGGAAATGATACATCCTTCCCGGAGAGCTGCATCATAAGCAGTGCTGAAAATTTCGTTCAGAACATAGTCGAAGTTGAAAGGCTCCCTTCCCTCGAAACCAGATCCACTGTCTGAAATCAGCCATTGAAAGGGATGTTAGGTCTTTCCGGAAAATTACAATCAAACTAAGCAAAGATCAAGGCGAACAACAGAGAAGGAAAGCCTTACCAGACATTGTCGATAGATGCTTGGTGAAGATGAAGAAGGATCGGGGAGATTGAAGGCCTTGGATCACTTGAAGAGCAGAAGAACCTTGGAGAAGAAAACTTCGAATTCGAGAATGGCAGAATTTCCAGAAACTGAGAGGGTGAAGAAGAAGTGAATAATGCCAGGGTTTTAGCTTTTATAAGCAAGAAGACAACTGGAAGGATTTAATCTTGACCGTAGAAGATGAAACGATTCAATCCTGATCCTCGAGATTACGAGGACGGTACGGAAGAGACGTGGTGACGTAATAAGTGCTTTTTTCAGAATGCAACAGTCACGCCGATTTAAGCGTCGTTTCACAATCCCCAGCATTTAATGCTGCAGTAACCAAGGAGTCTCCTCGGATTTGGCAACTTCCCATAGAGTCCAGTGGGCCCAAGACAATCAGGAGTGGAAAACTTTGTTATTCAAGAATTGTGCTCAAGGCAAAAGCCTCCGACGGCAGTATCGGGAGGTATGAAGATAAAAGCCCCCGACGGCAGTATCGGGAGGTATGAAGACAAAAGCCTCCGATGGAAATATCGGGAGGTATGGACATAAAAGCCTCCGACGGTGAGGTCGGGAGGTCTGGAACTGGAAGACACGACGGACTGCAAGTCCCCCATGTCTTGGGGGCAAATGATGGGTTCCGATGTAATCGTTAGCCCCGTTAACAGCCAATGGACGGCGAGTAGGTCCAGTGGGCCTCGTGAAAAGCCTGGAATGCTCAGAGGCCCAGTATGAAGGGTCCCGATGAGATCGGCCCCGATACATGAGCGGAATGCTCCCGACCAGAAGCCTCTGAGTAGGCCCCGATATGCCTTAGTAAGGGCCCCGATAATAAAGCCCCGCGGAGGCTGGACCTGTCTCGTGAGACAAAGGGTCCTGGGTGGTGACCTAGAATGAGATAACTCTGGAGTCCCCGACAAGAGTTGAGACTTGTGATCAGAGGATAAGACCGAGAAACCCGCCTACTAAATAGAGTAGTGGGAAGACGGTTAAGATATAGATAAACTCCCCCGAGATACGCAGGGCGTGCCCGAGATACTCGGAGAGTGGGCAAGATACGCGGAGCGTGGGGCGAGATATACGGAATCCCGAACGAGATATACGGAATCATGGGTACAATGGCCAGACACGGTCACAGGTAACTGAGTAACTTCCCCTCCTATATAAAGGAGGAAGTTACCTCAGAAAACACATCATCTAATACGCACTTAGATTACTGCTGCCACCCCATTGATCATGTACTCATTTAAGCATCGGAGAGGGATTCTGGGTCACCACCCAGGTCGTCCCCTTTTGCAGGATTACGCGGAGCCCAGGAGTCCAAGCTTTCCGTCAAGGACGTAACGGAGCTTCGCCCGTGATCCAACACCAGGTACATACACCAAGACAAATACAAGGAAGGAGAAAGATAACAGTCAAGACAACACATAAAACAAATACACTCAAGTATGTATGTAAAGAGAGCACTCTCCCAGGTACATACACCAAGACAAATGCAAGGAAGGAGAAAGAGAGCACTCAAGACAAATACACATATAACTAAAGCATTCAAGCATGTACGTAAAGAGAGCACTCTCCAAAGTCTGCCTCTAGCTTTCATAAGAGGTTCAATTTATACATCTAATTGAGTGGGAGACATAATGATTACTCCTTGAAGCCTTCTTCTCTATCTTCTTTGCATGCCATCCACGTTTGAGAAGTCTTCATGAGTTGTTTGTCAAGATTCCCTCCTGATAGAAAATGTCCTTTTAGACTAACTTTCTTTTTATGCATGGCATCCACGTATTTATTCATGCATCCATCCATCTAAAATAATTTTTACTATTCATAAATAATAAAGTTTACTAATTAATTTAAATTTACACTAATAAGTGTATAATTACTTATATTTAAACGGATTCTTATCCGTAGACATTTATGCAAAAGGATCTTGAGAATCCTGCATAGTGTCATCTGTTTTTTTGGCTGCTATTAGCCTCTTCATCATTTTCACCTTCAGATTCGTAAAGAATCTCTTTAAGTCGTCTCTTCAATTCGAGCTTGGTCTCAGATGAAGATTCCAATAGTTCTTTTAGAACTTCAGAAAGATCTTTTTCGAAGGTTCCACGACCGAAGGGGGAGGTGGAGGTGGATCAAATGAAACTAAGCCCTTTTGTGTAAAGGGAGAGTCTTCTTTGAAAAGTTCGAATTTGTCCCACCATTTAATCGAGACCCTTCTTCCTAAATAAGGAATATCGGCAACTAATTTTCCGAATCGATTAATAGGCATTTTAGCCATAACAATTTCCCATTTCAAAATCCATGGGACCTTGTAGAGAGCTGTCAAAATAAGCTCATGATGTTTTAGAGATGAATTTACCTCTTCAAATTGTTCATAAACTTTCCTGATTTTATCTGGGAAGATAATTGGATCTGCTCCCCATGTATAAAACCATTTTATAAACCACTGAGGAATTTTAGTGGTGTCGAAATCTCGAAATTGAAAAAACCATGTGTGCTTCTTCTGACGATTTTCGTTGTAGAAAGCACATTCCCATGCTTTGATATAATCAAAGTAATTGAACACGTGTTTTATTTTTGGTATTTCGTGATAACGAAATAGATCACAATTCCATTGATCTGGTGTTAAAACCCTTTTGACGAAGGCTTTAGAATAAGCCCACTCCTGGCTGTTACCTCTGGTGACAGAGTCAAAGTCTACAGATTGAGTAACCTGCAGAATGGTTAAATAAAATTGGTTTCTTTTGGATAAAAGATTGGATCTCCAAATTCTTTGAGATAAAAGGAGGATATTTCCTCCGGAGTTAGATGAGCATATTTTTGCTCGACTGGGGCTACCCACATAGTAGCATAAGGGATAAATGGATAGACAAACTGATTAGCTTACTCTGATTTATTTGCCGCTGCATAAGCATCTCCTCTAAGATGCATTTAAGTAGGGATAGCCTTTAAGGCCTCAGCTTTTAGCTGATCTTTTGTTTTTGCGATGGCTGCCTTAGGCGTGGAAGGAGATGCAATTATGGCTATATCCTTCGCTTTTTTCTTATTCATTTTCCTGCTAAAAATTCACAAGTTAGAAAATCAGGTAACGAATTATCTGATCCTTTAATAAACTCAATATCAAAATCAAATACGGATAATATTCCTTGCCATCTAGCAAAAATTTGTTTAGACGCGATGTTTTTAACATCTTTTTCTAATATTTTTTTGCAGCTTTGCAATCAACTCTAATTAGAAATTTGCTCATGATGTTTTAGAGATAAAAGGAGGATATTTCCTCATTAGCTTGCTCTGATTTATTTGCTGCTGCATAAGCATCTCCTCTAAGCTGCATTTCAGTAGGGATAGCCTTTAAGGCCTCAGCTTTTAGCTATTCTTTTGTTTCTGCGATGGCTGCCTTATAAAGCGTGGAAGGAGATGCAATTATGGCTTTATCCTTCGCTCTTTTCTCATTCATTTTCTTGATAATTTTTTCGTGGTCCTTGCCACACAATCCAGAAGTAAATCTAATTAGAGTCTCTTAATTTCCAATCCTTTGTTTAAGGATTCCACCGTAACCTAATTCTGATGCATCAGTTTCAACAATTTTAAATGCATCAGGGTGAGCTATAGCAAGATAGGGAATTTCCTTAATTTTTGCTTTAATTTTTTGAACAGCCTTAGTGTGAATTTCAGACCATTCAGGAGGATTTTTCTTCAACCTTTCAAATAAAGGCTTTGCAGCTATGGCTAGATTTTTAAAAAAATCTGAAATATAATTAAGACTTCCTAAGAATCTCTGTAATTGAGTCTTATCCTTTATTTCATCTGGAAATTTTCCAACAAAACTAATTGACCGATCGATAGGGAATATTGTCCCTTCTTTGATGATATGACCAAGAAACCTTATTTCTGTTTGAAACAATTTAATTTTCTTAGCTGATACCACCAGTCCTGCTTTTTTAACTGCATTTATAAATGCATTTAGATGTTTAAAATGTTGATCAATATTTTGTGAGAAAATTAATACATCGTCTATATAAACGATACAAAATAACATATATGGACTAAATATATCATTCATTATATTTTGAAATTCAGAAGGGGCATTTTTAACCCAAACGACATTACATTCCATTCGTAATGTCCAAATGGAACAGTAAAAGCCGTTTTATATCTGTCTTTCTCGGCAATTTGAATTTGCCAGAATCCAGATTTCATGTCAAATTTTGACATAACTTTAGCTGTGTAAAGTCGATTTAATAAATCTTTTTAATTAGGGATTAGATATCTAATTCATCTTAAAGCTTTATTTAAGGGTTTATAATTGATGACAAGCCTTGGAACGCCTCGTTCTAATTCAGCAGCATTCTCAACATAAAATGCTGGACAACTCCATGGACTATATGATTTTCTAATCAATCCTTTAGCTAAAAGCTCATCAATTTCTTTTTTACAAATTTCTAAATGGCGAGGACCCATATCAATAGGTCTAGCTTTTGTTGGAATTTGTCTTTCGTCAAAGTTTGGTTCATATGGTAAATTTACCACATGTTTCTTTCGTTCCCAAATGGCATTGGGAATATCAGAACAAACTGAATTTTCTATGTATTTTTGTAAATTAGAAATTTTTTCTATCATATAGGATGTTTGAATTTTTTTCAGCTTTCTTTTTATAGCTTATTTCTTGAGTTAAGGAGCTTAGGAAATTTTATTTTCTCTTCATTTTTTTTGTATCAAATCAATCTCGTGATAACGAGGTTCTGTAACAAATTTAAAAGTTATATCTTGTTGATTAACAGTACTTGTAATTCCTTCTTCAGTAATGCTTTTAATAGGATAAAGCATATGAAGAAATGGATTTCCAAGAATAACATCATGGGACAAATTTTTAACCATTATAAATGGCATTTCTAAACAAATTCATTTATTGCAGATTGCAGTATTTTGTAGCTTCATTTTACAAGCATTTTACTACCATCTGCAGTATTTAGAATTTCAGTTGTTTTCGAGAAATATCTCGACGGAACAAATCCTTCATTGATACAATTTAGGTCTGCTCCAGAGTCAACCAGTGCAATCACGGAGAAAGAATACTCTCTATAAACAATAATGTTGACTTTGATATGCCATTTATGAATAATAACTCTATAAAGCATATTGACGAATGTTAAGGAGTTCTTAGCTTCTAAAGATTTTTCTCCTTCTTCACTGTCAGTTGCTTCATCTATTTTAGATTCTAAAATGAGAACCCTGGATTTTAAATCACTTAATTCTTTTTTGAGAATTTTTACTTCATGCATTAAATTATTAATACAAGAAGAATCACTAATGTCTTCTTCTATAGGGGACTTAGCTCTCCTTAGAATTTCTTTGAGACTATAAGCCTCAGGTTTTTTACTATACTGCTCAATATAATTTTGTAGCTTTTCTCTCCTTTCTTTCGGATCAGAAATTTGATCTATCATATCTAGTATAAAGTTTTGTTCAAGGGTAAGAACAGATAACCCATTTGCTTTGCAAAGTGATTTGTAATAATTACAATTTCCACTGCAATCAGAATCATTTGACTCATCCTCAAATTCAGATTCATCGGTCTTGTTGCGTCCTGGATGAACTGGGTCGTGGGGAAGCGTATGTTCGTATGGTTGAGCGGGTTTTCGGGCTGTAACCCTTCGTCTGAAAGAGGTTCTGTGCCACTGACGAGTGTTCGGCTAGGTCCCGGAAAGGTCTGTGTCTCAAGGCGCGGTTGTGTCTCAAGGGGATGTCTGAGTCTCAGAAAGCGGTGGTCTGTGCACAAATCCGGATGTCTGGACGACGATTCCTGCACAAAGGACCGGTGCTAGCACGGAGAGGGGGGGGGGTACTAGCGGAGCACTCTCCGAAGCTTAAGTCACTATAGGGCTAAAAGAGTAATTCTAAAGAGAGAAAATATTTCTAGAGAGAAGTCAGAGCTCAAAATACCAAAGTTGGGCAAATGAGAGGATGTGTGAAAATGGGTGGCCAAGGCCTCCTATTTATAGGCTTCTTTGGGACCGGACCCGGTTTTAGAGCGGTTTGATGACGGTTCAAAAGCAAGCGGTAACCGTCATCCATATTGGTATTGCGCGAACTTGACTTCTCTACACGTAACGGTAATCGCGGGAATGGTAATCGCACGATACCCGCAATGCAATCCGGAGGTCCGGTCCGGACGCGCGTAAATGCGTTTCCGGACCGTTTTGACCCTTTGGGAGACGTTTTCAAACAGAGATGTAATTTTGGCGTGTTTACGAGGCCCGAAGTATAAATACGAACTCGAATTGGGCACATATCCATCACTTGCCCCCGAGTCAAGTAATGGTTAAAAACCTTTCTTGACTCTATTTTAAGTTAGGATACGTGTCCAATTTGAGCTTGACGCTAACCTTCCGTTTTGATCGTTGGTCGGACGTAGACATCTTGATTTCGTCCTTCCTTTGATTTTCCGACCGAATGACTTTGTTTCCTATCATCACGGTTAGTGCAATAGGGAATGCGCATACGTAGCGTGCAAGTATGGTTATCGTTAGGGATATAAGCAATTAGTAATATATCATGCGAACATGCTTTTATCAACATGCATGCACAAGTAACAGTCATGGCAAGATCGTAATTACGCAATGCAAGAAATATAAACCGTACGCTTCTAAAACGACTTAGCGATTATCAAAATATGAATCATGCGATATGGAATCATACGTGTATGATGACAGGTTTGATACGTGCAATGTCAAAATAATCATGTATGTAGAGATAAATACTTAGAAGAGGGAGGAGTATACGGTAAGTACTTGTAGGTGCATTACTCCTTTGATCCTTATCATCAAGGAGTCTCTTGGAAGTAGTCGTTTGTTGTTTAGAGAAATATTTCCTTAAGTGTTGTCGTATTTGCTCTTCGCGGTTCGTCATATTAGTTGCATCGCTTGCATGATAGCTTCTTGAGATGTTGGTCCTTTTTACTGCACGTACCAACTTTGCTATGTGCGTTGACTTTGGCTATGCGCGTTGACTTTTGCTACGCGCGTTGACTTTTGCTATGCGCGTTGACTTTTGCTATGCGCGTTGACTTTTGCTATGCGCGTTGACTTTTGCTATGCGCATTGACTTTTGCTATGCGCGTTGACTTTTGCTATGCGCGTTGGCGCTAATGGTTGAGCGTCAGGTATAGACTGTTGGGCATTACCTGCAAGTATGCTAAAACACTTAGGAAATATTTAAGCGATATCTTAAACTTGTTACCATAGATGTCGTCGTATGAGCTTTGTCGATGAGCGTTGTAGGTGTGATTAGGAGGCATAGCTACTCGCTGTACGCAATCCATCTTTGTCGACATGTACGTACGTACATGGAAATACTTAGAAAATATTTTTCTCCTTGTCGACATGTATGTACGTACATGGAAACACTTAGAAAATATTTTTCTTCTTGTCGACATGCATCCTTGTCGACATGTATGTACGTACATTGTGTGTGCGTATTTGCCCCCGCACTTAGAATCTTTTCACCATCTCTGGCTATGTATGTTGTATCCGTATGCTTGATGCGAACACAGGTTATATGCCAACTTATGATAATATGCTGACACGTGGTTGTATGCCAACAGCTTGCAATATGCTGACTGTCATCCTGAGTCAAGTACTTAGAAAATATTCCACCATTGTAATCTTGTATGCTGCGAGTATGCGCTCGGTGTCGTCATGCAAGGTTAATGTGTTGGAGAGGTTGCCCCCCTTGCGTGTTGCTTGTTACTTGTTGCACGAAGACTAATAAGTCTTGTACGTACGTGGTTGTCTCACATGGAGCGTCTGTTGTATAAATGCTTGAATAAGTGTTGGTGCGTATTTGCGCACTGATTGGATTGTTGATAGCATTTTCCAGGATATTAGATCTTGCTTATCCTCTTGTCAAATTAGTCTTCCCACGGTTGTTACCATGAGTAAGTCCACTATCTCCATCTTGATGGGAGAAAGCTTGTCTTTGCGGATAGCTATATCCATCTTGATGGGAGAAAGCTTGTCTTTGCGGATAGTTGATGTGTATAGAAATCCATTTGTTGAGAGGAATGTCCATACAAGTGCCCCCGATACTTTGGAGTCTTTGGACATGGTGGCGGTAAAGGGCTTGTGAGTAAGACGTCTCATTGTATTTTCTTTGAACTTGTTAATTTTCCAAGTTATCGCTGGCTACAGTTTCTGTTTTTAGCATAATTCTCGAAAGATCCGACGCAGGGGCGCGTTCCTCGAGCGATTCTTAGTTCTTTATGCTGAGCATGACCGTGCTAATTCCTTCTTTTGATAAAGGAAATAGAGTTGAGGGTTGTGTAGTGGTGTCTTCTGCCCCCCGGTCGAGGGACCGGCCCAAGGAGGAGCGTTACTCCTACCGAGGTAAGTATTTGTTGATTGCTGATTGCCGCCCTTATGTTGAAGAGCTATGTTGTGCTGAATGTTGAAACAATCATTCTTTTCGTGTTTTCTATGTGGATGACGACATTGCATTTGATGTTGACATTATGAACTTTTTGCCATAAGTTCTTAGAGATGATGTTGACTCTTGGTTGCTGTTGGGCTGTCTGCTTCCAGCATGTTGAACCATTTGTGAATGGGTTGATGTTGATAGTTCTTTGTTCATGCCTTTGCTTGCATGATATTTCGTCACCTGGACCTGTTTTCAATAATAATTATGTGATAACTTATTAGTAATATTTCATACCTTGAGTTATCTATGCTGTCCATATGCTTTGGACTTGAAAGATAGGATATATATCCTTAGATGATGAACATGATGTCCGTAATTGCGACTGTACGTCGCACATTGTTAAGTTTTGTGATCGCCCCTCTTGGCTAGACTCCAAGGCATGGCGAGATGGGTAGAGCATAGGATGTTGCGACTTGCACACTGTTGGTTTTGTTTGGAGAAGACAGTGGCAACACTAATGTGCAACTTCTGCCTATTCCGCCGAGTCCTGTCAAAGATGATGGCATTCTTTAATCTGTGCCATCTTTTGGATATGTTGAACTCGTTTCTGAGTCTGTTTGCCCCCCGGCTTCTATGTTTGGAAACTTGTTGTAGTTGTTCCTTATCTGTTGCTTACGACTTGTTCGCTTTGAACTACGTCGTTTGAACCTGCTTTATACATAGTAGTTTGCATGATAACTTGTTAGTAATATTTCATACCGTTATCACTTACTGTGTTTATTGAATGTGGATGACTAGTAACGTAGACATAGTCCCCGTAGTCGTGACCGATAGCCACTTCTTGATTGATAAGTTGAGGTGCTTTCCTGATTGCTTGCATGATGCATTATGCATATTGCCCTTCTTTCCTGAATAGCTTGCCGCTATATGTGTTGCAACCTGCCAAGTATTTTTGCGTATAGCAATATTTCTCAACAAGTAGTGTATTTGAAAGGTGTTATCTTGGCTAAGCAAGATAATAGTTTATACCGTCTCTTAGTTCCACTCTAAGGCGACGTTGTACAAGACTCGACTTGTAAATTTTATGAGTTTTAAACAGGGTGCGCACCTGCCAGCGTGTATCAACCCGCGTTGGGGAAGCATACGTAGAAACATTTTAGTATTTGAAAGGTGTTATCTTGGCTAAGCAAGATACTAGTTTATACCGTCTCTTAGTTCCACTTTAAGGCGACGTTGTACAAGACTCGGCTTGTAAATTTTATGAGTTTTAAACAGGGTGCGCCCCTGCCAGCGTGTATCAACCCGCGTTGGGGAAGCATACGTAAAAACATTTTAGTTTTTGAAGAAGTATTTTGTGAACCCTAAAAAGCTTGTTGATAAAATATTTGAAAAAATATTTTGGCATTGAATTTGATACATCTAAAAAACCGTATTGATAAATTTTTGGAAAGGTGTTTGATACATAAAATATTTGATAAAATATTTGACAAATTATTTGGTAAAATATTTGAAAAAATACTTGTGATACATGATTCCTGCGTCCAGGGACCATGTAACACTTTTTTGAAAATATGAATTGTGATGCATGCTTTCTGCGTCCAGGAACCATGCAACACGGTTTGAAAATCTGTAGTACCAAATTGTCATCTAACCAGAGGAATTTTGCCGTATAAAGCGAACCCTGACTAGGAATTCGTAATATGGGATTGTCGTCTATCAAGAGGACATTCGTCATAAAGAGTGAGCCCTTTAAACAGGAATTCACACTTGTTATAGTGTGGGGTCGTTGTCTAACCAGAGAACTTCCGCCACTTAAGGGGTGATCAGTCCCGTATGCCCATCCTGTTCTGAATCCAGGGAATGGCTATGAACATGAGGATTTGCCTCTAACCAGAGATGTCACAGCATGTCATTTTTTAGAAGTAAACATGGGGCTTGTCTTTTAAAAAAAAGGATACCACAACATGTTATTTTGATAGTAGGCCTTGGTGTTAATCCAAGATATTTTGATAGTAAGTCTTGGTGTTAATCCAAGATATTGCTTGTAGCTGACGCCTCTGAATAGTCATCGTTTTGATAGTAGGTCTTGGTGTTAATCCAAGATATTGTTTGTAGTTGACGCCTCTGAATAGTCGTCGTTTTGATAGTAGGTCTTGGTGTTAATCCAAGATATTGCTTGTAGTTGACGCCTCTGAATAGTCGTCGTTTTGATAAACAGTCCGCAGGTTGTCATTGCGGCATATAAGTTGATTGTGCACATAGCTTCATGGCTTTGTGTTGCCGGCACCTTCTTGAGATAGACGCCTATATTATGAATGGAGAAATAAATTCCATGTTGGTGTAGATAATAGATATGTTGGTGTTGTATACCATAAATCCCTCCTTGAACACAATGCTTAGCTTGTATTGTTGAAGTAGATTTTTGTGCAGAGGTTACTACTTGGCATAATTCCTGGGTAGTAATCGTAGTGTAGCATGTACTAGGATTCCTTGTTTGTGTAGGAAACTTCCCTGAGTGCAGACGCGATAGGTGCAGATCATGATAGGTATGCATATATTGGGAATGTGGCTTTTCAAGTATCATCCGTTATATGTAGTTGTAGCATGCTGACTTTGAAAATATCTTGGTCTTATCTTCCAAGTGTTGATTCCATGATGATGCCTTTTGATGAGTTGTTGTTGATGATAAACGTTGTCATAACGCGTAATAGATTTTTGCTTGTTGATAGCATAATATCTTGGGTTGTTGATGTAGATAATAAGCGCGTAGTTTTGTTACTTCGCGTTTAATCCAAAAATAGTGTGCAAGACATAGATATGTACCTACAAACGTAGATTGACTTTATTAGATACTTGCGCGTATTGTTTTTCCGAGAAGGTGTCAATTTATCATTCCTTCTTAAAATATGTGAATGCGATTATACTAGAAACATTTGGAATGGAAATGCGTGAAGTAATCTGAAATATAGTTATTTCTCCTGCTTCATTATAGCTGGTTTGATGACGATGTCGCGGAGTCGGTTGCAACAAATCGCCTTAATGCACCTAGCGCGATGCACTCTTCAATCTCCCGCCTTAGTGGTAGACACATGTTTGTGTTGTGCCCCCAAGTTTTGTGGTACTTGCACCATTCCTTGATGTTGTTGCCCAAGAAAGCTGTCCTGGGAACAAGTGGACTTGGGAGCTTGTTTTCCAGTAGGTTGACGTAAATGTCTTCCGCAACTATGTTTAGCGGTGCGAAGATGTTGTCGATATCGATGCTTGCGCCTTCCTGTTCGTTCGTTTTTCCTCGAACTCCTTTGTCCCAACTGAGGGATGTATCCCTCCTCAGTTCTTGTTCGCACAAGACTGCTGTTTCAAGCTTATCCTTTAGATCTGCCATGGTTTTTGTTGTTCGCCATCCATGAGTTTGTCCGAAGAGAAGGACAGATCTGGCGTTCATGTTTGCATAGAACACGCTTATCACTTCTTATCTTGTTGCTTTCGCCGAGGAGGCGTTAGAAGCGAATCTGATGAAGTAGTCCATGATTGGTTCGCCTTCTCCCTGCTTGACGAGCCATATCTGGTGTCATGGCGAATATTGGATGTATTCTTGTGGTTTCCAAACTGTAACAGCTTGTTCCGCCACTTGCTCCTTTCTTTCACCAACAACTTTCTGTCTTTTGAAGGAATTTATCATTGCCACATGGAATTGGTGCTTTACTCTCAAAGCATTGACGTAACAACGTCTTACAGTTATCTGGTCGCCTAGCACTTCCCCAAACCCATGGTCCGTAGGGAACTTCATCTTTTGGTGGACAGTGGAGGGCACGATCACGTAAGGGTTGATTGTTGTTCGTCCCAAGATTCCGTTATAGGCCCCGAGAGTTTCTACAACGACGAAAGTGACGTTGACATGTAATGCTTTCCACCCTTGGCCAAGGACGACAGGAAGCGTGATTGTACCCAGGGGGTGTGTAGCTGCTCCGGCGAAGCTGACTAGCGAGAAGGTTCCCGGAGTCAAGTCTTTGACAGATCTTCCGAGTTGCTCTAGGACTTTGACATGTAGAATGTCAGCGGAGCTTCCACCATCGACGAGGATTCTTTTCACATCGTATCCGTCAATGTCCATGGTTATGACTAAAGCGTCATCGTGAGGGTAAACGATATGCTTTAAGTCTTCCCTGGAAAATTGGATGACCGCGTCTTCTTGCTCTGGTTGTTTGCGCTTTCCGTATTTCGGCAATGTTGCTGCTTGGGATGCATAAATATCCCGAGCATTAGACACTTGTCCTCCAGCGGCAGGTCCTCCGTGTATGACGTTGATTACGCCTCGCTTAGCTGGCGGAGGGTTGTCATTGACCTTCTCTTTTCCCTTGTTTCCTCTTTTTGATGACTCTGCTTGAGCCTTTTTCGGGGGGTTGTTGCCTTGATCGACAAATTGCTTCAGTTCGCCTTTGAGGACGAAGTTGTTAATGCGGAAGATTAGACTGACACAGCTGTCCGTCTCGTGGCCGAAGACCTCGTGGTTTTCACACCACTTGTCGTTGTCTCTCCCCGGCGGGCCGTTTCTGAAATTGTTCGGCTCTTTCCACATATTCGCGTCCTTCATCTCTCTCAAAATCACGGACAGCGGGGCATTCAAAGGAATGCAGTCGGCAAGATTTACTTCTTTTGGCTTCTGAAACTCTCCTTGAAAAGGTCTTTTTAGCTGAGGTTGCCAATTTCTTCCTTGTTGACCACTTGAGTGTGGTTTTGGTTGGTTCTGCTTTGGATTTTCTTTTGCTTTTGCCACGGAGATTTTTGCCTTGTTATGGCTTCTGAACCTTTCGAGGTCCATGTATTCTTTTACCCTTGCAGCTAACTCCTCCATGGTTTCGGCTGGGCGTTTTGCCATCTTTTCTGCTAGGGCATAGCCTCTTCGTCCGAGGTTTCGAATGAACGCTCGAACAATCTCTCCTTCCGTCAGGTTCCCCTGAATATCAGAGATATTCTGATTGAAACGAACGTATTAGTCGACGAGAGATTCGTCGTTTCGCTGTTGGACGTCGTCCAGAGCATCTGACCTCTTTAGCAATGTGGGCTCGCCCATGTATCGTTGAATGAATTTAGCTTTTAGGTCTGCCCATGAAGTGATGCTTCCGCATGGCAGTGAGAAGAACCAGTGTGCTGCAGTCCCGACAAGAGTTTGTGAAAACGTCATTGCGAAGTGATGTGGGTTCTTCGTTCTGCCTAGCAGAGAGGCCTCGTGCTTTTGCACGTGTTCCACTGGGTCTCCTTTCCCGCGGTAGGGGTCTCCTCCAATTTTGTACAGTGCGTCTGGGACGCGACTGTTCACAAGGTGGTCCGCGAACGAATGTGACGCCTTTTCTTCAAGTGCGTGCATACCCTTCATCTTTGCTTCCTTCATCTTCTTCTCCACAATTTCTTCTAACATCTCGGCGGTAAACCCTTTTATAGGTTCAGCATAACCTGTTGAAGGATTTTGCCGACCATTGTTGTGGTAGATGTTAGATTGATCTCTGCTTGTGGCCTGGAAGGGATCATCCCTTGTTGGGTGCTGAGGGTGGTAGAATGGGGGCTGCCTTTCATTCCTCCAATGACGGGCTCCTTGGGAAGGAGTGTATGACCGTGCAGCTTCATGTCTTGCGTGTTGGTTTCTGCCCTGGAAAGGATTGTCGTGGCGAGTAGTGTCTTGCGACACCTTTCTTGCTGACGCGGCGTGCTCTTGGTTAGCTGGAGGTGGTTGAGCAGCATATCTCTGGTTTTTTAGAGACTCGCGGAATGCGAGTAACTCTTCCAATGCCGCCATCATCGCTGGAGTAACGGTGGGCATTGGGTCTGCTCCCGTTCTTTGTTCGCCTTGCGGCATTTCGGTCTGAGATTCCTATTCATTCACCTCTGGCTCGAAACCAGGTGGAGGTGAGTGATGCTCGTTCCTTGGCTCTCTGTGCTGTGCGCGTCGGGCACATTGTCAGTCGGCAATGATGAAGCTACGGAAGTAGCTCTTGGAATGTGGGAGGGTCCCGACTGACTTCCGGCTTGCATTTGGCCACCTGTTCTTTTGTTTGTCGGGGACTTCTTAGGGCGCCCAGGCCTTTTCCTTGTGTTTTTCGCGTTAACCTCTTCGGGAGGGTTGCGATCACTCGTCATGATTTTTGCGGTACGGTAGCTTCTTGTTCGAATCACGTAGACGGCGCCAATGTTGCGTCCTGGATGAACTGGGTCGTGGGGACGCGTATGTTCGTATGGTTGAGCGGGTTTTCGGGCTGTAACCCTTCGTCTGAAAGAGGTTCTGTGCCACTGACGAGTGTTCGGCTGGGTCCCGGAAAGGTCTGTGTCTCAAGGCGCGGTTGTGTCTCAAGGGGATGTCTGAGTCTCAGAAGGCGGTGGTCTGTGCACAAATCCGGATGTCTGGACGACGATTCCTGCACAAGGGACCGGTGCTAGCACGGAGAGGGGGGGGGGGGTGCTAGCGGAGCACTCTCCGAAGCTTAAGTCACTATAGGGCTAAAAGAGTAATTCTAGAGAGAGAAAATATTTCTAGAGAGAAGTCAGAGCTCAAAATACCAAAGTTGGGCAAATGAGAGGATGTGTGAAAATGGGTGGCCAAGGCCTCGTCGATACCCGCAATGCAATCCGGACCTCGTCGAATTTGGGCAATTCGGCGAGGTCCGGATTGCAAGCAACCCGGAGGTCCGTTCCGGACGCGCGTAAATGCGTTTCCGGACCGTTTTGACCCTTTGGGAGAAGTTTTCAAACCGAGATGTAATTTTGGCGTGTTTACGAGGCCCGAAATATAAATACGAACTCGAATTGGGCACATCCATCTGTTCTGATCCGATTCATTTGCAACGTAAAAATTATTTTTATCTGTAATAACAGACACTTCTAAATCTTGTCCTTCCTCATTAAGGAATAGTTTTTCTAAAGTTTTCTTTAGTCCTTCATCAATATCTAGACTATTAATTTTTTTTTTCAATTTACACTTATTAGCATAATGGCCAGGTTTCTGTCATTTCCAATATAGTGGAACTGTTTTTTTCTTAGGGTTTTCGGGTCTTTCTTTCTTCTTTCGTTTATGAATATATTTTTTCCTAGGATATTTACCAAAGTTTTCATAAACTTTATTAGTCTTTTTCTTGTAATATTTGTTTTTCTTATTATAATCACCAATGGAGGGCAATCCCATTTGTTCACAAAAATCACCAATAATTCTTTTTCCAATAAGTTTCTCATTTTGGAGTTGGCGATGTAATTTTATTTCATTGCATAAATTTATGCCCTCAGCGACGATCTCAGAAGACAAGTCGCCGTAAGTGTATATGGAATAAGGAATCATTCCATTATGTTTTTGCTTAATCCTATTACGGAACTTTTCAGCAGAAAAATGAGGAAGTCCAGATAAAAAATTTTCTTTCCAGAATTCATTTTGGCTATCTTCTCTAGTAAAAACTTTAGAAAGAAAAACATCTTTATACCATTTAAACTGAGATAAGTTTTGACATCTTAAATTCATCAATTGTTCTTGAGATTTATCAAGTTGAAAGATGTAGTCCCTATAAAATGTTTTGCTAATGTATATAATAGCGAGTTGACACAATCGGTAACCTGGGTTGGTTGTCCGTTTTGTGTTTCTATTTTTATGGCTCGCGGAATATGCAATTTAGCCTCTTCAGGTAGTTGAAAATCCCACAAACCTTTCAATTGACCAGTGAAACCTTGAATTAAGGCTCTAGAAATAATCTCATCAGAAGCACCATTTGTTCTACAAGCAGTCGCATATATGGTCATGTAATTTAACACTGTTTGTATTTGGTACTCTTTGATACCATCAATATTCCATTCGACAATTGAATTTCCATCAAGCTGAACAGCATTGAACTCGTCATGCTGTTCAAGTTGGAGGTCACTGGGAGTTGGCTATGATAATAAGGTTTTGCCGGAATATTGTAAACCAGTTTCTTCTTATAATAAGTTAACTTATTAACTTGAAATTGATCTTCAGGTTGTTCGGATAAGAACAATTTTTCAAGCTGATCAATTTTTTCTTCTTCGGAATTAGAAGTTTCGGAATATTTGTCAGACTCGTTTTTCCCCAAAGGAGCACAATCCTTTTCTTTTATTCCAAGATTACTTAATCTTTTCATGAGTTCTTCTATCATCTCAGTATTTTGAGATTTAAAATGAAGTTTCTTGGAAGGCATGGGTTTAAATAAAACTCTTTTATCTATTTGAAATGGTTCTGAATTAAGAACTTCTTTTCCTTTAGTATGTACTAATTCTGATTTGAAAATTTCTTGAGAGACTTTTTTCTCAATTCGATTTAGTTGATCCCCCATTGTTTTGAGAGTCAAGTTTGTAAAATTGTTTTGTTCAACAACAGCTTCTACTTTGTCACTTTTCCTATAAGGAGTTGCTAAAACCACTTCATCATTTATCTTTAAAGTTAAATTTACTTCAGGCAGGTGGATACTTTTAGTAACTTTTCCATTCTTAGCAATAAAATCTCTATAAGAGCTTTCAAGATGGAGAATAAAATTTTGATCTTCAAAATCAGGATATTCTTTTTTCTCTGATATATAAAGAATTTGCATAAATTCAAAAAATTCAACAAACTCATCACTCCTTGTTAAGGAATTATTTTATTCCCCAAAATATTCATATCATAGAAAATGGTTTTCCTTAAAAAGAATTAAAAGTCAAAGAAAATATTTGAGATACATACACCAAGACAAATGCAAGGAAGGAGAAAGAGAGCACTCAAGACAAATACACATATAACAAAAGCACACAAGTATGTATGTAAAGAGAGCACTCTCCAAAGTCTCCCTCTAGCTTTCATAAGAGGTTCTATTTATACATCTAATTGAGTGGGAGACATAATGATTACTCCTTGAAGCCTTCTTCTCTATCTTCTTTGCATGCCATCCACGTTTGAGAAGTCTTCATGAGTTGTTTGTCAAGATTCCCTCCTGATAGAAAATGTCATTTTAGACTAACGTTCTTTTTATGCATGGCATCCACGTATTTATTCTTGCATCCATCCATCTAAATAAATTTTTACTATTCAAAAATAATAAAGTTTACTAATTAATTTTTAAATTTACACTAATAAGTGCATAATACTAATTAATTTTAAATTTACACTAATAAGTTCATAATACTTACATTTAAACGGATTATTATCCGTAGACATTTATACAAAAGGATCTTGAGAATCCTGCATAGTGTCATCTGTTTTTTGGCTGCTATTAGCCTCTACATAATTTTCACCTTCAGATTCGTAAAGATTCTCTTTAAGTCGTCTCATCAATTCGAGCTTGGTCTCAGATGAAGATTCCAATAGTTCTTTTAGAACTTCAGAAAGATCTTTCTTCGAAGGTTCCACGACTGAAGGGGGAGGTGGATCAAATGAAACTAAGCCCTTTTGAGTAAAAGCAGAGTCTTCTTTGAAAAATTCGAATTTGTCCCACCATTTAATCGAGACCCTTCTTCCTAAATAAGGAATATCGGCAACTAATTATCCGAATCGATTAATAGGCATTTTTCGCCATAACAATTTCCCATTTCAAAATCCATGGGGACCTTGTAGAGAGCTGTAAAAATAAGCTCGTGATGTTTTAGAGATGAATTTACCTCTTCAAATTGTTCATAAACTTTCCTGATTTTATCTGGGAAGATAATTGGATTTGCTCCCCATGTATAAAACCATTTTATAAACCAATGAGGAATAGTGGTGCCGAAATCTCGAAATTGAAAAAACCATGTGTGCTTCTTCTGACGATTTTCGTAGTAGAAAGCACCTTCGCATGCTTTGATATAATCAAAGTAATTGAACACGTGTTTTGTTTTTGGTATTTCGTGATAACGAAATAGATCACCATTCCATTGATCTGGTGTTAAAACCCATTTGATGAAGGCTTTAGAATAAACCCACTCCTGGTTGTTACCTCTGGTGACAGAGTCAAAGTCTACAAATTTAGTAACCTGCAGAATGGTTAAATAAAAATTGGTTTCCTTTGGATAAAAGAATGGATCTCCAAATTCTTTGAGATAAAAGGAGGATATTTCCTCTGGAGTTAGATGAGCATATTTTAGCTCGACTGGGGCTACCCACATAGTAGCATAGGGGATAAATGGATAGAACAACTCATTAGCTTGCTCTGATTTATTTGCTGCTGCATAAGCATCTCCTCTAAGCTGCATTTCAGTAGGGATAGCCTTTAAGGCCTCAGCTTTTAGCTGATCTTTTGTTTTTGCGATGGCTGCCTTATAAGGCGTGGAAGGAGATGCAATTATGGCTTTATCCTTCGCTATTTTCTTATTTATTTTCCTGCTAAAATATCACGGGTCAGAAAATCAGGTAATGAATTATCTAATCCTTTAATAAACTCAATATCAAAATCAAATACGGATAATATTCCTTGCCATCTAGCAAAAATTTGTTTAGACGCGATGTTTTTAACATCTTTTTCTAATATACTTTTTGCAGCTTTGCAATCAACTCTAATTAGAAATTTTTAATTAAGTAAATCGCTTTCAAATTTATGTACTTAAAGAACAATTGAAAGGATATCTTTCTTGACGGTTGCATAATTTTTTCGTGGTCCTTGCCACACTCCAGAAGTAAATCTAATTAGAGTCTCTTTATTTCCAATCCTTTGTTTAAGGATTCCACCGTAACCTAATTCTGATGCATCAGTTCCAACAATTTTAAATGCATCAGGGTGAGCTATAGCAAGACAGGGAATTTCCTTAATTTTTGCTTTAATTTTTTGAACAACCTTAGTGTGAATTTCAGACCATTCAGGAGGATTTTTCTTCAACCTTTCTGTTGCGTCCTGGATGAACTGGGTCGTAAGGACGCGTCTGTCTGAGTGGTTGAGCGGGTTTCTGGGCTGTCACCCTTCGTCTGAAAGTGGTTTTCGCCTTGTGCCGATGACGAGTGTTCGTTTTTATCGCTGAGTCTCGGAAAGATCTGTGTCTCGAAAGGCGGTTGTGTCTCAGGAGGCGTCCGAGTCTCGAAAGGCGGTTGTGTCTCAGGAGGCGTCTGAGTCTCGGGAAATGGTGGTCTGTGCACAAGTCTGAGCGTCCGAGGCGCTGGTTCCTGCACGAAGGGCCAGTACTAGCACGGAGAGGGGGGTGGTGCTAGTGGAGCCCTCTCCGATGCCTAAGTCACTATAGGGCTAAAAAGGTAATCTTAGAGAGAGAAAGTATTTCTAGAGAGAATTCAGAGCTCAAAATACCAAAGTTGGGCAAATGAGAGGATGTGTCAAAATGGGTGGCCAAGGCCTCCTATTTATAGGCTTCCTTGGGACCGGACCCGGTTTTAAAGCGGTTTGATGACGGTTCAAAAGCAAGCGGTAACCGTCATCAATATTGGCAATGCGCGAACTTGACTTCTCTTCACGTAACGGTAATCGCGTAAATGTTAATCGCGCAATACCCGTAATGCAATCCGGACCTCGTCGAATTTGGGCAATTCGGCGAGGTCCGGCTTGCCGTGCAATCCGGACGCGCGTAACGCGCTTCCGGACCGTTTTGACCATTGGGAGACGTTTTTTGAAGCCGTGATGTAATTTTGACGTGTTTACGAGGCTCGAAATATAAATACGAACTCGAATTGGACATATATCCATCACTTTCCCCCGAGTCAAGTAACGGTTTAAAACCTTTCTTGACTCTATTTTAAGTTAGGATATGCGTCCAATTTGAGCTTGACGCTAACCTTCCTGTTTTGATTGTTGGTTGGACGTAGAAGTCTTGATTTCGTCCGTCCTTTGATTTCCCGACCGAGTGACTTTATTTACTGTCATCACGGTTAGTGCAATAGAGAATGCGCATATGTAACGTGCAAACATGATTTCCGTTAGGGATATAAGCAATTAGCATGCACAAGTAACGGTCATTGCAAGAACGTAATTACGTGATGTTAGAAATATAATCCGTATACTTCTAAAACGACTTAGCAATTATTAAATCATGAATCACGCGATACGAAAACATGCATGTAGAATGATGAGTTTGATACGCGTAATACCAAAAAAATCATGTACGTAGAAGCAAATACTTAGAAGAGGGTGGAGTATACCGTAAGCACTTAGGCGTGGGTGTAGATGAATTACTCCTTTAATCCTTATCACCAAGGAATCTTTTGGGATATGTGATTACACTAATCCCCAATCATTCTTCCAGCTCTTTGGGAATTCATTCTTCCTTCTTCTTTGCAGGTAATTGCTTCATCATTTCTAGAAAACATTTGTGTGTTCATAGTTTCTTCACCGTCGTAAACCTTAGGTGCATCCCGAAAGTTTCGTGTTTGATCCTTGACTTGTTTTCAGAAATTGACACCACCAATCGACTCAGATCATCGCGAGGATTCCAGCGCCGCCTTCGGAATTGCCAGACGACGCCGGACGCGCCCTCACGCACCGTAGCGTGAGTATTGCCTTGCCGGCGCGTGTAACCCACGTGCCGCCTTCCTGTGCTCCGTTCGCCACGGTCCTTACCTTTCTGAAATCGTCTCGACGAGTGGAGTCCATTGTGATACTTTTCGTCACATTTTGAGGTAGTCTGAAAACTCAATTTTACAGGACAGCTTCGACTTGATTTTTGAATGTTGCCGTATTGTTGTTCGTTTGAACTATTTGTCGTTGTTGTCGCATAGAGCTGCTCATTGGTGCTTGTATGTTGAATAATTGCTGGTTGATTGTCGTTGTTATCGTCGTTAGTTCATGCCTTAGACGATTTTTTTTTTTATCTCCGTGGATAGTTGTGGTAAAATTCCCCAATCTGACATATTGCCCCCATGCCTTCGTGTAAAGGCCTTTTGGTTGGTACGTGTAGTTTTTCCCTTAACGGGTTTGTTGGTTGTCGGGAATTACCAAACGTCTTTGGGAGTAGTCGTTTGTTGTCTTGATGCCTCAGAAAAATATTTTTCCTAAGTGTTGTCGTGTTTGCTCCTCGCGGTTCGTCACGTTAGTCGCACCGTTTGCATGATAGCTTCTTAGGATGTTGGCCACTTTTGTTACACGTACCAACTTTGCTATGCGCGTTGACTTGGCTATGCGCGTTGACTTTTGCTATGCGCGTTGACTTTTGCTATGCGCGTTGACTTTTGCTATGCGCGTAGACTTTTGCTATGCGCGTATGTCGTTATGTGCATTGGCATTTTTATGATCGCATGACTTTGACGTGTAGACTTCTTGTTTGGTTCTTGCAGATTGTGAAGTCGTAGTAAGCTCATGCGGAACGCCTTTCTTTTTGATCTAATTGCCGCTATGAGTAAGTCCACCACTCCTGTATCGCAGACTCCTTGACCACCTTGTAAGGCTAAATACTCCTGGGTGACCGATAGCGTTTTAATTCTGACGTTGAGGATGACTTGGAGGTAGATTTGGTTTTACCAGTAGATAGTGTTTTGGGCACTGATGAGGGCGTAGTCGCTGAGCCTTCTGCTGAGGCATCTCCTGTCGGAGAGACAGAAGTGTTGGTTAGGTACTACACTAACCGCTTGGATAGATCCTTGTTTGCCCTCTATGCGAGTGCTTACGGACTTGACCCTTGTGCAGAGGCCGTTTACCCCTTTGATTCACTCCGTGAGAGTAGTTTAGGGGATGATGCTACTCCTCCACCTATAGATTTGTCCGTCGTATATACATCTCACGTTAGGGAGGGTTTGCGGTTTCCCTATTGCTCTAACTTGATTGAGCTTTGTAGCGGTTATGGGATTTCCCCCTTAGATCTTGCGCCCAACGGCATTCGAGTATGAACTTGTTTTAGAGTGCTGTTTCACAAGCAGTCATGGCATTATTCTCCCACCCTCTTTCGCTGCTTCTATCAGCTTAAGAGTCCGGACTCTGCGGGATTGTGTAGTGTGAAAGTTCGTTGGCCGAACTTGCAAGGTGATGGGTTTGAGGAACTTGGTCTTGGTGAAGCCAAGTGGGATTCTAGTTACCGATTGGTCGCCCCCCGCGGATCGGTCCGCCGATCATTGGAGGCACCATTACTTTTTTGCTCATGATGCGGGTACGACTTGGGATGTCGAGTATATTCAGAAATCTGATCCCGCGCCTGCTTTTCGGAAACTCTCCTTGCTGAATAGGGAGGTGATAAAGCAGATATATCACTGTCAGCGATCGCGTGGTTTTACTTGTTCGCTGCGCGCATCTGATCAGGAGTTGGTCGATGTTGGGATTCATGTGCTCACTTCTGCGGCTTCGGTATGTTAAGCATTTTTATAACTTTTACCGTGTTCCACTGTAGGTTGGTTTGACGGAAAAAGCTCGTCTTTGCAGACGGCAGCCGCTCGCAAGATTGCTTCTAACGGGAGGATTGTTCCACCTCTTGCTCCTGGAGCATCGGCGGTTTCCGGGCATGGAAAAGGTAGATGGTTTGAATAAACAGTCTTCCTTGTATACTGTCTTAGTTGGGTTGTAACTTTGTGTGTTATTTGCTGGTCGCAAGACGCTTGTTACTGATCGCGTTGTTGCCGCTCCTGATTCTACCAAACGGTCCACCGCTGGGACGCGTTCTTCGAGCAGTTCGAAGCGCCCAAAGACTATTGTGACCGTTCCTACTCCTTCCTGTCATAAAGGGAAGGAAGTTGACGGTTGCAAGGATGCGCTGTCTGCCCCCCGCTCGAATAAGCGGTCCGAGGTGGAACGTGCTCTTCCTTCTGGTATAAGCTGGACACTGTTGGATCACGGTGGAACTCCGGTACGGATCTTGACGGCAATCCTAGCTCCTTTGCTCCACGCGATCCTGCAAGAGGGGATAGACCGGGCGGTGACCCAGAATCCCTCTCCGATGCTTAAATGAGTCTCTCGTATGACTGGCAAGCAACAATCACAAAAGTATATTGAACTCAACGTAAATGATCTGAGGTGACCTCCTGCCCTTTTATAGGCAAAGAGGTGCCTCAGGTACCTGGCGAATCGTTAGGGGTGGTTAGCCCGTATCCCGCTTATCTCGTACACGATCTCGCGTATCTTAGCCATGCCCCGCGTATCTTGGCCACGATCCGTGTATCTTAACCACGTTCCGTATATCTCGGCCACGCCCCGCATATCTTGGCTTTATCCTCTGGTAACGAGTCCCGACTCCCGTCGGGGACTCCAGAGTTATCTTGTTGTGTCACCGCTCGGGGCCCCTCGTCCTCGTGACAGGGCCAATCATTCTCAGGGATTCATCGTCGGGGCCTACTTAAAGGCTTCTCGTCGGGAGCTTCTAGCTCCACTGTCGGGACCGACTCTGTCGGGACCCTGCTTCGTCGGGACTCCCTTCATCGGGACCCTTCTCCTAGGTCATCTTGACCCTTACTCTGGGCCTGGTGGGCATGTTTGTCGTTTCTTCGCCGTTAAAGGGCCTGACGGCTATAGTCGGACCCATCATTTGCCCCCAAGACATGAAGGACTTTTAGTTCGTCGTGTCTTCCAACTCCCGATTTTCCAATACTAGAGTCGGGGATCTATTCCTTGGTTCAGTTACTTGAAGTTATCAGTCTTCTCCTCCACGTTTCCTCAGGGTTTTATGGATAACTGCTATATCCCAAAGGTCTCTTCGGTTCTCTAGTGCATTAAATGCAGCAGATAATGGAGTGACGTTTTCGACCCACGTGCCTGATTTTTCGCGCCTGTCCTTTTCTGAAAAGTGCTTTTCAGGCCGTTTCATCATTACGTCCGTTGTCCTTCTTCACGTTTCATCTCGACGGTCCAGATTAAGACCTTTCGACTTCGACGATTCGGATCGAAGTGTCCTTTCAACTGTCTTCTTCGACTATAAAACCCTAGCCACAGTCACAATTTAACTTTTACCGTCTTCGAATTCTTAAAATCTCTCTGCGATTCCTCTGCAATTCCAAGCTTTGTGCTCTTGAAGATCCTTGGAGTCTTCTCCGATCATCTTTCCGACGACATCTCGTTCATCTCTTTCAACCTCTACTCCACCATGTCTGGTAAGGAAACACTCTCCGTTGCTTGTTCGTCTTTTTCTTTTTAATTTCTACCAGAATCCCACTGTATTTTCTTGCCCTGGTTGCTTTTCAGACAGCGGTTCCAGCTCTGAGGGGAGAAAACCTTTTAAATTTGACTATGCTCCGAATGAAATTTCCACCACTGCCTATGATGCAGCTCTCCGAGAGGGTTGCATCACCATCACCTGGGAGCCTCGTTTCTCGTATGCTCGACATCGTCCCTCGAGTGACCCTGAGGTTACTCGTCCCCAGAAAGGGGAGGTATTTGTCTCTACGGGACAAATATCAGCGGGGATCAGGTTCCCTTTTTGCGGTAACCTGGTCGAGCTGTGCCAACACTATCAAACACACCCCACCACTTTCTCTCCTCATGCCATCCGCATCTGGAACGCCTTCCAAGTCCTCTGTCTCCGACAGAAGTGGGTCTACAGCCTTCAACTTTTCCGGACCTTCTATGGGTTGAAGTGCAACGAGGCGGGGGTTTGCGCCTTCTATCCTCGGATGCCCAAGTGGAGTAAGCAGCAGCTTGCCCAGCACGGTTGGACCAGTGACACCTGGAAGGTGGTCAAGGGTCGGGGACTCTTGATTGATACGGGGTCTGACAACAGTAGCTGGAAGAGGAGCTACTTATTCATCCAACATTCTTCTATCCCTTGGCCTCGGTGGGAGGTGGCAGCAGACCCTCCGCCTGCTTTCCATTCCTATGCTGATGAGGACTTCGAGACTCTTCAATTGATCCAGCTTTATCGTTGGGGGGAGTCTTACACTCCCCTCAATGCTAACTCTCTGGTGGAGCGGGACCTGGTGCACACCGGGGTCCGACTCCTCAGTATTGTTTCTGGGGGGCAGCTCTTCGACGGCCCTTCTAGCGTGGTCCCTTGGGTAAAATTTCTAACTTTTCCTTCGTTTATAGTTTGCAGCAAAGAAGGTGTCTGTGCTGACCGATTTATTCCTTAAACAGGGGGAGACCGACGCTGTCCGCCCCTCGCGGAAGAGGAAGTCTGCCAAGAAGGCTGCTGCTGCCAGGTCGGGGTCTCCTTCAACGGAGCAGCCCAAGCGGCCACGGGTGGATCTGGACCAACTCTTCGAGGTCCAGAATGCTGAAGAAGGTAAACAACTCCGACTCGCTATTAAATCGTATAAAAGGATGGTTCCGTCGGATTTGATTTCCTCGACCAAGAAGGGCCGAATTGCTGATGTCAAAAGGATCCTTCGAGGCGAAACTCCCCGAGTTTTGAAGGCAGGCTATTATCACTACCGCGGGAAGGATCAATACGTCTCCCGACGTATCATTTGGTGTAAGAATCCCGATGAACTTCCTGACTACCTATCTGAAGCTCTTCATCCTCCAGGTGCAGGTCGCTCGGGAGCTTCCTCGGGTGCTGCAGCTTCTACAGATGCACCGCCTTCAGCGGGGGTGCCTTCCTCAGCTGGAGAGAAGGCACCATCTGGTGAACAGTTTCGCCAGGTGGAGACTCTGGACTCCTCCGAGGAGACCGGCGGGGTTGACCCCCCTCCACAGCGTCGGAAGGCGGGGCAATCCCCCTTGAAACCAACCCCTCAGGGGCCGCCTCCTTCGTCTTCTCCGCAGCAGCGGGAGCTCTCTCCTATCCATGACTTTTCTCTCTCCCCCGTCCGGGCCGAGACGGAGATGTGCCCTTCTCTTCCTCGTCCCATCTCTCCCCTGGCTCTTGATGGGGACTTCTACAGGCCCTTCAACTCTTCGCAGGCCGATGCCCCCTGGGCTCCGATCCAGACGCTCCAGGGAGTCCCGCTTACGCAAGGGGAACATGACCAAGAACTGGCCCTACACCTGCTGGCGGGTTCCATCCTGCCCTCTATGCGACATTCGATCCACCTCAATCGGACGCATATGCAGCGGGACGTCAGGGATATGGCTGTGCGCCGCATCGAGGTGAAACTTCGCTTTTTCCTTGTTGATCAATAAATCAAGTCTTTTGTCCTTCTAACACTTTTTCCTTTTGATTGCAGGAGCTCGGGGATTACAACCGCCTCATTGGGTACGTCATTGCCTATGATGAGGCCCGGGAGCGGGACCGAGGAGTCCGCGAGCAGCTTCAGGCGGATCTCAAGGCTTCCCAGTCTTCGCGGGGGAAGCTGGCCAAGGAGCTGGCTGCCCTCAATGAGAAGATTCGGGGCCTTCAGCAGCAGATCGCGGACTTCGAGGGGCTCTTGAGGCAAGAGCGGCAAGAGCGGGGGGCGGTCGTGGATCGGCTGACCCAGGAGAAGAAGGCCGCCGAGGACCAGCTGGTCCTCGAGAAGAAGGCTCTGGAGGAGCTGATTGCGGGGTTCCCGGCGCGGCTGGCCGAAGCGGAGGCCAAGGGTCGGGAGGACTATCGAAGGTCGGAGGGTTTCCAAGCTGATGCCATGAAGTTCTTTGGCGCGGAGGTGGAGAACACTCTCTTCAACGCCGTTGAGGAGCTCCACCTGGAGTACGGGGACGCCATCAATTTCGACAAGTCTCCTTCCCTCGCTCCCTTTGCGAAGAAGTACTTTGCTCTTTCCGAGGAGAGTGATGGGGGGAGTACCCCGATAATTGTTGAGGATGCCTCTGAGCTTCCAAGTGCAGACGCCCCGATAGCCAATCCTCCCGAAGCCAATCCTGCGGACCCCTCTGCTGCTGCTGACAAGGACCAAGCTTGAATGCTTTATCTTTCAGAGTCCTTGTATTTTCTTCTCTTGCTTCGTCGTCAGGCCTTCGAGCCCTTTATCAATATTAGACTCCTTTAATTCCGATCTTTTTTGTTGTCTTTCGTCTTTCCCGACTATTTAACAACTTGCACCGCCTAAGGCGACTTAACCTTGAGTGCGTCACTTAAGACGACTTAGTGCTTGGCAGTCGAAACTTCGATACTTACGAATTTCTCAGACGTCCTCCCGACGATCTAATAACTTGCACCACTTAAGGCGACTTAATATCGAATGCATCACTTAAGACGACTTTAATAGTTACTTAGGATAGACCTAAAGATCGCGCACCACTTAAGGCGACTTAATATTGTGCACTCTTGAAGGCGACTTTCGGATACTTAGAATAAACCTAAGTATTGTGCACCACTTAAGGCGACTTTCATCATGCACCACTGAAGGCGACTTTCATCGTGCACCACTGAAGGCGACTTTCATCGTGCACCACTGGAGGCGACTTTCATCGTGCACCACTGAAGGAGACTTTCGGATACTTAGAATAAACCTAAGTATTGTGCACCACTTAAGGCGACTTTCATCGTGCACCACTGAAGGCGACTTTCGGATACTTAGAATAAACCTAAGTATTGCGCACCACTTA
Organism: Clarkia xantiana subsp. parviflora; assembly: GCA_036873135.1. Taxonomy (NCBI): domain Eukaryota; kingdom Viridiplantae; phylum Streptophyta; class Magnoliopsida; order Myrtales; family Onagraceae; genus Clarkia; species Clarkia xantiana. Next base: position 23,857,292 of record JAPTYO010000012.1, read on the forward strand.
AGGCGTCTTTTCTCGGGCATCACTTAAGACGACTTTATATTACTTAGAGTAAATCTAAGAATCGTGCACCACTGAAGGCGACTTCCATTGTGCACCACTGAAGGCGACTTTCATCGTGCACCACTGAAGGCGACTTTCATCGTGCACCACTGAAGGCAACTTTCATCGTGCACCACTGAAGGCGACTTTCATCGTGCACCACTGAAGGCGACTTTCATCGTGCACCACTGAAGGCGACTTTCATCGTGCACCACTGAAGGCGACTTTCATCGTGCACCACTGAAGGCGACTTTCGTCGTGCACCACTGAAGGCGACTTTCCTCGTGCACCACTGAAGGCGACTTTTACACTTAACATAAATCTAAGGACACTCTTGTTTGGAAGCAACCTCTTTATTTATTGGCATAAAATAGGTTTACATCGAATTAAACGATAAACAGCATACACCACTTAAGGCGATTTTACATCGGGCACCACCTAAGGCGACTTTATCGGGCACCACTTAAGGCGACTTTCTTCAAGCATGGTGTTTCTTCAAGTGTTCGCCACTGAGAATGCTTTATCGTTCTGCCATCGAGGTCTTCCAGATACTTCCTCACCTGAGAGCCGTTAAACGGTGGGCCATTATCGCTGGTCACCACCTTAGGAATCCCATATCTGGACACGATGTGGGTTTGGAGGAACTTGACGATCTGATTCCCTGTTGTTCTGGCTTATGCCTTCGCCTCTATCCATTTTGAAAAATAATCGATAGCTACAAGTAAATACTTACATTGTCCTTGTGCTTGTGGAAGAGGTCCCACCAAGTCGATGCCCCACTGCGCGAAGGGCCAAGCGCTCTTGATGGATGTCGGGTTGGCAGCTGGGGCCACAATACTCGGGGCGTACCTCTGGCACGCGTCGTATGATCGGACCAACGCCGTTGTTTCTTTGTTCATCGTGGGCCAGTAGTAGCCCAAGTTCAACACCTTCCTCAAAATGGATCGGGCCCCTTCGCGACAAGCCGCGATCCCCTCATGTATTTCCTTCAGGATTCGACTGGCGTCGGGTTCTGCTACACACTTCAGGTACGGAGTCGAGAACCAGCCCTTCTTGTACAGCTGATTGTCCAGCATCACATAATTAGGTGCGATCCGACATATCCTGTCTGCTGCTATCTTATCCTCGGGGACTGCTCCCGTAGTCAGATACGCGACTATCGGGGTCATCCAAGTGGGCTCCTCTTCCGATTTTGCTTCAACAGTGCGTACCTGTGTTGGGTCGATGTTTGACAAAGTCGCCTTTTCCAGGAAGTACGTCTTCCGATGGTTTATCGGAGACTGCATCTCCTCGATTGTCCTCAGCTTTTCTGGGTTTACTTCAATTCCTCTTTGGTTCACCATGAAAGCCGAACACTTCCCTGAGTGGACTCTAAAGGCGTATTTCGTCGGGTCCAAGCGAATTTGATGGAGCCTTATCCGCTCAAATGCCATGGAGAGGTTGTGCACGTGATCCTCAGTTTGTCGGGACTTCACCAACATATCATCCACGTAGGCTTCCATGGTTTCTCCCAACATATCTTTCAGATCTTCTATGGGGGCGGGACGTCCAAACTCTTCTCTGGGATCTGTGTCTGTCTGGAGGACAGTCATGGCCTCTCGCCTCCTCCTCCGGGTGGCATTAACATAGCATTTTCGGGAAGCCACCTGGTCACCTTTGACCTCCCCGACTCCGTGGTCGGTCGGGAACTTCATCTTCTGGTGTACAGTCGAGGCAACTGCCATTAGTGGATTGATGGTGGTTCTCCCGATAATTGCGTTGTAGGTCCCCGCAGAATCAACCACGACAAATTCCACGTTCCTCCTTTCTGACTTCCACCCGCTACCAAACTCCACTGGTAAGGTGATTACTCCCAATGGGTAGGAAGTTGAGCCAGAGAACCCGACCATCGGGAAGTTTGCCTCCTTCAGATCTTTCTTCGTCTTCCTCATGGCTTCCAGCGCGTCCATGAATAGAATCTCGGAGGAGCTTCCTCCGTCAATCAGAATTCTCTTCATCTCGAATCCGCCTACATCCAGAGTTACTACCAGGGCATCGTCGTGCGGAGTCTCTACTCCTATGAGGTCTTCGGATGAGAAGGAGATTACCATCTCTTCTTTCAAGGTCCAGGATCGGGACCTCTTACCCAGCACCACCGCCGTGGGGATTCTAGAGGCGTAAACTTCTCGAGCGGATGAGGTATCACCTCCAGCAGCAAATCCTCCATGAATCACATTGATGACTCGTCTTTCTTTGTGAACACCGGATGACTCTGGGTCAGTTCTCTTCTTCTTCGGGGACCGATCGCGGGATCGGGAGCGAGATCGTGATCGGGATCGAGAGCGGGACCTGCATCGTTTGTCTCCAACGAACTCCTTGAGCTTCCCCTTTTGGATTAGCTTTTCAATCTCCTTCTTCAGCTCCCGACAGTGATTAGTGTCATGGCCATTTGCGCGGTGAAACCGACAATAGCGATCTGTGCGGGACCCCAGGAATTCTCCATCTTTCTTCGGGGGGGTATCTGGAGATACCTTGTCGTTCCATGACTGTCAGCACTTCCGCCATGGAGCAGTTGAGAGGAATGTCGAGATCTTCCCTCTTATCCTTCCTTGGAGGACGTCTATCATCCCCCCGACCAGAGCGACCTCGGTCCCGACTACCTTCAGGTTTGCCTTTTGACTTACGATCGTCGAAAGGCTTGCTCGACTGCTTCCCTTTGTTCGATTTTGGGGGCTCCAGTTCTCCTGCGGCTATCTTTGACTCCTGGACATCGATCTGCCGCTTCACTCTCTTCTGTAATGCTTCCATATTCCACACAGGTTTCTCAGCCACGCTGTGCATCAGGTCGGAACCATAGGGGGCCGTCAGGTTCCGAATGAAGGTACGAATTGTTTCGCCCTCCGAGATCTCCTCGTCTATCTCCGCCACACTGGCCGTGTACCGCTGGTAGTAATGTGCCAGTGATTCGTCGGGCCTTTGTACCACCTGGGTGAGGGACCTCATACTCTTCAGCAGGCGTCGGCGACCCTGGTACTGTCGAATGAAACGGTCGTGCATGTCAGCCCAACAGGTGATGCAGCCTGGGGGCAGACTAAAGAACCAGGTCAGGGTTCTTTCTCCCAGTGTATTAGGGAACAGGGTACACACGATGTCCTCCGTCGGGGCTCTACCCAGACATGCCATAAGATGCTTCTGGACATGACGGACTGGATCTCCTTCTCCGTCATACTCTTTGATCTCGGGGATACCCAGCCCTGGCGGGGCGAGGGTGTCTATTAGGCGGGGAACGAAGGGATGAGTGGATCGATCCCTCAACTCCGACACCAGCGGCTTCTGTTCTCCCATACAGATGTTCACGATCTTTACCACCTGGTCGGGAGTGATGGGGCCATTCAGGGGAATGGTCCTGTGCTGAACTGGTCCTGGCCCATCAACCACGAACCTCTCCGGCTGACCGGTTACCTTACCTCTCTCCTGGCCTTGGGGTGAGGCTTCCTGTACGTTTCGACCCTCTGTTGGTAGGGTTGCGTCTTCCAGCGGGGGCATCTCCTCCTGCCTCCTTGCAGCCTCTCTTCGGTCCAAGAGAGCCTCTACAGCCGCCAGGAACATGGGCATGGCCTCCGCCACGGCCCTCGTCAAATCTGCGGTCGGGGGGGCCTCCTGCCCCCTGTTATCCTGGTGTCGAGGGGCAACATCTTCGGGATGCGATCCATTGTGCCCCCCTGTCTGGGAGAGTTCAGCCGGGGGATGATTCTGGTTTTCTCCTTGTTCTGGTACTGAATTCAGGTTTGTTGCAGCAGGATGACGGGAACCACCGGATTGTCCCCTTCTGTTCTTGCCAGCCACCATCGAGCGAGTAGAAGGCATATCAGCTTTTTGTTTGCTTCCCACAGACGGCGCCAATTTTGGATCACGGTGGAACTCCGGTACGGATCTTGACGGCAATCCTAGCTCCTTTGCTCCACGCGATCCTGCAAGAGGGGATAGACCGGGCGGTGACCCAGAATCCCTCTCCGATGCTTAAATGAGTCTCTCGTATGACTGGCAAGCAACAATCACAAAAGTATATTGAACTCAACGTAAATGATCTGAGGTGACCTCCTGCCCTTTTATAGGCAAAGAGGTGCCTCAGGTACCTGGCAAATCGTTAGGGGTGGTTAGCCCGTATCCCGCTTATCTCGTACACGATCTCGCGTATCTTAGCCATGCCCCGCGTATCTCGGCCACGATCCGTGTATCTTAACCACGTTCCGTATATCTCGGCCACGCCCCGCATATCTTGGCTTTATCCTCTAGTAACGAGTCCCGACTCCCGTCGGGGACTCCAGAGTTATCTTGTTGTGTCACCGCTCGGGGCCCCTCGTCCTCGTGACAGGGCCAATCATTCTCAGGGATTCATCGTCGGGGCCTACTTAAAGGCTTATCGTCGGGAGCTTCTAGCTCCACTGTCGGGACCGACTCTGTCGGGACCCTGCTTCGTCGGGACTCCCTTCATCGGGACCCTTCTCCTAGGTCATCTTGACCCTTACTCTGGGCCTGGTGGGCCTGTTTGTCGTTTCTTCGTCGTTAAAGGGCCTGACGGCTATAGTCGGACCCATCAGACACTTGTCTGTGTGCTTTTGTTTGCATTGTTTTTGGTTTTTGCATAACTCTAGTTGGTTTGCATGTAGTGCTCCCGCCACTTGGATGTGCGGATCTGCTTCGTCCTTTGGAAGGTGATATTTCGGATGATAAGTGGATGCCATATGTGACAGGGGATTTTACTTTCCCCAAGAGTTCCCGGCTTAGCATGCCAGAAGTTGGTGTGCGTGTTCTTCATCGATCCATTCCTCCTGGTGATCGGCTTGTTCGGCCATCGAGCGACGAAGAGGCGCGAACCTTTGTTGAGAGATCATTATCTGGATTCACACCAGTAAGTATCTTCCTTTGCTTTGCTATGCTCGTTTTTTCCGAACATGTATGCTTATTGTCTTGTTGTTTTCAGGTTGTTTCTGATATGGTGCACATGGGCTCCTTTATGTTGGAACTTGTCCAGGAGAAGCGTGCTATTGCCGATAAAGCTGTCGTTGTATCCAGGGAGCTTAAGGAAGCTAAGGATGAAGTGCGCCGTCTTTCTTTGAAGATGACGGATTTTGATGCCCGTTATGATTCTGATCATGCTCGCCTTGTTCAGCTTGAATCTGAGAATGTTGCCATTGAGAAGGCGATTTCTGACAATGCGGGCAAGCACAAGGTTGCCTGTCGGAAAGTACGCGTAGAGGCAATGAAGGCCGGCATTGAGGAGGGACTTAGAAAGTTCCCTTCTACTCCTGAGTTTGACAGCGCGGTTATTGCTGCTGCTACGGCGAAGGCCGCTCCTATGCTCAGTGAGTTTGCTGAAGATTTTGTTTGAGGGTTAGCATTCTTGCTCTTGGTTTTCCCTTTGACAGGTTAGGGCCGTATGCGGAGTTTGCGGTTGGGCAAGTTGCTGAGCTCCGTCGTTTGGATACTGCAACATCTCAGTTTGCATTTTTGTTTGGAGAAGACGGTGGCGACACTAATGTGCAACTTCTGCCTGTTCCGCCCAGTCCTGTCAGAGATGATGGCATTCTTTGATCTGTGCCATCTTTTGGATATGTTGAACTCTTTTCTAAGTCTGTTTGCCCCCCGGCTTCTATGTTTGGAAACTTGTTGGAGTTGTTCCTTGGTTGTTGTTTGTGACTTGTTCGCTTTGAATTACGTCGTTTGAACCTGCTTTATGCATAGCAGTTTGCATGATAACTTGTTAGTAATATTTCATACCGTTATCACTTACTGTTTTTGTTGAGTGTGGATGACTAATAACGTAGACATAGTCCCCGCAGCCGTGACCGATAGCCACTTCTTGATTGATGACTTGAGGTGTATTCAAGATTGCTTGCATGATGCATTACGCATGTTGCCCTTCTTTCCTGAATAGCTTGCCGCTATATATATTGTATCCTGTCAAGTATTTCGCGTATAGCGACTTTTCTTAACAAGTAGTATATTTGAAAGGTGTTATCTTGGCTAAGCAAGATACTAGTTTATACCGTCTCTTAGTTCCACTCTAAGGCGACGTTCTACAAGGCTCGACTTGTAATTTTTATGAGTTTTTAAACAGGGTGCGCACCTGCCAGCGTGTATCAACCCGCGTTGGGGAAGCATACGTAAAAACATTTTTGTTTTGAAAAAATATCTGTGGTACGTGATTTCTGCGTCCAGCGACCACGTAACACGTTTTGAAAATATGTATTGTGATGCATGATTTCTGCGTCCAGGAATCATGCAACACGGTTTGAAAATCTGTAGTACGGAATTGTCATTTAACAAGAGGACTTTTGCCGTAAAGTGTGAACCCTTGACAGGAATTCATAGTATGGGATTGTCGTCTAATAAGAGGACGTTCGTCATAAAGAGTGTACCCTAAACAGGATATACACATTTATTGTAGCGTGGGGTCGTTGTCTAACAAGAGAACTTCCGCCATTTATAGTATGGGGTGATCAGTCTCGTATTGTATTTGCCCGTCCTGTTCTGAATCCAGGGAATGGCTTTGAACATGGGGATTTGCCTCTAACAAGAGATGTCACAACATGTAATTTTTTAGAAGTAAACATCGGGTTTGTCTTTACGAAGAGGATACCTCAACATGCTACTTTTGATAGTAAATCTTGGTGTTAATCCAAGATATTGCTTGTAGTTGACGCCTTTGGAATAGTCGTCATTTTGATGGATAATTCGTAGGTTGTCATTGCGACATATAAGTTGACTGTGCACATAGCGCGATGGCTTTGTGATGCCGGCACCTTCTTGAGATAGACGCCAATGTTATAAATGGAGAAATAAAACTCCCTGCCTGAACACAATGCTTTGCTTGTATTGTTGAAGTCGATTTTTGTGAATAAGTTACTACTTTGCATAATTCCCATGTAGTAATCGTAGTGTAGCATGTATGCGATAGGTGCGGATCATGATAGGTATGTATATATTGGGAGCGTAGCTTTTCCAACTATTATCCGTTATATGTGGTTGCAGCATGCTGACTTTGAAAATATCTTGGGCTTAACTCCAAGAATTTGATTCCATGATGACGCCTTTTGATGTAGTCATCAATATGAGTAAGTTGTTGTTGATGATAAGCATTGTCATAACGTGTAGTAGATTTTTTGCTTGCACATGGCATAATATCTTGGATTGTTGATGTAGATAATAAGCGCGTAGTTTTGTTGCTTCGCGTTTAATCCAAAAATAGCGTGCAAGACATTGATATGTACCTACAAATGTAGATTTACTTTATTAGATACTTGCGCGTATTTACATTTTTTTTTCGAGAAGGCGTCAACTGATCATTCCTTCTTAAAACATGTAAAAGAACTAGATGCGATGATACTAGAAACACTTAGAATAGAAATGCGCAAAGTAATCGGAAAGATAGTTATTTCTCCCGTCTTTTTTATGGTTGGTTTGACGATGATGTCGCAGAGTCGGTTGCAACAAATCGCCTTAATGCGCCCAGCGCGACGCATTCTTCAATCTCCCATCTCAGTGGTAGACACATGTTTGTGTTGTGCCCCCAGGTTTTGTGGTACTTGCACCATTCCTTAACGTTGTTGCCCAAGAAAGCTGTCTTCGGAATAAGTGGACTCGGGAGCTTGTTTTCGAGTAGGTTGACGTAAATGTCTTCAGTAACTGAGTTTAGCGGTGTGAAGATGTTATCGATATTGATGCTTGCGCCCTTCTGTTTGTTTGTTTCAGCTTGAACTTCTTTGTCCCAACTGAGGGGTGTACCCCACCTCAGTTCTTGTTCGCACAAGTCTGCTATCTCGAGCTTGTCTTTTAGATCTGCCATGGTTTTGGTTGTTCGCCATCCATGAGTTCGTCCGAAGAGAAGGAAGGATCTGGCGTTCATGTTTGCATAGAACACGCTTATCACTTCCTCTCTTGTTGCTTTTGCCAAAGAGGCGTTGGCAGCGAATCTGATGAAGTAGTTCATGATTGGCTCGCCTTCACCCTGCTTGACGAGCCATATCTAGTTCCATGGCGAATACTGGATGTACTCTTGTGGCTTCCAAACTGTAACAGCTTGTTAATGCCTTCCATCATCAACGACTTTCTGCTTCTTGAAAGAATTTATCATCGCCACATGGAAATGGTGCTTTGCTCTTAGGGCGTTGACGTAACAACGTCTTGCGGTTATCTGGTCGCCCAATACTTCCCCGATCCCATGGTCCGTAGGGAACATCATCTTTTGGTGGACACTAGAGCGATCACGTAAGGGTTGATCGTTGTTCGTCCCAAAATTCCATTATAGGCCCCAAGAGATTCCACAACGACGAAAGTGACGTTGACGTGCAATGCTTTCGACCCTTGGCCAAGGATGACAGGAAGCGTGATTGTTCCCAGGGGGTGTGTAGCTGCTCCGGCAAAGCTGACTAGCGAGAAGGTTCCCGGAGTCAAGTCTTTGACTGATCTTCCCAGTTGCTCTAGGACTTTAACATGTAGAATGTTAGCAGAGCTTCCACCATCAACGAGGAATCTTTTCACATCATATCCGTCGATGTCCATGGTTATGACTAAAGCGTCATCGTGAGGGTAAATGATATGCTTTAAGTCTTCCCTGGAAAATTGGATGACCATGTCTTCTTGCTCCGGTTTCTTGCGCTTTCCGTATTTCGGCAATGTTGCTGCTTGGGATGCATAAATATCCCGAGCATTAGATACTTGTCCTCCGGCACTAGGTCCTCCGTGGATGACGTTGATGACACCTCGCTTGGTTGGTGGAGGGTTGTCGTTGACCTTCTCTTTGCCTTTATTTCCTCTTTTTGATGACTCTGCTTGAGCCTTCTTTGGGGGGTTATCGCCTTGATCGACGAATTGCTTCAATTCTCCCTTGAGGACGAATTTGTTAATGCGGAAACGTAGGCTGACACAGCTTTCCGTCTCGTGGCCAAAGACCTCGTGGTTTTCACACCACTTGTCTTTGTCTTTCCCGAGCGGGCCTTTTCTGAAATTGTTCGGCTCTTTCCACATGTTCGCATCCTTCATCTCTCTCAATTTCACGGATAGCGGGGCATTCAAAGGAATGCAGTCAACGAGGTTTACTTCTTTTGGCTTCTGGAAATCTCCTTGAAAAGGCCTTTTTGGCTGAGGCTACCAATTTCTTCCTTGTTGACCACTTGAGGGCGGTTTTGCTTGATTCTGCTTTGGGTTTTATTTTGCCTTTGCCGCAGAGACTTTTTCCTTGTTCTGGCTTCTGAACCTTTCGAGGTCCACGTATTCTTTCACTCTTGCGGCTAGTTCTTCTAGAGATTCAGCCGGGCGCTTTGCCATCTTTTCTGCTAGGGCATAGCCTTTTCGTCCGATGTTTCGGATGAATGCTCGCACTATCTCTCCTTCTGTCAGGTTTCCCTGAATATCCGAGATGTTCTGGTTGAAGTGAACGTAATACTCAGTGAGAGATTCTTCATTTTGTTGTTTGACGTCGTCCAGAGCATTTGTTCCTTTCAGTAATGTGCGTTCGCCCATGTATCGTTGAATGAATTTAGCCTTCAGGTTCGCCCATGAGGTGATGCTTCCGCATGGCAGCGAGAAGAACCAGTGTGCTGCGGTCCCGGCAAGAGTTTGTGAAAACGTCATTGCAAAGTGGTGTGGGTTCTTCGTTCTGCCTAGCAGAGAGGCCTCGTGCTTCTGCACGTGTTCCACCGGATCTCCTTTTCCGCGATAGAGATCTCCTCCAATCCGGTACAGTGCGTCTGGGACGTGACTGTTCACAAGGTGGTCCGCGAACGGATGTGACGCCCTTTCTTCAAGTGCGTGCATACCCTTCATCTTTGCTTCTTTCATCTTCTTCTCCACAATTTCTTCTAACATCTCGGCAGTAAACCCTTTTACAGGTTCAGCATAATCCGTTGAAGGATTTTGTCGACCAGTGTTATGGTAGATGTCAGATTGATCTCTGCTTGTGGCCTGGAAGGGATCATCCCTCGTTGGCTGTTGTGGGCGGTGGTATGGGGGTTGCCTTTCATTCCTCCAATGATGGGCTCCTTGGGAAGGAGTGTATGAATGTGCGGCTTCATATCTTGCATGTTGGTTTCTGCCCAGGAAAGGATTGCCTTGGCGGGTAGTGTCTTGCGACATTTCTCTTGTCGGCGCAGCGTGCTCCTGAGCGGTTGGAGGTGGTTGAGCCGCATATCCTTGATTTTTTAGTGACTCGCGGAATGCGAGTAACTCTTCCAGTGCAGCCATCATTGCTGGAGTAACGGTAGGCATCGGGTTTTCTCCCGTTCTTTGTTGTTCGCCTTGCAGCATTTCTGTCTAAGATTCATCATCATCATGCATCTCTGGCTCAAAACCAGGTGGGGGTGAGCGATGCTCGTCCCTTGGCTCTTGGTGGTTGTGCTGTGCGTCGGGCACATCCTCAGTTGGCATGGATGAAGCTACGGAAGTAGCTCTCGGTATGTGGGAAGGTCCCGACTGGCTTCCAGCTGGCCTCTGACCTCCTGCTCTTTTGTTTGCCGGAGACTTCTTAGGACGTCCCGGCCTTTTCCTTGTATTCCTCGCGTTAACCTCTTCGGGAGGGTTGCGATCACTCGTCATGTCTTTGCGGTATGGTAGCTTTTGTTCGAATCACGGAGACGGCGTCAATGTTGCGTCCTGGATGAACTGGGTCGTAAGGACGCGTCTGTCTGAGTGGTTGAGCGGGTTTCTAGGCTGTCACCCTTCGTCTGAAAGAGGTTTATGCCTTGTGCCGATGACGAGTGTTCGGTTTTATCGCTGAGTCTCGGAAAGGTCTGTGTCTCGAAAGGCGGTTGTGTCTCAGGAGGCGTCTGAGTCTCGAAAGGCGGTTGTGTCTCAGGAGGCGTCTGAGTCTCGAAAGGCGGTTGTGTCTAAGGAGGCGTCTGAGTCTCGGGAAATGGTGGTCTGTGCACAAGTCTGAGCGTCCGGGGCGCTGGTTCCTGCACGAAGGGCCAGTACTAGCACGGAGAGGAGGGGTGGTGCTAGTGGAGCCCTCTCCGATGCCTAAGTCACTATATGGCTAAAAAGGTAATCTTAGAGAGAGAAATTATTTCTAGAGAGAAGTCAGAACTCAAAATACCAAAGTTGGGCAGATGAGAAGATGTGTCAAAATGGATGGCCAAGGCCTCCTATTTATAGGCTTCCTTGGGACCGGGCCCGGTTTTAAAGCGGTTTGATGATGGTTCTAAAGCAAGCGGTAACCGTCATCAATATTGGCAATGCGCGAACTTGACTTCTCTTCACGTAACGGTAATCGCGTAAACGGTAATCGCGCTATACCCGTAATGCAATCCGGACCTCGTCGAATTTGGGCAATTCGGAGAGGTCCGGCTTGCCGTGCAATCCGGAGGTCCGGCTTTGTGCAATCCGGAGGTCCGGTCCGGACACGCGTAACGCGCTTCCGGACCGTTTTGACCCTTGGGAGACGTTTTTTGAGGCCCTGATGTAATTTAGACGTGTTTACGAGGCCCGAAATATAAATACGAACTCGAATTGGATATATATCCATCACTTTCAAATAAAGGCTTTGCATCTATGGCTAGATTTTTATAAATATCTGAAATATAATTAAGACTTCCAAAGAATCTTTGTAATTGAGTCTTATCCTTTATTTCATCTGGAAATTTTCCACCAAAACTAATTGACCGATCGATAGGGAATATTGTCCCTTCTTTGATGATATGACCAAGAAACCTTATTTCTGTCTGAAACAATTTAATTTTCTTAGCTGATACCACCAGTCCTGCTTTTTTAACTGCATTTATAAATGCATTTAGATGTTTAAAATGTTGATCAATATTTTGTGAGAAAATTAACACATCGTCTATATAAACGATACAAAATGACAAATATGGACTAAATATATCATTCATTATATTTTGAAATTCAGAAGGGGCATTTTTTAACCCAAACTGCATTACATTCCATTCGTAATGTCCAAATGGAACAGTAAAAGCCGTTTTATATCTGTCTTTCTCGGCAATTTGAATTTGCCAGAATCCAGATTTCATGTCAAATTTCGACATAACTTTAGTTGTGTAAAGTCGATTTAATAAATCTTTTTATTAGGGATTGGATATCTAATCCATCTTAAAGCTTTATTTAAGGGCTTATAATTGATAACAAGCCTTGGAACGCCTCGTTCTAATTCAGCAGCATTCTCAACATAAAATGCTGGACAACTCCATGGACTATATGATTTTCTAGTCAATCCTTTAGCTAAAAGCTCATCAATTTCTTTTTTACAAATTTCTAAATGGCGAGGACCCATAGCAATAGGTCTAGCTTTTGTTGGGATTTGTCTTTCGTCAAAGTTTGGTTCATATGGTAAATTTACCACATGCTTCTTTCGTTCCCAAAAGGCATTGGGAATATCAGAACAAACTGAATTTTCTATGTATCTTTGTAAATTAGAAACTTTTTCTATCATATAGGATGTTTGAATTTTTTCAGCTATCTTTTTATAGCTTATTTCTTGAGTTAGGGAGCTTAGAAAATTTTCTTTCCTCTTAATTTTCTTTTGTATCAAATCAATCTCGTGAAAAAGAGGTTATGTAACAAATTTAAAAGTTATATCTTGTTGATTAACAGTACTTGTAATTTCTTCTTCAGTAATGCTTTTAATAGGATAAAGCATATGAAGAAATGGATTTCCAAGAATAACATCATGGGATAAATTTTTAACCATTATAAATGGCATTTCTAAACAAATTCCTTTATTGCAGACTGCAGTATTTTGTAGCTTGTATTTTACAAGCATTTTACTACCATCTGCAGTATTTAGAATTTTAGTTGTTTTCGAGAAATATCTCGACGGAACAAGTCCTTCATTGATACAATTTAGGTCTGCTCCAGACTCCAGAGTCAACCATTGCAATCACGGAGAAAGAATACTCTCTATGAACAATAATGTTAACTTTGATATGCCATTTATGAGTAATAACTCTATCAAGCATATTGACGAATGTTAAGGAGTTCATAGCTTCTAAAGATTTTTCTCCTTCTTCACTGTCAGTTGGTTCATCTGTTTTAGATTCTAAAATGAGAACCCTGGATTTTAAATCACTTAATTCTTTTTTGAGAATTTTTACTTCATCATTAAATTATTAATACAAGAAGAATCACTAATGTCTTCTTCTATAGGGGACTTAGCTCTCCTTTGAATTTCTTTGAGACTATAAGCCTCAGGTTCTTTTAATTTTAACTTTATTAGTCTTTTTCTTGTAAGATTTGTTTTTCTTATTAGAATCACCAATGGAGGGTAATCCCATTTGTTCACAAAAATCACCAATAATTCTTTTTCCAATAAGTTTCTCCTCTTGGAGTTGGCGATGTAATTTTATTTCATTGCATAAATTTATGCCCTCAGCGACGATCTCAGAAGACAAGTCGTCGTAAGTGTATATGGAATAAGGAATAATTCCATTATGTTTTTGCTTAATCCTATTACGAACCTTTTCAGCAAAAAAATGAGGAAGTCCAGATAAAAAAATTTCTTTCCAAAATTCATTTTGGCAATCTTCTCTAGTAAAAACTTTAGAAAGAAAAACATATTTATACCATTTAAACTGAGATAAGTTTTGACATCTTAAATTCATCAATTGTTCTTGAGATTTATCAAGTTGTAAAGATTTAGTCCCTATAAAATGTTTTGTTATTGTGTATAATAGCGTGTTGACACAATCGGTAACCTGGGTAGGTTGTCCGTTTTGTGTTTCAATTTTTATGGCTCGCAGAATATGCATTTTTGCCTCTTCAGGTAGGTGAAAATCCCACCAACCTTTCAATTGACCAGTGAAGCCTTGAATTAAGGCTCTAGAAATACTCTCATCAGAAGCACCATTTGTTCTACAAGCAGTCGCATACATGGTCATGTAATTTAACACTGTTTGTATTTGGTACTCTGTCATACCATCAATATTCCATTCGGAAATTGAATTTCCATCAAACTGAACAGCATTGAACTCGTCACGCTTTTCAAGTTGGAGGTCAATGGGAGTTGGCCTATGATAATAAGGTTTTGCCGGAATATTGTAAACCAGTTTCTTCTTATAAGAAGTTAACTTATTAACTTGAAATTGATCTTCAGGTTGTTCGGATAAGAACAATTTTTCAAGCTGATCAATTTTTTCTTCTTCAGAATTAGAAGTTTCTGAATATTTGTCAGACTCGTTTTGCCCCAAAGGAGCACAATCCTTTTCTTTTATTCCAAGATTACTTAATTTTTTCATAAGTTCTTCTATCATCTCAGTATTTTGATATTTAAAATGAAGTTTCTCAGAAGGCATGGGTTTAAACAAAACCCTTTTATCTATTTGAAATGGTTCTGAATTAAGAACTTCTTTTCCTTTAGTATGTACTAATTCCAATTTGAAAATTTCTTGAGAGACTTTTTTCTCAATTCGATTTAGTTGATCTCCCATTGTTTTGTGAGTCAAGTTTGTAATTTTGTTTTGTTCAACAACAGCTTCTACTTTGTCACTTTTCCTATAAGGAGTTGCTAAAACCTCATCATCATTTATCTTTAAAGTTAAATTTACTTCAGGCGGGTGGATACTTTTAGTAACTTTTCCATTCTTAGCAATAAAATCTCTATAAGAGCTTTCAAGAGAGAGAATAAAATTTTGATCTTCAAAATCAGGATATTCTTTTTTCTCTGATATATAAAGAATTTGCATAAATCCAAAAAATTCGACATACTCATCACTCCATTTAAGGAATTTATTATTTAAAGAAAAATATTTTCTCTGGCTTTTAATTCTTTTTAAGGAAAACCATTTTCTATGATATGAATATTTTGGGTAATAAAATAATTCCTTAGCAAGACCTTTTAAAGAACATGATTCAATTTCTTCATCAATGGTAATAGTAAATATGCCCATATCCGAAAGTGTTGGAGATTTAACTCTAGCCTTCGAGGGTGGTATATTAACTACATATTCAGGTTGATTAACAGCGTCAGAAGTAAACCTAGTTCCTGCAATATTATCTTTTTCAGGATTGGACATAGGTGCAGAAGATAAAGACAATCTTCCTTCGGTGAAATTACTGTGGTCTGAATTAAGACTATCTTGACCTAGGTTTAGGCGAGCTATTCTCTTACTAGAAAATCTAATTTCAACGCTACCATCTGGATATTCTATTATTTCTTCAAGTTCACAATTTTCCTGTTTTACAGGTTCACTAGCACCTTCTAAAACCCAGTTTTCAGGTAATTTTAGCTGACTCCAAAAAATAGTTTTTGGGACTTTTAAATTTCTTTTAGCAAGGTTTGTAATAAATAGAGTAGTAGATCCTTTTGGATTTGTAGATAACATTTTTAATTTTGGAACTACGGTGTTCATAACTTTATATTGAATTCTATAAATAAGAATTATGTTCTCTGATCCTTACATCATGTTAAAACCATCAGATTTAATGTTGTTGCGTCCTGGATGAGCTGGGTCGTGGGGACGCGTCTGTTCGTATGGTTGAGCGGGTATTCGGGCTGTAACCCTTCGTCGGAAAGAGGTTTGTGCCGCTGACGAGTGTTCGGTTGAGTCCCGGAAAGGTCTGTGTCTCAAAGTGCGGTTGTGTCTCAAAGGCGTCTGAGTCTCAAAAGGCGGTGATCTGTGCACAAATCCGGATGTCTGGGCGACGATCCCTGCACAAAGGACCGGTGCTAGCACGGAGAGGGGGGGTGGTGCTAGCGGAGCCCTCTCCGAAGCTTAAGTCACAATAGGGCTAAAAGAGTAATTCTAGAGAGAGAAAATATTTCTAGAGAGAATTCAGAGCTCAAAATACCAAAGTTGGGCAAATGAGAGGATTTGTGAAAATGGGTGGCCAAGGCCTCCTATTTATAGGCTTCCTTGGGACCGGACCTAGTTTTAAAGCGGTTTGATGACGGTTCAAAAACAAGCGGTAACCGTCATCCATATTGGCAATGCGCGAACTTGACTTCTCTACACGTAACGGTAATCGCGGAAACGGTAATCGCACGATACCCGCAATGCAATCCGGACGTCCGGGTTGCAAATGCAATCCGGAGGTCCGGTCCGGACGCGCGTAACGCACTTCCGGACCGTTTTGACCCTTTGGGAGATGTTTTCCGAGCCGAGATGTAATTTTGACGTGTTTACGAGGCCCGAAATGTAAATACGAACCCGAATTGGACATATATCCATCACTTGCCCCCGAGTCAAGTAACGGTTTAGAACCTTTCTTGACTCTATTTTTAAGTTAGGATACGTGTCCAATTTGAGCTTGACACTAACCTTTCGGTTTTGGTCGTTGGTTGGACGTAGACATCTTGATTTCGTCTGTCCTTTGATTTTCCGACCAAATGACTTTGTTTCCGGTCATCACGGTTAGTGCAATAGAGAATGCGCATAAATAACGTACAAACATGATTATCGTTAGGGACACGTCATGCGGACATGCTTCCATCAACGTACATGCACAAGTAACGGTCATGGCAAGAACGTAATTACGTGATGTAAGAAATATAATCCGTATACTTCTCAAACGACTTAGCGATTATTGAATCATGAATCATGCAATATGTAAACATGCATGTAAAATGACGGATTCGATACGTGTAATGATGGATATATGTCCAATTCGGGTTCGTATTTACGTTTCGAGCCTCGTAAACACGTCAAAATTACATCTCGGTTTGAAAACGTCTCCCAAGGAGTCAAAACGGTCCGGAAACGCATTTACGCGCGTCCGGATTGCATTGCAACCCGGACCTCCGGGTTGCTTACAATCCGGACCTCGCCGAATTGCCCAAATTCGACGAGGTACGGATTGCATTACGGGTATCATGCGACTACCGTTCCCGCGATTACCGTTACGTGTAGAGAAGTCAAGTTCGCGCATTGCCAATATGGATGACGGTTACCGCATGCTCTTGAACCGTCACCAAACCGCTTTAAAATCGGGTCCGGTCCCAAGGAAGCCTATAAATAGGAGGCCTTGGCCACCCATTTTTACACATCCTCTCATTTGCCCAACTTTGGTATTTTGATCTCTGACTTCTCTCTAGAAATATTCTCTCTCTAGAAATTACTCTTTTACCCCTATGGTGACTTAAGCTTCGGAGAGGGCTCCGCTAGCACCACCCCCCCTCTCCGTGCTAGCATTGGTCCTTCGTGCAGGAATCGTCGCCCAGACATCTGTATTTGTGCACAGACCACCGCCTCCTGAGACACAACCATACCGAGACATAGACCTTTACGGGAGTCAACCGAACACTCGCCAGTGGCCCAACCTCTTCCCGACGAAGGGTTACAACCCGAAAACCCGCACAATTGCACGAACAGACGTGTCCTCACGACCCAGTTCATCCAGGACGCAACATTGGCGCCGTCTACGTGATTCGAACAAGAAGCTACCGTACCGCAAAGTCATGACGAGTGATCACAACGCTCTCACTAAGGCCAATCCGTCAAAAACCAGGAAGCGCTTTAGACGTCATAAAAGGTCCATAATGTCTCCCATGCCAGCAAGCAGTGTGTCATCCGCACAGCACGGCCCAAAATTTCCAGGCATCCACGTGATACACGGAGGCTTCGGGGCAGGAGGCGAGACATCATACGGGAGAGAAATATACGCTTCCCTGATTATCCATGAACCCAGGGGCAGTCAGCAAGGAGACGTTGTCCTAGAAGACGCCATTGGCTTTTCTTCAGAAGACAAGACGCACATAACATTTCCACATAATGACGCCTTGGTCATAACCATGACAATCGACGGCATGGACATCAAGCGTATCTTGGTCGATGGAGGGAGTTCGCCCAACATCATCACGAAAGACGTCATCCTAGCTTTGGGGAGAAAGAAGGACGTCAACAAAATGAATTCACCCTTAGTGGGGTTAATGGAAGATGCAAGTTACCCATTGGGGTCCATAACACTGCCAGTTATACTGGGAGAGGGCACCTCACGTCTCCAAATTGCAATACCATTTATGGTAGTACAAAAGCTTGACGCATACAATGGTATCTTAGGATACGCAACCATGAATGCGTGGGGAATGGTGCCATCCACAGCACACCAGAAGATCAAATTCCCAACTGCAGCCGGAATCAGTGAAGTCAAAGGAGACCAACTGTTATCAAAAAATTGTTACAACGTGGCAATCCAAAATAATGTCAAGCCAGACAAGGATGACATGCCCATCATTGATGATGATCCAAGAGAAGGTCGTGCCCGACCGGCCCCAGTAGAGGAGTTAAAACAAATAAAGATCGAAGAGCCAGACAGAATGGTCCAAATCGGAGCATCCCTGTCAGAAGATGAAGTGATAGAAATCACAGCACTCCTCAAAGAGTATAAAGAGCTATTCGCATGGTCACCAAGCGATATGCCCGGAATAAGCGCAGAAGTCATTTCCCATAAGCTCAACATCAAGCCAGGAACTCGAGCAATAGCCCAGAAACTTCGACCCCTCGGGGGCAACAAGAAACTGGCAATCAGAGAAGAGGTGGGAAAACTGCTCGACGCAGGATTCATCGAAGAATCAAGATACCAAACATGGTTGCAAACCCGGTGTTGGTTCCTAAATCAAGTGGCAAGTTAAGAATGTGCATCGATTACAGAGATCTCAACAACGCATGCCCAAAGGATTCATATCCTCTCCCAAGAATCGACCAACTAGTCGATACCACTGCCGGCCATGAATTAATGTCTGTAATGGATGCATACTCAGGATACAACCAAATCTCGATGTTCAAAGATGATGCACCGCATACTGCATTTTATGCAGATAGCGAAATATACAACTACACGGTGATGCCATTCGGCCTAATCAATGCGGGAGCAACATACCAACGAATGGTCAATACCATCTTTGGCGATCTAATCGGGACCAAAATGGAGGCATACGTGGACGACATGGTCGTGAAGTCAACCAAAAGGCGCAACCATGTCGATTACTTGCGAGCAATCTTCAAAAGAATGCGCGAATATCAAGTCCGCCTAAATCCAACAAAATGCGCTTTCGGCGTACAATCAGGAAAAATCCTGGGATTCATGGTGAGCTAGAGGGGGATAGAAGCAAACCCAGAGAAGGTGAGGGCGATTGAAGAAATGGTGTCCCCAAGGAGACATAAGGAAGTCCAACAACTAAATGGCCGCCTTGCTGCTTTAAACAGATTCCTTGCCAGAATAGGTGACAAGGCACTCCCTTTCTTTGAAGTCTTGCGTGCAAACAAGAAGTTTGAATGGACACCGGTGTGTAAAGAGGCCTTTCAGCAATTAAAACAACACTTGCGCACATTGCCGGCATTGGCAAAACCGATACCAGGAGAGCCCCTCTTCCTGTACATATCAGTGAGCAACACGGCAGTCAGCTCAGTCCTTGTCAAACAAAAGGGGACTACCCAGCTCCCAGTCTACTACGTAAGCAAGATACTCGCAAAATACGAGATAAACTACATGCCAATCGAAAAATACCTGTACGCGCTTATAATAGCAGCAAGGAAGCTGAGGCCATACTTCCACGCACACGAAGTAACAGTCTTAACAGACCAACCCCTGAAGCACATCCTGTCAAAGCCAAACATGTCAGGCAAGCTAACAAAGTGGTCGGTAGAGCTAAGTGAATTCCGCATTCACTTTGCTCCTCGAACGGCGATCAAGGGGCAAGCATTGGCAGACTTCATCGCAGAATTCACCGGGATAACACCCGACACAGATCCCCAAGTTGGACCTCAACAAATTGAAGAACATACCGAAGTATGGCAAATGTACACCGACGGATCTTCAAACGTAGGGGGATCAGGTGCCGGATTCCTCCTAATACCTCCCGATGGATCTAATCCGTTGAAGTACGCTCTAAACTTAACATTTAGAGCAACAAACAATGAGGCGGAGTACGAGGCATTGATAACGGGCTTAAGAATTGCAAAAGGTGTCGGAGTTAAACATTTACGAGTGAAGTGCGATTCGCAGTTAGTTGTCAATCAAGTCAAAGGCGAATACGCGGCAAAGTCAGAAAATATGAAAAAGTACTTGGGGCAAGCAAAAGACCTCATCACAAGCTTCGATACCTTCGACATCATCGCGGTGCCTAGAGAAGAAAATCAAGAAGCTGATGCCTTGAGCAAATTCGCACAAGGCAATGAACAAGGCAAAGAAACGCATTTCGTGGAAAACAGAATCTTGTCAGTAATCGACAAATTCGAAGTCTTGTGCATCAATCCAGATCAAGATTGGAGGACCCAATATTGGCATACCTCAAAGACCACAAGCTCCCCGAAGACAAAGTTCAAGCCCAAAAAATCCAGAGACAAGCCGTCAATTACGCGTTGATAGATGATGAGCTTTACAAGAAAGGATTTTCAACCCCATACCTAAGGTGCATCACCTTCCGGGAGGGCCAAAAAGTGTTAGAAGATTTACATAAAGGCCAAGCAGCCTGCCATGAAGGGGCAAGATCTCTAATACGCAAAACATTAAGCTTGGGATACTATTGGCCAACCATGAAGAACCAAGCTACGCACTTGGTCACAGAATGCGAATCATGCCAACTTTATTCAAGAAGTATCACGGCACCAGCCGGCGAGCTAAGCCCAATTGCAAGCTCCTGGCCATTCGCACAATGGGGGATCGATTTGGTGGGTCCACTTCCAAAGTCAAAAGGCCAAACCAAATACATTGTCGTCGCGATCGATTACTTTTCAAAATGGATCAAGGCAGAGGCATTGGCACAAACAACCGATGCACAAATAATGGACTTCATCCGAAATCACATCATCGCACGATATGGAGTTCCGAAGGTCCTAATCAGCGACAACGGACCACAATTCAAGAGCTCAAGGCTTCAAACTTTTTGCGAAAGACTCAACATTAATCACCGTTTCGCGTCAGTCCGCCATGCTCAAACCAACGGACAAGTCGAAGCCGCCAACAAGACCGTCCTAGACGGTCTCAAGAAAAGAGTGCACGCATTAAAAGGAGGATGGGCAGAAGAGCTTAGCAGTGTTCTGTGGGCATTTCGAACAACTCCAAAGGAGTCAACTGGAGAAACACCATTTAGTCTGGTGTATGGAACGGAAGCAGTCGCTCCCATCGAAATTGTTGTCTCATCCTACCGCACATCCCATTTCAACGCTCAAGCCAACGAAGTAGACATGCGTCTAGACTTAGACTTGGCTGAAGAAAAAAGGCGTAACTCCGAGCACAATCAGGCACGCATGCGTTTGATAACCGCAAGATATTACAACCGGAAGGTGAAAGAAAGACAATTCCACGTCGGAGAAATGGTGTGGAGAAGGAATGAATTCTCACATCTCGATCAAATCAACAAGATGTCTCCAAAATGGGAAGGCCCTTACAAGGTCATATCCATCCCGTATATCAACGCATATCGCCTTGAAGATGCAAATGGCAATGTCTCTACAAATACATTTAGTGGAGGACACTTGAAGAAATTCCACGGATAAAAGGATAATCTTCTATCACAAAAGGAGCTGTTGTATCAAGCCCTTTTGCTCTTATTTCCATAACGCATCTACTTGTTAAAAAGACCACTCTCTTATATAAAGTGGCATCTTTGTAATAATCTCACAAACCTAATGAAGTCGTTCTATCTTCGTAGGAACACCACTACTCTATGTACGTTACTTGGAAGCAAAACAAAGTAACTACAACAACTATTATCTACACCAACAAGGAGTTTATTTCTCCTTTCATAAATTGGCATCTATCTCAAGAAGGTGTCGGCAACACAAAGCCATTGCGCTATGTTCACAGCCAACTTATATGACGCAAGGAAAACTTGCGGATTATCTACAAAAAAGGAACTTATAGCAATTCTCCACTCAAGGTGACGACTATTCAAGAGCCGTCATCTACAAGCAATATCTTGGATTAACACCAAGACCTACTATCAAAGGTGGCATATTGAGGTATCCTTTTTGAAAAGACAAACCCCATGTTTACTTCTAGAAAATGACATGCTGTGACATCTCATATTAGAGGCAAATCCTCATGTTCATAGCCATTCCCTGTATCCAGAACAGGATGGGCAAATACAATAACGGGGCTGATCACCCCATAAGTTGCGAATGTCCTCTATTTAGAAGATAATCCCATACTCCGAATTCCTGGTAAGTGTTCACTCTTCATGGCAGATGTCCTCTGTTTAGACGACAATCTCATATTACGAATTCCTGGTAAGGGTTCACTCTTCATGGCGGATGTCCTCTGTTTAGACGACAATCCCATATTACAAATTCCTGGTAAGGGTTCACTCTTTATTGCGGATGTCCTCTGTTTAGACGACAATCCCATATACGAATTCCTGGTAAGGGTTCACTCTTCATTGCGAATGTCCTCTTTTTAGACGACAATCCAATACTTCGAATTCCTGGTAAGGGTTCACTCTTCATGGCGAATGTCCTCTTGTTAGATGACAATCCCACATTACTTCCTGGTTAGGGTTCACTCTATACGGCAGAAGTCCTCTTGCTAGATGACAATTCCGTACTACAGATTTTCAAAATCGTGTTGCATGGTTCCTGGACGCAGAAAACATGCATCACAATTCATATTCTCAAAAAGTGTTACATGGTCCCTGGACGCAGGAACCATGTATCACAAATATTTTACCAAATATTTTGTCAAACATCCTTTATCAAATATTTTATGTATCAAACACCTTTCCAAACATTTTATCAAACAAGGATTTTAGGGTTCGCAAAACACTCTTTTAAAACCCAAAAAAGTTTTTACGTATGCTTCCCCAACGCGGGTTGATACACGCTGGCAGGTGCGCACCCTGTTTAAAACTCATAAAATTTACAAGTAGAGTCTTGTACAACGTCGCCTTAGAGTGGAACTAAGAGACGGTATAAACTAGTATCTTGCTCAAGCCAAGATAACACATTTCAAACATACTACTTGTTAAGTCGCTATACGCGAATCACTTGACAGGTTTCGACAAATATAGTAACAAGCTATGCAGGAAGACGTACAACATGCATAACGCATCGTGCAAACAATTTTGAATCAAAAGTGGCCATCGGTCACGATTGTGGGGACTACGTTTATACTACTAGTCATCCGGGTTCAGTAAACACAGTAAGCGATAACGGTATGAAATATTACTAACAAGTTATCATGCAAACTGCTGTGTATAAAACAGGTTCAAACGACGTAGTTCAAAGCGAACAAGTCACAAGCAACAATCAAACAACAGCTCCAACAAGTTTATAAACATAGAAGCCGGGGGCAAGCGGACTCATAAACGAGCCCAACATGCTCAATATAAAACGAGCAGTTCAAATAGAGGCACCACCAGAAGGCCCGGAGGCAACCTCCATAAACTCGGGAGAAGTAACAATAACGTTTACATCTCCGCTATCTTCAACCAACACCTCGTAGTTGGGAAGGCCACACTCCAAAAGGTTCAGCGCCTCAATGTGAGTAAGGGCGTAACTCACATACGACCCTAACTCGCCAAAAGGGAACCCAGGGTCAAGATCCTTCACACGGGTGAAGTAATCCTCAGAACGCTCGCTCATCAGGTTGTTCACTTTCTCCTCAACAGCAGCTTAAAAATCAGAAGTTCCCAAGTACTTGGTGAAACCCATTTGTACGCCCTTTTCCCGACTCTCCTTACCAAGAGCAGCTAACTCTGCTCCTTGAGAATGAAGATCGTTGTTGGATCACGGGTGAAGTTCCGTTACGTCCTTGACGGAAAGCTCTGGACTTCTGGGCTCCGCGTGGTCCTGCAAAAGGGGATAACCTGGGTGGTGACCCAGAATCCCTCTCCGATGCTTAAATGAGTACGGTGATCAATGGAGTGGTAAGCACAGTCTAAGTTCGTATCAGAATGAATGCTTTTCTGGGGTAACTTCCTCCTTTATATAGGAGGAGAAGTCACCCAGAGTTACCTGAGGCCAGGCTTGGCCGTTATAGCCACGATTCCGTATATCTCGCCACGATTCCGTATATCTCGCCCCACGCTCCGCGTATCTTACCCATACTTCCGCGTATCTCGGGCACGCCCTGCGTATTCTCGGGGAAGATTATCTATATCTTAACCGTCTTCCCACTACTCTCATCTAGTAGGCGGGTTTCTCGGTCTTATCCTCTGATCACAAGTCTCGACTCCTGTCGGGGACTCCAGAGTTGTCTCATTCTAGATCACAACCCAGGACCTTCAGTCTCTACGGGACAGGTCCAGCCTCTGCGGGGCTTTATTATCGGGGCCTTTACTAAGGCATATCGGGGCCTACTCAGAGGCTTCTCATCGGGAGCATTCAGCTCCTACATCGGGACTATTAAAGTCGGGACCCTTCGTGTTGGGCCTCTGGGCCTTCTAGGCTTTTACGAGGCCCACTGGACCTACTTGCCGTCCATTGGCTATTAACGGGGCTAACGATTACATCGGAACCCATCATTTGCCCCCAAGACATGGGGGACTTTAGTTCGCCATGTCTTCTAATTCATGCTTTTTGACCTCGTTGTCGGAGGTTTCCGTTTTCGCACCCTCCGATACCACCGTCGGGGGTTTTGACCTTTGCATTTTTTGATGTCTCAGTTAGAGGCTTTTGTCTTCATACCTTCCGATACCACCGTCGGCGGTTTTGATCTTCGCGTGTGATCGTTACATGTCAGAGTCTCTTTCTTATGATTGTTCTGGGCCCACCAGGCCCCATGGGCAGTTGCCAAATCCGAGAAGACTCCTCGGTTACTGCAGCATTAAATGCCTGAGGATAGAGAAACGGCGCTTAAATCAGCGTGACTGCTGTTTTCTGAAAAAGTAACCGTGACATCACACCCGTCTCTTCCGTGCCTACAATCTCGTCGATTGAGATCGTGTCGTTTCCTCTTCAACGGCACAGATCCAGCCCATCCAGCTGTCTTCTCCGTATCGTCTCTCCAGTTCAACGGTCATGATCAAATCGTTTCGCCTTCAACGGTCACGATTACGTCCCTTCCATTGTCCTTTGGCCTATAAAAGGGAAGACCTCGGTCCTATTCACTTCTTCTGCACTCTCTCGCTTTCAGCTCTCCTTGCATCCGAAGTTCTCTCTTAAATTCTCCTGGTGCTTCAAGTGATCAAGGCCACTTCGACTTCTCCGATCTTCCTTTTCCTCACTTTCCGACCACCGATCATGTCTGGTAAGGACTTCTTTTCCATGTTTTCGCAATTTTCTTTACTGTTTATTCTTCTTTTCTCAATTTCTCTTG
This sequence comes from Clarkia xantiana subsp. parviflora, assembly GCA_036873135.1. Classification (NCBI taxonomy): domain Eukaryota; kingdom Viridiplantae; phylum Streptophyta; class Magnoliopsida; order Myrtales; family Onagraceae; genus Clarkia; species Clarkia xantiana. The sequence goes on from JAPTYO010000012.1 coordinate 23,882,510, forward strand.
TCTGCGATCGTTCTAGACGAAGCTAGTTCTGAGGTTAGGGCTCCCTTCACTTTCGAGTTTGCTGTCAATGAGATTTCTGAAGCTTCATATGAGGCTGCTCTTAGAGAGGGGTGTATCACCTCGGATTGGGAGCCTCGCTTCCCTTACGAATCCCAAGCTGCTGGTAGAAGGAAGCACACTATCACACCTCCTCGGGCAGGGGAAGCGTTTGTTTCCACGGGACAAATAAGCGCGGGGATTCGGTTCCCCTTCTGTGGAAACATGGTGGAGATGTGCAACTTCTACAAAACACACCCCTGTACTTTCTCTCCACACGCCATCCGCGTGTGGAATGCCTTCCAGCTCCTATGCTACCGCCAGCAGTGGACGTACAGTCTTCTACTGTTCCGCACTTTCTACGGCATGAAGTGCAACAAAGCTGGTGTCTGCTCCTTCTCCCCCCGACTCCCCAAGTGGACAAAGGAACAACTTTCACGTTTCGGCTGGGACAGCGAAACTTGGAAGTTCCACAAGGATCGGATACTGATTCGTGATTCGGGATCCGACAACAGTGGCTGGAAGAAGTACTACTTCTTCGTCCAGCATAGCTCTGTCCCCTGGCCTCGATGGGAGGTCGTGGCGGACCCTGCCCCCAAGCTCCAGGATTACTCCGAGGATGACCTCAACACCCTCCAGATGGTTCAACTCTACCGCTGGGGGGACAACTTCATACCCATCGATGCCAACAGGCTCCAGGAGCGGAACCTGATTGCCATCGGAGTTCGGCTCCTTGATTCTGTTTCTGCAGATTTAGTCGTCTGGGTAATATTTCTAACTATTTCATTTTTACCTTTGCAGCCAAGAAGGCTTCTCTGTTGACTCATCTCGTTATGAAGCAGGGCGAGACTGATGCCATCCAGGGCGGTTCCAAGCGGAAGCGCAAGCTGGTGAAGAAAGGGGCTTCCTCCTCCACTCCCCTAGCTGCTGCTCCTCCGACTGAAGAGCAGGTCGTGGCCAAGAAGGCCAGACGGGAGGAGATAGATCAGGCCTTCGGGGCCACCACCGTCGAGGAAGGTAAGCGCGTTCGTCGTGCAATTAAAAAATATAAAGAATTAATTCCCAAGGAGTTTATCCCCGCTGATCGGAAGACACGGGTTCAAGAGATTAAGTTCGTCCTTCAAGGAGAAATTCCCCACGTTATTGAGGCGGGATATTACAACGTTCTTGGGAAGAAACGATATTTCAATCGTCAGATCATCTGGTGCCCTGAGGGTACTCTCCCTGACTTCATTCGTCCCGCTGGCGCAGGTCCTTTGGAGATTCCTCCCCCGACAGAGGCTATTATTCCTGTGGAGACGGCAGCTCCACAAGAATTGATGCTGGAGGACACCCCGGCGGGAGCTCAGTTCCGCCAGGTGACCGACTTGGAAGCTTCTCCTTCCGTCGAGGAGCCTGAAGAGGGGGGCCTGCTTCCTCGTGGCAGGTCGAGGTCCAGGAGCGCGCGGCCCGCTGTTAGGGACGTGTCTAAAAGTCCTCCTCCTATTCTTCGTACCCCGACTGCCGAGCCGCGCGTTGAGGTGGCTCCTCCGGCTTCGAGTTCTGGGGTCATCCCCCCGCTCCCTGTGGATGAAAACCTTTACAAGGTTTTTACTCCCGACCAGGGGATGCTACCCTGGAACCCGATCGAGTCTCTCCAAGGAGTTCCACTTCGGCGGGGAGACCTTGATCCTAGCTTGGCCCTGCATCTGCTGGCGGGGTCAGTTCCTCCGGCCTTGAAGCGGCCCCTGTCCTTCGCGCAGGAGGACCTTGAGGAGGAGATTCGTGACATGGCCATCCGACGGATGGAGGTAAAACTTCTATTCTCGTTTCATTCTCTTCACTACATTTATCTTCAATTGTTTACATCTTGATCTCCTCTTTTTCTCAGGAACCGCCAACCAACAGCGCTGTTTTGGCCTTATCCTGGCCCTGAAGAGTGCTTTGGTGGAGGCCCAGGCCCAGGCGAACCCTGAAGCCTTAGCCAAGCTTCAGCTGGAGCGTGACGAGGCGGTGGCGGCCGAAAATAAGATGGCTAAGGAGAAGGCTCTCCTCGATGACATGGCCACAAGCCTGCTCAAGAAGGTCCACGACCATGAGGCTGTCATGCGTCGAGAGCAGAAGATGGCCCGAGTGGAGCATCAGCGGAACGAGGCGGAGAAGAAACAGCTCATTCATGAGAAGAACGTCTTCGCTGATCTCCTCGCGGAGGCCAAGGCGAAGTTTGAGGTGGAGAGGGCTGAGTTCTCTGCCAAGCTAGCTGAGGCCAAGGCTCAGGGCCTCGAGGAAGGCCACCTGCGGGGGCACGAGGAGGGGCGCCTTCAGGGCCACAAGGAGTATCGGGATTCTGAAGAATTCAAGCTGGCTGCTGTGGAGTTCTGCAAGTCCGAGGTGGAGGACGTTTTATTCAACGCCGTCGAGGAACTCTACACAGCCTACGCGGATTCCATCGACTTCACGAAGTCCGAGACCCTTGCCCCTGTTGCGGAGAAGTACTTCAACCTCCCCGCGGAGAGTGAAGAGGCTGCCGCCGTGGACCCGACTCTGCCAACTGCGGAGCCTTCTGCCCAAGCCCCTCCAAACCTTGCTCCCTCCGACGCCGCTGAGGGCCCATCTTCTAACAAGGACCAAGTTTAATGCTTACATCTTTTAGTCCTTGTTATCTTTCTCCTTTATCTCTTGTAATAAACTCCTTTGGCCTTCGAGCCTTTATATGAATAGTTTTCTTTCCATCTGTCTTGGCTCCGATACTTGTTTGTACTTTATCTAAAGTAACTTTAAAATTCGTTACTTAGAACGTTCCGATGCATCCTTGTAGATGACTTCATATGTCTTTCCGACGCTTTATTCGAGACTTTGCCATTTAAGGCTCCTCATCAAAAATCGGGATTTCACCACTTAAGGCTTCTCATCCAAAGTCGGGACTTCACCACTTAAGGTTTCTTGTCCAAAATTGGAACTTCACCACTTAAGGTTTCTCGTTCAAAATCGGAACTTCACCACTTAAGGTTTCTCGTTCAAAATCGGGACTTCACCACTTAAGGTTTCTCATCCATACCTTTTAAGGTCATTTTCATATCCTTTAAGGCTTTCATTGCGTCTCTACTGGACGGCTTAGTCGTACCCGTTAAGGCTTTTAGCCGCATCATATAGACGACTTACGCGGAGCTGTTAAGGCTTTTTCATACCCGTTAAGGCTTTTGGCCGCATCATATAGACGACTTACGCGGACCCATCAGGGCCTTTTCATACCTAGGCTTTTGGTTGCATCATATAGACGACTTACGTGTACCCCGTAGGGCTTTTGTCCGTACCTGTTAAGGCTTTTGGCCGCGTCATATAGACGACTTACGCATCCCCTGCGGGGCTTTCATCGTACCTCAGAAGGCTTTTGTCGCGTCACTCAGGACGTCTTATTAACAGTAAGAATAAATTCGAAAGCAATTTGATCGGAAGGCAACTTCTTTTATTCACTAAAAATTCAAAGTAGGCTTACATCGGATTTTATTGATAGACAATTTGCGCCATTCGCGGCGACTTCATATCAAACATGATACTTCTTCAAGTGTTCGCCACTGAAGGAATGCTTCAAGGTCTTGCCTTCGAGATCCTCTAACTTGTATACATTGGGCACTGGCATCCCCACGATCTTGTAGGGTCCTTCCCATTTTGGTGACAGCTTGTTGATCTGGTCTTGATGAACAAACTCATTCCTCCGCCAGACAAGTTCTCACACGAAGAATTGTCGGGACCTGACACGCCGATTATAATATCGGGCTGTTGCCAGACGCATTCGGGCCTGGACTTCATCAGCCTTCCACCTCTTCTCCTCGAGTAGGTCTAAGTCCAGACGTCTCATTTCCTCATTTGTCAGAGGCTCGTAGTATTTCGCGCGATGGGACGCCACCGCTATCTCCACGGGAGCAACTGCCTCCGTGCCATAAACCAGGCCAAATGGAGTTTCTTCTGTTGATTGCTTGGGTGTTGTTCTCACAGCCCATAGCACGTTCTCGAGCTCATCCAGCCAATGGCCCTGCAAGGCATAGACTCTCTTCTTCAAGCCGTCCATCACGATCTTGTTGGCTGACTCTACCTGGCCATTGGTCTGGGCGTGGCGGACTGAAGCGGTCCGATGCTCAATGTTTAATTCTTCCAGGTATTCCTTCAACTGAGCCCCATTGAACGGAGGGCCGTTGTCGCTGATCAACACTCGCGGGACCCCGTACCGGGATATGATTTGAGTCTGAAGGAACTTGAGGATCTGCTGCCCCGTCGTTCTAGCCAATGCTTTGGCCTCTATCCACTTTGAGAAGTAGTCGATAGCCACGAGTAAGTATTTGCACTGACCTCTTGCTTGGGGAAGTGGTCCCACCAAGTCAATTCCCCTTTGCGAGAAGGGCCATGCACTCCTGATGGGCATCAAGTCCGCGGCGGGAGCCACGATATTTGGGGCGTACCTCTGGCATGCCTCACAGGATCGGACCATCGCGGTCGCTTCTTTGTTCATCGAGGGCCAATAGTAACCCAGGTTCAATGCCTTCCTCACCAGAGATCGGGCTCCCTCATGACAGGCCGCGACTCCTTCATGTAGCTCCCTCAGGATCCGATTTGTATCAGGCTCTGCTACGCATTTTAGAAAAGGCTTTACGTACCCTTTTTTGTACAATTGGTTGTCCACCATTGCATAGTTGTCCGCAATCCGCCGCAATCTGACAGCTGCCACTTTGTCATCGGGGAGTACCCCCGTAGTCAGGTACGTGATCATCGGGGTCATCCAAGTAGGCTTCTCCTCTTCTTCCGATCCGGTCTCAGTAGCACAGACCTCCACCGGGTCAATGTTTGAGATAATTACCTTCTCTAGGAAATGCACCTTTCGATTCTCTTCGGGGGCCATCCCCAGGGCAAACTTACTCAAGGCATCCGCTTCCGCGTTCTCTTCCCTCGGGATCGCTTCGATACCAAAGCTTTTGAAGCTTCCCTTCAAAGTCTGCACCTCGTGTAAATACTTCTTCATTGTCTGGCTCTTAGCTTCATAATTCCCCTGGACTTGGTTTACAACCAAGCTGGCATCACACTTCACTTTTAAATGATCGACCCCCGTACCCTTGGCAATCTTGAGGCCCGTGATGAGAGCCTCGTACTCCGCTTCGTTATTGGTGGCTTTGAATGTCAACGCCAAGGCATATCGTAGGGGCTCGCCTCCACCGGGCGGTATCAATACGAATCCTGCCCCCGAGCCTTCTACACTTGACGAACCATCAGTGTACATCTCCCAAGTATTCTCCTCATTTGGCTGTTCTGGCTGCTGTTCTATTGTCGGGACTTCCTCCATGGTTGCCCCCTCTGCGGGACCCGTTACTTCCAGATCGGGTGCCGTAGACTCAGCTATAAAATCGTCCAATGCCTGGCCCTTAATAGCGGTTCTCGGAGCGAAATGAATGCGGAATTCCGTCAGCTCGATTGCCCATTTCACCAATCTCCCCGACGCCTCCGGTCGGTTCAAAAAGTGTTTCAAGGGCTGATTAGTCAATACCGTGACTTCATGGGCATGGAAGTAAGGTCGCAGTTTTCGAGCGGCAATAATCAACGCGAAGAGATACTTCTCAATAGCGGGATAGTTTATTTCAGACTTGGCAAATGCCTTGCTTACATAATAGATAGGCACTTGGTTGCCCTTGACAACCTTAATTAAAACAGAACTAATAGCCACATCAGAAACAGCCAAATAGAGATAGAGCGGCTCGCCTGGAACTGGTTTCGCCAACGGCGGAAGGGTGCGGAGGTGCTGCTTTAGTGCCTGGAACGCCTCCTCACACTTGTCGGTCCACTCGAACTTCTTGTTGGCCCTCAGCACATCAAAAAATGGCATAGCTCGATCGCTCGCCTTGGATAGAAAGCGATTCATCGCGGCAAACCGGCCATTCAGCACCTGGACCTCCCGATGATTCTTCGGGGACTGCATCTCCTCGATTGCTCGCAGCTTCTCGGGGTTCACCTCGATTCCTCTCTGGCTCACCATGAACCCTAGGAACTTCCCCGAGTTCACCCCAAAAGCACATTTGTCGGGGTTCAGTCGGACCTGATGGAACTTCATCCGCTCAAATGCTGCCGCCAAATTCTGGACATGGTCCCCTGCCTATCGGGACTTCACCAGCATGTCGTCCACATATGCCTCCATGGTTTTCCCCAGCATGTCTCCGAACAGCTTGTTCACCATCCGCTGGTAAGTTGCTCCGGCATTGATCAGTCCGAAGGGCATCACGTCGTAATGGTAGACATCACTGTCGGCATAGAAGGCCGTATGGGGGGCATCCTCCTTCGCCATCTTAATCTGGTTGTACCCGGAGTACGCGTCCATGAAGCTCAGCAGCTCATGTCCCGATGTAGCGTCCACCAGCTGGTCAATCCTCGGGAGCGGGTAACAGTCCTTCGGGCAGGCTTTGTTCAGGTCACGGAAATCGATGCACATCCGCCACTTTCCGTTACTCTTTCGCACCAGCACTGGATTAGCCACCCAAGTCTGGAATCGGAGCTCCTTAATGAATCCAGCATCGAGCAGTCTGCCCACCTCCTGCTGGATCGCGATCCTCTTGTCCGCGCCCATCGGACGCCTTCTCTGCGCGATAGGCTTGATCGCGGGGTCTATCTTCAGCTCGTGCACTATCACGTCGGGGCTGATTCCTGGCATATCACTTGGGGACCAGGCAAACAGCTCCTTAAACTCCTTCAAGAGCTCGATCAACTCTCGGGCTCTTTCATCCGACAAAGCAGAGCCGATTTTCACCCTCCTCTGAGGTCCATCAATCTCTACTTCCTTCAAATCCTCCATGGGGGCGGGACGCCCATACTCCTCTCGAGGATCAGTATCCGTCTGAAGGACAGTCATGGTCTCCCTCCTTCTTCGTCGGGTGGCATTAACATAGCATTTCCGCGACGCCACCTGGTCACCCTTGACCTCTCCAACTCCGTTATCAGTCGGGAACTTCATCTTCTGGTGGACTGTCGAGGCGACTGCCATAAGAGGGTTGATAGTGGTCCTCCCGATGATCGCGTTATATGCCCCCGCAGACTCCACCACGACGAAATCCACGTTTCGCCTCTCCATCTTCCAGCCACTACCAAACTCTACTGGTAAGGTAATCATTCCCAACGGGTAGGAAGTGGAGCCAGAGAATCCCACCATCGGGAAATCCACCTGCGTCAGGTCCTTCTTTGTCTTTCCCATGGCTTCCAGAGCATCCATGAAGAGAATGTCGGAGGAGCTCCCTCCATCTATCAGGATCCGCTTCATTTCGAATCCATCCACATCCAGAGTCACGACCAGGGCGTCGTCGTGAGGGCTCTCCACACCAACCAGATCCTCCACTGAAAAAGAGATCACCATTTCTTCCTTCAGGGTCCACGACCGGGACCTTTTTCCTAACACCACCGCAGCGGATATGCGTGAAGCATAGTTCTCTCTGGAAGCGGAGGTATCACCTCCCGCTGCCATTCCTCCGTGGATGACGTTGATAGTTCCCCGCCTCTCCTTGCGAGCGCCTGATCCTGAAGCCTCATGCTCGACCTTCTTTTTCTTCGGGGATCGGTCGCGGGACTTGGAACGGGATCGGGACCGACTTCTGGAACGGGATCGGAACCGTCCCTTCCCGACAAACTCTTTCAGCTTTCCCTTCTGGATCAGCTTTTCAATCTCCTTCTTCAGTTCCCGGCAGTTCTCGGTATCATGACCATTAGCCCGATGGTAGCGACAGTAACGGTCCGGGCGGCCTCCTAGAAATTCGCCTTCTTTCCTCGGGGGGTACCGGACGAGACCCTGTCGGTCCATCACAGCCAGCACAGAGGTCATCGAACTGTTGATGGGGGTAACCCGACCTTCACGATTATCCTTCTTCGGAGGGCGTCTATCCTCCCTCTTCTCGGGGCGACCACGGTTCCTACTTCCCTCCGTCTTGTCACTCCCCTTGCGATCATCCGACAGCTTGGACGACGGCTTTCCTCTTCCCGACCTTGGGGGATCAAGCTCTCCAGCAGCAATCTTCGACTCCTGGATGTCGATTTGTTGTTTCACCCTCGCCTGCAGGGCTTCCATACTCCATATAGCCTTCGCGGCTACACTGTGCATCAGGTCGGAGCCATATGGAGCACTCAGGTTCCGCAGGAAAGTGCGGATCATTTCTCCCTCCGAGATTTCTTCATCAATCTCCGCAGCGCTGGCGGTGAACCGTTGGTAATAATACGCCAACGATTCGTCGGGTCTCTGCACCACCTGGGTTAGGGTCCTCACGCTTTTCAGGAGGCGTCTCCGACCTTGATACTGTTTGATAAAGCGGTCGTGCATGTCAGCCCAGCACGTGATACTTCCTGGCGGAAGGCTGAAGAACCAAGTCATGGCCCTTTCTCCCAGAGTTATCGGGAACAACGAGCATACGAGATCTTCGTTTGAGGTTCTCCCCATGCAAGCCTGAACATGTCTTTGTACGTGGCGAACTGGGTCTCCTTCCCCATCGTATTCCTTGATTGTCGGGATGCCTATCCCAGGCGGAGCGACGGTGTCGATCAATCGCGGTACGAAAGGATGGCTGGACCGATCCCTCAGCTCCGACGTCATCTGTTTTTGGTCACCCATGTAAATGCTAACAATCTTCACCACCTGGTCAGCGGTGAGGGGACCATTCAAGGGGATGGTCCTATTCTGCACTGGTCCTGGGCCGTCAACCACAAACTTCTCGGAATGCATAGGCTCTTTACCCTTGTCCCGGGGCGGAACCTCCTGCACTTCCTGTTCCTCTGGGGCCACCCTCGGTGGGGGTGGCGGCAACTCCTCCTGCGGGGGCAGCTCCTCCGCTCTCCGGGTGGCCTCTCTCTTGTCCAGCAAGGCTTCCATGGCAGCCAGGAACATCGTCATAGCCTCCGCTACTGCCTTGACCAGCTCCGAGTTCGAAGATGACCCTTCTTCCCTTCGCGGGACACCTCCAGCTCCAGGGCCCACCGGGTTTGGTGGAGCTTCATCTTCCTCCCTCCGTGGGGCATCCTGTCCATCCCTCACTGCGTCTCGGACTGAGACTTCATCACCTTGCCCCCTGTCTGGGAAAGAGCAGGGTTCTCACCTTGTTCAGCAACGCGTTCCGGCAACGGGGAATTCACAGTTCCCGCGGGACGAGAACTGCCAGCCTGAACCTGTTTCCTCTTACCACCACCGGCCATTGATCTGGTAGAAACTATCTTGACTTTTCGTAAGTTCCCACAGACGGCGCCAATGTTGGATCACGGGTGAAGTTCCGTTACGTCCTTGACGGAAAGCTCTGGACTTCTGGGCTCCGCGTGGTCCTGCAAAAGGGGATAACCTGGGTGGTGACCCAGAATCCCTCTCTGATGCTTAAATGAGTACGGTGATCAATGGAGTGGTAAGCACAGTCTAAGTTCGTATCAGAATGAATGCTTTTCTGGGGTAACTTCCTCCTTTATATAGGAGGAGAAGTCACCCAGAGTTACCTGAGGCCAGGCTTGGCCATTATAGCCACGATTCCGTATATCTCGCCCCACGCTCCGCGTATCTTACCCATACTTCCGCGTATCTCGGGCACGCCCTGCGTATTCTCGGGGAAGATTATCTATATCTTAACCGTCTTCCCACTGCTCTCATCTAGTAGGCGGGTTTCTCGGTCTTATCCTCTGATCACAAGTCTCGACTCCTGTCGGGGACTACAGAGTTGTCTCATTCTAGATCACCACCCAGGACCTTCAGTCTCTACGGGACAGGTCCAGCCTCTGCGGGGCTTTATTATCGGGGCCTTTACTAAGGCATATCGAGGCCTACTCAGAGGCTTCTCATCGGGAGCATTCAGCTCCTACATCGGGACTATTAAAGTCGGGACCCTTCGTGTTGGGCCTATGGACCTTCTAGGCTTTTACGAGGCCCACTGGACCTACTTGCCGTCCATTGGCTGTTAACGGGGCTAACGATTACATCGGAACCCATCAATCGTCTGTAACATTCTTCTCAAGAGCGATCATCTCAGACTCAAGCTTTGACAAGCGAGTATGGCGCGCCTCATAACGACTCTCAGAAGCAGTAGCTTTCGAACTCAACACGCGAGCCTCTTCCTTGGTTCGCGACAACTCTTGGCGCAAAGCGTCACACTTATCCATAGCCGCCTGCTTCGCGCTTACCAGCTCCATGACAAAAGATGACATGTTTACCATGACGGCTACAACCTGCACATATCAATGCGATAAGCCAAACATAAATCGCAAAAACAACAAACTTGACAGAAGAATCAAGTTACTTACAGGAGCAAACCGGGATTAAGGCACCCTGTGCATAAGCCTCAGTCTCCTCATCAGTCGTTGGGCAAGAATGCCTATCACCTGGTGGAACACATCTACGCAACACACGAACTCCAACCTCTGGAGTGCGAAGTGAAGACTCCTTGGGGAAATAAACTCCACCATTACCAAAAGGAGCCCAGGTGTCCCTAGTAATGTCCAACCCAACGGGGCACACCAGATGGTCGCGCCTAAGAGGGGGAACCGCTACTGATGGATATACGACCAATTTGAACCCGTTGACTCCCGATTCGTCTCATTTTGATTACCCCGTTAACGATTGCAAATCGAAACTTCAACCCGAACACTTCACGAAAACACCAACGGTCTGGACGAGGCCGAAGCGCTCGTCCGACCAAGTTAGACTCACCTAGGTGAGGTCGGGTGGCCACACCCGACCTCCCCTAGGGGAGATCGGGTCAGCCAACCCGATCTCCCCTAGGGGAGATAGGGTTGGCCAACCCTATCTCCCCTAGGAGGGGTTGGGTGGCCTCACCCAACCCCTACCCTTGGGGGACGGATTTTCCTTCCCCCCAAGGGCCCCGGCACTATTCTTGGACTCCCATACTCGGTTTATTTCCGCCAACCTTCTCCGTACCCTAAGGTCTTAATTACGTGTTTAAAGGATAATTAATTGTGTTTAAGGGTTAACGATGTCATTAAGCCACCTTAATGACACTGTTGCCTATAAATACAACACCTCCACTATTCATTTGATCATCTTGACAAGTTGCATAATTTTGCTCTGATATCTCTCTAGCTTTATCTCTCTAAAACCGTACTGACTTAGGCATCGGAGAGGGTTCATCAGGCACCACCCCCCCCCCCCCTCTGTGCCTGGTACTGCCCCTCTTGCAGGACGAGAAGAGAAGAGAAGTTAAGGACGGAAGGACACAAGGTAGGACAGCATAACCCGAGAGTATCGAATCCGCAACATCTCCATTGAGGAACGAGACTTAAGTCGACCGCCCGTTGACCCTAGACTCGGAACCTAACACTTGGCGCCGTCCGTGGGCTTCGGAAAGAAAGCCTGGCAATAACGCGAGCAATGACGAACAGCAGGGCGTCTAGGCACCACCGCCCACCTGGGGGCAATAGGCGAGGGAGACAGCTTATACCTTCAGCAAGGCAGCCTGACCCAGGGAAAATGCATGTGCACCCAGAGCCTCAAGTAACCCCACATGCTCCCCAACACAACAACCAGGAAGGAGGACCCTCACGCCCAGCTGGGGCTGAGTCCTCCACAGCCTCAACCCCTTTGGCAAGGAGGCCACAAAGAGAGAGGGAGCAACAGGGAGTGCCATCCCAACACACGGCACCCCCTGAGGGATACTACTATGAGGCGCAACCCCAAGGATATCCATATGGGATGCCGACCCAAAGGAATGACAACCGCGCCCACACAACATACACAAGGCCGGTATACACACAGGGGGCACATACAGTGACTCCAGGGCTGATGAGCGCCTTGGACGAACTACTAGCTTACAGAGAGACCCTAAGGAACAGACAGGAAAGAGAACACCAACAGGAAAGAGAAGAAGCCCAAGAAGAGGAGCAAATCCCAACGGAAGAACATCACTCGCACCCTCGAGCAGGGCAGCGAGAAGAGCAACGAAGAAATTACCAAGAGCCACCCCCAGAGGGAAGGCAGCAATTCGTGCCTCCTGGGCAACAACAGAACGCCAGGGCTTACACCCCATTGGGGGCGGACAGACAAGCAAGACCTCCAAGGAGGCAAGAGTTCTATGAAGTACCCCAGCAGGGACACCGAGGGTACACCTACAGTCCGTACCAACACGGACAAGGGATCCCGGCAAGCCCAATCTATAACTATGGAGGCTATCCAAGAGATTACACTCCGACACCGGCGTTGATCACTCCAGAAGAGATAGAGGCAATGATAACAAGGAAAATGAATGAGTCAAAGAAACATGGCTTACACTGTCTAAGTGATAAAACGAACCACCCCTTCACGAGGGAATTGGAGATGAACAAGGTGTCGGACTCCCTGCATACAATCCAGATTGCAAAGTACAATGGCAAGGGAGACCCTTTGGAACATATTCAACAGCATGAGGCCTCTCTATTTGGGAGGACTACCGACGAAAGATACAAGGCACTCCTGTTTCCAAACACCCTATCAGGGGTGGCCTCACACTGGTTCTTTAGCCTACCCTCTGAGAGCATCCACTCATGGGAGCAGCTAAAGGCGAAATTTCTGCAAAGATATCTAGGAGAGAGGAAACTCCTCAAGGGAACAGGCTCCATCGATGATGTGAAACAAGAAAATGATGAATCTCTGGCCAATTACTACACTAGGTTTAATCAAAATATCGCCGATATCCAAGGCGACATCACTGAGGGTGAGATAATACGAGCCTTCATCAGAAACCTAGGCTGCTTCGGGTCAACACTGGCAGAAAAGATGGCCAAAAAACCAGCGAGCACCTTAGAGGAGCTTGCAGGAAGAGTAAAAACTCATATAGACCTGGAGAGGCACAGGGCAAGTAAGAAAGCCAAGATCCAAGCAGCTAAGGAAGACAATGCAAAGCAGAACAAAGGAAAACAACCCCAGGCACCTCAGCACGCAAGGCAGCAGGAATGGTTCCGCCCCAGCAAAGAAACCAAATGGGCGAACCACTAAAGGCTAGGGACATAAATGTCATCAAGTTCGTCCCATTAAACGCCACTCCAGTTGCTGTCCTCAGAGAGATGCGGAATCAGAAACTCTGGTCACCCCCTGCAAGATGGAGAGCCCCAATGGTGGGGACTCACAAGGACAGATGGTGCGACAACCATGAAGCATACGGGCATGACACGAACGAATGCTTCAGCCTAAAGCTAAGCATAAACAACATCATCCAAAGGGGAGAACTAAAGCAGTTCGTGGATCATGGGGGCAACAGCATACAGTTAGGGCCATCATACAGGGACAAAGGCAAAAGCAAAGTAGACTACAATCCTCCACCCAACAAGAGAGGGACCATAAATATGATACACGGAGGAGTAGCGTCAGGTGGCCCAACTGCTAATGCAAGGGAGGTCTACACATCCAAATTGAGTTCAGTGCCAAGGTGGAGGAAAAGGCCAAGAGAAGGAGAAGAAATGAAGATCGAATTCTCAGAGAAGGATAAGAGCCACATCGTCTTCCCACATGACGATGATCTAGTCATCACAATAGACATTGACAATTTTGATGTAAAACGAATATTGGTGGATGGGGGCTGCTCGGCAGACCTCCTAAGCCTGAGAGTCCTAGAAGAAATAGGGAAGACGAAGGCAGACATCAAACCAGTCAACTTCCCTCTAGTTGGCTTCTCAGGGGCAACAAGCTACCCCCTGGGAATGATAACCCTGCCGGTGACCATGGGCCAAGGATGGATGCAGCTGAAGGTGAATGTTAACTTCTTGGTGGTTGAAAGCCTGGGAGCATACAATGGGATCCTAGGAAGAACAACCATAAACCCATACGAAATCTTGTCATCCACCGTACACCAGAAGTTGAAGTACATCACTGAGAATGGAGTCGGAGAAGTCCTGGGTGATCAACGCACTGCAAGGCAGTGCTACGTCAACTCCATGAGACGTGGATCACACGGGACAGACACAGTGGCAATGGTCATGGTAGGAGCCGACCAAGATAGCAAGAAGAAGGGAAGGAGACAAAGGCAAAGAAAGATGAAGAACGGAGTTACACTCCGCTTGAGCAGACAGTTTCTTCAAGCAATGCCTAAGAAGAGACACATGAGCAAGGCTGTGAAGGTAACAGCCATACCTTGGCAGCCATAAACCATAGAAGGGAAAAGAACAAGGGACTCCATCATAAGAGGCTTCCGTTACATCGATGACATCAAGCAAATGCCGCGGGAGCCAATATCAAGCTACTTCCAGAGATTCTCCAGTTATGGTGCCAATATGGACATCACAAGAGGAGAAGCCGTCAAAGCATTCATTAGAAACATGCATCCAAACTCATTTGAGGCCTATGGAGGGCTTTATGAGATGATCATGACGAGCACGATGAGAGAGCTCAAGGAAAAGCTAGACAAGGCGTTTGCAAAGGAGCAACTGGATGAAGTCCCAGAGAAATAAAGGGAGACCGATACACTGGAAGGAGGTGTAAACTTCACATTCACACCCCTTACAGTGAGCATAGAAGAAAATTTTCAGAAGTACCTCAAGGAGGAGCTACCCACATGCAGGGAGGAGGGCAAGGCCTTCCTAGGAAGAGATGCACAGGGATGGTGTGAATACCATGGGACCTGGGGGCATCAAACTAACAACTGCATGGTACTGAAAATAGAAGCGGAGGAAATGATTTATAAGGGAGGCCTAAGGGAGTACGTGGCAACGGACAAAATCAACACCCCATATCCTTAGTTTCATATCTAGCACTTCGTTTTTTCAAGCATTCTAAGTTTTCCAAAAACAACTTTTGAGAAGGAGAACTCAAGAAGTTACTCCAACTCTGCACTACCTTTGATTTCCTCCAAAGGATGTCTTGATACACCCAAGGCATCCCGTGTGTACAAAAACATGAATGCTCCTAAGGGAGTAGAAGTTACTCAAAAAGTATTTTCCAATGAATGTGGTGATATAATCATGAAGTTATCCTTACACAGATATGACTTCAAGTCAACAACAGATTCGACGCCCCCAAGAGCGTATCTTGAGAGTAGTTCTAAAACTACGAACCATGTGCCCTCCGGGAGCCTATCCCGCGAACAGATTCGACGCCCCCAAAAGCGTATCTTGAGAGTAGTTTTTACACTACGACCTTCGACGCACCAAGAGCGTATCTTGAGAGTAGTGTTCATACTACGACCTTCGACGCCCCCAAGAGCGTATCTTGAGAGTAGTGTTCATACTACGACCTTCGACGCCCCCAAGAGCGTATCTTGAGAGTAGTTTCTACACTACGACCTTCGACGCACCAAGAGCGTATCTTGAGAGTAGTGTTCATAATACGACCTTCGACGCCCCCAATAGCGTATCTTGAGAGTAGTTTCTACACTACGACCTTCGACGCACCAAGAGCGTATCTTGAGAGTGGTTTCCAAAAACTACGAATTTCGACGCCCACAGGAGCGTATCTTGAGGTAGATTTGCAACCTACCAGATTCGACACCCCCAAGAGCGTATCTTGAGGTAGAAAAAACACTACCAGATTCGACGCCCCCAAGAGCGTATCTTGAGGTAGATTTCAAACTACCAGATTCGACGCCCACCAGGAGCGTATCTTTGGTCTAACTTGTGCCCTCCGGGAGCCTATCCTGTGAAACGTTAAGTGCCCTCCGAGAGCCTGTCTCGTGAACAGTTTTCGACGCCAACCAGGAGCGTATCTTTGGTCTAACCTGTGCCCTCCGGGAGCCTATCCTGTGAAACGTTAAGTGCCCTCCGAGAGCCTGTCTCGTGAACAGTTTTCGACGCCAACCAGGAGCGTATCTTTGGTCTAACCTGTGCCCTCCGGGAGCCTATCCTGTGAAACGTTAAGTGCCCTCCGAGAGCCTGTCTCGTGAACAGTTTTCGACACCAACCAGGAGCGTATCTTTGGTCTAACCTGTGCCCTCCGGGAGCCTATCCTGTGAAACGTTAAGTGCCCTCCGAGAGCCTGTCTCGTGATCAGATTCGACGCCCACCAGGAGCGTATCTTTGGTCTAACAGTACCATATATACCATTCAAAGAGTATCAGAAGAGATCATCGCACCATACTAAGAAGGATCCCATGAGAAAGTAATTTCAAAGTAAAGTGATATGAAGAACACATAATGTTTTTTCTTGATGAAATAGCAGGTATGGCATGAAGGAAAACACAATATAAGGATAAGTAAAGGAAACACACCAAGGGAAGAGTCCATAATCAAAGGAGTACATACAAAAGCATACGAAGTACCCATTAAAAAGGCAAGTGAACCACACAGCCAACAACACAATACGAAAAAGGAAAGCAACACAAATCCAACAACAATCCCAAAAGATACTCAACCCATCAAAGGGGAGAAAGAGTATGGTCATATATACAAAGATAGAGTGATGTCAGTACATCAACCAGAGCCCTCTGGGGAATCCCCCTCACCCCCAGAGGCCGAACCACCAGCAGAGATGGAGGAAGAGGAGGAAGAGTCAGAAGTGTCAATATCCACAGGCGTAGCATCCACCTGTGTAGGGGCAGGCTCGTCTGCAACAGCAGCCTGACCCCTAAGGACAGCCATGTAACCAGTAGCGTACGGTCCAAAATCGCCAAGATCTCCAACCGGAAACTGAGGATCAATGCGAAAAATATGATCAACGAGATACTCACCAAACTGGTTCATCTCCTGAGTGAGCCGCACACTGTAGTCAGCAGTAAAGGCAGAGGAAGCCTTGTACTCAGACACTGCGACAGTCCTCTCCTCTGCCCGGCACCTTGCCTCCAACTTCCGCAACTCCTCAGAATGGAGTGAAGATGCGACCTCAGCCTCCCGGCGTAAGCTACCTACGGTAGTCTCAAGTAAGGACACTTGGTCCCTGAGCTCCTGCATCTTCAGATCGGATAGACGCGCCTTCTCAGTAGCAGTGGCGAGCTCCGCCTTCAGAGAGACCTGGCTGTCCTCAAGGCCTTCTTCTCGTTGGATAGCTCGAGCACAAGGGATGACATGTTCACCATGTCAGACATACCCTGAAAATTTAAACAAGAGATAAGTAGCTGGAAAAGCAACTATATGAAAGTAAAAAGGAGAAAGCGAAGAACAACTCACAGGCACGTAGCGAGATAGTACACCCTGAACGAAACGCCGGGTCTCACCAGGAGACTTAGGCTGAGCAGCACGATCGCCAGGAGGGATGGCACCACGAAGCACACGGATGCCAACCTCAGGAGTCCGCAGAGAAGAGCCGCTATCAAGGTGGAACTCCTTCAAACCAGCGAAAGGAGTCCACTCAGACCCAACAATATCCTCGTCGGTAAGGCGTGTGAAATCCCTCCGACTTAAAGCTGGACGCCCACCTATACAAACAAAGCAAGTCAAAGGAAAATATAAACATAGAAACATCAGTGACAAGGTGGAGATCGAACCTGATGACCGCGCCCTCGGCTGGGGGGCAGGAGAACCATCACCAACAGGTCGCTTCCCTTTATCAGCTCGAGAAGGCGCCTCTTCGACCACCATCTCTTTATCGCGAGACAGGGTCGGGGGACGAACAACAGGGGAAGGAGGATCCGCAGCTTTCTTCCTCTTGACAGCCGAGGCCCCGGCCTCAGAGTCAGATCTCCGCGACTTGGACTTGGGAGGTCTAGAGCCCTTGCCTACGGAGACAACCCTCTCGGTCACCAGAGGAGAGTGCCCTAGCAATGCAAGAAAAACAAGATAAGGGAAACACAAGTATAACATAAAGAAGCAAACAAGAGGAAGTATACCGGAAGCCACAACCTTCTTCCCAAGCACGGAGGACTTCTTCAGGGTGGAGCTAGATGGAGCCTTCCTCTTGCTCAGATCGACCGGTGCTGCCTGCACGTTATAGGTTTTTCCGTGAAACCAACCTACAAAGGAAAAGCAAAAAGTAAATAAAGATGAGAAGACTAAGTAACATACCGAACCCCCGGAGTCAGGAGTCAAACTGATCCCTGCCTCATAAAGATCCGTCTCAGTCACTAAGGACACGGGGCAGTATGACCGGGTCCTGTTGCTCTCATGGATGATCTTCATAGTCTCTAAATCCACAGGAGAGAACTCCCCGAAGGCAGGCCAGCCATCTGACCGATCCTCATTCAAGACCGACCAAGTGACATATCGATCCGTAATGAAGAAATAATGTTTGGCCCAGTGGCTCGCCGAGTTGTCACTCCGGGCCACGAAGCGAAGAGAGGTATCCCACTCGACCCCACTCAACCCGAAATCAGCAAATCGGGAATCCTTGAGGGACGGATGGCGAGTTACAAAACTCGCAAAGCCTACCTTCCTCTGATATTGGAATCGATAGAAGCATCGGAACAAAACCAGTGAATACTTCCAGGAGTACCAGTGGCATAACACCTGGAAGCCCACCCAGACGCGGAGGGCACTAGGAGCAAGGTTCACAGGAGAAATCCTAAAGAACCTACTCAACTCTACAAGATCATCGCAGTAAGGCAGCCTCAATCCAAATCGAATCTGGGAGGGATAAACAACGACCTTCCCCCTAGGGGGCTCTGTCACCGTCTCGCGGGTATTCCCTAAGGAAAGGAGGAAAGGATATAGAGGCTCATCTAAGGGACAGATATCACCTAAGGTAACTACTCGTTATAATCAGACCTAGTCAGGTGGTTCTCCGACAGAGCAGCAAGACCTAAGTCAAAGGTAGCAGGAAATCCCAAAGTTCGAATCAAGTTTCGACTAACACCCCGGCTCAGATCGCAACACTAAGCTAATGATAGGAAAGGAAGTAATGCGACGAAAAGAAGAGAAAAGAAACTCACTCATCCTTCGAAGGATGTAACGCCTCTACAGAGTCCGTGTGCGGGGACACCACCAGGAATACAGTACCTGCCACGGCATGACAGATGTCAAAACGAGAAAATTTTCGAAAAACCGGGAGTACCCCGGCACTCGACCAACGACAACAACCAAAGATTCGAAGACACCTAACAAAGATAGCAAACATACGCCAAGGACACCACGACAACCAAATCGAACAATTTTGTCCAAACCTAAAGTCGGTTCTCGGGCAAAATTACAATTACGCCCTCCAACGGAAATCAACACACAAATGGCGCCTCGACATCAAATTGAAAACGGAGATAGTTTAATCGGACAAAAAACTATCTCCGGACGACCGGCCAAAATTTTTTCCCCAAATCCACGACTATCTACGGCTATCCACGGCAATCCCACATTCAATCAAGTATCGGCAATCAAGTATCGGCAATCAAGTATCGGCAATTCAAAAATCAACATTTTACGCGATAACGGAAAGGAAAAGAGTTGACCTTGAGAAAACCCGACCCGATTCGATAAACGGGTCCGGATTTCAAGTCGGAAGACCGCCGGAATTCAGCCCCTCGCCGGAAATTGCCTTCCATCGCCGTCGCCGGAGTAGAATTCAGCAGCCACGCCTCAGCCACGCCTCGCCTCGCCGTCGCCAACTCCAGCCAGTCCCAACGTCGCCACTCGTCCAGCCACCGCCCGCCGCTGGCCCTGCTCGCGCCGCCTCCGTCTGTCAGCCGCTAGGAGTCGCGCCGCCGTCCCGATCCGCTGGCCCACCTGTCGCCTCCGTTTCGTGCCGGTGGTCGCCTCCCACCGGAGCTGCTGGTCAGAATTTCTGGCCCTTCGCCGGAATTCTTGGCCGGCCCTTACCTTGTTGTGCTCCAAATTTTTCCTTGCTCTCCAAGTGTGAGAAAAGAGGGAAAAGGATGACAATGGTGGCTAAGTAAGGTATTTTCTTAACTCTCCTATATATTTGAAAAGGTATAGGGTTTTTTAAAGTGACATAATCACAACCCTCCATTTAAAATTAGATGAGATCTAAGGATTAAAGAAAAACTATCATTTTTACCTCCCTTAGACTATGGTTGGGCATATCACCCCTCAAGTTAACATCCCATAGGTTTATTTTTGAGCATCCCATACTTAGAATAATTTTAGACCAAAATTAAATTTTTCTCCACTTAGGAAAACCCCGACATGAAATTGAAGCATGAATCGCCTAGTTGTATTCGTATTGCATCTCTATGCAAGCGTGTATTTTTCGAGTATACGCCTGTAGCAAGGACAGACTTATTATTCCCACCTCGGACGGACGCGTGCTTAGACACGCGTCCGTGCTATTCTGACGTTTACAATTCCTCTATCTTATAAGGCAGGGGGCAGAGTCAGAGGGACACATCCATGGGTAAGTAAGCATTCAGACAAGAAGGTAAAATCCCGGTTTCAAATTGCGCGTGTCATACCATCCTAAAATAGAGTCAATCAAGGGTTAGGCCATTGGTTGACTCGGGGGCATGTGATAGATATACGCCCAATTTGAACCCGTTGACTCCCGATTCGTCTCATTTTGATTACCCCGTTAACGATTGCAAATCGAAACTTCAACCCGAACACTTCACGAAAACACCAACGGTCTGGACGAGGCCGAAGCGCTCGTCCGGCCAAGTTAGACTCACCTAGGTGAGGTCGGGTGGCCACACCCGACCTCCCCTAGGGGAGATCGGGTCAGCCAACCTGATCTCCCCTAGGGGAGATCGGGTTGGCCCCCTAGGGGAGATAGGGTTGGGTGGCCTCACCCAATCCCTACCCTTGGGGGACGGATTTTCCTTCCCCCAAGGGCCCCGGCACTATTCTTGGACTCTCATATTCGGTTTATTTCCGCCAACCTTCTCCGTACCCTAAGGTCTTAATTACGTGTTTAAAGGATAATTAATTGTGTTTAAGGGTTAACGATGTCATTAAGCCACCTTAATGACACCGTTGCCTATAAATACAACACCTCCACTATTCATTTGATCATCTTGACAAGTTGCATAATTTTGCTCTGACATCTCTCTAGCTTTATCTCCCTAAAACCGTACTGACTTAGGCATCGGAGAGGGTTCATCAGGCACCACCCCCCCCCCCCCCCCCCCTCTGTGCCTGGTACTGCCCCTCTTGCAGGACGAGAAGAGAAGAGAAGTTAAGGACGGAAGGACACAAGCTAGGACAGCACAACCCGAGAGTATCGAATCCGCAACATCTCCAGTGAGGAACGAGACTTAAGTCGACCGCCCGTTGACCCTAGACTCGGAACCTAACAGCTACAACAAAAAAAGAAAAGTGGTTAACAACAAATAACAAAACCGCGGAATACATTCATCAAAAGTGTACTTACAAAGTCCGCGGACTTCCACAGGTCGGTTTCCCGACTGGGGGGCAGATGACGCTACATTACGACTCGCGACTTCCTTGCCTTTACGAGTGGAATTAGTCGCATTTGGCTTCAAGCGCTTGGGATCAGTCGGTCCACGCGCCACTGTGTCAGTCCACTTGGAAGAAACGCGAGAATCAGACACTGGGGGAGTATCCCCGATCACATGAGTAGAAGACCCTTTGCCAAGATCACGCCCCAAATTGGCAGGAGTGATGGGAGCAGGGGCCACCAAAGCCGGATCGGCACGAGAAGCAATACGCGAAGCCGCCGCATGAAGTGACGAACTCTTTCCGGCAAACCAACCTGCAATATGAATTCACAAAAGACATATAGCCATTCAAAAAGCTATCCATTATGAGTGTCAAAATGCTCAAAAATGTTCAGAGTAAGAACGAAGGATTTACTCATTGTAAAAACACGATCAAAAGGAAGGAAGCTCCGCAAAAAGTTACTACGACCCCACAATCTGCAAGAAGCAAGCAGAAGTCAACGCGCATAGCGAAAGTCAACGCGCGTATCAAAAGTCAACGCGCGTATCAAAAGTCAACGCGCGTATCAAAAGTCAACGCGCATAGCAAAAGTCAACGCGCGTATCAAAAGTCAACGCGCATAGCAAAAGTCAACGCGCGTAGCAAAAGTCAACGCGCGTATCAAAAGTCAACGCGCATAGCAAAAGTCAACGCGTGTATCAAATAGTCAACGCACGTAGCCAAGGTCCACGCGCATAGTAAGGATGGTACGTACAATAAAAGGGGCTAACGTCTTAAGAAGCTATCATGCAAACGGTGGGATTAACGCAACGAACCGCAAGGATCAAACGCGGCAACGCGTAGGGAAAATATTTCTCTAAGGCGTCAAAACAACAAGTGACTATGCCTAAAGTCATTTGGCAATCCCCGTCAACCAAAAAACCCGCCATGGGAAAAAATTATGCATACCGACCAAAAAGCTTCTACACAAAGACACGGGGGCACTATGTCCAAACGAGGAATTCTACCTCAACTATCCACGGAAGTGAAAAATCGCCTAAGTTATGGACAAACGACGATAATAACGGCAACCAATCAGCAATTACTCGACATACAAGCATCAACAAGCAGTTCCATACGTCAACGACGAAAAATAGCTCAAACGAACAACAATACGGCGACATTCGAAATCAAGTCGAAGCTGTCCTGTAAAATCGAGTTTCCAAATTACCTCAAAACGTGACGAAAAGTATTACAATGGACTCCCCTCGTCGAGACGATTCCGGAAAGGTAAGGACCGCGACGAACAGAGGCCGGGAAGGCGGCGCGTGGGTTACACGCGCCGGCGAGGTTGAATCTCACGCGGTGGCGCGTGAGGGCGCGTCCGGCGTCTCCTGGAAATTCCGAAGGCGGCGCTGGAATCCTCGTGACAATCTGAGTCAAATGGTGGTGTCAATTTCTGAAAACAAGTCAAGGATCAAATACGAAACTGTCGGGACGTGTCTAAGCTTTACGACGGTGAAGAAATTATGAACACACAAACAATTTCGGGAAATGATGAAGGAATTACCTGCAAAGAAGATGGAATGATGAATTCCCAAGGTGCTGGAAGGATAGTTGGGGATGTGTGTATTTACATATCCCAAGAGATGCTTTGTTGATAAGGATTAAAGGATTAACTTATCTACACTCACGCCTAAACACCTACGGTATACTCCACCCTCTCTTCTAAAATATCTACTCCTACGCATATCTTGATATTGCACGTATCAAACCCGTCACTCTACGCGTATGTTTCCATATCGCATGATTCATGATTTGATAATCGCTAAGTTGTTTTAGAAACGTACGGTTTATATCCCTTGCATTGCATAATTACAATCTTGCCATGACCATTACTTGTGCATGCATGTTGATAGAGGCATGTTGGCATGGTGTATTACTAATTGCTTATGTCTCCAACGATAACCGTACTTGCACGTTACGTATGTACATTTCCTATTGCACTAACCGTGATGACAGGAAACAAAGTCATTCGGTCGGAAAATCAAAGGACGGACGAAATCAAGATGTCTACGTCCGACCAACGATCAAAACCGAAAGGTTAGCGTCAAACTCAAATTGGACACGTATCCTAACTTAAAAATAGAGTCAAGAAAGGTTCTAAACCGTTACTTGACTCGGGGGCAAGTGATGGATATATGTCCAATTCGGGTTCGTATTTACTTGACTCCGCTAGCACCCCCCCCCCCTCTCCGTGCTAGCATTGGTCCTTCGTGCAGGAATTGTCGCCCAGACATCCGTATTTGCGCACAGACCACCGCCTCCTGAGACACAACCATACCGAGACATAGACCTTTACGGGAGTCAACCGAACACTCGCCAGTGGCCCAACCTCTTCCCGACGAAGGGTTACAACCCGAAAACCCGCACAACCGCACGAACAAACGTGTCCTCACGACCCATTTCATCCAGGACGCAACATGTAACACCAAAACAATCATGTATGTAGAGATAAATACTTAGAAGAGGGCGTAGTATACCGTAAGTACTTGTAGGTGCATTACTCCTTTGATCCTTATCATCAAGGAGTCTCTTGGAAGTAGTCGTTTGTTGCTTTGATGCCTTAGAGAAATATTTCCTTAAGTGTTGTCGTATTTGCTCTTCGCGGTTCGTCATATTAATCGCATCGCTTGCATGATAGCTTCTTGAGATGTTGGTCCTTTTTACTGCACGTACCAACTTTGCTATGTGTGTTGACTTTGGCTATGCGCGTTAACTTTTGCTATGCGCGTTGACTTTGGCTATGCGCGTTGACTTTTGCTACGCGCGTTGACTTTTGCTATGCGCGTTGACTTTTGCTATGCGCGTTGACTTTTGCTATGCGCGTTGGCGCTAATGGTTGAGCATCAGGTATAGACTGTTGGTCATTGCCTGCAAATATGCTAAAACACTTATGAAATATTTGAGCGATATCTAATACTTGTTACCATAGATGTCGTCGTATGAGCTTTGTCGATGAGCGTTGTAGGTGTGATTAGGAGGCATAGCTACTCGCTGTATGCAACCCATCTTTGTCGACATGTATGTACGTACATGGAAACACTTAGAAAATATTTTCTCTTTGTCGATTTGCATCCTTGTCGATATGTATGTACGTACATGGAAATACTTAGAAAATATTTTTCTCCTTGTCGACATGCATCCTTTTCGACATGTATGTACGTACATGGAAACACTTAGAAAATATTTTTCTCCTTGTCGACATGCATCCTTGTCGACATGTATGTACGTACATGGAAGCACTTAGAAAATATTTTTCTCCTTGTCGACATGCATCCTTGTCGACATGTATGTACGTACATGGAAATACTTAGAAAATATTTTCTCTTTATCGATATGCATCCTTGTCGACATGTATGTACGTACATGGAAATACTTAGAAAATATTTTTCTCCTTGTCGACATGCATCCTTGTCGACATGTATGTACGTACATGGAAACACTTAGAAAATATTTTTCTCCTTGTCGACATGCATCCTTGTCGACATGCATTCTTGTCGACATGTATGTACGTACATGGAAACACTTAGAAAATATTTTTCTCCTTGTCGACATGCATCCTTGTCGACATGTATGTACGTACATGGAAACACTTAGAAAATATTTTTCTCCTTGTCGACATGCATCCTTGTCGACATGTATGTACGTACATGGAAATACTTAGAAAATATTTTCTCCTTGTCGACATGTATGTACGTACATTGTGTGTGCGTATTTGCCCCCGCACTTAGAATCTTTTCACCATCTCTGGCTATGTATGCTGTATCCGTATGCTTGATGCGAACACAGGTTATATGCCAACTCCTGATAATATGCTGACACGCGGTTGTATGCCGACAGCTTGCAATATGCTGACTGTCATCCTGAGCCAAGTACTTAGAAAATATTCCACCATTGTAATCTTGTATGCTGCGAGTATGAGCTCGGTGTTGTCATGCAAGGTTAATGTGTTTAAGAGGTTGCCCCCCTTGCGTGATGCTTGTTACCTGTTGTATGGAGACTAATAAGTCTTGTACATGGTTGTCTCACACGGAGCGTCTGTTGCATAAGTGCTTGAATAAGTGTTGGTGCGTGTTTGCGCACTGACTGGATTGTTGATAGCATTTTCCAGGATATCAGATCTTGCTGTCCTCTTGTCAGAATTAGTCATCCCATGGTTGTTACCATGAGTAAGTCCACTATCTCCATCTTGATGGGAAAAAGCTTGTCTTTGCGGATAGCTGATGTGTATAAAAATCCATTTGTTGAGAGGAATGTCCACGGTGGCGGTAAAGGGCTTGTGAGTAAGACGTCTCATTGTGTTTTCTTTGAACTTGTTAATTTTTCAAGTTATCGGTGGCTGCAGTTTCTGTTTTTAGCATAATTCTCGAAAGATCCGACGCAGGGGCGCGTCCCTCGAGCGATTCTTAGTTCTTTATGCTGACCATGACCGTTCTAATTCCTTCTTGTGATAAAGGAAATAGAGTTGAGGGTTGTGCGGTGGTGTCTTCTGCCCCCCGGTCGAGGGACCGGCTCAAGGAGGAGCGCTACTCCTACTGAGGTAAGTATTTGTTGATTGCTGATTGTCGCCCTTATGTTGAAGAGCTATGTTGTGTTGAATGTTGAAACAATCATTCTTGTCGTGTCTTCTGTGTGGATGACGACATTGCATTTGATGTTGACATTATGAACTCTTTGCCATAAGTCCTTAGAGATGATGTTGACTCTTGGTTGCTGTTGGGCGGCCTGCTTCCAGCATGTTGAACCCTTTGTGAATGGGTTGATGTTGATAATTCTTTGTTCATGCCTTTGCTTGCATGATATTTCGTCACCTGGACCTGTTTTCAATAATAATCATGTGATAACTTGTTAGTAATATTTCATACCTTGAGTTATATATGCTGTCCATATGTTTTGGACTTGTAAGATAGGATATATATCCTTAGATGATGATCATGATGTCCGTAGTTGCGACTGTATATCGCTCATTGTTAAGTGTTATGATCGCCCCTCTTGGTTAGATTCCAAGGCATGGAGAGATGGGTAGAGCATAGGATGTTGCGACTTGCGCATTGTAGGTTTTTGTTTGGAGAAGACGGTGGTGACACTAATGTGCAACTTCTGCCTGTTCCGCCCAGTTCTGTCAGAGATGATGGCATTCTTTAATCTCTGCCATCTTTTGGATATGTTAAACTTGTTTCTGAGTCTGTTTGCCCCCCGGCTTCTATGCTTGGACGCTTGTTGTAGTTGTTCCTTAGTTGTTGCTTACGACTTGTTGGCTTTGAACTACGTCGTTTGAACCTGCTTTATACTAGTAGTTTGCATGATAACTTGTTAGTAATATTTCATACCGTTATCACTTACACTGATTATTGAATGTGGATGACTAGTAACGTAGACATAGTCCCTGCAGTCGTGACCGATAGCCACTTCTTGATTGATAAGTTGAGATGCTCTCCTGATTGCTTGCATGATGCATTATGCATATTGCCCTTCTTTCCTGAATAGCTTGCCGCTATATGTGTTGCAACCTGCCAAGTATTTTGCGTATAATATTTCTCAACAAGTAGTGTATTTGAAAGGTGTTGTCTTGGCTAAGCAAGATACTAGTTTATACCGTCTCTTAGTTCCACTCTAAGGCGACGTTGTACAAGACTCGACTTGTAAATTTTATGAGTTTTAAACAGGGTGCGCACCTGCCATCGTGTATCAACCCGCGTTGGGGAAGCATACGTAGAAACATTTTAGTATTTGAAAGGTGTTATCTTGGCTAAGCAAGATACTAGTTTATACCGTCTCTTAGTTCCACTCTAAGGCGACGTTGTACAAGACTCGACTTGTAAATTTTATGAGTTTTAAACAGGGTGCGCACCTGCCAGCGTGTATCAACCCGCGTTGGGGAAGCATACGTAAAAACATTTTAGTTTTTGAAGAAGTATTTTGTGAACCCTAAAAAGCTTGTTGATAAAATATTTGAAAAGATATTTTGGCATTGAATGTGATACACCCAAAAAACTATGTTGATAAAATTTTTGGAAAGGTGTTTGATACATAAAATATTTGACAAAATATTTGGTAAAATATTTGAAAAAATATTTGTGATACATGATTCCTGCGTCCAGGGACCATGTAACACTTTTTTGAAAATATGAATTGTGATGCATGCTTTCTGCGTCCAGGAACCATGCAACACGGTTTGAAAATCTGTAGTACGGAATTGTCATCTAACCAGAGGACTTTTGCCGTATAAAGCGAACCCTGAACAGGAATTCGCAATATGGGATTGTCGTCTATCAAGAGGACATTCGCCATAAAGAGTGAACCCTTTAAAAAGGAATTCACACTTTTTATAGTGTGGGGTCGTTGTCTAACCAGAGAACTTCCGCCACTTATGGGGTGATGAGTCCCGTATGCCCATCCTGTTCTGAATCCAGGGAATGGCTATGAACATGAGGATTTGCCTCTAACCAGAGATGTCACAGCATGTCATTTTTTAGAAGTAAACATGGGGCTTGTCTTTTAAAAAAGAGGATACCTCAACATGCTATTTTGATAATAGGCCTTGGTGTTAATCCAAGATATTGCTTGTAGTTGACGCCTTTTGAATAGTCGTCGTTTTGATAGTAGGTCTTGGTGTTAATCCAAGATATTGCTTGTAGTTGACGCCTCTGAATAGTTGTCGTTTTGATAGTAGGTCTTGGTGTTAATCCAAGATATTGCTTGTAGTTGACGCCTCTGAATAGTCGTCGTTTTGATAAATAATCCGCAGGTTGTCATTGCGGCATATAAGTTGATTGTGCACATAGCTTGATGGCTTTGTGTTGCCGGCATCTTCTTGAGATAGACGCCTATATTATGAATGGAGAAATAAACTCCCTGTTGGTGTAGATAATAGATATGTTGGTGTTGTATACCATAAATCCCTCCTTGAACACAATGCTTAGCTTGTATTGTTGAAGTAGATTTTTGTGCATAGGTTACTACTTGGCGTAATTCCTGTGTAGTAGTCGTAGTGTAGCATGTACCTACGAGCAGAGTTACTTTTGTCAGATAATCGTAATTTCTATAAGTTTGCAAAAGTATGAAGTAATGAAATTTTCTTTTTAGTTATGCATATAATAATTAATGTAAAGGAATCTGATACAAGGATTCCTTGTTTGTGTAGGAAACTTCCCTGAGTGCGGATACGATAGGTGTAGATCATGATAGGCATGTATATATGTTAGGTAGAATTGCCGAGCATTTGTCAGCTTGGTGCCCCCAAGTCGCTTGGCAGTTGTATCGCTGTTTCCTGATTGTTTATATTGTTTCATCTTCTAATAGTGCATGATCTGTCCTTGTGTAATGCCCCCGCCTTGTTTATTATTGTGACACGATTTTTAGTCTTGCGCGTATAAAATGCTTGGAACTTTGCGTTGTTGACGCGAGCAATATGTGTGTAGTTGTTACTTGGCGTTATTCCAAGGTAATATGCGTCATAATAATGTACCTACGAAAGTAGATTTAACCTTTATTAGATGTTTAGAGTTCGCACAACGGATTACAAGAAAGCGTCTACTGATCACTTCTTTTGAAAATTACAGAGGCTAATAAGCATGAGTTGTACTTAATCTTTAAAAGATTTAAAATAGATATGTGAAAAAGGAGATAAGGAAGATAAAGGGATTGCTGATGTGTTTGACGTCCTCATAGGTGATTTGTTGGCTAGTTGATTCTGCCACGTGCCACATAGTTTCTCAATGCATCTAGCGTGTTGAGCTCTTCAATCTCCCCTTTTGGGGATGGACAAAAGTTGATGTCATGGCCCCAAGTTTTACTTTGCTTGTGTTGTTCTTCAACATCTTTGCCAAGGAAGGCAGTCGTTGACTCAAGTGGGTGGTGAGGTTTTTTTTCTGGGAGTTTGAGATTTGTTTCTTCTGCATTCATACTCCAAAGATTGTACAAGTCGTCACAATTGGTTCCATAAGTGACGTTGTTTTTCTGGCGTTTGGCGATAGGTGGATTATCACCCGCCTTTTCTTTTCCCTTGCCTTTTTCTGAAGATTTCACACGAGGCTTCCTTTGATGCTTATTGCCTTGGTCGATATACTTCATCATTTTTCCTTCTAAGATCAAGCTGTTTACATGAAATCTTAAGCTGACACAGCTGTCTGTCTCATGGCCATATACTTCGTGGTTCTCGAACCATTTGCTTTCATCTTTTCCCAATGGGCCATTGCGGAATTTAAAGGGTTTTTTCCACAGCTTGGTCTCCTTCATTTCTTTCAGGATGATAGACAACGGTGTGTTCAAAGGAACACATATGGCGAGATTGGTATCTTTGAGCCTTTGGGCATCTGACTGGAATGACCTCTTTTGTCGCGGTTGTCTCTTTTCCCAGGAAACGTGTATCTCTTTTTCACTTATTGCCTTCAAGGTTCTTGTTGTCAATCCCGTGACTGGGACGTCGTCGTTACTAGCAGGTTTTTTCCGTCCCTCCTTGTGACAGATGATAGTATCGTCTTGGCTTGTCCTTGTGGAAGGACCTTCTTTGTGTACTTTGGATGACTCTGCTTGAGTCTTCTTTGGATGGATGTCGCCTTGATCGGTGAATTGCTTTAATTTTCCTTTGAGGACGAAGCAGTTAATGCGGAAATGTAGGCTGGCACTACTGTTCGCCTTGTGGCCGAAGACCTCGTGGTATTCACACCACTTGTTTTTGTCTTTCCCCAACGGGCCGTTTCTGAAATTGCTCGGTGCTTTCCACATTTTTGCATCCTTAATCTCTTTCAATATTTCGGACGGCGGGGCTTTCAAAGGAATGCAGTCAGTGAGGTTTACTCCTTTTGGCTTCTGGAAATTTCCTTGAAGAGGTCTTCTTGGCTGAGGCTGCCAATTTCTTCCTTGCTGACCGCTTGAGGGCGGTTTTGCTTGATTCTGCTTTGGGGGTTGTATCCATGCCTCTTTTTGGTGTTGTGCTATCACGTACAGGTTGCATGAGCGTGCAGCTTCGTGCCTTGGCTGTTGGTATTGGAAGGTACCTTCCGTGCATTGCCCCTCTATTCTTTGGTGCAGTGTGTTTTGATGACTTGTGACTCGAGATTTTGTCCCTATCGTCTCAACTTGTTCGATAATTGGAGGCAAAGGAGGTGACGGGTTGACACCTTTGTATTGGAAGGCTCCTTGGTTGCATTGTGCGGAGAATGCATTTCTTGTTGGAATGAAGAAAGCATTGGATGTGGCAACAGGGATGTGGAAGGATCCAAGTTGTCTTTTTATCGGCTTCTGCGAGGTTATGGGCAAGGCGTTGTGGTATGCGATGTGCTCCTTGTCTTTTGATGAGAAATCAATGACATCTTCAAAGGCGGCATCCTTTATGTCAACATACTCCAAGTTGGTATCATCGGTCTCGTGCATTGTCTTTGCGGTATGGTAGCTTTTTGTTCGAATCACGTAGACGGCGCCAATGTTGCGTCCTGGATGAGCTGGGTTGTGGGGACGCGTCTGTTTGTATGGTTGAGCGGGTATTCGGGCTGTAACCCTTCGTCGGAAAGAGGTTTGTGCCGCTGACGAGTGTTCGGTTGAGTCCCGGAAAGGTCTATGTCTCAAAGTGCGGTTGTGTCTCAAGGGCGTCTGAGTCTCAAAAGGCGGTGATCTGTGCACAAATCCGGATGTCTGGGCGACGATCCCTGCACAAAGGACCGGTGCTAGCACGGAGAGGGGGGATGGTGCTAGCGGAGCCCTCTCCGAAGCTTAAGTCACTATAGGGCTAAAAGAGTAATTCTAGAGAGAGAAAATATTTCTAGAGAGAAGTCAGAGCTCAAAATACCAAAGTTGGGCAAATGAGAGGATGTGTGAAAATGGGTGGCCAAGGCCTCCTATTTATAGGCTTCCTTGGGACCGGACCCGGTTTTAAAGCGGTTTGATGACGGTTCAAAAACAAGCGGTAACCGTCATCCATATTGGCAATGCGCGAACTTGACTTCTCTACACGTAACGGTAATCGCGGAAACGGTAATCGCACGATACTCGCAAAGCAATCCGGACCTCGTTGAATGTGGGCAATTCGGCGAGGTCCGGATTGCAAGCAACTCGGATGTCAGGGTTGCAAATGCAATCCGGAGGTCCGGTCCGGACGCGCGTAACGCACTTCCGGACCGTTTTGACCCTTTGGGAGATGTTTTCCGAGCCGAAATGTAATTTTGACGTGTTTACGAGGCCCGAAATGTAAATACGAACCCGAATTGGACATATATCCATCAAATGTCAAGACAAAGAGCATGCATGAGGTTAGGGTCATTTAATGACAAAGTAAAATTTGGAAAGCATGAAAAATATATTGGGCCATCACATAGACTAGATTCAATTATTCCTAATAAGGAATCATAAAATTTATTATGTCTTTTGTCTCTCACACATATTATTGCGGATGTATTTAATCCTAATCTAGTTGCTGGTTTTAACCCGACTTGAATTAAGCCTACATGCAGAAATTTATGATTCTCTTGATGTTTTTCTATAAGAGATCTAGTTAACAATTGAAATGAATTATATCCCTCTGCTAAGGAATGGCTTCTTCTACCGTCTTAATCACATAGTCAGAAGCAAATTAAAAAAATCATTTTTGTTTATAAACAGATGTTTATGCTGGTAATTTCCAGCTTTCTAAACCCTTTTCAAAATTTTCATTTAAAAGGATTTCCTTATTACTATTATTACTACTACTACTACTTGCCTCACTTTGCCTATTAGACAAAGACCTAGTTCACCTAAGCATTTTCTTTGTTGATCACTGTCAACGATTTATGCCAACCCTAACGCCTCCTCTTGGCCTTTTCGGGACTCAGACAACGCAACTTAAGGTGGTTATACGCCCCACCCGGGTTTCACAACAAAAGAAATTGTTTAGATAGACTAAATTTTGTCTTAAGAAAATTTTATTTCAATTTTTTTATTTTTTTTATTTATATATATATACTAAGACTAACTACCACTTAAATATTTAAAGTTCCAATTAATAGAGAGAATTTAGAAATAATACTACAAATATAAATTTATACGTTTAAACATACTACATTTATACAAAAGATAAAGTACATTCATACATTGATCAGACATAGGTAGCGTTGAAATTAGATTCTCTAGTAAGAGAATAGCTCGCCTAAACCTAGGTCAAGATAGTCTTAATTCAGACCACAGTAATTTCACCCAAGGAAGATTGTCTTTATCTTCTGCACCTATGTCCAATCCTGAAAAAGATAATATTGCAGGAACTAGGTTTACTTCTGACGGTGTTAATCAACCTGAATATGTAGTTAATATACCACCCTCAGAGACTAGAGATAAATATCCAACACTTTCGGATATTGGCATATTTACTATTACCATTGATGAAGAAATTGAATCATGTCCTTTAAAAGGTCTTGCTAAGGAATTATTTTATTCCCCAAAATAGATTCATATCATAGAAAATGGTTTTCCTTAAAAATAATTAAAAGTCAGAGAAAAAAGAATATGCTGATTTTGAAGATCAAAATTTTATTCTCCCTGTTAAAAGCTCTTATAGAGATTTTATTGCTAAGAATGGAAAAGTTACTAAAAGTATCCACCCGCCTGAAGTAAATTTAACTTTAAAGACAAATGATGATGAGGTTTTAGCAACTCCTTATAGGAAAAGTGACAAAGTAGAAGCTATTGTTAAACAAAACAATTTTACAAACTTGACTCTCAGAACAATGGGAGATCAACTAAATCGAATTGAGAAAAAAGTCTCTCAAGAAATTTTCAAATCAGAATTAGTACATACTAAAGGAAAATAATTGCTCAACTCAGAACCATTTCAAATAGATAAAAGGGTTTTGTTTAAACCCATGCCTCTTGAGAAACTTCATTTTAAATCTCAAAATACTGAGATGATAGAAGAACTTATGAAAAGATTAAGTAATCTTGGAATCAAAGAAAAGGATTGTGCTCCTTTGGGGAAAAACGAGTCTGACAAATATTCTGAAACTTCTAATTCTGAAGAAGAAAAAATTGATCAGCTTGAAAAATTGTTCTTATCCGAACAACCTGAAGATCAATTTCAAGTTAATAAGTTAACTTCTTATAAGAAGAAACTGGTTTACAATATTCCGGCAAAACCTTATTATCATAGGCCAACTCCCATTGACCTCCAACTTGAACAGTGTGACGAGTTCAATGCTGTTCAGTTTGATGGAAATTCAAATGCCGAATGGAATATTGATGGTATGACAGAGTACCAAATACAAACAGTGTTAAATTACATGACCATCTATGCGACTGCTTGTAGAACAAATGGTGCTTCTGATGAGAGTATTTCTAGAGCCTTAATTCAAGGCTTCACTGGTCAATTGAAAGGTTGGTGGGATTTTCACCTACCTGAAGAGGCTAAATTGCATATTCTGCGAACATTAAAAATTAAAACACAAAACGGACAACCTACCCAGGTTACCGATTGTGTCAACACGCTATTATATACAATAGAAACACATTTTATAGGGACTACATCTTTACAACTTGATAAATCTCAAGAACAATTGATGAATTTAAGATGTCCAAACTTATCTCAGTTTAAATGGTATAAAGATGTTTTTCTTTCTAAAGTTTTTACTAGAGAAGATAGCCAAAATGAATTTTAGAAAGAAATTTTTTTTATCTGGATTTCCTCATTTTTTTTGCTGAAAAGGTCTGTAATAGGATTAAGCAAAAACATAATGGAATTATTCCTTATTCCATATACACTTACGGCGACTTGTCTTCTGAGATTGTTGCTGAGGGCATAAATTTATGCAATGAAATAAAATTACATCGCCAACTCCAAAAGGAGAAACTTATTGGAAAAAGAATTATTGGTGATTTTTGTGAACAAATGGGATTACCCTCCATTGGTGATTATAATAAGAAAAACAAATCTTACAAGAAAAAGACTAATAAAGTTTACGAAAACTTTAGTAAATATCCTAGGAAAAAATATATTCCTAAACGAAAGAAGAAAGAAAGACCCGAAAACCCTAAGCAAAAAACAGTTCCACTATGTTGGAAATGCCAGAAACCTAGCCATTATGCTAATAAGTGTAAATTGAAAAAGAAAATTAATAGTCTAGATATTGATGAAGGACTAAAGAAAACTTTAGAAAAACTATTCCTTAATGAGGAAGGACAAGATTTAGAAGTGTCTGTTATTACAGATAAAAATAATTTTTACGCTGCAAATGAATCGGATCAGACCGATGAATCTGAATTTGAGGATGAGTCAAATGATTCTGATTGCAGTGGAAATTGTAATTATTACAAATCAGTTTGCAAAGAAAATGGGTTATTTGTTCTTACCCATGAACAAAACTTTATACTAGATATGATAGATCAAATTTCTGATCCGAAAGAAAGGAGAGAAAAGCTACAAAATTATATTAAGCAGTATAGTAAAAAACCTGAGAAGCAGTTAAAATTAAAAGAACCTGAGGCTTATAGTCTCAAAGAAATTAAAAGGAGAGCTAAGTCCCCTATAGAAGAAGACATTAGTGATTCTTCTTGTATTAATAATTTAATGCATGAAGTAAAAATTCTCAAAAAAGAATTAAGTGATTTAAAATCCAGGGTTCTCATTTTAGAATCTAAAACAGATAAAGCAACTGACAATGAAGAAGGAGAAAAAACTTTAGATGCTATGAACTCCTTAACATTCGTCAATATGTTTGATAGAGTTATTACTCATAAATTGCATATCAAAGTCAACATTATTGTTCATAGAGAGTATTCTTTCTCCGTGATTGCAATGGTTGACTCTGGAGCATACCTAAATTGTATCAATGAAGGACTTGTTCTGTCGAGATATTTCTCGAAAACAACTGAAATTCTAAATACTGCAGATGGTAGTAAAATGCTTGTAAAATACAAGCTACAAAATACTACAGACAGCAATAAAGGAATTTGTTTAGAAATGCCATTTATAATGGTTAAAAATTTATCCCATGATGTTATTTTTGGAAATCCATTTCTTCATATGCTTTATCCTATTAAAAGCATTACTGAAGAAGGAATTACAAGTACTGTTAATCAACAAGATATAACTTTTCAATTTGTTACAGAACCTCGTTATCACGAGATTGTTTTGATACAAAAGAAAATTAAGAGAAAAGAAAATTTTCTAAGCTCCCTAACTCAAGAAATAAGCTATAAAAAGATAGCTGAAAAAATTCAAAAATCCTATATGATAGAAAAAATTTCTAATTTACAAAAATACATAGAAAATTCAGTTTGTTCTGATATTCCCAATGCCTTTTGGGAACGAAAGAAGCATGTGGTAAATTTACCATATGAACCAAACTTTGACGAAAGACAAATCCCAACAAAAGCTAGACCTATTGCTATGGGTCCTCGCCATTTAGCAATTTGTAAAAAAGAAATTGATGAGCTTTTAGCAAAAGGATTGATTAGAAAATCATATAGTCCATGGAGTTGTCCAACATTTTATGTTGAGAATGTTGTTGAATTAGAACGAGGCGTTCCAATGCTTGTTATCAATTATAAGCCCTTAAATAAAGCTTTAAGATGGATTAGATATCCAATCCCTAATAAAAAAGATTTATTAAATCGACTTTACACAGCTAAAGTTATGTCAAAATTTGACATGAAATCTGAATTCTGGCAAATTCAAATTGCCGAGAAAGACAGATATAAAATGGCTTTTACTGTTCCATTTGGACATTACGAATGGAATGTAATGCCGTTTGGGTTAAAAAATGCCCCTTCTGAATTTCAAAATATAATGAATGATATATTTAGTCCATATATGTCATTTTGTATCGTTTATATAGACGATGTATTAATTTTCTCACAAAATATTGATCAACATTTTAAACATCTAAATGCATTTATAAATGCAGTTAAAAAAGCAAGACTGTGGTATCAGCTAAGAAAATTAAATTGTTTCAGACAGAAATAAGGTTTCTTGGTCATATCATCAAAGAAGGGACAATATTCCCTATCAATCGGTCAATTAGTTTTGGTGGAAAATTTCCAGATGAAATAAAGGATAAGACTCAATTACAGAGATTCTTAGGAAGTCTTAATTATATTTCAGATTTTTTTAAAAATCTAGCCATAGATGCAAAGCCTTTCTTTCAAAGGTTGAAGAAAAATCCTCCTGAATTGTCTGAAATTCACACTAAGGCTCTTCAAAAAATTAAAGCAAAAATTAAGGAAATTCCCTGTCTTGCTATAGCTCACCCTGATGCATTTAAAATTTTTGAAACTGATGCATCAGAATTAGGTTATGGTGGAATCCTTAAACAAAGGATTGGAAATAAAGAGACTCTAATTAGATTTACTTCTGGAGTGTGGCAAGGACCACGAAAAAATTATGCAACCGTCAAGAAAGAAATTATTTCAATTGTTCTTTGTGTACAGAAATTTGAAAGAGATTTACTTAATAAAAAAATTCTAATTAGAGTTGATTGCAAAGCTGCAAAAAATATATTAGAAAAAGATGTTAAAAAAATCGCGTCTAAACAAATTTTTGCTAGATGGCAAGGAATATTATCCGTATTTGATTTTGATATTGAGTTTATTAAAGGATCAGATAATTCATTACCTAATTTTCTAACTCGTGAATTTTTAGCAGGAAAATGAATAAGAAAAGAGCGAAGGATAAAGCCATAATTGCATCTCCTTCCACGCCTTATAAGGCAGCCATCGCAAAAACAAAAGATCAGCTAAAAGCTGAGGCCTTAAAGGCTATCGCTACTGAAATGCAGCTTAGAGGAGATGCTTATGCAGCAGCAAATAAATCAGAGCAAGCTAATGAGTTTGTCTATCCATTTATCCCTTATGCTACTATGTGGGTAGCCCCAGTCGAGCAAAATATGCTCATCTAACTCCAGAGGAAATATCCTCCTTTTATCTCAAAGAATTTGGAGATCCATTCTTTTATCCAAAAGAAGCCAATTTTTATTTAACCATTCTGCAGGTTACTCAATCTGTAGACTTTGACTCTGTCACCAGAGGTAACAGCCAGGAGTGGGCTTATTCTAAAGCCTTCATCAAAAGGGTTTTAACACCAGATCAATGGAATGGTGATCTATTTCGTTATCACGAAATACCAAAAACAAAACACGTGTTCAATTACTTTGATTTTATCAAAGCATGGGAAGGTGCTTTCTACTACGAAAATCGTCAGAAGAAGCACACATGGTTTCTTCAATTTCGAGATTTCGACACCCCTAAAATTCCTCAGTGGTTTATAAAATGGTTTTATACATGGGGAGCAAATCCAATTATCTTCCAAGATAAAATCAGGAAAGTTTATGAACAATTTGAAGAGGTAAATTCATCTCTAAAACATCATGAGCTTATTTTTACAGCGCTCTACAAGGTCCCATGGATTTTGAAATGGGAAATTGTTATGGCTAAAATGCCTATTAATCGATTCGAAAAATTAGTTGCTGATATTCCTTATTTAAGAAGAAGGGTCTCGATTAAATGGTGGGACAAATTCGAATTTTTCAAAGAAGACTCTGCTTTTACTCAAAAGGGCTTAGTTTCATTTGATCCACCTCCCCCTTCAGTCGTGGAACCTTCGAAGAAAGATCTTTCTGAAGTTCTAAAAGAACTATTAGAATCTTCATCTGAGACCAAGCTCGAATTGAAGAGACGACTTAAAGAGATTCTTTACGAATCTGAAGGTGAAAATGATGTAGATGCTAATAGCAGCCAAAAAACAGATGACACTATGCAGGATTCTCAAGATCCTTTTGCTTAAATTTCTACGGATAATAATCCGTTTAAATGTGAGTAATTATGAACTTATTAGTGTAAATATAAAATTAATTAGTATTATGCACTTATTAGTGTAAATTTAAAAATTAATTAGTAAACTTTATTATTTATGAATAGTAAAAATTATTTTAGATGGATGGATGCATGAATAAATACGTGGATGCCATGCATAAAAAGAAAGTTAGTCTAAAAGGACATTTTCTATCAGGAGGGAATATTGACAAACAACTCATGAAGACTTCTCAAACGTGGATGGCATGCAAAGAAGATAGAGAAGAAGGCTTCAAGGAGTAATCATTATGTCTCCCACTCAATTAGATGTATAAATAGAACCTCTTATGAAAGCTAGAGGCAGACTTTGGAGAGTGCTCTCTTTACATACATACTTGAGTGCTTTTGTTATATGTGTATTTGTCTTGAGTGCTCTCTTTCTCCTTCCTTGCATTTGTCTTGGTGTATGTACCTGGCTCTGATACCAAACTCTCTCAGGTACTAATTAATTTTAAATTTACACTAGTAAGTGCATAATTACTTACATTTAAACGGATTATTATCCGTAGACATTTATGCAAAAGGATCTTGAGAATCCTGCATAGTGTCATCTGTTTTTTGGCTGCTATTAGCCTCTACATCATTTTCACCTTCAGATTCGTAAAGAATCTCTTTAAGTCGTCTCTTCAATTCGAGTTTGGTCTCAGATGAAGATTCTAATAGTTCTTTTAGAACTTCAGAAAGATCTTTCTTCGAAGCTATTTATAAATGCATCAAAATCCAACTACCTGGGCCATGTGTATGTTCTATGAAACTAGCGGGAAAATTCATAAATAGCTTGGATCCAATACCATATTTGTGAGATAAGTGAGGGGCAAGACTTGTTGGATCCGAGCCAGTAAAGAAAAGCTCAACTAGTGGAGGTGCATTTTTATTACAAACCAAAAAAATAAGAATATATCCAAGAAACATGCAAGGTTTTAAAAAATCTATTCATCCTTTAGCTCCTGCTTCGGGGCCAGTAACCTCATGTCCTCCTTCATTATGAGACCCTACTACTGCTGCTGCTGGGTCGATGTCCTAAAAGACCGAACTAACCCTGCATTTTTCCCAATACTAGTGTAGTCGACTAGTCCATTAATGCCAAGGAGGAGCTTGACTGTATTTAAATGGAAGAGAAACTAGCAAGTCAAGGACAACCATTGGAGTTATGCTCTTCAGCCCGAAAGAAGCACCAGCTGGAGGAATTAGGCTTGATATGAAGGGCATGTTCATGGTCGGGTACATAGAGGGACCTCCTACTCCACCAATCTCCAGGTCATTACCCAAATGTACAAGAAAACTCGATCTCAGGAACTCACTGCTAAGTTCAGGTTTCCTCTCAAAATGGTCCTGAACTTCGGGCTTGGGAATAGCAATGGGGTTTCTCTGTATTGCTGATGCTTGACAATTATTACTATTATTATTGTGAACTCCCCCATTGCCATTGCCACTGCTACTCCCGTTTCTTGTTGCAGGAAACTCATGGTTGTGTTTTCCCTCGTATGTTGTCAGTATACACTTGAGGTCATGAGAGGCTCTCTCAACATGCTTCCTCACAGCACAACCAGCACTCGTGCATTTGTAGTAGCTCCTACACCCACTTAAATTGTGATTATATATACTAATATCATAAATTGTGAGACAAAGTGTTCGATTAATCTTTCATCGACATTTATTGTGGTGTGGTGTGTTTGAAGAATGAATACCTTGGATTTGGATTTCCTTTGACAACTTTTTTCCCATATTTCCTCCAGCGGTACCCATCATCGAGGATATCTATCTCACTCTCTATCTGAATAACCACTCTTGGTTCACGGACTGCCCTGGATGCAAGATTTGATGATTCCATCATGAAGTTATCCGACCTGCTAAAAAGAGTAGATACCCAACATGCAAAAATAAATAAATGAGATTGATTACATAACTTAAAAGATTGAGGAAGAGAGGACCACCTTCGCTTGGAGTCAGGCTCGAGATCATTGTCTGCTTCCTCTCCTTGTGTAGCAGCATCATCATCCTCATCATCATGGCTTGCCAATGTGGATGAGTTTTCAGTTGTGTGTGCAGACTAAAGATGATAGCTTGTGGATATTCCATCTTGGGTATTGGAGAGTGAGTCAGAAAGGTCGGTTATGACAGAATTAGAGTTAGGTGTTCCCCTTTCAAAACTCTCCAGCTTCACAATATCATTGGATCCTCCTCCTCCTACTACTAACCGTACATTATTTCTCCACAGACATCCTTCGGCTTTGATGTCTTGTCCTAGGGTGATCTCAGTGAATGGGAATGATGCAGCAGCTCCTCTTCTTCTTGATGGCTGTGGTTTTGGGTGATGGTGGCACCCTTATAAATGATTTCAGTGATGTGGTCGTCATGAGATCTCTCCACCTTTTCTTCATCTGACAGTTTGGATGGGTGCAGTTGTAGTAGCCCCTCAGGTACTCACTACCTTTGACCTGTTTCTATCCATACTGTCTCCAATTGTATCCATCTTCTGCAGTCTTGTTGGAGGACATACCTCCTCCTAACAAACTACAGTTGTTGATCTTGTTGTTGTACACTGTGACTTTCAGATTACAACCACCACTACCTTCTTCCACTTCCATAGAAGCATGACGATGATGATCGTCCGGAATGAATTCTTTCTGTAGGTAGTCCGGTCCATTTCTAATTACGCAGCTCCTGCGAGCTTTGAAGTCCTTCCCAACAACAACTTTGTCTACTTCTTCCTCTTCGTCTTCTACTACTCCCACTACTTCTTCTTCTTCCTCCTCGTCTTCACTGGAGACTATTGAAGAATCTCCTGTAAAAAAAGAGCCCTTGCTCTTTTTAGCAGCAGCAGCTGCCTTGGGGGAGTGGAAGTGAATTACAGATTGATACTCAAAATCTGTAAGGTGGTTTGATCCCGCTCTTCCTTGCAATCTAATCACAACATGGTCAGTTACTGGCAACCACAAAATATTCATCCTTTAGCTCCTGCTTCGGGGCCAGTAACCTCATGTCCTCCTTCATTATGAGACCCTACTACTGCTGCTGCTGGGTCGATGGTCGTCGTAGGAGGAGGAGGAGGAGGAGGAGGAGGAGGAGGAGGAGGAGTGATCATCCTTTAGCTCCTACTTCGGGGCCAGTAACCTCATGTCCTCCTTCATTATGAGACCCTACTACTGCTGCTGCTAGGTCGATGTCCTAAAAGACCGAACTAACCCTGCATTTTTCCCAATACTAGTGTAGTCGACAAGTCCATTAATGCCAAGGAGGAGCTTGACTGTATTTAAATGGAAGAGAAACTGGCAAGTCAGGGACAACCATTGGATTTATGCTCTTCAGCCCGAAAGAAGCACCAGCTGGAGGAATTAGGCTTGATCTAAAGGGCATGTTCATGGTCGGGTACATAGAGGGACCTCCTCCTCCACCAATCTCCAGGTCATTACCCAAATGTACAAGCAAACTCGATCTCAGGAACTCACTGCTAAGTTCAGGTTTCCTCTCAAAATGGTCATGGACTTCGGGCTTGGGAATAGCAATGGGGTTTCTCTGTATTGATGATGCTTGACAATTATTACTATTATTATTGTGAACTCCCCCATTGCCATTGCCACTGCTGCTCCCGTTTCTTGTTGCAGGCAACTCATGGTTGTGTTTTCCCTCGTATGTTGTCAGTATACACTTGAGGTCGTGAGAGGCTCTCTCAACATGCTTCCTCACAGCACAACCAGCACTTGTGCTATTCTGTTGCTGGTTGATACCTGTTTTTTTTCTGTTTTGTCACTGTGTTGGTGCTCCGATGGATATGAACACTAGGATGGAACTTCGCAAAATGACTGAATTCATGAGTAGTAACAGGCAAAGGCTTCAGTATAATATGGAAGAAATGCAGTATTATATGGAAAAGATGCAATGGATTCTTAATAAGGCTATTCGGGAATGTTGTTTAACTCAAGGGGGCTATATAGGAGACTTAGTTGATTCGTGTTGGGATGAACCAACAATCTGTACAAATGAGGTTGAAGATGAAGCTGAAGATCATCTTATCACTGAGTTAAACAACTTCGATGAAGTTAAAGATTTGCCTTTCAAAGTGGAGCGAGAAGAAGATGAAGGTGGAACATCAGGGAAACTCTCACTGACTATCGTCCTCTGAAGTTGTCCATTGAATCTCCTTATCCAGATCCTGTTGTGGAGGCATCATCCTTGTCTGCGATGCAACCTCCTGAACCGACATTTAATTTGAAAATCAAGGACAAATTAGAAGCTTCACTAGCTTTATCATGCTTGCAGATTGAGGCACTCGTCTTTGCCGGCCAGAGTAACTACCAGCATTTCATGTCTAGCACTAGAACTGAATTTTTCCATGGAGATAGTGCTGGTGCTGGAGTAGGAGAAGGTAGAACTATGGATGGGTTGATTTGGAAAAATGGGCCTCAAGGAGGGAGGAGAGTGATATAGATTTCTGTTGGGTCTAACTTGAAGTTTGATACTAGAAGGGATTTTGTTGATGTTGGTGCAACTTGCATTAAAGTGCACGCCTTGAACAAAATTCCTTATTCGAAGATTGAGTCGAAGTCTGTGGGGATTAAGGTGGGTGGACATGTCTTCATAAAGAAAATGGTTCGAGACTATGATGGATTCAACGGACCCGGTCGCTCTCAATGTTTCATTGCACTTGTTCGTGATTACGACGGGTTTAACGGTCCGGGTAACCTTGGGGTCAAGGTTCTTAAAAGGGTGGAGTATTGTTAGGTGTAGTTTACTATAAGGACTATACTTGTCATTGGTAGAAGTATGAGGAGTAGTAGTGTTATTAGGTAAGTCATGGGTGTAATAAATAGTGAGGAATTACTTTGTACAGAGCTATCGATGAAATGAATGTATCTTCTTCTCTGTACTCTCTTTGTAATCTAGGGTTATCTTCTTCAATGGATCTCGAACCATGACATTCCCTCGTATGTTGTCAGTACACACTTGAGGTCGTGAGAGGCTCTCTCAACATGCTTCCTCAATGCACAACCAGCACTCGTGCATTTATAGTAGCTCCTACACCCACACACATGATGCCATATGCAACTTAAATTGTGATTATATATACTAATATCATAAATTGTGAGACAAAGTGTTCGATTAAACTTTCATCGACATTTATTGTGGTGTGGTGTGTTTGAAGAATGAATACCTTGGATTTGGATTTCCTTTGACAACTTTTTTCCCATATTTCCTCCAGCGGTACCCATCATCGGGGATATCTATCTCACTCTCTATCTGAATAACCACTCTTGGTTCACGGACTGCCCTGGATGCAAGATTTGATGATTCCATCATGAAGTTATTCGACCTGCTAAAAAGAGTAGATACCCAACATGCAAAAATAAATAAAGGAGATTGATTACATAACTTGAAAGATTGAGGGAGAGAGGACCACCTTCGCTTGGAGTCAGGCTAGAGATCATTGTCTGCTTGCTCTCCTTGCGTAGCAGCATCATAATCCTCATCATCATGGCTTGCCAATGTGGATGAGAGTTCAGGTGTGTGTGCAGACTAAAGATGATAGCTTGCGGATATTCCATCTTGGGTATTGGAGAGTGGGTCAGAAAGGTCGGTTATGAAAGAATTAGAGTTAGGTGTTCCCTTTCCAAAACTCTCCAGCTTCACAATATCATTGGACCCTCCTCCTCCTACTACTAACTGTACATTATTTCTCCATAGACATCCTTCGGCTTTGATGTCTTGTCCTAGGGTGATCTCAGTGAATGGGAATGATGCAGCAGCTCCTCCTCTTCTTGATGGTTGTGGTTTTGGGTGATGGTGGGCACCCTTATAGATGATTTCAGTGATGTGACCGTCATGAGATCTCTCCACCTTTTTCTTCATCTGATAGTATGGATGGGTGCATTTGTAGTAGCCCCTCGGGTACTCACTAACTTTGACCTATTTCTGTCCATACTTTCTCCAATTGTATCCATCTTGTGCAATCTTGTTGGGGGACATACCTCCTCCTCCTAACAAACTACAGTTACTGTTCTTGTTGTTGTACACAGTGACTTTCAGATCACAACCACCACTACCTTCTTCCACTTCTAAAGAAGCACGACGATGATGATCGTCCGGAATGAATT
This sequence comes from Clarkia xantiana subsp. parviflora, assembly GCA_036873135.1. Classification (NCBI taxonomy): domain Eukaryota; kingdom Viridiplantae; phylum Streptophyta; class Magnoliopsida; order Myrtales; family Onagraceae; genus Clarkia; species Clarkia xantiana. The sequence goes on from JAPTYO010000012.1 coordinate 23,926,642, forward strand.
CTTTCTGTAGGTAGTCTGGTCCATTTCTAATTACGCAGCTCCTGCGATCTTTGAAGTCCTTCCCAACAACAACTTTGTCTACTTCTTCTTCGTATTCTACTACTCCCACTACTTCTTCTTCTTCTTCCTCCTCTTCACTGGAGACTATTAAAGAATATCCTATCAAAAAAGAGCCCTTGCTCTTCTTAGCAGCAGCAGCTGCCTTGGGGGAGTGGAAGTGAATTACAGATTGATACTCAAAATCTGTAAGGTGATTTGATCCTGCTGTTCCTTGCAATCTAATCACAACAAGGTCAGTTACTGGCAACCACAAAATATATGTCATATTGTTTGCGAGTGAGTTCTAGGGAAGTTGGATGATATATACAAACTAGGCCTATGGTATATAGAGATGAGTTTAATTACCCGATCAGCAGCAGCCTCTAAATCTGCCAAACTAGACATTTGAGAAGAGTTGTCATTGTTGGGACAGGTATCAGGAGGTTTGAAGCTGAAAGTTTATCCACTGTAATATCCTCTTCCTCCATGCTCATCAAAATTCCCACCATCAGCAGTTATCGAACCACCAATAAATCCATCATCCATAAATAATGGTGGCAATGAAAATGTTCTTGTAGTTGGAGATATCAGCTGTGACACCGACACCAACAACATCATATGTTATGCTCTTTTCTTAGTTAGAACAATAGTCAAGCGGGAAACAGTCTCTGCAATATGCATGGATTGGATTTTATCCTGCTAGATTTAGTTAGACATAGAATACTCCAACAGCAGCAATAGAATTACCGAGTTTTGTTTCTAGCTGGGATTTTCATAAGCAAGGAAGCAATCTATGATAAGTAGATTAATTAATTCTACATTGAACAAACTCCCTCCTATTGATCAATTAGCACGTACTACGTAGCCAACAACATACTTTGCAGCTGCCTGTAGCTTTCTAATATAATTACTACTCTTAAGACAGAGAGAGAGAAAAGGTTGTAGATTTATGTGTGAAGATTAAAGATAGGGTATACCTAGGTTGTAATTAATGGGGTATAACAGCAAAATGTAATAAGATATCTATTATTGGTGGAACCAGATTTGCAGTGAAGAATTAATTAGGATCTCGGAGCTTGGCAAGTCTAGGCTAGTGTCTGTTGTGTCAACTTTGGGCCGTCTCCGTGATGTGTTGATCAAGCTGGACTGCTGTGGTGTTTGGGCTGAAGCATATGGAGGTTGGGGCCCTCGCTGCTATAGCTCCGAGTTGGACTGGTTTCTCTGTGTGGGCTGTGTTCTTTTATTTGTGTTGTTATTGTTGAGGACCTTTTTAGTCAGTTTTATTTGTTGTGGGTAATATTCCTTCGTTGTAAAGACTGTGGGGTAAAACATGATTTTCTCGGGTTTCCTTTAGTGTTTTAAGGTGAAGCGTGACCATTTGAAATAATTCACGCTAATGGTCCGCACCTTCTATTTCTTGATTTCTCTCTTGCCCTCTTCGTCTTCTTTCTAGAAACTAGGGTTTGGTTAGATCCAGGGTTTGAGAAGTTAACATGGTATCAGAGCGGATCGATCTTGTCTCTGACTCATCTCAGCGATCCCTTGCCTGAGAGGTTGTTCCTGATGATCTCTTCCTCTGCTCGTTCCGTTGTTCCTCGAAGATAAGGCGATCTTGGCATTGATCGTTTGGCCGGCTCTTCTGCGTTCCGAAGTTTCTGTCGCTTCTTCGACTTCGGGATCTTATTCGCCATGGCTGAAGATCAAACAGGTTTGGATGGCAATGTAATCCAGAATCCGTCTGCAACCAACACTGAGATCGCAAATCTCGACTTCTCCAAAGAGGTTCATCCCTATCATCCTCTTTTTCTTCGTTCTTCGGATAATCCAGGCCAGAGTTTGATCTCTTTAAAACTCTCTGGTCCGGAAAATTACCGAAAGTGGAGTCGTCGCATTCAAATCATTTTGTTGGGCAAAAATAAGCTTAGCTTTATTACTGGATCTTGTACTTGTGATTCTTATGAGGAGAAATTGTGTTTGCTTTGGGATCGTTGCGATGCTGTTGTTCGTGGATGGATTCTAAATTCTGTTACTGATGAGATTGATGATGGGATTATGTACTTGGAAGATGCCTTTGTGGTCTAGAAAGAGTTACAGGAAAGGTTCAATAAGATGAATGGATCGAGGATCTATCAGTTGCGTCGTGATATCACTTCTATTCGGCAAGGAACTAGTTCAATTTCTGCTTTCTTTACCAAGTTGAGGAATCTTTGGACAGAGTATGACTCTGCTTGTTCACCCCCCATGTCGAAGGAGAGGTGTTCAAGAAATATCTTGAGCACAATGAGAATGAGTGATTCTTTCAGTTTCTTATGGGGCTCAGTGAAAATTTCTCTAATGTGCGCAGTAACCTTTTACTGTGGGTTCCTCTGCCTTCTAATAATCAGGCCTACAACATGCTTTTACAAGATGAAAGCCAGAGGGATGTGTCAGCCACGATTTCTGGAATTGATGGTGTGTCTTTAACTGTGAAGCCTTTCTCTGGGAATGATGGGAAACCAAGGAGGCCTCCAAATCCTAATTGGAGTGTGACTTTTGTAAAAGAAAAGGTCAGACATCATACCGTTGTTTCGCTAAGGGCTGTGAATTTTGCCAAAAGAAGGGCCATTATCGTGATATTTGTTTCAAGCTAAAGGAACTTCAGAAGGGCAAAACCGTGATGGCAAAAGTGAACATTGCTTCCACTGCTAGTGGAGATAGTTCAGACTCTGATGCTTCTCCCTCTGAGTATTCTTCTAAGGCCTCTCTGCAGAGTGGAGTGACCCTTTCCTGTGACCAGCTCAATAAGCTTTTGTAGAGGGCGGGAGGTGGAGGTAGCATTGCAAATGTGGCCACTGCCACCACCTCGAGCGAAGGCCAATTCCAAGCTGCTGGTATCACTACTATCCCTTATTTCGATAATTTTGATTGTTGGATCTTAGATTCAGGGGCAAGCAATCATATGACTAGGAATAATTCTTGGCTGATCAATTTTAAACCTGTCTCAAACACCAAGATTCAACTTCCTAATGGTGGTGTTTGCTTTGCTGTTGGTATTGGTGATTCTAAGTTAACTAGGAGCAAGTTTCTAAAAAATATTTTGTATGTCCCAGATTTTAAATACAATCTTATTTCAATCTCTCAATTAACTAAAGATTTGAAATGCACTGCCACCTCTCATCCTGATTTTGTTGTTATGCAGGACCTCTCAAATGGGAGGGTCTTGGCAAATGGTTAGCAGAGTTCTGGTTTATACTTTCTCAATTCCAGCAGCAAAGTTTCCTTTCATGTTGCTCTTAGTAGTACTGATAAAGATGTTTTCACATTGTGGCATATGAGACTTGGAAATCCTTCTATTAGTGTTCTCCAGAATTTACAGAGTATAGGAAATTTCAGAAATAAAGATTTTGGAGTTAATGATTGTAGAGTCTGTCCTCTTGCTAAGCTTGCAAGATTTCCTTTCAGCAATTCTGATTCTAGAGCAAAGTCTGTGTTTGATCTGGTTCACAGTGATGCATGAGGGCCCTATAAGACCTCTACTTTTGATAATAAAAGATATTTATTGATTTTGGTGGATGATTTCTCTAGAAAAACTTGGGTTTTCCTGATGAAATTCAACCATGATGTTAATGAAATTCTGCACAGTTTTGTTCAGATGGTAGGAACTCAATTTAACAAAACCATTAAAGTTGTTAGAAGTGACAACGGTGGGGAATTTTTCAGTGACCATTTAAAGGATTTTTTCAAAAATAAAGGCATTCTCCACCAAAGCACATGTTCCTACACACCTCAACAGAACGACAGAGTTCAGAGAAAACACAGACACCTTTTGAAAATTGCAAGAGCCTTGAAATTCCAAGCTTTTATACCTGATATTTTCTATGGAAACTGCATTTTACTGCTTGACATCTCATTAATCATATGCCAACTAAGGTTCTGCATAACAAATCTCCTTTGGAAGTACTACTTTGGCACAAACCTGATATTTCTCATTTTAAACTTTTTGTGTGTTTATCTTATGCATAGAAATTGTTGGTCTCAGACAAGTTTGCTGCACGTGCAATCCCTGCGGTTTTTTTAGGATATTCTGACACTAAGAAGGGTTACACTCATTATGACTTGGAGACCAAGAAATTTTTTATTAGCAGGGATGTCAAGTTTTTTGAACATGTGTTCCCTTTTAGAAACAGCAGCACTAGTCTGTCACCCTTTTTTTGTGAAGATTTTACACCCAATTCAGTCACTGACAATGGAGCTGCTGCTAGGCATCCATTGGAGACTACTGAAGATTCTATTTCTAATGATGGTACCCAGCATGGTGATACACTAAATGATGAGCATCTTGAAATAGGCTCTGATAGTGATGATGGTGAGACTACTGCAAATGATGAACACAATCCTGTGATTGATTCTGATACTATTCAGATCAGAAGATCAGCAAGGGTAAGGAAACCACCTGTTTATCTGGATGATTATGTGGCTTCTACTTCTTGTACTCCTTACCCTATGTCTGCTCATGCGTACTATGACCATATCTCTGCTGATTATAAAGCCTATCTAACATTTGTTTCTGAGTTGGTGGAACCTAGTTCTTTTGAGGATGCAGAACAGGATCCATGATGGGTTCAGGCTATGCAAGATGAGATCAGTGCTTTGGAAGCAAATGGTACTTGGGAGTTAGTGCAACTTCCACCAGGTAAGAAACCAATAGGATCTAAATGGGTTTACAAACTGAAATACTATTCTGATGGGACTTTGAAAAGATACAAGGCTAAATTAGTTGCCAAAAGTTTTAAACAAACACATGGGATTGATTATTTTGAGACTTTTTCTCCTGTGGTAAAAATGGATATAGTTAGAACAGTTCTTTCTTTGGCTGCTATTCATAACTGGCATTTGTATCAAATGGATGTTTTCAATGCCTTTTTTCAAGGTGACTTGTTTGAGGAAGTTTACATGTCCTTGCATCATGGTTTTCGTAATCAGGTGGAGACTCTTCCCATACTGTTTGCAGATTACGAAAATCCTCTATGGACTAAAACAAGTCTCTAGACAATGGAACCTTAAATTGACTGAGGCTGGTTATTTGCAATCTTTTTATGATTATTCTTTTTTTTCAAAAAGGAATGGTGATCAGGTTGTAGTCCTATCGTTTTATGTCGATGATCTTCTTATCACTGACAACAGTGGTAAGCTTATATCTGAATTGAAGCAGGTTCTGCAGTCCAACTTCAAAATGAAGGACCTAGGTGAGTTGCAATATTTTCTTGGTATTGAGATTGCTAGGTCTGAGAAATGTATTGTTATGTGTCAGAAAAAGTATGCATTAGATTTAATTTCCGAGGTAGGCTTAGCTGGTAGCAAACCAGCCAAAACCCCTATGGAAATTAATCTAAAGCTTACTAGCAAGAAGTATGATGATCTGTTGCATATGAATCAAGATGATGATGTTATATCTGATGATTCTTATTATAGGAGGCTTATTGGGAAACTGCTTTATTTAACATTGACTAGACCTGATATTTCTTTTGAGGTTAAGCACTTAAGTCAGTTTTTACAGCAATCCAAGAAGTCTCATTGGGATGCTGTTATGAGGTTGGTGAGATTTGTGAAAAATGATCCTGGTAAGGGTATCCTACTCTCTTCCTCTAGCGGTACAGATTTGGTTGCCTATGGTGATTCAAACTGGGGGAACTGTGTTGAGTCACGCAGGTCTTTGACTGGTTTTTGTGTGAAAATGGGGAACTCTTTGATCTCTTGGAAAGTAAAAAAAAACATGATATTGTTTATATTTCTTCTGTTGAGGCTGAATATAGGGCTATTAGGCATACTGTCCAGGAAGTGATTTGGTTGCGTGGCCTGTTGTCAGAGTTGGGTTTTCCTCAAACTGGTCCATCAAAAATTTACTGTGACCATAAGGCAGCAATACAAATTGCCAATAACTCTATATTCCACGAGAGGACTAAACACATCAAAATCGACTGTCATTTCTCTAGACAGAAGATGTTGAATGGTTCTGTTGTTTTCTTGCATATTCGGTCTGATGAGTAGATTGCAGACATTTTTACGAAGCCTTTGGGAACAAGGCAGCAGGTTTACTTGACTGATAAGTTATCTATGAAGGATATTTTTGCAGGAAAGGGAGCTCAGGTTGAAGAGGAGCCACCTTGAGAAGTTTTATTGTTGTCAAGCTTGAGGGGGAGTGTCAACTTTGGGCCGTCTCCATAATTTCTATTCATTAATTCATTATTAATTTGAACTAATTGTAAATTAGTTTTTAAAAATATGAGTATCATTCTGTTTTCTTTCACTATGAAAGAAAGAAAGGAAACTTATTTGTCATTCTTTTTTTAGGTTACAATATCTAGTTTTGGTAATGTAATAATTACTATTATTTAAAAAAAAAAAAATTTCTTATACTTATGATGATTATTACACTGAATGATATAATGTCTACAAGTACTGTATGTACTTTTTTTTTTTTTTTTGCCAAAAGGGTAACAAATTAACTACAAGTACTATATGTACTTTATTTTTTAATAATCTTCTTCAAGTATGATGTAATTATGATAAAATTTGAGTTAAATGAATTGAAAAATGGGATTATTATTATTTAATTAGTAGTTAGAAAAGGGGCGTGAAGGTAGGTGATGAGTTTTGTGTGGAGATGAAAGCTAAATTGGGGCAATTCTTTTGTATCAGATCTAAATAAATAAATTAATCCAATTATTATATACATATGAGCTTCCTCGACAGGATCGGATGTCTTTCCCGCACAAATTTAGGGAGAGAAGCTAAATATGGGTGTGTGTCTTTTGCATGCAACACCAATCAACAACAACAAAGCAGAAGGAATCCGTACAAACAAAGAAACAAACATCTCATCAATCCATCTATCTATCTACTTGAGAGATACACAGCGACTCTTTATTCTGTCTGAATCAAATAAGTTGATGCTAATAAATAAGTAATGAAAGTAGCAAATAGGGGGTATTATTAGACGGATAACTCCATCTTGGAAATGAGAATGCCATCAGTGTCAGCATAGAGCCATTCTCCATCCCAGATCCTGGTTCCTCCAATGGTAATGGGGACGTGCTTCTCCCCAATACCTTTCTTGTTAGCCTTCATTGGGTGGGAAGCAAGAGACCTTACCCCAATATCACACCCATTTATCTCATCTACATCCCTTATACATCCGTTTACCACTATCCCCGCCCATCCGTTGTTCTGTGCCTGCACTACTGGATTCCCTCCCAGTATTGCACATCTCAAGCTCCCACCCCCATCAACCACCAGAACTCTACCATTACCTTTCTCCTCAAGAAACTCACGCACTAATACATTGTCCTCAAATACCTTCAGTGTCACTATTGCTCCACTAAACACCTGCCTCCTTCCATATATCTGAAACATTGGTTGCAGCGCTCTTAGTTCTCCACTCACTATCAGCTGCGGATTTGCATCACAAACTTCTGCAGTTGTCACCAAAGCCATCCCTCCTCCTCCCTACAATACAAAGTGCCATTTCATTTAAACCACTTTCTATATATTACCAACAACACTTGACCACTATAATATCTCCAAAATCCATATTCATGTCGGTTCAATTGTTAAACAAAGGAAATACCGAATCCCCCAACAACATACTAGGCTTAGCAACCATTTTGATGTCTTGGACGGACACCTTCTTATTCAATCCACAAACTGCAAAACCTCATAACCAAATGCCGGATGACTTACTTCATTCACTAAACTGAAATAAGTTTTCCCACCACAGGCAATCACATACCAATTAACCCAAGTAGTCAAACTTGTATGTGAAGGAGGTCAGTCAGTATTTATAACCAATCATTAACACCCAGCTAGATCAAAAGACTTGAATACTCCTGTGATTACAAAATATACCATCTTTATTTTATTCAGGCCGAAAAGGCACTACATATGATAGAGTTGTTTGGCCTTGTACTCGAATCATACAATATCAAGATTGGCCTAGCATGAGGACTCCACTTCAGATGAATTGATATCATAACACATATGACCACAAAAATGCCTAAGCAAGTTAGTATTTCAGGAAGAAACTACAAAGAGCTATTCTTTCCGGAAATGGAGATATTCTGGGAAAGGAAACGATTGTGTCTATTGTCAAATTGGTGGACTGGAATATATTCAGGTTGGGAAATCTAATAATTATGATTTTCTGAGATAAAACTTATGGAAATTGACAGTTTTGTCCAAAGAATAGAGATCAAGAAAGAGTTAATTTAATCAAACCAAATCTTTACAAAGAATGAAATTACTAGAGAAGAAGAAGCAGATCTTAGAGAATAATAGCTACCATTGCTGATCGAAATCTCCAATTTTAAGCAAACGGAGAAAATAAGCAGAACAAGCATAGCTCAAGCAAAGAACAGTCAATCTACCTAATAACGAAGTATAAGATCCAGATAAGCTTTCAGCACACCGAAGAATTAAATCGGATCAAGCTGGAGGCGTGGATAAATAAATAAATATATGTGAGATCGCTTGCTAATTATACATCAAAGCAAGGAGAGCGGAATATGGAATCGTGCAAATTGAAACTTCGGAAGAAGAACGAAACGATTACCTACTTACTGGATGCTGCTCTTACAATTGACAGATAGAGAAATCCCGCTCCCGCGCCCTGAAGGAAGAGCTCCGGTGGGAGAAGAAGAAGAAGAAAAGTAGGACGAAATGAAAAGAGGACAACGCTACAGAAGCGCGTAGATTCCTCTTCCTGCTAAATTAAGGGGTAAATCTTAAAAATGTGAAATTTTAGTAGAAATTATAAAAGGGAAAGTAAAAAAATAAATGCATTGGTACTTGATGTGAGTCCATTTCACATTTTATAAAAAATTTACAAGATTTTCCACATTTTGTAGCACCACCTGCTAAATTAAACCTTGATTTTTTTTAATAATAATATTATTATAATAACTAAATACTTGCACTTGCTACGTGCATCGGTTTTTTTTTTTTTTTGTTAAAATGTTATAATAACATGATCACGTTGACCCGGATATAATACAAGAACATGATTGATCTGACTCCAATGATGATAAAAACAATTTACAAAATCGGTTCAAATGTAAATCCAAATGCTCGAGGGATCTGAAGAAAAATAAAGCATTAAAGGACACCCGGTCCCTCGAGCATTTTGGTTTACATTTGAACGGTTTTTTTAATTCTTTGTAATATAATATTATCCTACCCAGAATTTAATGAATTTTTTATACTAAGGTTCTCAAGTTTTTTAATTTAAATTTTTAAGCTTTTTTTAAATTTTATATAATATTATGTTAAATAATTTAAGTTATTTTTTCTAATATGGTCTTGTACCATCATTGGAGTTGGATCGATCATGCTCTTCTATTATACTTGGGCCAACCTGACAATGTGCACGTGTGTAGCACGCGCAAGTATCTGGTATAAAGATTAGTGAAGTGGATTTATAAATTTTATATAATATTATGCTAGTTTTTTTTAAGATTTAACAAAGTAACAAAAGCAGTACGACATCATCGTAGTGTAGATTTTCTTTGTTACGCTTGCCAAATTAAAGCTTGTATATTTTATACTTGTCGAATTAAAGACATTGTTAATGTATTCAGAGACCTAATTTTGGTATAATCTGAATAGATGAGAGTACAATTATACATGATGCAACCCTTCAATCATTAAAAACAATCATTATGCCAACCAAGATTTCCATACCCCACGTGTCTGGACTAACGCGCTCCCGGCGTTCTTCGTATTCACCGCCACGATTGCCTAGAACGGAGAGAACTCGACTGTGTCGAGCGATGATGATGACCACATCTTGGCTGGAGATGATGATGACGTGGATGGACGTTGCTAAGGCACTTAAGGTACGGAACACATGGGCTTCTTGTAGGTATGGAACCACTTCTCGATGTTGTTACGCTTGTAGATGACTCCGGTGAAGGTCCAACATGAGCTCCAGGGCATCCTAAATGAGGTGGGTATACTCTATGGAGGAATCTATACTTCTCGCCCTAGGTAAATATATATAGGTTGTTAAAATAACAAACAAAATATTTAGTTACTAGATAGCTCACACGCGCTTTGCGCGAAGAAGATTATTGAAATTATTGCTCTGTAAATTTAGGCTTACTAATAAATATTTTATTGTTCATTTGTAGTATTTATATAAATAATAAGACAATTTCAACTTTTTATGATAGAAGTTTTGTTGAAATTATATAAGAAGTATATATTATAATCTCACGTATTATTATTTTTTCTATAAAAACATTATGAATATACATATATTGTATCATTATGTTACAATTTTTCATGTATAATTTATGACATATATACACATACTTATTTTAGTTTTTTCAAAACGTTATTGTTTCGTCTGAACCCGCTTGATGTAACGGACTCGACGAATCTTCAATTTGATCGTTGTGTTCGGTCCTTCAACTTCACGCTCCTAACTTCAAGCTTGTCGTCCGGACATGCACACAGGGGCAGTAATATAACAAGGATCGACTGTCAAGAAATATTTTCTACGTATTTCTCCATGATGGCAGATGTCAGATAACAAGTGTCGACTATCATAGGAATATTTTCTAAGTGTTCCACTATGTCAGCAGTCGACATATGACAAGGTGTCGACTATCAAGGAATATTTTATAAGTGTTCCACTATGTCAGCAGTCGACATATGACAAGGTGTCGACTATTAAGGAATATTTTCTAAGTGTTCCACTATGTCAGCAGTCGACATATGACAAGGTGTCGACTTTCAAGGAATATTTTCTAAGTGTTCCACTATGTCAGTAGTCGACATATGACAATGTGTCGACTATCAAGGAATATTTTCTAAGTGTTCCACTATGTCAGCAGGAATATTTTCTAAGTGTTCCACTATGTCAGCAGTCGACACATGACAAGGTGTCGATTATCAAGGAATATTTTCTAAGTGTTCCACCATGTCAGCAGTCGACACATGACAAGGTGTCGACTATCAAGAAATATTTCTAAGTATTTTGCTATGTCAGAAGGCGACACATGACGAGGTGTCAACTATCAAGAAATATTTCTAAGTATTTTGCTATGTCAGCAGACGACACATGACGAGGTGTCAACTATCAATAAATATTTCTAAGTATTTTGCTATGTCAGCAGACGACACATGACGAGGTGTCAACTATCAGTAAATATTTCTAAGTGTTTTATTATGTCAGCAATCTACATGTGACGAGGTGTCGACTAGCAAGAAATATTTTCTAAGTGATTCACCATGGTGGCAGACGACACATGACAGACGACACATGTCAAGTAGCAAGCATCAACTATCAAGAAATATTTCTAAGTGTTTCACCATGGTGGCAGACGACACATGACACACAACACGTGTCAAGTAACAAACGTCGATTACCAATAAACATTTTTTAAGTGTTTCATCATGGAGGAGATAACAATGATCAATTATCAACTATCAACAATCAACATCAAGCATGTTCGAACACTATCTACTCTATGATGCAACATGTCGACAATGTTTTACTATACATGAGTGGAGTATTTCTACTTACTACCATGTTCATAAATTTTCAGCACTTAGCCAAAATTTGGCCAATTTGGGGAACTAACCTCTTTTAGGAATTTTAACAAACACCTTGTGGGCATCTTAGGAAAACCAATTTCAAGAGACAATCAATATCAAATTGAGCCTAAACACGGTTGTAAATGGTCCAGCCATACCCGGAAATGGACTCACCACCTCGAGACGATGCCGGTGATGACTAGATAGCTGCCCGGAAAAGTGCTTGGCCTTCAAATTTGCTACTCCAAAGTTTCTTCTTCTTCAAGAAATGAGAGGATCTCAAAAATTACTAAGGGTGGAGGTTTAACTAATGGATATTCTCTCTCCTATATCTATCCACAATTATCTATCGGTATTTCCTAAAACTTTCACTATTTCTTGTTAAGTCCCTAAAATGGCATGACTACATGTTGTTATCTCCTTTTACAACACTTAGGATTTTCTAGACTCATTTTAGCAATCACGACTACATGCTATGCGCACATAATCTAATGCACGCTACGTCATCTCATAATGCACGATGCATATCATTACATAATCATTTTCATGATTCAATCGTTGATTACATGTCCACATCATTTATATCATGTCATCAAATCCATGTTAGCATCATAGACCATGATTGCACATATCCATGAGAATTATTGCTTAAGTCCATTATCATGTGCGCAGTGTCCGCTGTTCACTGATATATGTTCACTATCTATTGTTCATTGTTATATGCAAACTGCTTGTTGCACTAACCCTGTCAGCAGTTAATAAGTCTCCTGACAAGATTTAAAGTGGAGCAAAATCAAGGCATTTGCGCCCAATTGTCAAACAAGCCACCTCTAAAGTCAGCCGAACCTAAATTGGGCTTATATCCTATCTTAAAATAGAGTCAAATGGTCTGAACCGTTACTTGAATCGGGGGCAAGTGACGGATATCTGTCCAATTGGGGTTCGTATTTACATTCCGGACTTCGTAAACACGTCGATAATCACATAACGGATCCAAACACGTCACCCGAGGTTCAAAACGGTTAGGAAGCGCAGCATGCGCGTCCGGACCGGACCTCCAGATTGCCAGGGAAATCCGGACCGTCCGGGTTGCCTTTAGGCAATCCGGACGGCCCGGATTGTCCACAGGCAATCCGAACCCAGTCGAATTGCCTAAGTCCGACGGGGTTCGGACTGCTGTCTAGGTACCGCGGGCTACCCTGCTTACGTACACCGAGCAAGGAGTCTTCCAAAGCCAAACTTAATCAAACCAGACGACGGTTCCTATCTTCCTTTAAGACCGGCGTCGAACCGCACGAAAACCGGGTTCGGTTCTAAGGTTGCCTATAAATAGGGGACCTTAGCCACCCATTTCAAATCATATTCTCAAGAAATTGGCTTTGGAGCTCTGACCTCTCTCTAGAAAATTTCTCTCTCTAGACTCTTATTTAAGCATCAGAGAGGGCTCAACCGACACCACCACCCCCTCTCCGTGCTGGTTACTGCCTTTTGTGCAGGTAAGGAGCGCGTGAAGACGACGAGTGCACATTGCCGACAACCAGCTGCCGTCATCCGACAACCCGACACGATCACAAACCCGGAGTGCCGAAGAATCCGACTCCCCGGTTGGATTTGGATGCAACAAAGGTGACTCAGTACTTTTGTAACAACCGTATAAATGAAGAGCGATATATGTTGTACGCATCTTCCTCCGGACTCTGTCCATACTTGGAAGCTGTGTTCCCTTACGACGTACTTCCAGGAGTTACCCCAGGACAACCTACGGTGCCTCCTGACGACTTGTCCATTGTTTACTTAGGGCAGATTCGGGAAGGCTTGCGCTTTCCCTATTATCCGGACTTGGTTGATCTCTGCCAATTTTATCAGATCTCGCCATTGGATCTTGCGCCTGCTGGGTTCCGTGTGTGGACTTATTTTCGAGTATTGTTTCACCAGTAGTCGTGGCATTACTCTACGGTTATCTTCCGTTGTTTCTATCAACTTCTGCGTCCGGGCGTAACAGGGTTGTGTGGCATGAAGATGCGTTGGCCTTTTCTACAAGAGAAGGGGTTCGCCACACTTGGTCTTGGAGACGAAGAGTGGGATAGTGATGTCCGGCTTGCTGAGAAGACTGACCGTTCCGGCTCTCATTGGCGACATCAATACATCTTCGTGTGTGATGTTGGCACTACTTGGGATACAACACATGTTATGGAGGCTAATCCTGCCCCCACCTTCTCTGAGCTCTCTTATGCAGACTAGAAGGTTTTGAAGCACATATATTAGTGTCAGCAGGCGCGCACTTAACAATGTTTGTTGCGTGCATCGGATTAAGAGTTGATTGATGCCGGGATTCATGTGCTTTCTTTTGAGGATTCGGTATGCTGAAAGCCTTTATAACTTCCTATTATGTTGTTATGTAGGTTGGTTTGACGGAAAGAGCTCGTCCTTGCAGAAGGATCATGCTCGTGTTATCTCTTCTTCCAAGAATGTCGTGTCGTCTCCTACTCCTCCTCTTCCTAAGGCGTCTGGTCATGGCCGCGACAAGGGATTGATGGGTAAGATGTTTCTTTGTGACTTTTTTTGACTTACTACTCTTCCAAGTTGTTGTTGTTAACTTGACTTTGTTTGCAGGTCGCTCGACACTCGTGACTAAGCGCATTGTTCCTGCTCCAAACTCCAGCATTCCTGCTAAGAGATCCGACGCGGCGGCGCGTGCCTTGAGTGACCCTAAGCGCGCTAAGGTTGGTGCGACAAGCCAAACTCCTTCTTGCGAGAAAGGAAAAGGAGTGGAAGGTCGTACTGAGGCACCTTCTGTCCCCGGTCGAGGGACCGACCCGTGGAGGAGCGTACTCCTCACCGAGGTATGCGTCGCGTGTTTCTTTCTTTTGCTATCCTTGCATTATTTTGTTTGTTGTTTCCATATCTCTATTGTTGTTTGCTTCACAGTGCTCTCAGCGCTTGGACGTGCTGACTTGATTCGTCCTCTGGAGGGCGACATTTCTGGGAGTGACTGGACACATTTTGCTACCGGTGATCCTCGATTTGCTAAGGATTCTAAACTTAGCATTCTGGAGGTAGGAGTACGAGTGCTGCAGAGGTGCGAGCTTATGTTGAGGGTGCCTTGACTCGATTCGCTCCCGTGAGAATCAATATTCTCTTTTTCATTATTTGTATGAATGCATGCATTGTTATGAAACCTTTATGCCTTGTTTGTTTTTTCGTTGTTCTCAGGCCGTTGCCGACATGGTGAACGTGTCATCCTTTGTGATGGAGCTTACGAGTGAGACACGGGCTGCAGTTGAGAAGTGCGACGCTGTTTGTCATGAGCTTGCTCAATCCAAAGAGAGGACGCACAATCTTAGCACGAACGTCGCGAATTTTGAGGCTCGTTACAACTCCCGTCGGGCTCGACTTTACGAGCTTCAGGCAGAGATCATTGCTCTTGAGAAGAAGATCACAGAGGATGTTAACGCGCATGAGGTAGTGTTGCGTGCTGCGCGCGAGGAGGGCTATAAGGCTGGCAAAGAGGAGGGACTTGCTGAGTATCCAACTACTCCTGCCTTTGTTAGTGCGGTCGATACTACCGCTAAGGTGAAGTCTGATAAGCTGATGGGAGAGTTTGCAGAGGATTACATCCATAAGGTGAGTGTTCTTGCCCCCGACTTCCCCTTTGACAAGTTGGGTCCTTACGCTAATTATGTTGTTGCATATGTTCATCGTTTGGCACTTGAGGAGGCCAACTATGAGATGTTGTTTGGTGATGATGATGGTATCGACCTTGTTATCACCTCTGCTGAGATCATGGAGGTTGCCCCCGGGCAAGCTGGAGATGATAACACCTCGCGAGTGGCGTCAGGTTGATTTTCATGAGTATATAAAACTCTTGTACATAGATTTTGCTTCCCATGTTTTGAGTTGGGGTTGCTCTGGGAATTAACCCTTGAACCTTTGATTTTATTCTGCTTTCTTGGAATTTTGTCTTCTAGATCTAACATGATCGTAGTGAAAATGCATGATAACTTGTTAGTAGTATTTCATACCTTGTGTTATCGTATTTGTCTGTATACGTTGGACTTGCATGATAGGATTGATCTCCTTATTGTAGTGGATATAACATCCGTAGTTGTGATCATAGGACGTGCGGCGCTAGGTGTCATGAGTGCCCATCTTGTTTTAAATCCAAGGAATGGCGTAATGAGTGTATCGAGTACTTGTCGTGTTTATAGATAGTAACACGCAAGATCATGTGATAGCATCGCACTCGGCGCTGGCACTTGGCACGAGGGCACTTGGCACTTGGCATATAGTAGAGTCGTCTTGGCGAGACAAGACATTAGTTTATAGCATCTCTTAGTTCCACTCTAAGGCGACGTTGTGACAAGACGCTACTTGTTCTATACTATGCGTTTTTCCATCCGTCAGTTGGGCACTCCCCGCGTGACATTGTTGCAAATATTTTCCATGGCTAGACCCGTACTTACTTTGCGATGCTACTACGCCTCCACTTGGTTAACCCAAGGGGTGGAACAAAGGTCGTATCAATACGCATTGTAGTTTTTACCGTCTCTTGAACCATTTCAAGGCGACGTTGTGGCAAGACGCTACTTGTTCTATGCTATGCGTTTTTCCATCCGTCAGGTGGGCACACCCCGCGTGACATTGTTGCAAAGCTTTTCCATGGCTATACCCGTACTTACTTTGCGATGCTACTATGCCTCCACTTCGTTAACCCAAGGGGCGGAACAGAGGTCGTATCAATACGCCTTGTAGTTTTTCCCGTCTCTTGAACCATTTCAAGGTGACGTTGTGGCAAGACGCTACTTGCTCTATGCTATGCGTTTTTCCATCCGTCAGTTGGGCACACCCCGCGTGACGTTGTTGCAAGGCTTTCCATGGCTATTCCAGTATTTACACTGCGATGCTACTGCACCTCTCCGTGGTTAGTCCACAAGGTCTGCACAAGACCGCTTTAGAACGACTTGCAGTTTTTTCCGTCTCTTGGTCCACTCCAAGGCGACGTTGTGGCAAGACACTAGTTGCTGCATTTTATGTGTTTTATTCCGTTATATGCTCACGGGAAAAATAGTGTTGTACATGACTCGACTTGTAAGTTTGGTGAATTTTTTAGACAGGGTGCGCTCCTGCTAGCGTGTATCAACCCGCGATGGGGAAGCATACATTTTAATAGCATGGGGTTGCCCTCTAAAGAGAGGATGTCGCACCATTATGTATCAACCCGCGTTGGGGAAGCATACTTTATAATAGCATGGGGTTTTCGTCTAACAAGAGGACGTCCGCCATGTTGTATCAACCCGCGTTGGGGAAGCATACTTCGTAGCAGCATGGGGTTGTCGTCTAACAAGAGGACGTCCGTCATGTCGGGGTGATCAGTCCCTTTGAATGTTGCCGCATCCTGTTTTAAACTCAGGCTATGGCTATGAACATGAGGATTTGCCTCTAACAAGAGGATTCGCAGCATGCTATTTTTAGTTGTGAACATGCGGGTTGCCCTCACAAGGAGGATGTCGCAGCATGTTACTTGTAGATAAATCTTGGTTTGAACTCAAGATGTAGTGTGTTGTCGACGTTTTTTAGAGTAATCGTCGTTATAGATAAAGAGCATTTATGTGCTCATTGTTGATGTCGATAATAGATATGTTGACGTTGTATAATATAAGTCGGTTGTTTGCATATAGTGTAATAGCTTGTATTGTTGGTGTGATAATATGCGCGTAGTTTGCTACTTTGCGTAATTCCAAAGTAGTATGTATAACATAGTAATGTACCTACGAAAGTAGATTCACTTCATTAGGTTCTTGGTATATGTACAATGAGATGTAGGAAGACGTCAACATATCTCTCCTTCTGAAATGTAGTAAAGCTAAAAAGCGTAAACTACACTAGAGTACTACCACATTCAATCTAAAAAGACTTAAGAGTAAGTAAGCAATATGGAGATAAAGGGATAGATGATCTGTTTGCCGCTTTCATGGTTGGCTTGATGACGGCACATGGTGGTTGTGCGCCACATAACTCTTCAGTGTGCCTAGCGCAATGATCTCTTCAATCTCCAATCTTAGAGACATGCAATCATTAGTGCTGTGCCCCCATGTCTTGTGGTGTTTGCACCACTCATCAATATCTTTGCCTAGAAAAGTTGTCTTTGGTTCGAGTGGCAAGGGAAGCTTGTTCTCTAGGAGGGTAACGTATATTTCCTCAACCTCTGTGTTTAGAGGAGTGAAAATGTAATTGTTGTTGACACATGTGCCTCCGTTTGGTTGCTTGTCAGCTTGAACTTCCCGTTCCTGGCTGAGAGGTGTACCCCATCCCAGCTCTCGTTCACATGCGATAGCAGTGTCCAGCTTATCTTTTAAGTCTGCCATTGTGTGAGTGGTTTGCCATCCACAGACTCTTCCGAAATGGAGGAAAGATGGAGCATTCATGTGCAAAAAGAATGCGTTGATCACATCTCCCTTCATTGCTCTAACAAAAGCGGCGTTGTAGGCAAACCTTCTGAAATAACTCTTTATTGGCTCATTCTGTCCCTGCTTGACGTCCCAAACACTCTGCCATGCTGGGAAGCAGACTCTCTCTGGCAGACTTACAAGGCTTAAAACTTGTTCCTTACTTTCTCCAACACCGGACTCAGAGTTCAATCTTCTCTTCTTGTAAGTGTCGACCATTGCTATGGTGACGTGTTGTGTGCTTCTCAATGCGTTGACATAACACTTTCGTGTCGTCGTCTAATCTCCAAGTACTTTGCCAATCCCATTTCTTGTTGGGAACTTCATCTTTTGGTGAACAGTGGATGGAACGATCTCGTAAGGGTTTATTGTTATCCTTCCCAAGATTGCAGAGCTTCCACCACCACGAAGGTGACGTCGACGCTAAGCGTTTTCCATCCTTCGCCAAAGATGACTAGTAATGTAATTGTTCCCAAGGGACAGGTTGCAGCACTAGTGAAGCTAACCAAAGTGAAGGTCCCTGGAGTTAGGTCTGCTATCGTTTTTCCTAATTGTTCAAGCACTCCCACATGCAATATGTCGGCAGAACTGCCTCCGTCTACTAGAATGCGCTTCACGTCATATCCATCGATGTCCATTGTAATAACGAGGGCGTCGTCATGAGGGTAGACAATGTGCTTCATGTCCTCCCTTGAAAATTGGATGACAACGTCGTCTTCTTCAGGTTGGTGTCGCTTCCTGATGGATAAATGTCCATTTCGGGTTCGTGTTTACATTTCGGGCCTCGCAAACGTGTCGAAAATTACATCTCGGTTTAAAAACACCTCCCACGGTATCAAAACGGTCCGGAAGCGCCTTTACGCGCGTCCGGACCGGACCTCCGGGTTGCGTAAAGCAACCCGGACGTCCGGGTTGCTCGCAATTCGGAGGTTCGGGTTGCGCGGCAATCCGGACCTCGCCGAATTGCCCAAATTCGACGAGGTCCGGATTACCTTACGGGTATCGCGCGACTACCGTATCCGCGATTACCGTTGCGTGTAGAGAAGTCAAGTTCGAACATTACCAATATGGATGACGGTTACCGCATGATCTTGAACCGTCATCAAACCGCTCTAAAACCGGGTCCGGTCCCAAGAAAGCCTATAAATAGGAGGTCTTGGCCACCAGTTTTCACACATTCTCTCATTTGCCCAACTTTGGCATTTTGAGCTCTGACTTGTCTCTAGAAATTCTCTCTCTCTAGAAATTATCTTTTTGCCACTATAGTGACTTAAGCATCGGAGAGGGCTCCGCTAGCACCACCCCCCCTCCTCTCCGTGCTAGCATTGGTCCTTAGTGCAGGATCCGACGTTTGGGACACAAGCGTACCGAGTCACAGCCTTACCGAGTCACAGCCAATCCGAGACACAATCCTCACACAGGAGCAAGTCTGAACACTCGTCAGTGGCCCAACCTCTGACGGAAGGGTTACAGCCCGCACAACCACAGACGCATCCTCACGACCTTGTTCAATCCGGACGCAACATTGGCGCCGTCTACGGGATTCGAACAAAAAGCTACCGTTCCGCAGAAATCATGACGAGTGATCACAACCCTCCCGAAGAGGTCAAAAACACAAGGAAAAGGCCTGGACGTCCCAAGAAGTCCCCGGCAAGCAAAAGAACAGGAGGCCAAGCTCCAGCTGGGAGCCAGTCGGGACCCTCCCACATCCCAAGTGCTACTTCCGTAGCTTCATCCATACCGATTGACAATGTGCCCGGCGCACAGCACAAGGAGCCAAAAGACAAACATCACGCACCTCCACCGGGTTTCGAACCAGAGGTACATGAAGATGAATCCCAAGCAAAAATGCCGCAAGGCGAACAAGGAACGAGGACAAACCCGATGCCCACCATTACTCCAGCAATGATGGCGGCGCTGGAAGAGTTACTCGCATTCCGCGAGTCTCTAAAGAACCAAGGATATGCGGCTCAGCCACCTCCATCCAACCAAGGAGCCTTCCAGTACAAAGGTGTCAACCCGTTACCTCCTTTGCTCCAATCAACGAACAAGTTGAGACGATAGGGACAAAGTCTCGAATCACAAGTCATCAACACACACTGCACCAAAGAATAGAGGGGCAGTGCACGAAAGGTACCTTCCAGTACCAACAGCCAAGGCACGAAGCTGCACGTTCATGCAACCGGTATGTGATAGCACAACACCAAAAAGAGGCATGGAAACAACCCCCAAAGCAAAATCAAGCAAAACCGCCCTCAAGCGGTCAGAAAGGAAGAAATTGGCAGCCACAGCCAAAACGACCTTTTCAAGGAGGTTTCGAGAAGCCAAATGAAGTAAACATCGCCGACTACATCCCTTTGAATGCCCCGCTATCCGTGATATTGAGAGAAATGAAAGATGCGAACATGTGGAAAAAGCTGAACAATTTCGGAAAAAGTATGTTGGGGAAAGACAAAGACAAGCGGTGTGAAAACCACGAGGTCTTCGGCCACGAAACGGACCGCTGCGTCAGCCTACGTAACTGCATTAACAGCTTCATCCTCAAAGGCAAATTAAAGCAATTCATTGATCAAGGCGACAGCCCTCCAAAGAAGACTCAAGCAGAGTCATCCAAAATACACAAAGAAGATCCTTCTACAAGAACAAGCCAAGACGATGCTGACTTCTATCACAAGGAGGGACGGGAAAAACCTGCTAGTGACGACGACATCCCAATCACGGGATTGACAACAAGAACCTTGAAGGCAATAATTAAAAAGGAGATACACGTCTCCTGGAAAAAGAGACAACCGCAACAAAAGAGGCTATTCCAGTCAAATGCCCAAAGGATCAAAGAATCCAATCTCGCCAAATGTGTTCCTTTGAACACACCGTTATCTGTCATCCTGAAGGAAATAAAAGAAACCAAGCTGTGGAAAAAACCCTCCAAATTCCACAAGGGACCACTGGGAGAAGATGAAAGCAAATGGTGTGAAAATCATGAAGCATACGGCCACGAAACCGAAAGCTGTGTTGGACTTAGATTTCACATAAACAACTTGATCTTAGAAGGAAAAATGATGAAGTATATCGACCATGGCAATAAGCATCAAAGGAAGCCTCGTGCGAAGTCTTCAGAAAAAAGCAAGGGAAAAGAAAAGGCGGATGATAACCCACCTACCGCCAAACGCCAGAAAAACAACGTCACTTACGAAACCAACTGGGACAAGTTGTACAATCTTTGGAGTATGACTGCAGAAGAAGCAAACCTCAAACTCCCAGGAAGTAAACCTCATCGCCTACTTGAGTCAACGACTGCCTTCCTTGACAAAGATGTTGAAGAACAACACAAGCAAAGTAAAACTCGGGGGCATGACATCAACTTTTGTCCATCCCCAAAAGGGGAGATTGAAGAACTCAACACGCTAGATGCATTGAGAAACTATGTGGCACGTGGCAGAATCAACTAGCCAACAAATCACCCATGGGGACGTCAAACACATCACCAATCCCTTTATCTTCCTTATCTCCTTTTTCGCATATCTATGTTAAATCTTTTAAAGATTAAGTACAACTCATGCTTATTAGCCTCAGTCATTTTCAAAAGAAGTGATCAGTAGACGCTTTCTTGTAATCCGTTGTGCGAACTCTAAATATCTAATAAAGGTTAAATCTACTTTCGTAGGTACATTATTATGACGCGTATTACCTTGGAATAACGCCAAGTAACAACTACACACATATTCCTCGCGTCAACAACACAAAGTCTCAAGCATTTTATACGCGCAAGACTAAAAATCATGTCGCAATAATAAACAAGGCGGGGACGTTACACAAGGACAGATCGTGCACTATTAGAAGTTGAACCAATATAAACAATCAGGAAACAGCGATACAACTGCCAAATAACTTGGGGGGCACCAAGCTGACAAGTGCTCGGCAATCCTACCTAGCATATATACATGCCTATCATAATCTACACCTATCGTATTCGCCCTCAGGGAAGTTTCCTACACAAACAAGGAATCCTCGTATCAAATTCCTTTACTTCATTTATTATATGCATGACTAAAAAGAAAATTTCACGACTTCATACTTTTGCAAACTTATAAAAATTGCGATCATCTGACAAAAGTAACTCTACTCGTAGGTACATGCTACACTACGATTACTACTCAGGAATTACACCAAGTAGTAACTTATGCACAAAAATCTACTTCAACAATACAAGCTACGCATTGTGTGCAAGGAGGGATCTATGGTATACAACACCAACATATCTGTTATCTACACCAACAAGGAGTTTATTTCTCCATTCATAACATAGGCGTCTATCTCTAGAAGATGCCGGCAACACAAAGCCATCAAGCTATGTACAACAAACTTATACCGCAATGACAACCTGCGGACTATTATCAAAACGACGACTATTCAGGACGTCAGCTACAAACAATGTCTCGGATTAACACCAAGACCTATTATCAAAACAACGACTATTCAGGGCGTTAGCTACAAGCAGTGTCTTGGATTAACACCAAGACCTATTATCAAAACAATGACTATTCATGACGTCAGCTACAAGCAATATCTTGGATTAACACCAAGACCTACTACTAAAATACCTTGGATTAACACCAAGGCCTACTATCAAAATAGCATGTTGTGGTATCCTCTTTTTTAAAGACAAGCCCCATGTTCACTTCTAAAAAGGACATGCTGTGACATCCCTGGTTAGAGGCAAATCCTCATGTTCATAGCCATTCCCTGGATTCAGAACAGGAGGAGCATACGGGGCTGATCACCCCTTAAGTGACGGAAGTTCTCTATTTAGACAACGACCCCACTCTATAACAAGTGCGTATATCCGGTTCAGGGTGCACTCTTTAAGGCGAATGTCCTCTGTCTAGACGGAATTCCCATATTACGAACGCCATCAGGGTTCGTTTTATACGGCAAAAGTCCTCTGGTTAAGATGACAATTCCGTACTACAGATTTTCAAACCGTGTTGCATGGTTCCTGGACGCAGAAAGCATGCATCACAATTCATATTCTCAAAAAAGTGTTACATGGTCCCTGGACGCAGGAATCATGTATCACAAATATTTTTCCAAACATTTTACCAAAAATTTTGCCAAATATTTTATCAAATATTTTATGTATCAAACACCTTTCCAAAAAAATTTATCAACACGGTTTTTTGGATGTATCACATTCAATGTCAAAATATTTTTTCAAATATTTTACGAACAAGCTTTTTAGGGTTCACAAAATGCTTCTTCAAAAACAAAAATGTTTTTACGTATGCTTCCCCAACGCGGGTTGATACACGCTGGCAGGTGCGCACCCTGTTTAAAACTCATAAAATTTACAAGTCGAGTCTTGTACAACGTCGCCTTAGAGTGGAACTAAGAGACGGTATAAACTAGTATCTTGCTTAGTCAAGATAACATCTCTCAAATAATACTTTTACGTATGCTTCCCCAACGCGGGTTGATACACGCTGGCAGGTGCGCACCCTGTTTAAAACTCATAAAATTTAGAAGTCGGGTCTTGTACAACGTCGCCTTAGAGTGGAACTAAGACACGGTATAAACTAGTATCTTGCTTAGCCAAGATAACACTTTTCAAATACACTACTTGTTGAGAAATATTGCTATAAGCAAAAAATACTTGGCAGGTTGCAACACATATAGCGGCAAGCTATTCAGGAAAGAAGGGCAATATGCATAATGCATCATGCAAACAATCAAGAGAACTTCTCAACTTATCAATCAGGAAGTGGCTATCGGTCACGACTGCAGGGACTATGTCTACGATACTAGTCATCCACATTCAATAAACACAGACTCGGCGGAACAAGCAGAAGTTGCCACCGTCATCTCCAAACAAAACCTATAGTGCGCAAGTCGCAACATCCTATGCTCTACCCATCTCGCCATGCCTTGGAGTCTAGCCAAGAGGGGCGATCACAACACTTAACAATGCACGACGTACAGTCGCAACTACGGACATCATGTTCATCATCTAAGGATATATATCCTATCTCTCAAGTCCAAAGCATATGGACAACATAGATAACCCAAGGTATGAAATATTACTAACAAGTTATCACATAATTATTAAAAACAGGTCCAGGTGACGAAATATCATGCAAGCAAAAGCATGCACAAAGAATTGTCAACATCAACCCATTCACAAAGGGTTCAACATGCTGGAAGCAGATAGCCCAACAGCAACCAAGAGTCTACATCATCTCTAAGGACTTATGGCAAAGAGTTCATAATGTCAACAACAAATGCAAGAATGATTGTTTCAACATTCAACACAACATAGCTCTTCAACATAAGGGCGACAAATCAGCAATCAACAAACACTTACCTCAGTAGGAGTAACGCTCCTCCTTGGGCCGGTCCCTCGACCGGGGGGCATAAGACACCACCGCACAACCCTCAACTTTATTTCCTTTGTCACAAGAAGGAATTAGCTCGGTCATGCTCAGCATAAAGAACTAAGAATCGCTCGAGGAACGCGCCCCTGCGTCGGATCTTTCGAGAATTATGCTAAGAATAGAAACTGCAAGCCAACGATATCCTGGAAAGTGCTATCAACAATCCAGTCAGTGTGCAAACACGCACCAACACTTGTTCAAGCATTTATGCAACAAACGCTCCATACAAGACTTATTAGTCTTCGTGCAGCAAGTAACAAGCATCGCGCAAGGGGGGCAACCTCTTCAACACATCAATGCGCGTATCAAGGTTAACGCGCATATCAACATCAATACGCGTATCAAGTTCAACGCGCGTATCAACATCAATGCGCGTATCAAGTTCAACGCGCGTATCAACATCAACGCGCGTATCAACATCAACGCGCGTATCAAGGTTAACCCGCGTATCAACATCAACGCGCGTATCAAGGTTAACGCGCGTATCAACATCTATGCGCGTATCAAGAATAACGCGCGTATCAACATCAACGCGCGTGTCAAGGTTAACGCGCGTATCAACATCAACGCGCGTATCAAGGTTAACGCGCATATCAACATCAATGCACGTATCAAGTTCAACGCGCGTATCAACATCAACGCGCGTATCAAGGTTAACGCGCGTATCAACATCAACGCGCGTATCAAGGTTAACGCGCGTATCAACATCAATGCGCGTATCAAGGATAACGCGCGTATCAACATCAACGCGCGTGTCAAGGTTAACGCGCGTATCAACATCAACGCGCGTATCAAGTTTAACACGCAAGCGTATCAAGGTTAACGCGCATATCAACGTCAATGCGCGTATCAAGGTTAACGCGCGTATCATGTTTCCATGTACGTACATACATGTCGACAAAGATGCATGTCGACAAGGAGAAAATATTTTCTAAGTGTTTCCATGTACGTACATACATGTCGACGAGGATGCATGTCGACAAGGGGAGAATATTTTCTAAGTGTTTCCATGTACGTACATACATGTCGACGAGGATGCGTGTCGACAAGGGGAGAATATTTTCTAAGTGTTTCCATGTACGCACATACATGTCAACAAAGATGGATTGCATACAACAAGTAGCTATGCCCCCTAAGCACACCTACAACGCTCATCGACAAAGCTCATACGACGACATCTATGGTAACAAGCATTAGATATCGTTTAAATATTTTCTAAGTGTTTTAGCATACTTGCAGGTGATAACCAACAGTTTATACCTGACGCTCAACCATCAACATCAACTTGCGTATCAACATCAACGCGCGTATCAACATCAACACGCGTATCAACATCAACGCGCGTATCAACATCAACGTGCGTATCAACATCAACGCGCGTATCAACATCAACGCGCGTATCAACATCAACGCGCGTATCAACATCAACGCGCGTATCAACATCAACGCGCGTATCAACATCAATGTGCGTATCAACATCAACGCGCGTATCAAAGTCAACGCGCGTATCAACATCAATGCGCGTATCAAAGTCAACGTGCATATCAAAAAGTCAACGCACGTAGCCAAGTTCCACGCACATAGTAAAGTTGGTATGTACCATAGAAGGGACTAACATCTTAAGGAGCTATCATGCAAACGGTGGAATTAACGTGACAAACCGTAAGGATCGAACGTGGCAACGCTTAAGGGAAATTTTTCTCTAAGGCGTCAAGACGACTAGTGACTATGCCTAAAGTTATTGAGCAATCCCCATCAACCAAAAAACCCGCCAAGAGGAAAAATTATGCATATCGACCAAAAAAGCTTCTACGCGAAGATACGGGAAATTCTACATCAAATACCCACGGAAATGGAAAATCTCCTAAATTATGGACAAAAGACGATAATGATGGCAATCAATCAGCAATTACTCGACGTATAAACATCAACAAGCAGTCCCACATGTCGACAACGAAAAATGACTTAAACAAACAACAACACGGTGACATCGGCATTCAAGTCGAAGCTGTCCTAAGAATTCGAGTTTCCAAACTACCTCAAAACGTGACGAAAAGTATTCCAATGGACTCCCCTCGTCGAGATGATTCCGGAAAGGTAAGGACCGCAACGAGGCGAGGTCGGGAAGGCGGCGCGTGGGCCACACGCTCCGGCGAAGGGACTCCACTCGCGGCGGCGCGTGAGGGCGCGTGCGAGGTCTTCTGGCGGCTCCGAAGGCGGCGCTGGAATCCTTGCGACGAACCGAGTCGAATGGTGGTGTCAACTTCCAAAAACAAGCCAAAAATCAGACTCGAAACTGTCAAAACGTATCTAAGCTCCACGACGGCGAAGAAACTTCAAGCACAAAAGCAATTTCGGGAAAAGGAGAATGAATTACCTACAAAGGGAGTGGAATGGTGAACTCCTAGGATGCTGGAAGGATAAATGGGGATGTGTGTATTTACTAATCCCAAAGAGATGCTTTGTGGATAAGGATCAAAGGATTAGTTTACCTACACTCAAGACTAAACCCCTACGGTATACTCTACCCTCTCCTCTTAAAATATCTACTCCTATACATGTCTTGACATTGCACGTATCATATCCATTACTATACACGTATGTTGCAATCACATGATTCATGATTCGGTAATCACTTAGTCATTTTAGAAACATACGATTTCTATTTCTTGCATTGTGTAATTACAATCTTGCCATGACTATTACTTATTTACGCATATGGATAGATACATGTTCGCATAGCAAATTACCGTTTGCTCATTTCTCCGACGATAATCATATTCGCGCATATACATTTCCTATTGCACTAACCATGATGATAGGAAACAAAGCCATTCGGCCGGAAAATCAAGCGACGGACGAAATCAAGATGCTTGCGTCCGACCAACGATCAAAACCGAAAGGTTAGCGTTAAACTCAAATTGGACAAATATCCTAACTTAAAATAGAGTCAAGGAAGGTTCTAAACCGTTACTTGACTCGGGGGCAAGTGATGGATAAATGTCCAATTCGGGTTCGTGTTTACATTTCGGGCCTCGCAAACGTGTCGAAAATTACATCTCGGTTTAAAAACACCTCCCACGGTATCAAAACTGTCCGGAAGCGCCTTTACGCGCGTCCGGACCGGACCTCCGGGTTGCGTAAAGCAACCTGGACGTCCGGGTTGCTCGCAATACGGAGGTTCGGGTTGCGCGGCAATCCGGACCTCGCCGAATTGCCCAAATTCGACGAGGTCCGGATTACCTTACGGGTATCGCGCGACTACCGTATCCGCGATTACCGTTGCGTGTAGAGAAGTCAAGTTCGAACATTACCAATATGGATGACGGTTACCGCATGATCTTGAACCGTCATCAAACCGCTCTAAAACCGGGTCCGGTCCCAAGAAAACCTATAAATAGGAGGTCTTGGCCACCCATTTTCACACATTCTCTCATTTGCCCAACTTTGGTATTTTGAGCTCTGACTTCTCTCTAGAAATTCTCTCTCTCTAGAAATTACCTTTTTGCCACTATAGTGACTTAAGCATCGGAGAGGGCTCCGCTAGCACCACCCCCCCCCCCCCTCTCCGTGCTAGCATTGGTCCTTAGTGCAGGATCCGACGTATGGGACACAACCGTACCGAGTCACAGCCTTACCGAGTCACAGCCAATCCGAGACACAATCCTCACACGGGAGCAAGTCTGAACACTCGTCAATGGCCCAACCTCCGACGGAAGGGTTACAGCCCGCACAACCACAGACGCATCCTCACGACCTTGTTCAATCCGGACGCAACACTTCCCATATTTAGGAAGTGTCTTTACTTGTGAAGCGTAGACATCTCTTGAATTAGACACGTGATCCCCAGCAGCTGGGCCTCCGTGAATGACGTTGATTACTCCTCTTTTGGCAGGAGGTGGGTTATCATTAGCTTTTTCTTTGCCTTTTCCTGATGACTCTGCGTTGGCCTTCTTTGGACGTTTGTCACCTTGGTGGACGTAATGCTTCATTTCTCCTTTCAACACGAAATTGTTTATGCGGAATCTCAGACTTACACAGCTGTCTGTTTCATGGCCATATACCTTATGGTTTTCACACCACTTGTCTTCTTCTTATCCCAACGGGCCTTTGCGGAAGTTGAAAGGCTCTTTCCACATTTTGGTTTCTTTCATCTCTTTGAGGATAACAGACAGTGGCACGTTCAAAGGAACGCATTCTGCAAGGTTAATTTCTTTGGGCTTTTGGAAGTCCGACTGAAATGGCCTTTTTTGCTGTGGTTGCCACTGCCTATTTTGCTGGTTGCCTTGTGGTGGTCTCGCTGGCTTGTTGTTGTTGTTGTTGTTGTCCTTTGCACGAGCAGCACTCAACTTAGCTTTGTTTTGTTGCCTGAACCTCTCCAGGTCAACGAACTCTTTTACTCTTGATGCCAGTTCTTCAAGTGTCTCAGCAGGACGTTTGGACATCTTCTCGGTGAGTGCATATCCTTTACGACCCAAGTTGTTTATAAAGACTAGAACTATCTCCCCCTCGGTCAAATTGCCTTGAATGTCAGCAATATTTTTGGTTGAACCAGATGTAGTAATCCGCCAACGATTCTTCGTTTAGCTGTTGTACATCATTCAATGCGCTCAATCCCTTTAGAAGCGTGCGCTCTCCCATATATCGTTGTATGAACTTTGCCTTCAAATATGGCCAAGAGGTTACACTCCCACATGGAAGCAAGAAGAACAAGTGCGCTGCCGTTCCTGCCAGTGTTTGGGGAAACGTCATTGCCACATGATCTAGGTTGTCAGTTCTTCCAAGTAAAGAGGCCCCGTGCTATTGCACATGCTCGATTGGGTCTCCTTTCCCTTGATACTTTTCAATTCTGATTCCAACACATGCATGCCTTTCATTTTAGATTCTTTCATCTTCTGTTTAATTATGGCCTCCAGCCCCTTCGATGTGAGCCCTGTGATTGGAACGTCATTATTGACCATTGGCCTCCTCCAACCAGTATTGCGATATATCCCCGCATGCTCTTGGCTTGTTTCTTGGTAGGAACTTTCCTTGTAGTATTGTTGTGAGCGTGGAAGCGGAGGTTGTCTCCACGTCTCTTCTTGACCATGCGCCCTATCATAGGGAGTGTATGAATGCGTTGCTCCCTGTCTTGATTCATTCTTTGCTTGCTGATACTGGAATGTATCTTCCAGATATTGTTCTCCTCCTTGGAATGGGGTCTCTTGGCGGGCAGCGTTGCCTGACATTGCCCTTGCTGGCATGGCCTGACCATTGACTGGTGGCGGTGGTGGAGGAGGTGGTATATATCCTTGGCTTCTTAAAGTATCCCTGAAAGCTAGAAATTCCTCCAGTGCAACCATCATGGCAGGAGTAACTGCTGGAGCTGGGTTTGCACCTCTTTGCGTGTTTTTTGTAGGCATTCCGTACGCTCCGTGCTCATACCCTGGCGGAGGTATGTTGTGCACTCCTGGTTCATGGTGTGCTTCCGGCACGCTTCTTGCAGGTACGGAGGAAGCAGTCGAGGTAGCCTCAGGGATGTGAGATGGTCTCGGCTGACTCCTTGCTGGTGCCTGTCTGCTTGATTGCTCGAAACTTGTCTTCCTCGGGCGACCCGGGCCTTTCTTCTTTTCTTGCAGCTTGACACTATCGGGAGGAGGATGATTGCTCGTTATAGCTTGTGGTGCAATATAGCTTCTTGTTCGAATCCTGCGGATGACGCCACATGTTTCGTCCGAACCCGCTTGATGTAACGGACTCGACGAATCTTTAATTTGATCGCTATGTTCGGTCCTTCAACTTCACGCTCCTAACTTCAAGCTTGTCGTCCGGACCTGCACACAAGGGAAGTAATCAACACAGGGGGGGGGGGTGCCGGCTGAGCCCTCTCCGATGCTTAAATGAGAATTCTATAGAGAGAAAGCACGAGATAAGTCAGAGATCTTAAGCCAATATCAAGTGAATGTAAAATAAAATGGGTGGCCTAGGTTCCCTATTTATAGGCAACCTTTGAACTGACCCCGGTTTTGTGCGGTTCGACGCTGTTTTAAAGGAAAGTGTGAACCCTCGTCTGGTTTAATCAATGTTGGCTATTAGAAAACTCTAACTTGGTATGAGGACACAAGTGGAATACGAGCGCTGCAGATGACGACTCGGATCACGTCGGGTTCGGACGATCCTGGCGCGATCCGGGTTGTCTAGGGCAATCCGGAGGTCCGGTCCGGACTGTTTTAAACCTCGGGAGTGTATTTTTGTCAGTTTACGTGATTTTGACATGTTTGCGAAGTCCGGAATGTAAATAGGAACCCGAATTGGGCAAATATCTATCAGTTATAATGTAATATTAATATCATAAAATTATACACAGTAAAATGACAAATTATACAAATTTTAGGAGGCTAGAAAATGAGAAATGTACTAATAAAATTATAACTAACAAACATATACTTTATGGCTAAATATGCTAGTCGTTGGTTTTTTTTGTTCTTATGTGGTTTTTTTTAATTCAAATTAGTATTAATTGTAAGAAAACGTTACATAACAAGATGCCTGTTTATCAAGATGCGATGAGAAAACTTTGTGAATTTCTAACTTCATAGAATAATACAGTATAAACCTCACATATTATTTTTTTCTATGAAAACATTATTAATATATATAGATTGTATCATTGTGTTACAATTTTTCATGTGTAATATATGAAATATATACACATACTAATTTATATTTTTGGCAATTTTTTTTTATTTTTTTCAAAATATTATATTGTACTATTAATACTATGATAAAATTATCTGCAATAAAATGACATATTTATCATACAAATTTAAGAGGCTAGAAAAGGAAAAAAAAAACCTACAAATGGAATTATAAATGTCAAGTATTTTACTATTATATGCACAATTAACAAACATATATTTTATACTTACATATGCTAATTTTATTTTATTTTGATAGTGGATTGTTATTGTAAATTTTTTTTATCAATGGTAAGAAAACATTACATAAAAAATTATTCGTTTCTCAAGATGCAATGAGAAAACTTTGTGAATTTCTAACTTCATAGAATAATATAGTATAAACCTCATATATCATTTTTTTAATGAAAACATTATGAATATATAAAGATTGTATCATTAATCATTATGTTATAATTTTGCATGTGTAATTTATGACATATATATATATATATATATATATATATATATATATATATATATATATATATACATACTTATTTATTTATTTTAAAATAGTTATATTGTACTATTAATACTATCATAAAATAATCAACAATAAAATGACATATTATACAAATTTAGAAGCTAGAAAATAAAAAATGTACTAATTAAATTATAATGTCACACTATATTTTATTGTTATATCCACTATTAACAAACATATCTTTTACTTGGCAAAAAAAAACATATCTTTTATAGTTACATATGCTAATTGTTATTTTATTTTATTCTTTAGTGGATTATTATTGTAAACACCTAATTTTGGTCCGTGCATGGCACGTTCAAAATGTCATATGTGACGCGTTAAAAAAAGGAAGTATTTAAATATGGAAGGTCGCGAAGTTTCTAATGATAGGACTGGCTTAAAATAGGATAGTGTATATGCATTATTTATTGTAAAATAATTAGAAAATATATTATGTGTATTTATGGTGAAATACATAAATATATATGTATATTTTCGGAATATTAAATGCATATATTTTTCAGATTTCATTTTCTTAGTTTAGGGGTCCTAGTTTAGCTATAAATAAGGTCCTTTTACATGTAAAAAAAAAACATCAACAATAATACATCAATTCTTGAAATCCGTGCATAATTTGTCTTTTAGTGTAAAGTTTTTTTTTTTCTTTTCAGCCGTGCTCCCCGCAGTTAACCTGCTGCCGGAAGTCGCCCGTCCACGCCCTACCTCGCCGGAGAAGCCCGTCTGTCCTCCGTTGTCGTCCCTCGACGCCGCCGCTCCTCCACGATTTCGGCCGGCCGACCTTCCGTCTCTCTCTCTCTCTCTCTCTCTCTCTCTCTCTCTCTCTCTCTCTCTCTCTCTCTCTCTCTCTCTCTCTCTCTCTCTCTCTCTCCCTCTCTCTCTCTCTCTCACCGGTCCTCCCTTCCCTGCTTCAGCCATCGCCGGTCCTGCTTCCGTCGTCGCCGGACCACCAGCGACCTCCTCGACTGCCCTACCCTGCCTGTCACTCCGGTCACTGTGCTCGTCCGCTACTCCGCCCGGTCTTCCGTTCGTCCTGTCCAAACCAGCTGCAGCCAACCAGAGCTCCTGTCCATTGCGTCGTTCCAGATCCGGATTTCCGACGACGACCCAACATCCGCCTTCACCATAGCTCAGCCCGTCCGCCGCCACCCTTCACCTGAGCTCTGACTGCTACACCGCGCCGCCACTTCGCCATCTGAAACGCCGGCCAGTCCTCCCTCCATGCTGGTAGCATCTCGTCCCGTCGTTTTTTTTTGTTTTTTTTATTTATGTTATTATATTGTTATTATTATTATATTATATTATATTTGTTAGGTATTTTAAATGTGGTTTTTTAATTTGATTAGTAGTTTAAATGTATTTTGATTAAATTTAATTAGGAAGCATGTTTAATTGCTCGAGTTGTATGTATGTTAAATATATATTAGGTTGTGTATAAGTTTAAGCATGCTTGATTATTTTGATATTTTAGATTTCATTTTAACTAGGAGTTATATGTTATAATTAAATTTTTTTAGATTTAGGTTAATATTTGATGATAAATTTGGATATGCTAAAAATTTGATTAAATCCTGACATCGTTAGATTAATCTGATGTAACATGTATTTAAAGAATAAAACTAGCAAATTAAGTGAATTGAGTACCGAAAGGGCGTCATTAAAAATTATTATTCTTTAATTCGTAATAGAACCCCCGAACTCGAATTTCTTATCGTAGACCGATTTTATACCTAGGTGTTTAATCCATTATTCCCTAGGTAAATTAGGATTCTAGTTAACCTTTAATTAACTAGTGGCGACTCTTTTCAAAATCCACGTTTTCAAAACGTAATTCGCCTTAGGTCAGATTTTAGGTTCGACAACTTGACGACTCTACTGGGGACAATTTAGAGGGTTCGGGCTCATTGTATTCGCTTATTGCCATGTTTTTTTGAGTTTTCATATTTTATTATCTTCACCATTCTAACTTTGTTTTTTTATGTGACAGGTACATATTTATAGAGTAATTAATTAACATATTTTTTGTGGCATTGTTTGAATTCGTACACACACCACTTTAGAATAATCTCCAAAACGCCTAAAACCCAGGGCGACTAGGAACCCCGAAGGTTTAGTACGGTATGACCGGAGCGACTAGGCCCCCGGTACGGCTCGGAAAAATTCTACTCGCTTGTGAAGGTCTTATGATCCCTATGATGGGATGAGGAAACCACTTTGTCAGGAACCTATTAGTGGAACCTACCTTGTAGAGCAAAGCCAAACATTTTTTTACCTCCTAACATGTTGTGTTTTATCCGTGTTTTTTTGTTGTAAAAAAGGGTTGTCAGGAAAACTGTAAGTTTTTTTAAACTGTGTAACTTTTATTCTCATGCATTCATCTAACTGCATTTAAAAAAAAAAAAAAAAAAAAAAACTTTTTTCAGCTAAGTCGTCGGTCATTTAGAAATTTTCTTTCCGAACATGCATTTTGTATGCAGTGTTTTTTTTTTAAAAAAACCTCTTACCTGAATTTTTTTTTATTTCAAACTTGCGTTTCATACACATTATTTTTTTTCTTAAAAAAACTCTTCAGGTAAGTTGTGATTTTAGTTAGCGCGTCGCGCATGCAAAAAAACATTTTAAAAAAAAATATGTAATTCCTCTTTATCTATTAGAGCTTCTAATTTCAAACGTGCATTCCATATGCATCATTTAAAAAAAAAAAATATCTGAATTGTTTTATTTTTAATAATGCATCCAATATGCATTAATTTTAAAAGAAACTTTTTACATAAGTCGTAAGCTCTCTTAGTTTTAAGGCTCTTTGTTTAAAAAAATTGTTTACCTTATTTTTTTTTAAAGATGTGCATCTCATATGCATTATTTTCGAAAAAAACATTTCAGGTAAATTGTAATTTTTCTTAGTTGTAGAACTTTTATTTATAAGTTTGCATCTTGTATTTATTGTTGTGCACCTCATATGCATTCTTTAAAAAACTTTTCACTTCATTTTTTTTTTTCAATTTTGAGCAACCAAGATGAATTGATTTTTTTTATCCTCGAAAAAAACAAAAAATAAAAAAATCTTTTCAGATAACTTGTAAATTTTCTTAACTGTACAACTTTCATCTCATGTACATCTAATATGCATTTTTTTAGGAAATTTTTTTTAGACAGATTGTAAATCTTCTCTTAGTTGTTGAGTTTTTAATTCCAAACATGCATCGCACTTGCGTTATTTTTTAAAAAATTTACCTGGATTTTTCATTTTGTACATACATTCCATATGTATCATTCAAGTAAAATGGTTGTAAGTTGTAAGTTTCTTATCAGTAGAACTTTAACTTTCGAGCATGCATGAGCATTTAAAAAAACTCAAAGTGTCATTCGTTTTTATCCAATGTGTATTGCACTTTTTCGGCTAGATCGTATCAACCTTCGCATGAGCTAGTGATTTAAAAAAAGATATTTGATTCTATTTTTTGAGAAAATAGTTTAAACGTGCAGTTGAGTGCGACCATTCGAGTTTAGACAAAGGACAATAAAATCTTTTTGAAAAAACTTTGTTTTGAACATCTGTCCTGCGTTCGAGCCAAATAGTGCACTCAGCGAACTCCATGATAGTGCAAAACGCCTTAGATCATAAATTTTGATTCCTTTTCAGAAAGTAATAAAAAATATGAAATGAATGACATTAAAGTTTTTCAGAAAAAAAACCAGGCATGATTTCTCATATTCTCTTAATTGATTTTTCATTCACTTTTTTCTGGTACCCTTGGATAGGTATCTGGTACATACAAGTGGTGTCGGCCAAATGGGGGAACATAAAAAGAACGTGCAGTCATCCAGTTGCACGAAGAACAAATTGTGCACTCGGAATATCCGACGCTTAGGTATGATAAATTGTACTTAATTTTTTCCCTGAGATTTGTGTGTCCCTACTCTTTTTTGCAGATCAGACGACCACTTCGACGAGGTCGCAACCACGTAAAATGTGACTGCTCCAAAGAACTTACATGCCAAAATTCTACCTACCATATGTGGAATTCATAAGCGTCCCCAAACCAAGTCGTACATCCGTTTTACGGTGAGGTTTAAACCGGTCAGTGGTAACCAAGGGGCATCTCACATTGAGATCAGACATGTCCGAAGATGGAAAATATCAAGAGATCATCGAGCGTCCCTAGAAGATTAATGTGCCGATCAATAAGCATTTGAGATGTCAAGCAAATGAAACATTAATTTTGGTGTCTTCCGTCAGAGGTCCAGGGGAATTTACTTTGCGACAGGTGTACATAAGTTATGTTTTCTAGATGGAGCAGGAAAATCAGGACATACAGCAGGTCCATTCACATATAGAGCAAATTTCCATTAAAGATTTCGGGCACCCAGGTAAGAGAAGTTGTGATCAATCTTATTCCCAAATTTTGAGCTTTTCTTTACTCATTTTGCAGCTCGGATAATCATCCGAATCAAGGCCCCTGAAGAGCAAATCTCGTGCACGGCCCTTTGCTCGCCAACCATTCTTGTGTCAGCTGCTGAATTTATCTCGCGCAATATATGTGTCCCAATGCGGACTACTCCACGTCATCGATGTGTGATCTTCAACCGAGTCATACATTCGTCATGTGGCGAAGTCTAAACTCGTCAGTGCTAACCGTGGGGCATCCCCAGATAAGATTGAGCAATAGCCGGGGCACTTGAGAAGCCGAGAGAAGAAATCATTGCCTATGTCATCCATTGTCGTAGGGTTAATCCAGGGCGTCGACAAGACCATTATATTTTGACTGAATCACCTGAGTCATTCTCAAGAAGATGTTTTGAATTAAAAAATTTAAATTTGCCACTAGGGGCATGTACATAATTATTTTCGTTAAATTTTCTTTTTCAAAAAAAAAAAAAGAAACAAAAAAAGCAAAAAAAAAAAAAAAGCAAAAAATAACCATTATCTTTAGGGTCACAGAGATAGTTTTTATGTAAATTTTGTGAGAGCAGTGGAAAAATAGAAGGGTCACAGTTGTCCCTAAATCAACTACAAATAAAAAGGGTCTTAGTCGTCCCTAAAACGACTATAAAGAAAGGGCCACAGCCACCCTTCAAATGGCTACAGATAAAGAGCACTCCTACAACATCAAAAGCGGGAAATAGGTGAAAGGGCCACAGCCACCCTCCAAACGGCTACAAATAAAAGAGTGACCTCGCGAACCCTGTGAGGGCAGGAGAATAAAAAGGGTCACAGCCACCTTTTAAAAAAAATGGCTACACAAAAAGAGTGATCCCGCGAACCTGGTGAGGGCGGGAAAATAAAAGAAAGGGTCACAGTCGTCCCTCTAAACGGCTACAATCAAAAGAGCGCTCCAGGAGCATCAACGGCGGGTATTAAGTGAAAGGGTCACAACCACCCTCGAAATGGGTACGTACAAAAAGTGTTTCCCGGATCAGAGACGAGGAATGAAGGGTTATAGTCACCCTCCAAATGGCTACAAATACTCCCGCATCGAGGCGGAAAATAAAGTACGGGTCACAGCCACCGTTTAATCGGCTACCATATAAAGAGTGCTTCCGCTAGGTTGAAAACTCGAAAGGGCGACCTAGGCAAAATCAGGAAATGAGAGGCATGGTTGCAAGTTCAGGAATTGCAATCATGGCAAAAGGAGAGAAAATAAAAAGCTGAGGGGCACGGTCGGAAATCTCTCAATCGGCTATGGCAAAAGAAGAGAAAAAAGAGAAATTCTCAACAAAAAAAAAGAAGAAGAAGAAGAAAAAAAGAAAAAAAAAAAGAAAAAAAAGAAGAAAAAAGATCCCGCTAGGTTGTCGCACCATGCACAACTTAGGCAAAATTTAGGGACAAACACTCATGCGCAAGCGTATTTTCTACGACACAGCGTCTTCTAAACGGCAAGCGGGACGGTTACAGTCTGTTCTCGCGAGTCACCATTCAAGGACGAGTAGGACTGTTACAGTCTGTGCCTACGAGTCAACTTCACGGCAAGCGAGACGGTTACAGTCTGCTCTCGCAGGTCGTATTCCAAAGATGAGTAGGACTGTTACAGTCTGTTCCTACGAGTCAACTTCAGGGCAAGCGGGACGGTTACAGTCTGCTCTCGCGAGTCACCATTCAAGGATGAGTAGGACTGTTACAGTCTGTTCCTACGAGTCAACTTCACGGCAAGCGGGACAGTTACAGTCTGCTCTCGCAAGTCACCGCTCAAAGGATGAGTAGGACTGTTACAGTCTGTTCCTACAAGTCACAACCGACTATCAGGATCTGAAGTTTTCCAGCTTTCTGAGAGTCACCCCCGACGAACGAAGCCTTAGCATTCAACATTCGCAAGTCACGCCACTAGAAGCACTTCTCCAATGGACGCCACTAGAGGCTCTTCTCCAATACATTCCACTAAAGGCTTTTCCTTATCGCTCGCCACTGGAGGCATCATCGATTAAGGTTTTACTTTATTGCACGCCACTGGAGGCTTTTTCTTGTCGCTCGCCACTGGAGGCATCATCGATCAAGATTTTACTTTACTGCACGCCACTGGAGACTTTACTTTTCCGCACGCCACTGGAGGCTTTACTTTCTGCACCGCCAACAGAGGCACCGCCAACTGAGGCTTTACTTATCCGCACGCCACTGGAGACTTTACTTTTCCGCAAGCCACTGGAGGCTTTACATTCTGCACCGCCAACGGAGGCACCGCCAACAGGGGCACCGCCAACCGAGGCTTTACTTTTCCGCATGCCACTGGAGGCTTTACTTTTCCGCACGCCACTGGAGGCTTTACTTTCTGCACCGCCAACGAAGGCACCGCCAACAGGGGCACCGCCGACCGAGGCTTTACTTTTCCGCACGCCACTGGAGGCTTTACTTTTCCGCACAACCAATGGAAGCACTGCCAATAGGGGCACCGCCGACAGAGGCTCTACTTTTTAGCACTTTCCGAAATAAGCCAGGAGTTTCCTTGAAGATTCGAAGACCTAAAATTAGATATACTTCCCAACCAAAATTAGTGTTTACTCGTCTTTGGACAAATCCCCTCGAACGCGTTCTACGGGAATTCGCCCAAAGAGGGGCAAGCTGTAAACACCTAATTTTGGTCCGCGCATGGCACGTTCAAAATGTCATATGTGACGCGTTAAAAAAAGGAAGTATTTAAATATGGAAGGTCGCGAAGTTTCTAAAGATAGTGTATATGCATTATTTATTGTAAAATATTTAGAAAATATATTATGTGTATTTATGGTGAAATACATAAATATATATGTATATTTTCGGAATATTAAATGCATATATTTTTCAGATTTCAATTTCCTAGTTTAGGGGTCCTAGTTTAGCTATAAATAAGGTCCTTTTACATGTAAAAAACAAAAACATCAACAATAATACATCAGTTCTTGAAATCCGTGCATAATTTATCTTTTAGTGTAAGGTTTTTTTTTTTCTTTCCAGCCGTCCTCCCCGCAGTTAACCTGCTGCCGGAAGACGCCAGTCCACGCCCCCACCTCGCCGGAGAAGAAGCCCGTCCGTCCTCCGTTGTCGTCTGTTAGACCTAAAATCTGACCTACGACGAATTACGTTTTTGAAAAACGTGGATTTTGAAAAGAGTCGCCGCTAGTTAATTATTAGGCTAACTAGAATCCTAAATTACCTAAGCGAATAAAGAATTAAACTCATAAGTATAAAATCGATCCACGATCAGAAATTCGAGTTCGGAGGTTCCGTTACGAGTTTAAAACACGTGGTGATAATCTCGCCCTTTCGGTACTCTATTCCCAAATTTGCCAATTTCATCACTAATTAATATCTATCACGAACCGATTCTATGTACAAAACAAAATAAATCCTAAAAATACATTATCATGCATATTTAGATTTAAACACAACTACACAATTTTTACTATTAATCTTTTATCATCTAATTAAGGTAGCCTAATTAACTTTTAACTATTTAAATTAGGCCTTATATAATAATAATATATTTTAATAAAATAATTATGGAGAACTTTAACATACATAAGTAAAGTGGAAAAGTTTAATTAATATAATCATAATAATAATAATAATAATAATGTATAGAAAAACGAAGGAACTACCTTTACGTACTTACAGATGAAACGAACGGCAATGACTATGACTGTAGCAATGGAACGGACTCCGGTGACAGCGATTTTAACTTTCGGTCAGATAAGGAGTTCCGGCAGACAGGGACGGACGTGGTGATGAATGAAAACAAACGAGTAGAGCAGCAGTAGTCCGTGGCTGAATTACGGGGGCGGTCTTAGGCGGACGGAAGAGTGGCACTGGTGATCGGGAGAGTGAACTCCGGTGGCTGGGCGGGCGAACCGGACGGCGGGCGGCGGACTGGGCTGGGTGAGGTGGCTTCCGGATATCAAATGGCTGGGCGAACTGGACGGCGGGCGACGGACTTTGCTGTGCGAGAAGAAGTGTCGTCGATGAAAAAAACGTGGAGGGAAGAGAGATATTGAAAAAGGTGAGAGAGAGAGAGAGAGAGAGAGATTTTTGGCACGCAAATCGAGTTTTTTGTATTAATTTTCTATTGTGTATTTTTTGTTCATTGCATTTTAAATCACCTCTATTTATACTAATCTAGGCCTAAGCTAACTAGGAAATAAATATTACAGATTTATTATAATCATAAATGCTAAATATTCCGAAAATGTACTATAAATATTCAACAAATATTATCTGCAATAAATATAAATAACTATCCTAATTTAAGTCAGTCCTATCTTTAGAAACTTCGCGACCTTCCATATTTAAATACTTCCTTCTTTTAACGCGTCACGTATGTCATTTTGAACGTGCTACGCGCGGACCAAAATTAGGTGTTTACAGTTTGCCCCTCTTTGGGCAAATTCACGTAGAAAATGTTCGAGGGGATTTGTCCAAAGATGTGTAAACACTAATTTTGGTTAGGAAGTATATCTTCTTTTGAGTCTTTGAATCTTCAAGGAGCTCCTGGCTTATTAGAGATGATGCGAAAAAGTAGAGCCTCTGTCGGCGGTGCCCCTGTTTGCGGTGCCTCCGTTGGCGTGCCCCTGATGGCGGTGGTGCCTCATTGGCGGTGTGCCTCTGTTGGCGATGTAGAAAGAAGAACCTCCATCGGCGGTGCTCATGTTGGCAGTGCCTCCATTGGTAGTGCAGAAAATAGAACCTCCGTCGACGGTGCCCCTGTTGGCGGTGCCTCCATTGGTAGTGCAGAAAGTAAAGCCTCCAGTAGCGTGCGGAAAAGTAAAGCCTCCAATGGCGTGCAGTAAAGTAAAATCTTGATCGATGATGCCTCCAGTGGCAAGCGACAAGAAAAAGCCTCCAGTGGCGTGCAATAAAGTAAAAACTTAATCGATAATGCCTCCAGTGGCGAGCGATAAGGAAAAGCCTCTAGTGGCGTGTATCGGAGAAGAGCCTCTAGTGGCGTCCGTTGGAGAAGTGCCTCTAGTGGCGTGACTTGCGAAGGCTGAATACTAAGGCTTCGTTCGTCGGGGGGACTCTCAGAAAGCTGGGAAACTTCAGATCCTGATTGCCGGCTGTGACTTGTAGGAACAGACTGTAACAGTCCTACTCATCATTGAATGGTGACTCGCAAGAGCAGACTGTAACCGTCCCGTTTGTCATGAGACTCGTAGGAATAGACTATAACAATCCTACTCATCCTTGAATGGTGACTTGCGAGAGCAGACTGTAACTGTCCCGTTTGTCATGAGACTCGTAGGAACAGACTGTAACAATCCTACTCATCCTTGAATGGTGACTTGCGAGAGCAGACTGTAATTGTCCCGCTTGCCGTGAAGTTGACTCGTAGGAACAGACTGTAACAGTCCTACTCATCATTGAATGGTGACTCGCGAGAGCAGACTGTAACCGTCCCTGATTTTTGCCTAAACTGCGCTTGACGCGACAACTTAGCGGGATCTTTCTCTCTTTTTTTTCTTTTTTTTTTTTGAGAAATTCTATTTTTTCTCTCCTTTTGCCACGGTCGATTGAGAGATTTCCGACCGTGCCCCTCGGTTTTTTTTTTTTTTTTTTTTTTTTATTTTCTCTCCTTTTGCCATGATTGCAATTCTGAACTTTCAACCATGCCTCTCATTTCCTGATTTTGCCTAGGTCGCCCTTTCGGATTTTCAACCTAGCGGAAGCACTCTTTATTTGGTAGCCGATTAATTGGTGGATGTGACCCGTACTTTATTTTCCGCCTCGATGCGGGAGTATTTGTAGCTGTTTGGAGGGTGGCGGTGACCCTTTTCTCACCGTTTTCAATGTTGCGGGAGCTCTTTTGATTGTAGCCATTTGGAGGGTGGCTGTGGCCTTTCATTCCTCGTCTCTGATTCGAGAAACACTTTTTGTATTTAACCATTTCGAGGGTGATTGTGGCTCTTTCACTTAATACCCGTCGTTGACGTTCCGGGAGCACTCTTTTGTGTAGCCATTTTTTCAAGGGTGGTTGTGGCCCTTTCACTAAATACCCGCCATCGATGTTCTGGGAGGGCTCTTTTGATTGTAGCCGTTTGGAGGGACGACTGTGACCCTTTCTTTTATTTTCCCGCCCTGACCGGGTTCTCGGGGATCACTCTTTTTTGTGTAGCCATTTTAATGGTGGCTCTGGCCCTTTATTCTCCAGCCCTCGCAGGGTTCGCGGGATCACTCTTTATTTGTAGCCATTTGGAGGGTGGCTGTGACCCTAAAGAAAATGATTTTTTTTTTTTTTTTTGCTTTTTTTGCTTGCTCTTTTTTGCTTCTTTTTTTAAAAAGAAAATTTAATGAAA
The DNA here is from genome assembly GCA_036873135.1 of Clarkia xantiana subsp. parviflora. Lineage (NCBI taxonomy): Eukaryota > Viridiplantae > Streptophyta > Magnoliopsida > Myrtales > Onagraceae > Clarkia > Clarkia xantiana. The sequence goes on from JAPTYO010000012.1 coordinate 23,969,090, forward strand.
ATAATCAACAAAAATTAGGAAAACTCACCCAAATACCCAGTATTTGAAACTCAAACACAAAAACAAGGGAAAATTTCACCAATGGAGCATCTCCCAGATGCGCCATTTAGGGCGCATCTGGCAGATGCGCCATTTTCCCCTAGGGTTAACGGTTAAATTTTTTACCGTTGAGTCAAATGGCGCTGCAGGCAGATGCGCCATTTGCCCCGCATCTCTCAGATGCGGGGTAAAACTGGCCTATAAAAACGGAGCTGTTGCGCCATTTTAAGCGCACCAGCTCCAAATTCTCTCTCAAAAAACTTTTTAAAAATTTCTTAGATTGTCAGATTGTTGATATGGCGCTACCAGTAGATCCGTCACTTCTTTACAGCTAGGCGACTCACATATCTCAGAATGTTACTTCGGACACGGTAATATTTATTGTTGTTAATATTAATGAATAAATTGTATTTAGACTTACATGCTGATAGGAATTTACATACCTGTTACTGCCTATAGGTATAGACCATCGATAAAATTGTTAATTTGATAGATTCTGAAAGCTTATGAATTAGTAGTATATTTTAATTTGTAGTTACCACTTAGAATTTCTGTATATGCAGAATTAGTTTACGTTTAATTTTATAGATAGTTCTCCAAATATAACTGTTAATTTGAAATTTAATAGCCACTTAAATATTTTAAGTTATAGTTGCTTTCTTAGAATATTTTAATGTATATAATGAATTAGTTGTATATTTTAATTTGTAGTTACCACTTAGAATTTCTATATATACAGAATTAGTTTACGTTTAATTTTATAGATAGTTCTCCAAATAAAACTGTTAATTTGAAATTTAATAGCCACTTAAATATTTTAAGTTATAGTTGCTTTCTTAGAATATTCTAATGAATTAGTTGTATATTTTAATTTGTAGTTACCACTTAGAATTTCTATATATGTAGAATTAGTTTACGTTTAATTTTATAGATAATTCTCCAAATAAAACTGTTAATTTGAAATTTAATAGCCACTTAAATATTTTAAGTTATAGTTGCTTTCTTAGAATATTCTAATGTATATAATGAATTAGTTGTATATTTTAATTTGTAGTTACCACTTAGAATTTCTATATAATTTGAAAGTTAATAGCAACTTAATATTAAATACGCTATGTCATTAATTTGCGTTTAAATTTATAGGTCGTCAAACCTGCTAACGAGATCACATTTAGAGGTGCCAAGATGTGGGAGTTAGATGCCCGTACCCAACATTATGTTGACATCGTCGGATTTGGATTAGCTGGTAGAGCCTCCAATATCTACTTCGATAAGGCTTTACTCCATTCCCTTGTTGAGAGGTGGCGTAACGAGACCCACACATTTCACCTAGCTCATGGTGAAATGACGGTGACGTTACTAGATGTTTCCATCATTTTGGGTCTACCAATTACTGGGACGCCCGTCACCAACTTTTACCGGTTACTACCGAGGCCCGAGAGGACAATGATGGATCGCTTCACGTTGGACACATGTCATCGTCTCCTCGATATAACAGTGCCCAGAGAGGCAGTAAAGGAAAAAAAGGGCACGTTTGTCAACGCCAAATGGATCAGGAGCCAGATCCAGGCACTCCCTCATGACACTGAACAACAGGCACAACGAAAGGCACGAGGCTATATCTTGGTCCTCCTCGGTCAAGTCCTGCTCGCCAACACTCAAGGGAATCATATTCTACTTGAGTACATATTCTTTCTTGAAGATTTGGATAGGGTTCGAGAGTACAGCTGGGGCTCGGCTGTATTAGCCTATTTATATAGGGGACTCTGCGATGTTGTTCAAAAGAAGACAAAAAAATGCCAAGGATGCGGTTGTCTTCTACAGGTATGCAAGATTTCTAGTATTGACACTATTTTTAATTTTATAGCTCTGTTTTAATTTGATTTTGCACGTAGGTCTGGGTGTGGGAGCATTTCTTGGTTGGCAGGCGCTCACTGCAGAACCTACCAGAACCTGGCCTTAGTCTCAGATGTTGGTGGGTTGAGCCGAAGAGTCAAAAGAACAACCCGACGTCGTTTTCCCACCAAGTATACCAAGATATATTGGTGGGCCCCTCTGCGAAATCTGTAAGATCAACTATCCAAACTTAATTGATAATGTTTAAATTGATTTACCATTTATTGTAGCCTGATTATTTTTAACATTACAGGTGGAGTGGGACCCATATACCGCGGGGCGGCGAGAAATGCTTCACGCCGTATGTTTCCAAGATGAGGATCTGGCGAAGAGGCGGCTGCCGTTGTTCCACATGAACATCGTGGAGTGGTACCTCCCCGATCGGGTCCCGCGACAGTTTGGGTTGGCCCCGACGATTCCCGACCCTCCAACTGAGCTTCAACAATGGACTAGTCTCCACGAAAAGCGCACATGGGGTAAGGACGCGAGACCCCCTTATTGCGAACAACATGGGGATCTTATCCAAGTGTGGAACAACGACGACATCGTGGTGGTTCCAGGCGGCGTATCAGTGACCAACGAAGCTTACATGGAGTGGTACAACTCTGTTACAGTTACAATGGCGGCTCCTCGTCAAGAAGAACCTGAACAGCTGCCTAGAATTCTACCCCCAAGACACCACGATAGAATCGGAAACAACGTTATGGTGGTAGTAAGTCTTCTATTCGACCTCTTATGTCAATTTTAATAATTTAACAATTTTATTTTGGTCCAACATATTTTCAAACTTTGCACATTTAATAGGCCAATGCGTTTGATCGTGCCGTGTTGCGAGCGAAGAAGATGCGTCGGTTAGCCACCACTGAGTCGGGAGTTAGTTGTGCCAATGCTTTCATTGAGGACTTCCGTATAGGGTATGATTCCCTCGACTTGGTTGAGCGTTTTGAGGCACTTATGGCCCGTCCCGATTCTCCCCCCGAGGTACCTCCCCCTGATGTTGGTGCAGATTTTGGTGTCGATGTCGAGTACGGTGATCTGATGTTTGGAGGTATGGATGTCGAAGACCTCGATACCATGTTAGATGACCCAGCACAGGGGATGTACGACGCACCTCCACCTCCCACTCAGTATACGCAGGCCGATGAACCGGGTCCCAGTTGTAGTAGGAACGTCCGGGCGAGACGCAGATAGAAAATTAGTTTAGTTTATTATTAAATAATGTAATTTACTAAATGTCGTGAAACTTCAATGTTAGTCTTAAAAATATGCCAGGAAACTATTTTAATTTTTTCATATTTTTTTGAGTATGTCGATTTTTAAGATTTTTTTTCAAAAAGTTTAATTTCAGGGTACCTAACATGCACATTGTTTGGAAAAACATCATTTTTTCTAACTGTTTAGAAAAAAATTTAAAAAAACATAGCACATGCTTCAACTACATACGAATACAAATCCGCAAACAGTTCAGTTACAGCTATCTTCAAATAAATCTATTACAACGAGTACTAATCATCTTGGCCCCGAGTGTTACAGCTTCTTGCGTTGTGACCTTCTTGACGACACCTACTGCATCTACTCCGCTTGGGTTCTTTGGATGTGTCCATTTCATTGCGAATTCTCTTTTTCTTCCGTCCCCGAGGAACAATCAGCATCCGAGGATCTGCTACTACCAAAGGCCCTTCCCATGTTGGCCATTGCGAATGCCGACGCAGTGTTTGAAACGGAATACCATAAGTTTTAATACATCTTTTGTTCTTGAACCATTTGGGAACAAAATCTTTAAGACGACGATTCGAATGACCGATGGCTGCAATGGCGTGACAACACGGGTAATGAAATAGTCTCCATCTGCCGCAGTCACAGTCCCTATCAGTCATGTTGACCGTGTAGTTTTCATCATGTTCTGCAGCCGAAACATAGTACTGCACGCCCTGGTCAAAAGTTACAGTTCTGCAGAACCTCGCATCTTCCTTAGCCTTCTGTATCAACACTGTAATTTTCGGAGAATACGTTTTCTTTGCCAAAACAGCTTCCTCTGCAAGGACTCAGGTGATTGAGTCAAAATATGTCAGTCGTGTCGACGCCTTGGATTGACCCTACGACCAATGGATGACATAGGCAATGATTTCTTCTCTCGGCTTCTCAAGTGCCCCGGCTATTGCTCAATCTCATCTGGCGATGCCCCACGGTTAGCACTGACGAGTTTAGATTTCGTCGCATGAGGAATGTATGACTCGGTTGAGGATCACACATGGATGACGTGGAGTAGTCCGCATTGGGGCACAGATATTGCGCGAGATAAATTCGGCAGCTGACACAAGAATGGTTGGCGAGCAAAGGGCCGTGCACGAGATGTGCTCTTCAGAGGCTTTTATTTGGATGATTATCCAAACTGCACAATGATTAAGGAAAAACTCAAATTTCAGGGATAAAAATGATCACAACTTTTCTTACCTTGGTGCCCGACATCTTTAATGGAAATTTGCTCCATATGTGAATGGATCTGTTGCATGTTCTGTCTTTTTCTTCATATGACGGTTGTGCTCGATCTGAACGGGAGATGCCCCTTGGTTACCACTGACCGGTTTAGGCCTCGCCGTAAAACGGATGTACGACTTAGTTCGGGGACGCGTATGAATTCCACACATGGTAGGTGGAATTTTGGCATGTAATTTCTTTGGAGCATTCACGTGTCACGCAGTTGCGACCTCGTCGAAGTGGTCGTCTGATCTGCAAAAAGAGTAGGGACACTCAAATCTCAATGAAAAATCAAGTACAATTCATCGTACCTGAGCGTTGGATATTCTGAGTGTGTAGTTTGTTCTTCGTGCTACTGGATGGTGGATGCACGTTCTTTCTATTTTCCCCCATTTGGCTGACACCACTCGTATGTACCAGATACCTATCCAAGGGTACCTGAAAAGACCAAACACGAAAGTTAGTATAAAGAATAAAAAAAGTCATGTATGATTTTTCAGAAAACTTCTAATTTCATTCATTTCATAATTTTGATTACATTTCAAAAAGAATCAAAATTTATGATCTAAGGTGCTTTGTACTAGCTTGGAGTTTGCTGAAATCGCCAAGTGCACTATCTGTCTCGAGCGCAGGACAGATGCTCAAAACAAAGTTTTTTTTTGAAAAAAAAGTTTTCTCGTCCTTTGTTTAAACTCGAATAGTCGCTCTCAACTGCACTGTTAAACTATTTTCAAAAGTTAGCATCAAAACTCTCATTTTTTAAACGCTTGCTCATGCGAATGTTGAGACGATCTTGCCAGAAAAGTGCAATACACCTTGGATAAAAATGAATGACACTTCGAAACTTTTTATAATGCTCATGCATGCTCGAAAGTTAAAGTTCTACTATAAAGAAACTTACAACTTACAACTAGTTTACCTGAATGATACATATGGAATGTATGTACAAAATGAAAAATCCAGGTAAAGTTTTTTTTTTTTTTTTTTAAATAACGCAAATGCGATGCATGTTTGGAATTAAAAGCTCAACAACTAAGGGAAGATTTACAATCTATCTAAAAACTTTTTTCCTAAAATAAATGCCTATTAGACGTACATGAGATGATAATTTTACGGTTAAGAAACTTACAAGCTACCTAAATTTTTTTTTGTTTTTCGTTTTTTTGAAGAGGAAAAAAAATAAATGCATCATAATTGCTCAAAATAAAAAATCCAAGTGAAAAGTTTTTTTTGGAAAGAATGCATATGAGATGCACAAAAAATAAGATGCAAACTTAAAAATAAAAGTTCTAAAACTAAGAAAAATTACAATTTACCTGAAAATGTTTTTTTTTCGAAAATAATGCATATGAGATGCACGTTTTGATTAAAAATTTCAGGTAAAAGGTTTTTTCAACAAAGAGCCCTAAAACTAAGAGAGCTTACGATTCATCCAAAAGTTTTTTTTTTAAAAAAAAAATTAATGCACATTGGATGCATTATTTAAAAATAAAACAATTCAGGTAAAAAGTTTTTTGAAATGATGCATATGGAATGCACGTACGTTCGAAATTAGAAGCTTTAATAGCTAAAGAGGAATTAAAAAATTTTCTAAAATGATTTTTTGCATGCGAGACGCGCTAACCAAAATCACAACTTACCTGAAGAGTTTTTTTAAGAAAAAAAATAATTTGTATGAAACACAAGTTTGAAATAAATAAAAATTTGGGTAAGAGATTTAAAAAAAAAATGCATACAAAATGCATGTTCGGAAAGAAAATTTATAAATGACTAACTACTTAGCTGAAAAAAAGTTTTTTTTGTTTTTTTAAAAACTGCAGTTAGATGAATGTATGAGAATAAAAGTTACACAGTTGTATGATAACATTTACAACAAAAAAAGATAATGTTAGGGGGGTAAAAAAATGTGTTGCTTTGCTCTACAAGGTAGGTTCCACTGATAGGTTCCCGACAAGGTGGTTTCCTCACCCCATCATAGGGATCATAAGACCTTCACAAGCGAGTAGAGTTTTTCCGAGCCGTACCGGCGGCCCAGCCGCTCCGGTCGTACCGTACTAAACCTCTGGGGTTCCTAGTCGCCCTGAGTTTTAGGCGTATTGGAGATTATTCTAAAGTGGTGTGTGTGCGAATTCAAACAATGCCACAAAAAAAATTAATTAATTACTCTAAAAATATGTATCTGTCACATAAAAAAACAAAGTTAGAATGGTGAAAATAATAAAAAATAAATAAAAACACAAAAAATATGGCAATAAGCGAATATAATGAGCCCGAACCCTCAAATGTCCCCAGCAGAGTCGCCAAATTGTCAGACCTAAAATCTGACCTACGGCGAATTACGTTTTTGAAAAACGTGGATTTTGAAAAGAGTCGCCACTAGTTAATTATTAGGCTACCTAGAATCCTAAATTACCTAAGCGAATAACGAATTAAACTCAGGTATAAAATCGATCCACGATCAGAAATTCGAGTTCGGAGGTTCAGTAACGAGTTTAAAACACGTGGTGATAATCTCGCCCTTTCGGTACTCTATTCCCAAATTTGCCAATTTCATCACTAATTAATATCTATCACGAACCAATTCTATGTACAAAACAAAATAAATCCTAAAAAAACATTATCATGCTTATTTAGATTTAAACACAACTACACAATTTTTACTATTAATCTTTTATCATCTAATTAAAGTAGCTAATTAACTTTTAACTATTTAAATTAGGCCTAATATAATAATAATATATATTAATAAAATAATTATGGAAAACGTTAACATACATAAGTAAAGTGGAAAAGTTTAATTAATATAATAATAATAATAATAATATAATAATGTATAAAAAAACAAAGGAACTACCTTTACGTACTTACAGAGGAAACGAACGGCAATGACTATGACTGTAGCAATGGAACGGACTCCGGTGACAGCGAGTTTAACTTTCGGTCCGATAAGGAGTTCCGGCAGACAGGGACGGACGTGGTGATGATCGAAAACAAACGAGTAGAGCAGCAGTAGTCCGTGGCTGAATGACGGGGGCGGTCTTAGGCGGACGGAAGAGTGGTACTGGTGATCGGGAGAGTGAACTCCGGTGGCTGGGCAGGCGAACCGGACGGCGTGCGGCGGACTTGGATGGGTGAGGTGGCTTCCGGATATCAAATGGCTGGGCGAACTGGACGGTGGGCAACGGACTTGGCTGTGCGAGAAGAAGTGGGTTTAGGGTTTAGGGATTCCGACGACGACCCAACATCCGCCTTCACCATAGCTCAGCCCGTCCGCCGCCACCCTTCACCTGAGCTCTGACTGCTGCACCGCGCCGCCACTCCGCCATCCGAACCGCCGGCCAGTCCTCCCTCCGTGCTAGTAGCATCTCGTCCCGTTGTTTTTTTATTTATTATTATTTATGTTATTATATTGTTATTGTTATTATTATTATATTATATTTGTTAGGTATTTTAAATGTGGTTTTTTAATTTTATTAGTAGTTTAAATGTATTTTGATTAAATTTAATTAGGAAGCATGTTTAATTGCTCGAGTTGTATGTATGTTAAATATATATTAGGTTGTGTATAAGTTTAAGCATGCATGATTATTTTGATATTTTAGATTTCATTTTAACTAGGAGTTATATGTTATAATTAATTTTTTTTAGATTTAGGTTAATGTTTGATGATAAATTTGGATATGATAAAAATTTGATTAAATCCTGACATCGTTAGATTAATCTGATGTAACATGTATTTAAAGAATAAAACTGGCAAATTAAGTGAATTGAGTACCGAAAGGGCGTAATTAAAAATTAGTATTCTTTAATTCGTAATAGAACCCCCGAACTCGAATTTCTGATCGTAGACCGATTTTATACCTAGTGTTTAATCCATTGTTCCCTAGGTTAATTAGGATTCTAATTAACCTTTAATTAACTAGTGGCGACTCTTTTCAAAATCCACGTTTTCAAAACGTAATTCGCCTTAGGTCAGACTCTAGGTCCGACAATTATTATTCATCTTAGTATCTGTTAGATATCTGTCCAATTCGGGTTCGTATTTACATTTAAGGCCTCGTAAAATACCCAAAAACCCGTAAAAAGCTCTTTCGCGGACACCCAGGTCTAAAACGGTCCGGGATACGCGCAGTACCCGGACCGAAGGACTTTCGGATTGCCCTAAGGCGATCCGGAGGCCCGGATTGCAAAAACAATCCAGGTAGGTCCGAATTGCCGATTTTCTTCGTATGCTCACCCCGGTTATTTTGCCAAGTGCGAGAAGTCGATGCATGCATAGTCCACCTTGATGACGGTATACGTCTTCCTTAATACCGACATCAAGTAGTTCAAAACTGGGCATGATCCTTAGGTTCCCTATAAATAGGGGCCTAGGTCTCCCATTCTAGACAACTCCCTCATTTTTGGAATTTGGATGCTTTGACTTCTCTCTAAGGCTTTCTCTCTCTAGAAGTTCTAACTTGAGCGTCGGAGTGGGTCCAACCAGCATTCCCTCCTCCCATGCTGGTTATTGCCCCTCGTGTAGGGTCCGAAGGTCAAGAGTTCGAGGTCAAGGACTGGAAGATTAGTTCGGTGATTGTGTTTTAAGGATCGCGGCGTTCCCGTCCTTATACATACATCCCGAGCCCGTTCGTGAAGAAAGAAGCCCGAAACTGTCCAGGTGGAAGCTGACATAACATTTGGCGCCGTCTGAAGTGATTTGAACAAAAAGTCGTCCTGAAAGCCATGACAGGAAGATGACCAAAGAAGGTGGGTGTAAGCAGGATGAAACCAACGAGAAGTCAACCAGGACCTTCTCATATTCCGGACGCAGAATCTACGGCTTCATCCATTCCGTCCACAAACGCCCCCCTGCACAGTACGGGCCGGAAGATCAAAACAATGTGCCTCCGCAAGAGCAAAGGACGAGGATGAATCAGGAATTCCCATCGGGAATGCCAGCGGAGGAAGCACAGCAACAACCAAGGAATGCAACCAACATGCCTACAGTCACACCGGCAATGATGGCGGCACTTGAAGAACTTCTTGCTCTCAGGTAAATCTTAAGGAGTCAAGGATATGCTGCACCTCCGCCACCACCCCCGCGTGCTAATGAACAAGCTGCACTAGCCAGGGAGGCGTCACATGATGCCAACCAGCAAAAGCTGCAACACCCAGAGGGAGTAGGAGACTCTAAAGATACCTATCGACAGGCTAGGCAGGAGCCAGCATGTTCATGCACCCCAAGTGTTGGCATGAAGCAACAACAAGGAGTGAGATGGAAGCAACCTCCTGTGAGCAATTCACAACGCCCACACAAGGAGGATAGCTTTAAGACAACAAGCCATGCTGACACATGCAACGATGGGTGGAGGAAGACCGCGTACGACAATGACATCCCAATCACGGGACTCACGGCTAAGGCCTTAGAGGAAATGATTGAGAGGAAAATGAATCAATCGAAGATGAAGGGAATGCATGCCCTGGAAGAGAATGCATCACATCCATTCTCTGATGAACTAGTGCACAGTCACGTTCCAGATGCCCTGTACAGAATCGGCGGAGAAAAATATAGAGGAAAAGGGGATCCAATCGAGCATGTGCAACAACATGAAGCGTCTCTGCTAGGACAAACGGACAACCCGCATCATGTTGCCATGACATTTGCTAATACTCTCGTTGGAACTTCTGCACATTGGTTCTTCTTGCTACCATGCGGAAGCGTTACGTCATGGGCATATCTAAAGGCAAAATTCATTCAAAGATACATGGGAGAGCGCACACTCCTTAAAGGGCCGAACGCGTTGAATGAGGTGACACAGCAAAACGACGAGTCGTTAGCAGATTATTACATCCGCTTCAATCAAAACATATCAGACATTCAAGGAAACATCACCGAAGGAGAAATCGTGCGCGCCTTCATTGCAAATTTAGGCCGAAGAGGATATGCCCTGGCTGAAAAGATGTCAAAGCGCCCAGCTGAGACACTTGAAGAATTGGCTGCAAGGGTAAAAGAATCCGTTGATCTGGACAGATTCAGAGAGTAACATAAGGCGAAAGTTAGTGCAGCTCGCGCTAAGGAAAAGCAAGCAAAACCCCCACAAGGCCCGTAGCAAGCGAGACAATTCCAGCCCCATAAGAGGCCATATCTGCCCTAATTCCAAAGACCAAAAGAAGTGAACCTGGCAGAATGCGTTCCTTTGAATACACCACTTTCTGTAATCCTAAAGAAGATGAAGGAGGAGAATGATGGGTTTGGCTATAGCCGTTAGGCCCTTTAACGGTGAGGAAACGGTGAATAGGTCCACTGGGCCTTAAACGAGGTCAAGAAGACCAATGCGAAGAGTCCCGATAGAGGGAGCCCCGATGATGAAAGGTCCCGACAGAGTCGGTCCCGATAGGTGAGCTAGATGCTCCCGATCAGACGCCTTTAAGTAGGCCCCGATGACGAATCCCTGAGAACGATTGGCCCTGTCACGATGACGAGGGGCCCCGAGTGGTGACACAACGAGATAACTCTGGAGTCCCCGATATTAGTCGGGACTTGCTATCAGAGGTTGAGGCCGAGATACGCGGGGCGTGGCCGAGATACGCGGAGCGTGGTTGAGATACGCGGAGCGTGGCCGAGATACGCGTGGCGTGGCCTAGATAGGCGGGATCGTGGCCGAGATATGCGGAATTCGGGCTAACCACCCCAACGGTTCACCAGGTAACTGAGGTGCCTCTTCGCCTATAAAAGGGCAGAGGTTACCTCAGATCATATTACGTTTTGAGATACACTACTTGAGATTACTGCTTGCCAGTTCATACGAGATACTCATTTAAGCATCGGAGAGGGATTCTGGGTCACCGCCCGGTCTATCCCCTCTTGTAGGGTTACGAGGAGTAAAGGAGCTCGGATCGCCGTCAAGACCGTACCGGAGTTCCACCGTGATCCAACATTGGCGCCGTTTGTGGGAACGTGACAAAAAGCTGATATGCCTTCTACTCGTTCAATGGCGGCTGGCAAGCAAAGAAGACAAGGACAATCTGGTGGTTCCCGTCATCATGCTGGGACGACTCTGAATTCAACACCGGAGCATGCTGAGGACCAGAATCTCCCTGCTGAGGTCTCCCGGACAGGGGGGCACAACGAAGTCCCTGAAGATGTTGCTCAACACCAAGGGAATAGGGAGCAGGAGGCTCCTCCAAATGCGGACCCGACGAAGGCTGTGGCGGATGCCATGCCGCTGTTTTTGGCAGCCGAGGAGGCTCTTTTAGATCGAAGAGAGGCTGGGAGGAGGCAAGAGGAGGTGCCCCCACCAAGGGAGGAAGTGCCCCCGCCGGCAGAGGTTCAGAATGTGCAGGAGGCCCAACCCCGGAGCCAGGACAGGGGTAAGGAGCCCGCTCAGACAGAGCGATTCGTGGTCGATGGGCCAGGACCTGTACAGCATAGGACCATTCCCCTTAATGGTCCTATTACCCCCGATCAGGTGGTGAAGATCGTGAATATCTGCATGGGAGAGCAAAAGCCGCTGCTGTCGGAACTAAGGGATCGATCCACCCATCCCTTTGTTCCCTGACTAATAGACACCCTCGCCCCGCCAGGGCTGGGTATCCCCACGATCAAGGAGTATGACGGCGAGGGAGATCCGGTTCGTCATGTCCAGAAACACCTCATGGCGTGTCTGGGCAGAGCCCCGAATGAAGATATCGTGTGTACATTGTTCCCGAACACACTTGGTGAGAGGGCCCTGACCTGGTTCTTCAGTCTGCCCCCAGGGTGCATCACATGCTGGGCTGATATGCACGACCGCTTTATTCAGCAGTACCAGGGTCGCCGACTTTTGTTGAAGAGTGTGAGGTCTCTGACCCAGGTGGTGCAGAGGCCCGATGAGTCGCAGGCACACTATTACCAGCGATACACTGCCAGCGTGGCGGAGATTGGCGAGGAGATTTCGGAGGGTGAGACCATCCGTACCTTCATTCGGAACCTAACAGCCCCCTATGGTTCCGACTTGATGCACAGTGTGGCTGAGAAGCCTGTGTGGAATATGGAGGCATTGCAGAAAAGGGTGAAGCGGCAAATCAGGAGTCGAAAATAGCTGCTGGAGAACTTGAGCCCCCGAAGTCAAATAAGGGAAAGCAGTCGTCCAAACCCTTGGACGATCGTAAGTCGAAGGATAAATCTGAGAGCAGTCGGGGTCGAGGTCGCTCTGATCGAAGGGATGATAGGCATTCTTCGAGGAAGGAAAAGCGGGAGGATCATAGCATCCCTCTCAACAGCTCTATGGCGGAGGTGTTAACGGTCATGGAGCGACAGGGTATCTCCAGGTACCCCCCGAAGAAGGAAGGAGAATTTTTGGGATCCCGCACCGATCGTTACTGTCGATTTCACCGCGCAAATGGTCACGACACTAATCATTGTCGGGAGCTAAAGAAGGAGATCGAAAAGCTGATCCAGAAGGGGAAGCTTAAGGAGTTTGTCGGGGAGAAGCAGTGTGTCGATCCCGTTCTCGATCCCGATCGCGGTCCCGTTCCCGATCCCGCGATCGATCCCCAAAGAAGAAGAGGTCTGAGCCGGAGTCTTCTGGTGCCCGTAAGGAGAAACGGGGCACTATCAATGTGATTCACGGAGGATTTGCCGCGGGAGGTGACACCACAGCCTCTCGGGAGGTCTATGCCTCTAGAATTTCTGCTGCTGTGGTGCTAGGCAAGAGGTCCCGATCCTGGACCCTGAAGGAAGAGATGGTGATTTCCTTTTCATCGGAGGACCTGATAGGAGTAGAGACTCCACATGATGACGGTCTGGTCGTGACCCTTGACGTGGATGGGTACGAGATGAAGTGGATTTTGATCGACGGAGGGAGCTCCTCTGATATTCTGTTTTTGGATGCACTGGAAGCCATGGGGAAAACGAAGAAGGATCTCAAGGAGGTGAACTTCCCGATGGTTAGGTTCTCTGGTATTACCTCCTATCCGCTGGGAATGATCACCTTACCAGTGGAGTTTGGTAGCGGGTGGAAGGCGGAGAGGAGAAACGTGGACTTCGTGGTAGTTGAGTCTGCGGGGACTTACAACGCGATTATCGGGAGAACCACCATCAACCCCCTGATGGCCGTTGCCTCGACTGTTCACCAGAAGATGAAGTTCCCGAATGACCATGGAGTCGGAGAGATTAAGGGTGACCAGGTGGCTTCCAGGAGATGTTATGTTAATGCCACCCGGCGGAAGAGACGGGAGGCCATGGCCATCCTCCAGACCGATTACGATCCGAGAGAGGAGTTTGGGCGTCCCGCCCCCATGGAGGATTTGAAGTAGGTCGAGATTCACGGACCTCAGAGGAAGGTGAAAATCGGGTCCGCCCTGTCTGACGAGAGGGCCCGAGAATTGATTGAGCTGCTGAAAGAGTTCAAGGAGCTGTTTGCCTGGTCCCCGAGTGACATGCCAGGAATCAGCCCCGATGTGATCGTGCACGAGTTGAAGATTGATCCCGTGATCAAGCCTATCGCGCAGAAAAGGCGTCTGATGGGCGCAGAGAAGAGGATTGCAATCCAGCAGGAGGTGGGCAGGTTGCTCGATGCTGGGTTTATCAAGGAGCTCCGATTCCAGACTTGGGTCGCTAACCCGGTGCTGGTGAAGAAGAGCAATGGGAAGTGGCGGATGTGTGTTGATTTCCGCGACCTGAATAAGGCTTGCCCGAAGGACTGCTATCCGCTCCCGAGAATCGACCAGCTGGTGGATGCCACATCGGGACATGAGTTGTTGAGCTTCATGGATGCATACTCGGGCTATAACCAGATCAAGATGGCTAAGGAAGATGCACCCCATACTGCCTTTTATGCTGATAGCGACATCTATCATTACGATGTCATGCCTTTCGGATTGATTAATGCCGGGGCAACCTATCAAAGGATGGTGAACAAGCTGTTCGGGGACATGCTGGGGAAAACCATGGAGGCTTACGTGGACGATATGCTGGTAAAGTCCCGACAGGCTACAGATCACGTGAACAACTTGGCAGTGGCATTTGAACGGATGAGGCTTCATCAGGTTCGCTTAAACCCGACCAAGTGCGCCTTTGGAGTCCATTCGGGGAAGTTTCTGGGCTTTATGGTGAGTCAAAGAGGAATTTAGGTGAACCCCGAGAAGCTAAGGGCAATCGAGGAGATGCAGTCTCCAGTAAATCATCAGGAGGTGCAAGTGCTGAATGGCCGACTGGCTGCAATGAATCGCTTCCTGTCCAAGGCGAGTGACCGATCTATGCCGTTTTTTGAAGTGTTGAGGGCCAACAAGAAGTTTGAGTGGACTGCCAAGTGTGAAGAGGTGTTCCAGGCACTCAAGCAGCACCTTCGCACCCTCCCGCCGTTGGCGAAACCGGTCCCAGGCGAGCCTCTCTATCTATATTTGGCTGTTTCTGAATTTGCCATTAGCTCTGTGTTAGTGAAGGTTGTCGAGGGTAATCAAGTCCCCATTTATTATGTAAGCAAGGCGTTTGCCAAGTCTGAAATGAATTATCCCGCCGTTGAGAAGTATCTCTTTGCGTTGATTATTACTGCTCGGAAGCTAAGGCCTTACTTCCATGCGCATGAAATTACTGTGTTGACGAATCAGCCTTTGAAGCATTTTTTGAACCGACCTGATGCGTCGGGGAGATTAGTGAAATGGGCAGTCGAGCTTAGTGAGTTATGCATTCACTTTGCTCCGAGAACGGCTATTAAGGGCCAGGCGTTGGCGGATTTCATAGCAGAGTCTACAGCCCCCGATCTGGAAGAAGCGGGCCCTGTAGAGGGGGCAACCATGGAGGTCCTGATAGCAGAACAACCAGAGATGGCAGAGCAATCAGAACAGCCAAACGAGGAAAATACTTGGGAGATGTACACGGATGGCTCCTCGAGTTCATATGGATCAGGAGCAGGTTTTGTGTTGATACCACCAGGCGGAGGTGAGTCGCTTCGATATGCTTTGGCCTTAACGTTTAGGGCCACGAACAACGAAGCTGAGTATAAGGCTCTTATCACGGGCTTGAAAATTGCTAAAGGTACGGGAGTTGCTCATTTGAGAGTGAAGTGCGACGCGGGCCTGATTGTGAATCAAGTCCAAGGGCGATACGAGGCGAAGAGCCCGATGATGAAGAAGTACCTTCGTGGGGTGCAAGTCTTGAAGGAGAGCTTCAAAAGCTTCGATATTGAGGCGATCCCGAGGGAAGATAACGTGGAAGCAGATGCTTTGAGCAAATTTGCCTTGGGGGCACCCTTAGAGGAAAATCGGAAGGTGCACTTCTTGGAGAAGGTGATCCTGTCGACCACCGACCCGACACATGTGTGTGCTATTGAGGCAGGATCGGAGGAGGAGCCCACTTGGATGACCCCGATAGTCGTGTACCTGACTACGGGGGCAGTCCCCGATAATGAAGTAGTAGCTGACAGGATAGGTCGGATCGCGGTTAACTACGTGATGCTGGACAATCAGCTATACAAGAAGGGCTGGTTCTCGACTCCATACTTGAAGTGTGTGGCTGAGCCCGACGCGAGTCGAATCCTGAGGGAAGTGCATGAGGGGGTCGCGGCTTGTCATGAAGGGGCCCGATCCATTATGAGGAAGGTGTTGAATCTGGGCTATTATTGGCCTACGATGAGCAAGGAGGCGACGACGTTGGTCCGATCCTGTGACGCGTGCCAGAGGTATTCCCCGAATATCGTGGCTCCGGCTGCTAATCTGACGTCCATCAAGAGTGCTTGGCCCTTCGCGCAGTGGGGCATCGACTTGGTAGGACCTCTCCCGCAAGCACAAGGTCAATGTAAGTATTTGCTTGTGGCTGTTGATTATTTTTCAAAATGGATAGAAGCTAAGGCGTTGGCCAAGACGACGGGGAACCAGATCGTCAAGTTTCTCCAAACCCATATTGTATCCAGATACGGGATTCCTAAGGTGGTGATCAGCGACAATGGTCCACCGTTTAACGGGGCTCAAGTGAAGGAGTATCTTGAGGAGTTGAATATCGAGCATCGGACAGCCTCTGTCCATCATGCTCAGACTAATGGCCAGGTGGAATCAGCCAACAAAATCGTGATGGATGGCCTGAAGAAAAGGGTCTATGCCTTGAAGGGAAAATGGCTGAACGAGCTGGAAAACGTGCTTTGGGCTGTTAAAACGACACCCAAACGATCAACTGGGGAGACTCCGTTTGGCCTTGTATATGGCACGGAGGCTGTTGCTCCCGTGGAGGTAGCTGTGGCGTCCCATTGGATGAGATATTACGAGCCTTTGACGAATGATGAAATGAGACGTCTGGATTTGGACTTGCTCGAAGAAAAGAGGCGGGAAGCCGATGAAGTCCAGGCTCGAATGCGTTTGGCGACGGCCTGGTATTACAATCGGCGAGTTAAGTCCCGACAATTCTTCGTCGGGGAGCTGGTTTGGCGTCGCAACGAGTTTACCCTTTTGGATCGAATCAACAAGATGTCACCAAAATGGGAAGGACCTTACAAGGTCGTGGGGATGCCAGCTCCGAATGCGTACAAGTTGGAAGACCTCGATGGCAGAGTATTGAAGCATTCTTTTAGTGGCGAACACTTGAAGAAATGTCATGCTTGATGAAAAGTCGCCTTAAGTGGTGCCCGATGAAAAGTCGCCTTAAGTGGTGCCCGATGAAAAGTTGCCTTAAGTGGTGCCCGATGTAAAATCACCTTAAGTGGTGTAAATTATTTATCGTTTGATTCGATGTAAGCAAATTTTGTGCCATCAATGAATAAAGAGGTTGCTTCCGATCAGATTATTCTTAAATTTATTCTAAGTGTTGTTAAGTCGCCTTGAGTGGTGCACGAGAAAGTCGCCTTGAGTGGTGCACGAGAAAGTCGCCTTGAGTGGTGCACGAGAAAATCGCCTTGAGTGGTGCACGAGAAAGTCGCCTTAAGTGGTGCACGAGATTAAGTCGTCTTAAGTGATGCACGAGGTTAAGTCGTCTTAAGTGATGCATGATTTTTGGATTATTCTAAGTGTTGCGAAGTCGCCTTAAGTGGTGCGCGAGATTAAGTCGTCTTAAGTGATGCACGAGATTAAGTCGTCTTAAGTGATGCACGAGATTAAGTCGCCTTAAGTGGTGTATGGAGTTAAATCGTCTTAAGTGATGTGTGAAAATATCTTAAGTGTCGAGGTTTCGCCTTAAGTAAGTATAGTTAAGTCGCTTTGAGAAATGCAATGGAAAATCGGAACTAAGATAGTCTGATATTAATGGGGGCTCAAAGGCCCGATGATTACAAAAATGAGGAAAATACAAGGACTCTAAAGATAAAGCGTTTAGGCTTGGTCCTTGTCGGCGGCATCAGCGGGAGCAGGGTCCACAAGGTCTGTGGCAGAAGGCTCCATATGTTCAGCCGCTGGAGGGTCGATTATCGGAGTGTCGGCACTTGGACGCTCCGCCATGTCTTCAACAACCGCGGGAGTACTCCCCTCATCACTCTCCTCCGAAAGGGCAAAGTATTTCTTCGCGAAGGGAGCGAGAGACGGAGACTTGTCGAAGTTAATGGCGTCGCCATACTCCAGGTGGAGTTCCTCAACTGCATTGAAGAGGGTGTTCTCCACCTCCGCGCTGCAGAACTTTACAGCATCAGCCTGGAAGTCTTCGGACCTCCGATAATCCTCCCGGCCCTTGGTCTTGGCCGCGACCAGCTGCGCAGGAACCTCCGCGATTTGCTCCTCCAAGGCTTTCTTTTCCAGGACAAGTTTGTCCTCAGCAATCTGCCGCTCCTGCCGCTCCCGCTTTAGGAGCCCCTCGAAGTCACGGACCTGCTTTTGGAGGTCCCGAGTCTTTCGTTCGAGGATGTCCTGCTCCTTGGCCAGTTTTCCCCGCGAAGACTCGGAGGCCGCGAGATCCTCCTCAAGCTTAGCAATGACTGCGGGAGCCCCCTTAGCCCACTCCTGTTCCAGGGCTTCTTCGTAGGCGAAGATGTACCCCAGGAAACGATTGATGTCCCCCATCTCCCGTGAAGGAAGTAAGAGAAGTGTTAGTAGATGAGCAACCGGTCTTATTGATGAAGAAGAGAAAAGTGAAAGTCTTACCTCTATCCGACGCATGCACATCTCTTGTACATCCCGGCGCATGTCCTCCCGATCCAAGGAAATCGGATACCTCATAGTAGGCAGGATTGAGCCTGCTACCAGGTGTGCAGCTAGTTCCGGGTATGTGTCCCCTTGTCGGAGCTGGACCCCTTGCAGCGTTTGGATCGGGGCCCAGGGAGCATCCTTATGTGCGGGGTCGAGGACCTTGTAAAAACTCCCGTCGAGGGGGAGAGGAGAAGGGCCGACTTGAGTCGTGGAGGGGCGTGCCTCCGACTCACCCCGGGCTGGGGAAGGAGTGAAGTCGTGGATGGGCGATGGTTGTCGCTGTTGTTGTGAAGAAGGCGAGGGGGGCAGCCCCTTGGAGGTTGGTTTCAGCGGGGACTGCCCCGTCCTCCGACGATGGCGAAGGGAGCCGTCCTCATCAGTCTCCTCGGAGGAGTCCAGGCTCTCCACCCGACGAAATTGTTCGCCGGTCGGGGTCTCTCCACCAGAGAAAAGTGGTGCCCCTGCTGAAGGTGGTGCACCTGCTGAAGCTCCAGCACCCGACGGAGCTCCTGAGTGACCTGCACCTAGAGGACGAGAGGAGGCTTCAAAAACATAATCAGGAAGTCGTTAGGGCCTTTACACCAGACGATACGCCGAGAAACATATTGGTCCTTCTCGCGGTAGTTGTAGTAGCCCGCCTTCAGGACACGGGGAGTTTCCCCTCGGAGGACACGTTTGACATCGGCGATGCGGGCCTCCATGGTCGTAGGGATCAGCTCCTTAGGAACTAGCTTCTTGTACGATTTAATAGCGAGTCGGAGCTTTTTACCTTCTTCAGCATTCTGGACATCGAGGAGTTTGTCCACTTCCACGCGGCTCCTCTTTGTCCTCTCCGCGGAAGGAGATCCCGACGGAGCAGCAGCAGCCTTCTTGGCTGACTTCCTCTTCCGCGTGGGGTGGACAGCATCGGTCTCCCCCTGCTTAAGGATCAGATTGGTCAGCACGGATACCTTCTTAGCTGCTAACAGTAAAAAATAGAGGTTAGAAACGTTACCCAGGAAACCATATTGGAGGGGCCGTCGAAGAGTTGACCCCCGGAGATTATGTCGAGGAGTCGGATCCCGGGATTCACCAGGTCCCGCTCCACGAGAGAATTGGCGTCAAGGGGAGTATAGGACTCCCCCCATCGATAGAGCTGGATGAGATGAAGGGTCTGGAAGTCTTCATCAGTGTAGGTGTGGTAAGCGGGAGGAGAGTCCGCTTCCACCTCCCATCGGGGCCACGGGATCGAGGAGTTCTGGATGAAGAAGTAGCTCCTCTTCCATCCACTGTTATCGGACCCCGTGTCGACCAGGAGTCCCCGACCCTTGACCACCTTCCAGGTGTCATTGGTCCAGCTGCACAACGCGAGTTGCGTCTTGTTCCACTTCGGCATACGGGGGTAGAAGGCACAGACCCCCGACTCGTTGCACTTCATCTCGTAGAAGGTTCTGAAGAGCTTGAGGTTGTAAACCCACTTCTGTCGGAAGCAGAGGACTTGGAAGGCGTTCCACAGGCGGATGGCGTGGGGAGAGAAGGTAGTTGGATGCGTCTTGTAGTGCTGGCACATCTCGACCAGGCTGCCACAGAAGGGGAATCTAATCCCCGCCGATATTTGCCCCGTAGAGACAAATACCTCCCCTTTCCGGGGACGGGTAACCTCAAGGTTACCCGGGAGGCGTGGCCAAGGGTACGGGAAACGAGGTTCCCAGGTAGAGGTGACGCATCCCTCCCGGAGAGCTGCATCGTACGCAGTGCTGGAAATCTCGTTGAGAGCATAGTCAAAATTGAAGGGCTTTCTCCCCTCGGAACTAGATCCACTGTCTGAAAATCAGCCATGGTAAGGAAAGGCACATTGGGTTTTTCGGAAAAATGCAAACGAATTAATCGAAGATGAGAGAAAAGATATACAAGCAATAGGGAAGAAATCCTTACCAGACATGATTACTTGAGGTGGAAAGGATGAACTTGACGTTGCCGGAAAGTTGTTCGGAGAACAGAAGGTCGGAGAAGCACTTGAGTCTTCGAAATCGCAGAGCTTGAATTCTCATAGAAGTTGCAGAAAAGATTTTGGAATTTCAGAAACGGTAAAAGGGAAACTGTGCCCAGGGTTAGGGTTTTATAGGCGAAGAGGACAGTCGAAAGGACGCTCTGATCTGAATCGTCGAAGTTGAAGCGTTTTAATCTGGACCGTTGAGATGAAACGTGCAGAATGGCAACAGGTGTAATGATGAAACGGCCTGAAAAGTACTTTTTCAGAAAAAAAAAAAAAAAAAGCAAGCACGAAAAATCAGGCACGGGTGCCAAAGACGTCGCTTCGTTATCTGCTGCATTTAATGGCAGGGGAACCGAGGAGTCTTCTCGGATTTGGTAGTTATCCTCAAGGCATCGAGGAAACGTGAACGAGAAGATTTGTATCAAGTGATTGTATCAAGGGAAAGGTCCCCGACTCCGACGTCGGGAGGTCGAGAGTTGAAAGACACGACGAACTGTAAGTCCCTCATGTCTTGGGGGCAAATGATGGGTTTGGCTATAGCCGTTAGGCCCTTTAACGGTGAGGAAACAGTGAATAGGTCTACTGGGCCTTAAACGAGGTCAAGAAGACCAATGCGAAGAGTCCCGACAGAGGGAGCCCCGATGATGAAAGGTCCCGACAGAGTCGGTCCCGATAGGTGAGCTGGATGCTCCCGATGAGATGCCTTTAAGTAGGCCCCGGTGACGAGTCCCTGAGAACGATTGGCCCTGTCACGATGACGAGGGGCCCCGAGCGGTGACACAACGAGATAACTCTGGAGTCCCCGATATTAGTCGGGACTTGCTATCAGAGGTTGAGGCCGAGATACGCGGGGCGTGGCCGAGATACGCGGATCGTGGTTGAGATACGCGGAGCGTGGCCGAGATACGCGGGGCGTGGCCGAGATAAGCGAGATCATGGCCTAGATAGGCGGGATCGTGGCCGAGATATGCGGAATTCGGGCTAACCACCCCAACGGTTCACCAGGTAACTGAGGTGCCTCTTCGCTTATAAAAGGGCAGAGGTTACCTCAGATCATATTACGTTTTGAGATACACTACTTGAGATTACTGCTTGCCAGTTCATACGAGATACTCATTTAAGCATCGGAGAGGGATTCTGGGTCACCGCCCGGTCTATCCCCTCTTGAAGGGTTACGAGGAGCAAAGGAGCTCGGATCGCCGTCAAGACCGTACCGGAGTTCCACCGTGATTCAAAAAAGAATATGTGGAGGGAGCCAGCAAACTTCCGAAAGGGGCCACTGGGAAAGCAGGAAGATAAATGGTGTGAAAACCATGAAGTCTACGGCCATGAAACGAACAGCTGTGTCAGCTTGCGATTTCGTATAAACAAGTTCATCCTTAAAGGAGAGCTCAAGCAATATGTCGACCAAGGCGACAAACGACAAAAGAAGAACCATGCAGAGCAACCCGGAAATGGAAACAAGGGAAAGGAGAAAGTGAATGAAAACCCACCACCGCCAAAGCGTGGTGTCATCAACGTAATCCATGGTGGGCCAGCGGCAGGAGGTAGCGTTTCTAACGCCCGGGATGTCTATGCCTCGCAACTGCAAGTTCTGCCCAAGTACGGGAAAAGGTGATAACCAGAGAAGGAAGACATAATCATCCCGTTCTCAAATGCCGACAAGAAACACATAGCGTATCCCCATGATGATGCTTTGGTCATAACAATGGACATCAATGTATTTGACGTGCAAAGGATTCTGGTAGATGGAGGGAGTGCTGCGGATTTAGTGCATATAGAAATGCTCAAGAAGATGGGAGAAACGGAAGCCGATCTCTCGTCGAGCACGTTTCCGTTGGTTAGTTTCGCAGGAGCGGCAACCTACCCATTGAGCATAATTACACTTCCAGTTATCCTTGGAGACGGGTGGAAGGCATTGCATATAGACGTCACATTTGTGGTGGTGGACAACCTAGGGGCATATAACGGCATCCTAGGGAGAACAACGATCAACCCACATGACATTGTGCCATCTACAGCTCATCAGAAAATGAAGTTCCTAACTCCTCACGGGATTGGGGAAGTGCTAGGTGATCAGACAGCCGCACGAAAGTGCTATGTCAATGCCCTGAGGAAAATGAAACAAGTGTCAATTGCCATGATAGGAGTTGGTGCAAAGAGAAAGCTGTTCGCCTCGAACGATGATGATAAAAGGAAGAAGAAAAAGTTATCGCCAAGGTCCGAACTTTACAGGATTCTTTGTTCGCCTAAGCGGAGTGTGCTTGATGTCAGACAGGGAGAAGAAGAATCCATCATGTCCTACTTCCGGAGGTTCGCTCAAAATGTAGCTGCATTGAGAGCAATCAAGAAAGACGCCATCAACGCATTTTTCCTAAATATGAATGCGCCAACATTTTTTCTATTCGGAAGGGAATTTGGATGGCATACAACTAAGACAATGGCATGCCTAAAAGACAAGATGGAGACTGCGATCTCTTGTGAGCATGAATTGAGATGGGGCACACCTCTCAACGCAAGTATGGAAGCTCAAACTTCAAAGAAATCAGAAGGCTCAAGCATGGATTATGCTAACATCTTCACTCCCTCAAACACGGAGATGGAAGAGATATACGTCAAGCTTCTGGAAAACAAGCTTCCAAGACCACTTGAGCCGGAAACCGCCTTCTTAGGCAGGGATATTGAAGATTGGTGTCGATATCACCAAACTTGGGGGCACAATACCAATGGTTGTTTGACTTTGAGGATGGAGATTGAAGAATTCATTGCGCATGGAGCTTTGGGAAGCTATGTTGCAAACAACAGTGCCCGTCAGCCGCCAAGATATATTTGAGGGAGATAGACTTTTCACTTGTAATCTATCTTTTTCAATGCGCCTTTAGGGATATAAGTGCAGATCATGCCTTTGTAATTAGAAGTATTTAGGAAGAAGCATTCAATAGACGCCTTCCCGCAAAACTATTGTAAACACGACAAGTATCTAATGATCGTCAATTTACTTTCGTAGGTACATCTCTACATTATGCATTCTACTATGGACTAACATCAAGAAACAAAACAACATGCAATGCCTTGAAGAAAAACCAAAACCTATTCTAAAAAGTGACATGGTGCAATATCCTCCTCGAAAGGACAATACCCATGTTCACATCTATCAAAAGTAACATGTTGCGACATCCTTTCCAAGAGGGCAAACCTCATGTTTACTTCTAAAAAATGATATGTTGAGAAATCCTTTGGGCAAATCCTCATGTTCATAGTCATTCCCTGAATAGAAACAGGATGCGGCAAATGCAATGATGGGACTGATCACCCCACCGTGGCGGAAGTCCTCTTGTTAGACGACAACCCCACACACTAAAAGTATGCATACTCTCTTAAGGGTTCATACACCATGAAGACTTAGGCCCGAAAAGGGATAGCTTCGTATTATACGCTTTTTTAAGCAAACCTTGTACAAAACTCATCAAACTTACAAGTTGAGTCTTGTATAACGTTATCTTGCTCTTTAGCATTTAACACAAAAACAGCAAAACAAGCAAGAAGTATCTTGCAACAACGTCGCCTTAGAGTGGAACTAAGAGACGGTATAAACTTAAGTCTTGCTTCGTCAAGACGACACTGCTACATGTCAAGTGCCAGTGCCGAGTGCCAAGTGCCAAGTGCCCGCGCCAAGTACATTACTACTTACAACACTACAAGTACCTAGCGTACGCATCTTTCCATGTCTTGGAATACGACCAAGAGGGGCGCTCATAACACTCAACAATGCGCGACATATAGTCGCAATTACGGACATCATGTTCATCATCTAAGGATATCTATCCTATCTCCCAAGTCCAAAGCATACGGACAACATGGATAACTCAAGGTATGAAATATTACTAACAAGATATCACATGATTTTTATTATTGAAAAACAGGTCCAAAGGACGAAGGCCCATACAAAGCAAACACACAAATAAAGGTTTGGACAAAAGCCTCAAACATATCATCATCTCCAAAAGACTAAGACAGAATGTCTAGAAAATCAACACCAAGTTCAACATCAGCATTATCATATCCAAAGGTCAAAGCAATAGAAGCCGCTTCAGCTGCCTTACGTTGCAAATCCGCAACATGATCAACAGCAAAAGAAGAATAAGGACCCAGCTTGTCGAACAGAAATCCGGGGGCAAGTGCGTGTACTCTGCCAATATAATCTTTGGAAAATTCATCAACCGAAGGTGTAAGATCCGCTTTAGCAGCAGCAAGAACGGCGGCAGAATAGGCAGGGGTACTAGGATACTCAGCCAATCCCTTCTCAACACCCGCTCTATGTGCCTCGTCACGAACAGAAGCAAGCGCGACATCATGAAAACTGTTGTTCTCCGCAATTTGCTGCTTGATAGGAGAAATGTCGGCCTCAAGTTGTTCAACATGGACGCGACGAGTAGCAATGCACGTATCAATATCGGCAACCTTGGAGTTCAAATTCTGCACTTCCTCTTCGGACTGTGCAAGCTCGCGGGAAACTGTACTGCACTTCTTGATAGCAGTCTTTCTCTCACTTACAAGCTCCAACACAAAGGAAGACATGTTCATCATCCTAGAAATAGCCTAAGTGCAGCAAACAAGACAATCATGATCAACAACAACAAAGCATACACGTACAGTAGGAAGGCAAAAAGTTAGAACAAGATCTACCGGTGCAAATTCAGCTAAGCCGCTCTCAACGTATGCCTGTGCCTCCTCATCGGTAGACGGTTTGACATCATGATCACCAGGAGGAACATATCTTTGAAGCACCCGCACGCCAACTCCTGGAGTGCTAAGTTTGGAGTCCTTCGGAAAATGAAGACTACCAGTGGAGAAAGGTGACCAGTTTTCTCCAGAGACATCAATCCCGTCAGAAAGGATCAAGTCATCACGCTTAATACATGGCAACGCTACAATAAGAACAACATAAAACAAAGAGGACATTAGCAAAATATACTAACTATAAGAAGTATGTCAAGTAGAACAATGCATACCTCGGCGGGAAGAACGCTCCTCCTCGGGCCGGTCCCTCGACCGGGGGGCAGAAGGCGCTATCGTGCGACTCTCAACTCTCTTCCCTTTATCGCAAAAAGGAGCTGGAATAGCCGCACTCGGTTTAGAGAGCTTCGGGTCACTCGAGGGACACGCCCCTACGGCAGATCTCTTGGGAAGAACACTAGTGGCAGGTACCGCAACAACGCGCTCGGTCACATGCACGGAGTTACCTAAAGGAACAAAGACAACGTGAATATAACAAAACTTGGAAATTCAGCAAGTCAAGTGAATATACAAGAAGATGCCTCACTTTTAGGTCCTTTGCCACGATGAAGTCCGGAGCCTTCAGGAATAGTGGGGGCAATATTACGAGCACGACGCCCAACTGACAGGTTATCACGATCATTAGCTGTCTGCAAAGACGAGCTTTTTCCATCAAAACGACCTACATTGCAACATAGTACAGGTTATAAAAGATATCAACATACCAAATCTTCAGAAGGAAGTATATGAATCCCGGCATCAATCAAATCCTGATCAGAAGTACGCAATAGACAATGATAGCGGCGTTCTTGCTGACATCGAAAAATACTCTTCACCGCCTCCCTATCATCCAAGGAAAGGTCAGAAAAAATAGGAGCAGGATCAGCTTTCTCCACGCTCTCAACATCCCAAATAGTCCAGACATCGCATACGAAGAAGTAGTGATGTCGGCAATGAGAACCGGAACGATCAGCCGGGGCGGCTAGACGTTGTTTGTGATCCCACTCGGCATCTCCAAGACCAAGCTTCTTGAAACCCTTATCTTGCAAGTTCGGCCAACACATCTTCATTCCACACAACCCCGTAGCGTCTGAGCACATCAGTTGATAGAAGCATCGAAAAAGAGTGGTAGAATAATGCCAAGATTGCCTATGAAACAAAACTCGAAAGCAGCTCCATACACGGTGGCCAGCAGGAGATAGACTTAAGGGTGAT
This sequence comes from Clarkia xantiana subsp. parviflora, assembly GCA_036873135.1. Taxonomy (NCBI): domain Eukaryota; kingdom Viridiplantae; phylum Streptophyta; class Magnoliopsida; order Myrtales; family Onagraceae; genus Clarkia; species Clarkia xantiana. The sequence goes on from JAPTYO010000012.1 coordinate 23,995,533, forward strand.
ATCCAGTAATAGCGACAAAGGTCCACCAAGTCAGGACAATAGGGAAAGCGCGGGCCTTCCTTAATCTGCGAGGTATAGACTGCAGATAGATCACTTGGAGGAATAGTAACTTGCCCTTTTCCGGAATCTGGTAGCACGTCATAAGGAAGAACACCCTCCAAAGCAGAATCAAGTCCACAACAAGTCGCGTACAACTCGAACATATCTTCATCAATATAGTTGAAGAAGTAACTCATATTCCTCGTTGTATCCTTAAGAGACTCAGCTGTGTTGATACTCGGCTCGTCACCAACATCTGAACATAATGTCACTCGCGGAACGGGGATAGAAGACTTACTCATAATAACCGCGGCAATAAGACTAACTCTGAAAAGAAGATTGCGTAATTTGGAATCCTGAAAATTACAAGTAACAAATCAATGTGCGAACTCTATGTATGTACACGCATATCGACATGGATACATGATTACAAGGGCGAAATATTTTATAAGTGTTTTGCTCAAAGATGACAGTCAACATATTGCAAGTGGTCATCACGCTACTATGTGTCAAGCATATTACCAAGTATTAGCATACAACAAGGTGTTGGCATACAACCTACGTTTACATCAAGTATATGGATACAACGTACATAGCCAGGTATAGAGAAAAAATTCTAAGTATGGGGGCAAGTGCGCACATACATGTACATACATACATGTTGACAAGGATGCATGTCGACAAGTGAAGAATATTTTCTAAGTGTTTCCATGTACGTACATACATGTCGACAAGGGTGCATGTCGACAAGTGAAGTATATTTTCTAAGTGCTTCCATGTACGTACACACATGTCGACAAGGGTGCATGTCGACAAGTGAAGAATATTTTCTAAGTGTTTCCATGTGCGTATATACATGTCGACAAGGGTGCATATCGACAAGTGAAGAATATTTTCTAAGTGTTTCCATGTACGTACATACATGTCGACAAGGGTGCATGTCGAAAAGTGAAGAATATTTTCTAAGTGCTTCCATGTACGTACATACATGTCGACAAGGGTGAATGTCGACAAGTGAAGAATATTTTCTAAGTGCTTCCATGTACGTACATACATGTCGACAAGGGCGCATGTCGACAAGTGAAGAATATTTTCTAAGTGTTTCCATGTACGTACATACATATCAACAAGGATGGATATCAACAAGGGTAGAATATTTTCTAAGTGTTTCCATATACGTACATACATGTCGACAAAGATGCATGTCGACAAGCGAATAATACTTTCTAAGTGTTTCCATGTACGTATGTACATGTTGACAAGGATGGATTGCATGCATCAAGTAGCTATTATCAACTTCTACACAATGCCTCCTAAGCATTCCTACGACGCTTATCGACAAAGCTCATACGAAAACATCTATGGTAACGAGCATTAGATATTGTTAAAATATTTTCTAAGTGTTTTAACATGTTTGCAGACAATGACCGACAGTCTATACATGACGTTCAACGTACATTGCCTAAGCTACCATTACCAACATACAACCATTGACGGCCATGTACGTACAACTAACGATCATCAATATCGAGCGGACTAAAACAACGACTAAGGCATGGAACAACATGTCGGCAATGAACACTGTGCATAAGAGATGTATAATGATTCATTTACACTTTTCTAAAAATTTCAGCACTTAGAAAAATTTTGGCCGATTTGGGGCTAAGTATTCTAATGCATTTTATCAAACACCTTGTATGCATGATAAGATAGCTAGGTACATTGTGATTACAAGACTAAATCAAGGCCAAACGAAGTCACGAAAGGTCTAACCATGTACGAAATTGGACTCACCGACACGAAGCAAGTTCAAATTGCTACTCACCCTCACCCGAAGACCCACGCGCCGCCGCCGCTGTCTTCACGCGCCGCCGCCGCCGTCTTCACGCGCCGTCTCCTTTGCCTCACGCGCCGCCTCGGTCCCCTCCTTGCCCGGATTCGATCTTGATCGATGTCAAATGTGATGAGACTACTCCAAATTCACACCTCCATGAATTCCCTCTTCATTAAGAATGGAGAGCTTCTTGAGGATTTATCTATTAAGGATGCAAGATAATGGATATTCTCTCTCCTAATTCTCATTAATAGTGCCTACACCATGTGCTAAGGACTAAACTAATATCTATTTTCATACAAGTCCTTAGTATCATGTATAAGCATACTTACACCTCTCCCATGCTTGTTTTACATACATGCTCCCTAGGGTTGCATAACACGCTTCGTAGATCATTATGCATGTTATCACTTTTATACGTACATGATGCAAACTCATGGTGGCCGCGCGATCATTTTTACAATCTAAGTATGAATTGAATGTCTGCATCATTTTCCATGATTACATCATACTACGTGCTTGCATCATTTTCCATGTTTACATCATGCTTCTTAATTACGTACATGTTCTCCAATTCCATATTATTCTATGTGTTTTGCTTGTTGCATGATTACGTCATCCGTTTACTATACCGTCATCTACATAGTGGCAACGTGTTACATGTTTATATCGCATACCTTGATATTATCACGTTGCATAATTCTTTATTATTACAAGTATTTCGCTCATTACATGATATTACGAATATAGGTGCATGTCGTTGTACGCATATTGCCCGTTACGCTAACCTTGTAAACAGATTATGTACGTACGGCGGAAAATTAAAGTTGGTCAAATTTATGATCTCAACACTCGAATTGACAAACAGGTCATCCCTGAGGTCAGTACCGAACCTAAATTGGACGAATATCTTATCTTTGGAAAGAGTCAAGCACGAGTTTTGAACCACTACTTGACTCGGGGGCAAGTGTTAGATATCTGTCCAATTCGGGTTCGTATTTACATTTCGGGCCTCGTAAAATACCCAAAAACCCGTAAAAAGCTCTTTCGCGGACACCCAGGTCTAAAACGGTCTGGGATACGCGCAGTACCCGGACCGAAGGACTTCCGGATTGCCCTAGGGCAATCCGGACCCGTCCCGGATTGCAAAAACAATCTGGGTAGGTCCGAATTGCCGATTTTCTTCATATGCTCACCCTGATTATTTTGCCAAGTGCGAGAAGTCGATGCATGCATAGTCCACCTTGATGACGGTATACGTCTTCCTTCATACCGACATCAAGTAGTTCAAAACTGGGCATGATCCTTAGGTTTCCTATAAATAGGGGCCTAGGTCTCCCATTCTAGACAACTCCCTCATTTTTGGACTTTGGATCTCTGACTTCTCTCTAAGGCTTTCTCTCTCTAGAAGTTCTAACTTGAGCGTCGGAGTGGGCCCAACCAGCATTCCTCCCTCCCACGCTGGTTATTGCCCCTCGTACAGGGTCCGAAGGTCGAGAGTTCGAGGTCGAGGACTGGAAGATTAGTTCGGTGATTGTGTTTTAAGGATCGCGGCGTTCCCGTCCTTATACATACATTCCGAGCCCGTTCGTGAAGAAAGAAGCCCGAAACTGCCCAGGTGGAAGCTGACATAACAGTATCAATTCTAACAAAACGTTACATAAAAAATAAAACGCTTCTCAAGATGCAATGAGAAAAGTTGGTGAATTTCTCAAAAATTATATTGTACTTTTTTATTTTTTTAGTGGATTATTATTATTCATCTTAGTATTAATTGTAGCAAAACGTTACATAAAAAATAAAACGCTTCTCAAGATGCAATAAGAAAAGTTGGTGAATTTCTAACTACATAGAATAATACATTTGAAATTGCCACATCATAGAGATTAAAAACAATTTGACATGGACCAATTATATAACTCAATTTTAACACATCATTTGCTTGTTTTCTTATGTGTCATCATGATAGAAACTTTTTTAAGATTATATATATATATAATAATATATATATAATTTACTTCTTTTGGCCGCAATATCTACCAATATAAATAAATTTAAGGCACAATTCTATATATATATTATTGAGGAATACGTAGAAAAAAAATCAATGAAAATAATAGAGATAGTAGTGTGAATATTTGTTGAGATAATCTATTATTCAATAATAGCTATATTATATATATATTTGATAATATATACTTTATATAATTTTTTGAACATTATATATATATATATTTATTACTTAAACATTAATGATTAGAAGATTAAATACATATATGTATAAATATTTTTTATCTAAATTATATTTTATATATTTTTTTATTAATACTTTGAGGAACATTATTTATATAAGTAAATTTTATTTATTTAATATTAGTCTTTTATCGTTTTGCAAGTCTTTTATCATTTTATTAGTTTTTAAATTATATTTCAACTAGGTGCTTAACCCGCGCAACGCGCAGGAGAAAAATCTAAATATAATTCTCAACATTATAACAAAATAATAAATAATAACTGAATAATATTTAGGAAAAAATTCGAGGGCGATAGTATCAATTTGATAACATACAACACACTACAAAAAAAAAGTATTAATCTTATATAATCACGGTTAGTTTTGTCTATGTATATATATAATAACATTAAATTAATTGTGAATAATTTCAAAATAAAACTAGGAAATGAAATTTACGGTCAAATAAAATAATTTTCTTTTGTTTTTTTTTTTTCAAACAAAATTAATCTATTAAATTTTGTTTTAAACTATGTTTTAAAATAGGACCGCCGACCGTGTCGGACCTAAATCTGACCTACGACGATTATGTTTTGAAAACATGGAATTTTTTTGAAAGAGTCGCCACTAGCTAATTACGGCTAACTAGAAACCTAAATTACCTAGGTAGAGAAAGAATTAACACCTAAGTAGATTAATTGGTCTGCGTTAAAAGATTTGAGTTCGGGGGTTCTGTTACGAATTAAAAAGAATATTTTTCTAATCACCCTTTCGGTACTTAATTAACCTATTTGCCAATTTTAAAATTTAAACATGCGTTACATTGAATTTATCTAACGTTATAAAAAAAAAACTAAACTAATTTTATGCGAAACTATTATTAACGACGTCCTAAAAATAAGAGAGAAAAATAAAAAAAAAAAAACTATTAAACATCCTAAACTCCTATTGAGATAAAATCTAAAATAAAACTAAACATGCTCAAAATCATGATACAATTTAATATCTACATGTCTTACACATATACACTTAAAACATGCTACTTGATTAAATTTACATTCTAATTATCTAACTAACATAATATAATTATAATAATAAGAATAATAATAATATAATTATAATAATAAGAATAATAATAATAAATAAACATAAAATAAAATAAACTAATTATTTAAAAAAAAAAATAAAAATTTACCTGCACAGAACAGAACAATTAACAGCAGGGACAGACAGCAGCAATGGAGTTCCAGCAGGACACAACTCCGGCAACGGGCGGCTTCCACGGCGGCAGGACGGAATCGAACGGCTGGGGTGGAACGGCGGCGGGCGACGACGGGCGACGGAGGACGGAAGGGCCAGGCGGTGGTGACTAGGGCACGACAGCAGGCTGACCGGAGCTGATAGCTGCAGGCACCGGCGTTCTGGGCGGCGAAGCAGTGCGGCAGTGGTGGCATCCTGGTCGGGCGAACAGCGCGGCGTGACTCTGGGCACTGGACGGCGACGGCGGGCGGCCCTCCGGTGGACCTCCGGCAAAAACTTCAGAATGAGAAGAAGTAAAAAAAAAAATTGCTTTGCACGAATTACGAAAAATAATGATATTTTATTCTGATTTTTCTGTGTGTCTCTTTTACATAGATACTAGGGACTATTTATAGCTAACCTACACCCAAAAACTAGGAAAAAATATATTTGCTCTAATATACACTCAGTAAATCTCGAAAATTATATATATATATATATAAATGTTTATGAATATTGCCATAAATATATACTATATATTTTCTGATTATTACATCATATTTAATGCATATATACTATCCTAATTCAAACCGGGTCTATTTTTGACAACCCCGTGACCTTCCATATTTAGATATTTCCTTTTTTAAACGCGTTACACATAACATTTTTAACATGTTACGTACGTGTCGCGCGTACCAAAATTAGGTGTTTACAGCTTGCCCCTCTTTGGAAGGACTCCCGTAGAATGCATTCGAGGGGGTTTGTCCAAAGACGAGTAAACACTAATTTTGGCTAGGAAGTATGTCGTCTTCCGGGTCTTCAAGTCTCCAAGGTGGCCTTTGGCTTTATTGATGGTGCGAAAAAGTAGAGCCTCTGTCGGCAGTGCCCCTGCTGGCGAGGCCTCCATTAGCGTGCCCCTGTTGGCGGTGTAGAAAGTAAAGCCTCCAGTGGCGTGCGGAAAAGTAAAGCCTCCAGTGGCGTGCAGTAAAGTAAAATCTTGATCGACGATGCCTCCAGTGGCGAGCGATAAGGAAAAGCCTCCAGTGGCGTGTGTCAGAGAAGAGCCTCTAGTGGCATCCGTCGGAGAAGAGCCTCTAGTGGCGTCCGGTGGAGAAGTGCCTCTAGTGGCTTGACTTGCGAAGGCTGAATACTAAGGCTTCGTTCGTCGGGGTGACTCTCAGAAAGCTGGAACACTTCAGATCCTGATTGTCGGTTGTGACTTGTAGGAACAGACTGTAACAGTCCTACTCATCTTTGAATGGCGACTCGCGAGAGCAGACTGTAACCGCCCGCTTGCCGTGAAGTTGACTTTGGAAGGCGCTGTATTGCACTTGAATGTTTGTCCCTAATTTTTGCCTAAATTGCGCATGGTGCGACAACTTAGCGGGATCTTTTTTTTTCTCTCTTTTTTTTTTTTTGAGAATTTCTCTTTTTTCTCTCCTTTTGCCATAATTGCAATTTCTGAATTTGCAACCATGCCCCTCGTTTCCTGATTTTTCCTAGGCCACCATTTCGGGTTTTCAACCTAGCGGAAGCACTCTTTATTTGGTGGCCGTTTAAGAGGGTGGCTATGGCCCTATCTTTGTTTTCCTCATTTGCTGTTGCGGAAATTATTTTTAGTAGCCAATTTTGGGTTGACCGTGGCCCTTTTTTATTCTCGCCTTGATGCGGGAGTATTTGTAGCCGTTTGAGGGTGGTGTGACCCTTCTCTCACCTTCTTCAATGTTGCGGGAGCTTCTTTTGATTGTAGCCATTTGGAGGGTGGCTGTGGCCCTTTCAAGAATACAGTTTGAAGTAAGTAGCTCAGGATGCGCTATGAAGCTTGTCGTCATCGCTACTTAAGGCCCTGGTTTTTTCTTTTTTCAACTCTCCTTTTACCATGACTGTCCTTTCAGATTTTCAATCATGCCTCTCATCCCTAACTTTTGCCTAAGTCGCCTTTACAGGTTTTCGACCTAGCGGGAATATTTCCTTTTCTTTTTTCTCCTTTTTTTTTAAACTTTACACGGAGAAACTGCTCTTTTCAGGCATAATACCTTTTAAGTGTGTCTGCGTTGACTGGACTAGGAAGGTCTTGACCGTCCATATCCGTGATGATCAGCGCACCTCCCTTGAACACCTCTTTGACCACGTAGGGTCCTTCGTACTTTGGCGCGAACTTCCCTCGCGAATCAGGATTGATACGCAGTACCTTACCCAACACCAGGTCTCCCGGTTGGAAATTACGTGGTCGCACCTTCTTGTCAATGGCCCTAGCCATCCGTTGTTGGTAACATTGCCCATGACATAGTGTCGCGAGCCTCTTTTCGTCGATGAGGTTCAACTGTTCATACCTTTGTCTAGCCCATTCTGCCTCGTCGAGCCCTGGTTCTGCCAGGATCCTTGCAGAGGCACTTCCACGGGTAGAACAGCTTCAGTTCCGTACAGGAGAGAAAACGGAGTTGCCCCGGTTGAAGTACGGACCGATGTTCTGTATGCCAAGAGTGCCAAAGGTAGCATATTATGCCAATCTTGGTATGTGACTGTCATCTTCTCAATGATCTTCTTTATGTTTTTATTCGCTGCTTCCACCGCGTCGTTCATCTAAGGGCGGTATGGGGATGAATTCCTGTGCTAGATCTTGAGTTAAACATATAAATCGTTTATCAGCTTGTTGTTGAGGTTCTTGGCATTGTCTGTGATTATTGTCTCAGGCACCCCGTAACGGGCAACAATCTCTCTTCGTAAGAAACGCTCAAACGCTTTTGCAGTAACTGACGCAAGTGTGACAGCCTCTATCCACTTGGTGGAATAATCAATTGCCACTAAAATGAACCTGTGACCGTTAGATGCATTTGGTGAAATGGGACTGATCACGTCAATTCCCCACATTGAAAAAGGCCACGGAGAAGACATCGGATGCAACTCATTTGGCGGCGCATGAATCTGACTAGAGTACACCTGGCATAAGTGGCATCGCCGGACGTGCTCAACGCAGTCTGACATCAGGGTAGTGCAAAAATAGCCCATCCTCATGATTTTTCTCGCGAGCATGTGACCGCTCATATTCGGTCCACAGCTTCCTTCGTGGACTTCCTCCATCAATCGCTTCGCCTCTTCCGAACCTACACATCTCAAAAGGGTGGCATCAAAAGATTTTCTATAAAGAACCTCACCACTAAGAAAGTAATTGCATGCCATCATGCGGATGGTTTTCCGATCCTTGCTACTTGCACCCTCGGGAAACTCGCCTGACTGCAAGTATCTCTTTATATCAATGAACCAGGGTTCGCCATCTGATTCTTCAAGTGTGCAACAATATGCAGGACGCTTGTTTACTTCAATCTCGAGAGGCTCTATGGAATTCCCGTCTTAGATATTCACCATCGATGCGAGGGTCGCCAACGCATCTGCGAATTGGTTTTTACTCTGAGGCATCTACGTGAATGTTATCTCCTCAATCTCGCTCAACTCTTCGATATGCTGATGATATGGTTGCAACTTGGGATCTCTTGTTTTCCATTCTCCCAAGGTTTGGAGAATGATCATCATGGAGTCTCCATAAACCTCCAGTTCATGTATCTTGAAATCAATTGCCGCTCGCAACCCGAGAATGCACGCTTCGTATTCCACCACGTTGTTGGTGCATGGAAAAGTAATCTTTGTTGCTACAGGAAAATGTTGACCTTTTGGGGATACAAGTACTGCCCCTATACCACATCCGGTGGAGTTTGCAGCTCCATCAAAATACATTCTCCACATGCTTCCATTTTCTGTCTCTTCTTCCACGTGAAGTATGTCGCTATCCGGAAGCTCGTGACTTGCTTGACGATCTTCATCAATGGGAAACTCGGCTAGATGATCTGCAATAGCCTGCCCTTTTATAGAAGTACGAGGAATGAACTGTATGTCGTACTCAGCAAGCTGGACCTCCCATTTGGCTACATTCTTCATTAATGCCGGCTTCTCTAGTATGTATTTCAAGGGATTCAGCTTAGAAATGAGATGTATGGTGTAATACAACGTATACTGTCGGAGTCGCTGCATCACCCATACTAATGCGTAACTTGTCCTTTCAACCTCCATGTACTTGGCCTCTCCTTCAGTGAACTTCTTGCTGAGGTAATAAATGGCGTGCTCTGTCTGGCCATCTTCATATAGTTGCCCCAACATGCATCCCAATGAGCCTTTTCGAACCGCCAGATACAAAATGAGCGGCCGACCCGGAGTGGGCGGGACCAGAACCGGTGAATTGACGAGATATTCTTTGATTGACTCGAAGGCATGCTGACACTCTTCATCCCATTCAATCAATGCATTTTTCCGCAGGAGGCGGAACAAAGGTTGACACTTGTTCGTCATATTGGCGATGAACCTCGCGATGTAATTCAAACGTCCGAGCAAGCTTCTGACCTCCTTGACGGTAGACGGTGCTGGAAGGTGTAGTATCGCTTTGACCTTGTCGGGATCCACTTCTATACCCTTCTTGCTGACTATAAAGCCCAGCAACTTACCGGATGTTACTCTGAATGTGCATTTTGCTGGATTTAGCCTGAGTTTAAACTTCTTGAGCCGTTCAAAGAGCATCCGCAGGTTGACAAGGTGGTCTTCATCTTTGCGGGACTTTGCGATCATATATCATCGACGTACACTTCTATCTGCTTATGCATCATGTCATGGAACAATGTCACCATTGCTCTCTGGTAAGTTGCCCCCGCATTCTTGAGTCCGAAAGGCATGACCTTGTAGCAAAACGTGCCCCACATTGTGATGAAAGTGGTTTTTGACTTGTCCTCTTCTGCCATCTTGATTTGATTGTATCCAGAGAACCCATTCATGAATGAGAACATGTTGTGCCGTGCCGTGTTATCGACTAACGTGTCAATATGAGGGAGTGGAAAGTTGTCCTTCGGACTAGCCTTGTTGAGATCTCGATAATCAACACAGACTCGAACACGACCATCCTTCTTCGGTACAGGGACAATATTGGCGACCCACTCGGAGTAGTTGCACACCTCAAGGAACCCCGCGTTAATTTGCTTGATGATCTCTTCCTTGATCTTGAGGAGTAACTCTGGACTCTGCCGCCTTAAATGTTGTCTTTTGGGTTTGAACTTCTCGGTATCTGTGGGAAGAGTATGTTGCACAATCGTTGTATCTAGACCTGGCATGTCAGAATATGACCAAGCAAAGATCTCTTTGTACTCATCTAGTAGCTCGATCATCTGGGCTTTTTGAGAAGGATCAGGGTTGCCCCAATTTTGAGCTCTCGGGGTTCTTCCTTCGTACCGATGTTAACTATTTCGATAGTTTCGGAAGTTGATGGCTTTCTCTCTTCAAATTTCTCGAGGTTCTCTCTTATTTCGATTGGAACATGGTCATCATTATATTCCTCTGATGGAATCACATCATCAGGGTTTTCGTGTTTTCTTGTAATTTTCCTACGGTAAGGAAAATAACCAGAATCAATGCGAATTTGACGGGAAATAAATGAAAATGAGTAAAATTGAAATAAAGGGATATATTTATATTGATAAGATCATGACAATATCCCTCTTTCCTATGCGGAGCTCATGATTTTGCCGCGCAAAGGAGTACAACAGAAACTCATAAATCTTACTCATCGCTAAGCGAAAGAGCATAAACCGGAATCAAAAACCAATTGGTGATTGCTTCTCCTTCAACAAACGGCCGGACATAGATGCCTGGGGGAACTTCTTCGAGGATGGCTCCTACAGTGGCGTCAACGATGAATAGTCCGGCCATTTCTTGTAATGCTTCATCTTCATCAGTTCGAATGACCTGAGCTTGCCCTGGGAAAGTGACTGACAATGGCGGAATGTTCATAGGCCTCCACCTTCTAGCAAATTGTCCCTTCTGGAAATCCATCAGTTGTTGCTCTCCATGCGCACTTCGATCATCTTCTTGGAGCGGGGAATACCCTAGCCCGTATTTGCATACGCTTTCCTTCAGCTGGAGCGGACACGGGATTCCTTGACACCTGATACCCAGGCCTTGACCCGGGACGAAATTATTTTTCAACATGAACCTTCCTACCATGATGTCTGCTTTGCTCATCGTTGGCTTTCCCCAATACCTGATGACGGAGATTAGCTCAGAAGAATGGTATGCGGGTGGCTCATCTCCACTAGTGTTGATGACAGGGACCGTCGTTTCCTGATAGATGTTGTGATCACCTTCTCCCCTGATTTCCACGAGGCGGTTGTTAATTACGTACTTCAGCTTCTGGTGTAGGGTGGATGGAACTGCCCCAGCCGCGTGGATCTATAATCTCCCCAAGAGAAGACTGAAAACATTCGGGATATCCATGACCCTGAAAGTTACGTAAAAAATGTTCGGACCAATCTCCAGCTGTAACTCGATCTCCCCATATACTTCCTTCTTCGTACCATCGAAAGCTCGAACTGCCGAATTGCTTGTACGGATATGGGACAGGTCAATCTTCATTTGCTTGAGCGTAGATAATGGGCAAACATCGACTGCCGAGCCACCGTCAATCATGACCTTTGAAAGCACAAATCCGTTACACTTGCAGACGATGTGGAGGGCCTTCACATGGTTCTGACCGTCGACTCCTAGATCATCATCCCCGAAATAGATCTGGTTCGAGAATATAGAGCCAATAACATTGCCCATCTGTTCAGCAGAGGTCTCCTTCGGCACTAACACTTCTTTGAGCACATTCATGAGAGCTTCACGGTGATTTTCTGAGCTTAAGAGGAGAGCAAGCAAAGAAATTTGAGCCGGAGTCTTGCGGAGCTGATCAATCACTTTGTCCTCTCCTTCCTTCATGAACTTTACAAAGTCCACAATTTCTTCGTCAGTCACCTTCTTCTTCGGTGCTACTTCTACAGCCTTATCTTTAGCAACATCCTCCATGTATGAACGACCCGAACGTGTCATGATCATAACATGATCGTCTGGTTTTGTTGCCCCGACTATCTGAGCTTCGTAATTCCAAGGGACCTTCTTGTTGCTTTCATATTGGAAAGGAATCGGGCCCTGCATCACTAGTGGCAACCTGGCTGACTGTTCAGGCACATAATTAAGTACGAACGGCGTGATTACTGCAATAGCGACATCTTCTGACGAATCCTCTTCGAGACAGATCATGTTGATGGATGATGATGAACCAGCATTGTGTTGCGGCAAAGGGTTTGTCTTGACATTAGGAGGAGGGATTGGGTTGAGAATAAGGAGCTTATTGTCAATGAGGTCTTGAATCTTGTGCCTCAGACGGGTGCATTTCTCTATCGAGTGTCCAGTTACTCCCATGTGGAACTCGCATCTCGAGTTTGGATCGTCATTGAGTACTCCCGAATCTGGCCTCATGAACTCGGGGCCGATGAGGTTTTGTTCGAACATCTTCTGGTACACCTCAGCCATCGACACATGTAAATGGGCGAAGGCCCTTGCTTCTCTCTGCCTGAAATTAGCTCGATTTGCTTGTCCGCCCGTAAAGGAGGGTTGTGGAGCTGGGGGTACTTGAGTCACTAGCTGAGCCGTGGGGGTTGTCAACTGCATCTGGTAGACTGCGCCTACAGTTGCATCTTTCGGGAGCGCCTTTTTGGCGCCACTCTTTTTTAGGCCGTCTCCTTGGTAGCCCTTGAGAGGATCTTCGATCTTCCCCATTCGGATTCCTTGCTCAATCATCTCTTCTGATTTCACCAGGTCGGCAAAATTTGCAGAAACATGTCCCAACTTTAAAGGGAGTAGTAAGCTCCCTTTAAAGTTCCGATGAACATAGATACGGCTTCTGTGTCTTCCAGTGGTGGTCGGACTCCGGCGGCCTTCTCTCTCCATGCCTGCATGTAACTTCTGAAGGATTGTCCGCCAGTCATCTCCATGCCTTGAAGATCCATGCGGGTCGGAGCAGTGTCCAGATTAAACTTGTATTGGCGAACAAAAGCATTAGCCATTTCCTCCTAGGTTGAGATATCACCGGTCTTCAAGCTGACGAACCAAACCAAAGCTGCTCCTTTCAAGCTCTCCTGGAACGTCTGGATCAGGAACTTCTCGTACTGCTGATAAGGGCCATCTTTGCAAGGTAAATCCTCAGGTGGACGATGGGATTTCCGATGCCATCATATTTCTCGAAATCAGGCACTTTGAACTTCTCTGGTCTTGACATGTCAGGGAACAAGGATAAGTCGGAGTAACCAATGCCCCCATACTGCTCAAGTCCGGATAGAGCCTTCATCTTTTCCTCCATTTTCTTCAAGCGGCGATCCTGCTCGGATTCGATGACCGGTGATGATGCGAATGCATTTGTACCGGTAGCACCTCCTTGGTTCATGTGCCCGTATATTGTTGTTGGATTCGGAAGGACATACGACTTTGGTGCGGATTGGTCCGGTATGACTAAAGTCGGGGGTTGGTCACGAGGAGGTTCCACCGTGACCTCGGGAAGCACGGCGGCAGTCGGCGCTGTTAGTCCGGTGTTTGCTACGGGTGTTTTGGAGGAGGTTGGACTTGTGATTTCTGTCAGCAAAGCTGGGTTTGGGGCGCGGGCTGACTGGGCTTCAAGTAGTGCCATGATGCGTTCCATGCTAGATGACATGTCGGCCATATCCTGATGCATCTTTGCGTTGGCTGCCTCGATCTCGGCCATTCGCTTGTCGTGTTGCTCGATCTTCTCAGTGTTTCCATATTGGTTGTTAATCTCCTGATCGCCAGTATTAGCTAAATATTTCATGCGCTGGGAAAATCGGCGATTCAAAATGTGGACACCGAATACCATGCATGATCGTTTTTTTTTTAAAAACGTGCCATTCATTTCAGCGTTTTATTCATGAAGGAGATAGTTTTACAAATAAAATTTAAACTCTAAAACGCTTTACACGACTGCGCATCTCGCCGAGTGCGTCGAGTGCTTGTTCTTTAGTCCTAACGAATGCGACAGACAAATGTTTTGAAAAAAGTATCAGTCTTCTTGCTCTTCGTTTGAACTTTTCAAGATCAGTGCTTAACCGCTCTGTCTCTCTTTCACTTTAATAGCCCACTGCTGGTGCATGACGGTGGCTCGCGCTTCAGAGAGTTCTCCTTTTAAACGTCTGATTTCTTCTTTGGATCGTGCGCAATCCTGGGCCCAGGTGGCACATTGGATTTCGACTCGGACAGCTAGTGTGTCGTACACATCTTCATGGGAAGGTGGCGCGTGTCGCGGATTTTGTCCGATAATCTCTACAGGGTCAATAATCGGATCTTCAACGTTAGTATGAAAGCGGTAGATGTACTCCTTAGTGGCACGATACATCCGCTCTTCTTTTCTGATATCCCCGGGCGGTTGGATTTTCTCCTCAATTCGATTTTCCCAAATCCCATGTATTCTTTGAGCTGCCTGTTTGAGCGCGGCTTGAGTAACTTTGTTGTCATCCCAGTCGAACATCGGGAGAGGTTCCTTTGTGCTAGTTGGTATGCCTTGAAGACCTCCGAATTGTCGAACGACTCGGGCGGGGTAGGTGACTGACGAGTTCAATTGACCAATAAGAGGAATACTGTTGAAATCTTTACACCTTAAAAATACAGGCTTTGGTGAAAACCATCGACCTACTCATAAAATTTCTTTAGGTAAAAGTTTTGAAAAATGTTTTTTCCATTCACGGGTGGTCCATCCCTTGTTCACATGATGAGTATAATCTACCATTCTTGATATAATTTGTTTTCCAATAAGAAAATGAGCTTTGGGGAAACCAGCACCGATCTCTTTTAGGTGACTTAAAACCCATATTTGCAATAATGCTGGACTTGCTCTTAATCCTCCTCTCCCTTTAGCCATTTTGAAGTTTAGAGACGTGATTGTTTCAGCAAGCAACGCCACTACAAAACTTCTGCCTTCGACCACTTGAAGGACGACGTCGGCTAATGCCTCGTCTATATGGCTTTGGGAGTGGGGGAACAAGAGAGTTCCAAAAAAATAACAGGAGATAGGCGTGAGTTGCCCCTCGGATCATTCGGTTATCTTTCATCCTAAACCATCCCAATTTATCAAGCGATTGATAGATAAACCCTGATGTGTGGCCACCATAAGCTCGTCAGCCATCTTCCCTCTGTTGGCCTGTAAGAGTTTAGAAAGCCTTTGTTTCTCGGACGCTTCGAATCTTGGTAAGACGATTCCCTTACTCCATCCCGGGCCTTGTATTAGCTGGCGATACTCTTCGAGGGTAGGGGTGAGCTCTATGCTGTTGATGACGAACACTGCTTTCTCCGAGTCCCAATGGTCGGCTAAAGCTTCTAGCAAGTGCCACTCTATCTTGTAATCAGCAAGACGTTGAACTCCTCCGATGAGTTGGGTGACATAATCCTGCTCCGTTTTCAGCATGGCGTTCCAAAGGCGGTTGATGTCGTCCCTAGGAGCTGGAACGATCGTAATGCGAGGGCACTTGAGCAGTCTTTCCATCCTTACTAAAATGGAGTGTAAAGCGATTTAGAGTGGTGAAGTGAATGGCACGTAGATTTTTTATTTTTTTAAAAAATGATGTGCAATGCATGCTTGAAAAGTAAATTTCCACTAATATTCAGTTCACGATTACATACATGGTGCAATAAAAAGAAGTTACATTAGAACCAAATCCTATACAAGATAAATTACAGGGGCCGAGAACAATTAGAAGAAGAACACACGCAATTACGTATAGCAGCAGGATAGAAGCTTCAGGTGTGTGTTTTTGCTTTGTTCTAAAAGGTGAGTTCCACTGATAGGTTTCCGACACGGTGGTTTCCTCACCCCATCATAGGGATCACTGGACCTTCACGAGTGGTGGAGTTGTTCCGAATCGTTCCGGCGGCTCGGCCGCGCGGTCGTACCCTTACTAACTCTCTTGGGTTCCTAGTTGCCTTGGGATTTAGGCGTTTGGACATTATGCTTACAGTGAGTGTGTGAGGTTTCCAAAACCATAAAAAAACTTGTTAGGGAAAATATAAAAAAAAGGAAAAAAAAAACTCTGTACCTTCGAGAAAAAAATATATAGTTAGAATAACGACGAAAACTATGTATAAATTAAAACATGGCAAATAAGAGAATATGACAAGCCCGAACCCTCTTTGAAAAAAATTTGTCCCCAGCAGAGTCGCCAAATTTTCGGACCTAAATCTGACCTACGGCGATTATGTTTTGAAAACATGGAATTTTTTTGAAAGAGTCGCCACTAGCTAATTACGGCTAACTAGAAACCTAAATTACCTAGGTAGAGAAAGAATTAACACCTAAGTAGATTAATTGGTCTGCGTTAAAAGATTTGAGTTCGGGGGTTCTGTTACGAATTAAAAAGAATATTTTTCTAATCACCCTTTCGGTACTTAATTAACCTATTTGCCAATTTTAAAATTTAAACATGCGTTACATTGAATTTATCTAACGTTATAAAAAAAAACTAAACTAATTTTATGCGAAACTATTATTAACGACGTCCTAAAAATAAGAGAGAAAAATAAAAAAAAAAACTATTAAACATCCTAAACTCCTATTGAGATAAAATCTAAAATAAAACTAAACATGCTCAAAATCATGATACAATTTAATATCTACATGTCTTACACATATACACTTAAAACATGCTACTTGATTAAATTTACATTCTAATTATCTAACTAATATAATTATAATAATAAGAATAATAATAATAAATAAACAGAAAATAAAATAAACTAATTATTTAAAAAAAAAATTACCTGCGCAGAATAGAACAATTAACAGCAGGGACAGACAGCAACAACGGAGTTCCGGCAGGACAGAACTCCGTCAATGGGCGGCTTCCACGGCGGTAGGACGGAATCGAACGGCTGGGGTGGAACGGCGGCGGGCGACGACGGGCGACAGAGGACGCAAGGGCCATGCGGTGGTGACTAAGGCACGGCAGCAGGCTGACCGGAGCTGATAGCTGCAGGCACCGGCGTTCTGGGCAGCGAAGCAGTGCAGTAGTGGTGGCGTCCTGGTCGGGCGAACGGCGCGGCGTGACTCTGGGCACTGGACGGCGACGGCGGGCGGCCTTCCGGTGGACCTCCGGCAGAAACTTCAGACTGAGAAGAAGTAAAAAAAAAAAAAAATTGCTTTGCACGAATTACGAAAAATAATGATATTTTATTCTGATTTTTCTGTGTGTCTCTTTTACATAGATACTAGGGATTATTTATAGCTAACCTAGACCCAAAAACTAGGAAAAAATATATTTGCTCTAATATACACTCAATAAATCCGAAAATTATATTTGTTTATGAATCTTGCCATAAATATATACTATATATTTTCTGATTATTACATCATATTTAATGCATATGTACTATCCTAATTTAAACTGGGTCTATTTTTGGCAACCCCATGACCTTCCATATTTAGATATTTCCTTTTTTAAACGCGTTACACATAACATTTTTAACATGTTATGTACGTGTCGCGCGTACCTAAATTAGGTGTTTACAGACCGACCTGTTGGGATTAACTGGTCACTGTACAATCGGTCCGAAATTTATTATTTTTTTCCAACAGAATTGACAATTATTTTTTTTCCAACATAATTATACGGAACATATATGATATGAGTAAAATTTCTCCATGTGAAATTTGTTGTGAAAGTAAAAGAAAAAAAAGTTTGTGTAGTGCAAATGTAAAAAAAACAAAAAAAAAGTGTGCCCATTCCACCTTCTATGGAAATTTCACATTAATTTTTACATTTTTTAGCACCAATCATATGATATATCTATTACATCATTAAAAGGCTGAAAATTCAAAAATGTCCTCACACAAACGGCTCCTAACCCCAAGCGACAACACAGTATTATACCATCCAAAAACCGTTCCAACTAAATGCTACCACGGTAGATCAAACTACCCAAACCAGTACCTCTCTCCCACAATGTTTCCATCTTTTTCATCCCATTGTTATCGTCACCACATTGCCCGTTCTCATTCCAACATCAATCCAACCACTATCAAGCGCGTCTCTATGTGTGTCTTCATTTTGACATTGACGATCAATTCACCCATGAAAACTCGTTCCGTCTTGCTATCGAATGTCAATTCCTTGAAGAAGAAGAAGAAAAGATGATGATGATGTCAGATAGATGATCAAGTAATGCTGCAGCAACAGTCCATATGGTCTACCATCAATCCTCCTCTCACCGGAAACAAGTAGTGTTTACTGTTTATTATAAAAGAAAGAGTCAGACAAATAGTTAGAGTTGAATATATGCACTATGAATAAACTTATATTATACGTACACGTTTAACCTAGATATTTGGAAGGCTTAATTAATTAAATAAATTTTTTTTTCCAAAAGAAAGGCTTAATTATACTACGCTACATTACTTACGTTTTTATCCTTGAAAATGGTGTTCCCGATTCTGGTGTATAGTATAAATTTATACTTTGAAAAAACTTCTTCGTCGTCGTTGTTGATATTAATTTGATTCCATAACACGCATTTAAATAGAGGAGAAACTGAAAAAGACATTGGAAATTAACAAAATGTATTGTATGCTGCAATGACTCCAATTTATGTGTATCTATGTGTTAGTTTAGTTGCATTGAGTATATATACAACTATTCTATACAATCTAAACTATTGTGATGAGCCCTCACTTATTTTTTTTCAAGGTGCAGTTATTGCAAGATCAACCAAGAAAAATTAAACAAAGTGTTTCCACGCGATGCAGAAAACTACATGATTATTTTGGCCAGAGCCAACTATTTGAGATCGTCCTCAATCAGGTATTTAGTACAGGTTGGATCCTATATGCTCATCATTGATCACAATTCCTAATAAATAAAGCTGCATTATTTAAAGACTAAAACATATAAATGAAAAATAGAGAAAATATATTGCTAGCGAATCTTCTGTTCAAGTTTTAGCAAGGCTAGGCATTATTGCATTCATTACTAATACTCTCAACACCTATCTTTATTCAGTAAATTAGCCTAACTAAAACATAGTGTCTTTTTATTTGGGAAAAGAATATAAAAAGTACAATATGTTTGTTTGAGAAATATGGTTTTTGGTACTAACATATTTTAAAATTAATAATATGTTTCAAAATGATGGTAATTAGTACTTTCTTCAATCGTCCGCCAAAATTATCAAAAAAAAAAACATTTTACATTTATAAAATAAACTGAATAATTTTCAAAATATCAAAATCAAGACCTAATAACTTATATTAATGTTTAACATGCATTTCATATGCATTATTTTTTTTAAAAAAAAAAAAAACCTCTTACCTGAATGTTTTATTTCTAAACATGTGTTTCAGACGCATTGTTTAAAAAAAAAAAAAAAAAAAAAAACCTTACCTAAATTTTTATTCTAAATATGCGTCTCATGCGCATTATTTTTTAAAAAAAAAAATCTCAGGTAAGTTGTAATTTTTGTTAGTGCGTTATTTATGCATTACTTTAAAAAAAAACATTCCAGAAAAATTAATTTCTTTAGCTATTAGAGTTTCCTTTCGAACGTGCATTTCATATGTTTTTTTCTCCCTAAAAAAACCTTTTACCTGAATTTTTATTTTTAACATGTGTTTTGTACGCATTATTTTTGAAAAAAAAACTTTTCAGGTAAGTTGTAATTTTGGTTAGTGTATTGTATATACATTGCTTAAAAAAAACAAAAAAAAAATTAGGAAAATTTGTAATTCCGCTTTAACTGTTAGAGTTTCTAATTTCGAACGTGCATTCCATATGCATCATTTAAAAAAAAAAGACTTTTTAATTAAATTGTTTTATTTTTAATAATGTATCAAATATGCATTAATTTTAAAAAAAATTTTTAGATAAACCGTAAGCTCTCTTAGTTTTAGGGCTCTTTGTTTAAAAGAACATTTTATCTGAATTTTTAATCAAAAAACGTGCATATCATATGCATTATTTTCGAAAAAAAACTTTCAGGTAAATTGTAGTTTTTCTCAGTTGTAGAACTTTTATTTTTAAGTTTGCATCTTGTATTTATTTTTGTGCATCTCATATGCATCCTTAAAAAAAAAAAACTTTTCGCCTGATTCTTAATTTTGAGCAACCAAGATGCATTGTTTTTTTCTCTCATAAAAAAAAAAAAAAAATCTTTTCAGATAACTTGTAAATTATCTTGACTGTAGAACTTTCATCTCAAGTAGGCATCTCATGTGCATCGCATGTGCATTGTTTTAGGAAAATAATCTGTTGATAGACTGTACACATTCTTAGTCGTAGAACATTTAGTTTCAAACATGTATTCCATGTGTTGTTTTCAAAACTACTTACCAGAATGTTTTATTTCAAGCATGTGTTTCATACGTATTATTTTTTGGAAAAAAAAAAACTTTTCTTGTAAGTTGTAAAATTATGTTAGTGCATTCAATGTGCATCATTTTTTTTAAAAAAAATATTAGGAAAATTTGTAATTCCTTTTTTGGCTCTTAGAGTTTTTTAAATTCAAACATGAATTGCATATGCATCATTTTCAAAAAAAACCTTTTTACATGATTTTTTTAGCATGCATTCAATATGCATTATTTTAAAAAAAAAACATTTCTGAAAAATTGTGAGTTTTTTTTTAGCTATAGAGCTTTCAAATTCACGCATGCATCTCAATTGCATTATTTTAAAAAATCCACCTGAAATTTTCATTTCAAAATATGCATTTCATATGCATTATTCAGGTAAACTATTATAAGTTGTAAATTTCTTAGAATAGAATTTTAACTTTCAAAAATGCATTTCATATGCATCATTCAGGTAATATGTTGTAAGTCGTAACTTTCTTAACAGTAGAATTTTAACTTTCGAGCATGCATGAGCATTTAAAAAAAAAAAAAAGAAAAAAAAACTCAAAGTGTCATTCGTTCTTATCCAAAGTGTATTGCAATTTTTTGGCAAGATCGTCATTTCAACATTCCCATGAGCGAGCATTTAAAAAATGGGAGTTTCGATTCTTTTTGAGAAAATAGTTTAACTGTGCAGTTGAGTGCCACTATTCGAGTTTAAACAAAGGACGATAAAACCTTTTTGAAAAAAATTTTGTTTGGAGCACTTATCCTGCGTTCGAGCCAGATAATGCACTCAGCAAACTCAGTAAACTCCATGATGGTGCAAAACACATTTGATCATAATTTTTGATTCTTTTTCAAAAAAAGTAATCAATATTATGAAATGAATGACATTAGAGTTTTCAAAAAAAAAAATCATGCATGATTTCTCATGTTCTCTACACTGATTCTTCATCTTCTTCCCAGGTACCCTTGGTTAAGGTATCATGTACACACAAGTTATGCCGACTAAATGGAGCAACAAAAAAGAACATGTAGTCATCCAGTTGCACAACGAACAAATTGCACACTCGAGATATCTAACGCTGAGGTCGGATGAACACTTCAACCAATGCCGCAACCGTGTGAAACGTGAGCGCTTCAAAGAGTTTCTATGAAAAAATTTCACCCACCATGTGTGAAATTCATACGCTTTCCAAGACGAGGTATACAACCGTTATGTGGCCAGGTTTAAACCATTCAGCGGTAACCATGGGGCATCTCCCTTTGAGATCAGACATGTCAGGAGATGAGAAAATTTCAAGAGATCATCGAGAATCCCGTGAAGATTCAATGTGCCGATCAATGTAGATTGACTCGATCAACCGAATCCTTTTCCGAAAAAGTTCTGAGATTTTCAGTCTGCCACTAGGGGCATGAACTTTTCAGCAGGTGTACATACACAAGTTGTGGAGCAAGAGAATCAGGACATGCAGTAGGTCCAGTCGCATAGCGAGCACATTGCCCACTGAAAAATCCAACTCCCAGGTAAGAGAAGTTGTGATCATTTTTATCCCCGGAATTTGAGTTTTTCCTTACTCATTGTGCAGCTTGGATAATCATCCAAATCAAAACTCCTGAAGAGCACATCTCATGTACGGCCCTTCGCTCGCCGACCATTCTTATGCCAGTTACCCCAGATACCTCGGACGATATCTATGCCTAAGTTTACCATTTGCGGACTACTGTGCCAAACTCAACACCATTCGTGTGTGTTCATTAATCAGGCCATTCGTCCAGCATGCGACTAGCCTAACTCGACAGATGTAGCCGTGGGTCATTCCTGTTAAAATCAAGCATGGTTGAAGATAGAAGACATCCAGAGATCTTCCTATTAAAAAGGATCGAGATTCCATGAAGATTGACCGTGCTAATAAAAGAGTATTTGAGAGGAAGAAGAAGAAGAAGAAGAAATTATTGTCGGTGTCGTCCACCTATTGAAAGGATCCTCATTTCAAGACATCGACATAATCAACCTATTTGACAAGTTTTCCTCCGGAGAAGTTCCGGGAAATTAAAAGGTTTAATATGCTATTAGGGGCATGTAACATAGTTGTTGTTGATTAGTTTCTGCAGATTTTCTTTCCATTTGAAAAAAGAAAAAAAGAAAAAATAAATTCCCGCTAGGTTGAAAACCTAGGCAAAAGTCAGGGAGATGGGCATGACTGAAAACCCGCAGGGGCAATCATGGCAAAAGGTGAGATGAAAAAAGCAAAAAAAAAAAGACTAAAAAAAGAGAAAAAAAGAAGAGCAAAAAAAAAAACAGAAGAAAAAAAAAAGAAGAGAAAAAAAAAAACTCAGTTTTCTTTAGGGTCACAGCCGCCCTTTAATCGGCTACAGGAAAATGAAGAGAGTGTTTGTGATAATATTGTGAGAGCAGTGAAGAAATAAAAGGGTCACAGTTGTCCCTAAATCAACTACGAATAAAAAAGGGCCACAGTCACCCTTCAAATGACTACATATAAAGGGTATTCCCATGAATCTTGTGAGGCTGGGAAATCAATTCAAAGGGCCACAGCCACCCTTAAAACGGCTACAAAGAGCTCCTGCAATAGCAAAAGCGGGATGAAAAGGGCCACAGTCACCCTTCAAATGACTACATATAAAGAGCGATCCCCGCGAACCCTGAGAGGGCGGGAGAATTTTTGAAAGGGCCACAACCACCCTTCAAATGGTTACAGATAAAGAGCGCTCCCGCAACATCAAAAGCGGAGAATAAGTGAAAGGGCCACAGCCACCCTCCAAACGGCTAAAGATAAAAGAGTGACCCCGCGAATCCTGTGAAGGCGGGAAAATAAAATGAGCCACAGTCGTCCCTAAAACGACTACAAAATAAAGGGCCACAGCCACCCTCCAAATGGCTACAGATAAAAGAGTGACCCCGCGAATCTTGAAAGGGCGGGAGAATTTTGAAAGGGCCACAACCACCCTTCAAATGGTTACAGATAAGGAGCGCTCCCGCAACATCAAAAGCGGAGAATAAGTGAAAGGGCCACAGCCACTCTCCAAACGGCTAAAGATAAAAGAGTGACCCCGCGAATCTTGTGAGGACGGGAAAATAAAAAGGGCCACAGTCGTCCCTAAAACGACTACAAAATAAAGGGCCACAGCCACCCTCCAAACGGCTACAGATAAAAGAGTGACCCCGCGAATCTTATAAGGGCGGGAAAATAAAAAAGGGCCACAGTCGTCCCTAAAACGACTACAAATAAAAGGCCACAACCACCCTTCAAATGGCTACAAATCAAAAGAGCTCTCGCGACATTGAAGACGGTGAGGAAAGGGTCACCGCCACCCTCTAAATGACTACAAATACTCTCGCATCGAGACAGGAAATAAAGTACGGGTCACAGCCACCATTTAATCGGCTACCAAAAAAAAAAGAGTGCTTCCGTTAGGTTGAAAACCCGAAAGGGCAGCCTAGGCAAAATTAGGAAATTCAGAAATTGCAATCATGGCAAAATGAGAGAAAATAAAATCCCGATGGAATGAAAACCCCAAGGGGAAATCCATGCAAAAATTAGGAAAACCGAGGCACGGTCTAAAATTCTGACCGTGGCAAAAGGAGAGAATATGAGAGATTTAAAAAAAAAAAAAAAAGAAAGAAAGAAAAAGATCCCGTTAAGTTGTCGCGTCATGCGCAGTTTAGGCAAAAACTAGGGACATGCATTCAAGTCGTCAAGCCACTCGAGGCCCTTATCCAACGGACGCCACTAGAGGCACTTCTCAGACGGACGCCACTAGAGGCTCTTCTCCGACGGACGCCACTAGAGGCTCTTCTCCAACGGACGCCACTAGAGGCTCTTCTCCAAACGGACGCCACTAGAGGCTTTTCCTTGTCGCACGCCACTGGAGGCATCGTCGATCGAGGTTTTTACTTTACTGTACGCCACTGGAAGCTTTTCCTTGTCGCACGCCACTGGAGGCATCGTCGATCGAGGTTTTTCTTTTTTGCACGCCACTGGAGGCTTTACTTTTCCGCACGCCATTGGAGGCTTTTACTTTTCCGCACGCCACTGGAGGCTTTACTTTTCCGCACGCCACTGGAGGCTTTACTTTTCCGCACGCCACTGGAGGTTTTACTTTCCCCACGCCACTGGAGGCTTTACTTTTCCGCACGCCACTGGAGGCTGTACTTTTCCGCACGCCACTGGAGGCTTTACTTTCCCGCACGCCACTGGAGGCTTTACTTTCCCGCACGCCACTGGAGGGTTTACTTTTCCGCACGCCACTGGAGGCTTTACTTTCCCGCACGCCACTGGAGGCTTTACTTTCCCGCACGCCACTGGAGGCTTTACTTTCCCGCACGCCACTGGAGGCTTTACTTTCCCGCACGCCACTAGAGGCTTTACTTTCTCGCACGCCACTGGAGGCTTTACTTTTCTGCACGCCACTGGAGGCTCTTTACTTTTCCGCACCGCCACTGGAGGCTCTTTACTTTTCCGCACCGCCACTGGAGTCTTTACTTTCTGCATCGCTAATGGAGGCACCGCCAACAGGTGTCCCGCCGACAGAAGTTTTATCTTTCTGCACCAGAATAAGCATATGAGCCACCTTGAAAACTTTGAAGAATTGGAAGAGAATATACTTTTTGGTCAAAATCAGTGTTTCCTCGTCTTTGGACAAACCCCTTCCAACACGTTCTACGGGAGTCCGTCCAAAGAGGGGCAAACTGTAAACACTCGATTTTGACCCGGACGTAACGACGTTACACATGATACGTCAAATTCCGGACGCGTCAAGCCACAAAGTCTCCAAAAATGCCCAAGGGCACATTAGGGAAATTATTATAAAATATATTTTAAATTATTTCGAATTTATTTAATATTTTCGGAATATTTAAAAATATATATATAATAATTAGTTTTTTTTTTTATTTTAGAAAATTATCTGTAAGATATTTATCTGTAAGATATTTATCTCCAGATATTATTTTTTATTCAAAAAAATAATTATCTTTAAAGATAAATATCCTTAGGAATATTCTCTAGAATAATTATCTGTTAGCATTTTTTATTTAAAATTTATCTGTAATCTAGACTAGGTTTTTAGTATAAATAGGGGGCTAGGTTTACATTGTAAGACACACAGAAAAAACACCAAAAAAGAAGCAATAATACATTATTTTCGGATTCTGTGCGATTTTTGTCTTCTAGTGAAAAAGTTTTTTTTTCCTCTCTCCTTGTAGCCAGCTGCCCTCTGCCATCCAGCCTGCCCGCCCGCCCGCCGGTGGCCTTCCGCCACGCCTGCTGCCATCGCCAGCTCCGGCAGCCGACCGCTCCGCCCTGCTCGCCCGACAGATCCGGTCACGGCGAACCCCCCCTTCTCTCTCTCTCTCTCTCTCTCTCTCTCTCTCTCTCTCTCTCTCTCTCTCTCTCTCTCTCTCTCACAGCCTGTCCGCCGGACGACCACCCAGATCTGACCGGACCACTGCAGCGACCACCACCGTGACCCATGCAGCGCATATATGAGCTACCAAGCGTAGTCAACACGAGGAGTATCCCTCTATGTACAACAACATGTCCACTACGGGTAGGGGTGGCAAACAGGTCGTGTCGTGTCGATTCGTGTCGTGTCGCTAGTGACACAGGTGTCAACAGATCTCTCGTGTCTAAACAGATCACTTTAAATATGACACAGGCAGATCTCGTGACACACGGGAGTTGGCAGATATCGTGTCACACGGAACACAGACACGAGACACGAAATTTTGTTTTTACACCAAAAAAATATTACACTTTTTAGCCCAAAATTTTTACAAATGTTACAAAATCATCCTAAATCAAGCACCGTCATATTTTGACAAATAATTGGATCTTCTCATTATACAAATAATAAGTTCATAAAGAAAAATTACTTAAATATAAAAAATCGAACATTACAAACAAAATAAGCATATATCTAAATTTCAAGTTATCTTGAAACTAGCACATGAAATCTTATTATACGTTTTTTTTATTTGTCTATATAAGTTTTTATTATTACAAACAATTATATTATAAGTTTTTTTTTAAATATTTTAATGTATTGAATAGTTGCAATATTTTTAAAATTATTATTGATAATTATATATATTTTTTGGCAAAATTATTGGTCTTTATATAAATATTAAGTTTCAAATAAGTCGTGTCGATGTGTGTCTATCGTTGGACCTACAGATCAGATCTACACGGACTTGCTTAAAAACGTGTCTAGTCGTGTCACAGATCTATCAGACACGGTCAGATTTTCGTGTAGATCAGGACACGAAAAAAAGCAGTTCCGTGTCAGATCGTGTCGTCGTGTCGTGTCAGCAGTTGCCACCCCTAACTACGGGGGAACGCATACATGGGCTGCCAAATGTAGTCACTTTAAGGGTTAACCCCCCTGCGCCCGAAACGCCAAACACCTCCACTCGTCTGAAGCATGCCCACTACGGGGGAAACCATATGCATAAAACTCTATATGCACAGGTCACAGAGCATGAGTAACACAATGACCAAACCCCCTCTTTTGGAGGAGCAAGGTGTGCACACTGCGGAGGCAGCCTCAGCACTGAGCCACGAAGGCAAAATCAGCATCCGGGAAGCCCCGAGAACAAATTACAAGAAAATGTACAAGGGAAGAGGTCCCTTAACCTACACAAAGGGAGTAACGCTCTAACATATATGAAGGGAACAACCTTCTACATACATTTATAAAAACTCTTTCATACGAAGGGTAAGATGAGGAATTTTAACCACTCTCACCTCCATCTATATAGAGTGAATTTCAGGGATAAGGTTAAAGGACCATGCCCACACTCCGAAAAACGGGGAGAAAAACGCCACTCCCATTGAAGGCCAAAGCTAGAAGATCATACTCGCAAACGGAGCGCAACACCGCTCCCAAAGCATCCTATCGGCTCTATGAGCCTAAAAAGGAGGTTCCTCCAATAAGGACACGGTCTTAAGGCTAAGTGAAATGGGACTAAGGCCCATATTTCATACTTATAATCATTTACATCATCCATATACACACTTGGAATAACACCCACGTTCATGTCGGCTAACGCTCACATGTTATATGAACGTCCTTCCAACAAGGGATGACGTATAGCCTCTTTTATTTAGAGTTGTGCCAAGAGCTTCTACAAGAAGCTACAATGAAACAGACACTCAAATGAAAAGACACAGTCCTAAGGCTAAGTAAAACGAGACCAAGGTTCGTAACTCTTACCCTTATCAAATATCTATACATAGCATGAATTTGCTTAAATCAGCAATAGCGTACTTGTTTAGCCTGTTAACGCTTATCTTCATTTTTCTCGGTTGGGTGCCGAGCACTTGTTCGTTTGGTGCCCCACAAGTTGCTCGGTCTCCTTACTCTTTTTGCTATTTGAGCATGATTTTCCTGTATGCATCTTCCATAATTTGTGAGGGGGGTGAGGGCGGGGGGGGGGGGGGGGGGGGGTGTTCGATTTTGATCTTCGTTAATCTTTCTTCCCTTGACGCGGTGCCCCCAACCTTGTGTTGTTCTTACCATTAGGTGTAGAATGTTGGTTCCCTCGAACTTTTAGGTGTAATATTCTTGATAAGAGGTGCCCCTCAGGGCGGGAAATAAGGGAACGTGCACTAGCCGCTCTGGTAGTATTAAGTTCCTTTTTTCCTTCTTCAAGAAATGTTTGTGGTGCCCCCACCTTTCTAACGGGATGATGGGAGTGATTTTCATCACCACATAAGTGTTATTCCATTGGTGGAGGTATGCACCCATTGCGGGGGTTGCTCTAAGCCTTGATATTCCTCTTCTCCTTCTCATGGAATGGTGGTTGCATAATTCCCAATATTTGTTCCCCCATAATATTTGTTCTTCCTTCTGAGGTTAAAGGATGACATTGCGAGGGCTCTTCAATATGGCTATTTAACATGGGGAGGATGTGGGAGTGATGATATCCCTAGCATCTTGGTTAATATGGCTACTCCCCGTGTATAGGAAGTTGGTTTAGCGAATCCACTATCCTTTTAATGTTAAAGTCATTGATGACCCTTGCGATGAGCATAGGTTTGGTGCCGCCCCTGATTTAGTGCTACCCCTCCTTTGATGTAGAAGTGACTTTTGGCTCAACAATGAGTATTATGTCGGGTAGGAGTAGAGGGAGTTGTTTGCCTTGCAGGCTGGTTTGAAATGGTATTCCTTGCTTTCACAGCATGTGGTCCCGTCCCTTGGGCGGGCGGGGGTCTGGTGGGTGTAACTGCTGTACATAGGTATACTGTAGGATGGGATTCCATATGGTTTTCTATTGAAAGGCATGTCGTATTAGAACCCTTGGATGTCATTCTCTTAAAGTAGGCGCGACAGGCCCTGTTGGTTGTAGTGGCCCTCCTTGTTTGGGGCTATCATTTTGCTCATAGTGGGAGGATGAGGATGCATGCACCCTCCTTTTGCTCATCATTGGTGATGCTTGCCCCCCCCCCCCCCCAGTGTATGTAGTTGTTCTTACTAATGCCATATTCTTCTGGGGATGAGGTTATTGCTCATCTCTCCCTCCTTAGTGTTGTCATGTCCTTCCCAGAGTGGCTGTTGTTCAGTGGTAACCTCCAGTTGCCTCATATAGATGCACTCTGGAAGAGCTACTCTAGGTGCATTCATGAAGGGATGCGAGGATGGTTCTCATCCTTTTTGAGAGGTTGTTGTTCTGCTTCCTCCTCATCTTGCCCCCTATTGGTATACTCTGGAAGAGCTGCCATGGGTGCATTTATGAAGGGATGTGAGAATGGTGCTCATCCTGGTGGAGAGGTTGTTGTTCTGCTTCCTCTTCATCTTGCCCCCCATTGGTATACTCTGGAAGAGCTACCATGGGTACATTTTGTTGTAGCCACTTCTTTGGCCTTCTGGCCTGTTCTTGGGTGTTTGATTGTTGCCCCCACTAGGGCTTGTCTTTCGTTAGGGGTGAGGGAGGTAGTTGTTGATTGACTACCGACCGTGGTGTCTTGGAGCTTGATGGAGTGATTTACAAGGGGTGTTTTTCTCCATTGGTCAACGGTTGATTAGCATCCTTTGGTTGTTTCCCCCGGATGCTGGGCTCCCGGAGACCCACGGTAGGAACCTTACTATGCCGCCCCCTTATTCTCTGATTCTACTTTATTTATTGCCATCGAGCACAAGTAGTAGGCTACGTGCTTTTTGCTTGAATCCGCAGACGACGCCAGTGTTTACACACGAGTGTTTGTCGTGGGCTTCTCCTTCTAGATCTTCTTCTTGATGGGCCTCTTTTTCCCGATCTTCTCCTTCTTGGGCTCTTTCGTTCTCGGATCTTCTTCTTCCTTCCTTGGTGCTCAGTGTGCCCTCTCCGATGCTTAAATGAGTATATGCTCTTAGAGAGATAAACTAGAGAGAAGGCAGAGCTTGAGTGAGAGATAGCAAGATTGGTCTCAAATGAGGAGAGGAGGCCTTTAATTATAGAGTTCCTATCGGACCGCCCAAGTTCCAGTGGATTTCTGGTCTGTTTGTGGCAGGTTTGTAATATAAGTTGGTCTTTACCGTAAATAAGGTGCACTTGACCTTGGTTCGATCGTAGATGAGCATAATGTGTTTAAGTGTGTGGGAGTGGCCTCCAAGGGCGAGCCCCGGGCGAAATATCGCCCGGGGGTGGGGTTCCGGACGAGGGGGGACTCATCCGGACAGGGGGGGTACTCGGTTGGGTACCCCAAGGTCTTGCTCGTGTTACCCGAGCAAGGGGGTCCCTTGCTTGGGTTGCCCCGGGTGGTTTTTCCACCCGGGGCCTTCCCGAGTGGTTCTCGCCACTCGGTGTGTTTTTCGGGCCCACGTTCTGGGCCTCAGTTGTCCGTGTTCTAAATTTCGAGTTATATTCGGTTATGGACCATTTCTCGAGTCCAATTAGTGATAGCTTGGGCGTATATCCACCAGATTGCGTAGGGTTTAGAAAAGGCAAGTATCTGTGATAACATTTTGATATTAGAAAGTTACATTTTGTAAGCGAAAGAATTGCAACTGAGTTTATGATCAATCGACGTCATAATGTTTTGACTACATCAGATTTACGGTTTATAAACTAAGTTGTAGGAGGACGCAATCCTCTACCAAACTATGTCGAATGTGGGCCTTACCTAGTCACACAGGTACGGTAGTCTTGCGGTGGAGGGAGGCCTCTACCAAGGAGGACTGGCTAAGAGTCCGGGGGATAAACCTGATTAAGCAAAACGATTATCTAGTTTCGAAGTAACTCGACATGATCTTCATTTTGCATATCGCCGTGATGAACTTCATTCGTCATTTAACCACATTCTGGGCCAGATGAGAATCTGTGATAGCATGATTGATATATCCCTTTCCTGTCAGCCCAAAAGGTTCAGGTATGCTATCAACGCGTGCCACGTTCGACCAAGGGGTCACAGCTCGGTTGTGCTAGGAAGGAATCCTCGTGATTCTGGCGGGCGCAAACTTCTTCACCTCGAGCGTGTGATTGATCCCAGGAGCCTTATGAAGAGGCGCCTATAGTATCCTCAGGGACTCAGAAGTCATATCTAAGGTTAGGCTCAATGCTCGCTTCCCGGCGTACGAGCGTAGTGCTGAACGAAAAGGCCCAGTGACAACGTCTTTGGAAACCGGTTGGGTTTGACTAAGGATATGAGCGATGGGGATGGTCAAGTTCACCTGTAATTCACCAACTCTTGTATTCACTAGGTGGCCACCAACCGGATATTAGTTGAAGGTTGTGAATACTTGTACGGATGCCTTGAAGAAGTGTTCCTATGTGGAAACTAGGCAGAATGAGAATTACCAGTTGACCTAGGATACAACGCGGTACTATATATAAATGTTGTTTATAACAGGTTGATTAGAGAAAAGGGAATCAACGTTCCGCGGGCTCTACAATACTCCTAACAGATGAGTAGCACGATGCTCGTCGTATCCGCCGGTCGCACGGCAAACCTCGTATGAACTGTTTGGAAGCAAGGACCAGATCGAAGGAGTGAAATGTTGATGTAGATTTGGACGACAATACATTAACAGGCATAGGCCTGTCAACGGGTCACGACCCGTGACCCGCGGGTCACGGACGACCCGACCCGTGATTGACCCGGGGGTCACCACGGGTCAGGGTTATAAACCCGTACCCGTGACCCGGGTCAAACATGCAGCAAAGCTGCAAAATGCACAACACTAGTGCTAGTGCACTACAACATGTGCAAAATGCACAGCACTAGTCTAGTGCACTTCGGCAGTACGGCCTGTGCAAAATGCACAGCACTAGTCTAGTGCACTTCGGCAGTACGGCCTGTGCAAAATGCACAGCACTACATCCAAATGAATCAAAACCATATGAACTCCAAAACCAAATCCAACCAAACTCCAAATGAACCAAAACCAAATTCAAGCTTCCAAAATCCAAATCTAAAATTTCAAGTAAGCATCCAACCAAACTCCAAATCCAAGCATCCAAATTCCAAGACCAAGATTTTAAAGTCCAAGCATCCAAACCAAAGTCTAAGCATCGAAGACCAAGACTAAGAATCCAATTCCAAAACTCTAATAGAATCAAACTCCAAACTCTAAAGTCCCAAAATGTAAACGTTAATTGTTAGGTCAACTATCAAAACTCAAAAGTAGAAGGCCTTAGATGACAAACCAAACTCCAAAGGCCCAAAATGTAAATGTTAATTGTTAGGTCAACTATCAAAAGTAGAGTATAGACGCATCCAAATCTTCAAACTTCATGAGGTACTCGTAGCATATGTAGACCTACAAAAGTACAAATAATGATTAATGAGTAATAAAATAGAAAAAATGACTTTAACTTAATAAAAAAATGGTTTAATAACATTACCTTGTACTTGTACCGGCATTACTTTCTTCAATTGTTGTAGACTCTTTCCCCGCTAGATCCTCTCCCTAGAGAATATTTCCAAAACAAGAATAGATAGATCAAAGTAAAACACTCTAATTGCACATTAATCATATGTTCCATCGTAGTTGTAGCTCTAAGACAATAAAATATTATTCAAGGCATTCAACAAACATAAAAACAACAAATGTAAACTCACTCACAAACAAGAACATAAAAAAAAAAAAAATCAAACTTCAAAGTTCAAATGCACGTAAAAGTGAAAAAAAAAAATAAGAACATGGAATTTTAATACATTTAAGTTTAAACTGAGCCTTGAGATTCTTCTACCTTCAACACTGTGACACAATCTTCAATATCTTCCTCCTCCATGTTTCTTTCTTCTATTAAAAAAGATATTTAATTTTGTCAGTTAAAACTTAAAAAAAAATGTTTACCACTTAATAAAAGAGATGGTAAAGTTATACAACTTACCTGAGCCAAGAACCCAATCTCTGCAACACATAATAGCTCGCACCGTTTCAGAATACAACAAACTCCTCTCTTTACTTAGAACACGACCACTACTACTAAATGTTGATTCAGAAGCAACTGTCGTGATAGGAATGCTAAAAATATCACAAGCCGCAGCGGAAAGAGTAGGAAATCGGGTAGATTCTCCATGCCAATAAGTAAGAACATCAAATTGTTGTTTCTTATCGTGCAACTCTTCCTCCAAAAATCGATCTAGTTGAGACTTTTGGTTTTAGCTTGATTGGGTGCATGATATTAAGTCTTCAAATTCCTGAATAAAAGAAATATATTTTATAATTTATAGAAACACCAAATAATTATAATTATATCAATAATAAAAAGAGAATACTTACATTAATAAACCCATCCCCTCCAAAGCTCGAGTTATGCAATTGATCAAGGACGTAAGAAGTTGTACGAGGCTTTTTGCTAACATGAGAATCTTTCTCCAAAGAAGAAGGTACCTCAACCGATGACTTGTCAACATATTCATTATACATCTCATATAACTTCGACCGGATCACTTCGGCTTCGATACTGCCATAACTCTCACCATGCAACTTCTTATACACAAAGTCCACAAAGGTAAACTTGTATCGTGGATCCAAAATGCAAGCAATGGCCAAAATGACACTAAAGTTGGACCAATACTTGTCAAATTTGGATCTCATACGATCAACCATATCTCTCATGAACAAGCATTCACCTTCATACTTTTTCCCCAACTTGAAATTGATCATCACCACCAAGGGGAAGTACAAATTTGCAGTTGGATACTTCGATCCTGAAAAAAGCATAGTCAAATCATAGAAGGCTCCTAAGAAATCTGCAATTACTTCAACTTTTTTTCATTCAGTCTGTGTAGGACACAGACAATCTTCTGAATTTGACCTTCCCCAATCCATGTGACGAATTGCATCCTTGAAGTATAAAGCACTCTTGAGCATAAGAAATGTGGAATTCCACCTGGTTGGTACGTCTTGACGCAAGCCTCTTCTAGTGTCTAGCTTCAAAGAACTGACATTTTTCAAAAATTCAGTCTTTCTAATCTGAGAGCCTTTAACATACTTACCGATTTCTCTGATTTTCTTCGCAACACCATCCACTTCTTTCAAGCCATCTTGAACTATCAAGTTCAAGATATGAGCACAACAACGAATGTGGAAAAACTCACCACCTAGAATAAGTGAGTTGGAGTTGTGAAGTGTCAACTTATCCTTCAACAATTCAACACAAACATCATTAGCAGAGGCATTATCCAAAGTCAAAGAGAAGACTTTATCAAGAATCCCCCAATCTTTCAACATGTCAAAAATCTTTTCAGATAATGCCCTACCTGAATGAGGAGGTTCCATATAGCAGAAATCCAAGAGCACCTTACGCAATGCCCAATCTTTATCAACACAATGCGCAGTCAGACAAATATAACCATCAGTTGTGACAGAGGTCCATAAGTCTGAAGTTAGACAGATCCTACTACGAGAAGAACATATCACCATCTTCATGTTCTCCTTCAAAGATGTATACTTCTTCATAAGATCAGATTTACTTGTGTTCCTACTAACAGACTGCACATTATGTCGAAGATATTTAAAAACCTTCCTTATGCGAGGATATTCAACAAACATAAACGGCATATCATGTGCTACAATAGCATCAATAAGCAGCTCTCTAAATATCAGAGGATCAAACTGAGTGGTCTCCAGAGAAATAGAATTTTTGCTACTTGCAATAATCATTTGACCTATATCCTTGTACTCTCTGTTTTCACAAGTTACTATATGACGTCTCATGTTACTTGTTCCATCTTTAGTAGGATGACTTTGGTACTTTACTCCGCACTTTAAACACTTACTTATAAACTCCCCACCGGTTTCTTCAAACGGCAATCGCTTAAAATATTTCCACACATAAGACTTCGATGAAATTATAGGTTTTCCTTCTACATCTTCACTAACCTTCTCTTTAGAAGTATCCAATTTGTTCTTGCCTTTGCTTGTGTCAGTGGCTTTGACTTTGGGTTTGGCTTTGACTTTGCCTTTGGCTTTGGCTTTGGTTTTGGTTTTGGCTTTGCTGCTTTGAGACTCGGCATTGACATCGACTACATGTTCGGGTGCATCTTCATCATCAACTTCATTGAATCTATCATCGTCAAAATCAGGCTCCCAAAGTTCATCATCATTCTTCTCATTCATCTTGATCTATCAAACAAAATTAAGCAAGTTGTTAGTTTTTAGTTTGAATTATTTTAGTTTTGAATCCAAATGATAAATATCAATCCTATACTAATCCTACCAATTCTATTCTATACACTATACCAAATTTGTAACACTAATAATAGAGCTCTAGTTGTAAATATAATACAGCTCAATTCAGTAATAATAGAGCTTAGTTCAGTCAGAATTCAGATACACCTCAGTTTAGAATTCAAATTTCAATTCAGTTAAGTAAATACTAAATAGTAATAGAGCTCAGTTCAGTAACACTAGGAATTTCTCTTTTGTATTAGAAATTTAGAATAAAAAACTAATACTAATACATTATACTATACAGGAACATGATACAGGCATCAGAGATCAGACATAAATCAATATACAAGAACAGGATAGGATACACATATCAGACAGAAATCACTTATCAGATTCAGATATCAGTATCACTTCAGAAGACAGAAATCAGACTTCAGTTCAGACTCAATTACCTTACGTTACGTCCAAGCCGAGGTCGAGCAGAGCTGG
Source organism: Clarkia xantiana subsp. parviflora (assembly GCA_036873135.1). Taxonomy (NCBI): domain Eukaryota; kingdom Viridiplantae; phylum Streptophyta; class Magnoliopsida; order Myrtales; family Onagraceae; genus Clarkia; species Clarkia xantiana. The sequence continues at coordinate 24,031,227 of JAPTYO010000012.1, forward strand.
TCGGAAGTCGGAATGGAGCAGAGGCCAGACTCCAGAGAAGGTCGGGCAAGAGAGAGAGCAGAGCAGTGGCCGGAGGAACTAGGAAGCGCCGGAGCGGGGGCGAGCGAAAGAGGGAGAGCCGGAGAGCGGGAGCGCCTGCCGAGTGCCGCCGGAGGTTAGGTGAGAAGAGCTGGAGGAAGCCAGGCGCAGTCTGCAGAGCCTCTTCTTTCAGTCTTCTTCTCTTCTCTGTTCTGTCGCCTAAGGTTAGAAATTTAGAATTAACTTAGGATTTAGGAATTAGAAATTAGGGAAAAAAAACTGATTTAAACGGGTCACGGGCCGGGTACGGGTCATTATCCTAAACCCGTATCCGGTCCGGCCTCAACGGGTCATTAAGGGGTTGACCCGTAATGACCCGTTGGTGTGATTAGGGTCACCCGTACCCGACCCGTGAACGGGTCGTTTGCGGGTCACGGGTAAATTTGACAGCCCTAAACAGGCACCCTCCTATTCCGGCGAGTGTGAGCTAATGATGGGCGCCGTAATTGGTAGCCCATAATATGTATAGTTTACATAAGGAAATTAGGTACATGTCACATTAGGGTAATTGGGCTAGACCCAAATCCCAATTGACATGAGAGGCCCAAAATTGGGCCTCCCTATGCATTGTGGCCGGCCGAAACTTGGAGTGGGCAAAGTGGACTTTTGTCAACTTTGCTCCTCCTATAAATACACGGTTAATCACTATTTCCTCATTATAGTGTTTTAGAGAGAAAAACCCTCCACCCCACACAAGGGTTTCGGCCGAACCACTCCCACCAAAGGGTGTGCCAATTTGCTTTCTAGCAAACACTCTAGAGATCTGTCCCCTTGCCAAGAATCGATCAGAGGCTTTGCTGTGGAGAATATATTACGTAGGGCTTCCTTAACCAGAACCTCTACGGGTGCCGACCGGAGGATCGTGAACTCTCTGCAGAAGGATCTTGGGGCTACTGACATTGTTTGAGGTATGTGCGAATCTTCCACTGCGTAATTTCGATTACTAGCATGTACTACGTTTTAATGTCCGTAGTGATTACTCCTAGTAATCTAACATGATATTCAATAATAATTAAATTGGAAAATTAAGTCAATTGAGTACCGAAAGGGCGCAATTTAATTTAATATTTTTTTTTTAAATTCGTAATAGAACCCCAAATTCGAATTTCTTATCGTAGACCAATTTTATACCTAGGCGTTTAATTCGTTATTCACTTAGGTAATTTAGGATTCTAGTTAGCCTTAATTAACTAGTGGCGGCTCTTTTCAAATTCACGTTTTCTAAACGTAATCGCCTAAGGTCAGATTTTTGATCTGACAACTACAAAAAGTCATTTCATACCACTATTACTCTAAGACCACCAGTTTATAAGTTTCCGTCGCCGACTAACAAATCTCGTCGGCCTAAAATCATTGTTGTCCAAAATTACCGTCGCCGACCGAAAATCGTCACCGACCGAAAATCGTCGTCGGTCGAAAATCGTCGCCGACTGAGAATCGTCGTCGCCCGACATAGTCACCAACCGAAAATCGTCGCCGACCAAAAAATCGTCGTTGGCCGAGGTCCACTCGTTGTCCAACCGGTTCGCCAAAAACCGACGAGTTCGCTAAAAACCGGAAGGTTAGACCGAATTTGCTTACGTGTCGATCTTTTAGGTAATCAGACCGTCTAGCTGTCTAGTTCCCGGTCTAATCCAGTAAGACCGCCGGTCCGGTTTTGATAACACTGCTCTCACCTGTTTTTTTTTTTTTTTTTTTTTTTCCAACGCTCTGAAGTCAACCTGTTGAATATATATTATTTTACCGTCAATAATAATTTTTTTTTTTTTTTATAATTCTCCGGTACCTCTGCGCTGCCGCCAATTTCCTTCTCTACCCTAACTAGAACTAGGAGGCCCTCCCTCCCTCCACCAAAGCTTCTTGTCGGCGCCTTCTTCAACAATTGTCGGGCAAAAGATTACACTACTCCGGTAAGATTCCAGGAGAATTTGTTAACAACTTTCAGAGCCATCTCTGCTGGTTGGCCGAGCTAGGAGTTGGGTCTTCTGCTAGAATATTCCTCCAGCGAATCCAAGCAACAGATACATGGACAAGATGAAGATTGAAGAGGTTCAGTCGACTACGAAGAAACAAAGAATAGCTACTCACACTCATATTAAAGGACTCGGCCTCGACGTAACTCCCTCACCTCCCCTCCTCTCCTTAGATGTTTTAATTTCCAGGGAATTTAGAGTTTTTGCTCCTTTTAGTGAATGTATGTATCCTTTCTTTTCATTAATCATGTCTCTCTACTGCTTAAAGCATTGGCCGGCCGTTCAAGCTGAATTCAGAGTTGGCTATTGTCTGAACAAGAGTTGAGAAAAAATAAAGCAGAGTTAGATAAATGTGCTTCTTAGTTCCTTTGTTTGCTAAAATTCTCTTGTAGACAACTGGAAAGGCACTACCTTTGGCTTCTGGATTTGTGGGTCAGGCAGAGTCAAGAGAAGCTTCCGGTCTTGTAGTCGATATGATTCGGCAGAAAAAGATGGCTGGTAGGGCGCTGCTGCTTGCGGGCCCTCCTGGTACTGGAAAGACGGCGCTAGCACTTGGAATTTCTCAGGACCTGGGGAGCAAGGTGCCACTTCATAATGATTTCTTCTGTTAATAGAGAAGCTTCTACTCTTTGTTTGTTATGTATGCAAATGCCATAATTTTGCCAGTGAGCCTGATGTAGTTGTTATATGTAGTAGATAGAATCAATTGTGTATTTCCACTCCCTTGCCAGGTCCCATTTTGCCCCATGGTTGGATCAGAAGTATATTCCTCTGAAGTAAAGAAAACTGAGGTTTTGATGGAAAATTTTCGGAGGGCTATTGGTCTACGTATAAAGGAAAACAAAGAGGTCTATGAAGGAGAGGCAAGTAATTTGATTGAGCACAGCTTTACAATTATGTGTTCAGCAGCTTATATGGTTTTTTCTTTCAGGTTACTGAACTTTCCCCTGAAGAAACTGAGAGCGTGACTGGTGGCTATGGTAAAAGCATTAGCCATGTTATCATTGGGTTAAAAACAGTCAAAGGAACCAAGCAATTGAAATTGGACCCAACCATTTATGATGCGTTGATCAAGGAGAAGGTATTTTTCATTTGCCTTCAGCTCAGGAGTAGGATTCTTCAACCATTGTTTTCTTCTTTTTTTATGGAGTGGACATTTTAGCTCTTTGTTGCTTGCTTGCCTTCTCGTTCTCTTGTGACATACCAAAGCTACTCGTAGTTTTATATACTAATAATAATAAGAAAATCATGATCGCTGTTACTTGCAGGTTGCTGTTGGGGATGTTATATACATTGAAGCAAATAGCGGTGCAGTTAAGAGGGTTGGTAGAAGTGATGCGTTTGCTACAGAATTTGATCTTGAAGCAGAAGAGTATGTTCCACTTCCTAAAGGAGAGGTTCACAAGAAGAAGGAGATTGTTCAGGTTAGTTCTCTCTGATGTATGTAGGGGTGAGCTCGGGCCGGGACGGGCGGGCTTTTACCTGAGCCCGAGCCCGAAATTTTCGGGACACTAATTTTTAGCCCGAGCCCGAGCCCGAAAACGAGGAAAATGGCCCGCCCGAGCCGGGACTTCGGGACTCGGGCTCGGGCTAGCCCGAATTTTAACAAAAAATCTGAAAAAAAAAAAAAAATTCAAACATGGAGGAAGATGGTTAGATACTAGTAACTAGTACCCACTAGATAGTTAGATAAGATGGCAACTAACTAGATAGTTAGATACTAACTATAGTTAGTGCGGAATATATATAATTATATATATTTATATAGTATTAAAAAAAATTCGGGATGGGCTCGGGCTTTTCGGGATTTTGGCACAAAAGCCCGAGCCCGAATTGAAAATAAAAGTCCCGCCCGCTCGGGCTCGGGTCTATTCGGGACCGGGTTTTTCGGAACGGGCTCGGGACGGGTTTTTCGGGCTTTCGGGCTTTCGGGTTTTCCTGCTCAGCCCTAGATGTATGCCACCAAGGGGTGGCTTAATAAACAGTCCAAATAAGTTTGGTATATCAATTTAAATATATTATGTCTTTAGGATGTAACACTACATGATCTGGACGCGGCAAATGCTCGGCCTCAAGGTGGACAGGACATACTATCTTTGATGGGTCAAATGATGAAGCCAAGAAAGACTGAAATCACTGACAAGTTAAGACAGGAAATTAATAAGGTGCATACTGAGAGCTTCTTGGAAGATTTATGTAGTGATCAGCATTCCCAATATGTTTGTTGGCTGAAAGCATTACTCTTCTTACACTGTATCTGCACAAAAAAATTTCTTGCTGATTACAGGTTGTGAACCGTTATATTGATGAAGGTGTTGCCGAATTGGTACCAGGTGTCTTGTTCATCGATGAGGTTCTTCTCTTCTATTTTCCTAAGCCTTTTGCTTGATGCACTGTTGCTTAACTAATTGTCTCAAAATTTTCCTTATTTTTGAACTCTGCAGGTGCATATGCTCGATATGGAGTGCTTTTCATACCTGAATCGAGCATTAGAGAGCTCACTATCTCCAATTGTGATATTTGCCACAAACAGGGGTATATGTGATGTCAGGTAATATTTTTCTATCAGATGATAGATGTTGACTTTGCAAATACGAAATGTCAGTCAGTTTATCTTGGTATAGACCTTAGAACGTGATTGTTGTTGCAGAGGAACAGATATGGCGAGCCCACATGGCATACCTGTCGACTTGCTGGATAGGTTGGTCATCATTCGCACACAAATATATGGTCCTGCAGAGATGATACAGGTTGGTTGGTCACAAGTGTTTAACTAGTTTGCGAATATTGTTTTTCACCCCTCAATTTTACAGCTCAGATTACATTTATGACTTGTATCTTCTTTATCTTCTGCCTTGTATGATGAACAGATTATAGCCATACGTGCTCAGGTGGAGGAATTGGTCGTGGATGAAGAGAGTTTGGCATATCTAGGTGAAATTGGACAGAGAACATCACTAAGGTAATTGCTATAACAGAGAAGCATCTGCAGAAGGCTGAATTAACCCTAGGGCTAGGTACGGCTAGGTCAATTGGGACCCAATTGGGGCTAGGTCCCAATTGACCTAGCCATAGGCTTGGTCCAACTTGGGTCCGGGTTGGCTGGGTTCGGCGATCCCGACCCAGGGTCGGACCTAGGTCTAGACTAGGTCAATTGGGTTCGATTGGTTCAATTGAGTTCGATTTTGAAGTTTTAGGACTAAATTAAAAAAAAAAAAGTTAGAAATATATTTGAGGGACTAAATTGAACAAAATTAAAAGTTTAGGGTCGATAAGATGTTGCACATTGTCATTTAACGGCCTAAACTAACGAATGTACCAAAAGCTATATTTTTCAAACGTTTGGTACCAATAGTATACAAAACCAAACATGCAGTACCAAATCTAAAAGCCACGTTCGGTCAAATATGTAGTGTGAAAAGTACCTTTTAACTCTTGTATATAGAACATGGATATTATGAATGATGGTTTACGATGCACGTTATTATTGTGTATCAGACATGCAGTTCAGCTGCTATCACCAGCTAGCGTTGTGGCCAAGATGAATGGTCGAGAAACTATCTGCAAGGTAAATATTATATTCCTGACCCACCCACCCTTGTATTCATTCCCAGTTTTATAAATAATAAATAAATATATAACATAATAGGAAATTATGTATGTACATACATATAGGAGGGCTCCATTCCATTCCATTTGATAAGAAAGTTGACATTTTGGCTTTTGCGATGATGATGTAGGCGGATCTTGGGGAAGTGACTTCCCTGTATCTTGATGCCAAGTCATCTTGCAAGCTGCTTCAGGAGCAGGAAGGGAAGTATATTACATAAAAATAGATGTAATGCTGCTGCTTCTTTTTCTTTTATTATCCTCTTGGGAGTAGAATTATGAGGGGTTGTGTTCTTCTTTGCTGTAGTTTGTGCATGAGACAGGAAAGGAAAGAAGCTCTTGCTTGGCTTATTTATTTAGACTGCAGAATGGAAATCTTCTTGTAAAGGAGGAGGATTCTAATTCTTCTTGTCATGAATGGAATGGTAACACATCATGTTAAATAAATATGAGCTAATGTTTTGTTTTAAAAAAGATTTCTGATGGAAGGAAGGAAGACTCTTCTTCTGATGAAAATGAAAGTGATACTACTAAGTACCTGTCGTTATCTCCATTTCATTGTCTTGTAGATAGTGGGTACATATTGAACAGAGACATCATTGGTGGGTGTATGACATACATGTTAAACCGCAATACGGAAAGAAAATACGGGTAGCAGATGAAGGAAGTATTTAATTGTGATAGCTTGTGAATGGTTTTCATGTCAGCTGCATCCTTGAGGGAACCATTGTCCCACCAGTTGAACAAAAAATTGTCAACTACTAACCTAAACCATGGTGACAGCTTCACCCCTGCATCAGCCTTTCTCAGCAGCTCCTTCAGCTCATCCCTCTTCATGTACTTCACCCCCACAACTTCATCAGGGTTCAGATCAACATTTACTTCTCTGATGATGAATATCAGGTAATCAACTACATCCAAAACCAACATCACTTCACTACCTTGTGTATTGTATTTACAGAACTGACTTTTTTATATAAACATTATAAGTCAGTCAGTCAGACAATGCATTCAATATCTTACGTTCGTGTTCTCCCCACTTGCCATCAGAAGGTGCCTTGTAAAGAATGCGACTGAGTGGTATGAATTGGTATCAACATCCAATAACTTCCTTTGCGCAGCATTCCTCACCCCTGATCAATTCAAATCATCATAACCAAACTAAGCAACAACTTTCTGATTGAGGGGACAGAATATTCATCTTTTTACCCAGGCAATTCTCATCAACAAGCTCGGATTCCCGGTACAACGGATGGCTGCAGCATGTGTTTGTCCACACAAGGGGAAATGTCACCTTTGTAGCAGACCTTTGCTGCTCAACAAACGGTTTTTACTTGTTAGATAGATTCACAGCAAACTGTTTGTTAGACGAGAAATGTTTGAGACATTCCCAGTCTAACTAACTCTCGACTGTCTTGGCCAAAAAAAAAAAAAAAACTCTCGACTGTCAACCTAGTCTAGAAAGCAGCAATCTTTACCAGTTTCTCTGACACTTGAATCACAACTTGTTTAGAGGCAGTACCATACCTGAAGTAGTAGCTCGTATTTGGAGTTGAACAAGAATACACTGAAAGCTCTATGCAACAGATTTTCAGATTCTATATTTTCCATCAAGTGACATGCAGTGGCAGATTTATAGGAACATCAATTGAAATGGATAAGCTAGGCAAATATATAAATATATGATATTGTTATACGCACAGTTATATTTGGATTCATGACCAACAACTTTATCATTCTCATCAACTAGGATGCATCTGCACAAGTAAGTATGAAAAGGTCATAACTTGAGTAAAGAAGAATGGATAAAAATTACATGTGCTTGCTTTCAAATTCAACCAACTAAGGCAACCAGCATGAGATGATAACGGAATTTGCAAATATAGAAGAATCATTCATTCAATTCAATCAGAATTGTTAGGCAGCCGGAAACCTAAAAATGTCGCGTGAATCACAATATAGATAGATAGATAGATACAAAAAGACAGGCAAATGAGAGAAGTTAGTTAGAAAGAAGCATACTCGTCCTCGAACATAAGGCGCCTCTGGACGGCATCCATGCCGGCATCAACAGCCTCACCAGTGGTTGTGGCCGAGTTTTTGACTAATATAGGCTTGTATGAACAACCAAATACAAATATAGACTAGATAAATAATTATTTACCAATATAAGCCTAACGGAGATGTCACATCTCGGTTAGGATTTTTAAATCTTAACCGAGATGTGACATCTCGATTAAGAATAAAAAAAAAAAAAAAAACTTTTCCTTTGGTCAGGGGCTGTCAGCATGCTGTCATGTGCATGCTGACAGCGTGACCAGATGCTTCAAAGCATCTGGTCCGGTCCGGTCCTGACCAGATACTTGAAAAAGTATTTGGTCCGGACCGGTATTTGTTGGGGACTCGGCGAAGCAAAAATTATAATTTTTTTTATTTACGATAATATTTTTTAAAACTATACATATAGTTGAGAAACATATTTTAAAATTATGCATGAATATTCAATTTTTTATCATCCGAGATGTGACATCTCGGTTAGGCTTATATTGGTAAATAATTATTTATCTAGTCTATATTTGTATTTGGTTGTTCATACAAGCATATATTAGTCAAAAACTCGGTGGTGGCCTGCAATGAAAAAGGGAGATTGGTGGAGAAGCGTCGCGTACGTAAAATGGGTGAGACGAAGCGGAGCGGAAGGTGAACGCGGTAAGGAGGAGAAGATAAAAGAGGAAGCGTAACGAGGCGGCTGGCGGTGAAATTAAGCATGAAATTGGAAGGAGCAATTGCAGAACAGAATCAATCTTCTACTTCAATTGTCCCAGCATCTATCTGTCTTCCATCGCCTCCGACCAACATCTCTTTTCTAGTTATACTTATAGTATTATTATTATTATTAGTAAATAAATAAATAAATAAATTCATATTTATTTTTAAAGAAAGAAAGCTGGGCTTGCTCAGAAAATGAATAAATGGCGTCACATGCCATGCCGTCCGGACGCCGGTGGTGAATTTCTCTTTTTGCCATCGCCTCCTTTGCATTAGGCATCCAATAAATAAAGTTAGGAAAAGGTGGCCGGGTCGTTGTTGATTATTTAGGTTGGAAAAATATTAATGACATTACAATTTTTAAATGAGAAGTTGTTAGTTTTTAGTGTTCTTAGTCAGCATAGTCTCAACTTCGTCTACATTCGTTAAATCTGACGTATTGTTGGTCTGTAACGACTTCATTAATATGAACGTTTCATTTTATTTAGGGTTAATAACTAAAAAACTGTCCAAGGTTTACCCTATGTTAAAATTAAGTGTCTGAAGTTTCAAATGTTAAAGTATAGTGTCCAAGGTTTCAAATTTGTTAAAATGTGGTGTCTCGGTGTGATTACTTTAGAGAAGTCAATTCCGACGAAACCGACAGTCAAATTCGAGCTCACATACACACTCATTTCTCGTCATCTTGCCGGGACCGTCACTAAGAAGCCGGCCACATCCGTGCAAGTAAATCTCGCTCCGCTGTCGTTTGAAAATCGCTCAACACCACTCTGATAGAAACTTTTTTTTTTTATGTTCAACTTTTGGGTGAAATTTGACGATTTTGGGAAAAGTAAAGAGTGACGGATTATAACTGAGAGAGTGGGCTGATGAAAATGATTGAATAGACATGAAAAGACGCGCATAAACACCAAATTTCTACAAAAGTGAAACTTGGGACAGTCCATTTTAACATTTCAAACTTCAGACACCTAATTTTAACATAGGATAAATATTGGACAGTTTTTTCAGTTATTAACCATTTTATTTATTCGGTGTCATTAACACATGTTCTAATCCTTCTATAAATAGAGAAGTCATATTCTCTATTATATGAAGTTACTTGAATAATATTCTTTCTCTTTTGACGACCGTCAGCTTTTTAGGCCGTGTTCGACCGCAAGTAGGGCTGTAAACGAGCCGAATCGAGCCGATTATCTGGCAAGCTCTACTCATCTCGACTCATTTTACTCGAGCTTGACCGAGACTAAATTTTTCAAGATTGAGCTCGATTCGGTGGCATACTCGACGAGTTCGAGTTCGGCTCGACTCGATAAGTTTAAAAATGTTCAATTAAATCATAAATGGTACACCTTAGCTCCAAGTCATTAGGAATTTGGCTCGAGCTTGAGCTCGAACTCAATTTGAATTGAATATACATATATAAACTCGAACTCGTCTAATAGGCGCAACAAAAAAAGCTCGAATTGGTTGCGAGCCTCTAGAGTCGAGTACCACTAAACTCGTACTCGACTCAGCTTTAGAAAAAGCTTGACCCGACTCGAAATTTAGTGAGTCGAATTCGATATCGACCGAGCCGATCTCGAGTAGCTTGATTCGTTTACACCCTTAACCGCAAGTCCTGTTATGGTGGAGTTTATGCAATGTTTTGTTCGACTGACGGATGCTTCGTTCTAGTTAGACACTAGAAAGTCGTTTTATCATAGAAGACATTCACTCATTGTTATCATCTAGCACAACCGATGAGTCGGTGAGGGGGCGGAATTCTCTTAACGACCGTGAACAGCACGGGACTCGGCTAAAATTCATTTGTTCATTTGATTCATAAAATTTCCTTTAAAATTCTCCTTTTATGTGCAATGTTTTCCAACAACTGATTCAAGAAGAAGTCAAGAGGATATTTTCGTGGAATTTTGTATTTTCACATATATCTTTGTATTTTTAATTATCTTTTGATCAAATAATTTTAATTAATTCAAAGGTTAAATACGGTATCTACGTTTGTACCATGTGATCGCATGGTTTTTTTTCTTATTTGACATGATTAAATTGTTACATATGTTTCAGAATGTGATTGAATGGTTCAAAATTATATTGTTTAGTTATTTATTTTTGACCTAATGTGATTAAATAGTAATAAATTGACAATTTTACCCTCACTTTCAAATAATTCAACTGTTAGTTATCATGTTTTTCATCAAATTTATTTTTTAAAAAATCTCCGATCGAACTTTGCTAGGTTCTATAAACCCAATAGAACTACATTTTTTTTAATTAGGGTTAAGAACCTATGAAAGGTCTGAACTATCACCCATGTTAATGGGAGAGGTCTGAAATTTAAAAAGTTAATAACGGAGGTCTGAAATTTCAGTTTTGTTGATAACAGCGGTCTCCGTTAGTTTTTTCCGTTAAAACTAACGGAAGTTGGTCACATGCTTGGCATGTGACCGGAAATAAAATAAATTTCCAAAAATACCCTTCTATCAAGTGTGCCCCTCACATGCTTGAAGTGAAAAGACCAAAATGCCCTTAAAGCCACCACGGCTCCACGAACCGTACTCGGCGACCACCAACCGTACTCCAGCGACCACCACCATACTCCGGCGACCACCACCAAGGCTCCGATTGGGCCCAAATTGGAGCCACCGGCCCCGATTGGGCTCCGATCGGAGCCAAAAAGCTTCGATCGGAGCTCTGTGGCTCTGACCTGCTTCGGGTTGATCACACGGCAGTATTATTAAAGTGTCGTGGTTGGAACCAACACCAACTTCACGTTCACTATAACCTTGGTAAACACTGCCAGGCCGGTATTGACCATTTATGTCGAATACCTCGGGAAAAAACCAGGTATGACGACAACGTAACATGGATACCTGGGAATTAAAATCAGGTCTGATGACTTTATAAAGCGGCGCAGTAGACTTATGTGATGCGACTGCTACATGACTCAGGAGCTAACTCTAAGGAGACATTTGAATATCATTATGTCCAGCTTACTATGTAGCAGTGACTTACCACGGATATCATGTCATAGTAACATCTGACTAGGCCGATGAAGAGGCAGGTCGCTATAGCGAACATTAGCACGTTTAAAAACGCACCAAGCTTTGCAAGTAAGGTCTTGCCATAACTTAAGCTTGAAGCCATTAAGTAATAAATACTGCATCGCGGCATAGCCGATCATGTCGCGGCCAATACTTCGGAAAATCCAAGTAATGGTCATACAATGAAAAAACGCATTCAAAATTTGCAAGTAGCGTCTTGCATCAACGCCAAATCTTGGACCTCCAAGCGGCGGAAAAACGCATTTGCAAGTAGCACCTTGTCAAAACGCTATCTCGAGGCATCGAGTAAGCGGATTAAAACGTACCAAATCAAGCAAGTAACGTCTTGCCATAACGTCACATCTTGGAATACCAAGCGACGGAAAATGCACTAACTTTTGTAGTGCCATGATAGGATCGCGAGTTGCGTCTCGCCACAACGCTTTCTCAAGGCATTGGGTAAGCGCCTTAAAACGTACCAAATCAAGCAAGTAACGCCTTGCCTCAACGCTACCTTGAGTCATCAAGTGGGCGGTAAAGTGAATATTGCGAGTTGCGTCTTGCTCCAACGCTATATCAAGGCATTGAGTAAGCGGCTTAAAACGTACCAAATCATGCACAACGTCTTGCCCTAACACTAACACGAGGCGTCGGGTAAGTGGATAAAATGCGCCAAACCAACAAGTAGCGTCTTGTTCATAACGTTATCTCGAGGCATCGGATATGCAGTCACAAAACGTGTCAACACAGCGCAAGTAGCTTCTTGCCAACAACACTACGTCGAGGCATCAACTAGTGGATGATCGTCATGTACCACTTACGATGAACAATTTCAAACAATGCCATGCCTTGGTAAGATCCAAGAGGGGCACATACAGGTCTAGCACCTACATACCATTGACGATGAATGTAATGAACGCCAAGACCGGCATACAACCGGAAAGGCATACATGACAACGCCTCATGTAAAAGAGGAATGAATGACAAGTCTATGACACATACATGTTATCAAGCCAAGTCCGGCATACAACCGGCACGGCATCAACAACCTCAAATATAGGAGGATATGACAACTTGTGCAAACACACACAACCAAGCAACCATGACCCAAAGAAATTGGACAATCATGACAACAAGGGTATGAAATACTACTCACATTCATATAGTCATAATGCATATATATGTTTCAAACAGGTCCAAAAATACGTTTTTCTACACAAAGAACACGTCAAGCATGATGACACGAAAACAACTATCCACAATCATGATAGACAAGTAGAGATAATCAGTCGGAGGTGGCATCATCACCACCGTCACCCCGAGTCGAGGGACCGGCGCCGGCATCATCACCTAAGGGGCAGAATCCTCACTGAATATCCTTGACACATAAGCCGAAGCAAAACCAGCAAAGTCACCTAGCTGATTGAAGTCAAAAAGCGGCTCAATGTCATAATTCTGCGAATCAAGCTTCATACCAAAATCATGAATGATTTCGTCACACTTCTTCTTGGCATCCTCCTCAAACTCAGGAGACGCCTTGTACTGAGCAACATCACGGCGGGCAGACACATCAGAGCCCTTTGAAGAGCCTTAGCTAGATGGGCTCGCGATGCTTTATCCCCATCCTCTTTCTCGTTGCGAAGTCAAGCGACTTCGTCTTCAAGGGAGGCAATGCAACCCTGGTAGACAACTTCAGATGAGTCAAAACTAGAAGTCTTCTCACGCATCACGCACATCTTCTCATCCGCCTCCTTTAGCTTAGACTTCAGGAGGTCGAAAGTCTCAGTCAATTGCACCACGGAGGATGCTAGGTTCACCACATCTCCGAATACCTGAAAGCAACAAACATGAATTAAAGCAATATACATACAACAAATGAAGAGTTAAGCAGAAGAATACTTACGGGGGCACATCGCGATAGAGTATTTCGTGCAAGCTCAAGCCCAGACGAAGCAGAGTCAGGGACTGGCCTCCGATCAGTAGGGGGCACGAACGCATTGATCATATGAACCCCAAACTCAGGGGTCGTCTGGGTCGACCAACGATCAAACTGATAACTACCTGTAGAGGAAAATGGCACTCACAAGGGACCAGAGACATCGCACTGAGGGGGACAGACAAAGTCCTCTCGAGAGAGAATATGAAGCCGCATGCGACCTACATAACAACAAGTAAGCAATATGCAATATGAAGAAAGTCAAAATAAAAGACACACACCTCTCAGGCTCAGTAGAGGATCCAAAGCAGAAATATCAAATAAGACATCAGCATTCGATGTCATCTCCTGGACGATGACATGGGCTTTGGCCTTGTTAACGATAGGAATAGGTTCAACGAAATCCTTCTCTTTGTCGCAAGAAAGAGTCGGAGGAATATCCTCAAGCTCAATAACCTTCCTCTTCTGAGTAGAGGAATCCTTCGAGCCGCCAATCTCAGGGATAAAATTCTTCGGCCTCGAAGATATAACAGCATTGTCAGTAGTGACAGACTTGTCAATAGGGGCGGCAGACCCTGAAATGACAACGAAGATAAGATAAGAGAAATTATAGCATGAAGAATATAACAATGATAACAATCATACATACATACCTGAGGTGATAGCAGCTTTGGGAGACTTAAAAGATTTGTGAACCTTAGGAGCAGGAGGAGAGGGAGCAACGCCTTCATCCCGGGCAAGACCCCACAAATCCTCTGACCTTCGACGCCACTCCGGGAAGATCCACCCTGCAACCGTGGGGTTCTGTCAGAAAACAACCCTACAAGAAGAAAAACAATAAGACATAAAGAATAATAAAAGAATATCATACCAAGGGAGAAGCCACTATCATACCGGCTTCACATAGCACCTGCTCTAAAAACAGTCGTACAGGCTCATAACTCCTATCGCGATGAGCAGCATATATGGCTCGAATAGTAGAGCAATCAGAGGATGACAAATCTGAAGGAGTGGGAACATCGTCCTTAACACCACATAGGGTGACGGGCCAGGTAACCAGATGATCCTTAACGAAGAGATAGTGCGTCTTCCAGTGAGACTTCGATCGGTCAACGGTCATGACAAATCTGAACTTCAAGTCCCAAACAGCTTCTACACCCTTCGAGGAAAAAGCAGGGTACTGGACAACGAGTCCATACATAGCATTCAGATCCTGATACTGAATCCGGTAAAAGCATCGAAAAAGAGTAAGAGAATACGTCTAGCCTGACGAAGGCATAATACCCGGAAACCAACCCAATAGTGAATAACATTGGGGGAAAAGTCCAAGGGTAAAATCCCATAGTATAGACACAACTCAAGAAGAGCCGGACAAAATGGAAAACGCGAGCCGCTGCGCACTTGTGCGGTGTAAAGGGTCGAAAGACCAGCTAGGGGTAGGGGTGGCAATTTCTAACACGACACGAAGACACGATCTGTAACGGATCTGCTTTTTTTCATGTCCTGATCAACACGAAAATTTGTACCATGTCTGATATATCTGTTACACGACTAGACACATTTTTAGGCATGTCCGTGTAGATCTAATCTGTAGGTCCAACGATAGACACGCATCGACACGACTTATCTGAAACTTAATATTTATTTATAAATATCAGTAATTGTAAAACATTGCAACTATGATGCAGCGTGATGGGGGATAGACGCGTAGAAATGAAAATAATAACGAAATCAGACACATGGTTTGAGGAAATAACCGAAAACAACGACAATTAATCGAAAATTAAAAAAAATGAAATAACATTAAAATAAGATTTTAAGCCTCAAAACAATGGGATTTGACCAAAAAGCAGCATAGCACACGAAATAGTCGTGAATTTTGATCTAAACGCCGTTTCTGCCCGAAAACCCTAGTCAACCTTCAGATAGCGATCAAAGAGGAAGATGGCATCACCCGTATCATTCAAACCAGCAAGGGTAAGAATATAAGCATAATCCTTCAGCCAAAGCTGATTCCCGATAAACTTACGACACTCATGATCCACCTCCAACTCGGGCGCCACCTCCACCACCGTCGCTTCGACGTACTCATCATCAACAAACTCCTCAACTAGCTCGTCTGGCCGAAAATATTCGTCAGAAGCATATCTCTCAAAAAACCTCGGGTCGAGAGCTGACTCTGCATACGACTCAGAATCATATGACTCTCCTAAGGCCATCAAGTCCTTAGGCTCAGAACTCGAGATGGGTAATAGCCCAGATACTGACTCAGACTCAACGAAGTCCTCCCAATCCTCATCTGAGTCCGACACAACATAATAATGAGCAGGAAAATCAGGAAGCCTACTATTTCGAGAATGAGAAGACTTACGCATCGTAACAATATATAAAGAAAGACGAGTGTGATCCCAAATCCACGCCTAAGTGAGAAGCAGCGGAGAACTAGTAGGCGTAATCGGTTTTCATTTCATTCGGGAAAATCCATTTTTTTTTTTTCTAAACAATGTCTTTGTCATTTGATCCAGACTGATAACTCTCAGATGGACCTTGCAACAACGCTTCGCTAATCCTCTGATTAGTCATTCTCAAATCTTGTTTGTTTGCAACATGAATAAGAAGAGTTATTAATATTCTAACGATTCAGCGTCTCATGCACGATAAGTGACTATTCCGCTTACTTCGGGGGCAACTCAACGTACGCGCACATGAAGGCGCGATATTCATAAAGGATGACAACCTACGTCGACACCTATGTCAGCACCTACGTCGACACCTATGTCGACACCTACGTCGACACCTACGTCGACACCAACGTCGGCACCTACGTCAGTACCTACGTCGACATCAACGTCGACACCTACGTCGACACCAACGCCGAAACCTAAGTCAGTACCTACGTCGACACCCACTTCGACACCAACGTCGAAACCTACGTTGGCATCAACGTCGACACCTATGTCAATGCCTACGTCGACATCAACGTCGAAACCTACGTCGACATCAACGTCGACACCTACGTTGACATCAACGTCAACACCTACGTCGACATCAATGTCAACACCAACGTCGACATCAACGTCGACACCTACGTCGACATCAACGTCGACACCTACGTCGACATCAACATCGACACCTATGTCGCATTAACGTCGACATCTACATCGGCATCAACGACAACACCCTATGACAATAGCAAGTCTACTACGGGGGCAACATGATATTGTACCAATGATGATGACCATGACAATGTGAAGGGTAACCCCCTAAGCATATGATGATCACTTAGCCTACTTCGCGGCCACTACGACACCTATGGTGTAGTGCTTAAAGGAAACGCGGGGCGACACCCCATGTCCTGAATGATGATACATGATGAGTGACAAGGGTATCCCCTTAAGGTCAACTTACTATGGCAAGGAAAACATAGCCACCGACATTGTCGACGCGAGATCAACAACTCACGTCTAAGGTACATATAAGCTAACTACGAGGGAAAATCATTACACGTCTATATTATCAATTGCAGGTCACATTTAAGATGACTGTTATGAATGAAAACCCGGACAGAAGCAATAACATCCTCACTCGGTTAAAAATCAAAATTTTCGGTAAAAGTCGAATTTTTTTCAAAATCAGAGTAAAGGTAACCCCTTTCCTATTACATGCAAATGTTCAGTTATTTTAACATGACAATAAATTGCAAGTATTTTCCTAGTCTATGACTGAAAATAGGACACGAAAAGGAAAACATCGGACCTTCAAAATCGGAACCTAGCAAGGAACCAATTCAGCCAAGCCGGTTCAAAATATACCGGTACAGATAAAACCGGTTCAGCAAAACCGGTCCAGACCGGCGGAAACAACCCCGCCACGAAATGCTCGCCGCGCCGCCGCCGGAGTTGCCCTTCGTCGTTGGCCAACTCACCACCGGGTACGCCTTGACTGTGCAACACTATCCCGGCCAACACAGGCCCCGATTAGGGCCCTTCCGTGTTCGAATTAAGCGCCGAATATCCTTGCCGCCGCAAATCGGACCAAATCCGCCGAGATTCACCGGAGAACCCCCACGAGCTCGCCGCGCCGTGTTCCGGAAGTCCACCTCGCCTCGTCTGGTCGAAGAACCACGACGAGAAAGCCGTGCCACGAGTTGGAGCTCTGCTCGTCCCGCCGTCGCGCTGGAATCCCGCCGGAATTGCAAACCACCACCGGACCGTACCGCTGAGTCCGGTTCAGTTCAAAATTCGAACCACCTAACCAAACCAAGACCGAATTGACACCAAACCTGGACCAAGGTAATTTTTAATGGCCAAGCAAGGTACAAGAACAGTTTTTTTTCAGATTTGAGACAATGGTGGCTATGGTGGTGGTGAAAGGTAAAGACCCTTATATAAAGGTATTACCCTAGGGTTAAAAGGATGACACAATCACAACCCTCCATTTCAAAATTGCATGATCTAATGGTCACTAGAAAATATGATCATTACTTACATACTTGCCATTACCTTTAGTGATTTTTTACTAAGGAATATAGATATGACACATCCATGTGAATCATAACACCACATTGATAGTGTTTCACAACACTTAGAAATTTTCCACACATTATCATTATCACATCCATATGCATCATTACTAGTGTTGCCTAACACTTAGTATTTTCTCCATTGATTGATATATACACATTGTTCTACATGTCATTGATAGTGTTTCACAACACTTAGAAATTTTTTCACCCATTTCCATGACTACATGCAAACACCTCAACACCTCCATTGACAAACACTTAGAATTTTTTTCATGATTACACACACGACGTTACATGCTAACCTCACAAACATGTGATTCTTTGCCTATGAGTACAAATAATGATATAGGTTAAACATCGCCACCAACACTGACAATCACAAACTTCCTAGCACGGGAGGAATGACCGTCGAACACTGACACCTGCAATGAAAAACTCATGAAAATAGGTAAAAATGAAGCTGAGATACAATCTGGTGTAAATCCTTCTAATAAATAGAGTCAAGTAGATGACCTATGCTTGACTCGGGGGTAAATGATGGAAATACACCCGTCTGGACCTCATCATGGCTCGACATGGTCGCACCGACCCCAAACATGGTAAGGGGCTAAGGCCTTCATTTTCCGCACGCTAGCCCAGTAACACCGGACGGGTCTGTACCACTGGTACCAGACCCGGTCCGTACCATTGGTAGCGTACCAGTCCGGTACCACGACGCCGGACTAGTCCGGTGTCACCGACACCTGACCGGTCCGGCGTCACGAGGCCGACGCGTCCCGCGTCCGGCCTCGAGCCCTTGGGTGACTTACGCCTGGGTCTCCACTTATTTACAAAACTACCTTCAACCTATTTACGGAACTACTCTTTTTACACGGGTCCCACCTAGGGATGGCAACGGGGCGGGTTTTTGCAGCCCCGGACCCGCCCCGCGGGTCGGCCTGGTTGACCTGGCCCCGGCCAACTGGCCCTTCGGGTCGGGTCAACATTCCCGCGGGTCGACCCGCGGGGCCCCGACCCGCCTCGCCATGTGAACAATTTTTTTTTTTTTTTTTTTTTTTTCAATATTAAATACATTTTTTTTTGTCAAAATATTACATTATATATAAATTCAAAACATAAATCTAAGACCAATCAAATATAAACAATAAACACATCAAATTAATTAGAAATTCAAATCCAAACACCAAATTAACAAATCCTAATAATCTAAATATACATCTATTTGTAATTTGGTCCATGTCATTTATGTATGTACTATATTAACCATATTGTTTAGTAAATGTTAGATAA
The DNA here is from genome assembly GCA_036873135.1 of Clarkia xantiana subsp. parviflora. Taxonomy (NCBI): domain Eukaryota; kingdom Viridiplantae; phylum Streptophyta; class Magnoliopsida; order Myrtales; family Onagraceae; genus Clarkia; species Clarkia xantiana. The sequence continues at coordinate 24,050,451 of JAPTYO010000012.1, forward strand.
TATTAACATAAAAAAAAATTATACATATATGCATTTCGGGGCGGGTCTACGGGGCCCCGGGTCTCTAGACCCGGACCCGCCCCGCCCCGACCCGAGCCCGACCCGACCCGGACCCGACCCGTGACCCGCGGGTCGGCGGGTCGGCGGGTCAAAACCGGGTCGGGGCCCCGCGGGTCAGCGGGGCCCCGAGACCCGTTGCCATCCCTAGTCCCACCCGTACAATTCTCAAACTCTATAAATAGGATGAGACATTCTTCATTTTACACAACTTGAATCCTTCAAGCTTTGCATTCTCTCTACTTTATCTCTCTAGAATCCGGCTCTGACTTTAGCATCAGAGAGGGTTCGCCAGAGACATCCCCCTCTGACGCAATCCCTTTTGCAGGTAATCGACGGTTTGGAAAGTGATCGATGGTAACATCAAGAAGACGGGTAACATGAAGAGTATCGGAACTCGACTCGACGCAAGGATGCCTAGTCCGGAACCCCCGACAAGGTTGATCCATCATACCCGAAAGAAAGAAACCATAGAAATATAATTAATTACTGCATGTTGGATCCTTTCCGAGTGGGGAGTCGGATCGTGGTAGTGACGACGGAAGAATGCCTCGGGTTGCTCCTATTTCAGGTCTTCGCACGTGCCGAACTCGTGCGTATCCGTATACCTGCAAGAGGGGCAGTATCGCACACCACGCGGGGGGGGGGGGGGGGGGATGGAATGCGATGAACCCTCTCCGAAACTTAAGTTGGGTATTTTAGAGAGATAAAGTAAGAGAGAGGGCAGAGCTTCCGCTGTCAACTTAGTTTATTATTCCTTTCAAATGAATGATCAAGGCCCCTATTTATAGGAAAACTTGGAATCAAACCGGGTTTTGAACGGTCCGACGTCGGTTCAATGCAAAGTATGAACCGAGCGTAGACGGGAGTAAAGCTGATATCGGGAGGGTTTGCACGTGCGGTGTTTGCGTAGGGGTTTAAACATCATCAATAGGAGGAATCCGGACTGTCCCGAGGTATCACGAGGATCCCGGGGGGTCCATAATAACGGGATAATCCGGACCAGCTCCAGATTGTCTGCAATCCGGATGCGGTGCAAGTCCAGGGTGCGTACGCGCATGCCCCGGACTTTTTAGTACCCGCGGGTGAATAATTCGAAACCGTTTAGTGAGGTTGACGTGTATACGAAGTCCGAATAATATAAAACGAACCCGAATCGGACGTATACACTTCATTTGCCCCCGAGTCAAGTGGTGGCATGGCCCCGTCTTGACTCTATTTTCGATAGAGTATACGTTCGATTTAAGTTCTGGTGTTACCTCGAGATGGACTTACTGTCTGTTGGCGCGTGGGCCCTGCTATTGCGCATCGCTCCTTTTGTTTAAATGGGAGCGGTTATAACTGCCGACATGGATAGTGCAGCAAGTATATGTGTATGACATGTACATATATGACAATCCTAGTCCGTGTATGCGATCATGGACATGAATGCTAACACATATATGATTATTGCATATATACGTACATGAGTCGGTGTATGACGTGCAATATTATGAAATTAACTCATACAAGTATGGTCATGTATATATGCGATAACATGGATAAGAGTATACACATGTCTTGGCCAAAAAAAAAAAAAGTATACACATGTCGGGATTGCAATTGTGAACACATGACATGGACATGTAAACACGTGTGTGTAGATGTATGCGTGTATGCATGGATATGTAAACATGCATAGGTACGCGAGGGTATGTAAACACGTATAAATGTTACGGAATTCTCCAAAAAGAGTTAGAAAAATATGAGGAGAAGTTAGAATTGACCGGATTCAACGACGCCAACCATGGTGGCGATCCGGATGATCGTAAGTCCACCACAGGAGGAGTTATTCTCCTTGCTGATGCCCATTTCATGGACTAGCAAGAAGAAATCATGTGTCGTGCTATCTACGATGGAATCAGAATTCGTTGCCCTCTCCAAAAATGCACAGGAAGCGGTCTAGCTGAAAAGGATTATTACTGCACTACTTGATGGTGATGTCGGGAACAAACCTGTGAAGGTGTACTCCGATAGTCAGGCAGCCATTGCGGCAGTAAAGAATCCAAATTACCATAGTTGGACTAAACACATTGATGTGAAATATAATTATGCTAAATCTATGGTAGAAGATAACATAATCACTTTAGAATACTCGCCCACTGATGACATGGTGGCGGACCCATTAACTAAACAATTATGCAGAGTGATATTTGAAAAGCACATCAAACTGCTTGGATTACGTAGGGTTTAGAAGTGGGCGTGTATCTATGATGAGATTTTGATAAATTGAAAGCTACATTTTTTATTAATGAGAGAATTGCAATTTGAGTTTATGATTCATCGACGTCATAATGATTATTTACATCGGATGGTACGGTCTATAAACTGAGTCGTAGGAGGACGCAATCCTCTACTTAAAAATATGTTGAACGTGGTCCTTGCCTAGTCACACAGGCACGGTCGTCTTGTAGGTGAGGGGGACCTCTGCCGAAGCAAGACCGGCTAAGAACCAGTTGGGAAACTTGGTTATGCAAAACGATCATTTGGTTTTGGAGTAACACGACATGATCTCTGTTCGTCAGTTAACCACATTTTGGGCCAGATGAAAGTCTGCGATAACATCATTGACATATCCCACACCTGACATTGTTTGGGTATGCTATCGACGCGTGCTTCATACTACGCATGCCATGTTCTACCACGGGGTCATGATCAGTTGTCCTAGATAGAATTTTCGCGATTCGGACGGGCGCAAAATTCTTCACCTTGAGCGTGTGATTGTTCTCAGGAGCCTTATGAACAGGCACCCGAAGTATCCTCATGGACTTAGAACTCATATCTATGGTCAGGTTCAATGTTCGCCTCCCGGCGTACGAGCGTAGTGCTGAAGAAAAAGGCCAAGTGACCACGTCCTGGAAACCGGTTGGGTTTGACTAAGGGTATGAACGATGGGGATGGTCAAGTTCACTTGTAATTCACCGACTCTTGTATTCACTAGGTGGCTACCAACCAGATATTAGTTGAAGGTTGTGAATACTTGTACGGATGCCCTGGAGAAGTATTCCTATGTGGAAAACTGGGCAATTGGAGAATTAACAGTTGACCTAGGATACAACGCGATACAAATTGATGTTTTTAACAGGTTGATTTGAGATAGGGAATCAACGTTCCGCGAGCGCTACAACACTCCTAACAGATGAGTAGCACGATGCCCGTCGTATCCGACTGTCGCACGGCAAACCTTGTATGAACTATTCGGAAGCAAGGGCAGGATCAGAAGATTAGAATGTTGATGGGATTTGGACAACAATACATTAACAGGCACCCTCCCATTCCGGCGAGTGGGAGCTGTTAGCATATGGTGAATGGGCGCCTTAATTGGTAGCCCAATAATATGTATAGGTTACCTAAGAAATTGGGTTAATGTCACATTAGGGAAATTGGGCTTGACCCAAATCCCAATTTACGTGAGAGGCCCAAATTGGGCCTCCCTAATATAAGTGGCCGAACCGTACCTGCTACCTAGGGTGTGCCAATTTGCTTAGAGCAAAACACTCCGGAGATCCATCCCTGCCAAGAATCGATCAGATGCTTTGCTGTGGAGTTAATACCACGTAGGGTTTCTTTAACAAGAACCTCTACAGGTTCCGTCCGGTGGATCGTGAACTCCCTCGGCAAGATCCTCGGGAATACGGATAAGGTTTAAGGTATGTGCATATCATCCGTTGCGTAATTCTGATTACAAGCATGTACCTTATTTATGTTTCCGTAGTAATCAACCCCGTAATCCAACATAAATGTGACACGTTTGCACCATTTAATCACATTCTGGAACGTAGGTAACCAAATTATCACGTCAAAACTAAAAGTAAACAATTGATCACACTACGCACACATAAATAACTAAACAATATATTAACCCTAAAAAGTATGGTGCCAACATTTCTTTTGCATCTATCATAAGAAACTAACCTTTGGTAATAACATCTCTTTATTCTCCAATAAAAATGGGTGTTCCTCCAAACTCCAAGGACCATATATCCTTGGATGTTCCTTAAATTTTAAGGAATGTACTATGTATTACGTAACCAATTTTTTATTATAAATTAATTAATTTTATAATAAATGCTAATATCTTATTAGTGGTTATTGAAAAATTTAATAATAAAATATATTTAAGGAATACTGTTAAGTAAAGCGATTGGAGAGCAAATATTGTTTATTTATATCTTAACTTTGCGTATTACTTAAAGTGTAGGTAAATGTCTATGTGGCAAGTTTAAAGAAAATAATTTATGTAAAACCATTGTGGATACTCTTATTGTTGGCATTTGGTGAATGGGCCGCCGCAATAGGAGCCCTTTAATATAAGCCCAACATCCCAAGTAATTGGGTAACGACACATTATGGATTTTGGGCTAGGCCTAATATCCCAATTGACACGAGAGGCCCAAATTGGGCCTCCCCTTTACCTTAGGTGGCCGGCCGAACTAGGGAAATCTCTAAGGTGAGTTTTGCCGACCTCCTCTTATAAATAGAGAGGGTTATGGATTTATTTGGGGTTAATCACTCTTCCTCCTAAGTGTTGTGACAAAAGAAATCCCTCCTCCCTATAGACTAGTTTCGGCCGAACCATAGGAGCAAGGAGGTGCCAAATTGCTTCGAACAATTACCCCAGAGATCCATCTTGCTGATTAATTGAAAAGAGACTTTGCTGTGGAGACCATTCCTTGTAGGCGTTTCCTTAACAAAAATCCTCACAGGAGCCGTCCGGCAGACCGCGAACGCCCGTCACGATCTTGGGTCTACGGAAAGCTTGAAACTGGTATGTGCCCATTTCTACTGTGTAGTTAGTTTACCCGGCATGTACACGTGTTTTAATCCGTAGTAACTATCCCCTAATTACAACATTGGTATCAGAGCCTGAGTTGGGAGATCATGATTTTGATAAAATTGGTGTTCTTGAGTTTTTAGTAATACTGATATTCATGAAACTGAGTGTTTTTGGTAAAACTGGCGTTCATGATTTTCAAGAAAAATGTGACCTTTATCAAAATTGTGAAGGATTATGGTGAATGATTCTACAGAAATTAATAAAGGTACATGCTTGTAAACATATTACACAGCGGAATAAGGAGCACATACCTTTTCGAAATTTACCGTAGTCCTATGATCTTCTAGGGGGAGGTCTTGATCCGCCGGACAGTTCTCGTAAGGCCTCTTGTAAAGGAAGCACTACGCGGATTTTTCTCCACAGCAAAGCCTCTGTCGATTCTTAAATAGGGATGGATCTCCGGATTAAATTGCTCGAAGCAATTTGGCACCTCCTTGGCACTCGTGGTTCGGCCGAAACTATTAGGGATGAGGGAATAGTTTTTGTCTCACCACCAAAGTGATTAGCCTTTTATTAAAACCTAACACTCAATATTTATAAGAGGAGCAAAGTGGACAAAAGTCCACTTTGCCCTCCTAGTGATTTCGGCCGGCCATTAGAGTAAGGGAGGCCCAATTCTGGGTCTCTCATGTCTATTTGGATTTTAGGCCTAGCCCAAAATCCCTAATGTGATATTACCCAATTGTCTTAGGTAACTTACTCATATTAATGGGCTCCTATAAATGGCGGCCCAATCCCCAAATGCTAGCAGTTCCCACTCGTCGGAATGGGATGGTGCTGTTAATATATTGTCGACCAACACATCAACATTTGTTCTTCGATCCAGCCCTGCTTCGGAATAATTCATACGAGGTTTGTCGTGCGATCGGCGGACACGACGCGCATCGTGCTACTCATATGTTAGGAGTATTGTATCCTAGGTCAACTGTTATTCTCCAATTGCCTAGTTTCCACATAGGAACACTTCTCCAAGGCCTCCGTACAAGTATTCACAACCTTTCAACTAATTATTAGGTTGGTGGTCACCTAGTGGATACAAGAGTCGGAGAATTACAGGTGTACATGACCATCCCCTTCACTCATTTCCTCCCGAGCCACTATTGAGGGGGATAAGGCCGCTGCCTCTGCCGCCGCGAGCAACTATCAAAATGAACGGCCAACTAGTAAAAAAATGAACTCAATGCTTGATGAACGCAAAAGCCCCCCCTCTTATGTAAACGTAAATGGTTGTGCAAGTTTAAATGAGAACCAGAGAGATTGGCATGTCAAACTGTTAACGGCCCCGCTGGCATACAGAACGCCGACCAGGATGTCTACTGGGGTGAAGCCATACTCCTTTGTGTATGGCACGGAGCCAGTTCTACCTATAGAATTGGAATGTTCATCCTTATGGTTGTTGGAAGTGGAAAGCAATATAGATCCTCATTGACGAGAATACACTGAGGCACGATTGGCAGATTTACCAGATTAAGAGGTGTTTGGACAAGAAAAGGCCAAAGTCTATGTAGCAAGCTGAGTTGTACCGAAATAGAATGATCCGGGTATACGATCCATTCCCGCATGCAGGTATCGAGAGGCTATCACAACACCGGCTCATATCACTACAACAACTCGGTACGTACATAGCCAAACAATATAACATCAATAAAATCATGCATTTCTTTGGTTTGGACAATTTCTAAAATGAACATCTCAGAAACTTGAGCTACTGAAAAGAAGCATACCTCAATGGTGGTGTATAATATGTCTACTCTTCAGGACGACAACCCTAAGATAGGAGAGATAGCCAATTACATGAGGAAACCACATTGATGACTTCTGGAACCCTTTTTAGCTCATTTTGTGGCAAGGTACACATCAAGCAAGCAAAGCGGGATTTAAGGTATAGTCAAAGGAGCTTCTGCGTGAGTCTTTGCTGTCGAGCATATACTTTTGCTCTACGTCTGTTCCCATGGGATCATATCCTGTGAATCGTAACTTTCCCCGGACGTCATGGCGAGTAGCTAGTTACTAACTGCTTGCTCGTAATGGCGTTTAGCAACACAGTTAGTTCTTATCACAACTCCGGGATGGCGTCTAACTGATGTTCCCCTCAGTCGAGGTACCAGCACGAGAAACTTTCGTAAGATCTGTTTTTCCATTACCGTTTGGTTTTGCGGACGAGGACGGGGTTGGCGACCCCGGTATGGAATCGGACTTCGCGGATGAAGCCCGCCTCGAGGAGTTTGTTTACCTCCGTCCTGATGGTCTCTCGCTTTTCTTCGTCCATCAGGCTTTCTGCGGGACTGGTGTTATCTCCGGATCGCTCTGCTGCGATTGCGAGAGAATCGCGGGATCAATTCCCGGCATATTTAACGGCTTCCAAGCGAATAGATCCTTGTATTCGAGGAGGAGGTCGGCTAGTTCACTTTTCAAGGCCTCTGGCTTACATGATAATATATCTTCTTTTTCAGAGGAAACTAGATATGCTTTGAACCCACCTACGACCAGCTGGCTGTCTCATTCTTGATCAAAGGCTGTCACTCGGCCTTTTTGTTCAGCACTGCGCTCTTACGTCGAGAAGCGATATTTGAGCTTGACCTTAGATATGAGTTCTGAGTCCGTAAGGATACTTCGATGCTTCTTCATATAGCATCCGGGATCAGTCACATGCTCAAGGTGAAGAAGTTTGTGCCCATCCGAATCTCTTGGATTCTGCCTAGCACAACCGTGCCTGACCTAGTGGTCAAACATGGCACGCGCAGTATGAAGGGCGCGTCGATAGAATAACCTGAACTTACGTGTTGTAGGGAGTGGGAAATGTCATATGCTATCGCAGACTTGTCGTCTGGCCCAAAATGTGGTTGATGACGAACGAAGTTCGTGTCGTCGATACGCAAAACTTAGATCATGTCGGGTTATCCTGAAACCAAATGATCGTTTTGCTTAAACAAGTTTATCTTTGAAACCACCTTGGTTCTTAGCCATTATTGACATGGTAGAGGTTTCCCGTCTCGGTCAAGACAACCGAGCTTATGTGACGAGGCTTGACCCACATTCGACATGTTTTTATTTGGGAGGATTGTCTCTCTCCTACGACTAGTTTATAGACCAATTCCGATGTAATTTAAATATTATAACGCCGCTAAATCATAAACTTAAATTGCAGATTCTTTTTAATTCAAATATTACTTAAAATCTCAAAATGTTATCATCACAATACAAGCCTCTTAAACCCCATGCATTCCAAGCATTTTTACGTGCTTTTCGAAAACATCCATGCGTAAGGGTTTAGTCAATGGGCCCGCCACCATAATTTAGAGGACAAGTATTCTAAAGTGATTAATTTGTCTTCAACCACACTTCTAGCATAATTATATTTCACATCAATTTGTTTCGTCTTGTTATGGTACTTAGGATTCTTAACTGCAGCAATCCCTGCTTGACTGTCAGAGTATACCTTCACAGGCTTACTCCAGTCCTCGACACCAAGCAATGCAGTTAAGAGTCTTTTAAGCCAAACCGCTTCCTGTGCATTCTTAGAGAGGGCCACGAATTCGGATTCTATCGTAGACAGTGCGACACAGGTTTGCTTCTTGCTCATCCATGAAATGGCGGCATTATCAAGGAGAAATACTCTTCCTGAGGTGGACTTACGATCATCCAGATCGCCACCGTGATCAGCGTCACTGAACCTAGTCAATTCTAGTTTGCCACCCTCATAACACAGTCCGTAGTCGGCAGTACCTTTCAGGTATCGAATACTTCGTTTCACGACCTTTAAATGTTGATAGACAGGGTCTGATTGGAATCGTGCTACTAGGCCAACGACGTAACAGATGTATGGATGGGTGCATTCCATGGCGTACATTGTACTTTTCATCTATTCGCGCTCAGCCAGGTCTTTCGGGCCCTCACGTTTCGACAACACGCACCCAAACACGACCGGCGTATCCACGAGTTTGGCATCTTGTAGTCTGAATCTTCTCAACAATTTGTTGATATAAGATTCTTGAGGGAGGCATAGTTTGCGAGTAGCCCGATTCCTAGCATTCTTAATATCTAGGATATACATGGCCTCTCCCATGTCTTTCATCTCGAATACAGATGCCAACCAGGACTTTGATTTGTTCAAGTAACTCACATCGTTCGCGGCTAGCAGTATGTCATCCACATATAATGTCAGGATGTCGTACTTCGACTCAGAGGTCTTTGTGTACACACATGGATCCTCGTGAAGATTCACGAATCTGTTTCCAACGATTTCCTCGTGGATACTGTGGTACCATTGCAAGGATGATTGTTTAAGACCTTAGATCGATCTTAGGAGTTTACAAACTTTACATTCGTTACCAGGAGTAATGAAACCCTCAGGTTGCTCCATATAGATCTCTTCCTCCAGGTTTCCGTGGAGGAATGCAGTCTTAACATCCATTTGGTGCAACTCTAAATCGAGGCATGCGACTAGGGCCAAAATGGCCCGGACTGTGGTGTAACGCACATATGGTGAGTACGTCTCATCAAATTCCACTCCGTGATGTTGGGTATATCCTTTTTCAATGAGTCGAGCTTTGTATCGCTCAACATCTCCATCATCAGTGAGTTTCAACTTCATAACCCACTTTTCCCCTATGGCCCTGCAGTTAGCAGGTAAATCAACCATACCGAATTGGCTTTCATAGAGGCGATCTACTTCTCCATTTCTTTCCTCTATTCCTTCGCTTGAGGTCATTCCAAATCTTGTTTGACCGTTACCAGTTCATCAACCGAAGTTAGAGTGAATAACTCACCCCTTTAGATGAGATACTTATTGGGAGAAGTTTGATGCCTTTGAGTACGTCTAGGCTCGTTAATCCCATCTTGAAGTTGAACAACGCTCCCACTTGGAATAATGCTCGTTATCGGAACAATACTCCCACTGGGAAAAAAGAGCATTACTCGAACCTTCACCAACAACTTTTCTTGGACGACCTATTACTCTCGGGATTCTATCTCTGAGATGAATTCCACGGTTACTAGGACCAGGAACCAAGTTGGTAGTGCCACTCCCACTGTTACCAGTAGGTACTTGAGGAATCATAGGATTTTCATCCAACGGTTCGGCAATGTGATTATCAGGTTCGACTTGATTGGCACCTGCAACAACAGTTATCTGAGTGGTTAGATTGACTCCTCCCACTGGATTTATAATGAAAATGTCTACATTCTCATTGACCATATCGTTCACTGGCGTTGTTCCCTTAAATATCCCACTCGAAACAAGTGGACCTGATTGTCATCATTTTGCTCTAGCTCAGTCAAAACTTCAATTACGTTGATGTTATTAAGCAATGGAATTTATCCTCACGTAACGTAACGTCTCATATTTGGCCACACCACCATTAACCCAAGCTATTAAAAACATGTATATATACCATAGAGAATTTGTAGCACCTTTTAAGATATTTTTCTATACTCTAGGTTCCAACTTTGCTTTGACAGCTTTTTGGTATATGTTTGTTGTGCAACCGAAAGGTCGCATACTGGTAACATCCGTCTCGTTACCATTTAACAGCTTTCATGGTGTTGTGTTAACCTATTTAGAAGGAACAAGGTTCAACATGAGTGGAACTCAACATCATATCATCAAAGAAGGAGATCGAAAGTTGAGCTAAACACATCATGTTTTGGACCATGTCTTTGTAGTGTATGATTTATAAAGATGCTTCGCCAATCTTGTCGTTAGAGGCATATAATAGGATAGTCATTGACAGAAAATATCATTTTCATTGCATACTCATTTTCACAGGTTTCGTCCACCATAAAAATGTGCATTAGGTTTTCACCTTTTGCATTAATTGATTCTTTACGAGATCGTGGTAGATTTTGAAGCATACCTCTTTTCGATTTATGAGAAATCAATGAGAGAAAACCGAAATGGTTGTTAAATGCGAATGAAAATTTATATCAAGAATTAAATAAAAAAACACTTTATATTAAATTTGTACTTTGAATCGATGTGTCCCATTTATCGAGGAACACTCATGATGGATATACATCCGATTCGGGTTCGTTTTATATTCGGGCCTCGTTAACACGTCAAACCCACTAACGGTTTACAAACGGCAATTCACGGGTTAGAACGGTCTGAACGCATGATACGCGCGTATTCGGACCGTGACCCATTCAGATTGTTTAAGCAATATGGATTATTCCGGATTGTATACAATCTGGGGGTTCGGATTGCCATCCCGGGAAGCGCGTATTCCCGCATATCTACACTACGTACGAGCCTTCCCGATGTCAATCTTGCTTACGTCCACACCCGGTTCACATTTTCTACTAAACCGGGATCAGGCCGTTTAAAACCGCGTTTGGTTCCAAGGTTCCCTCTATATAGGAATCTTGGCCGACCATTTCATAACATAAGTTGACAAAGGAGCTCTCAATTCTCTCTAGCTTTCTCTCAAAAGATTTCTTATATTAGCATCGGAGAGGGTCATCACACACCACCCTCCCCCTTGTGGTGTCGGTACTGCCCCGTGTGCGGGTATCAGGAGGAGCACGTGCACGCGACAACCCGACAACCCGACGACTCGACGTACACTACGCAACATCACCAGTACACGACCCCCCAGTTGGTTCAAGTCCCAACATTTTGGCGCCGTTTGCGAGATCCGAACATAAAAAGTCTCACACTTCCGAGAGAAATGACGAAAAACCCTCCACCTCCTGATAACTTAAACCCGGGAAGGGAAAAGGAGCTGAGACGCTCCAATAGAAAGGCTTCCATGGAAGCACCTAAGCAGGAACCACCGAGAAAGAGTCAAGTAGGCCCTTCCTACATTCCTGAGGCTACACCCACAACTTCCTCAGTGCCAACTCCGAATGCACAATCGGAGCCTACCGCCCAAACCTACGAACCACCACCAGGGTAGATGAAGAGCACCCTTACGGGATGCCAGCAGAGGAGCAACAACCCAAAAGAGGAGATGCATAAGCTGCAACCACTGTTACCCCAGCAATGATGGCAGCACTAGAGGAATTGCTAGCTTTCAGGGAGACGTTAAAGAATCAAGGCTATGCACCACCACCACAACCACCAACTCCACCACCTGCATACAGGCAAGCTGCGGCGAGAACATATTCATATACCACACCCAGGGGAGACGCCTCGCATCATGGGGGAAGGCAACACCCAGCTGCCAACTCACATTATGGTAGCGCGGGTCCTGAGGGAGCTCGGTCATACACATCTTACGAGGAAAGGACATACCCTGTGGACTCATGGAGGCAACCAAGCCAGATGTTCCGGCAGCAGTATAAGGAGGACTCCCACTACCAATCAAGCAAGGGGCAGAACATGGGCAGGAACCCAAATGTCGATTGGATGATGCCTGCAAGAGATGACAATGTCCCCATCACGGGGTTAACCGCCAAAAGCTTGGAGGTGCTGATAGAGCAAAAGCTGAAACAATCAAGGGTCAGGGCAATGCACGTCCAGTCCGAGAGTGCGTCTCATGCTTTAACACAAGAGCTCTTTTACATTCAGATTCAAGGAATCTTGAATAACATAAGGATTGAGAAGTAATCTGGCAAAGGAGACCCTACTGAGCACGTGCAGCAGCACGAGGCTAAGGAGAACAACTAAACCGAACCATGTGGCCGTCACATTTCCACAAACCTTAACAGGTTCAGCTGCACATTGATTTTTCTCCCTTCCAAAAAAAGTGTGGATTCATGGCCATACTTAAAGGCCAAGTTCATCCAACGATACATGGGAGAACGCACGTTGCTGAAAGGGTCGAACGCGCTAGATGATGTGCAAAAACAGCATGACGAATATTTGGCTGACTACTACATCGGTTTCAACCAGAACATTGCAGTCATACAGAAGAATTTGTTCGAGGGCGAAACAATCAGGGCCTTCATTCGGAACTTAGGCCGCCTAGGCTTCGCGCTAGGTGAGAAGATATAGAAACGTCTGGTAGAGACCTAGGAAGAGTTAGCCTCGCAAGTAGAGGACTATGTGGACCTTGAAAGGTTCAGGAAGAATGCTAAGGCAAAGATGAAACTTTGTGCAACAAGGAAAACAATAACAAGGCTGGACAACCAAAAAAATTCCAGGGGAACCAGCAGAACATGCAGTGATAGCCACAGCCGAAACGTCTGAATCAGGTCGATTTTCAACGACCAAAAGAGGTAAATGCTGCAAACTGCATCCCGCTGAACGCACCATTGTCGGTAATTCTAAAAGAGATGAAGGAAACCAATCTCTGGAGAGAACCCAATAGCTGGCGAAAAGGCCTTCTCGAGAAGGAAACGAAAAAGTGGTGTGAAAACCGCGAGGTGTACGGTCATGACACCAATAGCTGCTTTAGCCTGAAGATGCGAATCAACAATGTGATTCAGAGAAGGGAGTTGAAGCACTTTGTTGACCAAGGCGACAACAACTAGAAAATTATCCAAGGAGAGTCATCAGATAAGAACAAGGGAAAGGAGAAGGTGTATGATAACCCACCTCCTCCCAAGCGAGGTGTTATCAAAGTCATTCACGGAGGACAAACTGCCGGGGGGGCAAGGCTCGCATGCAAGGAACGTTTATGCTTCACAGGAAGAAACGCATCCTAAGTATGGCAAGAGGGCAAGGGAGAACAAGAAGACATTGTATCATGTTCTCCAAAGAAGACATGAAGCATATAGTCTACCCCCACGACGATGCACTGGTAATCAGCATGCCAATTGCGAACTACGACGTCAAGCGAATCCTCGTTGACGGAGGAAGCTCTATAAATATCCTAACCATTAAGGTGATGGAGCAGCTTGGAAGAACCAAAGAAGACTTAAGTCCTGGAATTTACCCCCTGATAAGCTTTGCTGGTGCAGCGACATACCCCTTGGGGACAATCACACTCCCAGTAACACTTGGCGAAGGATGGAAAAGGCTTGACATCAATGTCAACTTCATAGTGGTTGAAAACCTGAGGGCATACAACGGAATATTGGAGAGGAAAAAAATCAATCCGTACGAAATAGTGCTTTCAACTGCACATCAAAAGATGAAGTTCTCAATCTGGAATGGAATTGGAGAAATGTTGGGCGACCAAACTGCTGCACGTCAGTGGTATGTAAACGCTATAAAGCGTAAAAGACTCTCTATTGCCATGATAAGGTTGAGCACGGTCGAAGGAAAAGGCACTCGCCAAGTCGAGGAGGAGCGATCAAACAGGCTTTCGTGCCTGTATACATGGCAAACTAACAGCTAGTCCCAGCACTTCAAAGTGTATGGGATATAAAACAAGGAGAAAAAGAGTCAACTTGGAACTACTTCAAGGGCTACGCGCTGAATGCTTCCTTAATGAAGGCAACCAGGGAGTCAGTGATCAATGCATTTTTCATGAACATGAATGCTCGTTCACTCCTCCTCTTCGGAAGATTTTATGGCTGGAGCACAACCCGGACAATGGGTGATCTCAAGGACAAGCTTGAAAGAGCAATTAACTGCGAGCAAGAACTGGGGTGGGGCAAATCACACATAAGCCAAGGGAAGGTATACGCGCATACAAGCACAAGCAGGATGGAAAGCAACAACGCAAACCATACTTTCACTCCTTTGAACATAGGAGTTGAAGAGTTATACAACATCATCCTACAAAACAAGTTACCTCCCCCAGGCGAGACAATGCAAGAGTTCCTTGGAATAAGTATAACTGACTGGTGCAAGTTCCACCGTATCTGGGGACACAACACCAACGACTGCCTCACTCTAAGGATCAAAATCGAAAATATGATGTCTCTTGGGGCGCTGCAGGGGCGCGTGGCTCGCAACCACCCCGTCACGTGAACATACTGACTTGGGAGGCGACAAACACATCCCTTGTAAGCATATGGTGATAGGCACCGTAAATGGTAGCCCATTATATGTATAGGTTATCTAATTAAATTGGGTATATGTCACTTTAGGACATTGGGCTAGGCCCAAATTCCAATTGACATGAGAGGCCCAAATTAGGCCTCCCTATACTAGATGGCCGGCCAAAACCCTAGGAAGTGGTAAAGTGGACTTTTGTCCACTTTACTCCTCCTATATATATGGGGAGTTAGGGATTTTATTAAGGTGAATCTCAGTTCCCTTTAAGTGGTGTTTTGAGAGAAAACCCTCCCCCAAAAAGACAATAGTTTCGGCCGAACCACTCCTCACCAAATTGTGCGCCAATTTGCTTTCTAGCAAACACTCCAGAGATCTGTCCCCTGCTAATAATCGATCAGAGGCTTTGCTGTGGAGAACATACCACGTAGGGCTTCCTTAACCAGAATCTCTACGGTTGTCGACCGGAGGATCGTGAACTCCCTACAAGAAGGATCTTGGAACTACGGACAACGTTTGAGGTATGTGCGAATATTCCGCTGCGTAATTTCGATTACTAGCATGTGCCATGATTTAGTATCCGTAGTGATTACTCCCCGTAATCTAACAGTGGTATTAGAGCATGCGTTAGGAGTTCATGATTTTGATAAAATTGGTGTTCTTAAAAATTCAAATCTTTAGACCGAAAATTTTAAAAAGGAATTTTAAAAATTTCGAATTTTAGTGTTTATTTTGGTCCGAAATTTTCATGATGTTCTTAGGCAATTTGATGTTCATCTTCAAAAAAAAGGTGATATTTATCAAAAATCAAACATTGGATTGTAGATCTTATTAAAATTTGATCTTAAAATTTGACCACTTGTTCCCAATTACTTGTTTGTGCCGAAAATTTTAGGTAAATTACAAGGTAAATTTTTTAATTTCTTGGTGTCTAAGCAAACAAAATTTCGGCCATATTATTAAATTATATTTTTTTACCATATTTTAATTTTTTTAATCAAGGTAACAATATATCTACAATTGGGAACATTAATATAGATTCACATTAATATATAGAAATATATATAACTATCAATATATTTAAATATTTAATAAGGTTAAAGATATTATTGATAGATTTATTTACCTAAAAGATTGATAAAATATATTGTAAGTATATTTGTTACCCTATTTAAAAAAATGATAATAAATAAAATATGTATATTTAGGATATAGCCGAATTTTACACACATATATATATATATATATATATATATTGTTGATTGATTTAATCTTAAAGATAGAATCTTGACAATAAATATATATATGTTTATATTTTGGCTGAAATATATATATATATATATATATATATATATATATATTTATATATATTATTAATATTGGAAATTATTTTATATAATTAATGTTACTTGGTGGCTAAGTTAAATATTTTAATGGACTTCAATACCCTACTTGGGGCACAAGTAAACATTTCGGCCCAACCTTTTATATTTTAAATATTGGGCCGGTCCAATGTGTCAAACCGGGACGAATTAAAACCGAACCGGATTTTCTCAATCGGTTCGACCTAGTTGGGTCATGTCGGACTGCGGTAACTAAGTGGATCTAACCGAACCGGTTTTGTTTGTTGAACCGAACCAAACCCTATTTTTAATTGGACCGAACCAGATTTTAAAATTAAATCCGGACCGAACCGAATTTTTCCGAACCGAACCAAAACCGGATTTTAATGGACCGAACCGAACCGGACCAAACCATACCGAAATTGAATGAACCGAAATGATTTTCAAAACCGAATTCAATTCAATTAAATAAAATAGGGTGGTCAGGTTTTAAAATCCAAATGTTTTGAACCTAAAATTGCCTATACAGTGCTCAAGGGTTTAATGTTATTTACATAACGGTAAAACCTTTATGCCTTGTTTCGATTACAGGGATGGATCTCAGAGATACATGTTTTTGGGACTGGATTAATTAGAGGGCTGAATTGAAATTGTTTATTATTCATATATATTTATGCATGATTAGAAATGTTGTCTTGACTAAGTCAAGCTAGCTGGATATTATGTTACTATGATGAATGTTACTGGCGTATGATAATTTACATGTATAGTAGAATTATGTATGCATGAGTAAATTCATTGGAATATTTTTCCAAAATAAAAAGGGCCTAGGGAAAGCCAAGATCGGGTATGCTTGTTTTAAAATTCCTGTTCCGGTAATTTGCGATTAAAACCGTTTTAAAAGACTGATCTATTGGATGGAAGACGACGATAATGTGAACTCTTTTACAACCATCTTCCATTGGTTTACTTGTGGTCGGTTGGTTTAGATGACTAAGGAATCATTATTTGTCAGATTTCATCTTAATAGATATTTGATGTATGCAATTCTTTCTAAAAATGTCATTGTGTCTCTGATTTTTGCATAATCATCGATGTGTTAGTATGAATTGGTTGAATTAGTGCGATTCGATATTCCTCGCAATCTTGATGGTATGAATCATGATGAATGAAATGAGTACGTGTTGAACTCTCTACTACAATTCCGAAAAGTGGAGAGGACAACTACGGATGAATATAGTAGTCTGTATGATTTTGGCAATGAGAGACGAATGTAATAATTTGTTTCACCAAGCATGGGAGTAGGTTCTTTGATGATCTGAACACATATGTGGTGATACATTCACCCTTGGTAAAAGAGGTTTGAAGAAGACTTCAATTGCAACCAGGCAATGATGCAGCTTAGTATCCTTTTGCATCCGCCTCGGTGGAAGCAAAGATGCAAAAGCTAAACGTTTCAGTTGAATGTGATGATCTTCTCTCTTTCCATGGACGCTGGTGTAAAAGCCGCTCAAGACCTTCAGAATGAAAGGTCAACATAGAAAATATGTATATGGTTGTCTGATATTGACAGGACTCAATGACCTTGAGCCTAATCAAGTACAGTAACCACAGCAGTAAAAGGGAATCCTTCTCTGCTCACCATACTGGGTTCGAAAGAAGTCAACCATCATCCGCATATTATAGAGAGAACTGGACCATAAAGGTCTTATACGATAATCCGGTGGGTTAAACCATGTTGATAAAGTGCGTCTCAAGTACGCCTCGTAGGTAATGTGTATGAAGCGGTAAAAAGTTTTATGCAGACACAGATTATTTGACGTGATTGACTCGTGAATTTACTCAGATGTGATGTTCAACACGACTTAAAGTTCTCGACTATCTATGCGGCAATCATGGATCAAATACGCAAACTTCAGATCAAGAACCCTACCATTGTCATTTATCGTTCGTTTGAGTTACTAAAATTTTGGTTATTTCGAGATTCGTATTTATTGAATAAAGTAGTTTCCGTTCAATTCAAAATGCAATCTACTTGTCAAAATTAATCGACCTGGTTAAACAGGATCGATTCGAAATGAAATTTTGGCCAGGTAAAAGTGGTCGAATAAAACGTAACGATTTATGTACTCCGTCATCTCAATCAGGACAACTGAACTTAATAAACCCATCGATTGCGTAGCTAGATCGAAAGATTTAGTATTTCTTAATTATTAGCACTCCGTTGAATGAAATAATCTGCAATGACAATCATGTTTGAATCCGATTGGATTAAATTAAAATTAAATTCAGAAATGAAACGATTTAACAAAAGATTAAAACTTAGGTATAATTGCACTACGCGCAAGTGGACTTCGAAAAAGGAACACATCGTTTCAAAGTATGAGTTTAATAATGAAGTGTTTAAATGATGATGTGCTGAATGTTCGCCTGCATTCCTTCAGAGTTAACTTATTGATAATGTTTACATCGGTATGAAGTAGGCTTCAGAAGGTACCACGACCTTGTAAAAGTATCGATTGACACATAAGGTGAAAACCTGAAATGCTCAGTTCAGAGATGGGATAAAATCTCTGAGATAAGTTTGCAAACGAAGAAGGATGAAGTCGGTTAAAGGATTTTCCTTCCGTACGCCTTGAACGAAAAGTCAGGCTAGGCATTCAAATCAAATCAAACACTTTTGGAAGCATAGTTTATAAACATAATGTTAGATTCACTTAATCAGCTGTTCCCTAAGTGATGATGAGAAGGGATTCACATTCATGTAAAACTGTGTTCCACTAAAATCGGTGAAACACGCCGCCATAAAAGCTGAAGAATGATAATGAGTTAAATCATATCACAATGCGACATTAATTTGCGCATTAAACACGTATTTAGGACAAGAGTATGTTAACTAATCTTTAGAAGTAAAGGTTTACATCTTAAAGACATGGTGCCGCGGTCGAACATATAACATTTCATACTTGAGGACGAATTTTCTGATGCATTGACAGTTTTTCAGAATAATGAGTCTTGATCAAATCAGGAGCAAGATATTACAGATATCAGGCCCCACTTATTTCTAGTGGGAGAGATTTGAACCAGCAACTCAAGTGAACGATGATGGGTCCCGATGTAATCGTTAGCCCCGTTAGTAGCCAATAGACGGCGAGTAGGTCCAGTGGGCCTCGTGAAAAGCCTGGAAGGCCCAGAGGCCCAGCACGAAGGGTCCCGACTTTAGCGGTCCCGATGTATGAGCTGAACTCTCCCGATGAGAAGCCTCTGAGTAGGCCCCGATATGCCTTAGTAAAGGCCCCGATGATAAAGCCCCGCAGAGGCTGGACCTGTCCCGCAGAGACTGAAGGTCCTGGGTGGTGATCTAGAATGAGACAACTCTGGAGTCTCCGACAGGAGTCGGGACTTGTTATCAGAGGATAAAGACCGAGAAACCCGCCTACTAGATAGAGTAGTGGGAGACGGTTAGGGATAAAGATAGATCCCCCGAGATACGCAGGGCGTGCCCGAGATACGCGGAGTACGGGTAAGATACGCGGAGCGTGGGGCGAGATATATGGAATCCTAACCGAGATATACGGAATCGTGGCGAGATACACGGAATCGTGGGTACAACGGCCAATCACGGCCACAGGTAGCTGGGCAACTTCTCCTTCTATATAAAGGAGGAAGTTACCCCAGAAAACTCATACTCTCGAATACGAACTTAGAATACTGCTGCCACCCTTTTGATTGTGTACTCATTTAAGCATCGAAGAGGGATTCGGGGTCACCACCCAGGTCATCCCCTTTTGCAGGATTACGCGGAGCCCAGGAGTCCAAGCTTTCCGTCAAGGACGTAACGGAGCTTCGCCCGTGATCCAACATTGGCGCCGTCTGTGGGAAGCTTACAAAAAGTCAAGATAGTTTCTACCAGATCAATGGCCGGTGGTGGCAAGAAGAAGCAAGTCCAGGCTGGCAGTTCTCGTCCCGCAGGAACTGTGAATTCCCCGTTGCCGGAACGTGTTGCTGAACAAGGTGAGAACCCTGCTCTTTCCCAGAAAGGAGGGCAGGGTGATGGCTATGAGGTTTCAGTCCGAGACACGGAGAGGAACAGGCAGGATGTCCCGCGTAGGGAGGAAGATGAGGCTCCCCCGAGCCCGGTGGGCCATGGAGGAGAAAGAGTCCCGCGAAGGGAAGAAGGGTCGTCTTCGAACTCGGAGTTGGCCAAGGCAGTAGCAGATGCTATGCCCATGTTCCTGGCTGCCATGGAGGCCCTGCTGGACAAAAGAGAGGCCTCCAGGAGGGCGGAGGAGTTGCCTCCGCGAGAAGAATTACCACCACCCCCGCCGAGGGTGGACCCAGAGGAACAGGAGGTTCCGCCCAGGAGCAAGGGTAAAGAACCAGCACATCTGGAGAAGTTCGTGGTCGACGGCCCAGGACCAGTGCAAAATAGGACCATTCCCCTGAATGGCCGCATCACCCCTGATCAGGTGGTGAAGATCGTTAGCATCTGCAAGGGGGATCAGAAGCAGATGACATCGGAGCTAAGGGATCGGTCTAGCCATCCTTTCGTTCCGCGGCTGATAGATACCGTAGCCCCGCCCGGGCTAGGGATTCCGACTATAAAGGAGTATGATGGTGAAGGGGACCCAGTCCGCTATATTCAGAGGCATGTCCAGGCCTGTATGGGACGAACCTCGAACGATGACCTCATCTGTTCATTGTTCCCGATAACCCTAGGAGAAAGGGCCATGACTTGGTTCTTCAGCCTCCCGCCAGGAAGCATCACGTGCTGGGCTGATATGCACGATCGCTTCATCAAGCAGTATCAAGGTCGGAGGCGTCTTCTGAAGAGTGTGAGGTCCCTGACCCAGGTGGTGCAGAGACCCGACGAATCGTTGGCATACTACTACCAACGGTTCACTGCTAGTGCCGCGGAGATTGATGAAGAAATCTCGGAGGGAGAGACCATCCGCACTTTCCTGCGGAACTTGAGCGCTCCGTACGGTTCCGACCTGATGCACAGCGTAGCCGCGAAGGCTGTGTGGAGTATGGAGGCCCTGCAAGCGAGGGTGAAACAGCAAATCGACGTCCAGGAGTCGAAGATTGCTGCCGGAGAGCTCGATCCCTTGAAATCGGGGAGAGGAAAGCCATCGTCCAAGCTGTCGGATGATCGCAAAGGGAGCGACAAGTCGGAAGGAAGTAGGAACCGTGGTCGTCCCGATAAAAGAGAAGACAAGCGTCCTCCGAGGAAGGACAACCGAGAAGGTCGGGCTGTTCCCATCAATAGCTCGATGACCTCTGTGTTAGCTGTGATGGACAGACAGGGTCTCGCCCGATACCCTCCGAGGAAAGAAGGCGAATTCCTAGGAGGCCGCCCTGACCGTTACTGTCGCTATCATCGAGCCAATGGTCACGACACCGAAAACTGTCGGGAGTTGAAGAAGGAAATTGAGAAGCTGATCCAGAAGGGGAAGCTAAAAGAGTTCGTCGGAAGGGGACGGTGCCGATCCCGTTCCAGAAGTCGGTCACGATCCCGTTCCAAGTCCCGCGACCGATCCCCGAAGAAGAAGAAGGTTGAGCCAGAAGCTTCAGGTTCAGGTGCCCGTAAGGAGAGGCGCGGAACTATCAACGTCATCCACGGAGGAATGGCGGCGGGAGGTGATACCTCTGCTTCTAGGGAGAACTACGCTTCCCGCATATCTGCCGCGGTGGTACTAGGCAAAAGGTCCCGGTCGTGGACCCTGAAGGAGGAAATGGTGATTTCTTTCTCGGCGGTGGATCTAGTAGGCGTGACCCTGGACGTAGACGGATTCGAGATGAAGCGGATCCTGATAGACGGAGGGAGTTCCTCCGATATTCTTTTCATGGACGCTCTGGTAGCCATGGGAAAGACGAAGAAGGACCTCACACAGGTGGACTTGCCGATGGTGGGATTCTCTGGTTCCACCTCTTACCCGCTGGGAATGATTACCTTACCAGTGGAGTTTGGTAGTGCCTGGAAGATGGAGAAGCGAAACGTAGATTTCGTTGTCGTGGAGTATGCGGGGGCATACAACGCTATTATCGGGAGGACCACTATCAACCCTCTCATGGCAGTCGCCTCGACGGTCCACCAGAAGATGAAGTTCCCGACTGACAACGGGGTCGGAAAGGTCAAGGGTGACCAAGTGGCATAACGGAAATGCTACGTTAACGCCACCCGACGGAGAAGGAGGGAGGCCATGACTGTCCTTCAGACTGATGCCGATCCTCGAGAGGAGTATGGGCGTCCCGCCCCCATGGAGGATCTGAAGGAGGTTGAGATCGATGGGCCTCAGAGGAAGGTGAAGATCGGGTCTGCTTTGTCGGAGGAAAGAGCCAAAGAGTTGATCGAGCTCCTGAAGGAGTTTAAGGAGCTGTTTGCCTGGTCCCCGAGTGACATGCCACGAATCAGTCCCGACGTGATAGTGCACGAGCTGAAGATAGACCCTGCGATCAAGCCTATCGCGCAGAGAAGGCGTCCGATGGGCGCGGACAAGAGGATCGCGATCCAGCAAGAGGTGGGCAGACTGCTCGATGCTGGATTCATCAAGGAGCTCCGATTCCAGACTTGGGTGGCTAACCCAGTCCTGGTGCGAAAGAGTAACGGGAAGTGGCGGATGTGTGTCGATTTCCGCGACTTGAACAAGGCTTGCCCGAAGGATTGCTACCCGCTCCCGAGGATTGACCAGCTGGTGGATGCCACATCAGGACATGAGCTGCTGAGCTTCATGGATGCCTATTCCGGGTACAACCAGATCAAGATGGCGAAGGAGGATTCCCCCCATACGGCCTTCTATGCCGACAGTGACGTCTACCATTACGACGTAATGCCCTTCGGATTGATCAATGCCGGAGCAACTTACCAGCGGATGGTGAACAAGTTGTTCAGAGACATGTTGGGGAAAACCATGGAGGCGTATGTGGATGACATGCTGGTGAAGTCCCGACAGGCAGGAGACCATGTCCAGAACTTGGCGGCAGCATTTGAGCGGATGAAGTTCCATCAGGTTCGGCTGAACCCCGACAAGTGTGCTTTTGGGGTGAACTCGGGGAAGTTCCTAGGGTTCATGGTGAGCCAGAGAGGAATCGAGGTGAACCCCGAGAAGCTGCGAGCAATCGAGGAGATGAAGTCCCCGAAGACTCATCGGGAGGTCCAGGTGCTGAATGGCCGGTTGGCCGCGATGAATCGCTTCCTATCCAAGGCGAGTGACCGAGCCATGCCATTTTTTGATGTGTTGAGGGCCCACAAGAAGTTCGAATGGTCCGACAAGTGCGAGGAGGCGTTCCAGGCACTCAAGCAGCACCTCCGTACCCTTCCGCCGTTGGCGAAACCAGTTCCAGGCGAGCCGCTTTATCTCTATTTGGCTGTTTCTGCTGTGGCTGTTAGTTCTGTTTTGATTAAAATTGTCAAGGGAAACCAAGTGCCTATCTATTATGTAAGCAAGGCGTTTGCCAAGTCCGAAATAAATTATCCCGCTATTGAGAAGTATCTATTTGCTTTGATTATTGCCGCTCGAAAGCTACGACCTTACTTCCATGCCCATGAAGTCACGGTATTGACTAATCAGCCCTTGAAGCACTTTTTGAACCGACCGGAGGCGTCGGGGAGATTGGTGAAATGGGCCATCGAGCTGACGGAGTTCCGTATTCATTTCGCTCCGAGAACCGCTATTAAGGGCCAGGCGTTGGCAGATTTTATAGCTGAGTCTACGGCACCCGATCTGGAAGTAACGGGTCCCGCAGAGGGGGCAACCATGGAGGAAGTCCCGACAACAGAACAACAGCCAGAACAGCCAAATGAGGAGAATACTTGGGAGATGTACACTGATGGTTCATCGAGTGTGGAAGGCTCGGGGGCAGGATTCGTATTGATACCGCCCGGTGGAGGCGAACCCCTACGATATGCCTTGGCGTTGACATTCAAAGCCACCAACAACGAAGCGGAGTATGAGGCTCTCATCACAGGCCTTAAGATTGCCAAGGGTACGGGGGTCGATCATCTGAAAGTGAAGTGCGATGCCAGCTTGATCGTGAATCAGGTCCAGGGGAACTACGAAGCCAGGAGCCCAATAATGAAAAAGTATTTGCACGAGGTGCAGACTTTGAAGGAAAGCTTCAAAAGCTTCGACATCGAGGCGATCCCGAGGGAAGAGAACGCGGAAGCAGATGCCTTGAGCAAGTTCGCTCTGGGAGTGGCCCCCGAGGAGAATCGGAAGGTGCATTTCCTAGAAAAGGTGATTATCTCAAACATCGATCCGGCGGAGATCTGCGCTATCGAGACAGGATCGGAGGAAGAGGAGAAGCCCACTTGGATGACCCCGATGGTCACATACCTGACTACGGGGACACTCCCCGATGACAAGGTGGCAGCTGTCAGGTTGCGTCGGATTGCTGACAACTACGCGATGGTGGACAACTAGTTATACAAAAAAGGGTACGTGAAGCCTTTCTTAAAATGCGTAGCGGAACCTGACACGAATCGGATCCTGAGGGAGCTACACGAGGGAGTCGCGGCCTGTCATGAAGGGGCCCGATCTCTAGTGAGGAAGGCATTGAACTTGGGCTACTATTGGCCCTCGATGAACAAGGAAGCGACCGCGATGGTCCGATCCTGTGATGCATGCCAGAGGTACGCCCCGAATATTGTGGCTCCCGCCGCGGACTTAATGCCCATCAGGAGTGCATGGCCCTTCGCGCAATGGGGGATTGATTTGGTGGGACCTCTTCCCCAAGCGAAAGGTCAGTGCAAGTATCTGCTCGTGGCCATCGATTACTTCTCAAAGTTCCTTCAAACTCAGATCATATCCCGGTACGGGGTTCCTCGAGTGTTGATCAGCGACAACGGCCCTCCGTTCAATGGGGCTCAGTTGAAGGAGTACCTGGAAGAATTAAACATTGACCATCGGACCGCTTCAGTCCGCCACGCTCAGACCAATGGCCAGGTAGAATCAGCCAACAACATCGTGATGGATGGCTTGAAGAAGAGAGTCTATGCCTTGCAGGGCCATTGGCTAGATGAGCTCGAAAATGTGCTGTGGGCTGTTAGAACAACACCCAAGCAATCGACGGGGGAAACTCCGTTTGGCCTGTTATACGGCACGAAGGCAGTCGCTCCTGTGGAGATAGCGGTGGCGTCCCACCGCGCAAAATATTACAAGCCTCTGACAAACGAGGAAATGAGACGTCTAGATTTAGACTTGCTCAAGGAAAAGAGGTGGAAAGCTGATGAAGTCCAGGCCCGGATGCGTCTGGCAACAGCCCGATATTATAATCGGCGTGTCAAGTCCCGACAATTCTTCGTGGGAGAACTTTTCTGGCGGAGGAACGAGTTCGTTCATCAAGAACGGATCAACAAGCTATCGCTAAAATGGGAAGGACCTTACAAGATCGTAGGAATGCCAGCACCCAATGCGTACAAGCTAGAGGACCTTGATGGCAAGACGTTGAAGCATTCCTTCAGTGGCGAACACTTGAAGAAGTATCATGTTTGATATTAAGTCGCCGCGAATGGCGCAAGTTGTCTATCAATCCGATGTAAGCAAACCTTTGAGTTATTAATAAAAGAAGTTGCTTCCGATCAAATTGTTTTTAGATTTATTCTAATTGTTAGTAAGACGTCCTGAAGGACGCGACAAAAGCCTTCCGAGGTACGATAAAAGCCTTCCGAGGTATGCGTAAGTCATCTATATGATGCGGCCAAAAGCCTTAACGGGTATGGACAAAAGCCCTACGGGGTACATGTAAGTCGTCTATATGATGCAACCAAAAGCCTAGGTATGAAAAGGCCCTGATGGGTCCGCGTAAGTCGTCTATATGATGCGGCCAAAAGCCTTAACGGGTACGGAAAAGCCTTAACAGGTCCGCGTAAGTCGTCTATATGATGCGGCAAAAAGCCTTAAAGGGTACGATTAAGCCGTCCGGTAGAGATGCGATAAAAGCCCTAAGGGGTGTGAAAATGACCTTGAAAGGCAGGGATAAGAAATCTTAAGTGGTGAAGTCCCGAGTTTGGACGAGAAACCTTAAGTGGTGAAGTCCCGATTGGACGAGAAACCTTAAGTGGTGAAGTCCCGATTGGATAAGAAGCCTTAAACGGTAAAATCTCGAGTAAAACGTCGGAAGGACGTATGAAGTCATTTTAAATGGCGCATCGGAACGTTCTGAGTAACGAATTTAAAGCCGCTTTAGATAAGTGCAAACGAGTATCGGTGCCAAAACAAATGGAAAGAAACTGCTTATATAAAGGCCAGAAGGCCAAAGAGGTTCGATACAAGAGATAAAGGAGAAAGACTACAAGGACTAAAAGATGTAAACATTAAACTTTGTCCTTGTTGGAAGATGGATCCTCAGCAGCATCGGAGGGAGCAAGGTTCGGAGGGGCCTGGACAGAAGGCTCCGCAGCTGGCGGAGTCGGGTCCACGGCAGCGGCCTCTTCACTCTCCGCGGGGAGGTTGAAATACTTCTCCGCGACGGGGGCAAGAGTCTCAGACTTCGTGAAGTCAATGGAATCCGCGTAGGCTGTGTAGAGTTCCTCGACAGCATTGTATAGCACATCCTCCACCTCGGAACTGCAGAACTCTACAGCAGCCACCTTGAACTCTTCAGAGTTCCGATACTCCCCGTGGCCCTGTAGGCGGCCCTCCTTGTGGCCCTGCAGGCGGCCCTCCTCGAGACCTTGAGCCTTTGCCTCAGCCAGCTTGGCAGAGAACTCAGCCCTCTCCGCCTCAAACTTTGCCTTGGCCTCCGCAAGAAGATCTGCGAAGACGTCCTTCTCGCGAATGAGCTGTTGCTTCTCCGCCTCATTCCGCTGCTGCTCCACCTGGACCATCTTCCACTCCCGACGCATGACAGCCTCATGATCGTGGACCTTCTTGAGCAGGTTCGAGGTCATATCATCTAGGAGAGCTTTCTCCTTGGCCATCTTGTTTTTGGCCGCCACCGCCTCGTCGAGTTCCACCTGAAGCCTGGCTAAGGCATCAGGGTTCGACTTGGCTTCAGCCTCCTCCAAAGAACTCTTCAGAGCTAAGGCGATGGCGAAGCAGCGCTGCTGGTCCGCGGTTTCCTAAGACGAAGGGAAAAAGATAAAGAATTCAGTGGTCGAAAGTAGGGATAAAGAAAAGGTAAGGTATTACCTCCATCCGACGGACGGCCATGTCACGAAACTCCTCTTTGATGTCCTCCCGCGTCAGGCAAAGCGGCAGTCTCAAAGCAGGAGGAATTGACCCTGCCAGCAGATGCAGGGCCAAGTCAGGCTCAAGATTGTCCCGACGGATCGAAAACCCGTGGAGGGATTCGATCGGACGCCAAGGGATCGCCGCCTGGTCGGAGGTGTAAATCTTGTACACGTCATCCATCAGAAGACGAGGGATAACCTCGGCACCAGCGGCGGGAGGAGCTACCTCATTCGGAGGCTCGGGAGTGGGAGTACGGAAAGCAGGAGGAGGGCTCTGGGACACTCCCGCGCGGCGGGCCTCATGTTCCTTGGCCCTGACCTTCCGCGGGGAATCAAGCCCCCCTCGTCAGGCTCCTCGACAGAAAGAGAGGCCTCCAAATCAGTCACCCGACGGAACTGGGCTTCCGTCGGGACGTCCTCCAGCATCAGATCTTGCGGAGCTGCAGTCTCCGCTGGAATAATAGCCTCCGTCGGGGCAGGAGTCTCCGAGGGACCTGCGGTGGCAGGACGAACATGCTCAGGAATAACTCCGCCAGGACACCAGAGAATTTGACGTTCGACATGCTGGTCTTTCCCATGGAAGTTGTAATATCCTGCCTTGAGAACGCGGGGGACTTCTCCTTGAAGGATATATTTAATTTCCCGAACCCGCGACTCCCGATCGGCGGGGATAAACTCCTTGGGAACTAATTTTTTATATCGTTTAATTGCACGACGAACGCGCTTACCTTCCTCGATGGTGGTGGCCCCGAAGGTCCGATCTATCTCCTCCCGTCTGGCCTTCTTGGCCCCGACTTGCTCTTCGGTTGGAGGAGCAGCAGATAAAGGAGTGGAGGAGGAAGCACCTTTCTTCACCAGCTTGCGCTTCCGCTTGGAGCCACTCTGGACGACATCAGTCTCGCCCTGCTTCATAATGAGATGAGTCAGCAGAGAAGCCTTCTTGGCTGCAAAGGTAAAAAATAAGATAATTAGAAATATTACCCAGATGACCAAATCCTTGGAAACAGAGTCAAGGAGTCGGACTCCGATAGTAATCAGGTTCCTCTCCTGGAGCTTGTTGGCGTCGAGGGGTATGAAGTTGTCTCCCCAGCGGTAGAGCTGAACCATTTGGAGGGTGTTGAGGTCATCCTCGGTGTAGTCTAAGAGCTTGGGGGCAGGGTCCGCCACGACCTCCCATCGAGGCAATGGGACAGAGCTGTGCTGGACGAAGAAGTAGTACTTCTTCCATCCGCTGTTGTCGGACCCAGAATCACGAATCAGCACCCGATCTTTGTGGAACTTCCAGGTTTCGCTATCCCAGCCGAAACGTGAAAGTTGCTCCTTTGTCCACTTGGGAAGTCGGGGGGAGAAGGAGCAGACCCCAGCCTTGTTGCACTTCATGCCGTAGAAAGTGCGGAACAGCAGTAGACTGTACGTCCACTGCTGGCGGTGGCATAAGAGTTGGAAGGCATTCCACACGCGGATGGTGTGTGGAGAGAAGGTACAAGGGTGCGTTTTGTAGAAGTTGCACATCTCCACCATGTTTCTGCAGAAGGGGAACCGAATCCCCGCGCTTATTTGTCCAGCGGAGACGAACACTTCCCCTGCCCGAGGAGGTGTAATGATGTGCTTCCTTCTGACAGCAGGTTGAGACTCGTATGGGAAGCGAGGTTCCCAATCTGAGGTAATACACCCCTCTCTAAGGGCAGCCTCATACGAAGCCTCAGAAATCTCATTGACAGCAAACTCGAAAGCGAAAGGAGCCCTAACCTCAGAACTAGCTTCGTCTAAAACGGTTGCAAACAAGAGGATTTGAGAAAAGAAGAACAAACAGCAAGTAAATCACGAAAACTTAGAAGAAAGTCCTTACCAGACATGATCGGTGATCGGAGAGGTAAAATGGAGGAAGATCGGAAGGTTGAAAGCCTTGGATCACTGGAACAGCAGGAAGAGCTTGGAGAAGAAGCTTCGAATGCAAGAATGGCTGAAATCGAGAGAGCGCAGAAGAAGTGAATAATGCCAGGGTTTTGGCTTTTATAAGCAAAAGGACAACT
Source organism: Clarkia xantiana subsp. parviflora (assembly GCA_036873135.1). Taxonomy (NCBI): domain Eukaryota; kingdom Viridiplantae; phylum Streptophyta; class Magnoliopsida; order Myrtales; family Onagraceae; genus Clarkia; species Clarkia xantiana. Next base: position 24,079,759 of record JAPTYO010000012.1, read on the forward strand.
GGAGGGACTTAATCTTAACCGTTGAAGACGAAACGATTCGATCACAATCGTTGAAATTATGGAGACGGTACGGAAGAGACAGCTGGATGGGCTTGATCTGCACCGTTGAAGAGGAAACGACACGATCCTAATCGCCGAGATTATAGGTACGGAAGGGACGTGCGTGACGTCACAGCTGCTTTTTCAGAAAACAACAGTCACGCCGGTTTAAACGTCGTTTCCTTATCCCTAGGCATTTAATGCTACAGTAACCGAGGAGTTTCCTCGGATTTGGCAACTGCCCATGGGGTCTAGTGGGCCCAAGGCAATCATGAGTGAGAGACTCTGTTATACAACAATCACACGCAAGGCAAAAACCTCCGACGGTGGTATCGAAAGGTATGAAGACAAAAGCCTCCGACGGTGGTATCGGAAGGAATGAAAACAAAAACCTCCGATAACGAGGTCAGAAGAACTGATTTAAAAGACACGACGAACTAAAAGTCCCCATGTCTTGGGGGCAAATGATGGGTCCCGATGTAATCGTTAGCCCCGTTAGTAGCCAATGGACGGCGAGTAGGTCCAGTGGGCCTCGTGAAAAGCCTGGAAGGCCCAGCACGAAGGGTCCCGACTTTAGCGGTCCCGATGTATGAGCTGAACGCTCCCGATGAGAAGCCTCTGAGTAGGCCCCGATATGCCTTAGTAAAGGCCCCGATGATAAAGCCCCGCAGAGGCTGGACCTGTCCCGCAGAGACTGAAGGTCCTGGGACCGAGAAACCCGCCTACTAGATAGAGTAGTGGGAGACGGTTAGGGATAAAGATAGATCCCCCGAGATACGCAGGGCGTGCCCGAGATACGCGGAGTACGGGTAAGATACGCGGAGCGTGGGGCGAGATATATGGAATCCTAACCGAGATATACGGAATCGTGGCGAGATACACGGAATCGTGGGTACAACGGCCAATCACGGCCACAGGTAGCTGGGCAACTTCTCCTTCTATATAAAGGAGGAAGTTACCCCAGAAAACTCATACTCTTGAATACGAACTTAGAATACTGCTGCCACCCTGTTGATTGTGTACTCATTTAAGCATCGGAGAGGCATTCTGGGTCACCACCCAGGTCATCCCCTTTTGCAGGATTACGCGGAGCCCGGGAGTCCAAGCTTTCCGTCAAGGACGTAACGGAGCTTCGCCCGTGATCCAACAAAAGACATGGTAATGATGATGGGAACATTTTCATAATAAATCCAGTAGGAAGAATAAACAAATACCACATGTAATCATTGTTGCTGTTTGGACGAATCAAGTTGAACCTGATTATCGTAATGCTGAACCATGATTGCCACAACTACCTATACTACCCATTGTTCCCAGTGGGAGTGATCCGAAAAACTTGGTTCCAGATCCTAGTGATCAAGGAATTTATCTTGGAAGTAAAACTCCGAGATCGAGAAGTCGTCCAAGGAAAGGTGTTGGTTATGGTTCAAGCACTGCTCTTGTACCCAACAAAAGTGATGCTCCGATAAGAAGCGTTATTTCAAGTGGGAGAATTGATCCCAATTGGAAGAAATGCTCTGATAAGAGGCATTATTCCGAGTGGGAGAGACGCTAAGACTCAAAGACGGGACAAACAAGCCTAGACGAAAGTCAAAGGCATCGAACTTCTCCAAATAAGTATCCCATCTAGAAGGATGATGACTTCACTCTAACAACTGTTGGCCTACATTGGAAAGACCTCAAGTGGAGAAATGAAGGAAAATAATAAATGAGAGAGATCGCCTAAATGAAAGCCATTATAGTCTGTAGTTGATTTACCTGCTAACCACAAGGGCATAAGAATACGGTGAGTCCTGAAAGAAGGCTCACCACTGATGGAAAAGGTCGAGCGATACAAAGCTCGACTTGTTGCGAGAGGCTATACCCAACTTCATGGAGTGGACTTTGACGAAACATACTCACCAACTGTGCGTAAAACCACGGTAAGGGCCATTTATGGTCCTGGTCGCAGGTCTCGATTTCGAACCTCACCAAATGGGTATTAAGACCGTGTTCCTCCTCAGAAACCTGGAGGAAGAGATTAACATGGAGTAACCAGAGGGTTTCATTACTCCTGGTAACAAACGTAAAGTTTGTAAACTCCAAAGGTCCATTTACGGTCTTAAACAGTCGTCTTGGCATTGGTACCGTAGATTCCACGAGGAAATCGTAGGAAACAGATTTGTGAATTTTTTTTCAAAACAGCCCGTGCGTGTATTACAAGACCCCCGGGTCCAAGTATGTCATGTTAACCTTATACGTGAACGACATACTCATTGCCGCAAACTATGTGAGTTTTATGAACAAGTCAAAGTCCTGGTTGGCATCTGTATTTGAGATGAAGGACATGAGAGAGGCCACGTATATTTTAGGCATTAAAATTGACAGAGATCGAGCTACCCGGAAATTATGTCCATCTAAAGAAGCTTATATCAACAAACTGTTGAAAAGATTCAGATTACATGATGCCAAAGCCTTGGATACGCTGGTGGTATTTGGGTGCGCACTGTCAAAATGGGACGGCCCCAAGACCTTGGTAGAGCGTGAACAGATGAAGGGTGCAAAATATTTAAGCATTGTCGGTAGTTTAATGTACGCCATGCAATGCACCCGTCAGGATATTTGTTACGCTGTGGGCCTAGTAGCACGTTTCCAATCAGATCCTGGCTATAAACATTTAAAGGCTTTAAAACGAATAATTCGTTATCTGAAAGGTACTGCCGACTACGCACTGTGTTATGAGGGCAAGAAGCTAGAATTTACTGGTCACAGTGACCCCGACCATGGTGGCGATCCGGATGATTGTAAGTCCACCACAGGGGGAGTGTTCTTCCTTGCTAATGCTGCCATTTCATGGACGAGCAAGAAGCAAACCCGTGTCGCGCTGTCCATCATGGAATCAGATTTCATAGCTCTCTCAAAGAATGCACAAGAAGCGGTCTGGCTCTAAAGGCTTCTAAATGCACTGCTTGGTGGCGATGTCGAGAATAAACATGTGAAGGTCTTCTCTGATAGTCAAGCAGCCATTGCGGCAGTTAAGAATCCGAAGTACCATAGTAGGACCAAACACATTGATGTCAAATATTTCTATGCTAAATCTATTGTAGAAGACAATATAATCACTATGGAATACTTGTCCACTAATAATATGATTGCGGACCCATTAACTAAACCACTACGCAGGGAGATATTCGAAAAGCAAGCAAAACTGCTTGGATTGCGTAGTGTTTAGAAATGGCATGTATATGTAATAACATTTTGATTTTAGAAAGTTACATTTTGTAAGCGAAAGAACTGCAACTGAGTTTATGATCAATCGACGTCATAATGTTTTGATTACATCAGATTTACGGTCTATAAACTAAGTCGTAAGAGGACGCAATCCTCTGCCAGACTATGTCGAATGTGGGCCTTACCTCGTCACACAGGTACGGTCATCCTGCGGTGGAGGGAGGCCTATACCAGGCAAGACTAGCTAAGAATTAGGGGGATATACGTGATTAAGCAAGACGATTATCTAGTTTCGAAGTAACTCGACACGATCTTCGTTTTGCATATCGCCGTGATGTACTTCGTTCGTCATTAAACCAAATTGTGGGCCAGATGAGAATCTGTGATAGCATGATTGACACATCCCTTTCCTGTCAACCCTAAAGGTTCAGGTATGCTATCAACGCGTACCTCATACTACGCGTGCCACGTTCGACCACGGGGTCACAACTCGGTTGTGCTAGGATTCTGGCGGGCGCAAACTTCTTCACCTCGAGCGTGTGATTGATCCCAGGAGCCTTATGAAGAGGAACCTAAAAGTATCCTCACAAACTCAGAACTCATATCTAAGGTTAGGCTCAATGCTCGCTTCCCGGCGTACGAGCGTAGTGCTAAACAAAAAGGCCCAGTGACCACGTCTTTGGAAACCAGTTGGGTTTGACTAAGGATATGAGCAATGGGGATGGTCAAGTTCACCTGTAATTCACCAACTCTTGTATTCACTAGGTGACAACCAACCCGATTTTAGTTGAATGTTGTGAATACTTGTATGGATGCCTTGGAGAAGTGTTCCTAAGTGGAAACTAGGCAGAAGGAGAATTATCAGTTAACCTAAGATACAACGCGGTACTATATATAAATGTTGTTTATAAGAGGTTGATTAGAGAAAAGAGAATCAACGTTCCGCGGGCGCTACAATACTCCTAACAGATGAGTAGCACGATGCCCGTCGTATCCGCCGGTCGCACAAATCTCGTATGAACTGTTCGGAAGCAAGGACCAGATTGAAGGAGTGAAATGTTGATGCAGATTTGGACAACACTATATTAACAGGCACCCTTCCATTCTAGCGAGTGGGAGCTGTAAGCATATGGTGATGCGCGTCGTAAACGGTAGCTCATTATTGTATAGATGACCTAATTAAATTCGGTATATGTCACTTTAGGACATTGGGCCAGGCCCAAATCCCAATTGACATGAGAGGCCTAAATTGGGCCTCACTATACTAGATGGCCGGCCGAAACCCTAGGAGGTCGTAAAGTGGACTTTTATCCACTTTACTCCTCCTATATATATGGGGAGTTAGGGGTATTATTAAGGTGAATCACAATTCCCTTTAAGTGGTGTTTTGAGAGAAAGCCCTCCCCCAAGAACACCATAGTTTCGGCCGAACCACTCCCCACCAAAGGGTGTGCCAATTTGCTTTCTAGCAAACACTCCAGAGATCTGTCCCCTTCCAAGAATCGATCAGAGGATTTGAAGTGGAGAACTTACTACGTAGGGCTTCCTTAACCAGAACCTCTACGGGTGCCGACTGGAGGATCGTGAACTCCCTGCAGGAAGGATCTTGGAAAGACTGACAACGTTTGAGGTATGTGCGAATATTCCGCTGCATAATTTTGATTACTAGCATGTACCATGATTTAGTATCCATAGTGATTACTCCCCGTAATCTAACATCCCTCCCCACAACTGCGTTACTCACAACTTTACTCATCCACTTTCATATTTTTTATCTAAGTAGTTTAAGACAGCTGTAGGACATTTACACATGGGTGATCAGTCGACCCTATTCGCAAAACATTGTAAATACTCCGCAGTACTAATGAAATTAATGTATTCTCGTAGGTACATTACTCACATATACTCCCTACTCTGGAATCACACCAAGTAGTGGACTCTATGCATATAATTTGCATCAACAATACAAGCTATAACACTAAACGACCTATATTATACGCCAACAACACGTCAACACTCGATGTCAACAACGAGCAATTAATACGCTCTCTCTTTCGACATCTATTATGTCTATTCTAAACAACGACAACAACATATTACATCCGAGAAATTTTCCAAGGATTATCTTAGTAACATGGCGCGACATTCTCATCTCGGGGACAACCCCATGATCACAACGACCATTCCTTGGTATTTTAAAACAAGAGGTGGTCATCTACAATGTGGTGCGACATCCTCTATACGAGGGCAACCCCACACTACATGGTGCGACATCCTCCATGCGAGAGCAACCCGATGTCATCTTGCTGCGGACTATGAAACCCATTACATATTACTAAACACCCGGGCATGAATTCATGGCGCGACATCCTCCATGCGAGCTAAACCCCATAAAACATGGCGCGACATCCTTTATACGAGGGCAACCCCATCGGAACCTACTACTAAACACAAGTAGCTTTCATTACTAAACTCTCTTCTACGCCGACAGAAGCGTATCCTGAGATCATCGTTATACACAATGCATAGAAAAACTCACCAAACCTACAAGTCGAGTCTTGTAAAACGTTACCTTCGACGTGAAAAAGTAACATAAACAAAACACTTCAATTTAGCAAGTCGTGTCTTGCCGCAACGTCGCCTTGGAATGGTCCAAGAGACGGTAAAAACTAAAAGGCGTATCGCCCGACATATGTTTCGTCCCTTGGAATAATCAAGTGGAGGCGTATTAGCATCGCAAGGTAAGTACATGGAATAACCAAGGAACATCTTGCCTCATCGCTACGACAGGGGTGCCCAAGTAGCGGACATAAAACACATCCAAATTAGCAAGTCGTGTCTTGCCATAACGTCGCTTTGGAATGGCACAAAAGACGGTAAAAACTACAAGGCGTATTACACGACCTTTTTTCTGCCCCTTAGAATAACCAAGTGGAGGCACACTAGCATCGCATGGCAAGTAAATGGATTAGCCAGCAGAACGCCCCGCAACAACGTTACGCAGGGTATTCCTAACTAACAGATGGAAAAACACACCAAATTAACAAGTAGCGTCTTGTCACAACGTCGCCTTAGAGTGGACTAAGAGACGGTAAAAACTAAAATATCGCCTCGTCGAGGCGACTTTCCTATATACATGAAAGGGTCTTACGCATTACTACTCACAAATGCCAAGTACCGGGATAAGGTTCTTGTGCATTACTACTCATAAATGCCAAGCACCATTGCAAATTTTTGCGCGTTACTAACCATGAAATATGGCAAGCATACTACTCATCTCAACTCGCACCTATGTATTATGCCATGCCTCGGGGTAACCAAGAGGGTCACGCAAACACAGGTATTCACGTATCCTTACTACAACTACGGATACTATATCAAATTAGAGGACGAGTCTCAACTCTACTCTATAGTCCAAACCATATGGACAACTATGATAACAAAGGTATGAAAGATTACTAATAAGTTATCATGCATTACTAAAACATCTACGACAGGTCTATATGACAACGTCAAACTTCAAAGCATAAGGATAAAGAGTTCAAGGGGGCAACACCCCAAACACAACCGCAACCCGACACGGGGAGAAAAAATATATACAAATGTCTGATAAGTAACCAACAATCAACCTAACGCCACATAAGGCGCATCAACACCACCAGATGGCTCTGCCACAACCTCGTCCTTTGTAGACTCCACCACTACACTGACATCACCGTCAGCACCGAACACAACATCAATCTGAGGAGCAGTCGCATCTCGGTGAGTTCAATCACAATGGAGGAAAGGTTCACCACATCAACAACAACCTATAGTGCAATACAGCATCCAACAACAAACAAGTTGTAACAACAAGGCAAATATGCATACAAGTTATAAAAGAATAAGGATGACTACTCACTGGCGCAAGGCGTGTCAACAAACCCTCATCATACGCGCACACATCCTCAGGCTCACTAGGACGAACCCTCCGATCACCAGGAGGGATAATCCGCTGGAACACACGTACTCCCACCTCGGGAGTAATCAAGCTGGCCTCCTTGGAAAACTGGGGCTCCCCAACAGTAAAGGTTGCCCACTACTCCCCAATAATAGCGTCCTCAGCAGGACGAAACAAGTCAGCTCGTGTAAGCTCAGCAAGAGGCGCAACACCTATGAACACACAAACAGATAAGCAAGAAAGGCAAAATATTACAAGTATAACATGAAACTAAAACAAGATACATACCTGCAGGATGAGCCTCCTCCTCCAAGGTCCGGTCCCTCGACCGGGGGGGGGGGGGGGGGGGGGGGGGGGGGGGAGGCAGACATAGTAGGCGCGCGAGCCTGACCTTCAACGCCCTTCACTTTGTCACGGGAAGGAGTCCTCAACGCCCCACCACTTCCAGACTTCGATCGCTTAGGATCGCTCGAGGGACGTCCCTCGGAGTCGGTTCTCTTTGCCTTGGGTTGAGGCGGAGTGTCAGCAACTGCCACAACACGATATGTCACGTCGGGTGAACAGCCTGCAAACAAGAACAAGATAAGATAAGAACAACAATACTCAACATAAACAAGAAAGAGAAAAATTACAAGAAGGTGACATACGCATAAATCATTTCCCGCGCCTAGGCTTCATAGTTCGGAGCGCATCAGGAACAGCAGAGGAAGTACCTCTCGCGAGGGCAGCAACATTCCCCTGAAGACTTGCCTGCCAGCGCGAGGTTTTTCCATGAAACCAACCTACATCACAACATAATAGAGGTTATAAAAATTCATAACATACCAAAGGACCTTCCGTAGGAGTTACGCGAATCCCAACTTCGCACTGTTCCCGCTCCGTCACGCGAGATAAGGCACGATAGGCGCGCGCCTTGTGAGCCGGATATATCGCCTGCATTACTACTTTGTCCGAATCGGAAAATTCAACATATGTCGGCACGGGGTCAATCTCAGTAACATGGGCGACATGCCAAGTCACCACAACGTCATGGGCAAAGAAATAGTGTTCTTCCTAGTGACTTCTCGACCGGTCAACAGCATGTACAAAACTAAGTGAAGTATCGAACTTTACTTCTCCCAAGCCGAGGCTCGTAAAATCTCGCCCTTTCAACAAAGGCCAGCGAATAGAAATAGAGGATAAGCCGGCGGATTCCTGGCGCTGAAGGCGGAAGAAACATCGCAAAAGTAGTGTGGGGTAGCGCCATGATTGCTGGTGGCATAACACCCGGAAGCAGACCCAATACCATATCCCGAGAGGCGTGAGGTCAAGCGGAGAAATCATATAATAGCAACATAATCTGACCAAGTCGCCACAATAGGGGAAGCACAATCCTTCCCGTATCTGACTAGTGTACACCGCTGCCATCTCAGTGGGGGGCACAGTAGGCTTACCCCGAACAACGTCATGGAGTATGTCAAAGGTAAAGACCATCTCCACAAGTGGACAAAGTCCAGACTGCTCTACATAACGCTTATACTCCTTGCGTTGTAACTTGTTTCCAGAAAAAGCTTGGAACATGTGTTCCGACCCCGAGCCAGACTCCGACTCAGGATAAGAGTCTATACCATCCTCATATCCCGAATCAGCGGATGCCGAAGGATCCGACTAAGAATCAAAATCAAAATCTGTACAATACCTAACTCCAGGAGTGGGGACGAAGAACTTACTCATTTTGAAATACCCTGTGAATCGTGATTGTAGTCCTAACGAGATACGCCCCAGCAAGGAAATACTCAGTCGACGAGCTACCTTGTGATATATGTGCTACAAGTCCTGCTATGACAAGGCAACAATCTACTCAAAAAACATGCGTGCAATAGTCGCATCACCAACAACTGTGTGGTGAACATCCCCTATGCGGGGGCAACCCTACACGTACGGACTTATAAGTTTACAACTACTACATAGTGAACCTACTCTATATGGGGGAAACTCTATGTCAGTAAGGGCCTCGTCCCAATACTTATACAGTCCACATGTGCCTACGCGCACCTACTCGTGCCTACGCGCACCTACTCGCGCCTATCACGAATCTTCGTGGTAACAGTACGAATACGATTATGACACTAACACCTACGTGTGTATATCGTTCTATGATGACAAGTTATACCTACTTATGCGTATATCCTTAAGAAGCGTTATGCGAGATATGATTATAGCTACAAAAACTATCGTGTTAACATTTATGTACATGCAAGGTCTAACGTCATGCGAGTAATTGCGTGGATTCCATCGATCAACAATTTCTTCAAAAAGTGGGTAAGTAAACAATTCAAAAACGACAATGTCTCGGTTGACCAACGCATGCAATCAACAAGGAGAGTAACACTCTCTACTATACATACAACATTCTCAAACACTTAGCCATTTTTCATGCTCTTTTTATTATGCTAACACATGCTAGGCATTTTATAAAACACTTGGTGTGCAAGAAATACCAAGTTATGTACAAACTAAACATTGACCAAATTAAGGTGTCTTAAGACATCACCATACCTGGAAATGGTATGTAATCGGCCTTGGAAGTTCGACCGCCGTGAAAAAATGTCGTCGCCGTCGAAAAATCGCCGCAGCTGCCGCACGAACCACCGCTCGCCGTCGCGCCGCCGGAAAAGCTGCTACTGCCGTCCCTCATGCCTTCGTCGTCCGCTGTTGTGGTTGCCAAGTCGCCGCCGTGGATGGGGAGTGGTCGGCCGGAATTCTTGAGGGTCAAGTAACTTGGCCTCCAAATATCTTACTCTTCAAGAAAGGAGGAGGAGACAACTCACTATGTGGAGACTAAGTATAAGAGATGGGTATACTCTTTCCTCTATATAAGGCTAAGAGTTTACCTTTCCTTATTTTTTTTCTAACTCCTTTGTATGAGTTGTTAGCATATACACATGCTTACACACCCTTATATACGCTCACATACCCACGTATACATGACATATATTTATTGTAATAACCTCGTTAAATATATACTTGTTGGCATATCAGTGCATATTTATTCCCATGATTGTATCATTGTTTTCATGTCATCACATGTCGCACGTTTTCTTACAACGCGCATAAGCCATGTTTGCAAACATGTCAATATTTACGTTTATATCGCGTACATACACATACATTGTTATATATATATGTTAATCACATATACTTGTTGAACTAACCATGTCATTAGTTACAATCTCCTCCATCGAGCTAAGGAGGGAAAACACGAGGATGAGGACCACGCGCCTACATATAGTAAGTCCATTATGAGGTAACTCTCGAACCTAAATCGAACATCTATCCTATCGTAAAATAGAGTCAAGCAAGGATTTCACCAATAATTGACTCGGGAGAAAATGATGGATACACGTCTGATTCATGTTTGTTTTATATTCGGGCCTCGTTAACAAGTCAAACCCACTAACGGTTTACTAACGCCTATTCACGGGTTAGAACGGTCTGAACGCATGATATGCGCGTATTCGGACCGTGACCTGTCCGGATTGTCCATACAATCCGGGGGTTCGGATTTCCGTCCCGGGAAGCGCGTATTCCCACATATCTACACTACGTATGAGCTTTCTTGATGTCAATCTTGCTTACGTCCACACCCGGTTCACATTTTCTACTAAATCGGGGTCGGACCTTTTAAAACCGGGTTTGGTTCCAAGGTTCCCTATATATAGGAATCTTGGCCAACTATTTCATAACTTAAGTTGACAAAGGAGCTCTCACTTCTCTCTAGCTTTCTCTATCAAGATTTATTATTTTAGCATCTGAGAGGGCTCATCGCACACCACCCCCCCTGGCTTGCAATTCATGATATCAATTAAACATGCGTACATCTAGACATGGATCCTAGGCATTTGCATCAATCACATCATGTCTATCCTAGTGCGCAACTAATTAAATGAAATCCAGGGGTCAGCCCCTAACATGCAATTTCCAGCTAGCTTGACATAGTCAAGACGAAATTTCTAGTCATGAAGTAATATCAATTAAATAGCAATTGCAATTCAGCCCATTAAATGTCTCAGTCCCAAAATGATGCATTTCCAAGATAATCGAAACTAGGCACCAGGTTTAATTAAAACGTGAAAATATTAAACCCATGAGCACCGTGTAGGTAATTTTAAAGTAAAAAAACATTTGGATTTTAAAATTTGACCATCCTATTTTAGTTGACTCAGTTCGATCCAGTTCAGTCAAAAATTCTGTCCGGTTCGGTCAAACCGGTTCGGTTCGGTCCGATTCGGTTTTAAAATTGGAATCCGGCTCGGTCCTTCACTCAAACCAGGTCGGTTCGACCCATTTTAGTTGCCCGGTCCGACCCAAGCCGAATGGGTCGGACCGATTGAGAAAATCCGGTTGGTTGACCCGCTCCAGTCTTGATCCGTGAACCCGACCCGGTTCGGGTTCACTTTGTATTCCGGGTCAGTTGACCCGACTCGGATGTGCAAAATTGGACCGACCCATTAACCCTATAGGGTTCAGTCGAAACTAAACTTGTGGGCTAAGTATGGTTTTAAAATCCACCAAAAACTTAACTTAGCCACCAAGTAATAATAATTATTAAATAATTTCCAGTATTTGCAGATATATATATATATATATATATAGTAAATTTGGCCCCTATATATATTATCTATAGTCAAGATTCTATTTAAGGATAAAAAAGATCTATTTATAATAAATTTTCTCAATCTTAAGCAACTAAAATATCTAACAATAATATATAATTTCCTAAAATTCATTCTAGAATTTATTGATAGTAATTATCACAATCATCTTGTGAATCTAACCCATATGTTCTCCAATTACATGCAATATTGTTACCAAATATTGATTTAAAATTAGTAACAATATATTTCGTCCGAAACAAAGATTACTTGGGGCCTAAGAAATTAAAATTTTAACTTTGTAATTTCTTATAGGTTCGGACGAAACATGTAATTAGGGTTAGTGGTCAAATTTCAAGATCAAATTTTATCTAGATTAAGAATCCAATGTTAATTTTGATAATTGTTCACGCTTTCTTGAAGATCATGAACATCAAATATATTAAGAACATCATGAAATTTTAGGCAACATGATTTAAAAAATTCAAAATTTTAAAACATCAAAATTAAAAACTTTAAGCGAAACTTGTAAATTCAAGAGCACCAATTTTTATCAAAAATACAAATTCCCTAACACTGGCTCTGATACTACGGAAGGATTATAGTGAATTAATCTACGAAAATTTACAAAGGTACATGCTTGTAAACATATTACGCAGCGGAATAAGGGGCACATACCTACTCGAAATTTACCGTAGTCCCAAGATCTTCTAGGGGAGTTCTCGATCCGTCCGACAGTTCCTGAAGGGTTATTGTTAAGGAAGCCCTACACGGATTTGTCTCCACAACAAAGTCTCTGTCGATTCTGAAGCAGGGATGGATCTCCGAAGTAAATTGCTCGAAGCAATTTGGCACCTCCTTGTCACTTGTGGTTCGGCCGAAACTATTAGGGAGGAGGGAATAGTTTTTGTCTCACCACAAAAGTGATTAAGTGATTAGCCTTTTATTAAAACCTAACACTCCCTATTAATAAGTGAAGCAGATTGGACAAAAGTCAACTTTGCCCTCCTAGTATTTCGGTCGGCCATTAGAGTAAGAGAGGCCCAATTTTAGGCCTCTCATGTCAATTGGGATTTTAGGCCTATCCCATATCCCTAATGTGACATTACCCAATTGTCTTAGGTAACTTACTCATATTAATGGGCTCCTAATTACGGCGTCCCGATCCCCAAATGCTAACAAATTGAACATTGTATTGTTGATCTTAGTAAAATTTGATCTAGAATTTTGACTACTAACCCTAAAATTGAGTTTATTTTGGAACAAGGTAATTTTTAAAATATATATATATATATATATATTTTCGGCTCATGAATGTATTTGGCCGAAATTGGGGTTAGATTCACAAGATAATTGCGACATTAATTATCGATATATTGTTGCATGATTTTAGGTATGTTAGATATTATTGATAGATATTAGTTACCTAAGATTGATAAAATATATTGTTGATAGATTTGTATCCCTAATATAGAATCTTGACAGTAAATATATTTATATATATATATATTAAATATTGGGCCGAATTAATATATATATATATATTAAAAATTTTACTTAGCCATCAAGTAATATTAACTATAGATATAGTTTTCAAATATATTTTCACTATTTATATATATATATACATATATAAATAGTGAAAATATATTTGAAAACTATATCTATAGTTAATATTACTTGATGGCTAAGTAAAATTTTTAGTGGATTTTAAAACCCTACTTAGCCCACAAGTAATGTTTCGGCCGAACCCTATAGGATAATGGGCCGTTCCAATTTGCACATCTGGGTCGGGTCGACCGACCCGGATAACCATGGGAACCCGAACCGGTCCAACCTGGTCGACCGAACCGAACCGGGTCGGGTTCCACGAGTTTAAATCGGACGCGTCAACCGATCCAGATTTTCTCAATCGGTCCGACCCATCCGAGTTAGGTTAGACCAGGTAATTAATGGGTCGAACCAAACCGACTCGTTTTGTGTGAAGAACCGAAATGAATTCCTATATAAACCGAATCGGACCGGTCTGACAGATTTTTACCGGACCGGTCGGCCCGAATTTGACATGAACCAGACCGTTTTGGTCGGACCAACCCGAGTCAACTGAAAATAGGATGGTCAAATTTTAAAATCCAAATGTTTTCGAACTTTAAAGTTACCTACACCGCGCTAATAGGTTTCATATTTTCACGTTTAAATCAAACTTGATGCCTAGTTTCGATTATGGGGATGGATATTGGAAATTCATGATTATGGAACTAAATCATTTAGTGGGCTCAATTGCAATTTCTATATAAATTGATATTATTGCATGATTAGAATTGCGTCTTGACAATGTTAGCTGGATATTACATATTGGGGGCAGAGCCCTGGATTTAATTAATGAGTTGCGCACTAGGATAGACATGCTGTGATGGTTGATATTGCCTAAAATTCATGTCTAGAAGTTCACATGATTGATTGTTAGCATGAATTGCAAGTCAGCCCCAAATATTTAAAATCGATATTCAGTCGCCAAATGCGCATGATGCTATGCATGAATGTTGAGGATGTAGACACATGTGATAATTTACATGTGCAGCAGAATTATATATGCAAGCATGTTAGCATATGGTAATTGGGCGCCCTAAATGGAAGCCCATTAATATGTATATGTTACCTAAGAAAATTGGGTAAATGTCACATTAGGGAAATTGGGCTTGACCCAAATCCCAATTGACATGAGAGGCCCAAAATTGGGCCTCCCTTATACACTAGGCCGGCCGAATTATGGGAGTGGGCAAATTGGAATTTTGTCCACTCTGCTCCTCCTATAAATAGGGAGTGTTAGGGATTTTATTAGGGTAATTCAAAATTCCTCATTTGTGGTGATTTGAGAGAAAACTCTCCACCTTAACACACACATACTTCTGCCGAACCTCACCTACACCAAGGGTGTGCCAATTTGCTTTGAGCAAAAACTCCGGAGATCCGTCCCCACCAAGAATCGATTAGAGGATTTTCTGTGGAGACTATACCGCGTAGGGCATCCTTGACAAGAACCTCTACGTGTTCCGTCCAGTGGATCGAGAACTTCCTCAGCAAGATCTTGGGACTACGTAAAACGATTATGGTATGTGCGCATCTTCCGCTGCTTAATAGTGATTACTAGCATGTATCATGTTTATGTTTCCGTAGTATTTAGCCCCGTAATCTAACAGCGGTATCAGAGCATGTGTAAGGAGTTCATGATTTTGATAAATTGATGTGTTCTTGATTTTAAACATGTTAGCCGAAATTTTGAATAGTGAAAATTTAAAATTTCCGATTTTTATAATTGTTAGTGCCAATATTTTCGTAATGTTCTTAGTAAAGTTTGATGTTCATGAAATTCAAGAAAAACGAGACTTTTATCAAAATTAAACATTGGATTGTAGATCTTAGTAAAAATTTGATCTTGAAATTTGACCACTTATTTCCAATACATGTTTCAGCCGAACCCTAAGGAAATTGTTAGGTAAATTTTTTTAATTTCTTAGGCCCCAAGTTAACATATTTCGGCAGAAATATAGATTAATATTGTTTACCATATTTTAATTTTTATTAAAGGTGACAATATATATACAATTGGAAATATATGGATAGATTCACATTAATATATAGAAATATATATAACTATAATTATATCTAGCTAATTTATAGGGATTAAGATATTATTGATGGATTTAGTTTCCTAAAAGATTAAGAAAATATATTGTCAGTATATTTATTTTTCTATTAAAGATATTGACAATAATTAAATATAAATATATATATATGGTATGGCCGAAATTTATATATATATATTGTTGATTGATTTACATCTTAAAAATAGAATCTTAGCAATATATATATATATATATATATATATAGATCTAGCCGAAATTTAATATATATATATATATATGTAATATTGAAAATTATTTTACATAATTAATATTTCTTGATGGCCAAGTTAAGTTTTTAGTGGACTTTAAACCTTTACTTAGCCCACAAGATTTATTTCGGCCGAACCCTATGGGTTTACTAGGCCGGTCCAATTTGCAAAACCGTAGCAGATTAAACCAAGCTGGGTTTTCTTAATCGGTTCGACCTAGTCGGGTCGGGTCGAACCGGGGTAACTAAGTGGATCTAACCGAACCGGTTTTAAGTGTTGAACCAAATCCTATTTTATTGAACTGGTTCGGACCGAACCATATTTTAAATAAAACCGTTTCGAACCCGAACCAGATTTATGAAACTGAACGAACCAGATTGAACAGAAATTGACTGAGCCGAACCAGATTTTTCAAAATCGAATTCAAGTCAATTAATAAAATGGGATGGTCAAGTTTTAATCCAAATATTTTCGAACTTTAAATAGTCTACGCAGTGCTCGAAGGTTTAAAATTTTCACGTTTAAATTAAACCTTAATGCCTAGTTTCGATTATGGGGATGGATCTCGAAAATGCATGATTGAGAGACTGGATTAATTAGAGGGCTGAATGTAATTGTTTACTTTTCGTCACATATATTTATTAGAAATGTTGTATTGACTATCACTACAAGAATTTACACAATCCCACACGGCCAAAGTGGTGTGGAGTTGGTGTGTAAGCAAGTGTACATACTGATTACACACCAAAATAAGCTGTGTGGAATTTGGACGTGGTAAATGGTACACATGAATGCACACCGAAATTTCGGCGTGTAAAATTTACATACCGATTATTTTGTACGTAAATGGAATGTGTTTGAATCGGTGTGTATTTTGCACACCGAAAATCCGTGTGCAATTCGAATGGGATTCCAAAACAATTCTACCAAGTTTAATACTACATCTTACCTTTAGTAACGCCCATCTCAATTCAAATGTGCATCTTTAGTGTTAGATTTATGATTTCAAAATACTGACATTTAGTAACTAATATTTAAACTCTATTTAGGGGCTTTACTATTACATTTGTGGTTCCAAAAAAGTCGGAATTAGTAAGTACCAGTTTAAAATCTATTTAGAGTCTTTAGTATTGTATTTGTAGTTCCAAAAAAGATGGAGTTAGTACTTACCAATTTTAAATCTATTTAGAGTCTTTAGTATTGCATTTGTGGTTCCAAAAAAATCGGATTTAGTAACTACCAATTAAAAACCTATTTAGAACATTTAGTATTGTATTTGTAGTTCCAAAAAAGTCGAATTTAGTAACTACGATTTAAAATCTAATTAGATCTTTAGTATCACAATTATATAATTTCAAAGGTCTTATTTAGACTCATACATATATAATATTGATACTAATGATGCTCTTTTGGATTGATGAAAAATTAAATTCGACTTGGCACATTCAGTTTTTAATATTTCATTCTAGAAACTCCAATTTCGACTATAACATAATTTGAATAAACTCGAATACAATGTTTTAGAAACTCGTTCTACATTTAGTATGGTAAAAGAGCATACAAAATTTTAATTAATTAACACATTACAAACTTCTTTGATCATTTTTACTTGACAATACTAATATCAACAACGACAATATATGTTAAACTAATATTTTCATGTCTCAATTAACAAAACTAAGATGACTTAGAACTAAACTGCCATCCACCTTGTTGGATCACGGGCGAAGCTCCGTTACGTCCTTGACGGAATGCTTGGACTCCTGGGCTCCGTGTAATCCTGCAAAAGGGGATGACCTGGGTGGTGACCCAGAATCCCTCTCCGATGCTTAAATGAGTACGGTGATCAATGAGTGGTAAGCAAAAGAGTATATGTTCGTCTTAGCCTAGTTTAGATGATTTTCTGGGGTAACTTCCTCCTTTATATAGAAGGAGAAGTTCCCCAGTTACCTGTGACCGTGCTTGGCCGTTGTACCCACGATTCCGTGTATCTCGCCACGATTCCGTATATCTCGCCATGATTCCGTATATTTCGGCTGGGATTCCATATATCTCGCCCCATGCTCCGCGTATCTTACCCGTACTCCGCGTATCTCGGGCACGCCCTGCGTATCTCGGGGGATTTATCTTTATCTCTAACCGTCTCCCCCTACTTTATCTAGTAGGCGGGTTTCTCGGTCTTTATTCTCTGATCACAAGTCCCGACTCCTGTCGGAGACTCCAGAGTTGTCTCATTCTAGATCACCGCCCAGGACCTTTAGTCTCTACGGGACAGGTCCAGCCTCTGCGGGGCTTTATTATCGGGGCCTTTACTAAGGCATATCGGGGCCTGCTCAGAGGCTTCTCATCGGGAGCATTCAGCTCATACATCGGGACCGCTAAAGTCGGGACCCTTCGTGCTGGGCCTCTGGGCCTTCCAGGCTTTTCACGAGGCCCACTGGACCTACTCGCCGTCCATTGGCTGTTAACGGGGCTAACGATTACATCGGAACCCATCATTTGCCCCCAAGACATGGGGGACTTTTAGTTCGTCATGTCTTCCAGTCCAGATCTTTTGACCTCTCTTGTCGAGGGTTTTCGCTTTCATGCCTTCCGATACCACCGTCGGAGGCCTTTGTCTTCGCACCTCCCGATGCCACCGTCGGGGGCTTTTACCTTCACATTTCTTGATACCTCGATCAGAGGATTTTGTCTTCATACCTCCCGATACCGCTGTCGGGGGCTTTTGCCTTCATGCCTTCCGATACCGCCGTCGGAGGCTTTTACCTTTACATTTCTTGATACCTCTTTGGCCTTCTGGCCTTTCTATAAGTAGTTTCTTTCCATCTGTTTTAGCACCGATACTCGTTTGCATTTTATCTAAAGCGGCTTTAAACTCGTTACTCAGAACGTTCCGATGCATCATTTGCGATGACTTTATACGTCCTTCCAACGCTTGACTCGGGACTTCACCATTTAAGGCTTCTCGTCCAATCGGGACTTCGCCACTTAAGGCTTCTCGTCCAAAATCGGGACTTCACCACTTAAGGTTTCTCGTCCAATCGGGACTTCGCCACTTAAGGCTTCTCGTCTAAAATCGGGACTTCACCACTTAAGGTTTCTCGTCCAATCGGGACTTCACCACTTAAGGCTTCTCGTCCCTGCTTTTCAAGGCCATTTTCATACCCTTTAGGGCTTTCATTGCGTCTCTACTGGACGGCTTAGTCGTACCCGTTAAGGCTTTTGGTCGCATCATATAGATGACTTACACGGACCTGTTAAGGCTTTTTCATACCCGTTAAGGCTTTTGGCCGCATCATATAGACGACTTACGCTGACCCATCAGGGCCTTTTCATACCTAGGCTTTTGGTTGCATCATATAGACGACTTACGTGTACCCCGTGGGGCTTTTGTCCGTACCTGTTAAGGCTTTTGGCCGCGCCATATAGACGACTTACGCATCCCCCGCGGGGCTTTCATCGTACCTCGGAAGGCTTTTGTCGCGTCACTCAGGACGACTTACTAACAGTTAGAATAAATTTGAAAGCAATTTGATCGGAAGGCAACTTCTTTTATTCACTAATAATTCAAAGTAGGCTTACATCGGATTTTATTGATAGACAATTTGCGCCCTTCGCGGCGGCTTCATATCAAACATGATACTTCTTCAAGTGTTCGCCACTGAAGGAATGCTTCAACGTCTTGCCTTTGAGATCCTCTAACTTGTATGCACTGGGCACTGGCATCCCCACGATCTTGTAGGGTCCTTCCCATTTTGGTGACAGCTTGTTGATCCGATCTTGATGAACAAACTCATTCCTCCGCCAGACAAGTTCTCCCACGAAGAATTGTCGGGACCTGACACGCCGATTATAATATCGGGCTGTTGCCAGACGCATCCGGGCCTGGACTTCATCAGCTTTCCACCTCTTTTCCTCGAGTAAGTCTAAATCTAGACATCTCATTTCCTCATTTGTCAGAGGCTCGTAGTATTTCGCGCGATGGGACGCCACCGCTATCTCCACGGGAGCGACTGCCTCCGTGCCATAAACCAGGCCAAACGGAGTTTCTCCTGTTGATTGCTTGGGTGTTGTTCTCACAGCCCATAGCACATTCTCGAGCTCATCCAGCCAATGGCCCTGCAAGGCATAGACTCTCTTCTTCAAGCCATCCATCACGATCTTTTTGGCTGATTCTACCTGGCCATTGGTCTGAGCGTGGCGGACTGAAGCAGTCCGATGCTCAATGTTTAGTTCTTCCAGGTACTCCTTCAACTGGGCCCCGTTGAACGGAGGGCCGTTGTCGCTGATTAACACTCGCGGGACCCCGTACCGGGATATGATCTGAGTCTGAAGGAACTTGAGGACCTGCTGCCCCGTCGTTCTAGCCAATGCTTTGGCCTCTATCCACTTTGAGAAGTAGTCGATAGCTACGAGTAAGTACTTGCACTGACCTCTCGCTTGGGGAAGCGGTCCCACCAAGTCAATTCCCCATTGCGCAAAGGGCCATGCACTCCTGATGGGCATTAAGTCCGCGGCGGGAGCCACGATATTTGGGGCGTACCTCTGGCATGCATCACAGGATCGGACCATCGCGGTCGCTTCTTTGTTCATCGAGGGCCAATAGTAGCCTAAGTTCAATGCTTTCCTCACTAGAAATCGGGCTCCTTCATGGCAGGCCGCGACTCCTTCGTGTAGATCCCTTAGGATTCGATTCGTGTCAGGTTCTGCTACGCATTTTAAGAGAGGTTTTACGTACCCTTTTTTGTATAACTGGTTGTCCACCATCGCGTAGTTGTCCGCAATCCGCCGCAACCTGACGGCTGCCACTTTATCATCGGGGAGTACCCCCGTAGTCAGGTACGTGACCATCGGGGTCATCCAAGTGGGCTTCTCCTCTTCCTCCGATCCTGTCTCAATAGCACAGATCTCTGCCGGATCGATGTTTGAGATAATCACCTTTTCTAGGAAATGCACCTTCCGATTCTCCTCGGGGGCCACTCCCAGGGCAAACTTGCTCAAGGCATCTGCTTCCGCGTTCTCTTCCCTCGGGATCGCCTCGATATCAAAGCTTTTGAAGCTTCCCTTCAAAGTCTGCACCTCGTGCAAATATTTCTTCATTGTCGGGTTCTTAGCTTCATAGTTCCCCTGGACTTGATTTACAACCAAGCTAGCATCGCATTTCACTTTTAGATGGTCGACTCCCGTACCCTTGGCAATCTTAAGGCCTGTGATGAGAGCCTCATACTCTGCTTCGTTGTTGGTGGCTTTGAACGTCAACGCCAGGGCATATCGTAAGGGCTCGCCTCCGCCGGGCGGTATCAACACGAATCCTGCCCCCGAGCCTTCTACACTCGATGAACCATCAGTGTGCGGCATCAACACGAATCCTGCCCCCGAGCCTTCTACACTCGATGAACCATCAGTGTACATCTCCCAAGTGTTCTCCTCATTTGGCTGTTCTGGCTGCTGTTCTGTTGTCGGGACTCCTTCCATGGTTGCCCCCTCTGCGGGACCCGTTACTTCCAGATCGGGTGCCGTAGACTCAGCTATAAAATCTGCCAATGCCTGGCCCTTAATAGCGGTTCTCGGAGCGAAATGAATGCGGAACTCCGTCAACTCGATGGCCCATTTTACCAATCTCCCCGACGCCTCCGGTCGGTTCAAAAAGTGTTTCAAGGGCTGATTAGTCAATACCGTGACTTCATGGGCATGGAAGTAAGGTCGTAGCTTTCGAGCGGCAATTATCAACGCGAAGAGATACTTCTCAATAGCGGGATAGTTTATTTCAGACTTGGCAAACGCCTTGCTTACATAATAGATAGGCACTTGGTTGCCCTTGACAATCTTAATCAAAACAGAACTAACAGCCACATCAGAAATAGCCAAATAGACATAGAGCGGCTCGCCTGGAACCGGTTTCGCCAACGGCGGAAGGGTACGGAGGTGCTGCTTGAGTGCCTGGAACGCTTCCTCGCACTTGTCGGTCCATTCGAACTTCTTGTTGGCCCTCAATACATCAAAAAATGGCATAGCTCGATCACTCGCCTTGGATAGGAAGCGATTCATCGCGGCCAACCGGCCATTCAGCACCTGGACCTCCCGATGAGTCCTCGGGGACTGCATCTCTTCGATCGCTTGCAGCTTCTCAAGGTTCACCTCGATTCCTCTCTGGCTCACCATGAACCCCAGGAATTTCCCCGAGTTCACCCCGAAAGTACATTTGTCGGGGTTCAGCCGAACCTGATGGAACTTCATCCGCTCAAATGCCGCCGCCAAGTTCTGAACATGGTCTCCTGCCTGTCGGGACTTCACCAGCATGTCATCCACATATGCCTCCATGGTTTTCCCCAGCATGTCCCCGAACAACTTGTTCACCATCCGCTGGTAAGTTGCTCTGGCATTGATCAATCCGAAGGGCATCACGTCGTAGTGGTAGACATCGCTATCAGCGTAAAAGGCCGTATGGGGGGCATCATCCTTCGCCATCTTGATCTGGTTGTACCCGGAATACGCATCCATGAAGCTCAGCAGCTCATGTCCCGATGTAGCGTCCACCAGCTGGTCAATCCTCGGGAGCCGGTGGCAGTCCTTCGGGCAGGCCTTGTTCAAGTCGCGGAAGTCGACACACATCCGCCACTTTCCGTAACTTTTTCGCACCAGCACTGGGTTAGCTACCCAAGTCTGGAATCGGAGCTCCTTGATGAATCCAGCATCGAGCAGTCTGCCCACCTCCTGCTGGATCGCGATCCTCTTGTCCGCGACCATCGGACGCCTTCTCTGCGCGATAGGATTGATCGCAGGGTCTATCTTCAGCTCGTACACTATCACGTCGGGGCTTATTCCTGGCATATCACTCGGGGACCAGGCAAACAGCTCCTTAAACTCCTTCAAGAGCTCGATCAACTCTCGGGCTCGTTCCTCCGATAAAGCAGAGCCGATTTTCACCTTCCTTTGAGGCCCATCGATCTCCACTTCCTTCAAATCCTCCATGGGGGCGGGGCGCCCATACTCCTCTCGAGGATCGGCATCAGTCTGAAGGACAGTCATGGTCTCCCTCCTTCTCCGTCGGGTGGCGTTAACGTAGCATTTTCGTGATGCCACCTGGTCACCCTTGACCTCTCCGACCCCATTATCAGTCGGGAACTTCATCTTTTGGTGGACCGTCGAGGCGACTGCCATAAGAGGGTTGATAGTGGTCCTCCCGATGATCGCGTTGTATGCCCCCGCAGACTCCACTACGACGAAATCCACGTTTCGCTTCTCCATCTTCCAGCCACTACCAAACTCTACTGGTAAGGTAATCATTCCCAACGGGTAGGAAGTGGAGCCAGAGAATCCCACCATCGGGAAGTCCACCTGCGTCAAGTCCTTCTTTGTCTTTCCCATGGCCTCCAGAGCGTCCATGAAAAGAATATCGGAGGAGCTCCCTCCGTCTATCAGGATCCGCTTCATCTCGAATCCATCCACGTCCAGGGTCACGACCAAGGCGTCGTCGTGAGGGCTCTCCACGCCAACTAGATCCTCCGCTGAAAAAGAAATCACCATTTCCTCCTTCAGGGTCCACGACCGGGACCTTTTTCCTAACACCACCGCGGCAGATATGCGCGATCTCCCTGGAAGCGGAGGTGTCACCTCCCGCTGCCATTCCTCCGTGGATGACGTTGATAGTCCCCCGCCTCTCCTTACGGGCACCTGATCCTGAAGCCTCATGCTCGACCTTCTTTTTCTTCGGGGATCGGTCGCGGGACTTGGAACGGGATCGGGACCGACTTCTGGAACGGGATCGACACCGTCCCTTCCCGACGAACTCCTTCAGCTTTCCCTTCTGGATCAGCTTTTCAAGCTCCTTCTTCAGCTCCCGACAGTTCTCAGTGTCGTGACCACTGGCACGATGGTAGCGACAGTAACGGTCAGGACGGCCTCCTAGGAATTCGCCTTCTTTCCTCGGGGGGTATCGAGCGAGACCTTGTCTGTCCATCACGGCTAACACAAAGGTCATCGAGCTATTGATGGGAACAGCCCGACCCTCTCGGTTGTCCTTCCTCGGAGGGCGCTTGTCTTCTCTTTTATCGGGACGACCACGGTTTCTACTTCCCTCCGACTTGTCGCTCCCTTTGCGATCATCCGACAGCTTGGACGATGGCTTTCCTCTTCCCGACCTCGGGGGATCGAGCTCTCCAGCAGCAATCTTCGACTCCTGGACGTCGATTTGCTGTTTCACCCTCGCCTGCAGGGCCTCCATGCTCCACACAGCCTTCGCGGCTACGCTATGCATCAGGTCGGAACCGTACGGAGCGCTCAAGTTCCTTAGGAAAGTGCGAATCATCTCTCCCTCCGAGATTTCCTCGTCAATCTCCGCATCACTAGCAGTGAACCGTTGGTAATAGTATGCCAACGATTCATCGGGCCTCTGCACCACCTGGGTTAAAGTCCTCACGCTCTTCAGGAGGCGTCTCCGACCTTGATATTGCTTGATGAAGCGATCGTGCATATCGGCCCAGCAGGTGATGCTTCCTGGAGGGAGGCTGAAGAACCAAGTCATGGCCCTTTCTCCCAGTGTTATCGGGAACAATGAGCATATAAGATCATCGTTCGATGTTCGTCCCATACAGGCCTGGACGTGCCTCTGCACATGGCGAACTGGGTCCCCCTCACCGTCGTACTCCTTGATGGTCGGAATACCTAGCCCAGGCGGGGCTACGGTATCGATCAGCCGTGGCACGAAAGGATGGCTGGACCGATCCCTCAACTCCGATGTCATCTGCTTCTGATCACCCATGCAGATGCTCACGATCTTCACCACCTGATCGGGGGTGATGGGGCCATTCAGGGGAATGGTTCTGTTCTGAACTGGTCCTGGGCCGTCGACCACAAACTTCTCCAGGTGTGCTGGTTCCTTGCCCTTATTCCTGAGCGGAACCTCCTGTTCCTCCGGGTCCACCCTCGGCGGGGGTGGTGGTAATTCTTCTCGCGGAGGCAACTCCTCTGCTCTCCTGGCGACCTCTCTCTTATCCAGCAAGGCCTCCATGGCGGCCAAGAACATGGGCATAGCCTCCGCTACTGCCTTGGCCAACTCCGAGTTCGAAGACGACCCTTCTTCCCTTCGCGGGATTCCTTCTCTTCAATGGCCCACCGGGTTTGGGGGAGCCTCATCTTCCTCCCTACGCGGGACATCCTGCCTGTTCGTTTCAGCGTCTCGGACTGAGACCTCATAGCCATCACCTTGCCCCCCTGTCTGGGAAAGAGCAGGGTTCTCGCCTTGTTCAGCAACGCGTCCTGGCAACGGGGAGTTCACAGTTCCTGCGGGACGAGAACTGCCAGCCTGAACTTGCTTCTTCTTGCCACCACCGGCCATTGATCTGGTAGAAGCTATCTTGACTTTTCGTAAGGTTCCCACAGACGGCGCCAATGTTGGATCACGGGCGAAGCTCCGTTACGTCCTTGACGGAATGCTTGGACTCCTGGGCTCCGCGTAATCCTGCAAAAGGGGATGACCTGGGTGGTGACCCAGAATCCCTCTCCGATGCTTAAATGAGTACGGTGATCAATGGGTGGTAAGCAAAAGAGTATATGTTCGTCTTAGCCTAGTTTAGATGATTTTCTGGGGTAACTTCCTCCTTTATATAGAAGGAGAAGTTCCCCAGTTACCTGTGACCGTGCTTGGCCGTTGTACCCACGATTCCGTGTATCTCGCCACGATTCCGTATATCTCGCCATGATTCCGTATATTTCGGCTGGGATTCCATATATCTCGCCCCATGCTCCGCGTATCTTACCCGTACTCCGCGTATCTCGGGCACGCCCTGCGTATCTCGGGGGATTTATCTTTATCTCTAACCGTCTCCCCCTACTTTATCTAGTAGGCGGGTTTCTCGGTCTTTATTCTCTGATCACAAGTCCCGACTCCTGTCGGAGACTCCAGAGTTATCTCATTCTAGATCACCACCCAGGACCTTTAGTCTCTACGGGACAGGTCCAGCCTCTGCGGGGCTTTATTATCGGGGCCTTTACTAAGGCATATCGGGGCCTGCTCAGAGGCTTCTCATCGGGAGCATTGAGCTCATACATCGGGACCGCTAAAGTCGGGACCCTTCGTGCTGGGCCTCTGGGCCTTCCAGGCTTTTCACGAGGCCCACTGGACCTACTCGCCGTCCATTGGCTGTTAACGGGGCTAACGATTACATCGGAACCCATCACACCTCTTCCATAATGAATCTGACCATGTGTTAGCCTTTGATACCACACCTACAATCATTCCAACATTTAAGTTTAGCAAATATATAGCAGCTTAACATTGTATTTTGATGATATATACATGAGTTGGAACAAAAATATTTGTGCACCTGAAAATTTTCATCACGAAATGTTTAACCATAAATAGATTCATATCCATTCCCGTCTCCTGAAACAATGTCACCACCTTGAATCATGAAGTCATATATTATGCGATGAATAATTTACTCTTGTAGTAAAATAGCTCATTTCCATTTGCATCATTTCCCTTCTCACCTGTAATCAGCCAAAAGTTACGTAGAATCTGTTAAGTCGCGTCACTTGGGTCAACGGGTTTTCAGTCCAAATGTCACTTCTTACGGGTTAAAAGCTTGATCTGATGCTCTATATGCTAGATAGACTGATCTGTATCCTTCCCTTCTTCCGACTTCTTTCTTCTGACTGACCTGCAATATGGGCAGTACCAAGCACGTAGGGGAGGTGGTGCTTGGTGAACCCTCTCCGATGCCTAAGTCAATATAATATATCTAGAGAAACAAACTAGAGAGAAGGCAGAGCAGAAGCTAGTGAATAATCAACGTGATTGAAATGAATAGGATATGAGCAGTATTTATAGGCTTCGGGGGGATTAAGGTGGCTTAATGACATCGTTAGTCCCCTAAGCGTATTTAGTTAACTCATAACCGTATGATTATACCCTTAAAGCATGGAGAGGTAGGCGAAATAATCTAAGTGTGGGACGGGTGAAAAAGAGGTCGGGACCCCTGGGGTCGGACAGAAAGTCCGACCCCTGAGGCTTGACACCGGTTGGATTTGCCCAACCCATCCTAAGAGGGGTTGGGTGAGCCAAACCGTTTCCCCTAGGGGAGATCGTGTTGGTCCACCCGATCTCCCCTAGGAGAGATCGGGTGAGGTCACCCGATCTCACCTAGGCGAGGTCGGTGGTCAGGTCCGGGTGAGTAATTTTACCTCGTTCGGATCGTGAGCGTTTTGGGGCGAAGTATTCGGTTCAAAGTTTCGATTTACAATCACAAATGGGGTAATCAAAATAAGACAGTCTGAATTAAAACGGGTTCAAATTGGGCGTATATCCATCACATGCCCCCGAGTCAACCAGTGGCCTGACCCTTGATTGACTCTATTTTATGATGGGATGACACGCGCAATTTGAAACCGTGACTTTACCTCTTGACTAAACCTTCGCTTGTTCGTAGGCGCATTTTTCGGGCCTTGTCCTCTGTTTCTCAAAATAGAGGAATTGTAAACATTAGAATAAAACGTACACGTGTCCGCGGAATATGGATGTGATAATAAAAATCCAACCTTTTATGCATGTATTTTAAAAATACGTACTTGCATGGAGATACAATGCAATCATGGGTATGAGTCGATGTACCTCAATTTCTAAGTATGGGAAAGTGGGATATATGCCTATAGGGTGCTAGCTTGAGTGAACATGGATTTATCATGAACATGAAGGAGTGTACTAGCATACATGCAAGTAAAAACACAAGTATGGAAGTGGTTGTGGATATGCTGCAGTTGTGGACATGAATGTATGCAGGAATATATGGCAGCCATGTACATGGATGTCTAAATGTTTAAACGCATGGGAGTGTGTACGTGGGCAAGCACGTGAGGGCAAGCATAAACATTTATGTCTGCATGGACGGGTTGTGAGCATAAACATGGATGATGGAATTGGTGCACTTAAAGATGTAAATCATAAATATGAACATGAGTGCAAGGGTGAGAGTGTAGCCCCCATTTTTACCCAAGAACGCGAGCTCTGTCCCTCGATGGGACACAACGTTCTGCCTTCCTTGTACTAGTTAGAGCATTGTCTTTTAACTTCGGCTTCTGACAGGTGTGACATTTTCCTTCACTTGTTGGGACGTGCGTATAACTCTTGAACCTTGCCCTGCAATTCATTCTACATAAAAATGGGGGTGATAATGCATATAATATTTCTTCTTACCCGCCATGTACGAAGGGGTTTATCGACATATGTTAAGGGTTTCCCCCTCCTTCGGATGTGTAGGAGCGTCGCTTCTTTTGGGGAAGTTAAAAGTTCACCATCTTTGTAGCGCTTTGGGGTTTGTTCCCTGGGTTGGCGTACCTTGCATTTTGATGGTCGGATCTCTTGGGTGGCAGTTTTTCTTTCGTAACTTGATGTTGGGGTTGCCCCCCTAATAGGCGTATCTCGCCCTTTCATAAGTAAGGGTCAACATTTGCGTTGGTTGCTCAGATGGCTGGTTCCCTTTTGGGGAGTTCTCTACTTTGGACATGGAGACCGCGAAGATCACTTATCAAAGCAATTGGACCAACTTTCATTGTCTAGTGTCTTGGGTGTCTTAGGTGGATTAATCCTATTATTTCCATTCATCTTTCGTTTCCCCCTTGTAGGTTGGTTTCATGAATAAACGTATAGTGTGCCGGCTGAGCGTTCCAAACGTACCGTTGAGTTGAGCCAGGGGAAGGTACTCTCCGGCTATTGCTCCTAAGGTCCAGAAACTATGCAATGATGGATAATGAGCTCTATAAGAAGGGATACTCCACACCCTTCCCCAAGTGCATAACGTATCCAGAAATGGAGAAAGTATTTGCAGAGCTCCACGAGGGTGACACCGGATGTCATGAAGGAGCAAGATCAATAATTCGAAAAATCTTCTAACTTAGGGAAAGCTGTAGAGGCTTCCATTATGTTCTTCCTTCTCTTCTTTTTCTTTTATAATGTGCTTATAACTGTTCTCATGTTGCTTCCCTTATGTTTTTAGAGCATTTTCCCCCGGTCACCGAGCGTGTACTCCCGATGGGTAAGAGTTTAAGTAAATCTAAATCCAAGGCGCGAAAACCTGACTCTGAGGTCGGGCCCTCGGCTGCCCAGGAGAAGGAAGCCACGGGAGACTCTCCTTCAAGTGCTCCCTTGCCGACTCCCTCTCGTGATAAGGAGATAGTGGTTGAAGAGGCTCCCTCTTTGCTTGACAAGGGGAAGCAACCTGTGGATGGCGATGGGATGACCATAGATTTTGATGTCTCTCCTCTATCCTCTTCCCCCCCAGCCGAGGGGCCGAGTCTCGGGTTTCTTTCATCTTCATGTAGATTTAACAACTTTTGAGGTTGTCTTTGGCATACCTATGGGGTCATGTGATTAACCATTGTGTTGAAGATCTTGCTTTTGGTGACGGGTGTGATCATCCCCTTTCATTGAGACTCCTTTCTCTTACATGGCTCTAATTAAGATAGCAAATTTATGCTTGAAAGTTTGGTTGAGACTGCTCTTGAGTTAGCCTCTACTTGTATCATAGTTATGATCGTTGTAAGGATCGTTTCGTTATATGCCCCCGATAGTGCTTGTTGAGATTCTCCGCTTTATTGTTGATTTCGTGAAATATAGAGCCTGTCTTCATAATGAGGACGTCTCCTACCTGGTATCATCCCGGAAGGTTGAAATATAAGTGCAGAACTTTATGAGTGTATGAAGGGTATTGTTTTCCCTTTGTTTTAATGTCCTCTTAAGGTTAGGCATAGCCTTTTGATGTTCGTTGTTGTGAAAGTATCCCCGCGATGTGCATACTTGATAGCCATTTTTTGATGTGTAGACCTGATAACCACCTCTTGGTATGTGGACATGATAGCCACCTTGCAGTGTGTTGACATGATAGGCACCTCTTAGTATGTGGAAATGATAGCCACCTCTTGGTGGTGGACATGATAGCCACCTCTTGGTGTGTGGACAGGATAGCCACCTCTTGGTGTGTGGACATGATAGCCACCTCTTGGTGTGTGGACATGATAGCCACTTCGCAGTGTGTGGACATGATAGCCACTACTTGGTGTGTGGACATGATAGCCACTTTGTTGCTATAGTTGCCTTTTGTTATACTTGTCAGGTTTTTTTCTGTGTTTCTTCTTGTCGGATGTTGTATCCTTTATGCTTTTTGTATTTCCCCTTCATGAGTTTCTTGACGATTTTCAAGTAGGATGCGAGCATAGGTCACGCGAGGGCGACGTGCAAGACAGTAGGGTTTGTCGGGGGTTGCCTTGTGCGACTTGTAAGGCAATTCTTCTTCAAAAGTCGTTTTGTATGACTTGTGATTTGTTTGCCTATTATCGTGTTTCTTCTCTTTTGTCGGAGTGTCCTTTCATTACTCCACTTGATTTTTGTCATTCATATCTTATGATAACTGCGATTTTTGTCATTCATTTCTTATGATAACTGCTTGTGGTTGTTTATGTGGTTCATTGGTCATGGACTCTTTCCTTGTGTATGCTTCTCCTTACTTGATCTCCTTTGGTATCCTTGTCTATCATGATACCTCTGATCTCATCATGAACAAACTTTTATGTTTCTCATATCATATATCATTGCCTTGTAAAAAATTTCTCGTGATATACTCTTGTGGATGATGTAAAGATCGCTTTAGGATACGCTCCTAGGGGCGCATAATATTTTCACGGGATTGGCTCCCGGAGGGCACAGAACTATTCACAGGATGGGCTTCCGGACGGCACAGAATAAGTCAACAAGATACGCTCTTTGGGGCGTCGATTATTTTCACGAGATTGGCTCTCGGAGGGCACAGAACTTTTCGCAGGATTGGCTCCCGGATGGCACAGAGTTAGTCAACAAGATACGCTCATGGGGCGTCGAATCTTTTCACGAGATTGGCTCTCGGATGGCACAGAACTTTTCACAGGATTGTCTCCTGGAGGGCACAGAATTTTTCACAGGATTAGCTACCGAAGGTCACGGAACTTTTCACAGGATTGGCTCCCGGATGGCACAGTGTTAGACAACAAGATACGCTCTTGGGGGCGTCGACTCTTTTCACGAGATTGGCTCTTGGAGGGCACATATAGTTTCACAGGATTGGCTCCTGGATGGCACAGAATTTCGTAGTCTAAAAACTACTCTCAAGATACGCCCTTGGGGGCGTCGAAATTATTCACGAGATAGGCTTTCGGAGGGCACAAAATTTTGCAGTTGAGAACTACTCTCAAGATACGCTCTTGGGGGCGTCGAGACTGTTCACGGGATTGGCTCCCGGAGGGCTCGGAGTATTACTTTACCTTGTGTCATTTTCCAGGTAGGGTGCGTTTTTGATATGCTTTTTGAATCTTTTCTTGAGTTTTGTCTCTATGATATTGCATGTTACCTAGCCTTTTCCTGATTGTGGGAGATCACCTTTCGAGGGCGATGCTTGTATGTTGCCAACGTAGGACGAGTCCGTACAGGGATTTGAGGCTGTATTTCCTCTTACGTGACCTCTTCTAGGAGAAGTGGTGTTGCATGTTCTTGTGACATTCTACTTCTAATCTCTTCTTTTACACTTAGGTGGACTACCAAGCACTTGTTCGTTTGGTGCCCCCCAAGTTGCTTGGTGGTCACACTGCCTCTCATATTTGACTGTTGAAAGTCCCTTGTTCATTTTCTTGTTTGGGTACCCCTTATGCTTGGGGCTCCCTAATCTTGTGTTGTATTTGATATGTGTTGCGTCCGGGATGAACTAGGTCGTGAGGACGCGTCTGTTCGCGTGGTTGTGCGGGCTTTTGGGCTGTAACCCTTCGTCGGGAAGAGGTTGGGCCACTGGCGAGTGTTCGGTTGACTCCCGTAAAGGTCTGTGTCTCGGTACGGCTGTGTCTCAGGAGGCGGTGGTCTGTGCACAAATGCGGATGTCTGGGCGACGATTCCTGCACAAAGGACCAATGCTAGCACGGAGAGGGGGGGTGGTGCTAGCGGAGCCCTCTCCGAAGCTTAAGTCACTATAGGGGTAAAAGAGTAATTTCTAGAGAGAGAATATTTCTAGAGAGAAGTCAGAGCTCAAAATACCAAAGTTGGGCAAATGAGAGGATGTATGAAAATGGGTGGCCAAGGCCTCCTATTTATAGGCTTCCTTGGGACCGGACCCGGTTTTAAAGCGGTTTGGTGACGGTTCAAGAGCATGCGGTAACCGTCATCCATATTGGTAATGCGCAAACTTGACTTCTCTACACGTAACAGTAATCGCGGAAAAGGTAGTCGCGCAATACCCGTAATGCAATCCGGACCTTGTCGAATTTGGGCAATTCGGCGAGGTCCGGATTGCCGCGCAACCCGGAGGTCCGGGTTGCAATGCAATCCGGACCTCCGGATTGCTTCGCGCAATCCGGAGGTCTGGTCCGGACGCGCGTAAATGCGTTTCCGGACCGTTTTGACTCTTTGGGAGACGTTTTCAAACCGAGATGTAATTTTGACGTGTTTACGAGGCCCGAAATGTAAATACGAACCCGAATTGGACATATATCCATCACTTGCCCCCGAGTCAAATAACGGTTTAGAACCTTTCTTGACTCTATTTTTAAGTTAGGATACGTGTCCAATTTGAGTTTGACGCTAAGCTTTCGGTTTTGATCGTTGGTCGGACGTAGACATCTTGATTTCGTCCGTCCTTTGATTTTCCGACCGAATGACTTTGTTTCCTGTCATCACGGTTAGTGAAATAGGGAATGTACATACGTAACGTGCAAGTACGGTTATCGTTGGAGACATAAGCAATTGGTAATACACCATGCGAACATGCTTCTATCAACATGCATGCATAAGTAATGGTCATGGCAAGATCGTAATTACGCAATGCAAGAAATAGAAACCGTATGCTTCTAAAACGACTTAGTGATTATCAAATCATGAATCATGCGATGGCAACATACACGTAGAGTGACGGGTTTGATACGTGCAATATCAAGATATGCGTAGGAGTAGATATTTAGAGGAGAGGGTGGAGTATACCGTAGGTGTTTAGGCGTGAGTGTAGATAAGTTAATCCTTTAATCCTTATCAACAAAGCATCTCTTGGGATATGTAAATACACACATCCCCAACTATCCTTCCAGCAACTTGGGAATTCATCATTCCATCTTCTTTGCAGGTAATTCCTTCATCATTTCCCGAAATTGTTTGTGTGTTCAAAATTTCTTCACCGTCGTAAAGCTTAGACACGTCCCGACAGTTTCGTGTTTGATCCTTGACTTGTTTTCAGAAATTGACACCACCATTCGACTCAGATTGTCACGAGGATTTCAGCGTCGCCTTCGGAATTGCCAGGAGACGCCGGACGCGCCCTCACGCGCCACCGCGTGAGATTCAACCTCGCCGGCGCGTGTAACCCACGCGCCGCCTTCCCGGCCTCTGTTCGTCGCGGTCCTTACCTTTCCGGAATCGTCTCGACGAGGGGAGTCCATTGTGATACTTTTCGTCACGTTTTGAGGTAATTTGGAAACTCGATTTTACAGGACAGCTTCGACTTGATTTCGAATGTCGCCGTATTGTTGTTCGTTTGAGCTATTTGTCGTCGTTGACGTAGGGAACTGCTTGTTGATGCTTGTATGTCGAATAATTGCTGATTGGTTGCCATTATTATCATCGTTTGTCCATAACTTAGGCGATTTTTCACTTCCGTGGATAGTTGAGGTAGAATTCCCCGTTTGGACATAGTGCCCCCGTGTCTTTGTGTAGAAGCTTTTTGGTCGGTATGCATAATTTTTTTCCCTTGGCAGGTTTTTGGTTGACGGGGATCGCCAAATGACTTTAGGCATAGTCACTTGTTGTTTTGACGCCTTAGAGAAATATTTTCCTTAAGCGTGGCCGCGTTTGATCCTTGCGGTTTGTCGCGTTAATTCCACCTTTGCATGATAGCTTCTTAAGACGTTAGTCCCTTTTATTGTACGTACCAACTTTACTACGCGCGTGGACCTTGGCTAGGTGCGTTGACTTTTTGGTACGCGCGTTGACTTTTGCTATGCGCGTTGACTTTTGATACGCGCGTTGACTTTGATACGCACGTTGACTTTCGCTATGCGCGTTGACTTTTGCTTGCTTCTTGCAGATTGTGGGGTCGTAGTAACTTCTTGCGGAGCTTCCTTCCTTTTGATCGTGTTGTTACAATGAGTAAGTCCACCACTCCTCTATCGCAGACTCCCTTTAATTCTGATATAGAGGATGATTTGGAGGTAGACCTGGTTTTACCAGTAGATAGTGTCTTGGGCACTGACGGGGGTGTAGCTGCAGATCCTTTTGTTGAGGCGTCTCCTGTTGGAGAGACCGAGGTGTTGGTTTGGTACTACACTAAACGCTTGGATAGATCTTTGTTTACCCTATATGCGAGTGCTTCCGGGCTTGACCCTTGTACCGAGGCCGTTTATCCCTTTGACGCAATCCATGGGAGTAGTTTAGGAGATGCTACTCCTCCGCCCGTAGATTTATCCGTTGTGTATACATCTCACGTTAGAGAGGGTTTGCGGTTTCCCTACTGCTCTGACTTGGTTGAGCTCTGTAGCGGTTATGGGATTTCCCCTTTAGATCTTGCACCCAACGGGATTCGAGTATGGACTTGTTTCAGAGTGTTGCTTCACAAGCAGTCCTGGCGTTATTCCCGCACCCTCGTTCGCTGCTTCTACCAGCTTAAGAGTTCGGACTCAACGGGATTGTGCAGTGTGAAAGTTCGTTGGCCGAACTTGCAGAGCGATGGTTTTGAGGAACTTGGTCTTGGGTGATGGATATACGCCCAATTTGAACCCGTTGACTTCCGAACCGTTGTATTTTTATCGTCCCATTAACGATTGTAAATCGAAACTTCAACCCGGACACTTCGCGAGAACATCAACGGCTCGGACGAGGCCGAAGCGCTCGTCCGGCCAAGGTAAACTCACCTAGGTGAGGTTGGGTGGCCACACCCGACCTCCCCTAGGGGAGATCGGGTCAGCCAACCCGATCTCCCCTAGGGGAGATCGGGTGGACCAACCCGATCTCTCCTAGGAGGGATGGGGTTGGCCAACCCCATCCTCCCTAGGAGGGGTTGGGTACCCTCACCCAACCCCTACCCTTGGGGGTCGGATTTCTCCTCCCCCCAAGGGCCCCGGCACCATTTTCGGACTCCCACACTCGGTTCACTCCGCCTACCTTCTCCGTATCCTAAGGTCTTAATTATGCGCTTAAAGGTTAATTAACTGTGTTTAAAAGTTAACGATGTCATTAAGCTGCCTTAATGACACCGTTGCCTATAAATACCCCACCTTCACAACTCATTTGGACATCTTGGCAAGTTGCACAATTTTGCTCTGACATCTCTCTAAAACCGTACTGACTTAGGCATCGGAGAGGGTTCATCAGGCACCACCCCCCCCTCTGTGCCTGGTATTGCCCCTCTTGCAGGGTGGCAAGGAGAAGAGAACCAAGGAAGCAGAAGAGCATAGAGCAGTAGGACAAGCCCCAGGGGTAAGAAGTACAAGCCTCAGGAGGTCAGAAGGAGAGAAGAGAAGGACATATATCAGAACGACTACCCCAAGGGAGTATAAGGGCATGGATCAGAACGACTACCCCAAGGGAGTATAAGGGCATGGATCAGAACAACTAGTCCTAGGAACACTGAACCCAACATTTCATTAGTGGGAGATAAATTCTAGATTGACGACCCGTTGACCTAGACTTTATAACCTAACATTTGGCGCCGTCTGTGGGCTTCGAACAGAAAGCCTGGCAATAACAAGAGCGATGACGAACAGCTTAGTATCTAGGCATCACCGCCCACCTGGGGGCAATAGGCGAGGGAGACAGCCTATACTTCCAGCAAGGCAGCCTAACCCAGAGAAACAGCCTGCACACCAGAGCCTCAGGTAGCCCCACAGGCACCCCAGCCTAACAAGCAGGGAGGAGGCTTCCACAGCTCCAACTCCATTGACTAGGAAGCCACAGGGACAGGGGGGCAATAAGGAGTGCCATCCCAATACACGGCACCTCCACAGGGGTACTACTATGAGGCACAACCTCAAGGGTATCCATATGGAATACTAACTCAAAGGGACAATTGTGCCCACACAACCAACATAAGGCCCGCATACTCGCAAGGAGCACAGACAGTGACTCAGAGGCTGATGAACACATTGGATGAGCTGCTAGCCCATATAGAGACTATGAGGAACAGGCGGAGAAGGCAACACCAGCAGGAAGGAGAAGAAGCTCATGAAGAGGAGCAAATCCCAACGGAAGAACGCCACTCGCACCCTCGAACAGGGCAGCGAGGAGAACAAAGGAGAGACAACCAAAGGCCACCCCCAGGGGGAAGGCAGCAATTTGTGCCTCCTAGGCAATAACAGACACAACAAGACGCCAGGGCCTACACCCCATTGGGGGCAGACAGACAGCCAAGACCTCAAAGGAGGCAAGAATTCCACCAAGTACCCCAACAGGGACATACACCGCACCAAGGGAAGACATACATGACAGACCAACAAGGATATAGGAGTTCCAACATCCACCCTGGCAATGTACACATACAGTCCGTATCACTACAGACATGACTAAGGAACATATCAAGGAAAGCTAAAAGGGAGGGACATAGTCCCAACAACACAACAAGGCAACCACTTACCCATGATACAGCACGACAGGTCCAAACCCCTAGTGCATGACAACCCTTGGCACACATCCCCCTAGGACAGGGGAGGAGTTGAAAAGACAAGGATTTGAACAGGGGACTCATAGAGTACCACACCACGTTAGCACATAGCTAGTACAATGGGAAGTCTCATGGAGAGACGTAGTAGAGTGAGATCGCACATAGCATACATGAAGGATACACCTCCACCTAGTCCGCCTTGCAAGGATGCGACCTTATAATCCTCAAGTGGAAGGAATACACACAGACTACTGGAGGAAGACAGCTACATTACCAAGGAAGCAAGGGGTATCAACACCCCACACTCATATCCTTCCCATATCCTCTTATTTAATTTAACTGCATAACAAGTCAACTCCCTAAAAGGGGTATATTTTGATACTTGATATCAACATGTTTTCCAAGAAAGACCATACCGGACGCCTTCAGGCTCCGTGGTATATATATACACAGGTGGACCACTAGAAGAATACGTAAAAGGCCATCGCCAATCAAGAGATGCACAAGAAACAGATTCCTCAATCCCAAAGAACACCTATAAGGTCAAGTTTCTGGGAGAGATCACAAGATGGAAGGCTCACTTACAAAAATAAGTTGAGCACCCCCAACATCCTATAGAGGAACTATCATGAAGGTCACAAAAGATTACCCCCACCATAACCTTCCACTAAGCATCCTAGGGCCAAGTCCGTCAAAGGATCCCATCGGGCATTGGTATGCAAGGGGGGCACCAGTTACAACATGCCCTCCCCACAAACGCCCATTAGCATAAGAAGGGGTAGCCGCAAACACATCCCTCCAAAAATGGAGGAAACCATATCACATGGGCAATACCCACCATCAGAAACAAACACCTCCAGCGGATCTTTATGATTCCACCTAGTAAGCTCATCCCAGGTAATGGAATACACTTCCATCAAAAACTCTCAAGGACACCAAGCCTAGCAAAGGAAGAATGGTGACACCATCATCAAGCTTTTAAAAAGGGATATGGAAAACATATTATTTCCACACAATGATATATTAGTCATAAGAGAGGGAATCACCAACTTTGACATGAAGAGAACCATAATGCATGAAGGGAGTCCGTCAGACATCTCCCATGACCAACCATTGATGATACTAGAGAAGAGTCAGGCATACCTAATACCAAAGGACCCCCTAC
Organism: Clarkia xantiana subsp. parviflora; assembly: GCA_036873135.1. NCBI lineage: Eukaryota > Viridiplantae > Streptophyta > Magnoliopsida > Myrtales > Onagraceae > Clarkia > Clarkia xantiana. Next base: position 24,117,293 of record JAPTYO010000012.1, read on the forward strand.
TAGTAAAGGTGGTCAGAACACCAACACACGCATTAGGGACACGGCACTGCAAATGAACCAGGAATAAGGATGGAACACATATCCTTACACATATCCTTACAAGTATCCTTACAAGTATCCTTGCATTTATCCCTGCAAAAATAAACTCCGTAGATAAAGAGGTTATCTAATAGATGACTATGTCTCTGTTCTCAAACTATGATCCTAACCCGGAGATCCTTGGACTCCGTACTATATATGTAATGAATAACATGTTCATCAGATATAGGTACACGAAGATTCAAGACAGCGCCATAAGGATTAGGCGCATACCTCTACCAAGTACGACACATTGGAGTGTTCATAAACGCTCCTTCCCCATCTCACAAGAAAGAAAGGCAGCCAAGGATACAAGTCCTAACAAAACAAACATCGGTAGAAAATCCGGTCATTGAAGTCATGCACCAAGAGAAAAACTCTAAGGATGAAAGATTAGCAAAAGAGACAGTGCAACAACTAGAGTATAAAAATGGAGATACATTTCCTATCAAGAGCCTTAGGGCAGGATTATAGTTCTACAAGATCAACCAAAGAAGAGCTCAAAAGCTTGGGGAGTAAGGTTTCAAGATCGACCCTCACACTAGACGAACATCCCGATCAACCACCTTGTCTGCAAACGATGAGACATTTGACTCTGGCATCCCATCAAGAGGAGAACCCCGATAAAAGGGACACTAGAACAATATCCCGCCTTTAAGGCCATACGCTGAATACATGATGAATGAAGGTTATGACAAAACAAAAAAGGAGGGACTTGTCAGCTCAACACACCTCAAACACGTATACGTACGCAACACAAATGCAGCCTCTAATGAAGCTATCCAGCAAGGAATAGCCAATACGGGGACAAACCCATAGAAAATCATGGAGCATCACTTGCAAACCTAAAGGAAAACATCATTTTTAGGTTCAAGTCCTAATTCAAAGGAAGTCTATAATCAAGATTCAAGGTGGTAGGAGCATGACCAATGTGACACTCCCTAAAAGCATTGAAGAATACTCCAATGTAAAGGAAAAGGCAAAGCACACTAAGTGCCACAACACTCCAAGAAGACTATCACAGCCCGGTCAAACCCCCCCCCATGCACGAGCAAAGAGCATGGATTAGATTGACTAGTCTGAAACACACCTACGAGATTAACAACTCAAGACGCCATTCTATGAGAGAGCTTTTCAACCTAAAACACAAGGAAGGGGGGGAAAGAATTTACAAGCACCCCTAGGATACAAACATTGCCACATCTTAGTTATTAAGAGAATGAAATCCATCCCCACCCACCCAATGCAAAAGCTCTTCCACCCAACCTCCAAAGACACATCCGACAAAGACATCATCCAAACCATGCCTATGACTGAAACAAGCAAGCATGAGAAAGAGTAAATCCTACAAGGGACACTCATCGCATTCAAACAAGCAGACAAGGGAGCCCCGAGCATAAGGGGTACCCAACCAAGAAAGTGAACGAGGGGCCTTCAACGGCCAAATATGAAAGGCAGTGTGACCACCAAGCAACTTGGGGGGCACCAAACGAATAAGTGCTTGGTAGTCCACCTAAGTGTAAAAGAAGAGATTAGAGGCAGAAGATCACAAGAACATGCAATACCACTTTTCCTAGAAGAGGTCACATAAGAGGAAAACATCATCAACTCCCTATACGAACTCGTCCTAAGTTGGCAACACACGAACATCGCCCTCGAGAAGTGATCTCCCACATTGAAGGAAAAGCGTGGTAGCATGCAATATCATAGAAGGAAAAGTCAAGTAAAGACTCGAAAAGCATACCAAAGACGCACCCTACATGAGAAAGGACACAAGATAAGGTAACATTATGAGCCCTCCGGGAGCCAATCCCGCGAACACATTCGACGCCCCCAAGAGCGTATCTTGAGAGTAGTTCTAAAACTACGAACCCTGTGCCCTCCGGGAGCCTATCCCGCGAACAGATTCGACGCCCCCAAGAGCGTATCTTGAGAGTAGTTTTCATACTACGACATTCGACGCCCCCAAGAGCGTATCTTGAGAGTAGTGTTCATACTACGACCTTCGACGCCCCCAAGAGCGTATCTTGAGAGTAGTTATTACACTACGACCTTCGACGCACCAAGAGCGTATCTTGAGAGTGGTTTCCAAAAACTACGAACTTCGACGCCCCCAGGAGCGTATCTTGAGAGTAGTGTTCATACTACGACCTTCGACGCCCCCAAGAGCGTATCTTGAGAGTAGTTATTACACTACGAACTTCGACGCACCAAGAGCGTATCTTGAGAGTGGTTTCCAAAAACTACGAATTCGACGCCCCCAGGAGCGTATCTTGAGGTAGATTTGCAACCTACCAGATTCGACGCCCCCAAGAGCGTATCTTGAGGTAGAAAAAACACTACCAGTTCGACGCCCCCAAGAGCGTATCTTGAGGTAGATTTCAAACTACCAGTTCGACGCCCACCAGGAGCGTAACTTTGGTCTAACCTGAGCCCTCCGGGAGCCTATCCTGTGAAACGTTAAGTGCCATCCGAGAGCCTGTCTCGTGAACAGTTTTCGACGCCCACCAAGAGCGTATCTTTGGTCTAACAGTACAACGTATACCGTGTAAGGGGTATCAGAAGAGGTCATCACACCATGCTCAGAAGGATACCATGAGAAAGAAATTTCTAAGTAAAGTAATGTGAAGAACAAGTAATGTTTTTTCTTTATGAAATGGCAGGTATGACATGAAGGAAAGCACGAAAGAAAGACAAGTAAAGGAAACACACCAAGAAAAGAGTCCATGACCAAAGGATCATATACAGAAGCACAAGAGGTTATCATGAAAAGTAACGAGTTATCCTACCACCCATATCACAAGTCAAGAGAAGTATCTCAAAGGAACCCAACACCACCAAGAAGGATAGCAAAGACATGAAATCCGAAGGTCAAAGCTCTCAAAATAAGCTCGACCCATCAAGAAGAGAATTGTCTTACAAGCCACACAAATCAACCTCCGACAAATGTTATTGTCATGCATGTCGCCCTCGCGTGACCTATGCTTGTATCAGACTTGAACATCGTCAAGCACAACTCATGAAGGAGACATCTAAAGAGCATAAAGGAAACAACATCCGACAAGACGAGACATCGGGACCTAACCCAACAAACATAGCCTACACAAAAGGCAACTATAGCAATGAAGGCTCTCCAATGAGAAAGGAATACTAAAGCACAACTCCATACATCGTGATGTGGCTATCATGTCCACATACACTGAAGTTGCTATCATGTCCACACACCTTGAAGTGGCTATCATGTCCACATACCTTGAGGTGGCTATCATGTCCACATACCTTGAAGTGGCTATCATGTCCACATACCTTGAGGTGGCTATCATGTCCACATACCTTGAAGTGGCTATCATGTCCACATACCCTGAACTGGCTATCATGTCCACACACTACAGAAGGGCTATCACTCCGACACATCACGAAGTGGCTATCACGTCCACATACCCCGAAGTGATTATCATGGCAGCACATCATAAAACATCTGTCAAAGACATGAATTGTAAAGACACCATCCCGACCACGAACATCAAAAGGCTACGCCTAGCCCTAGGAGGAGGTTCAAGAAAAAGGGAAAAACAACACCCTTCGTACGCTCATCAAAGGTAGGCACTTATATTTCAACCCACTGGGTGATACTAGGAAGAAGACGTCCTCATTATGAAGACAACCTCCATATCTCACGAAATCAACCATGAAGCAAAGAATCACGACAAGCACTATTGAGGGCATATAACAAAACGATCCCCACAACGATCACAACTACGATACTAGTAGAGGCTAACTCAAGAGCAGTCTCCACCAAACTCCAAAGCAAGAATTTGCTATCTTAATCAGAGCCATGGCAAAAGAAAGGAACCTCATTGAAAGGTGATGATCACACCCATCACCAAAAGAAAAATCTTCAACGCAGGGGTTAATAACATAACCCATAGGAAAGACAAAAACACCTTCAAAAGTCGTCAAATCTACATGAAGATGAAATAAACTTGAGACTCGGCCCCTCGGCTGGGGGGCAGGGGATAGAGAATAGACATCAAGACCTATGATCACCCCATCGCCAGCCACAGGTTGTTTCCTTTTGTCAAGCAAAGAGGGTGCCTCTTCAACCACTACCTCCTTATCATGGGAGGGAGTCAGCAAGGGGGCACTTGAAGGAGAGCCTCTCGCGGTTTCCTTCTCCTTGGCAGCCGAGGGCCCGACCTCAGAGCCAGGTTTCCGCGCCTTGGATTTAGATTGACTTGAACTCCCACCCACCACAAGAACCATTCGGTAACCAGGGAAGAACGCTCTAACAACAAGAAGGAAGTAGCATGAGAACAATCATAAGTATATCACAAAGAAAAAAGAAGGGAAAAAGAACATACGGAAGCATTAGCAACCACCCCTGACTTAGAAAATTTCTTGGCCTGATAAGCAGAACTAGAGGGTTCTTCCCTCTCATCTGATTCAACGGTACGTTCGGAACGCTCTGCCTACACCTTGTATGTTTCTCCATGAAATCAACCTACAAGGGGTCATACGAGTCCCTGCCTCATACAAGTCCGCCTCGGACACCCAAGACACAGGACGATCAGATTTGGTCTGACCACATTGGAAAACGATCTTCAAGGTCTCCCTGTCTGAAGAAGAAAGCTTCCCAAAAGTGAGTCACCTATACGAGCAACCAGCGCAAAGATCGACCCTTACTCATAGAGGGGCGAGATACGCCTACTACGGGGGCAACCTTAACACCAAGAGAAGAGGGCGAACTTTTAGTTTCCCCAAATGGAGACGCTCCAGCACATCCTAAGGAAGGGTCAACCCTTAACACATGTCAATAGACCCCTTCGCTCGCGGCGGTAAGAAGAAAGCTTGTAAGCTTTTTCACCCTCACTTTTATGGGAAAAAATTGCAGGGTAAAGGTCAAGAGCTATACACACGCTCCAGCGAATGAAGGGAAAATGTTACACATGCCGAAAGTCGAGATTAATGGACAACGCTCACGCTAGTACGAGGGAGGCGGAACGTTGTGTCCCATTGAGTGGCAGAGTTCCCACCCTCAAGTAAAGGAGAGGTCTATGCTCTCACCTTTGCACTTATGCTCATATTCATGATTAACATCTACAGGTACATCAATGTCATCACTCATGCTTATACTCACAACCCATCCATACATACATACATGTTCATGCTTGCACTCATATGCATGCCCACATACACACTCCCATGTGTTCAAACATTTAGACGTCCATGCACATGGCCGCCATATATTCATGCATACATTCATGACTACAATCGCAGCATGTCTCCACTCACTCCCATCCTTATGTTCCTACTTGCATGTATGCTAGTATACATCCTCATGTTCATGATATGTCCATGTTCACTCCTAGTTAACATCCTATAGGCATATTTTCTAGTATCCCATAATTAGAAAAATTTCGGACCAAAATTGAAATTTTTCCTCACTTAGATAGAATCCCGGCACGAGTTTGAAGCGTAAGTTACTTAGTTGCATTTGTATGGAACCCCTATGCGAGTGTGAATTTTTTGAGTATACGCCGGTAGCAAAGATAGATTTATTGCTCCCACCTCAGACGGACGCGTGCTTAGGCACACGTCCGCGCTACTCTAACGTTTACAACTCCTCTATCTCATAAGGCAGGGGGCAGGGTCGGAGACATGCATCCAGGGGTAAGCAAACATTCAGACGAAAGGTAAAACCCCGGTTTCAAATTGCGCGTATCATACCATCCTGAAATAGAGTCAATCAAGGGTTAAGCCATTGGTTGACTCGGGGGCATGTGATGGATATACGCCCAATTTGAACCCGTTGACTTCCGAACCGTTGTATTTTTATCGTCACATTAACGATTGTAAATCGAAACTTCAACCCGGACACTTCGCGAGAACATCAACGGCTCGGACGAGGCCGAAGCGCTCGTCCGGCCAAGGTAAACTCACCTAGGTGAGGTTGGGTGGCCACACCCGACCTCCCCTAGGGGAGATCGGGTTGGTCCACCCGATCTCCCCTAGGAGAGATCGGGTTGGCCGACCCGATCTCTCCTAGGAGGGATGGGGTCGGCCAACCCCATCCTCCCTAGGAGGGGTTGGCCAACCCCATCCTCCCTAGGAGGGGTTGGGTACCCTCACCCAACCCCTACCCTTGGGGGTCGGATTTCTCCTCCCCCCAAGGGCCCCGGCACCATTTTCGGACTCCCACACTCGGTTCACTCCGCCTACCTTCTCCGTATCCTAAGGTCTTAATTATGCGCTTAAAGGTTAATTAACTGTGTTTAAAGGTTAACGATGTCATTAAGCTGCCTTAATGACACCGTTGCCTATAAATACCCCACCTTCACAACTCATTTGGACATCTTGGCAAGTTGCACAATTTTGCTCTGACATCTCTCTAGCTTTATCTCTCTAAAACCGTACTGACTTAGGCATCGGAGAGGGTTCATCAGGCACCACCCCCCCCCCCCCCCTCTGTGCCTGGTATTGCCCCTCTTGCAGGGTGGCAAGGAGAAGAGAACCAAGGAAGCAGAAGAGCATAGAGCAGTAGGACAAGCCCCAGGGGTAAGAAGTACAAGCCTCAGGAGGTCAGAAGGAGAGAAGAGAAGGACATATATCAGAACGACTACCCCAAGGGAGTATAAGGGCATGGATCAGAACGACTACCCCAAGGGAGTATAAGGGCATGGATCAGAACAACTAGTCCTAGGAACACTGAACCCAACATTTCATTAGTGGGAGATAAATTCTAGATTGACGACCCGTTGACCTAGACTTTATAACCTAACACTGGGGAAGCCAAGTGGGATCCTAGTTACCTTTAGTTGCTACCGCGGATCGGTCTGCCGACCATTGGAGGCATCATTACTTTTTTGCTCATGACGCGGGGATGACTTGGGATGTCGAGTATATTCGGAAATTTGATCCCGCGCCTGCTTTTCGGGAACTCTCCTTGTCGGATAAGGAAGTGATAAGACAGATATATCACTTTCAACAATCGCGCGGCTTTATTTGCTCATTGCGTGCATCCGATCAGGAATTGATTGATGCTGGGATCCATGTGCTCCCTTCTGCAGCTTCGGTATGTTGATCATTTTTATAACTTTTTACCGTGTTGCACTGTAGGTTGGTTTGACGGAAAAAGCTCGTCTTTGCAGACGGCGGCCGCTCGCAAGATCGCTTCTAGCGGGAGGATTGTTCCCCCACTTGCTTCTGGAGCATCGGCGGCTTCTGGAGGCGGAAAAGGTAGATGGTTTTAAAAGAACAATCTTCCTTATGTATTTTCTTGGTTGGGTTGTAACTTTGCATGTTACTTGCAGGTCGTACGACGCTTGTTACTGACCGCGTTGTTGCTGTTCCTGACTCTTCCAAACGGTCCACCACTGGGGCGTTCTTCGAGCAGTTCGAAGCGTTCGAAGACTACTGTGACTGTTCCTACTCCTTCCTTTCATAAAGGGAAGGAAGTTGACGGTGGCGAGGATGCATTGTCTGCTCCCCGCTCGAAGGAGCGGTCCGAGGTGGAACGTTCTCTTCTTTCTGGTATAAGCTGGACACTTGATTCTGTGCCTTTGTGCGCTTTGTTTTTGGATTTTGCATAACGCTGCTTGGTTTGCATGTAGTGATCCCGCCACTTGGACGTGCGGATTTGCTTCGTCCTTTGGACGGTGACATTTCAAATGGTAAGTGGATGCCATACGTGGCAGGAGATCTTACTTTTCCCAAGAACTCCCAGCTGAGCATGCCTGAAGTTGGCGTGCGTGTTCTTCATCGATCCATTCCTCCTGGTGATCGAGTTGTTCGACCTCGTGTGACGAGGAGGCACGAACTTTTGTTGAAAGATCGTTGTCTGGATTCACTCCAGTGAGTATCTTTTTTCACTTTGCTATGTTCGTTGTTCCCGAACATGTATGCTTATTGTCTCCTTGTTTTCAGGTTGTTTCTGATATGGTGCACATGGCCACCTTCATGTTGGAGCTTGTGCAGGAGAGGCATGCCATTGCTGACAAAGCTGTCATTTTGTCCAAGGAGCTTGAGGAAGCCAAGGACGAAGTGCGCCGTCTTTCGTTGAAGAAGACGGATTTTGATGCTCGTTATGATTCTGATCATGCCAGCCTTGTTCAGCTTGAATCTGAGAACACCGCCATTGAGAAGGCAATTTCTGATAACGCAGGCAAGCACAAGGTTGCCTGCCGGAAAGTGCGCGAGGCAGAAATGAAGGCTGGCATTGAAGAGGGACTTAGCAAGTTCCCTTCTACTCCTGGATTTGATAGCGCAGTTACTGCTGCTGCTACAGCGAAGGCCACTCCTATGCTCAGCGAGTTTGCTGAGGACTTTATTCGTAGAGTGAGCATTCTTGCTCCTGGCTTTCCTTTTGACAAGTTAGGGCCGTATGCGGAGTCTGCTGTTGGGCAAGTTGCCGAGCTTCGTCGCTTAGATACTGCAACATCTCAGTTTGCATTTTTTTTTGGAGAAGACGGTGGCGGCACTAATGTGCAACCTTTGCCTGTTCCGCCCAGCCCTGTCAGGGATGATGGACTCCTTTGATTTGTGCCATCTTTTCGATATGTTGAACTCGTTTATGAGTCCGCTTGCCCCCCGGCTTCTATGCTTAGAAACTTGTTGGAGTTGTTCTTTAATTATTGATTGTGACTTGTTCGCTTTGAACTATGTCGTTTGAACCTGTTTTATACACAGCAGTTGGCATGATAACTTGTTAGTAATATTTCATACCCTTATCACTTACTGAGTTTACTGAACGTGGATGACTAGTAGTATAAACGTAGTCTCCGCAATCGTGACCGATAGCCACTTTTGATTCAAGATTGTTTGTACGACGCGTTATGCATGCTGTACGTCTTCCTGCATAGCTTGTCACTATATCTTTCGAAACTTGTCAAGTGATTCGCGTATAGCGACTTAACAAGTAGTATGTTTGAAATGTGTTATCTTGGCTTGAGCAAGATACTAGTTTATACCGTCTCTTAGTTCCACTCTAAGGCGACGTAGTACAAGACTCTACTTGTAAATTTTATGAGTTTTAAACAGGGTGCGCACCTGCCAGCGTCTATCAACCCGCGTTGGGGAAGCATACGTAAAAACTTTTTTGGGTTTTGAAAGAGTGTTTTGCGAACCCTAAAATCCTTGTTTGATAAAATGTTTGGAAAGGTGTTTGATACATAAAATATTTGATAAAATACTTGACAAAATATTTGGTAAAATATTTGTGATACATGATTGCTGCGTCCAGGGATCATGTAACACTTTTTGAGAATATGAATTGTGATGCATGTTTTCTGCGTCCAGGAACCATGCAACACGATTTTGAAAATCTGTAGTACGGAATTGTCATCTAGCAAGAGGACTTCTGCCGTATAGAGTGAACCCTAACCAGGAATTCGTAATGTGGGATTGTCCTCTAATAAGAGGACATTCGCCATGAAGAGTGAACCTTTACCTGGAATTCGAAGTATTGGATTGTCGTCTAACAAGAGGACATTCGCAATGAAGAGTGAACCCTTACCAGGAATTCGTAATATGGGATTTTCGTCTAAATAGAGGACATCCGCAATGAAGAGTGAACCCTTACCAGGAATTCGTAATATGGGATTGTCGTCTAAATAGAGGACATCCGTCATGAAGAGTGAACCCTTACCAGCAATTCGTAATATGGGATTGTCGTCTAAACAGAGGACATCCGCCATGAAGAGTGAACCCTTACCAGGAGTTCGTGATATGGGATTGTCGTCTAAACAGAGGACATCCGCAATGAAGAGTGAACCCTTACCAGGAATTCGTAATATGGGATTGTCGTCTAAACAGAGGACATCCGCCATGAAGAGTGAACCCTTACCAGGAATTCGTAATATGGGATTGTCGTCTAAACAGAGGACATCCGCCATGCAGAGTGAACCCTTACCAGGAATTCGTAATATGGGATTGTCGTCTAAACAGAGGACATCCGCCACTTATGGGGTGATTAGCCCCGTTATTGTATTTGCCCATCCTGTTCTGGATCCAGGGAATAGCTATGAACATGAGGATTTGCCTCTAATATGAGATGTCACAGCATGTCATTTTCTAGAAGTAAACATGGGGTTTGTTTTTTCAAAGAGGATACCTCAACATGCCACCTTTGATAGTATGTCTTGGTGTTAATCCAAGATATTGCTTGTAGATGACGGCTCTTGAATAGTCGTCACCTTGAGTAGAGAATTGCTATAAGTTTCTTTTTTTGTAGATAATCCGCAAATTGTCCTTGCGTCATATAAGTTGGCTGTGAACATAGCGCAATGGCTTTGTGTTGCCGGCACTTTCTTGAGATAGATGTCAATTTATGAATGGAGAAATAAACTCCTTGTTGGTGTAGGTATGCAAATATCATCCATTATGTGTATTTGCAGTATGCTGTCTTTGAAAATGTCTTGGGCTTAACTCCGAGTTTTTGATTCTATGATGATACCTTTTTATGTGGTCATCCATATGGGTAAATTGTTGTTGATGATAAACGTTGTCATAACGCGTGATAGATTTTGCTTGCACATGTCATAATATCTTGGATTATTGATGTAGATAATAAGCGCGTAGTTTAGTTGCTTCGCGTTTAATCCAAAAAATAGCGTGCAAGAGATAGATGTGTACCTACAAATGTAAATTGACTTTATTAGATACTTGCGCGTATTTACATTGATTATACTAGAAATACTAGGAATGCGCAAAGTAATCTAAAAGATAGTTGTTTCTCCCATTTCATTATGGCTGGTTTGATGACGACGTCGCGGAGTCGGTTGCAACAAATCGCCTTAATGCACCTAGCGCGATGCATTCTTCAATTTCCCACCTTAATGGTAGACACATGTTTGTGTTGTGCCCCCAAGTTTTGTGGTACTTGCACCATTCTCTGATGTTGTTGCCCAAGAAAGCTGTCTTCGGGACAAGTGGACTTGGGAGCTTGTTTTCCAGTAGGTTGACGTAAATGTCTTCAGCAACCGTGTTTAGCGGTGTGAAGATGTTGTCGATATCAATGCTTGCGTCTTCCTGTTTGTTCATTTTTGCTCGAACTCCTTTGTCCCAACTGAGGGGTTTACCCCACCTCAGTTCTTGTTCGCATAAGACTGAGGTCTCAAGCTTATCCTTTAGATCTGCCATGGTTTTGGTTGTTCGCCATCCATGAGTTCGTCCGAAGAGAAGGAAAGATTTGGCGTTCATGTTTGCATAGAATACACTTATCACTTCTTCTCTTGTTGCTTTCGCCGATGAGGCGTTGGAAGCGAATCTGATGAAGTATTCCATGATTGGCTCGCCTTCTCCCTGCTTAACGAGCCATATCTGGTGCCATGGCGAATACTGGATGCTTTCTTGTGGGTTACAAACTGTAACAGCTTGTTCCACCACTTGCTTCTTTCTTTCATCAACAACTTTCTGCCTCTTGAAGGAATTTATCATTGCCACGTGGAATTGGTGCTTTGTTCTCAAGGCATTGACGTAACAATGTCTTGCGGTTATCTGGTCGCCTAGCACTTCCCCAATCCCATGTTCCGTAGGGAACTTCATCTTTTGGTGGACGGTGGAGGGCACGATCACATAGGGGTTGATCGTTGTTCGTCCCAAGATTCTGTTGTAGGCCCCGAGAGATTCTACAACAACGAAAGTGACGTTGACATGCAATGCTCTCCACCCCTGGCCAAGGATGACAGGCAGCGTGATTGTACCCAGGGGTTGTGTAGCTGCTCCGGCGAAGCTAACTAGCGAGAAGGTTCCTGGGGCCAAGTCCTTGACAGATCTTCCCAGTTGCTCTAGGACTCTGACATGTAGAATGTCAGCGGAGCTTCCACCATCGACAAGAATTCTTTTCACATCGTACCCGTCAATGTCCATGGTTATGACTAAAGCGTCATCGTGAGGGTAAACGATATTCTTTAAGTCTTCCCTGGAGAATTGGATGACTGCGTCTTCTTGCTCCGGTTGCTTGCGCTTTCCGTATTTCGGCAATGTTTCTGCCTGGGATGCACAAATGTCCCGAGAATTAGACACTTGTCCTCCGGCGGCAGGTCCTCCGTGTATGACGTTGATTACACCTCGCTTAGCTGGCGAAGGGTTGTCATTGACCTTCTCTTTTCCCTTGTTTCCTCTTTTTGATGACTCTGCTTGAGCCTTTCTCGGGGGGTTTTCGCCTTGATCGACAAACTGCTTCAATTCGCCTTTGAGGACGAAGTTGTTAATGCGGAAGCGTAGACTGACACAGCTGTCGGTCTCGTGGCCGAAGACCTCGTGGTTTTCACACCACTTGTTCTTGTCTCTCCCCAGTGGGCCTTTCCTGAAGTTGTTCGGCTCTTTCCACATATTTGCGTCCTTCATCTCTCTCAATATTACAGACAGCGGGGCATTCAAAGGAATGTAGTCGGCAAGATTTACTTCCTTTGGCTTCTGAAAATCTCCTTGAAAAGGTCTTTTCGGCTGAGGTTGCCAATGTCTTCCTTGTTGACCACTTGAGTGTGGTATTGGTTGGTTCTGCTTTGGATTTTCTTTTGCCTTTGCCGCAGCGATTTTTGCCTTGTTCTGGCTTCTGAACCTTTCGAGGTCTATGTATTCTTTGACTCTTGCGGCTAACTCCTCCATGGATTCTGCTGGGCGCTTTGCCATCTTTTCGGCTAGGGCATTGCCTCTTCGTCCGAGGTTTCGAATGAACGCTCGAACAATCTCTCCTTCTGTCAGGTTGCCCTGAATATCAGAGATGTTCTGATTGAAGCGGACGTAGTAGTCGGCGAGAGATTCTTCGTTTTGTTGTTGGACGTCGTCCAGAGCGTTTGCCCCTTTCAACAATGTGCGCTCGCCCATGTATCGTTGAATGAATTTAGCCTTCAGGTCCGCCCATTAAGTGATGCTTCCGCATGGCAGCGAGAAGAACCAGTGTGCTGCAGTCCCGGCAAGAGTTTGTGAGAACGTCATTGCGAAGTGGTGTGGGTTTTTCGTTCTGCCTAGCAGAGAGGCCTCGTGCTTTTGCACGTGTTCAACTGGATCTTTTTTTCCACGGTAGAGGTCTCCTCCAATTCGATACAGTGCGTCTGGGACACGACTGTTCACCAAGTGGTCAGCGAACGGATGTGACGCCCTTTCTTCAAGAGCGTGCATACCCTTCATTTTTGCTTCCTTCATCTTCTTCTCCACCATTTCTTCTAACATCTCGTCGGTAAACCCTTTTACCGGTTCAGCATAACCTGTTGAAGGATTTTGCCGACCATTGTTGTGGTAAATGTCAGATTGATCCCTGCTTGTGGCCTGAAAAGGATCATCCCTCGTTGGCTGCTGTGGGTGGTAGAATGGGGGCTGCCTTTCATTCCTCCAATGATGGGCTCCTTGGGAAGGAGTGTTTGACCGTGCAGGTTCATATCTTGCGTGTTGGTTCCTGCCCTGGAAAGGATTGCCGTAGCGAGTAGTGTCTTGCGACATCTCTCTTGCTGGCGCGGCGTACTGTTGGTTGGACGGAGGTGGCTGAGCCGCATATCCTTGGTTTTTTAGAGACTCGCGGAATGCGAGTAACTCTTCCAGCGCAGCCATCATCGCTGGAGTAACGGTGGGCATCGGGTTTGCCCCCGTTCTTTGTTCGCCTTGCGGCATTTCTGCTTGGGATTCATCTTCGTGCATCTCTGGCTCGAAACCAGGTGGAGGTGCGTGATGTTTGTCCTTTGGCTCTCTGTGGTGTGCGTTGGGCACATTGTCAGTCGGTATGGATGAAGCTACGGAAGTAGCTCTTGGGATGTGGGAGGGTCCTGACTGGCTCCCAGCTGGCGCTTGGCCTCCTGTTCTTTTGTTTGCCGGGGATTTCTTGGGAAGCCCGGGCCTTTTCCTTGGGTTCTTAACCTCTTCGGGAGGGTTGTGATCACTCGTCATGATTTTGCGGTACGGTAGCTTCTTTGTTCGAATCACGTAGACGGTGCCAATGTTGCGTCCGGGATGAACTAGGTCGTGAGGACGCGTCTGTTCGCGTGGTTGTGCGGGCTTTTGGGCTGTAACCCTTCGTCGGGAAGAGGTTGGGCCACTGGCGAGTGTTCGGTTGACTCCCGTAAAGGTCTGTGTTTCGGTACGGCTGTGTCTCAGGAGGCGGTGGTCTGTGCACAAATGCGGATGTCTGGGCGACGATTCCTGCACAAAGGACCAATGCTAGCACGGAGAGGGGGGGTGGTGCTAGCGGAGCCCTCTCCGAAGCTTAAGTCACTATAGGGGTAAAAGAGTAATTTCTAGAGAGAGAATATTTCTAGAGAGAAGTCAGAGCTCAAAATACCAAAGTTGGGCAAATGAGAGGATGTGTGAAAATGGGTGGCCAAGGCCTCCTATTTATAGGCTTCCTTGGGACCGGACCCGGTTTTAAAGCGGTTTGGTGACGGTTCAAGAGCATGCGGTAACCGTCGTCCATATTGGTAATGTGCGAACTTGACTTCTCTACACGTAACGGTAATTGCGGAAACGGTAGTTGCGCGATACCCGTAATGCAATTCGGACCTCGTCGAATTTGGGCAATTCGGCGAGGTCCGGATTGCAAGCAACCCGGACGTCCGGGTTGCTGCAACCCGGAGGTCCGGTCCGAACGCGCGTAAATGCGTTTCCGGACCGTTTTGACTCTTTGGGAGACGTTTTCAAACCGAGATGTAATTTTGTCGTGTTTACGAGGCCCGAAATGTAAATACGAACCCGAATTGGACATATATCCATCAATATGTCTGCTTGTTTGGGTGCGATGGGTGTCCCCTGTAAGACTTACTCATTCTCATGCTTGCTTATTTCAATCATAGGCATGGTTTGGACAATGCCTTTGCCGGATGTATCTCTTAGGTTTGAGGGGAAGCTTTTGCTTTGGGTGGGTGGGGGTGATTTTCATTCTCTTGGTAACTGGTTGTGGTAGTGTTCATATCCAGAGAAAGCTTGTAAATTATTACCCCCTCTTCCTTGTGTTTTTGAGAAGAAACACTTTTGCGGTGATGGTCGAGTAGGAATAACGTATCTTGGAAGGGGTTGTATTTAGGTTGAATAGCTTTCTCATAGCATGGTGTCTCGAGTTGTTAATCTTGAATATGTATTTCAGATTAGTGAATCTGATCCACGCCCCTTGCTCGGGCATGGGGGGGTCCGACCGGGCTGTAATAGTCTTCTTGAAGTGTAATGGTACTTAGTTTGTATCGCCTTTTCCTTTACATTGGAGTATTTTTCAATGCTTTTAGAGAGTGTCATATTGGTTATGCTCCTCCCACCTAAATCTTGATTATAGGCTTCACTTGAATTAGGACCTGAACTAAAAAAGGATATTTTCCTTCAGGTTTGTAGGTGATGTTCCATGATTTTTTCATGGGTTTGCCCCCGTATTGGCTATGCCTTGTTGGATAACTTCATTAGAAGTTGTGTTTGTGTTGCATACGTATATATGATTGGGGTGTCGAGCTGATAAGTTTCTTCTCTTTTCCTTTTTTGTAACCTTCCCTCGCTAAATGTTTTGCCTTTAGCCCTAAAGGCGGGACCTTCCTCTAGTGCCCCCTTGGTCGGGTTTTTTCTCTTGATGGGATGTCAGAGGCAAATTTCTTACCATTCACAGGCAAGGTGCTTGATCAGAGTGTGCATTTAGTGTAAGGGTCGATCTCGAAACCTTACTTCCTAAGCTTTTGATCTCTTCCTTGGTTGATCTTGTAGAACTATTATCATGCCCTAAGGCCCCCGATGGGAGGTGTATCTTCTTTTTCATATTCTGGTTGTTGCACTATCTAATCTTGCATCTTTGAGTTTCTTGTTTGGTGCTTGACGTCAATTGCAGGATTTTCTACCGGTGCCTGTTCTGTTAAGACATGTATCCTTGGTTGCTTTGCTTTCTTATGAGATGGCGAATGAGTGTCTATGATCACCCAAATGTGTCGCCCTTGGTAGAGGTATGAGCCTAATCTTGAGGACGCTATCTTCAATCTTCATGTACCTATCTTTGATAAACATGTTATTCATTGCATATATAATACGGAGTCCAAGGATCTCCGGTTTAGGACCGTATTTTGAGAACAGAAACATGGTCATCTTTTAGATAACCTATCTATCTAGGGAGTTCATTTTTACAAGGATAATTGCAAGGATACTTGTAAGGATATGTCTTCCATCCTTGTAGCATCATTTGTAATGCTGTGTCCCTAATGGGTATGTTGATGTTCTGACCACCCTTACTAGTAGGGGGTCCCTTGGTGTTAGGTATTGCTGGATCACGGTTGGAACTCCGGCACGTTCTTGACAGAAGTCCGAACTCCTTTGCTCCAAGTAATCCTGCAAGAAGGGGATAGACCGGGCGGTGACCCAGAATCCCTCTCCGATGCTTAAATGAGTATCTCGATGTAGGCAAGCAAGTATGAAAGTATGAGTGTGTAAATCAGCGTATCTCAGTTCTGAGGTAACTCCTTCCTTTATATAGCGGAGGAGTTATCCCAGTTACATGTCGTGGTAACTGCCAGGGGCAGTCAACCCACGTTCCGTCTTTTCAGGCCACTCCTCCACTATGCTGATAGTGGGCGTGTTTCTCGGCCTCATCCTCTGGTGGCAAGTCCCGACGGAAATCGGGGACTCCAGAGTTATCTCCTTTGGTCACCGCTCGGGGCCCCTCGTCATCGGGACAGGGCCAATATCCTCAGGGATTCAATATTGGGGCCTACTCAAAGGCATATCATCGGGGCCTACTCAAAGGCATATCATCGGGGCCTACTCAAAGGCATATCATCGGGGCCTACTTAAAGGCATATCATCGGGAGAGTATAGCTCATATGTCGGGACGGACCTTGTCAAGACCCCTCACATTGGCCCTCTAGGCCTCTTTTGGAGCCCAGTGGGCCTACTTCACCGTTTACTCGTCATTAATGGGCCTAACGGCTATATCGAAAGCCATCACTTGCCCCCAAGACATGAGGGACTTATAGTTCGTCGTGTCTTTCAACTTCGGACCTCCCGATATCGGCATCAGAGGCTTTTAACTTCGGACCTTCTAACTTCTGACGCGGATCTTCTCATCCATGATTCCCCGATATTCCGAGGATAACCACCGAATCCGAAAGGATTTCTCGGTTACTCAACTATTAAATGCAATGGATGATGAAGTGACGGCTTGGGTACCCGTGCCTGCTTTTTCTGAAAAATCACTTTTTAGCCATTTTGTTGTTAGCGTCTCAACGACTCAGGTTGAAGCGTTTCATCTTCAATGGTCCGGATTGCAACGTCTCTTCGGCTATCTTCTCTCCTATAAAACCCCAAATCTTGGCACTATTCAGTTCTCCTTCACCGTTTCATCCTCTGTGATTTCAAAAGCTCAAGTTCTCCTTTCTGGTTTCTGATCAACACTCCGGCAACCAGGATCTCCGACCATCAAGATCATCTTTTCTTCTCCGATTCAACATGTCTGGTAACATTTCCTCCTTCGATTCCGAAAAAACTTGTTAGCATAGTTTTTCTTTTTATCTCAATCAACTTACCCGGACTTTTGCGGAAATCAACTGTGCCTTTTCTTGCCATGATCATTTTCCAGACGGTGAATCCAGTTCTGGGGGGAGAAAGCCCTTCAAGGTTGATTATGGTTATAATGAGATTTCGGAAACCGCCTACGATGCAGCTCTCCGGGAAGGATGTATTACTTCCACCTGGGAGCCTCGCTTCGCCTTTCCTCGCCCTCGCATCCCGGGCGACCCTGGGGTCACTCGTCCCCGGGAAGGGGAGGTATTTGTCTCCGCCGGGCAGGTATCGGCGGGGATCCGATTCCCTTTCTGTGGGGATCTAGTCGAGATGTGTGAATATTACAAAACACATCTGACTACTTTTTCCCCCCACGCCATCCGTGTGTGGATCGCCTTCCATGTCCTTTGCCTCCGCCAACAATGGACCTATAGCCTCCGACTTTTCTGGACCTTCTATGGAATGAAGTGCAATGATGCCGGGGTCTGTGCCTTCTACCCGCGGATGCCTAAATGGAGCAAGGTGCAGCTTTCCCGATATAGCTGCAATGGTGACACCTGGAAGGTCGCCAAAGGTCGGGGGCTCATCACTGACTCGGGGCCCGACAACGGTGGTTGGAAGAAGAATTACTTCTTCATTCGGAACAGCTCCATCCCGTGGCCCCGATGGGAGGTTGGGGCAGACCCTCCTCCCGCTTATCATACTTACTTCGAGGAGGATTTTCAGATTCTCCATTGCATCCAACTCTATCGCTGGGGGGATTCCTTCGCTCCCCTCGATGCCAACTCCATCGTGGAGCGGGATCTGGTTCTGGCCGGGATCCATCTCCTCGATGTTGCTTCCGGGGGTCAACTCTTCGACGGCCCCTCCAATGTCGTTCCTTGGGTAATATCCTAATCACACCTTTGTTTTCGTCTTTGCAGCTAAGAAGGTATCATTGCTGACCAATATCATGCTTAAGCAGGCGGAGACCGATGTCGTCCAACGCCCCGGAAGGAAGAGGAAGTCCTCGAAGAGGGCCGCCTCCTCATCGGCACCTCCATCTGCGGAGGAGGTCAAGCGGGCCCGGGTGGAGAAGATGGAGAAGATCTTCAACACCCAGACTCCCGAAGAAGGTAAGCAGCTCCGATTAGCAATCCGATTATACAGGAGGCGTATTCCCGAGGAGTTAATCCCCTCTGATAAGAGAACCAGGATCGAAGGGATCAACCGCATCCTGCAAGGAGAAACTCCCCGAATTCTTAAAGCGGGTTATTACAATTATTAAGGGAAGGACCAGTATCTCTCCCGTCGCGTCATTTGGTGTAAGGATCCCGATCAACTTCCTAATTATCTTTCTGAAGCTTCTCGTCCTCCAGCTGCAGGTCAATCGGGAGCTGGAGCTTCAGCGAGGGTGCTACCCTCTGACGCCCGGGTCGGAGAGCCCCTCCTTTCACTTCCTGTCCCGAGAGGATCGGGGACTGAAGATGCCCCGACGGACGGTCAGTTCCGTCGGGTGGTTGACCTGGACGTTTCTCACTCTTATGAGGAGGCGAGCGAGGGTCAAGCCCTGATTCGTCGTCGGGGGTGAGGCAGACCCCATTGGAGCCGACTCCCGAAGGGCTGCCTCCATCTTCTCCGACGCAACAGCATTCGCCGATCTTGAGCCTGACTCCTGAAGGGACGACTGGGTCTCACGGCGGGTCGGAGGCACGCACCTCCGACGTTCAGGTATTCCTTCCCACTCTACCCTTAGACGGGAGTTTCTATCAGCTTTACACCCCCGACCAGGCGGCGGCTCCCTGGACCCCGATCGAGTCACTGCAAGGGGTCCCGCTCCGTCGGGGTGATGCACCACCGGAACTGGGTCTGCACCTGCTGGCAGGTTCAGTTCCGCCATCTTTGAAGCTCCCGCTCTCCTTAGCTCGAGAGGACATCCACACAGACATTCGCGAAATGACCGTTCGTCGCGTGGAGGTAAGGTTTCATGTCTTTACACTTAGTATATAAGGTAAAATATTCTCATGTACTAACCTCTTCCTTCATTTTTCACAGGAAATGGCGGACCAACACCGCTATTTCGGGTACATCCTGGCCCTGATGGAGGCCCTGGAGCAGGAGCGAGCCAAGGCGGCCCCCGAGGTCTTGGCCAAGCTCGAGGAGTATCTGGCTGTCTTCGAATCGTCGAGGGGCAAGCTGGTTAAGGAGCAGGCCCTCCTTAACCAGAAGACTCGGGACCTCCTGAGGCAGGTCCACGACTTTGAACGGTTGCTGAAGCAGGAGCGACAAAAGCTCAAGGAAGACCAGCAGGGGCGCGCGGAGGATCGGGACAGGCTCGTCCTCGAGAATAAGGCCCTTGAGGATGTTAAGGCGGTACTGGAGGCTGAGAAGGTCCTCCTCACCAATCGGTCCCAACAGATGGAGCGGGAAATCGCTGAGTTTCCCCTCAAGCTGGCTGAGGCTGAGGCCAAGGGCCGGGAAGATTATCGGGGCTCTGATGATTTCAAGGTGGACGCGGTGAGGTTCTTCGAATTTTAAAATCGTGAGGGTTCAAGTCCCTCTATCCCCAAAAAAAGAGCGCTTGGACCTTTTCATTTGTTGTTGGTAAGCTCCAGAACCGGTACAGCGGAGATGGAGACCACCTTGCTCAACGCTGTCGAAGAGCTCCATCTGGAGTATGGTAGTGCCATTGACTTCACCAAGTCTCAGACTCTCGCCCCCTTCGCGGAGAGGTACTTCAGCCTTTCAGAGGAGAGCGACGGGGCCAACACCCCCGAGGGGACTGCGGGTGCTGAAGGCGCGGTGGAGCCTCCAAGTACAGACCTCCCGACAACTGATCCCCCGACAATTGACTCTTCACTGGCTGACCTCCAATGGTCCGATCCTCCTGCGGCCAATCTTCCAGGATCTGATCCTCCGATCGCTGAGCCTTCTGCCACGGACCTAGTGGACACTGCTCCCCTCGATGCTGCCAAGGACCAAGCTTAAAGCTTTATCTTAGGATCCTTTGTAATTTCATTCTCTTGTTGTGAACTTGATTGTCATTTATAATATCAATCCATTTTGGTTCCGATCATCGCTGCACCACTTAAGGTGAATTAACCATGCCACTTAAGGCGACTTGATCATACCATTTAGAGTGATTCAACACGTCACTTAAGACATTTTACCCACATCACTTAAGGCGATTTAACCACGCCACTTAAGGAAATTTAACCACACCACTTAAGGCGATTTAACCACGCTACTTAAGGCAAAACCACGCCACTTAAGGCGATTTAACCATGCCACTTAAGGCGAAACCACGCCACTTAAGGCGATTTAGCTACACCACTTAAGGCGATTTAATCACACCACTTAATGCGATTTAGCTACACCACTTAAGGCGATTTAGCTACACCACTTAAGGCGATCTAATCACACCACTTAAGGCGATTTATCCACGCCACTTAAGGCGAAACCACGCCACTTAATGCGATTTAACCACGCCACTTAAGGCGAAACCACGCCACTTAAGGCGATTTAGCTACACCACTTAAGGCGATTTAATCACACCACTTAAGGCGATTTAATCACACCACTTAAGGCGATTTTAATCCACTCTTTATTCATTGATGGCTCAAAACCTGTTTATTTCAAATCAAAACAATAAACAACTTGCACCACTAAAGGCGACTAATATCAGACATGACATTTCTTCAAGTGTTCACCACTGAAAGAATGCTTAAACACATTGCCATCGAGGTCTTCCAACTTATACGCATTTCGAGCAAGCATCCCCACGACCTTATAAGGTCCTTCCCATTTTGGTAACATCTTGTTGATCTGATCCAAAAGGGTAAATTCGTTCCGACGCCAGACCAGTTCCCCGACAAAGAACTGTCGAGACTTGACTCGCCGATTGTAATATCGGGCCGTTGCCAGGCGCATCCGAGCCTGGGCCTCCTCGGCATTCCGCCTCTTCTCTTCGACCAAGTCCAAGTCCAGACGCCTCATTTCATCATTTGAAAGAGGTTCGTAATACCTCGTCCGATGGGATGCCACAGCTATTTAACCGGGAGCAACTGCTTCCGTGCGATAAACAAGGCCAAACGGAGTCTCCCCAGTCGATCGTTTGGGTGTTGTTCTAACAGCCCAAAGCACATTTTCCAGCTCATCCAGCCATTTGCCCTTCAAGCCGTGGACCCTCTTCTTCAGGCCATCCATCACGATCTTGTTGGCCAACTCCACCTGTCCATTGGTTTGAGCATGATGGACAGAGGCTGTCCGATTCTCAATTTTCAGTTCCT
Source organism: Clarkia xantiana subsp. parviflora (assembly GCA_036873135.1). Lineage (NCBI taxonomy): Eukaryota > Viridiplantae > Streptophyta > Magnoliopsida > Myrtales > Onagraceae > Clarkia > Clarkia xantiana. The sequence goes on from JAPTYO010000012.1 coordinate 24,139,087, forward strand.
CCAGGTACTCCTTCCACTGGGCCCCGTTAAACGGAGGGTCGTTATTGCTGATCGATACCTTGGGGATCCCGTATCGGGATATGATATGGGTCTGAAGGAATTTGAGGATATGGTTCCCCGTTGTCTTGGCCAATGCTTTAGCCTCTATCCACTTCGAGAAATAATCAATAGCCACAATCAAATATCGGCACTGACCTTTTGCAACTGGAAGGGGTCCCACCAAATCGATTCCCCATTGCGCGAAGGGCCAAGCACTCTTGATGGACGTCAGATCGGCCGCTGGAGCCACGATATTCGGGGCGTACCTCTGGCAAGCGTCACAGGATCGGACTAGCATCGTTGCCTCCTTATCCATCGAGGGCCAGTAATAGCCCAGGTTCAGTACTTTCCTCACGACGGATCAGGCACCTTCATGACAAGCCGAGTATCCTTCGTGCACCTCCCTAAGGATCCGATCTGTGTCGGGCTCAGCCACACATTTCAAATAAGGAGTTAAATACCCATTTTTATACAGCTGATTATCCACCATCACATAATTGACCGCGATTCGGCGTAATTTGCCGGCTGCTACTTCATCATCGGGGACTGCCCCCGTAGTCAGGTACGCGACTATCGGGGTCATCCAAGTGGGCTCCTCCGATCCAGTCTCGATGGCACATACCTCCGATTGATCGGTGGCTGACAGGATCACCTTCTCCAAGAAGTGCACCTTCCAACTTTCATCGAGGGGTGCCCCCAAGGCGAACTTGCTTAAGGCATCTACTTCCACATTATCCTCCCTCGGGATCGCCTCAATATCGAAGCTCTTGAAACTCTCCTTCAAAGTTTGCACCTCACGAAGGTACTTTTTCATCGTCGGGCTCTTTGCTTCGTATCGCCCCTGGACTTGGTTCACAATCAGGCGAGCATCACACTTCACCTTTAAGTGACCAACTCCCGTTCCTTTGGCAATCTTGAGGCCGACGATGAGAGCCTCATATTCAGCTTCATTGTTTGTGGCCCTAAACGTCAAGGCCAAGCCATATCGAAGGGGCTCGCCTCCACCTGGCGGTATCAGTACAAACCCTGCTCCCGATCCTTCTGAATTTGAGGAGCCATCGGTATACATCTCCCAAGTGTCTTCGTTATCGGACTGTTCTAACTGCTCTGCCATCGGGGCTTCCATGGTTGCCCCTTCTACAGGACCCGCTTCTTCTAGATAGGGGGCTGTAGACTCTACTATGAAATCCGCCAACGCCTGGCCCTTAATAGCCGTTCTCGGAGCAAAGTGAATGCGGAACTCACTAAGCTCGACTGCCCATTTCACTAATCTCCCCGACGCATCAGGTCGGTTCAAAAAATGTTTCAAGGGTTGATTCGTCAAAACAGTAATCTCATGCGCATGGAAGTAAGGTCTCAGCTTACGAGCAGTAATAATCAACGCATAAAGATACTTCTCAACGGCGGGATAATTCATTTCAGACTTGGCGAGTGCCTTGCTTACATAATAGACGGGGACTTGGTTACCCTCTACGACTTTCACTAAGACAGAGCTAACAGCAAATTCAGAAACAGCCAAATACAGATAGAGTGGCTCGCCTGGGATGGGCTTTGCCAACGGCGGGAGGGTGCGGAGGTGTTGCTTGAGTGCCTGGAACGCCTCTTCGCACTTGGCGGTCCAATCAAACTTCTTATTGGCCCTCAGCACTTCAAAGAACGACATGGATCGGTCGCTTGCCTTGGACAGGAAGCGATTCATCGCGGCCAATCGGCCATTCAGCACCTGCACCTCCCGATGGTTCGTCGGGGACTTCATCTCCTCGATTGCTTTCAGCTTCTCAGGGTTCACCTCGATTCCCCTCTGGCTCACCATGAAGCCCAGAAACTTCCCTGAGTGCACTCCGAAGGCACACTTGGTCGGGTTCAAGCGAACTTGATGAAGCCTCATTCACTCAAACGCCGTGGACAAGTTGTGAACATGATCCTCGGCCTATCGGGACTTCACCAGCATGTCGTCCACATAGGCCTCCATCATTTTCCCCAGCATATCCCCGAACAGCTTGTTCACCATCCTCTGATAATTTGCACCTGCATTGATCAGTCCAAAGGGCATGACATCGTAGTGATAGATGTCGCTATCAGCATAAAAAGCGGTGTGGGGGGCATCCTCCTTGGACATCTTGATCTGATTGTAGCCGGAGTAGGCATCCATAAAGCTCAGCAACTCATGTCCCGATGTGGCATCCACCAGCTGGTCGATCCTCGGGAGCGGATAGCAATCCTTCGGGCATGCTTTGTTCAGGTCGCGGAAATCAACACACATCCGCCACTTGCCATTGCTCTTCTTCACCAGGACTGGGTTGGCGAGCCAGGTCTGGAATCGGAGCTCCTTAATAAATGTAGCATCGAGCAATATGCCCACCTCTTGCTGGATCGCGATCTTCTTGTCGGCACCCATCGGGCGCCTTCTCTGTGTAATCGGCTTGATCGCGGGGTCAATCTTCAGCTCATGAGTAATCACATCGGGGCTGATTCCTAGCATGTCACTCGGGGACCAGGCAAACAGCTCCTTGAACTCCTTCAACAGATCGATCAGTTCTTGGGCCGTCTCCTCAGTCAGAGCGGGCCCGATTTTCACCTTCCTCTAAGGTCCATCAATCTCGACCTCCTTCAAATCCTCCATCAGGGCGGGACGCCCAAACTCCTCTCGGGGATCAGCATCAGTCTGGAAAACAGTCATAGCCTCCCGATTCCTCCTTCGAGTGTCATTGACATAGCACTTCCTGGAGGCCACATGATCGCCCTGGACCTCCCCGACTCCGTGGTCGGTCGGAAACTTCATCTTCTGATGGACAGTTGAGGAAATTGCCCCAAACGGGTTGATGGTGGTCCTCCCGATAATTGCATTGTAGGTCCCCGCAGACTCGACCACCACGAACTCCACGTCCCCCTAGGGGAGATCTGGTCAGCCCACCCGATCTCCCCTAGGGGAGTTCGGGTTGGTCCACTCGATCTCCCCTAGGAGAGAACGGGTGAGGTCACCTGATCTCACCTAGTTGAAGTCGATGGTCGGGTCCGGGCGAGTAATTTTACCTCGTTCGGACCGTTAGCGTTGTAGGGCGACGTATTCGGGTCAAAGTTTCGATTTACAATCACAAATGGGGTAATCAATATAAGACAGTCTGAATTAAAACGGGTTCAAATTGGGCGTATATCCATCAGAATCAACAATATATTGTAATTCTTCATTAACTTAAGTAAATATATATATATATATATATATATATATATATACCAATATATTATTTGTATTGAGTCCTCACCCCTAATAGACACCTTTTGCAACTTTTCATTTTATTAAGAAAAAAAATTATATTTGATTGCTATATTTTTATAAAATTAATCATTTTGTCCTTACTATATTTGAGACACATTTTTCTTTAATACTATTACCAAATCATTATTTAAAATTCATTATTTTTTCAAGGCCGCTTAGTCGGCAGGTCATAGTAATTATAATTAACTTCTCAATTCAACATTCCTATTAATTTAAGTTAAACCGATCATACTCAACCCGTTCAAATTTCTGGTACATTTTTTTTATTCAACGAATTATAGAGATCGGGGGATATATGTTCCGCGTGTTGAGATTTTTCTATCAAATAGATCAACAAATGTGGTTCTTGAAATTTGACCTCTTACAGATAACATGTTACTCATCGTCCAATATTTATGGAGTCAAACTATATTAATTTAGTTCTTCTGTTTGTCAATTCAACCACATTGTGTACAACCGAATTAGTAGTTAAATAAATAATTGTTGTAATTATAAGTATAAACTTTATATTTGTGTGATTTAAATTTTTCTTTAATGTTATCAATTTTTGTTGATACTATGGTATAAAATTGCATGAAAAGTGTAAAATTACGTTTGTATAGGTCAAACTTGCTCATCGATGAGTCTAAGTGCTTAATTACAAGTTTACATTCTTGACACCTCAAGTTAATGATTTAGATGCAACTGAGTCGTCAATGACCCACGTAATGCTCGAGCCAACTCATTCATAGATCTAACTGTAAGGCTAACTTAGTACCATAACTGGAGGCAATAGTTAATTTTGTAGTTAATTATCCTATTATATTACTCACGTTTTGAATTACGTTGTGTCGTTCTTCTCTATCACATGTATTCGTTTCTCACAATTACAACAATTTGACCACTTGACAACACACCTCCCTTAAGTTTAAGGGATCACACATCTCCTATTAAAATGAACACTCGCTGATAGAGGAAAGTTTATCAACTGTATCATAATGATCAAATATGTAACTCCTTTCATCTAAGAAAGATAGCTAGAAGTGTTTGTCCACTTTGTATTGCATCTACATGAAAGAAGTCAAAACAAAATCAATACTCTTGTTTATAATATATTCCATCTGATATGTCTTAATTTGTATTTCTTGATACATTAAAGGGTATATGAAAGCATATTCATACACTGCTACACTGATAGATACTACACACAAAGGTGAACTCTTAGTTTATTTTTTGGAAAAGAAGTATTCTATTGTTAGGAATTCATACCTACTATTTTTGGTACAACTTGGTTATATAATTCAATTACAATTCTACCTGCAAATAGTCACATGAACTTATCGTGAGAGAAAGAAGAGATAATAAAAATAAAGAACTCCACACTAACCACATACTCATAATGTGATAGCACATATTCACAATGTGTTAGCAGAACATGAACCACAAACTCATAATGTGTTAGCATATTTAGTTGATGAATTTGCTAAAATGATTAAGGGATTAGAAGCAGAACCTGAAACTTTCCATAACTCATTAAACATAGAGTGTGTTAATACAATTAGTTAGCGTGTTAGAACAGTCAATGGAAATATGAAAGAATGTAATACAGTTTGTTAGCACAATTAGTTAGCTTGTTAGAACGATTAGTGGAAAAGATGAGCTTACAGTAAATAGAGCAACTTGTCCCATCAAGATGATAGTTTTGATAAGTAGCACTTCCAGAAGTTGAAAACTTAAGATGGAGCTGTCAGAGCATCCTATTAATAATATACGCAGATGAAAATATTTTAATAAATGAGATAACATTATCCTAAGCCTATAACATACAAGAAATAAAATGTCACTTACATTATCAATCATGAATGCTTTAATCAAAATTACAAGTACTTCATAGGAATTAGAACATACTCGAAAAAGAAATATATCAAGAGAGTGAGCCAGAAGATTAAACATGATCATCTACTAATAGAATCTGCAGCCTGGACATATGTTTTTAAGTGCTACCTTGACATGACAAGCTTAAGGCGGAAACTGTGTGGAACCCATAGAATGATATTTCAGGCTAATTAGGTTGACCAATGTGGGAGCTCATAAAGTATTTCATTGAAAAAAATACCACATTGAAACAAAGTAAATGTATATCCAAAAGTCACAAAGTCTCAATCACTCCGAAGAGATATCTGCCCAATGAGGGCTTGAAGTCACCAATTATCATCGAGGTCAGAAACTTTAATCTGTTTGGTGAAATTGTGAATCAGTCAAAAATATCTAGGTAGATGCATAAATGGGAAATATGTGTATAAATGATTAAAAACATCATACAAAAAATGATTAAAAGTATAATCAAGCTCACCAAGACATCAACTATTCAAAACCTTATTCCGCCAGTTGTTTACACATATGTAGACATCCCCACGTTGTTTCTATTCAGATTTCGCGGACACTCATTATCCTTCTTGCTTTCCAATTTTCTAGCTTTGCCTATGAGAGGGAAACATAGAAAAACAACTACATGTTAAAGAAACATGTCGAATGGATACTATTAGCTACATATATTAACATACAACATCTATCATTCACTCTAAAGTATCTTCTCAGTCACCCTTCTCATTCATTCTCAGACCTAAAATTCTCAAAATTAAGACCCAGAAACATCAAATGGGTCTTATTTCTAGTAATAGAACATAACGACATTGGTACAGTCTGAGCATTAGACAAAACGAAATTCAAAGTAAACGCAAATAAATCTATCTGGAAAGAGATGGCAAGAACCTGGTTGTAATTGATGGGTTCCGATGTAATCGTTAGCCCCGTTAACAGCCAATGGACAGCGAGTAGGTCCAGTGGGCCTCGTGAAAAGCCTGGAAGGCCCAGAGGCCCAGCACGAAGGGTCCCGACTTTAGCGGTCCCGATGTATGAGCTGAATGCTCCCGATGAGAAGCCTCTGAGTAGGCCCCGATATGCCTTAGTAAAGGCCCCGATAATAAAGCCCCGTAGAGGCTGGACTTGTCCCGTAGAGACTGAAGGTCCTGGGTGGTGATCTAGAATGAGACAACTCTGGAGTCTCCGACAGGAGTCGGGACTTGTTATCAGAGGATAAAGACCGAGAAACCCGCCTACTAGATAGAGTAGTGGGAGACGGTTAGAGATAAACTCCCCGAGATACGCAGGGCGTGCCCGAGATACGCGGAGTACGGGTAAGATACGCGGAGCGTGGGGCGAGATATATGGAATCCCAACCGAGATAGGCGGGATCGTGGCGAGATACACGGAATCATGGGCAAAACTGCCAGGCGCAGTAACAGGTAACTGAGTAACTTCCCCTCCTATATAAAGGAGGAAGTTACCTCAGAAAAGACAATCGAATACGAACTTAGACTCTTGCTTATCACCCCATTGATCACCATACTCATTTAAGCATCGGAGAGGGATTCTGGGTCACCACCCAGGTCATCCCCTTTTGCAGGATTACGCGGAGCCCAGGAGTCCAAGCTTTCCGTCAAGGACGTAACGGAGCTTTGCCCGTGATCCAACATTGGCGCCGTCTGTGGGAAACTTACAAAAAGTTAAGATAGTTTCTACCAGATCAATGGCCGGTGGTGGCAAGAAGAAGCAAGTTCAGGCTGGCAGTTCTCGTCCCGCGGGAACTGTGAACTCCCGGTTGCTGGAACGTGCTGCTGAACAAGGTGAGAACCCCGCTCTTTCCCAGACAGGGGGGCAGGGTGATGGCTATGAGGTCTCAGTCCGAGACACAGAGAGGAACAAGCAGGATGTCCCGCGTAGGGAGGAAGATGAGGCTCCCCCGAACCCGGTGGGCCATGGAGGAGAAGGAGTCCCGCGAAGGGAAGAAGGGTCGTCTTCGAACTCGGAGTTGGCCAAGGCAGTAGCAGATGCTATGCCCATGTTCTTGGTTGCCATGGAGGCCTTGCTGGACAAAAGGGAGGCTGCCAGGAGGGCGGAGGAGTTGCCTCCGCGAGAAGAATTACCGCCACCCCCTCCGAGGGTGGCCCCAGAAGAACAAGAGGTCCAGGAAGTTCCGCCCAGGAGCAAGGGTAAGGAACCGGCACACCTGGAGAAGTTCGTGGTCGACGGCCCAGGACCAGTGCAAAACAGGACCATTCCTCTGAATGGCCCCATCACCCCCGATCAGGTGGTGAAAATCGTAAGCATCTGCATGGGTGATCAGAAGCAGATGACATCGGAGTTAAGGGATCAGTCCAGTCATCCTTTCGTGCCGCGGCTAATCGATACCGTCGCCCCGCCTGGGCTAGGCATCCCAACCATCAAGGAGTACGATGGTGAAGGGGACCCAGTTCGTCATGTTCAGAGGCATGTCCAAGACTGTATGGGTCGAACTTCGAACGATGACCTCATCTGCTCATTGTTCCCGATAACCCTGGGAGAGAGGGCCATGACTTGGTTCTTCAGCCTCCCGCCAGGATGCATCACGTGCTGGGCCGATATGCACGATCGCTTCATCAAGCAGTACCAAGGTCGGAGGCGTCTTCTGAAGAGTGTGAGGTCCTTGACCCAGGTGGTGCAGAGACCCGATGAATCGTTGGCATACTACTACCAACGGTTCACTGCTAGCGCTGCAGAGATTGATGAAGAAATCTCGGAGGGAGAGACCATCCGTACTTTCCTGCGGAACTTGAGCGCTCCGTACGGCTCCGATCTGATGCACAGCGTAGCCGCGAAGGCCGTGTGGAGTATGGAGGCCCTGCAAGCGAGGGTGAAACAGCAAATCGACGTCCAGGAGTCGAAGATTGCTGCTGGAGAGCTCGATCCCCCGAAATCGGGAAGAGGGAAGCCATCGTCCAAGCTGTCGGATGATCGCAAAGGGGGTGACAAGTCGGAGGGAAGTAGGAACCGTGGTCGTCCCGATAAAAGAGAAGACAAACGTCCTCCGAGGAAGGACAACCGAGAAGGTCGGGCTGTTCCCATCAATAGCTCGATGACCTCCGTGTTAGCTGTGATGGACAGACAGGGTCTTGCTCGATATCCCCCGAGGAAAGAAGGCGAATTCCTAGGAGGCCGCTCTGACCGTTACTGTCGCTACCATCGAGCCAATGGTCACGACACTTAGAACTGTCGGGAGCTGAAGAAGGAGATTGAAAAGCTGATCCAGAAGGGAAAGCTGAAAGAGTTCGTCGGGAGGGGACGGTGCCGATCTCGTTCCAAAAGTCGGTCACGATCCCGCTCCAAATCCCGTGACCGATCCCCGAAGAAGAAGAAGGTCGAGCATGAGGCTTCAGGATCAGGTGCCCGTAAGGAGAGGCGCGGAACTATCAACGTCATCCACGGAGGAATGGCGGCAGGAGGTGATACCTCTGCTTCTAGGGAGAACTACGCTTCCCGCATATCCGTCGCGGTGGTGCTAGGCAAAAGGTCCCAGTCGTGGACCCTAAAGGAGGAGATGGTGATTTCTTTCTCGGCGGAGGATTTAGTAGGCGTGGAGAGCCCTCACGACGACGCCTTGGTCGTGACCCTGGACGTGGACGGATTCGAGATGAAGCGGATCCTGATAGATGGAGGGAGCTCCTCCGATATCCTCTTCATGGACGCTCTGGAAGCCATGGGAAAGACGAAGAAAGACCTGACGCAGGTGGACTTCCCGATGGTGGGATTCTCTGGCTCCACTTCCTACCCGTTGGGAATGATTACCTTACCAGTAGAGTTTGGTAGTGGCTGGAAAATGGAGAAGCGAAACGTGGATTTCGTCGTAGTGGAGTCCGCGGGGGCATACAACGCGATCATCGGGAGGACCACCATCAACCCTCTCATGGCAGTCGCCTCAACAGTCCACCAGAAGATGAAGTTCCCGACTGACAATGGGGTCGGAGAGGTCAAGGGTGACCAAGTGGCATCGCGGAAGTGCTACGTTAACGCCACCCGACGGAGAAGGAGGGAGACCATGACTATCCTTCAGACTGATGCTGATCCTCGAGAGGAGTATGGGCGTCCCGCCCCCATGGAGGATTTAAAGGAAGTTGAGATCGATGGGCCTCAGAGGAAGGTGAAGATCGGGTCTGCCCTATCGGAGGAGAGAGCCAAAGAGTTGATCGAGCTCTTGAAGGAGTTCAAGGAGCTGTTTGCCTGGTCCCCGAGTGATATGCCAGGAATCAGCCCCGACGTGATAGTGCACGAGCTCAAGATAGACCCCGCGATCAAGCCTATCGCGTAGAGAAGGCGTCCGATAGGTGCGGACAAGAGGATCGCGATCCAGCAAGAGGTGGGCATATTGCTCGATGGTGGATTCATCAAGGAGCTCCGATTCTAGACTTGGGTGGCTAACCCAGTCCTGGTACGAAAGAGTAACGGGAAGTGGCGGATGTGTGTCGATTTCCGCGACTTGAACAAAGCTTGCCCGAAGGATTGCTACCTGCTCCCGAGGATTGACCAGCTGGTGGATGCCACATCAGGACATGAGCTCCTGAGCTTCATGGATGCCTATTCCGGGTACAACCAGATCAAGATGGCGAAGGAGGATGCCCCCCATACGGCTTTCTATGCTGACAGTGACGTCTACCATTACGATGTGATGCCCTTTGGATTGATCAACGCCGGAGCAACTTACCAGCGGATGGTGAACAAGTTGTTCGGAGACATGTTGGGGAAAACCATGGAGGCGTATGTGGATGACATGCTGGTGAAGTCCCGACAGGCAGGAGACCATGTCCAGAACTTGGCGGCAGCGTTTGAGCGGATGAAGTTCCATCAGGTTCGGCTGAACCACGACAAATGTGCTTTCGGGGTGAACTCGGGGAAGTTCCTAGGGTTCATGGTGAGCCAGAGAGGAATCGAGGTGAACCCCGAGAAGCTGCGAGCAATCGAGGAGATGCAGTCCCCGAAGACTCATCGGGAGGTCCAGGTGCTGAATGGCCGGTTGGCCGCGATGAATCGCTTCCTATCCAAGGCAAGTGACCGAGCCATGCCATTTTTTGACGTATTGAGGGCCCACAAGAAGTTCGAATGGACCGACAAGTGCGAGGAGGCGCTCCAGGCACTCAAGCAGCACCTCCGTACCCTCCCGCCGTTGGCCAAACCAGTTCCAGGCGAGCCGCTCTATCTCTATTTGGCTATTTCTGATGTGGCTGTTAGTTCTGTATTGATTAAAATTGTCAAGGGCAACCAAGTGCCTATCTATTATGTAAGCAAGGCGTTTGCCAAGTTTGAAATAAACTATCCCGCTATTGAGAAGTATCTCTTTGCGTTGATTATTGCCGCTCGAAAGCTACGACCTTACTTCCATGCCCATGAAGTCACGGTATTGGCTAATCAGCCCTTGAAACACTTTTTGAACCGACCGGAGGCGTCGGGGAGATTGGTGAAATGGGCCATCGAGCTGACGGAATTCCGCATTCATTTCGCGCCGAGAACCGCTATTAAGGGCCAGGCATTGGCAGATTTTATAGCTGAGTCTACGGCACCCGATCTGGAAGTAACGGGTCCCGCAGAGGGGGCAACCATGGAGGAAGTCCCGACAACAGACAGCAGCCAGAACAGCCAAATGAGGAGAATACTTGGGAGATGTACACTGATGGTTCATCAAGTGTAGAAGGCTCGGGGGCAGGATTCATATTGATACCGCCCGGCGGAGGCGAGCCCCTGCGATATGCCTTAGCGTTGACATTCAAAGCCACCAAACACCAAAGCGGAGTACGAGGCTCTCATCACGGGCCTCAAGATTGCCAAGGGTACGGGGGTCGATCATTTAAGAGTGAAGTGTGATGCCAGCTTGGTTGTAAACCAAGTCCAGGGGAACTATGAAGCTAAGAGCCCGACAATGAAGAAATATTTGCACGAGGTGCAGACTTTGAAGGGAAGCTTCAAAAGCTTTGATATCGAGGCAATCCCGAGGGAAGAAAACGCGGAAGCAGATGCCTTGAGCAAGTTCGCTCTGGGAATGGCCCCCGAGGAGAATCGAAAGGTGCATTTCCTAGAGAAAGTGATTATCTCAAACATCGATCCGGCGGAGGTCTGTGCTATTGAGACAGGATCAGAGGAGGAAGAAAAGCCCACGTGGATGACCCCGATGGTCACGTATCTGACTATAGGGACACTCCCCGATGATAAGGTGGCAGCTGTCAGGATGAGGCGGATCGCGGACAACTATGCAATGGTGGACAACCAGTTGTACAAAAAAGGGTATGTAAAGCCTTTTCTAAAATGCGTAGCAGAGCCTGACACAAATCGGATCCTGAGGGAGCTACACGAAGGAGTCGCAGCCTGCCATGAAGGAGCCCGATCTCTAGTAAGGAAGGCATTGAACTTGGGCTACTACTGGCCTTCGATGAATAAGGAAGCGACAGCATTAGTTCGATCCTGTGATGCATGCCAGAGGTACGCCCCGAACATCGCGGCTCCCGCAGCGGACTTAATGCCCATCAGGAGTGCATAGCCCTTCGCGCAATGGGGAATTGACTTGGTGGGACCACTTCCCCAAGCGAAAGGTCAGTGCAAGTATCTGCTCGTAGCTATCGACTACTTCTCAAAGTGGATAGAGGCTAAAGCTTTGGCTAGAACGACGGGGCAGCAGATCCTCAAGTTCCTTCAGACTCAGATCATATCCCGGTACGGGGTTCCTCGAGTGTTGATCAGCGACAACGGCCCTCCGTTCAATGGGGCTCAGTTGAAGGAGTACCTGGAGGAGTTGAACATCGAACATCAGACCGCTTCAGTCCGCCACGCTCAGACCAATGGCCAGGTAGAATCAGCCAACAAGATCGTGATGGATGGCTTGAAGAAGAGAGTCTATGCCTTGCAGGGCCACTGGCTGGATGAGCTCGAGAATGTGCTATGGGCTGTGAGAACAACACCCAAGCAATCAACAGGAGAAACTCTGTTTGGCCTGGTTTACGGCACGGAGGCAGTTGCTCCCGTGGAGATAGCGGTGGCGTCCCACCGCGCGAAATATTACGAGCCTCTGACAAAAGAGGAAATGAGACGTCTGGACTTAGACCTACTCGAGGAAAAGAGGTGGAAGGATGATGAAGTCCAGGCCCGAATGCGTCTGGCAACAGCCCGATATTATAATCGGCGTGTCAAGTCCCGACAATTCTTCGTGGGAGAACTTGTCTGGCGGAGGAATGAGTTTGTTCATCAAGATCGGATCAACAAGCTGTCACCAAAATGGGAAGGACCTTACAAGATCGTAGGGATGCCAGTGCCCAATGCATACAAGTTAGAGGATCTCGATGGCAAGTCGTTGAAGCATTCCTTCAGTGGCGAACACTTGAAGAAGTATCATGTTTGATATTAAGCCGCCGTGAAGGGCGCAAATTGTCTATCAATAAGATCCGATGTAAGCCTATTTTGAGTTATTTATGAATAAAAGAAGTTGCCTTCCGATCAAATTGCTTTCAAATTTATTCTAACTGTTAGTAAGACGTCCTGAGTGACGCGACAAAAGCCTTCTGAGGTACGTTGGAAGCCCCGCGAGGGATGCGTAAGTCATCTATATGACGCGGCCAAAAGCCTTAACAGGTACGGACAAAAGCCCTACGGGGTACACGTAAGTCGTCTATATGATGCAACCAAAAGCCTAGGTATGAAAAGGCCCTGATGGGTCCGCGTAAGTCGTCTATATGATGCGGCCAAAAGCCTTAACGGGTACGAAAAAGCCTTAACAGGTCCGCGTAAGTCGTCTATATGATGAGGCAAAAAGCCTTAAAGGGCACGATTAAGCCGTCCAGTAGAGACGCAATAAAAGCCCTAAGGGGTGTGAAAATGGCCTTGAAAGGCAGGGATAAGAAGCCTTAAGTGGTGAAGTCCCGATTTTGGACGAGAAGCCTTAAGTGGTGAAGTCCCGATTTAGGACGAGAAGCCTTAAGTGGTGAAGTTCCGATTTTGGACGAGAAACCTTAAGTGGTAAAGTCCCGATTAGATAAGAAACCTTAAATGGTAAAGTCTCGAGTAAAACGTCGGAAGGACGTATGAAGTCATCTTAAAGGGTGCATCGGAACTTTCTGAGTAACGAATTTAAAGCCGCTTTAGAAAAAGTGCAAACGAGTATCGGTGCCAAAACAGATGGAAAGAAAACTACTCATATAAAGGCCAGAAGGCCAAAGAGGTCTGTTACAAAGAGACAAAGGAGAAAGACAACAAGGACTAAAAAGATGTAAGCATTAAACTTGGTCCTTGTTGGAAGATGGATCCTCAGCAGCGTCGGAGGGAGCAAGGTTTGGAGGGGCCTGGACAGAAGGCTCCACGGTTGGCGGACTCGGGTCCACAGCAGCGGCTTCTTCACTCTCCGCGGGGAGGTTGAAGTACTTCTCCGCAACAGGGGCAAGAGTCTCGGACTTCGTGAAGTCAATGGAATCCGTGTAGGCTGTGTAGAGTTCCTCGACAGCGTTGAACAAAACGTCCTCCACCTCGGACTTGCAGAACTCCACAGCAGCCAGCTTGAATTCTTCAGAGTTCCGATACTCCCCGCGACCTTCCTCGCGGCCCTGCAGGCGGCCTTCCTCGAGGTCCTGAGCCTTGGCCTCAGCCAGCTTGGTTGAAAACTCAGCCCTCTCCGCCTCAAACTTTGCCTTGGCCTCCGCGAGGAGATCTGCGAAGACGTTTTTCTCATGAATGAGCTGTTTCTTCTCCTCCTCATTCCGCTGCTGGTCCGCCTGGACCATCTTCCGCTCCCGACGCATGACAGCCTCATGATCGTGAACCTTCTTGAGCAGGTTGGAGAACAAATCATCGAGGAGAGCCTTCTCCTTGGCCATCTTGTTCTTGGCCGCTACCGCCTCGTCGAGTTCCACCTGAAGCTTGGCTAAAGCATCAGGGTTCGACTGGGCCTCCGCCGCCTCCAAAGCACCCTTCAGAGCCAGGATAAGGCCGAAGCAGCGCTGTTGGTTCGCGGTGTCCTGAAAGAAGGAAGGAAAAGATCAAGATACAACAATCGGAGACAAGAGTGACGAAGAAAATAAAACCAAGATAGAAGTTTCACCTCCATCCGACAAATGGCCATGTCGCGGATCTCCTCTTCAAGGTCCTCCCGCGCCAAGGACAGGGGTCGCCTCAAGGCTGGAGGGATTGACCCCGCCAGCAGATGCAGGGCCAATCCAGGATCAAGGTTTCCCCGCCGGAGTGGAACTCCCCGGAGAGACTCGATCGGGTTCCAAGGCATCATCCCCTGGTCGGGAGTAAAAACATTGTAAAGGTTTTCGTCCACGGGGAGAGGGGGGATGACCCCAGAACCTTCAGCCGGAAGAGCCACCTCAGCTGGTGGCTCAGGAGTCGGAGTGCGGAACTCGGGAGGACTCCGGGACACATCCTCCAGGACGGGCCTCAAGGTTCTCCGACCACGCCTAAGAGGGAGCAGGCCACCTTCAGCGGGCTCCTCAGAGGAGGGAGAAGCCTCCAAATTAGTCACCTGACGGAATTGGGCTTCCGTCGGGGTTTCTTCTGTCTCCGGCGCCGGTGGAGTCGCGGCCCGGGCTGGAGTATCAGCATGCCCCGGAGTGACAGCCTCCGATGGACCGGCGGTGGCGGGATGAATAAGGTTAGGAAGAGTACCTTCAAGGCACCAGATGATTTGACGATCGAAATCTCTATTCTTCCCAAGGACGTTGAAATATCCCGCCTCAAGGACGTGGGGAATTTCTCCTCGAAGGATGTACTTGATCTCTTGGACTCGTGTTTTCCGATCAGCGGGGATAAACTCCTTGGGGACTAATTTTTTATATTGTTTAATTGCACGACGAACGCGCTTACCTTCCTCGACGGTGGTGGCCCCGAAGGCCCGGTCTATCTCCTCCCGCCTGGCCTTCTTGGCCCCGACTTGCTCGTCGGTAGGAGGAGCAGCAGATAAGGGAGTGGAGGAGGAAGTACCCTTCTTCACCAGCTTGCGCTTTCGCTTGGAGCCACTCTGGACGGCATCAGTCTCGCCCTGCTTCAGAATGAGATGAGTCAACAGAGAAGCCTTCTTGGCTGCAAAGGTAAAAATAAAATAGTTAGAAATATTACCCAGATGACTAAATCTTTGGAAACAGAGTCAGGGAGTCGGACTCCGATAGTAATCAGGTTCTTCTCCTGGAGCTTGTTAGCATCAAGGGGTATGAAGTTGTCTCCCCAGCGGTAGAGTTGAACCATCTGGAGGGTGTTGAGGTCATCCTCAGTGTAGTCCTGGAGCTTGGGGGCAGGGTCCGCCACGACCTCCCATCGGGGCCATGGAACAGAGCTGTGCTGGACGAAGAAGTAGTACTTCTTCCATCCGCTGTTGTCGGACCCAGAGTCACGAATCAGCACCCGATCTTTGTGGAACTTCCAAGTTTCGCTATCCCAGCCGAAACGTGAAAGTTTCTCCTTTGTCCACTTGGGGAGTTGGGGGGAGAAGGAGCAGACACCGGCTTTGTTGCACTTCATGCCGTAGAAAGTGCGGAACAGCAGAAGACTGTACGTCCATTGCTGGCGGTGACACAAGAGCTGGAAGGCATTCCACACGCGGATGGCGTGTGGAGAGAAAGTACAGGGATGCGTTTTGTAGAAGTTGCACATCTCCACCATATTTCCACAGAAGGGGAACCGAATCCCCGCGCTTATTTGTCCAGTGGAGACGAACACCTCCCCTGCCCGAGGAGGCGTAATAATGTGCTTCCTTCTAACAGCAGCTTGGGACTCATATGGGAAGCGAGGCTCCCAATCCGAGGTAATACACCCCTCTCTGAGGGCATCCTCATACGAAGCCTCAGATATCTCATTGACAGCAAACTCGAAAACGAAAGGAGCCCTAACCTCAGAACTAGCTTCGTCTAGAACGATTGCAAACGAAAGGATTTGAGAAAAGAAGAATAAACAGCAAGTAAATCATGAAAACTTAAAAGAAAGTCCTTACCAGACATGATCGGTGGTCGAAGAGGTAAGGTAAAGGAAGATCGGAAGGGTTGAAAGCCTTGGATCACTTGAACACCAGGAGGAGTTTGGAGAGGAAGCTTTGAACGCAAAGATGGCTGAAATCGAGAGGGTGCAGAAGAAGTGAATAGCACCAGGGTTTTAGCTTTTATAAGCAAAAGGATAAATGGAGGGAATCAATCTTGACCATTGAAGATGAAACGATTCAATCACAATCGTTGAAATTAGGGAGACGGTACGGAGGAGACAGCTGGATGGGCTTGATCTACACCGTTGAAGAAGAAACGACACGATCTTAATCGCCGAGATCATAGGCACGGAAGGGACGTGCGTGACGTCACAGTTGCTTTTTTAGAAAATAACAGTCATGCTGGTTCAGGCGTCGTTTCCTTATCCCTAGGCATTTAATGCTACAGTACCTGATGAGTCTCCTCGAATTTGGCAATTGCCCATGGGGTCTGGTGGACCCTAAGGCAATCATGAGTGAGAGACTCTGTTATACAACAATTACACGCAAAGAAAAAACCCCCGACGGCGGTATCGGGAGGTATGAAAACAAAAGCCTCCGACAAAGAGGTCAAAAGATCTAGACTGGAAGACACGACGAACTAAAAGTCCTCCATGTCTTGGGGGCAAATGATGGGTTCCGATGTAATCGTTAGCCCCGTTAACAGCCAATGGACGGCGAGTAGGTCCAGTGGGCCTCGTGAAAAGCCTGGAAGGCCTAGAGGCCCAGCACGAAGGGTCCCGACTTTAGCGGTCCCGATGTATGAGCTGAATGCTCCCGATGAGAAGCCTCTGAGTAGGCCCCGATATGCCTTAGTAAAGGCCCCGATAATAAAGCCCCGTAGAGGCTGGACTTGTCCCGTAGAGACTGAAGGTCCTGGGTGGTGATCTAGAATGAGACAACTCTGGAGTCTCCGACAGGAGTCGGGACTTGTGATCAGAGGATAAAGACCGAGAAACCCGCCTACTAGATAGAGTAGTGGGAGACGGTTAGAGATAAACTCCCCGAGATACGCAGGGCGTGCCCGAGATACGCGGAGTACGGGTAAGATACGCGGAGCGTGGGGCGAGATATATGGAATCCCAACCGAGATATGCGGGATCGTGGCGAGATACACGGAATCATGGGCAAAACTGCCAGGCGCAATAACAGGTAACTGAGTAACTTCCCCTCCTATATAAAGGAGGAAGTTACCTCAGAAAAGACAATCGAATACGAACTTAGACTCTTGCTTATCACCCCATTGATCACCATACTCATTTAAGCATCGGAGAGGGATTCTGGGTCACCACCCAGGTCATCCCCTTTTGCAGGATTACGCGGAGCCCAGGAGTCCAAGCTTTCCGTCAAGGACGTAACGGAGCTTTGCCCGTGATCCAACAGTAATGTAGATGATGGAGTAGATAGAGTAGAATAAATACATTAGCAGGAAAGGAACATAAGCCTATCAATCATTTTTTGAAAGAAAAAAAAGTAACATAAGAGAACCTTAAAAACTACTCAAAAACACATGTCGTCAATGAATGTATGTGGATATATCAAATTTAAAAGGTAACCTGATGTGGTCGACAGAATACAATTAACATAGAATTGCATTTAACACATAAATCTAAATTTAAAAAAAGAAAAAAAATGAACAGATTAAAGGTCAACCATGCAATTTTCTGGGGCATGGTCTCTCTGTTAGCATATGGTGATGTGGCGCCGTAATTGGTAGCTCGTTAATGCCAATGAAATTACCTAAGTTAATTAGGTAATTATCACGTTAGGTTAATTTGGTCAAACCAATTCCCTAATTGACATGGGAGGCCCAAAATTGGGCATCCCCCATAATTGCATAGTTCGGCCGGATTTGTCCCACATTGGTTGGAGTGGACTTTTGTCCACTCCACCAATCCTATATATATAGGGGACTCACCTAAGGGGTTTACACATCATTCATAATAAGAACTACCTCCATTGAGGAACTTGAGAAAAATCCTCTCACCCCCTTAGTTGAGATTTTCGGCACATCTTAGTCCGAGGTTCTGTCTCTATTGAAGAATCGATCAGAGGCTTTGTTGTGGAGCTTACACCGCGTAGGACTTCTTCTCACGAAGAACTTGTACGTGGTTCCGACCAGAGGATCAGAACTCCCTCCACGACGTTCTTGGGCAGGAAAGCTAAAAGGTATGTGTACACTATTCCTCTGCGTAGATAGATTACTTGCATGTACACGTTTAGCATTCTGTAGTATTACGTCCCCGTAATCCAACAGTGGTATTAGAGCAAGTGTTAGGAGTTCTTAAATTTTTGATAAACTGATGTTCTTGAGTTTTTTAAAAATACGAAATTTTCATGTTCATGAACACCATGAGTAATCCGAAATTTTTGAGTAAATTTCATGTGTTTGATCTTTAAAAACTTAAAATTTTCAAAATTTACATGTTTTTATAGATCAAAACCGAATTTTCATGTTCAAATTTAAGTTTGATGTTCACGATCTTCAAGAACACCATGAGTTTTATCAAGAACATATTTTGGATTAATCATCAAGTTAGGATTTGATCTTAAAATTTGACAACTTTTCCAAACTTACATGTTTGTGCCGAAAATTACTAGGGGTATTTTAGGTAAAAAAAAATAATTTTCTTGGACACCAAGTAATGAAAAAATCGGCACAAATATTAAAAGATATATGTTGCCATTTTTAAATTTTATTAATAGGTAACTATATATCTATAAGTTGGGAATATGGATAGGTTCATAATATAATATTGTAAAAGATATTAACTATCAATATATATATATATAAAGATAAGGATAATATATGTTGATAATTTAGTTACTATAAAAGATTAAGAAAATATATTTTCTACATATTTTAATCCCTAAAGATATATTTGACTATAATAAAAATTATATATATATATATATATATATATATATATATATATATATATGTTCCGAATATTTTATATATACATATATATCTATTGTTGATTGATTTACATCTTATAGATAAAATTTTGACAATATTTATATATATATATATGTATGCCGAAATATATATTTATATATATTAGCAATGTTGGAAATTATTTTAATTAATATTTCTTGTTGGCTAAGTTAAGTTTTTAGTGGACTTTAAATCTCTACTTGGCCCACAAAGACATATTTCGGCCAAAACCCTAGGGTTTATGGGCCGGTCCAATTGCTAAACCGGAGCGGGTAAAACCAATCCGGGTTTTCTTAATCGGGTCGACCTAGTCGGGTCGGGTCGGGCCAAGGTAACTAAAATGAACCTAACCTAACCGGTTTTGACTAATAATACAAACCACAATCTTATTTTATTGAACCGTTTCTGACCAAACCGTATTTTTAAAATCGGACCGACTTGAACCGGATTTTAAATTGGATCGAACCAGAATTTTTAAATTTCTCGGAAATTTTTAGAAATGTTCACTAATATAGGATGTCAAATTTTAAATCCAAAATGTTTTCGAACTTTAAATTTAACCTAAACAGTGCTCTTAGGGTTTGCGTTTTAACACATTTTTCGGTTAAAACCCTAATACCTAGTTTCGATTATTGGGATGGATCTCGGATATACATGTTTTTGGGACTGGATTAAATTAGTGGGCTAGATTGCAATTGTTTACTTTCTGCTACATATATATTAGAACTGTCGTCTTGACTCAGTCAAGCTAGCTGGATATTAATTGCGAGCATTGAGCTCTGTGATTTAAATATATGTATTGCGCAATAGGATAGATATGCTATGCTGACTGAAAATGCCTAGAATCCATGTCTAGAAATGTGGCATGATTGATTGTAAGCATGAATTGCAAAACAACCCCTAATATTTTCAAAACGTTTTTAAAATTGAAAATTCCAGTCGTCAATTATGCATGATTTGTGCGTATGTTGCATGTTTTGACACGTATGCTAGGATTTTCAAGGATAGAAAGCATGTGATAATTTACTTTACGTAGAATTGTATATGCTAGGAACATTAGACGCATGACGCGTAAGCATGTTTTGGTTTGTTCAATTTTTATGGCATAATATTGTATTATGCATGCGTAAATTATCGGATAATTCCTTTTAAAATTATAAGGGCCTTGGGAAAGCCAATATCGGGTATACTTGTTGAAAATTCCCATTCCGGTTATTTGCAAACTAATAACCGTTTTCAAAAGACTGATCTATTAGATTGAACACGACGGTAGTGTGAACTCTTTCACGGACCCCCTTCCCTCAGTTTACTGTCGGTCGGTTTGGTCTAGATAATCCGATATTTGCAATTCTGTCAAAATGTTATTGTCTTCCTAATTTGCATAATCATCAATTGGTGTGTTGGCTCAATTAGTGCGATTCGATATTATTCGCAATCTTGATGGTATTAATTATAATGAATAAAATTGGAGTGTTTGTTGAACTCTCCACTACGATTCCGAAAAGTGGAGAGGACAACTACGGATGAATATAGTAATCTATATGATTTTGACAATGAGAAACAAATGTGATAATTTGTTTCCCCAAGAATTGGAGTAGGTTCTTTGATGATCTGAATGCATATATGGTGATACATTCGACCTTGGTAAAAAGGGGTTGAAGAAGACTTCAATTGAAACCAGACGATGTTATAGCTTAGTATTCCTTCGCATAGGCCTCGGTGGAAGCAAGGATGCAAACGCTAGAAATGATTCGGTTGAATGAGATGATCTTCTCTCTCTCCATGGATGTCGGCATAAAACCCGCATCGGGTCTTCAGGATGGAAGGTCAACATGGAAATGATGTATATGGTTGTCTGATATTGACAGGACTCAGTAAGCTTGAGCCTAATCAAATATAGTAACCACAGCAGTGAAAGGGAAACCTTATCTGCTCACCATAATGAGTTCGAAAGAAGTGAACCATGATCCGCATAGCAAGAAGAGAACTGGACCGAATAAGTCCTATACGATAAACCAGTGGGTTAAACCCCGTTGATAAAGTGCATCTCAAATACGCCTCGTAGGTCATGTGTATGAAGCTGTAAAATGTTTTATACGGACACAAATCATTTGAAGTGATTCACTCGTGAATTTACTCAGACGAGATGTTCAACATGACTCAAAGTTCTTGACTATATGCGCCAGAATCATGGATCAAATATGCAAACTTCAGATCAAGAACTATACTATTGTCATTTATCGTTCGTTGTTCGTTTCTAAAATTTTGGTTATTTTGAGATTCGGAGTTATTGAATAAAGTAATTGTTGCTCGATTTGAAGCTCAATTTACTTAATCAATTTAACGTCTCGGTTGAACGAGAACGATCCGAAACGAAAATTCAAACCTACGGGTTAGGACCAAAATTTTGGCCAGGTAAAACTGTACGAATAAAACGAAATTACTCACATACTCCGTCATCTTAGTCGGTACACTGAACTGAAAATACTCATCGATTGCTTAGCTAGATCGAAAGATTTAGTAATTCTTATTTGTTAGTACTCCATTTAAAATGATTATTTGCGTAATGATTAAACATGTTCATGACCGATTAAATTAAATTTGGAAACGAAACGATTTAAACCACGGGATAAAACTGGTTTTATGCGCCGTACGCGTGTAGCTCGAAATACGGAACACATCGTTTTGAAGTACAAATTTAATAATTAAGTATTTTAATATATGAATGTTGAATTTTTGTTTATAATCCTTTGGAAATAACTCATTGATGACTACTATAATTAGAAGTATGCTTTAATCCTACTACGATTTAGTAGAACATCAACTATAGAATTAAAGCGAAAACTTAAATGCATAGCCCATGAGATGGTTAAATCTCTGGATGAGTTAATAAACGAAAGGAAATAGTCAATAAAATGACACTCCCACTACAAGCCTTTAACGAAAAGTTTTGGCTAAGCAATCATATTATTAAATACTTCAAGAAACATAGTCTAAAATTACATTAAATTAGGATCTAACATTAATTGTTCCTACGGGACAAAATTAAGTTGATTCATATTAATGTAAAACTATGTTCCAATAAAATCGGTTAGAGCGTTACCTTAAAAGCTAAGAAATGATTCAGGTGAAACCTTATCATAAAGCTGCATTAATTTGCACATTAAACATGTATTTATCAAGATTACGGTCTACTCTTAAAGAATAAAAATTTAAGATTAGCTTGGATTAATGGTAACTTGGACGAACATGACACATTATAGAAATTTGAGGATGGATTTCCAATGCTTTGCGGAACGAAACAAACTAAAGTACTGATCAGATTAAAATGGATAAAGGAGATTATCAGGTCCCACTTACTTCGAGTGGGAGAATGATATAGCATTAGTAAATGCATTAGTGAATGGCATGGTAAATGATGATGGAAACGTCCTCATAATAAATCCAGTGGGAGGGCTCACTCTCCCTCACATAATCATCACTAAGTGTTAATGCGAATCCAGTCAGAGCTGATAATCATAATGTTGAACCATTGGATGAAAATCCAATAGTCGTCGCAACTGCCCATTATTCCTAGTGGGAGGAAATGACTAAATTGATTCCAGATCCTAGTGATCAATGAATAAATCTTGGAGATAAAATCCCGAGACCAAGAGGTCATCCTGAGAAAGTTGCAGACCAATGTCCTGGCACCGCCATTGTTCCCTGTGGGAGTAATGCTCCAAAAAGAAGCATTATTCCGAGTGGGAGTAACGATCAGACTAAAGATGAGATTATCGAGCCTAGACTTAGTCTAAGGCAATGAACTTCTTTTAAGAAGTATCCCATCAAATGAGACATTCGTTCACAAACAGTGACGGTTCGGCAGGAAATGGAAGGACCTCAAACGAAGGAATGGAGGAAAACAATGGAGGATGAAATTTCCTAAATGAGAACAAATTCGGTTTTGGTCTTCAGCTGATTAACCTGCTAACCACAGAGCTAGAAAGTGAAATTTTATAATTCACTACTAATGGAAAATTTGAGTGGTGCAAAACTCGAACAATTACGAAAGGATAATACCCAAATTCACGAAGTGGACTTTGATGAAACATACTCACCAATTGTGCGTTACACCACAGTTAGGGCCATCCTTGCCCTTATTGCAAGCCTCGATCACAAGCCTGCATCAAATGGATGTTAAAGACCGCATTTCTCCATGGAAACCTGGAGGAATAGATCTTTGCAAACTCCAAAGATCTATTTACGGTCATAAATAATCGTCTCGGCAATGGTATTGCAAATTCCACGAGGAAATCGTCGGAAACAGATTCGTGAATCTTCACGAGGATCCCTGCGTTTACACCAAGACATCCGGGTCTAAATATGTCATCATAACCTTATACGTAGATGACATACTCATTGCTGCGAACGATGTGAGTTTCATGAACAAATCAAAGTCCTGGTTATCATCAGCATTTGGGATGAAAGACATGGGAGAGGCCACGTACATCTTAAGCATTAAAATTGCCCGAGATCGTGCCGCCCGGAGATTGTGTCTATCTCAAGAATCATATATCAACAAACTGTCGAAAATATTCAGAATGCTCGATGATTAACCCGTGGATATGCGGGTTGTGTTCGGTGCGCACTGTCAAAGCATGATGGCCCGAAGGACTAGCAGGAGCGTGAACAGATGAATAATGCAAAGTATCTAAGCATGGTAGGAAGTTTAATGTACGTCATGCTATGTACTCGGCCAGACATCTGTTACGCTGTGGGCCTAGTAGCAAGATTCCAATCAGATCTTGGCTATCAACATTTAAAGGCCGTAAAACGAATTATAAGATATCTGAAAGGTACTGCCGACTATGTTCGGTCCTATAAGTGCAGGCAAATCGAATTGACTGGTTATAGTGACGCTGACCACGGTGGCGATCCGGACGATCGTAAGTCCACCACAGGGGGAGTTTTCCACCTTGTTGATGCTGCCATATCATTGGTAAGCAAGAAGCAATCCTGTATCGGGCTTTTCACTATGTAATCAAAATTCGTTGCCCTTTATAAAAATGCATAAGAAGCAGTATGCCTGAAAAAGCTTCTTACTGCATTAATTGGCACTACAAGAAGAGCAAACCTGTGAAGTAATACTCCGACAGTCAGGCAGCCATTGCTGCAGTTAAGAATCCAAAGTACCATTTTAGGACCAAACATATTGATGTAAAATAAAATTATGCCAAATCAGTTGTGGAAGACAATATAATCACTTTAGAATACTTGCCCACAGATAATATGTTCACAACCCATTAACTAAGCCATTACGTAGAGAAATTTTCGAAAAGCACGTAAAACTGCTTGGATTACGTAAGGCTTAATAAGTGGCTTGAATGAGTGATGAAATTTTGACATTTAGAATAATATTTCGATTGAATAAAAGAATTTCAAGTTGAGTATATGATCTATCGACTTCATAATGATAAATAACATCGGATTTTACGGTCTATAAACTAAGTTTTAGGAAGAGGTAAAACTCTTCCACCAAAATTATGTCGGATGTGAACCTTGCCTCATCACACAGGCACGGTCATCTTGTAGGAGAGGGGAACCTCTACCACAACAAGATTGGCTAAGATCTAGGGGATAAACATGGTTAAACGAAACGATAACTTGGTCACACTTATAGCATGACTTAATCTTCGTTTTATACATCGCCGTATTGGACCCAGTCCATCATTAAAATCACATTCAGGGCCAGATGAAAGATTTTGCGATATCATGATTGATATATCCCAATCCTGGCTAGTCCAGGTGTGCTATCGACGCGTGCTTCATACTGCACGTGCCATGTTCGACCACGGCGTCATGCTCGGTTGTGCTAGATAGAATCCTTGTGATTCAAAGGGCGCATACTTCTTCACCTTGAGCATGTGATTGATCCCGGATGTTTTATGAAGAGGCATCCAAAGTATCCTCTCGGGCTCAGAACTTATACCTAAGGTCTAGCTCAATGTTCGCTTCCCGGCGTACGAGCGTAGAGCCAAAGAAAATGGCCAAGGGACCACGTCTTGAAACCCGGTTGAGTTATAATAAGGGCATAAGCGATGGGGATGGTCAAGTTCACCTATAATTCACCGATTCTTGTGTTCACTAGGTGGCCGCCAACCGGATATTAGTTTAAGCTTGTGAACACTTGTAACGGATGCCCTGGAGAAGTATTCCTATGTGGAAAACTGGGCAATTGGATAAGTATCAGTTGACCAAGAATACAGTGCGGTACATGTTTTATTTTAACAGGATTGATTTACAAAAGGGAATCAACGTTCTGCGGGCGCTACAATACTCCTAACAGATGAGTAGCACGATGCCCGTCGTATCCGCCGGTCGCACGGCAAACCTCGTATGAACTATTCGGAGACGGAGATAAAGACTGAAGACTGAGATGTTGATGCTATTGGATAACTATATATTAACAGGCACCCTCCCATTCCGGCGAGTGGGAGCTGTTAGCAAATGGTGACGTGGCGCCGTAATTGGTAGCCCGTTAATGCTAAGGAAATTACCTAAGTTAATTAGGTAATTGTCACATTAGGCTAATTGGGCCAAACCAAATCCCTAACTGACATGGGAGGCCCAAAATTGGGCCTCCCCCTTAATTGCATAGTTCGGCCGGATTTGTCCCACATTGGTTGGAGTGGACTTTTGTCCACTCCACCAATCCTATATATATAGGGGACTCACCTAAGGGGTTTACACATCATTCATAATAAGAAGTACCTCCATTGAGGAACTTGAGAGAAACCCTCTCACCCCCTTAGTTGAGATTTTCGGCACATCTTAGTCCGAGGTTCTGTCCCCGTTAAAGAATCGATCAGAGGCTTTGTTGTGGAGCTTACACCGCGTAGGACTTCTTCTCACGAAGAACTTGTACGTGGTTCCGACCGGAGGATCATAACTCCCTCCAAGACGTTCTTAGGCATGAAAGCTAAAAAGTATGTGTACACTATTCTGCTGCGTAGTTAGATTACTTCCATGTACACGTTTAGCATTCCGTAGTATTACGTCCCCGTAATCCAACACTCTCGCCAATCTAGATTATATAATTTTACAGTATAGCAAGTTAGCAACAACTTTCTATTTTGTTTAACTCTGTCTTTTCATCAATTGGATTTTCAAAGATAAAACCCAATTTTTTTCAAAAAGAATTGTTAGACCTATCCCCCCTCCTCCTAAAAAACACAATTTTAAAGAAAAGCCATGTAAAGAAAAGCATAATCAACATACTAATTCATCTAAGTACCATTCTAAATAGGGTTAAGAACACAATAGGGGCCTGAATGTTTGCCCATGTTGCCAAAAGGGGTCTGAATTGAAAAAACGTATTATTAAGGGCCTGAATTTTGAGTTTTGTGTATAAGTGAGGTCTCCGTCCAAATTTTCTGTTAAAAGTAACGGAAAGTGGTCACATGCCAAGCATGTGACCAAAAATAATTTGAAAACCCGAAAATGCCCTTTGACCAAAGTGGGTCTCTTATAGGTTTGACCTAAAATGACGAAAATACCCTTTAAGCCACCACAGCTCCGGCGACCACCACCACCCGACTCCGGCGACCACCACCGACCTCCGGCGACCACCACCGGCCTCCGGCGACCACCTCCGACCTCCGGCGACCACCGAAAAGCTCCGATCGGAGCCAAAAAAGCTCCGATCGGAGCCACAAAGCTCCGATCGGAGCTCTGTGGCTCCGATCGGGGCCACAGAGCTCCAGATCGGAGCTCTGTGGCTCCCGATCGGAGCCCTGTGGCTCCCGATCGGAGCCACAGAGCTCCGATCTGGAGCCCTGTGGCTCCCGATCGGAGCCACAGAGCTCCGATCTGGAGCCCTGTGGCTCCCGATCGGAGCCACAGAGCTCCGATCTGGAGCCCTGTGGCTCCGATCGGGAGCCACAGAGCTCCGATCGGAGCTTTGTGGCTCCGACCGGAGCTCCAAAGCTCCGACCGGAGCTCCAAAGCTCCGACCGGAGCTCCAAAGCTCCGACCGGAGCTCCAAAGCTCCGATCGGAGCTTTTTTGGCTCCGATCGGAGCTTCGGAGCTCCAATCGGAGCTTTTTTGGCTCCGATCGGAGGCCGGTGGTGGTCGCCGGAGGCCGATGGCGGTCGCCGGAGCCGGGTGGTGGTCGCCGGGCGGTGGCCGGAGCGTGGTGGCCTTAATTGCATAATTAGTGTGTAGGGGTATTTTAGACATTTCCATTTTATTAATTAAATTGATAAATTGTATAATAATTACAAAAGGGTATTTTTGTCTTTTCACGTGAATCTGTTAGATTTAACAGAAAATTTGGACGGAGACTTGAAAAAACACAAAACTCAAAATTCAGGCCCTTAATAATACGTTTTTTCAATTCAGACCCCTTTTGGCAACATGGGCAAACATTCAGGCCCCTATTGTGTTCTTAACCCTTCTAAATAGCAAGATGCTCAATAGTAGTAAATCAAAGAACCAGAATATAGTAAAGCCAGAGAAGCTCATATCGGTGACCATGTAGGTAAGAGAACCAGCATCAAACATACACAATTTAGGGTTTCGACAGATGTTTTTAAAAAATATCCTGCAACAAAATTTGAACCCCAAATTAACTTCAAACACCAAATTGAGCAAGACCAATTGAGAAAGAGAGAAATAACAACCAAAGAGTTGTAGCCGAGAGCCCTCGCGACCACCGCCGCTGCCGCTAGAGCCTGATAAGTGTGAGAGACGCTGCCACTGGAGCCGTCGGTGGGGATACCCCCATTGTCTCTACTGTTGCTGTTGGTGGCGCCACCATCACCGGGATAGCTAACCCACCGTCAAATTTTTCTATCCAAAACTATCGTTGATGCAAAGAGAGCGGAAGGAAGAGTGGGGGTTGAGAAGTTAGGTCCGGGAGTGGTGTTGGTACATATAATAAGGGAGGGGATTGGGAGAGTGTTTTCCACACAATAAAGCTGTATGTATTACGAATGAGAGCAACTGTGTGTAATCAGAATCCGGTCAGAAAATATAAATCAGTGTATAATCAGAGTGAGATCAAATCCGTGTGTAATCAGAGTGAGAATATAAAAATAAGGCAGTCAGATTGCATACATAAATATTTCGGTGTCTAATTCTCTATGTAATCCGAACGCAATGAAAAACTCACACTTTTCAACTGATTTGTATGTATTTGGTGTGCGATTTGAATGCAATTATACACCAAAATTCCGTTGTGGAGTTTTCTAGTGTAGAAATACAAATTTTCTTGTAGTGTATGTCAAGCTAGCTGGATGTTGGGGGCAGAGCCCTGGTGAAATATATGGTTTACACATTAGGACAGAGTTTTTGTGATGCTTGCGATTGCCTAGGATTCATTTCTAGAAACACGCATGATTAATTGCAAGCATGAATTGCAAGTCAGGCCCTAATATTTTAAAATGTTTTAAAAACAAAAGCCAACCGCCAAATATGCATGTTTGATTTAGAAGTTTCATGTATGACACGTAGGCTTGAATGTTGAGGATGTAGCTGCATGTGATAGTTACTTAGAAAGTAGAATTATGCATATGCTAGCATGAGTTCCTCGGAACATTAGACACTTGACGCGTATGCATGATGTGTGATTTGGATGATGAATTTGGCTTGCAATGATAATTAACTTGTGAAATAGAACTGTATATGCATGCGTAAGTTCATCAGAATATTTATTCAAATACAAAAGGGCCTTGGGAAAGCCAATATCGGGTATGCTTATTTTAAAATTCCTGTTCCGGTAATTTGCGAACAAAACCGTTTTAAGAGACTGATCTATTGGATTGAAGACGACGGTAATGTGAACTTTTTCACAAACCCCCTTCCCTCGGTTTACTGGCGGTCAGTTGGTTTAGATGGCTGAGGAATCGTTATTTGTCGTATTCCATCTTAATAGATATCCGATGTATGCAATTATTTCTCAAAACGTTATTGTCTCCCTGATTATGCATGATTATCAATGTTTTAGTAACGAATTACAGCATAGATGGCTTCATCATGTGCTAATGAGCTTTTGATTGAGACAAACCACGACTCGTGGAGCAAACACATCAATACACTACTGGAAGGTCAAGGTCTTATAGACCACATTCAAAAGACAATGAGCTGCCCAGATGGTGTTCTCACTAAGGGACTAGCATTCGCCCATTTCCAGTGGGAGCAAGATGATAAGAAATAAAAGGAGATACTGCTGTCTGAGATGTCTCAGGACTTCCATGACGAGTATAAGGATGTTCCGATAACAAAGGACATCTGAGATGCACTCTTTCTGAAATATGGAAATGGCATAGCAGTAATACTGCACCCACTTATACCAGCTTTGGAAGATTGTTTCAACAACAACAAAAGTGTACTTGAAAATGTATACGAGCTCCTACGCATGTGGAAACCATTAGAAGAAGAAAGTCAGATGGGTGAATGGGATAAAATTCAAGCCAGCATCGGGATTCTCCCGAGGTCTTCGAGAGCAGCCAAGGCTTTATTGACTGTTAGTGGTTCCGTGCTAGATCCTGCATCTGTCCTGAAATTGATCGAGATGGAAGAAAGTTTGATTGGCATCGATGTCAAAAGAAACAAAGATGTTAGGAAAAGCTGGGCAGAGAAAGAGGAAGAACAGGAACAAGGGGAAGAAATAACAGGTTGTTGACGATAAAATGTTGACTAAACCTAAACAGGGAAGTCTCAGATTAAAATCCGAGATAGTCTGCGGGAACTCCAGCCCATGCCGCATAGGCGATGGTGCAGGGTCCAGCAAATCGCTCCCTAAAAAGGTACGCGATGTTGTTTATGTTATGGAAGCTTTAGTTTTCTTAACCGTCATGTTAATTGACTCAAATCCTTCTTGGATTCTTGATTTAGGCGCAACGAACCACATAGCCAACGACAAAGGACTATTTGCCATGTTTAGAGGATTGCCGAAGGATTCTAAGAGGATATACATTGGTGACAACTCACAAGTTGAAGTCATAGGAGTAGGGAACTGCAAGTTGTCTATGAACAATAGAAGGACCATACTTCTTGAAAATGTCCTTTTTGCTCCAAGAATCCGTAGAAATGTTGTTTTTGTTTCCGCTCTTATGAATAATAACTTTGTTTTATCATTTGAGAAGACCCTTGTTCGGATAAATAAAGGCAACGTCTTATATGGACATGCACTATCTTCTAATGGTCTCATTATCATGTACTTGAATGGTAGTATAAATTCGAATAGAATGTATGCATTATATGTAAGCCTAAGGTGATGGGTGTCGTAAATGAAAGCCCATTATGTATATGATACCTAAGACAATTGGGTAAATGTCACATTAGGACATTGGGCTAGACCCAAATCCCAATTGAAATGAGAGGCCCAAAATATGGGCCTCCCGTATGCATAAGTCGGCCGACTTATTAGTGGGGGTAAAGTGGACTTTTGTCCACTCTACTTCCCCTATAAATAAGAGGTGTTAGAGATTTTATTAGGTTAATCATTAATCCATCCTTGGAGTGTTTTAGAGAGAAAAATCATCCTCCCGATAACACCTATATTCCGCCGAATCTCACCTTCACCAAATGGTGTGCCAATTTGCCTTCGAGCAAACACTCGGAGATCCGTCCCTGCCAAGAATCGATCAGAGGCTTTGCTGTGGAGAATATACCACGTAGGGATTCCTTAACAAGAACCTCTACGGGTGCCGAACGGAGGACCGTGAACTCCCTGCTGCTGGATCTTGGGACTACGGATTACGTCTAAGGTATGTGCGAATCTTCCGCTGCGTAATATTGATTACTACCATGTACCAAGTTTATAGTATCCGTAGTGATTACTCCCCGTAACCTAACAGTGGTATTAGAGCCTGTGTTAGGAGTTCATGATTTTGATAAATTGGTATTCTTGAAAGTTTTAAAATTGGACGAAAAAATTAAAAGGAAGTTTTAAAATTTTCGGATTTTTAAGTTGTAAGTGGTCTGAAATTTTCATGACGTTCTTAGGAAAATTTGATGTTCATTATGTTCAAGAAAAATGTGATTTTTTTTATTTATCAAAATCGAACGTTGCAAATTATTTTACATAGTTAATATTTCTTGGTGGCTAAGTTAAGTTTTTAGTGGACATTAAAACACTACTTAGCCCACAAGAATATTTCGGCCCAAACCCTAGGGTAAATGGGCCGGTCCAATTTACTAAACAGGCCTGGGTTAAAACCGAACCGGGTTTTCTTAATCGCTTCGACCTAATCGGGTAGGGTCGGACCAGGGTAACTAACTGGATCTAACCGAACCGATTTTGAGTTTTGAACCGAACCGAACCCTATTTTTATTGGACCGGTTCGGACCGAACAAGATTTTGAAAACAAAACCGAACCGGATTTTAGTGAACCGGACTTTCTGGACGGAACTGAACCAAACCGGACCTAAACTGACTAAATCGAACCGAATTTTCAAAACCGAATTCAAGTCAATTAAAATAGGGAGGTCAAGTTTTAAAATCCAAATGTTTTGAACCTTAATTGGCCTACACAGTGCTCAAGGGTTTATTATTATTCACATAATGATTAAACCTTAATGCCTTGTTTCGATTATGGGGATGGATCTCGGAGATACATGTTTTGAGACTGGATTAATTAGTGGGCTGAATTGCAATTGTTTATTATTCGATACATATTTATGCATGATTAGAACTGTCGTCTTGACTGATTCAAGCTAGCTGGATAATGCATGTTGGGTTAGAGCCCTGGTTAAATATATGGTATGCGCACTAGGATAAACATGCTGTGATGGTTGAAATTGCCCAGGAATCATGTATAGAATGATGCAAAATTGAATATAAGCATCAATTGCAAATCAGCCCCTAATGTTTAAAATATTTTTTTTTAAAATCAAAAACCAGTCGCCAAATGTGTATGATTGATGTGGAAGTTTCATGTTTTGACATGTATGCTAGAATGTTGAGGATGTAGTCGTATTTAATAATTTACTTGAAGTAGAATTATGTATGCAAGCATTAGTTCCTCAGAACATTAGACCCATGACGCGTAAGCACGAGTGTGGTTTGTGTGATGAGGGGTGGTTGGAACAAAGACACATTTGGTTGTAAATTTCAATGTGGCAGATAAGTATGTTACTTGTGTATGATGTTTTACATGGATAGTAGAATTATATATGCATGAGTAAGTTCATCAGAATATTTTTCCTAAATAAAAAAAGGGCCTTGGGAAAGCCAAGTTCGGGTATGCTTGTTTTAAAATTCCCGTTCCGGTAATTATCGATTAAAACCGTTTTAAAAGACTGATCTGTTAGATTGAAGACGACAGTAATGTGCACTCTTTCACAGCCATCTTCCATTGGTTTACTGGTGGTCGGTTGGTTCAGATGACTGAGGAATCATTACTTGTCGCATTCCATCTTAATAGATATCTGATGAATGCAATTCTTTCTCAAAATGTTATTGTCTCCCTAATTTTTGCATAATCATCGATGTGTTAGTATCAATGGCTTCGATCAACAATGTTATCTCCCAAATGAAGAAGGGAGTGAGATTGAACAAAAACAATTATAAGACCTGGAATAAGTGCGCGAAGATGGTAATTACTGAAATTAGAGCTTTGGAGAATCTGACTTCGAAACATGCCAGGCCAGAGGGAGACCTCACGACCGATCAGAAGGAATTCCATGATGAATAGGATGTGAAGGATCAGGAAATTTGTTCCGCCTTGTTGTCACTGCTTGAGGACGACATACTCTATGGGTATGTCACTTTGAGTCTGACATGGACCTGTGGGATGGTCTTAAGGCAGGGTTTGGTGTTTACACCACAGCCCGGAAACGATCTTTAACGATCTCTTTAGACTCATACAAGATGAATCCCAAGCACACAATGAAGGAACATATTAGACACATGTCTAACATGCTTGCTAAACTCAAGGAAGCAGAAGAAATCCTGAAGGAGGAACAAAAGGTCCAATGCGTGATCTGATCCTTGCCCGACTCTTGGAACAGCATGAAAATGCACCTTACCCATGCTACTCAACTCGATAACCTCGATAAAGTGCGAGTTCATCTCGAGCTGGAAGATGATCGTCTCAAAGTTGAAAAGGCGATAGCAGAAATCCATCTTGCATCCTCGCATCCAGGTGAGCAAAAAGGTAAATGCAAGAGAAAGGGCAAGGGCCTTCTAGTTAAGATTGACAAGTCTTTGGCTCCAAAACCTCAGAATAAGTTCAAATGCAAGAAATTCATTGCAAGTAAAGGCAAGCAAAACAAACACGTAAAGAGTAAACTCGAACGTGTTTTAGGTGTGACGTAAAAGGAAACCTTGCTGTCGCCTGTGCCAATCCTCCCAAGGTACGTGCTGAAGAATAATGATAACCTCATAAGTTCTTCTAGGACTCTTCTCACTTGAAAGTAATTCAATTTACCCTTTTTTTATTACAGAACCGAGACGGAGAACAAGCGCAGACCTAAAGAGTTTGCCCCAGAAACATAAAGATTAAATGAAAGACTTTATCTTTATTTGCTGAACGAACCTCTTCTTAATTTTCAGTTTAAGATACTTAATGATAATACTATTCCTTGAAATAAAGGAACCATTTAATTTTGAGCATGTGACAAAGGCTTGGACAATGTATTGATTACCCATCTTTTTCAGGCTATTCGATCATTTATTGCTGTTTGATGCATTGCTTATAATACTTTCTTTATTATTAGTACTCCATTGCATGAAATAATCATTAATGATGATCATTTGAGAACCGATTGGATTAAATTGAATTAAATTCAGAAATGAATCAATTGAACCATGGGGTAAAACTTTGGTGGCGTGTGGACCTCGAAAGAAGGAACACGTAGTTTCAGAATATGAGTTTAATGATGAAGTGTTTTGATGATTGAGTGCTGAATTTTCGTTTGCGTCCCTTCAAAAACTTATTGATATCATTTACATCTGTAAGCAGTGTGCTTAATAAGCTATGGCGACCCTATAAAAGTATCAATTGACACATAAGGTGAAAACCCAAAATGCTCAGTTCGGAGATGGGATAAAATCTCTGAGATATGTTTGCAAACGAAAAAGGATAAAGTCGGTTAAACGATTTTCCTGGAATACGCCTTGAACGATAAGTAAGGCTAGGCATTCAAATCAAATGAAACACTTCAAGAAGCACAGTTCATAAACATAATGTAAGAGTCAATCTATCAGACGTTCCCTATGGGATGAAAAGAGATGATTCACATATATGTAAAACTGTGTTCAGATGAAATCAGTTAGACATGTCGCCGTAAAAGCTAAAGAATGATAATGAGTTAAATCATATCATCATGCGACATTAATTTTCACACTAAAACACTTATTTGGTACAAGAGTACGTCAAATGCTCTTAGAAAATACCTGTTTAAAGCTTTGAAAATGGTGTCGCGGTCGAACATGAGACATTTGAGGACGAATTTCCAAATGCATAGCCAATTTCAAACAGATGTAGTCTTTATCGAACAGGAACAGGATTACACTGACAATTAGGTCCCACTTACTTCGAGTGGGAGATTTGAACCAGCAACTCAAGTGAATGAGACGGTAAAATGAATATAGAAATTTTTTCATAAATCCAGTGGGAGGACCTAACCCTACCACACAGATCACTGTTGCTGAAGGGACGAATCACGTTGAACCTGATAATGGATGAAAATCTGATAATACCACAACCACCACTACTACCCATTGTTCCCAGTGGGAGTAGATCAACCAACTTGGTTCCGGGTCCTAGTGATCAAGGAATTTATCTGAGAGATAGAATCCCGAGACCAAGAGGTCGTCCAAGGAAAGTTGTAAGTAAAGGTTCAGGCACTGCTCTTCTTCCCAGTGGGAGTGATGCTCCGATAATAAGCATTATTCCGAGTGGGAGAAACGTTCAGACTCAGGATGGGATTAACTAGCCTAGACGAAAGTCAAAGGCAACGAGCTTCTCCCAAGAAGTATCCCATCGAGAAGGGTGAAAACCTCACTCTAACAATTGTGTACGAGCATTGGAAAGGCCTCAAGAGGAGAAATGGAGGAAAACAATAAAAGAGAGAGATCGGCTAAATTAAAACCATTATAGTCTACAGTTGATTTACCTGCTAACCGCATGGGCACAAGGATACGGTGACTCCTAAAAAGGAGACTCACCACTGATGGTAAAGATCGGGCAGTACAAACCCGACTTATTGTGAAAGGACGAACCCAATTTCATGGAGTGGACTTTGACTAAACGAAACTCACCGACTGTGCGTAAAACCACGGTTAGGGCCATTTACGGTCCCGATCGCAAGTCTCGATTACGAGCTGCACCGAATAAATGTTAAAGACCGCGTTCCTCCACAGAAACCTGGAGGAAGAGATCTATATGGAGCAACAAGAGGGTTTTATTACTCCTGGTAACGAACGTAAAGTTTGCAAACTCCATCGGTCCATTTGTAGTCTTAAACAGTCGTCTCGGCAATGGTACCACAGAATACACGATGAAATCGTTGGAAACGGATTCGTGAATCTTCACGAGGATCCGTGCTTGTTTTATAAGACCTTCGGGTCTAAGTATGTCATCTTAACCTTATACGTGGACGACATACTCATTGCTGTAAACGACGCGAGTTTTATGAACAAGTCAAAGTCCTGGTTGGCATCTGTATTAGAGATGAAATACATGGGAGAGGCCACATACATCTTAGGCATTAAAATTGGTAGAGATTTCTCCACCCGAAAATTATGTATTTCTCAAGAAGCTTATATCAACAAATTGTTGAAAATGTTCAGATTACAAGATGCTAAACCCGTGGATACGCCGATAATATTTGGGTGCGCACTGTCGAAACATGACGGCCCCAATAACCTGGGAGAGCGAGAACAAATGAAGGGTGCAGAGTATTTAAGCATTGTCGATAGTCTCATGTACGCCATGCAATGCACCCGTCCGAACAACTGTTACGCCGTGGGCCTAGTAGCACGATTCCAATCAGATCCTGCCTATAAACATTTAATGGTTGTAAAACGAATTATTCGTTATCTGAAAGGTACTGCCGACTACGCACTGTGCTATGAGGGTAGGACGTTAGAATTTACCCGTTACAGTGACGCCAAACATGGTGGCGATCCGGATGATCGTAAGTCCACCACGAGAGGAGTCTTTCTCCTTGCTAATACCGCCATTTCATGGACGAGCTAGAAGCAAGCCTGTGTCACAATGTCTACTGTTGGATCGCGGCAGGAACTCCGGTTACGGTGACGGAATCCTTAGCTCCTTGCAATCCTGCAGAAGGGGAGTAGAGGGCAGTGGCCCAGAATCCCTCTCCGATGCTTAACGTAAGTACGGTGATCAATAATCAAGCAATATGCGTATATGTGTGTAAAAACGTAACCCTAACCTGTGATAACTTCCCTCCTTTTATAGGGGGAAGGCTATCTCAGTTACCTGATCAGGCGGTTGGATTGTGATCCATTATCCCACGTATTTCGCCATATATCTCGCCACGTATCTGTACAGTTATACGTATCCCACATATCTCGCCCATTATATCACCACTGTAATCATAGCGAGATTTCCGGGATTGTGCTCTTACTGGCGAGTCTCGATCATAATCGGAGGCTCCCCAGTTGCATCTTTGAGGATTTGGTGTCGGGGAGTGGTGTCAGCTCCCATATCGGGACCGACCATGTCCAGGTCCGATATCTTCGGGACTTTCCCCTATCGAGGCTATACTCACTCGGAGCTATTCCATGTCGGGGCCTCCATCCGTCGGAGCCCTTAACCTTCCAGCAACCCAGCTCTTAGCCCAACGGGCCTAGTCGTCGTTTGCCAATCGTTAAGGGGCCTAACGGCCTTAGCCGGGGCCCATCATTTGCCCCCAAGGCGTGAGGGACTTATAGTGCGTCGCGTCTTTCAATATCGGACTCTTCAACATCCCAGTCGGGGTCTTTGTTTAAATATCGGAGGCCATTGCCCTACTTTTGTCGGAGGCCTTTGCCTCGGATCTCTTTCAAGATCTTTTGGGA
This sequence comes from Clarkia xantiana subsp. parviflora, assembly GCA_036873135.1. NCBI lineage: Eukaryota > Viridiplantae > Streptophyta > Magnoliopsida > Myrtales > Onagraceae > Clarkia > Clarkia xantiana. The sequence continues at coordinate 24,176,196 of JAPTYO010000012.1, forward strand.
TCCTGCTTGGATTCGAGGGGATTTCTTAATCAGATCAGCATTAAATGCTGATAGAAGGTGAAGGAACGTCTCGGGTTCTGCACGCCTGCTTTCTGAAAAAGCACTTTTCAACCACCCCTGTACGTCATCATTCCTGTCTTATCTGTCCCATGCGCCCTGACGGTTCAGATTGAAACCGTTTCGCCTTCTTCGAATTAGCACGTTTCCCTTTGGACGATTCTAATTGAATCGTTTTGAATTCTGTGGCTCAGATTGCCCACCTCTTCAGTTCTCTTTTCCTTCTTTTATAAAACCCTAAATCCAGACATTGTTTCACTTTTCCTTTACTTCTTCTTCTCTGCGATTCCAAGAGCCTTGATTCTCCATATTTCGAGTTTTCACCGGCGCTTCAAGCACTTCAAGTTTTTCCGATCAAGACTTCAGTCACTATGTCTGGTAAGATTCTTCACCTTATTACTCTTTTCTCTTTCATCTTTGATCTTCTTAGGTTTCAATTTCCCCTCCTTCCTTCCCTCGACGATTTTCAGCCGAGGGATTTGCCACCAACAGCGGGTCTTCTCCTGTTGGACCACCTTTCGTCTTCAAGTATCTCAAGAACTCGCTGGCGCCTATTAACTACGATAGGGCTTGCATAGAATGCGGTATCTTCGAATCCTCCTTCGGGGCTCGCTATCCTTACGAGCAGTTCCAATTCAACCCTCGCGACACCCGGGTTACACTCCCCAAAGGAGACGAGGTGTTCATCTCCCCAGGGCAAATTCGTGCAGGGATCCGACTCCCTTTTTGTCCGAGTTGGGTGGAGCTATGCAACCACTACAAAACTTATCCCACGACCTTCTCTCCACACGCAATCCGTACATGGATTGCTTTCCAAGTGTGGTGTGATATCAATAAAGAGGACTGGAGCTATACTCTGGAGCTTTGGCGGGTCCTCTACAAGATGACTTGTAACAAAGATGGGATTTGCTCTTTTACCCCCCGCCAACCCGAGGGGACCGATGAACTGTATAAGGAGATGGGCTGGGATAAGAAGGTGTCTTGGAGGATTTGCAAGGAACGAGCCATCATCCACGATAAGGGGCATGACAACGCTAATTGGAAAGAACAATACTTTTTCATCAAGCCTGGTCCCATCGAATGGCCGAAGACCGTCGTGGAAGCTGATCCTCCTGTGCCCTTCCGTACATGGTCGGAGCAGACCAAGAGGGCCTTGATGCTCATCCAGGCCCGTCGCTGGGAGGAGGGTTATCAGCCCTTCGAGGCCACTTCTGTCACTGACCGACAGCGGATAAAAATTTCCATTATGCTGATTGATCCCGAAGCTGGGGGAAAAATTCGTGATGGCCCTTCCAATGTAATTTTCTGGGTAATCTTCTAATTATTTTTTTTTTCACTGCTTACAGCCCATCGATCATCGCTGACCGCCCATCTGTTTCAGGAGGACACCGATGCCTCCCATTCGCTGAAGCGTAAGAAGAAGTCCTCCTCCAGGAGAAAGGCTTCTGCCGCGTCGGAGCCGTCTCGGAAGAAGGCGAAGACCTCCGAGGTACCAAGGTCTGTCCCCACACCCGAGGGGCAGACTAATGCGGACGTGGTTAGGGCCGCCTTCGGCGTCCGTTCCGAAAAGGAAGGTAAGGAAGTTTTTCGTGCTATAAAAAGATATAGAGAGTTGGTACCTCAAGACCTTCAGGCCTCCGACATGGAAGGGCGGATTAGGGATGTCAAGAATATCCTCCGAGGGGAAACTCCACACGTTCTCGAAGCGGGTTGCTATGACTTTTTTGGCTGCGAGAGATACGTGGAGCGTTGTCTGATTTGGTATACCGATGTCGATTTACTTCCTCACCTTGTTCGCCCCGCTGCAGGTCCCACGGACGTCGCCCCTGCTGCACCTGCCTCAGACCCCGTGCCTGCAGCGGAGCCGGGGGTGGAAGATGCCACGACGGAAGTCCGTGGCGAATTCGGTCGGGTGACTAGCTTGGAGGACTCCCCCTCCGAGGACCAAGCTGAGGAGGAAGGCCTAATCCTCCGAGGAAAATCAAGGTCGACTCCTGCTAAGTCACCTGGTAAGGAGACGTCCCCACTCCCCTTCACGCCACCATCGTCGCCAGTTAGGGGCGCGACCTCCGAAGCCCGGACAAGTGAGGATGGGGGAGCTCGCCTGGTAGTACCTCCATTCCCCTTGGATGGAGAATACTACCAGGCCTTCTCTTCGGACCAGAGTGCAGAGCCTTGGAGGCCAGTGGAGTCTCTACAGGAGGTTTCTCTACATCGGGGGTGCCAGGAGGAGAACTTGGCCTTGCACTTGGTGTCGGGCTCGATTCCACCCTCACTAAGGCGCCCCCTTTCACTGGAAGGGGAGGACATCAAGGCGGACATCCGTCGAATGGCCGTCCGTCGGATAGAGGTAGGTTACACTTTGCTTTTGTTCATCTGAAAGTATTCCAACTTTTAAATACTAAGCTATATTTGTCCTCAGGAACTGGCGGACCAGGATCGTTGCTTCGGCTACATCCTGTCCCTGCAGGAGGCTTTGGAGCAGGAACGGGCCAACTCCAACCTCGAGAGCCTGACTAAGCTCCAGGAGGACCTAGCCGCCTCCGAGGCGTCAAGGCTCCGAGCGGAGGAGGGCAGAAGGCAAGCCGAAGAGGGCAGGCAGCAGGCCTTGGCGGATAGGCAGCAGGCCGAGGAGGGTAAGCAGCAGGCCGAGGAGGGTAAGGCCAAGCTTGTTCAAGAGGCTCAATCCCAGCAAAGGCGGATTCTAAGCCTTGAGAGCTCGCTTAGGCGGGAGCAGCAAACGGCCTTAGCTGATCGGAGTCAGGCTGCCTTCGATAAAGCGGAATTGAAGGAAACCGCTGATCGGCTGAAGCTTGAGAAGCAGAGGGTCATCGCGGAGCTGGAGGAGGCAAAGGCGGAGCACTCCGCCCAAATGGCAAACGCGAGGGTCCAGGGCCGCGAAGAATATCGGAGCTCGGAGGACTTCAAAGCAGATGCGGCGAAGCATTGTCAGGAAGATTTGCAGAATGCCTTCTTTGACATTGTCGAAGAGCTTAACGAAACCTACGGGGACTCCATCGACTTGAGGAAGTCCAAGATTCTCGGCCGAGCCGCAGAAAGGTACTTCAGCCTCCCGTCGGAGAGCTCCTCTGAAGACGCCGACGACCCTCCTACAGATCCCTCTGAGCCTGCCCCTCCGAAGCCCTCTGAAGATCCAGCATCCGAGGACCGAGCTTAATTTGTTACAACTTAAGTCCTTGTAGTCTTTTATCGTTATCTTTCTCGTATGGAACTTCTTAGGCCTTCAAGCCTTTTATTAATATCATTTCCGGCTACATTATATTCTTTATAACGCTTTTATCGGACCCTAAGAACCTTAAGGCTTTCCGTCGTCCTAAGACGCTTTTAATCGAACCTTAAAAACTTAAGGAATTTTCGTACGTCCTGTGACGCTTTTTAATCGAACCTTAAAAACTTAAGGATTTTTCGGACGTCCAATGACGCTTTTTAATCGAACCTTAAAAACTTAAGGATTTTTCGGACGTCCAATGACGCTTTTTAATCGAACCTTAAAAACTTAAGGATTTTTCGGACGTCCAATGACGCTTTTTAATCGAACCTTAAAAACTTAAGGATTTTTCGGACGTCCAATGACGCTTTTTAATCGAACCTTAAAAACTTAAGGATTTTTCGGACGTCCAATGACGCTTTTTAATGTATCGAGAACAACTTAGGAATACTTTGATCAGAAGTAACCTCTTTATTGATGTCTTTAACATAGCATGCACCACTCAGGGCGACTTAATTACATCTTCGCGCCTCTACGGACGACTTATTTGTCAGACATGACATTTCTTCAGATGTTCACCACTAAAGGTGTTTCTTAATACCTTGCCATCGAGGTCTTCTAACTTGTAAGCATTCGGTGCCGGTATGCCTACGATCTTGTAAGGCCCTTCCCATTTCGGGGACATCTTGTTGATCCGATCTTGTAGGGCGAACTCATTTCGACGTAGGACTAGTTCTCCCGCGTAGAACTGTCGCGACTTGACCTTCCGATTGTAGTACCTGGCCGTCGCCAAACGCATCCGAGCTTGCGCTATGTCGGCCTCTAGCCGTTTTTCCTCTAGCAAGGATAACTCTAGGCGCCTTGTTTCGTCATTCGTCAAAGGCCCTATCTTGGCTCTTTCTGGACTTGTCGAGGGCTCATAGCTTCTGGTTCGATGGGACGCCACAGCGATTTCCACGGGAGCGACCGCCTTTGTCCCATAGACAAGTGCAAACGGGGTTTCACCGGTTGATCGTTTGGGTGTCGTTCGGACCGCCCACAATACGTTCTCCAGTTCGTCCAGCCATTTTCCGTCCAAAGCATAAACCCTCTTCTTCAAGCCCTCCATCACGATTTTGTTGGCAGCCTCCACCTGCCCATTGGTCTGAGCGTGGTGGACGGATGCTGTCCGATGCTCGATACCAAACTCGTCTAGGAACTTCTCCAACTGAGCCCCATTAAACGGCGGACCATTGTCACTGATGATCACCTTCGGCACCCCATATCTCGACAAAATTCGGGTCTGAAGGAACTTAATAATATGTCCCGCTGTTGTCTTGGCTAACGGCTTAGCCTCGATCCACTTCGAGAAGTAGTCAATCGCGACAAGCAAATGTGTGCACTGGCTCTTTGCTTTCGGAAGGGGTCCCACCAGGTCAATGCCCCACTGTGCGAAGGGCCAAGCACTCCCAATGGGCATCAAATCAGCGGCGGGGGCTGTGATATTCGAAGCATATCTCTGACACGCGTCACAGGATCGAACAAGCGCCGTTGCTTCCTTATTCATCGTAGGCCAATAATATCCCAAGTTCAACGCCTTCCTCAGGATAGATCGAGCGCCTTCGTGACAGGCTGCGACTCCTTCATGCAATTCTCTCAGAATCCGAGTCGTATCGGGTTCGGCCACGCATTTCAAGAAAGGCGTCGAAAGCAGACCCTTCTTGTACAACTGGTTATCCACCATTGCGTAATTAATTGACATTCGTCGCAGTCGCTCCGCTGCCACTTTATCTTCAGGAAGTGCCCCCGTAGTTAAGTACACAATTATTGGGGTCATCCAAGTAGGTTCCTCCTCTGACCCTGTTCCGATAGCACACACCTCCGACGGATCGGTGGTCGATAGAATCACCTTTAAGGCAAATTTGCTCAAGGCATCAGCCTCCACATTCTCTCCCCTCGGAATTGCCTCGATATCAAAGCTTTTGAAGCTCTCCTTTAAGGTCCGAGCCTCTTGAAGGTACTTCTTCATGATCGGGTTCTTTGCTCCATATTGCCCCCGGACCTGATTTACAATCAGGCTTGCATCACACTTCACCCTCAAATGTTCAATTCCAGTGCCTTTTGCGATTTTCAGCCCCGTTATGAGAGCTTCATACTCCGCCTCGTTATTGGTGGCTCTAAATGTTAGGGCCAATGCATATCGAAGTGGCTCTGCCCCACCTGGCGGAATCAATACGAACCCCGCTCCCGATCCATCCGAGCTTGAGGAGCCATCTGTGTACAATTCCCAGGTGTTCTCCTTATTTGGCTGTTCCGACTGCTCCGCCGTCGGGACCTCTTCGGTATTCCCGGTTGCCCCCTCTACTGTTTCCGTTGCTTCAGGATCGGGAATAGTAGATTCAACTATAAAGTCGGCCAATGCCTGCTCTTTGATAGCTGTTCTCGGAGCGAAATGAATTCGAAACTCGCTAAGTTCCACGGCCCACTTTACTAGTCTCCCCGACGCATCAGGCCGGTTCAAGAAGTGTTTCAATGGCTGATCAGTCAACACCGTAATTTCATGCGCATGGAAGTAGGGCCGTAACTTTCTAGCAGTAATAATCAACGCAAAGAGGTACTTCTCAATCGGAGGGTAATTCATTTCACTCTTGGCAAACGCCTTGCTTACATAATATACGGGAATCTGATTGCCCTCGACAGCTTTAACTAAAACAGAGCTTATTGCAAACGAAGAAATAGCCAAATAAAGATAGAGCGGCTCGCCTGGAGCTGGCTTCGCAAGTGGCGGGAGGGCGCGGAGATGTTGTTTGAGCGCTTGGAACGCCTCCTCACATTCAGCAGTTCATTCGAACTGTCGGTTGGCTCTTAGTACACTGAAAAATGGCATCGATCGGTCGCTTGCCTTGGATAAAAAGCGATTCATCGAAGCCAGCCGACCGTTCAGCACTTGCACCTCCCTATGGTTTGTCGGGGACTGCATCTCCTCTATCGCCCTTAGTTTTTCGGGATTCACCTCGATCCCCCTCTGGCTCACCATGAAGCCTAAGAACTTCCCCGAATGTACTCCGAAAGCACATTTGGCTGGATTCAGGCGGACCTGGTGGAGCTTCATCCTCTCGAAGGCCATTGCCAAGTTGCCAACGTGGTCTGATGCTCGTCGGGACTTCACCAGCATGTCATCTACATAGGCTTCCATGGTACTCCCAATCATATCCCCGAACAGTTTGTTCACCATCCTCTGATACGTCGCCCCCGCATTCACCAGGCCGAAAGGCATGACGTCGTACTGGAAGACTTCACTGTCAGCGTAAAAGGCGGTGTGTGGGGCATCCTTTTTCGCCATCTTTATCTGGTTATAACCAGAATAAGCATCCATAAAGCTTAGCAGCTCATGCCCCGATGTAGCATCCACCAATTGGTCGATCCGAGGGAGCGGATAACAGTCCTTCGGACAAGCCTTGTTCAAGTCGCGGAAGTCAACACACATCCGCCACTTCCCGTTGCTCTTCCTCACCAGTACTGGGTTGGCTACCCAAGTTTGGAATCGGATCTCCCTAATGAATCCAGCGTCGAGCAATCTGCCAACCTCCTGCTGGATCGCAATCCTCTTGTCTGTTCCCATCGGACGTCTCTTCTGTGCGATCGGCTTGATCGTGGGGTCGATATTCAATTCATGCTCGATCACGTCACGACTGATTCCTGGCATATCGCTCGGGGACCAGGCAAATAACTCCTTGAATTCCTTCAATAGGGCGATCAACTCCTGGGCTTTTTCCTCGGATAGGGCGGATCCGATCTTTACCCTCCTCTCGGGTCCATCTATCTCGACTTCTTTTAGGTCCTCCATGGGGGCGGGACGCCCAAACTCCTCTCGAGGATCAGTGTCTGTCTGGAGAACCGACATAGCTTCCTTCCTCGATCTCCTTGTGGCGTTGACATAGCATCGTCTCGATGCCACCTGGTCGCCTTTCACTTCGCCGACCCCATTCTCAGTCGGGAACTTCAGTTTCTGATGAACAGTCGAGGCTACCGCCATCAGCGGGTTGATAGTGGTTCTTCCAATGATCGCATTGTACGTCCCTGTGGATTCGACCACCACGAACTCCACATCTCTCTTCTCCATCTTCCAGCCACTGCCGAACCACACAGGCAACGTAATAACCCCCAATGGATAAGAGGTTGTACCGCAAAATCCTACCATCGGGAAGTTAACCTCCCGTAAGTCTTTCTTCTTCTTCCCCATCTGCTCCAGGGCGTCGGAGAAGAGGATGTCGGAGGAGCTTCCTCCATCGATGAGGATCCTCTTCATTTCGAATCCCCCTACATCCAATGTCACTACTAGGGCATCCTCGTGGGGGGTCTCTACTCCCTCCAGATCCTTCGCCGAGAAGGTGATCTCCATCTCCTCCTTCGGGGTCCACGACCGAGACCTTTTTCCCAAAACCACTGCTACCGGCACTTGGTTGGCATAACGCTCCCGAGAAGACGATGTGTCTCCTCCTGCAGCGAACCCTCCATGGATCACATTAATAACCCTCTTCTGTCGGGACCCTGATGGGCCTTCCGAAGGCTCTGCGTCGGACCTCCTCTTCCTTGGGGACCTCGATCGAGATTTGGACCTTGACCGAGATCGGGAACGGGGCTTGCAGCGCGAGTCTCCCACGAACTCCTTCAGCTTACCCCTCTGGATAAGCTTCTCTATTTCCTTCTTCAGCTCCCGACACTGGTCAGTGTCGTGACCAGAGGCCCGATGGAATCGGCAGTAACGGTCGGTGCGGGAGCCCAACTTTTCTCCTTCCTTCTTCTTGGGGAAACGAGCGAGGCCTTGCTTCTCCATTACCGCCAAGACCTCTTTCAAAGGTCTGTTGAGGGGGGTAAAATCCTCCCTCTGACTGTCCCTCTTGGTCGGACGCCTATCCTCCCTCCGATCGGAGCGTCCCCGACTCCGACTGCCCTCGGAGCTATCCTTCTTGTGTCGGTTGTCCAATGGTTTGAACGACTGCTTTCCTTCGCGCCCCTTGGGAGGAGCCAACTCTCCAGCAGCGATCTTCGACTCCTGGACGTCGATTTGCTGTTTCACCCTCGCCTGAAGCGCCTCCATGTTCCAGACGTTTTTGGCCGCGACGCTGTGAAGCAAGTCGGAGCCGTAGGGGGGATTGAGGTTTTTCAGGAAGGTACGGATAGCCTCGCCCTCCGATATCTCCTCATCTAGCTCGGTCATGCCGGCCGTGTAACGCTGGTAGTATTGGGCCAGCGATTCGTCGGGCCTCTGGACCACTTCATGCAGGGTCCGAACACTCTTCAGCAGCCGTCGACGCCCTTGGTATTGGGCGATGAATCGTTGGTGCATATCCTTCCAGCAGGTTATGCATCCAGTGGGCAGACTGTAGAACCATGTCATCGCCTTTTCTCCCAAGGTACTCGGGAACAACGCGCAGATAACGTCCTCATCTGGGGTCCTGCCCATGCACGCTGTCAAGTGCTTCTGTACGTGGCGGACCGGGTCCGCAACTCCGTCGTACTCTTCTATCTTCGGAATACCCAAGCCTGGTGGGGCCAGGGTATGGATCAATCTGGGAACGAAAGGATGGGTCTCCTGACTCCCCAATTCCGACATCATGGGCTTCTGATCTCCCATGCAAATGCCCACAATCTTCACTACCTGGTCGGCAGTGAGGGGACCATTCAGGGGAATAGTCCTTTGTTGCACTGGCCCTGGTCCATCGACCACGAAATTCTCCGCCGGTACTGGATTGGGGGGAATGGGCTGTTCCCTCAACGGAGGGGGTGGCGGCAGGTTGTCGTCCACCTGCCTTCTGGGAGCATCTCGCCGCGGAGGGAGCGGCGGTAGATCCACGGCATGCCTTCTGGCAGCTTCTCTTCGGTCTAGGAGGGCCTCCATGGCCTCCATGAATAGGGGCATGGCCTCTGCCACTACCCTGGCCAGTTCTGGATTCTGGGAAGGTGCCTCGTTCCTGGATCCACCAGGGGGGTTGTTCCTTCGCGCGGTGTCATCTCGGCGAGTGCTGTCACCATCGTCTCTCAAATCTTGTTGCTGGGTAGCATCCTCAGGGGGATTGCTGGTGGCCGGCACCTGCTTGCCTTAAACGCTGCGGTCTGTTGCCAGCCATGGTATGGAATCAAAGGGAAGCAAACTTACTTTGGCTTTTCGTTGCGTTCCCACAGACGGCGCCAATGTTGGATCGCGGCAGGAACTCCGGTTACGGTGACGGAATCCTTAGCTCCTTGCAATCCTGCAGAAGGGGAGTAGAGGGCAGTGGCCCAGAATCCCTCTCCGATGCTTAACGTAAGTACGGTGATCAATAATCAAGCAATATGCGTATATGTGTGTAAAAACGTAACCCTAACCTGTGATAACTTCCCTCCTTTTATAGGGGGAAGGCTATCTCAGTTACCTGATCAGGCGGTTGGATTGTGATCCATTATCCCACGTATTTCGCCATATATCTCGCCACGTATCTGTACAGTTATACGTATCCCACATATCTCGCCCATTATATCACCACTGTAATCATAGCGAGATTTCCGGGATTGTGCTCTTACTGGCGAGTCTCGATCATAATCGGAGGGTCCCCAGTTGCATCTTTGAGGATTTGGTGTCGGGGAGTGGTGTCAGCTCCCATATCGGGACCGACCATGTCCAGGTCCGATATCTTCGGGACTTTCCCCTATCGAGGCTATACTCACTCGGAGCTATTCCATGTCGGGGCCTCCATCCGTCGGAGCCCTTAACCTTCCAGCAACCCAGCTCTTAGCCCAACGGGCCTAGTCGCCGTTTGCCAATCGTTAAGGGGCCTAACGGCCTTAGCCGGGGCCCATCATCTACAATTGAATCAGAATTCGTAGCTCTCTTTTAAAAAAAAACGCACAGGAAGCAGTCTGGCCGAAAAGGCTTCTTACTACACTGCTTGGTGACAAAGATGTGAGTAAACCCGTCGTGGTACACTCTGACGGTCAGGCAGCTATTGCCGCAGTTAAGAATCTAAAGTACCATAGTAGGATTAAACACATCGATGTGACATATTTTTATGCTAAATCTATGGTAGAAGACAATACAATCACTTTGGAATACTTGTCCACTGAAAACATGATTGCGGACCCATTAACTAAACCACTACGCAGGGAGATATTCGAAAAGCATGCAAAACTTCTTGGATTGCGTAGGGTTTAAAAGTGGCATGTATCTGTGATAACATTTTGATAATTCAAAGTTACATTTTTAATAAACGAGAGAATTTCAATCGAGTTTATGATCCATCGACGTCATAATGTTTGAATACATCAGATTACGGTCTATAAACTAAGTCCTAGGAGGACGCAATCCTCTGCCAAACTATGTCGAATGTGGGCCTTACCTAGTCACACAGTTACGGTCGTTTTGCGGTGGATGGAGGACTCTACCAAGCAAGGCCGGCTAAGAATCAAGGGGATAAACTTGATTACGCAAGGCGATTATCTACTTTCGAAGTAACTCGACATGATCTTCGTTTTGTAAATCGCCCTGATGAACTCCGTTCGTCATTAAACCACATTCTAGGCCAGACGAAAATCTGTGATAGTATGATTGACATATCCATTCCTGTCAACTTAAAGTTCAGGTATGCTATCGACGCGTGCTTCATACTACGCGTGCCATGTTCGACCACGGGGTCACAACTCGGTTGTGTTAGAAAAGAATCCTCGTGATTTTAATGGGTGCAAACTTCTTTAACTCGAGCGTGTGATTGATCCCGGGAGCCGTAAGAAGAGGCAACCGAAGTATCCTCACGGACTCAGAACTCATATCCAAGGTCAGGCTCAATGTTTGCTTCCCGGCGTACGAGCGTAGTGCTGAACAAAAAGGCCTAGTGACCACGTCTTTGGAAACCGGTTGGGTTTGACTAAGGATATGAGCAATGGGGATGGTCAAGCTTACATGTAATTCACCGACCCTTGTATTCACTAGGTGGCCACTAACCGGATATTAGTTGAAGGTTGCAAATACTTGTACGGATGCCTTGGAGAAGTATTCCTATGCGGAGACTAGGAAAATGGAGAAATAACAGTTGACCTAGGATACATCGCGACACTATACTGTTTATAACAGGTTGATTGAAGAAAGGGAATCAACGATCCGCGAGCGCCACAACACTCCTAACAGATGAGTAGCACGATGCCCTTCGTGTTCGCCGGTCGCACGGCTAACCTCATATGAACTATTCGGAAGCAAGGGCGAGATTGAAGGTATGAAATGTTGATGCTGATTTGGACGACAATACATTAACAAGCACCCGCCCATTCCAGTGAATGGGAGCTGTAAGCATATGGTTGTGGGCGCCATAAATGGAAGCCCATTATATGTATATGTCACCTAAAACAATTGGGTAAATGTCACATTAGGATATTGGGCCAGACCCAAATCCTAATTGACATGAGAGGCCCAAAATATGGGCCTCCCTTATGCATAGGCCGGCCGAACTTATTGAAGGGGTAAAGTGGACTTTTTTCCACTTTACCCCTATAAATAAGAGGTGTTAAGGGTTTTATTAGGTTAATCCTTAATCCCTCCTTGGAGTGTTTTAGAGAGAAAAACCCTCCTCCCCATATCACCTATATTCATCCGAACCTCACCTTCACCAAATGGTGTGCCAATTTTCCTTCGAGCAAACACTCCGGAGATGCATCCATGCCAAGAATCGATCAGAGGATTTGCTGTGGAGAATATATCGCGTAGGGCTTCCTTAACAAGATCCTCTACGGGTGCGGATCGGAGGACCATGATCTCCCTGCTGAAGGATCTTGGGACTACGGATTACGTCTGAGGTATGTGCGAATCCTCCGCTGTGTAATATTGATTACTAGCATGTACCAAGTTTATAGTATCTGTAATGATTACTCCCCGTAATCTAACATTATCTTCCAGGGAAGCAGAAACTGACGCAGCTGGATGGCATGCGAGGCTCGGACATATATACTATGACAGGGTTCAGTCGTTAGCTCGACGAGGGATTCTACTCGGAACAAACAACGTTGTTAAGCAAACTTGCCAAGACTGTCTAGCTGGAAAGTCCACCCGCAAACCATTTGGCGAAGCACAACGAGCCGAGTACACATTGCATCTGATTTATTCCGACGTATGTGGACCAATGAACGTAACCGCTAGGGGTGTTAAACGATACTTAGTAACTTTCATTGACCACTTTACCCGTTTTGGGTTTACTCATCTGATTACTCGCAAATCCGAAGCTATATATATTTCTTTATAAGTTTTCTAAAGCTCGTAGAGAATCAGTAGGAGCGAAAGGTGAAAACCCTACGCACTGATAGATGTGGAGAATATCTCTCTAATGAGTTTAATAAGTTGTGCAAGGAAAGGGGAATTGCTCGTCAAACGATAATCCCAAACATACTGCAGCAAAATGGTGTGGCTGAACGTCGTAATCTAACACTCCTGGACATGGTCAGAACTATGATGTCGCAAGCACAACTACCAATCTCCTTTTTGGGAGACGCGTTGTTCACTACCACTCATATAGTAAACCTTTTTCCGACAAAGGCGGTAGACACGACACCATATGAGCTATGGACTGGTAGAGAGTTATACCTTACCCGGTTGCGACCGTGGGGTTACGCGGCCTATACACATACAATCCATAGCCGTTTTGGCAAGTTGGGACCAAGAGGACTAAAAAGTATCTTCATAAGATATTCGGAGAACTCTAAGGGTTATGTATTTGTGTCAGCTCAAGAAATCGGTGGCGTGGTCGAACATGAGTCCACAGACGTTACATTCCTTGAGGACGATTTTCCAACGCTTGGTGAAATGAAAACAGACGAAGTCTTGATCGAATTGGAGTAGAATAACGGTGAAAATCAAGTCCCACTTATTTCGAGTGAGAGATTTGAGGCAGCAACGCAAGTAAATGAAATGGTAGATGAGGATGGATAAATTTTCATAGTAAACCCAGTGGGAGGAGACAATCCTACCACACAAATCACTGTTGCTGCAGGTGTAAATCAAGTTGAACCTGACAATCACGTAGCCGGACCGCTGGATGAAAATCCAATAATGCCACAACTATCCATTGTTCCCAGTGGGAGTGGATCAACCAACTTGGTTCTAGGTCCTTGTGATCAAGGAATTAATCTCGAAGTTAGAATCCCGAGACCGAGAGGTCGTCAGAGAAAATTTGTAGGTCAAGGTTCTAGCACTGCCCTTGTTCCCAGTGGACTAATGCTCCGATAGAAAGCATTATTCTGAGTGGGAGCAACGTTCAGACTCAATATGGGATTAACGAGCCTAGGCGAAGTCAAAGGCATCAAAGTTCTCCCAAGAAGTACCCATCGAGAAGGGTGAGATATTCACCCTAACTTCTGTTGACGAACCGGTAACGGTTCAACAAGCGTTGAACCTCAAGCGAAGGAATGGAGGAAAGCAATGGAGGAAAAGATCGCCTCAATGAAAGCCAATTCAGTATGGTCTTTAGTTTATTTACCTACTAACCGCAGGGCCATAGGGGCGAAGTGGGTTCTGAAACTGAAACTCACTGCTGTAGAAATGTCGAGCGATACAACGCCCGTCTAGTTGAGAAAGGATACACCCAGCTTCACGGAGTGGACTTTTATGAAACATACTCACTAACTGTGCGATACACCACAGTCAGGGCAATCCTAGCCCTGGTCGCAAGCCTCGATCTAGAGCTGTACCAAATGGATGTTAAGACCGCATTCCTCCACAAAAACCTGGAGGAAGAGATCTATACGGAGCATCCGAAGGGCTTTATTACACCTGGTAATGAACTTAAAGTTTTTAAACTCCAAAGACCCATTTACGGTCTTAAACAATTGTCTCGGCGATGGTACCGCAGATTTCACGAGGAAATCATTGGAAACGGATTCTTGAATCTCCACAAGGATCCATGCGTGTATACAAAGACCTCAGAGTCTAAGTACGTCATCTTAACTTTATACATGCATGACATACTCATTGTTGCGAACGATGTGAGTTTCATACATAAATCAAAGTCCTTGTTGGGACCTGTATTTGAGATGAAAGACATGGGAGAGGCTACATACATCTTGGGCATTAAAATTGCTAGAGATCGTGCCGCCCGGAGGTTATGTCTATCTTAGGAAGCCTACATCAACAAACTGTTGAAAAGGTTTAGATAACAAGATGCCAAACCCGTGGAGACGCCGGTAGTATTCGGGTGCGTGTTGTCAAAACGTGACGGCCTGAAGAACCAGCAAGAGAGTGAACAGATGAGGAGTGCATAGTATTTAAGAATGGTCGGAAGTCTCATGTACAACATGCTTTGCACTCGTCCGAACATCTGTTACGTTGTGGGCCTAGTAGCAAGGTTCCAATCAGATCATGGCTATCAACATTTAAAAGCTGTAAAGCGGATCATACGATATCTAAAAGGTACTGCCGACGACGTACTGTGCTATGAGGGCTTGAAATTAGAACTGATCAGATTCAGTGACGCCGACCATGGTGGCGATCCAGACGATCGTAAGTCCACCACAGGAGGAGTGTTTCTCCTTGCTAATGCCGCCATTTCATGGACGATCAAGAAGCAATCCTGTGTCTTGATGTCTACGATGGAATCAGAATTCGTTGCTCTCTCCAAAAATGCACAGGAAGCAGTCTGGCTGAAAAGGCTTATTATTGTGCTGTTTGATGGGATATCGGGAGTAAGCCTGTGAAGGTGCTCTATGACAGTCGGGCAGCTATTGTGCCAGTAAGGAATCCAAAGTACCATAGTAGGACTAAACACATTGATGTGAAATATAATTATGCTAAAACTATGGTAGAAGACAATATAGTCACTTTAGAAAACTATGGTAGCGGACCCATTAACTAAACCATTACCCAAAGAGAAATTTGAAAAGCATGTTAAACTGCATGGATTGCGTAGGGTTTAAATGTCGGAGTGTATCTGTGATAACATTCTGATAATTGAAAGTTACATTTATGATAAATGAGAGAATTGCAATTTGAGTTTATGATTCATCGACGTCATAATGTTTGATTACATCGGATTTTACGGTCTAAAAACTAAGTCGTAGGAGGACGCAATCCTCTGCCTAAATTATATCGAATGTGGGCCTTGCGTTGTCACACGGGCACGATCGTCTTGTAGGAGAGGGGGACCTCTACTGTATCGAGACTGGCTAAGAACCAATGAGATAAACTTGGTTACGGAAAACGATCATTTGTCTTCGGTGTAACACGACATGATGTTCGTTTTGCGCATCGCCGTGATGAACTCTGTTCATCATTAACCACATTCTGGGCCATATGAAAATCTGCGATAGCATTATTGACATATCCCACACCTGACGATGTTCAGGTATGCTATCGACGTGTGCTTCATACTACACGTGCCATGTTCGACCACGGGGTCATGCTCGGTTGTGCTAGGTAGAATCCTCGAGATTCGGATGGGCGCAAACTTCTTCACCTCGAGTGTGTGATTGATCCCGAGAGCCTTATGAAGAGTCACAAGAAGTATCCTCATGGACTCAGAACTCATATCTAAGATCAGGCTCAATGTTTGCTTCCCGGCGTATGAGCGTAGTGCTGAAGAAAAAAGCCAAGTTACCACGTCTTTAGAAACCGGTTGGGTTTGACTAAGGGTATGAGCGATGGGGATGGTCAAGTTCACCTGTAATTCACCGACTCTTGTATTCACTAGGTGGTCACCAACCAGATATTAGTTGAAGGTTGTGAATACTTGTACGGATGACTTGGAGAAGTATTCATATGTGGAAACTAGGCAATTTAGAGAATTGACAATTGACTTAGGATACAGCGCGATATAATTTGATATTTTTAACAGGTTGATTTGAGATAGAGATAATTTGATATTTTTAACAGGTTGATTTGAGATAGAGAATCAATGTTCCACGGGCGCTACAACACTCCTAACAGATGAGTAGCACGATGCCCGTCGTATCCACCGGTCACACGGAAAACCTCGTATGAAGCAGGGGCAAGATCAGAAGAGTGAAATGCTGATGCGATTTAGGCACCAATACACTAACATGCACCCTCCCATTCCGCCGAGTGGGAGCTGTTAGCATATGGTGATTGGGTGTCGTAAATGGAAGCCCATAAATATGTATATGTTACCTAAGACAATTGGGTAATTGTCACACTAGGAAAATAGGGCTTGACCCAAATCCCAATTGACATGAGAGGTCCAAAATTGGGCCTCCCTTATACACTAGGCCGACCGAATTATGGGAGTGGGCAAAGTGGACTTTTGTCCACTCTTCTCCTCCTATAAATAGGGAGTGTTAGGGATTTTATTAGGGTAATTCACAATTCCTCCTTTGTGGTGATTTGAGAGAAAACCCTCAGCAAGATCTTAGGACTACGAAAAGCGATTAAGGTATGTGCGCATATTTCGTTGCGTAATAGTTATTACTAGCATTACCATGTTTATGTTTCTCCCGTAATCCAACAAAGCATTGTTACGATTTGGGTTTATGGGCTGCCATAATTAGTAGCTCATTAATTAATGTCTTTCACCTAAGTAATTAGGAATGGGTCACATTAGGGATTTTGGGCAAGGCCTAAAATCTCATGTGACATAGGAGGCCCAAAATTGGGCCTCCCTCTTTGCTAAATTCGGCGCCCAACCTCACATAAGGAGGTGGGATTTTACCCACCTCCACTTTTATAAATAGAGACCTAAAGAGAGTTTTACTAGTGCCATTCTCCTCTCCGAAGTTGTGATTTTAAAGTAAAACCCTCCCCCCTAAATAAGAGGTTCGGCCGAAACTAGGAACACACCAAGGAGGTGCCAAATTGCGTCAAGAAATTTACTCCAAGTAGATCCATCCCGCGGAGAATCGACAGAGACTTTGTTGTGAGGCATAATGCTCTTAGGGCTTCTTTAACAGGTATCTCTACGAGGAACCGCTCGGCGGATCGAGAATTCCCCTCAAAGGTCCCGGGCTACAGGAAACATTATAGGTATGTGCACTTTCTTCCATTGCGTATTAGTTACCATGCACATACATAGAGTTTTGTTTCCGTAGCATTAATCTCCTAAATCCTATAGTGGTATCAGAGCCTTTGTTAGGGAGTTCGTGTTTTTGATAAAATTGATGTTCTTGTTTTTCTTGATCTGGCCAAAATTTTTAAGATGTTTTAAGTTTTAAAATTTCGAAATTTATACGTGATTTTCGGACTTGCCATGGTTTTTCATGATGTTCATAGTGAAGTTTGATGTTCAAGATCTTCAAGAAAAACAAGACTTTTATCAAATTTAAACTTTGGATTCTTGATCATGACAAGTTTTGATCTTGAAATTTGATCACAAACCCTAATTTTGGTGGTATTCGGCCAAACCACTATAGGTGTTTAATGTGAAAGTTTTAATTTCTTAGTCCCCAAATATAGGAACCGAAAATATTAACAATATTTTTACAAATATTTCGGCCGAAATTTTTAAGGTTAAAGATGATGCCAAAATTAGGACAATAATCACAAGATAATTGTGTATATTAACTATCAATATATCTAGCACAATTTTAGGGATCTAGATAATATAGTTGCCTAAAGATTGAGAAAAAATATATTATTGATGAAAACTATATCCCTAATATTGACAATAATATATTTTCTAAAAGATATATATATATATATATATATATATATATATATATATATATATATATATATATATATAAATATATATATGTGTGTGCAGAAAATTGGACAATGTTTAATTATTAATTGTTACTTGGAGGCCAAGTTAAGTATTTAGTAGACTTCAAAACCCTACTTGGCCCACAAGTAATAATTCGGACCGAACCCTATAGGTTATGAACCGGTCCAATTTTAGCACATCCGGGTCGGGTCAGCCAACCTGGAATACTATGTGAACCGAACCGAGTTCGGGTCACACGGGAAGAATCGGAGCGGGTCAAACGCCAACTTTTCTCAATTGGTCCCACCCCTTCGGGTCGGGTCGGACCGGGGCAACTAATATGGGTCGAACCGACCCGGTTTGAGCGATGAACTGAACTGAATCCTATTTTAAACCGAACTGGTCCGGCCGAACAATTTTTTGTACCGAACCGGACCGGTCCGAATCGATCTGAACCGAATCGGAATTAATACGAAACGAATTAATTAAATTAAAATAGGTTGGTCAAATTTGTAATCCAATTTTTTTTTTAACTTTAAATTACCTACACAGTGCTCACAGGTTTAAATTATTCGCGCTTTAATTAAACCTGATGTCTAGTTTCGATTATGGGGATGGATCTCGGAGATGCATGATTTTGGGATTGAGTCATTAAGTGGGCTGAATTGAAATTGATATTTAATTGATATTATCGCATGATTAGAACTGTCGTCTTGACTAAGTCAAGCTAGCTGGATTATGGTTATTGTGGGCGGAGTCCTGGTTTTCAATTAATGAGTTACACACTAGGATAGACATGCTGTGATGGTTGCAATTGCCTAGGATACATGTCTAGAAGTACGCATGAATGGTTTATAGCATGAATTGCAACTCAGCCCCAAATGTTTTAAAAAACGTAATCAGTCGCCAAATATGCATGTTTTTATGGTGTGATCACGCATGAAGCGTATGCATGAATGTTGAGGATGGATTAGCAAGTGATAATTTACCTAAGCAGTAGAATTATATATGTTGAGCATGAGTTCCTTGGAACATTAGACGCATGACGCGTATGCATGAGGTGTGTATGGTTTCTTGGATGATATATGCGCGTGATAATTGACTTGTGTAGTAGAATTATATGTGCAAACTTGAGTACCTAGAAACATTGTAAAAAGGGCCTTGGGAAAGCCAACATCGGGTGTTTTAAAAACCTCTCGTTCCGGTTATAGCGATTAAACCGTTTGAAAAGACTAATCTATTAGAAAGAAGACGACAGTTATGTGAACTCTTTCACGACCCCCCTTCCCTCGGTTTACTATCGGTCGGTTGGGTTAGATGTCCGAGGAATAATTATTAGTCATCTCCTATCTCATAGATATCCGATGGAAGCAATTCTTTTTAAAAAAATTTTGTCTTCCCACTTATGTATAATTATCAATGTGTCGGCTTGAGTTGGCTAAATAAGTGCCATTCGTTATTCCTCGCATTATTGATGGTGTATATGTATGAAGTATGTGGTAAACTCCTCTCTGCTGCAATTCCGTAAGCGGAGAGGATAAATACGGATGAATGTGGTAGTCCGTATGACTTTGATGATAACGGATGAATGTGATAGTCCGTTTCCTAATAATGGGAATAGGTTCTTTGATGATTTGAAATCAATTATCGTGATATATATTAAACCTTGGTCAAAGAGGTTGAGAGAAACTTCAATTGCGACCCTGCAACGTTACAGCTTTAAGTGTCCCCTCGGCAACCGCTTCGGTGGAAGCAAGGCCATTAAAGCTAGAAATGTTTTGGTTGTGTATGATGGTCTCCTTTCCATAGATGCTGCTGTAAAAGTCGCTCGAGATCTTTGAATAAATGTCAACATGGAGATGAAGAGGTATCCCCTTTAATTGTTGACTGACATTGATAGGGCTCACTTACCATGACTCTATTCAAGTGCAGATACCAGGGCGAAAGGGAAACCAAATTCACAAATCACCAAAGGACATCGAGGGATTCAACCTTGATTTCCACATATCGTGTAGAGAACAAGACCATAGAGGTCACAAATGAATATCCGGTGGGTTAAACAACGTCGATAAAGTGCGTTTTAAAGTACGCCTCGTTTGTCATGTAAATAAAGCTATAAAAAGGCTTTGTTCAGACACATATCATCTGATGTGATTCACTTGTGAATTTGTTCAGATGAAATGTTCGGCATGACTTAAGGTTCTCGATTATTTGTGCGATGAGCATGGATCAATACACGACCCTCAGATCAAGAACTTCATCATTGTCGTTTCGTCTTTTATCGTTCATTTGAATTGATAATTTTGGTTATTTGAGATTCAGAATTATTGAATAAAGTAATTGTTACTCGATTCGATGTACAACCCACTTATCAATATATCGGCCCGGTCAAAGGTGAACGATCTGAAACGAAAATCCAAACCTTCGGGTTGGGAACCATAATTTCGGCCAGGAAAGATGCTCGAATAAAACGAAACGATCAACATACTCCATCATTAGTATCAGGTCGACCGAACTAGATTAAACCCATCGATTGTGTAGTTAGAATATGAACGGATTCAATTCCTTATTTGTCAGTACTCCATGAAATATTTAAAATTGTAATGATGAACATGTACGAAATCGATTAAAACTGAATTTACAAAATCTAATCGATTTCACCATGGGTCGAACCTGGTGATGCACGCATGTAGCGCATGTGCTCCTCGAAAGACGGAACACATCGATTTGAAGTACAATGAAAAGGAAAGTATGATAAATGACGTCACCCACTGTACGCCTATCACGACGAAGGATCTGGGGAGCATTAAAACGAAACACACTTCATAAATAAGCTCAATACCATGATATTGTAGGTTTGACAAAATCCCTTTCAAAGGTGAGTTATGGTCAACTGCAAATCAAGAGGTGAACCTAGTTATTAAAAAAATTGGTTACACGACACCATGTGAGCTATTGTAAATAAAGAATCTTACCAGGATTGCGACATTCGTGTTGCAAATCATATACACATAGTACCGAGTGGAATACTGAAAAGTATCTATGTGTATACATATGTGTAATAGCTTGGAAGTGTGGTGGCGTGGTCGAACATGAGACGTTACAATACATGAGGTTGAAATTCCATTGCTTTATAAATATCAACGAACGAAGTCTTAATTGACGTTGAAAATAATGATAATCAAGTCCTACTCGCTTTGATTGGGAGATTTGAGGCAGCAACACAAATGAAGGATATGGTAAATGAAGATGGAAACATTTTCATAACAAATCCAGTGGTAGGAGTCAATCCAACAGCACAAATCACTGTTGCTGCAAGTGCGAATCAAGTCGGACCTGATAATCTAGTTACTGAAGCTATGGAAGAAAATCCGATTTTACCTCAACTTCCTACTATAGCAACTCGGTTCTCTGTCATCAAAACCATGGAATTAATCTCGGAGGTGGAATTCCGAGACCGAGAGGCCGTCCAAGAAAAGTTGTTGGTGAAAGTACAAGTAACGCTCTTGTTCCCAGTGGGAGTATTGTACCGATAACAAGAATTATTCCTAGTGGGAGCGTAGTTCAAACTCAAGATGGGATGATCGATCCTAGACGCGGTCTAAGGCACCTAACTTCTCATAAGAAGTATCCCATGGAGAGAGGTGAATTGTTCACCCTCACTTCGGTTTATGAACTGGTAATGGTTAAACAAGATATGGATGGACCTCAAGCGAAATAATGGAGGAAAGAAATGGAGGATGAGATCGCCTCTATAAAAGAAAATTCGGTTTGGTCTTTAGTTGATTTGCCTGCTGACCGCAGCACAATAGGTGCCAAGTGGGTTCTGAAACTGAAACTCACTGCTGATGGAGCTGTCGAGCGATATAAAGCTCGAATCGTTGCGAAAGGATATACCCAGCTTCACGGAGTGGACTTTGATGAGACGTACTAACCCATTGTGCGTTACACCAAAGTGCGAGCTATTTTAGCTCTGGTTGCAAGCCCCAATTTGGAGCTTGGATGCTTAGACTGCATTCCTCCACGGTAACCCGGAGGAAGAGATCTATATGGAGCAGCTGGAGGGTTTCATTACTCTTGGCAAAGAAAATAAAGTTTGTAAACTCTAAAGATCTATTTACGGTCTTGAACAATCTTCCTGGCAATGGTACCGCAGATTCCACGAAGAAATCGTTGGAAATGGATTCGTGAATCTTCACGAGGATCGATGCGTGTACACAAAGACTTCCAAGTCTAAATACATTATCTTGACATTATATGTCGATGACATATTAATTGCTGCAAATGACTTGAGTTACATGAATGAATCTAAGTCTTGGCTAGCATCTGTATTTGAGATGAAAGACAAGGGAGAAGCCACGTACATCCTAGGAAATAAGATTGCTAGGAATCGGGATGCTCGTAAGCTATGTCTATCTCAAGATTCCTATATCAACAAATTGTTGAAAAGGTTTATACTACAGGATGCCAAGCCCATCAAAACGCCAGTTGTGTTCGGGTGCGAGCTATCGAAACGTGATGGCCCGAAGAACCTGGCTGAGCATGAACAGATGAAAAGTGCAGAATACTTAAGTATGGTTGGTAGTTTAATGTATTCCATGCAATGCACTCGTCCAGATATCTATTACGCTATAGGCCTAGTAGCACGATTCCAATCAGATTCAGGCATTCAACACCTAAAGTTTGTGAAACGAATAATTCGATACCTAGAAGGTACTGCCGACTATGCTCTATGCTATGAGGGTGGAAAACTAGAATTGTCAGGATTCAGTGACGCCGACCATGGTGGCGATCCGGATGATCGTAAGTCCACCTCAGGGGGAGTATTTTTCCTTGCTAATGCCGCCATTTCATGGATGAGTAAGAAGCAAACTTGTGTCGTGCTGTCAACGATGGAATCCGAATTCGTTGCCCTCTCTAAGAACACACAAGAAGTAGTCTGGCTTAATAGGCTCTTAACTGCATTGTTTGGGGTAAGGGACAGGAGTAAACCTGTAAAGGTATACTGTGACAGTCATGCAGCAATTGCATCATTGAAGAACCCTAAGTACCATAGCAGGACGAAACACATTGATATAAAATATAATTATACTAAGAATATGGTTGAGGACAAAGTTATCACATTAGAATACTTGTCTACTGAAAGTGTGATGGCGGATCCATTGACTAAACCATTACGCAGGGATGTATGTCGAATGTGGACCAAGCCTCATCACACAGGATCGGTCGTCTTGACGGAGAAGAGGATTCTCTATCCAGTCAAGACTGGCTAAGAACCATGGTAGCAAACCTGGTTAAGCAAAACAATTACTTGGTTTTCGGAGTAACACAAAGTGATCTACATTTTCCAATCGTCGTTACGAACTACGTTCGTGATAAAACCACATTCTGGGCCAGATGACAAGTCTGCGATAGCATATGACATTTCCCACACCCTGACTAAACTCTGGTTATGCTATCGACGTGTGCTTTGCTATGCGTGCCATGTTCGACCACGAGTTATGCTCGGTTGTGCTAGATAGAATCCACGAGATTAAGATGGGCACAAACTTCTTCTCCTAGAGCGTGTGACTGATCCCCAATGCTATATGAAGGAGCATCCAAAGTATCGTAACGGATTCTGAACTCATACCTAAGGTTAGGCTCAATGTTCGCTTCCTGATGTACGAACGGAGTGCTGAACAAAAAGGCCTAGTGACCACGTCTTTGGAAACCTGTTGGGTTTGACTAAGGGTATGAGCGATGGGGATGGTCAAGTACACCTGAAATTCTCCGACTCTTGTATTCACTAGGTGGCCACCAACCTGAAATTAGTTGAAAGGTTGTGAATACTTGTACGGATGCCCTGAGGAAGTGTTCCTATGTGGAAACTGGGCAATGAGAGAATTACAGTTGACCTAGGATACAACGCGGCACTTTTGATTTTAACATGTTGATTAGAAATGGGGAATTAACGTTCCGCGGGCGCTACAACACTCTTAATAGATGAGTAGCACGATGCCCATTGTGTCCGCCGGTCGCACGGCAAACCTCGTATGAACTATTCAAAGCACGGATTGGATCGAAGACTAAATGCAGATGTGTTGGTCGACAACATATTAATAGGCACCCTCCCATTCCGGCGAGTAGGGACTGTTAGCATTTGGGTTTATGGGCCGCCGTAATTTGTAGCCCATTAATTAAGGCCATTTATCTAAGTAATTAGGAATGAGCCACATTAGGGATTTCAGACTAGGCCTAAAATCCCATGTGACATGGGAGGACCAAAATTGGGCCTCCCTCCTTGCTAAAGTCGGCGCCGAACCTCACATAAAGATGTGGGATTTTTCCCACCTCCACTCCCTAAGGAGAGTTTTACTAGTGCCATTCTCCTCTCCCAAGTGGTGAGTTTAAAGTAAAACCCTCCAGCCTAAATAAGAGGTTCGGCCGAAACTAGGAACACACCAAGGAGGTGCCAAATTGCGTCGAGCAATTTACTTCGAGTAGATCAATCCCGCGGAGAATCGACAGAGGCTTTGCTGTGAGGCATAATCCGCGTAGGGCTTCTCTAACAGGAACCTCTACGAGGAACCGTCCGGCGGATCGAGAACTACCCTCAAAGGTCCTGGGATTCAGGAAACAGTATAGGTATGTGCAATTTCTTCCGCTGCGTATTAGTTACCATGCACGTACTTAGGGTTTTTTTTACGTAGAATTAATCCCCTGAATCCTACGTAGCATTAATCCCCTGAATCCTAGGTCGCATTAATCCCCTGAATCCTACAAGCATGAGTTCCTCGGAACAGTAGACCCATGAAGTGTATGCATGATTGTTTGAGGATGTCGCTACATGTGATAATTTACTTTTGTAGTATAATTATATGTGCTTGCATGAATTCCTCAAAACGTTTTAAAAGGGCCTTGGGAAAGCCAATATCGGGTGTATGTTAAAACTCCCCGTTCAGGTGAAAGCGATTAAACTGATCTATTAGAAAGGAGACGTCGGCAGTGTGAACTCTTTCACGACCTCCTTCCACTGGTTTAGTGGTGGTCGGTCTGGCTGGATGGCTGAGGAATTATTTTTGTTCGCCTTCTATCTCATAGATATCCGATGTATGCAATTCTTTTTTCAAAATTATATAGTCTCCCTGATTGTCACATTATTGTCAATGTGTGAGTTTTGATGGCTGGTGGAGTTCGTTTCTATACTCCTCTTGATCTTGATTGTGTGAACTACAATTCTTGGAGTGCATATGTAACGGATCTCCTCATTGCAAGAGACATTTATCATTGTATCGATGCAAAAGCTGAAAGAACAATGACGGATGAATAAGGTATTCTTTGTCGTAGCCAAGGGGAGAAGTTCTATGATGATCTGGAAGCGAGAATGGTGATTCTCTCAACCCTTACTCCTGAGGTTGCAGAAGCTTGTAAACATAACTATTATGCATTATAGGTTTGGTGTACACTTTGCATCTGCTACGGTGGAGGAATGGTTGCTGAAGCAAGAAATGTCTTAATTGAGTATGACGCACTTCTGTCCATAGTTGGTGGTGAAAAGCAAGTCGAGGCCATCCAGATGAATGGTCTATATGGAAGAGAATGTTTTTAATTATGAAGAGGTATCCTATCTCATAGTTTGCTGATGATGAAGGACTCACTTGAGTATACCATGGGTCTCTTCAGGCACAGTAACCAGAGAATAATGGAGACCAACTTATGAATAACCAAAGAACATCGATGGAAGTCTACCATGATATTCGTAAATCGTGGATTGAACCTGACCCCAGAGGTCACAAATGATGATCCGGTGGGACAAACACCGTCGATTTAAGCGTGTCTCAGGTATGCCTCGTTTTCCATATAAAGTCGTAAAGCGTTTTTTTGAACACAAATCATCTGATGTGAATCACTTGTGAATTCTTTTTAGGTGTGGTGATTCAGAATGGCTAGAAGTTAAAGACTATTAAATTCTCTCTTTCTTGTTGCTTTATGATGGTGTTGGATTATGGTGACTAATCAAACAGAAACGAAACCCTAGATACATGCATGGTAACTAATTACGCAGCGGAAGAAAGTGCACATACCTTTAGCGATTTCTGTAGCCCAAGATCTTCGAGGGGAGTTCTCGATCCACCGATTGGTACCCGTAGAGGTTCCTGTTAGAGAAGCCCTACGCGGTTTGATCTTCACAGCAAATCCTCTTTCGATTCTCGCGGGACAGGTCTTACTTGGAGTAATTTGCTTGTCGCAATTTAGGCACCTCTATAGGTGTGTTTCGGTCGAACTAGAGAGGGACTAGGGGTATGTGTTTAATCTCAACACTTGGGAAGAGAGAATGAGCACTTAATAAGTCACCCCTAGTCCACTATATATAGGAGTGGATGTGGGAAAATCCCACCTCCTTACTTCTTATGTTCAGCACTGACCTAGTGTGGGTGGGAGGCCCAATTTTGAGCATCTCATGTCACATGTTATTTAGGCCTAGCCCAAATACCCTAATTTGACCCATACCTAATTACTTTGGTTAATGGTCCCTAATTAATGGGCTACCTATTACGGCGGCCCATAACCCCAATTGTTAACAGCTTCCACTCGCCGGAATGGGAGGGTATCTATTAATATGTTGTCATCCAACACATCTGCATTTGGTCTTCGATCCAATCCCTGCTCCGAATAGTTCATATGAGGTTTTCCGTGCGACCGGCGGACACGACGGGCATCGTGCTACTCATCTGTTAGGAGTATTGTTGTGCCCGCGGAACGTTAATTCCCCATGTCTAATCGACCTGTTAAAAATAAAGTGCCGCGCTGTATTCTTGGTCAACTACAAATATTCCAATTGACTAGTTCCCACTTTGGGATACTTCTCCAGGGCATCCGTACAAGTATTCACAACCTTTCAACTAATGTCAGGATTGTGGCCACCTAGTGAATACAAGAGTCGGGAAATTTCAGGTGTACTTGACCATCCCCATCGCATATTCCCTTAGTCAAACCCAACCGGTTTCCAAGACGTGGCCACTAGGCCTTTTTGTTCGGCACTGCGCTCATACGTCGGGAAGCAGACATTGAGCCTGACTTTAGGTATGAGTTCTTAGTCCGTGAGGATACTTTGGATGCTCCTTCATATAGCATCCGGGATCAATCACACGCTCTAGGTGAAGAAGCTTGTACCCGTACGAATCTCGTGGATTCTATCTAGCACAACCGAGCATAACCCCGTGGTCGGACATGGCACGCGTAGTATGAAGCACGCGTCGATAGCATTACCTGTGTTTAGTAAAGAAGTTTGGATAATGTCATATGCTGTCGCAGATTCGTCATCTGGCTCATAATGTGATTTTACTACGAAAGTGGTTCGTAACGGCGATTTGCAGAACTTTGATCATTGTCGTGTTACTCCAAAACCAAATGATCATTCTACTTAACCTGGTTTGCCACCGTGGTTCTTAGCCAGTCTCGACTTAATAGAGAATCCCTTCTCCGTCAAGAAGACCGAGCCTGTGTGACGAGGCTAGGTTCACATTCGACATTATTTTATTGTGGAGGTTGGCCCTCTTACGACTAGTTTATAGACCGTGAAATTCCAATGAATATTTAAACATTATGGCGTCGTAATAATCATAAACTCAAAGTGCAATTTATTTCCATTATATTTCAGAAAGTGTTATCACGATACTGTCTACTTAAACCCTACGCAGTCCCAGCATTTTAACATGCTTTTCGAAGACGTCCCAGCGTAGTTGTTTAGTCAATGTGTCCGTCATCATACTTTCAGTAGACAAGTATTCTAAAGTGATAACATTGTCCTCAACCATATTCTTCGCAAAATTATATTTTATGTCAATGTATTTCGTCCTGTTGTTGTACTTGGGGTCCTTAATTGCCGCAATTGTTGCTTTACTGTTAGAGTATACCTTCACAGGTTTACTCCCGTCCTTGACGCCAAGCAATGCAGTTATGAGCCTTTTAAGCCAAACCACGTCTTGTGCGTTCTTAGAGAGAGCTAGAAATTCGGATTCCATACCGGACAGCGCGACATATGTTTGCTTCTTGCTCATCCATGAAATGGCGGAATTAGCAAGGAGGAATACTCCTCCTGAAGTGGACTTACGATCATCCAGATCGACACCCTAGTCAGCATCACTATATCCTAACAATCCAAATTTTCCACCCTCATATCACAGAGCGTAGTCGGGAGTACATTTCAGGTATCGAATTATCCGTTTCATAGCCTTTAGGTGTTGAGTGCCAGGATCTGATTTGAATCGTGCTACTAGGCCAACATCGTAAGAGATGTCCGGTCGAGTGCATTGCATGGCATACATTAAGCTGCCAACCATACTTAAATATTTTGCACTCTCCATCTGTTTACGCTCCACCAGGTTCTTCGGGCCATCACGCTTCGACAACGCGCACCCAACCCAACCGGCGTATCCACGGGCTTGGCAACATGTAGTCGGAACCTTTTTAACAATTTGTTGATATAGGCTTCCTGAGATAGACATAGTTTACGAGCAGCCTTATTCCTAGCAATCTTAATGCCTAGGATGTAAGTGGCTTCTCATATGTCTTTCATCTCAAATACACATGCTAGCCAGGACTTTGATTCATTCATGTAACTTACGTCATTTGCGGAAATCAATATGTCATCGACATATAATGTCAGGATGACGTACTTAGACTTGGAAGTCTTCGTGTACACGCACGGATCCTCGTGAAGATTCACGAATCCGTTTCCAATGATTTCCTCATGGAATCTGTGGTACAACTATCGGGATAGATCTTTGGAATTTACAAAATTTACGTTCGTTGCCCGGGGTAATGAAACCCTCCGGCTGTTCCATATAGATCTCTTCCTCCAGGTTTCCACGGCGGAATGCAGTCTTAACATCCATTTGGTCCAGCTCCAGATCGAGGCTTGCAACCAAAGCCAATATGGCACGTACTATGATGTAACGCACAGTAGGTGAGTAAGTCTTGTCAAAGTCCACTCCGTGGAGTTTGGTATATTCTTTCGCAGAAATTCGAGCTTTGTATCGCTCGACAACTCTATCAGCAGTGAGTTTCAATTTCAGAACCCACTTGGCACCTATCGCTCTGCGGTTATTAGGCAAATCAACTAAATACCAAACTGAATTTGCTTTCATAGAGGCAAATTCATCTTCCATTGCTTTCCTCCATTCTTTCGCTTGAGTTCCTTCCATAGCTTGTTTAACCGGTACTGGTTCATCAACTGAAGTAATAGTGAATAACTCGCCTCTTTCGATGGAATACTTATTGGGAGAATTTCGTTGCCTTAGACTTCGTCTAGGCTCATTTATCCCATCTTGAGATTGAACTTCACTCCCACAGGGAATAAAGCTCGTTATCGGTGCAATACTCCCACTGGGAACAAGAGCACTACTTGAACTTTCACCAACAACTTTTCTTGGATGACCCCTCCGTCTCGGATTTCCACCTCCGAGATTAATTATGACCGAAAATCGTGTTAGCCGTACCAGCCGTACTTGTTACAGTAGGTAGTTGCGGTAAAATTGGATTTTCAACCATGGGTTCGATAGCATGATCAGGTGCGACTTGATTCACACCCGTAGTAACAGTGATTGTTGTGGTCGGATTGATTCCTCCCACTGGATTTACTATGAAAATGTCTCCATCTTCATTTATCATATCATTCATTTATGTTGCTGCCTCAATTCTCCCACTCGAATCGTGGGACCTGATCATAAGCGTCGTCTAATTCAATCAAAACTTCGTTCGTTGATTTCAAAGAAACTATGGAAAGTCAACTCAATAATGTAATGTCTCATGTTCGACCACGTCACCAATCTCCCTAAGCTATTTTACACATGTATGCTTTAGAGATACTTTTCAGTAGCTCATTTGGTACTATGTGTGTCTTAGTAACAATAATGTCACTATTTTGGTAAGATTCCACTCATTACCAATAGCTTATTTGATGCCGTGTAACCGATTGTAAATTAATTAGGTTCACCACATGACTTGTAAATAATCCAATAAATCACCTTATGTATGGGATGTTATAGGTTAGAATTTACTGTTCATGTAATTGACTTTGTTAATGGAGTGTGTATATCGTTTTAATGTCTTAGCAAATCCCTTGTCGTTAGAGTCTAATAGTGGGAGACGTCGTTTAACGGACGTTCCTTTTCATTGCTCGCTCATACTCCAAGGTTTTAACCACCATGGAACGTGCATCTAGGTTTTCACTTAATGCTCGTTTAAAATTCTCTACGAGAATGTTGTATGAGTAGAACTCTTTAATGGGTATTCGTGCAAATGAAAATTTATTTCCAGCTTTAAATCAAAGACACAGTTAATGCTGAATTTTGTATTTCGAATCGTATTATTCCATCTTTCGAGGAATACACGCGACGCGCGCTTATTTTACTCGGTGTAACCCGAGGTAAATCGTTTCGATTTCTAAAATTCAGCTTTAATCGGTTTCATATATGCTCATCATTACAAATTAAACAATGGAGTACTAAAAAATAAACATAAACCTTAACATCGCACTCAAATTAGCAATACAATGGAACGTAATCATAAGTGATGGATATACGCCCAATTTGAACCCGTTGACTTCCGAATCATTTTATTTTGATCACTCCGTTAATGATTGAAAATCGAAACTTCGACCCAAACACCCCGCGGAAACAC
Source organism: Clarkia xantiana subsp. parviflora (assembly GCA_036873135.1). Classification (NCBI taxonomy): domain Eukaryota; kingdom Viridiplantae; phylum Streptophyta; class Magnoliopsida; order Myrtales; family Onagraceae; genus Clarkia; species Clarkia xantiana. The sequence goes on from JAPTYO010000012.1 coordinate 24,206,793, forward strand.
CAACGGTCCGGACGAGGCCAAAATACTCGTCCGGACCGAGTTAAACTCACCTAGGTGAGGTCGGGTGGCCACACCTGACCTCCCCTAGGGGAGATCGGGTGGACCAACCCGATCTCCCCTAGGGGAGATAGGGTTGGCCAACCCTATCTTCCCTAGGGAGGGGTTGGGTGGCCACACCCAACCCCAACCCTTGGGGGTCGGATTTTCCTCCCCCAAGGGCCTCGGCACCATTTTCCGACTCCCATACTCGGTTTATTTCCGCCAACCTTCTCCGTGCCTTAAGGTCTTAATTACGTGATTAAAGGATAATTAATTGTGTTTAAAGATTAACGATGTCATTAAGTCACCTTAATGACACCGTTGCCTATAAATACAACTCTTCCACCATTCATTTGAACATCTTGGCAAAGTGCATAATTTAGCTTTGACATCTCTCTAGCTTTATCTCTCTACAAATACCGTACTGACTTAGGCATCGGAGAGGGTACATCAGGCACCACCCCCCCCCCCCTCTGTGCCTGGTATTGCCCCTCTTGCAGGGCGAGAAGAGAAGCGAAGGCGAAAGACAGAAAGATACGGGCTAAGACGACAAGACTCAAGAGTACCGAATCCGCAACATCTCCAGTGAGGGACAAGGCTTAGGTCGACCGTCCGTTGACCCAAGACTTAGAACCTAACACTTGGCGCCGTCCGTGGGCTTCGAACAGAAAGCCTGGCAATAACAAGAGCGATGACGAACAGCTTGGCGTCTAGGCATCACCGCCCACCTGGGGGCAATAGGCGAGGGAGACAGCCTATACCTCTAGCAAGGCAGCCGAACCCAGGGAAACAGCCTGTACACCCAGAGCCTCAAGTAACCCCACAGGCACCCCAGCCCAACAACCAGGAAGGAGGACCCTCACGCCCAGCTGGGGCTTAGTCTTCCACAGCCTCAACTCCATTGGCAAGGAGGCCACAAAGAGCGGGGGAGCAACAGGGAGTGCCATCCCAATACACGGCACCTCCTCAGGGATACTACTATGAGGCGCAACCTCAAGGGTATCCATATGGGATGCCAGCTCAAAGGAACGACAATCGCGCCCACATAACCAACACAAGGCCAGCATACACACAGGGAGCACATACAGTGACTCCAGGGCTGATGAGCGCGTTGGATGAGCTACTGGCCAATAGAGAGACTCTGAGGAACATGCAGGAAAGGCAACACTATCATGAAGAAGAAGAAGTCCACGAGCAAGAACAAGTCTCAGAAGAAGAACACCACTCGCACCCTCGAGCAGGGCAGCGAGAAGAACAAAGAAGAAATTACCAAGAGCCACCCCCAGAGGGAAGGCAGCAATTTGTGCCTCCAAGGCAGCAACAGACACAACAGGACGCTAGGGCTTACACCCCGCTGGGGGCAGACAGACAGGCAAGACCTCCAAGGAGGCAAGAATTCCACCAAGTACCCCAGCAGGGATATCATGGATACGCCTACAGTTCGTACCAACACGGACAAGGGATCCCAGCAAGCCCAGTGTATAACTATGGAGGATACCAGAGAGACTATACTCCGACGCCGGTGATGATTACCCTAGAGGAGATAGAGGCCATGATAGCGAGAAAAATGAATGAGTCAAAGAGAAACGGCTTACATTGTCTGAGTGACAAAACGAACCACCCCTTCACGAGGGAGTTGGAAATGAACAAAGTGCCAGACTCCCTGCATACTATACAGATAGCAAAGTACAATGGCAAGGGAGACCCTTTGGAGCATATTCAACAGCATGAAGCCTCCCTATTCGGGAGAACTACTGACGAAAGATACAAGGCACTCCTATTTCCAAACAACCTATCAGGGGTGGCCTCACACTGGTTCTTTAGCCTACCTACTGAGAGCATCCACTCATGGACGCAGCTAAAGGTGAAATTCCTTCAGAGATACCTAGGAGAAAGGAAGCTTCTCAAAGGAACAAGCTCCATCGATGATGTGAAGCAAGAAAAGGATGAATCTCTGGCTGATTACTACACTAGGTTTAATCAAAACATAGCAGACATATAGGGCGACATCACTGAGGGTGAGATAATAAGAGCCTTCATAAGAAACCTAGGCCGCTTCGGGTCCACACTGGCAGAAAAAATGGCCAAGAAGCCAGCAAGCACCTTAGAGGAGCTGGCAGGGAGAGTAAAAACTCATATAGACCTGGAGAGGCACAGGGCAAGTAAGAAAGCCAAGATTCAAGCAGCTAAAGAAGACAATGCAAAGACGAACAGAGGAAAGCCACCTCAGGCACCTCAACACACAAGGCAGCAGGAGTGGCGTCCGCCTCAGCAAAGAAATCAGATGGGCGAACCACTGAAGGCTAGGGAAATAAATGTCATCAAGTTCATCCCATTGAACGCCACCCCAGCAGCTGTCCTAAGAGAGATGCGAAATCAAAAACTCTGGTCACCCCTGCAAGATGGAGAGCCCCAATGGTGGGGACGCACAAAGACAGATGGTGTGATAACCATGAAGCATACGGGCATGACACGAACGAATGCTTTAGCCTGAAGCTAAACATCAACAATATCATCCAAAGGGGGGAGCTAAAACAGTTCGTGGATCATGGGGGCAACAGCATACAGTTAGGGCCATCATACAAGGACAAAGGGAAAAACAAAGTAGACTATAATTCCCCACTCAACAAGAGGGGGACTATAAACATGATACACGGAGGAGTGGCATCAGGTGGCCCAACTGCTAATGCAAGGGAGGTTTACGCATCCAAACTGAGCTCAGTACCAAGGTGGAGAAAGAGACCACGAGAAGGAGAGGAGATGAAGATTGAATTCTCGGAGAAGGACAAGAGCCACATTGTCTTCCCACATGACGATGCTTTAGTCATCACAATAGACATTTATAATTTTGATGTAAAGAGAATATTGGTAGATGGGGGCAGCTCGGAAGACCTCCTAAGCCTAAGGGTCCTAGAAGAAATAGGAAAAACGAAGGCATCAAACTAGTCAACTTCCCTCTGGTTGGCTTCTCAGGGGCAACAAGTTACCCCCTGGGAATGATAACCCTGCCAGTGACCATGGGCCAATGATGGACACAGCTGAAGGTGAACGTTAACTTCTTGGTGGTTGAAAGCCTGGGAGTCTACAATGGGATCCTAGGAAGAACAACTATAAATCCATACGAAATCGTGCCATTTACCGTACACCATAAATTGAAGTACATCACTGAGAATGGAATTGGAGAAGTCCTGGGTGATCAACGCACTGCAAGGCAGTGCTACGTCAACTCCATGAGACGTGGATCACACAGATCAGACACAGTGGCAATGGTCATTATAGGGGCCAACCAAGACAACAAGAAGGAGATGAGAAGACAAAGGCAAAGAAAGATGAAGAACGGAGTTGCACTCCGCCTGAGCAAGCAGCTTTTTCAAGGAATGGCTAAGAAGAGACACATGAGCAAGGCTGTAAAGGTAACAAGCATACATTGGCAGCCAGAAAGCGTAGAAGGAAAAAGAACAAGGGACTCCATCATAAGAGGCTTCCGATACATCGATGACATCAAGTAAATGCCGAGGGAGCCAATGTCAAGCTACTTCGAGAGATTCTCCAGTTATGGTGCCAACATGGACATCACAAGAAGGGAGGCTGTCAGAGCTTTCATTAGAAACATGCATCCAAACTCATTTGAAGCATATGGAGGACTTTATGAGATGGTCATGACAAACACGATGAGAGAGCTCAAGGAGAAGCTAGACAAGGCGTTTGCAAAGGAAATGGAACAACCGGAGGAAGTCCTGGAGAAAGAAAGAGAGACTGACATGCTGGAAGGAGGTGTGAATTTCGAATTCACACCCCTTACAGTGAAGATAGAAGAAATTTTACAGAAGTACCTCAAGGAAGAGCTACCCACATGCAAAGATGAGGGCAAGGCCTTCCTAGGAAGTGATGCACAGGGATGGTGTGAGTACCATGGGACCTGGGGGCATCAAACTAAACATTGCATGGTGCTGAAGATAGAAGTGGAGGAGATGATTTACAATGGAGGCCTAAGGGAGTACGTGGCAACAGACAAACTCGCCACCCCATATCCTTAGTTTCATATTTAGCATTTTGCATGTTCAAGCATTCTAAGTTTTCCAAAAACAACTTTTGAGAAGGAGAACTCAAGAAGTTACTCCAACTCTACAACTATCTTTGATTTCCTCCAAAGGGCGTCTTGATCCACCCAAGGCATCCCATGTGTACAAAAAACATGAATGCTCCTAAGGGAGTAGGAGTTACTCAAAAAGTATTTTCCAATGAATGCGATGATATAATCATTGAGTTATCCTTACACAGATATGACATCAAGTCAACAACGCCTTCAACGCCACCAAGAGCGTATCTTGAGAGTAGTTCTAAAAACTATGAACCCCGTGCCCTCCGGGAGCCTATCCCGCGAACAGATTCAACGCCCCCAAGAGCGTATCTTGAGAGTAGTTTTTACACTACGACCTTCGACGCCCCCAAGAGCGTATCTTGAGAGTAGTTTTTATACTACGACCTTCGACGCCCCCAAGAGCGTATCTTGAGAGTACTGTTCATACTACGACCTTTGACGCCCCCAGGAGCGTATCTTGAGAGTAGTTACTATACTACGACCTTCGACGCACCAAGAGAGTATCTTGAGAGTGGTTTCCAAAAACTACGAATTTCGACGCCCCCAAGAGCGTATCTTGAGAGTAGTTTCTAAAACTACGACCTTCGGCGTCCCTAGAAGCGTATCTTGAGGTAGATTTCAAACTACCAGATTCGACGCCCCCAAGAGCGTATCTTGAGGTAGATTTCAAACTACCAGATTCGACGCCCCCAAGAGCGTATCTTGAGGTAGATTTCAAACTACCAGATTCGACGCCCCCAAGAGCGTATCTTGAGGTAGATTTCAAACTACCAGTTTCGACGCCCACCAAGAGCGTATCTTTGGTCCAACTACTGGTGCCCTCCGGGAGCGTATCTCGTGAACAGTTTCGACGCCCTCTGGGAGCGTATCTCGCGAACAGTTTCGACGCCCTCCGGGAGCGTATCTCGCGAACAGTTTCGACGCCCACCAAGAGCGTATCTTTGGTATAACTACTGGTGCCCTCCGGGAGCGTGTCTCATGAACAGTTTCGACGCCCTCCGGGAGTGTATCTCGCCAACAGTTTCGACGCCCACCAAGAACGTATCTTTGGTCTAACTACTGGTGCCCTCCGAGAGCGTATCTCGTGAACAGTTTTCGTCGCCCACCAAGAGCATATCTTTGGTCTAGCAGTGCCGTATAAACCATTTAAAGGGTATCAGAAGAGATCATTGCACCATACTAAGAAGGATCCCATGAGTAAATAACTGCAAAGTAAAGTTGTATAAAGAACACATAATATTTTTTCTTGATGAAATAGCAGGTACGAGTAGGAAGGAAAACACAAAAGAAGGATAAGTAAGGGAAACACACTAAGAGAAGAGTCCACGATCAAAGGAATACATACAAAAGCATACGAAGTACCCATCAAAAGGCAAGTGATCCACACTGCCAACAACACGATACGAAAAAGGAAAGCAACACAAAATCCTACAACAATCCCAAAAGATACTCAACCCATCAAAGGGGAGGAAAAGTATGGCGTAAATACAAAGATAGAAAGATGTCAATACATCAACCAGAGCCCTCAGGGGAGTCACCATGACCCTCTGAGGCCGAACCACCAGCAGAGATAGAGGAAGAGGAGGAAGAGTCTGAAGTGTCAATATCCACAGGCGTAGCATCCACCTGTGTAGGGGCAGGCTCGTCTGCAACAGCAGCCTGACCCCTAAGGACAGCCATGTAACTAGTAGCGTACGGTCCAAAATCATCCATATCGCCAACCGGAAACTGAGGATCAATGCGAAAAATATGGTCAACGAGATACTCGCCAAACTGGTTCATCTCCTGAGTAAGCCGCACACTGTAGTCAACAGTAAAGGCAGAGGAAGCCTTGTACTCAGACACTGCGACAGTCCTCTCCTCTGCCCGGCACCTTGCCTCAAGTTTCCGCAACTCCTCAGAATGGAGTGAAGATGTGACCTCAGCCTCCCGGCGTACGCTACCTACGGTAGTCTCAAGTAAAGAAACTTGGTCCCTGAGCTCCTGCATCTTCAGATCGGATAGGCGTGCCTTCTCAGTGGCAGTGGCAAGCTCCGCCTTCAGGGATACCTGGCTGTCCTCAAGAGCCTTCTTCTCGTCGGATAGCTCGAGCACAAGGGATGACATGTTCACCATGTCAGACATACCCTAAAAATTTAAACAAGAGATGAGTAACTAGAAAAGCGATCACATGAAGGTAAAAAGGGGAAAGCGAGACACCACTCATAGGCACATAACGGGATAGTACACCCTGAACAAAACTCCGGGTCTCCCCAGGAGACTTAGGCTGAGCAGTACGATCACCAGGAGGGATGGCACCGCGAAGCACACGGATACCAACCTCCGGAGTTCGCAAGGAAGACCCGCTATCAAGGTGGAACTCCTTCAACCCAGCAAAAGGAGTCCACTCAGACCCAACGATATCCTCGTCAGTAAGGCGCGTGAAATCTTTCCGACTCAAAGCCGGAGGCCCACCTATACAAACAAAGCAAGATACAGAAAAATACAAACATAGAAGCATCAGTGACAGGAAGGAGATCGAACCTGACGACCGTGCCCTCGGCTGGGGGGCAGGGGATGGAGAACCAGTGACCACTCCACCATCACCAACAGGCCGCTTCCCTTTATCAGCTCGGGAAGGCGCCTCTTCGACCACCATCTCTTTGTCGCGAGACAGGGTCGGGGGACGAACAACAGGCGGAGGAGGATCTGCAGCTTTCTTCCTCTTGGCAGCCGAGGCCTCGGCCTCAGAGTCGGACCTCCGCGACTTGGACTTAGAAGGTCCAGAGCCCTTGCCTACGGAGACAACCCTCTCGGTCACCAGGGGAGAGTGCCCTAGCAATGCAAGAACAACAAGGTAAGAAAAACACAAGTATACCATAAAGAGGCAAAGAGAAGGAAGTATACCAGAGGCCCCAACAGTTTTCCCAAGCATAGGGGACTTCTTCAGGGTAGAGCTAGATGGAGCCCTCCTCTTGCTCAGATCGACCGGTGCCGCCTGCACGTTATATGTTTTCCCGTGAAACCAACCTACAAGGGAAAAGCAGAAAGTAAATGTAGATGAGAAGACTAAGAAACATACCGAACCCCCGGAGTCAGAAGTCAAACTAATCCCTGCCTCATAAAGATCCGTCTCGGTCACTAAGGACACGGGGCAGTATGACTGGGTCCTGTTGCTCTCAAAGATGGCCTTCATAGTCTCTAAATCCGCAGAAGAGAACTCCCCAAAGTTAGGCCAGCCGTCTGACCGATCCTCATTCAAGACCGACCAAGTAACATATCGATCCGTAATGAAGAAATAATGTTTGGCCCAGTGGCTCGCCGAGTTATCGCTCCGGGCCACGAAGCGAAGAGAAGTATTCCACTCGACACCGCTCAACCCGAAGTCAGCGAATCGGGAATCTTTGAGGGATGGATGGCGAGTTACAAAACTCGTAAAGCCTACCTTCCTCTGATATTGGAATCGATAGAAGCATCAGAACAATACCAGTGAGTACTTCCAGGAGTACCAGTGGCATAACACCCGGAAGCCCACCCAGACACGGATAGCACTAGGAGCAAGGTTCACAGGGGAGATCCTAAAGAACCTACTCAATTCTACAAGATCATCGCAATAAGGCAGCCACAATCCAAATCGAATCTGGGAGGGGTAAACAACGACCTTCCCCCGGGGGGGCTCTGTCACTGTCTGGCGAGTATTCCCCAAGGAAGGGAGGAAGAGATATAAAGGCTCATATAAGGGGCAAATATCACCTAAAGTAACGTGCTCGTTATAGTCAGACCTAGTCAGGTAGTTCTCCGACAAAGCAGCAAGACCTAAATCAAAGGCAGCGGGAAATCCCAAAGTTCGAATCAAGCTCCGACTAACACCGCGGCTCAGATTTCGACACTAAGCTAATGGCAGGAAGAGAAATAATGCGACGTATAGAAAAGAAAGGGAAACTTACTCATCCTTCGAAGGATGTAACGCCTTTGCAGAGTTTGCGTACTGGGACACCACCACGAATTCAGTACCTGCCACGGCATGACAGATGTCAAAACAAGAAAATTTCCGAAAAAACCGGGCGTATCCCGGTACCCGACAGACAACAACCAAAGACTCGAAGGCATCCAACAAAGGTAACAAACACGCGCCAAGGACACCACGGCAACCAAATCGGACAATTTTGTTCGAACCAAGAATCAGTTCCCGGGCAAAATTACAATTACGCCCTTCGATGGAAGTCAACACACAAATGACGCCTCGACATCAAATTTAAAACGGAAATAGTTCAATCGGACAAAAAATTATCTCCGGACGACCAGTCAAAAAATTTCTCCCAAAATCCATGGCTATCTACGGCAATCACATATTCAATCAAGCATCGGCAATCGAATATAGGCAATTCAAAAATAAACATTTTACACGGTAACGAGAAGGATAAGAGTGGACCTTAGGAAAACCCGACCCGATGTGATAAACGGGTCAGGAAATCAAACTTCGAGGTTGACCGGAACCAGCCCCTCGCTGGAGCTTCGATTTCGCCGTCGCCGGAGCCAAGCTGCGCCTATTCCCACCTGCCCCGCCGCCGTTGCCGTCCGTCGAAGTCACAGAAGCCCTCGCCGTCGTCTCAGTCGCCCTCCGCGCCGCCGCTGGCTGAGTCGTCGTTCCGATCAGCTGCCGCCGTGTCGCCGGGAGCTGCTGTCGTCGCCTTAGGACCGTGCCGCCGTGTCCGTGCTGGCCGGAATTCCTGGTCTCCCACCAGAATTTTGGCCGGCCCCCCTCCCTTGGTGTGCAAGAATTCCTCCCTTGGTCTCCAAGTGTGAGGAAAAAGGAAAAAGATGACAATGGTGGCTAAGTGAGGTAATTTCTTTACTCCTCTATATATTTGAAAAGGTGTAGGGTTTTTTAAAGTGACATAATCACAACCCTCCATTTAAAATTAGAAGAGATCTAAAGGTTAAAGGAAAACTATCATCTTTACCTCCCTTAGACTATGGTTAGGCATATTTCCACTCAAGTTAACATCCCATGGATTTATTTTTAAGTATCCCATACTTAGAAAAATTTTAAACCAAAATTAAATTTTTTTCTCCACTTAGACTTATCCCGGCGTAAAATTGAAACATGGACCCGTTTAGCTGTATTCGTATTACATCCCCATGCATGCATATATTTTTCAAATATACGTCCATGGCGGGGATGGATTTATTATTTCCACCTCAGACGGACACGTGCTTGGACACGTGTCTGTGCTATTCTGACGTTTGCAATTCCTCCATCTTATAAGACAGGGGGCAGGGTCAGAGACACACATCCATGGGTAAGTAACTATTCCGACAAAAGGTAAAATCCCGGCTTCAAATTGCGCGTGTCATACCATCCTAAAATTGAGTCAATCAAGGGTCAGGCCATTGGTTGACTCGGGGGCATGTGATGGATATACGCCCAATTTGAACCCGTTGACTTCCGAATCATTTTATTTTGATCACTCCGTTAATGATTGAAAATCGAAACTTCGACCCAAACACCCCGCGGAAACACCAACGGTCCGAACGAGGCCAAAATACTCGTCCGGACCGAGTTAAACTCACCTAGGTGAGGTCGGGTGGCCACACCTGACCTCCCCTAGGCGAGATTGGGTTGGCCAACCCTATCTTCCCTATGGAGGGGTTGGGTGGCCACACCCAACCCCTACCCTTGGGGGTCGGATTTTCCTCCCCCAAGGGCCCCGACACCATTTTCCGACTCCCATACTCGGTTTATTTCCGCCAACCTTCTCCGTGCCTTATGGTCTTAATTACGTGATTAAAGGATAATTAATTGTGTTTAAAGGTTAACGATGTCATTAAGTCACCTTAATGACACCGTTGCCTATAAATACAACTCTTCCACCATTCATTTGAACATCTTGGCAAAGTGCATAATTTAGCTTTGACATCTCTCTAGCTTTATCTCTCTACAAATACCGTACTGACTTAGGCATCGGAGAGGGTACATCAGGCACCACCCCCCCCCCCCCCCCCTCTGTGCCTGGTATTGCCCCTCTTGCAGGGCGAGAAGAGAAGCGAAGGCGAAAGACCGAAAGATACGGGCTAAGACGACAAGACTCAAGAGTACCGAATCCGCAACATCTCCAGTGAGGGACAAGGCTTAGGTCGACCGTACGTTGACCCAAGACTTAGAACCTAACAATAAGATGAAGCGGACCGAGGTAAGATAATTCATACTCATTGCAAGCATCAAACTTAAATGTTTAAATAAAGGCCCATCGTTTTACACGAATAAACACTTAAAGAGTATGTATATTACTAAACGGTATAGAAAATGACTAAACAAATAAGGATGGTCATAACTTCCAATCCTTTATATATTTGGGGTAATCACTCCAGCTTTACGTTCATTCCTCTTCTCGGTCCTGTAATTCAAAAGAATATTTAAATTACTTTTCGAGAATTTGGTGAGAATTTATGACTTTCGTCATTCTTTCTCTAAACGTATCTTAGGAGGACTGGTACAGGCAGCAGCCAGATGGCCTTTTACAACACACTTGAAGCACCTACGAGTGTGCTCTCGTCGTGCGCGCTTTCTTTACCCGTTCTTACCACCATTTTGCTTAGGTTTGGTCTTTTTTTGTTGGTTTGGACCACCATGTTTGTAAGCCTTCTTTTGAACGTCTTTACCCTTTCTCTTACGCTTACCCTTTTGCACAGCCGAAGAGGATGATGCAACATGCATCTCAGCTCTAGGCTTTTCAGCCTTAAGTCAATCCTCTTCCAGCTTGAGATGATTTTGCACCTTCTCGAGAGTATCGAGATGGGTTGCATGGGTAAGGTGCATTTTCATGCTTGCCCAAGAGTCTGGTAAAGATCGGATGACAGATTGTACTTTTTGTTCCTCAGACAAGATTTCTCCTGCCTCCTTGAGTTCAGCAAGCATGTTAGACATTTGTCTAATGTGCTCTTGCATTGTATGCTTGGGGTTCATTTTGTATGAGTCAAAAGCGATGTTTGACGATCACTTCTGGGTTGTGGTGTAAATACCAAACCCCGTCTTGAGACCATCCCATAGGTCTTTAGCGGACTCAGTGTGATCATACTCGTAAAGTATGTCATTCTCAAGCATAGACATCAAGGCGGAACGAATTTCTAATCTTTAGCATTCCATTCATCATAGAATGCTTTCTGTTCTTCCGAGAGTTCTCCTTCTGGCCTAACATGCTTTGTGTTCAAGTGGTCCAAACCTTTCAATTCAGTAATTACTATCTTTGCACGCTTGTTCCAGATCTTATAGTTCTTACCATTTAATCTCACCCCTTTATTCAGTTGGGAGATCACATTTCTAAGTGCAGCCATTCTTACTCATTGACAATTTTGCATAAGAAGGAAGCCAAAACCTTTTTGAAAAATAAATTGCATTCATCGGACATCTATGAGATAGAATATATCAAATATTGATTCCTCGGACATCTAACCCAACCGACCAACAGTAAAGCCCTAGGGAAGGGGGTCGTGAAAGAGTTCACATTACCGTTACCATCTTTCTAATAGATCAGTCTTTTAAAACGGTTTAATCGCTTTAACCGAAACAGGAGATTTTAAAACACCCGATCTTGGCTTTCCCAAGGCCCTTTTGAAAATGTTTCTAGGAACTATAGTTTGCACATATAATTCTACTTCCCAGGTAAATTGTCATGGCATGTCACATCCAAGAAACCAAACACACTTCATGCATAAGCGTCACGCGTCTAATGTTTCGAGGAACTCATACTTAGCATATATAATTTTACTTCCTAAGTAAATTATCACATGCTAATACATCCTGAACATTCATGGATACGCATCATGCGTGATCAAACCATACAAACATGCATATTTGTTAACTGATTTCCGCTTTAAAAACATTTGAGGCTGATTTGCAATTCATGCTATAAATCAGTCATGCATACTTCTAGACATGAATCCTAGGCATGTGCAACCATCACAGCATATCTGTCCTAGTGCGCAACTCATTAATTGAAAACCAGGGCTCAGCCCACAACATGCAAAATCCAGCTAGCTTGACATAGTCAAGACAACAATTCTAATCATGCAATAATATCAATTAAATAACAATTGCAATTCATCCCACTAAATGATTTAGTCCCAAAATCATGCATTTCCGAGATCCATCCCCATAATCGAAACTAGTCATCAGGTATTAAGGCGCGAATAACTTAAACATGTGAGCACTGTGTAGGTAATTTAAAGTTCGAAAACATTTGGATTTAAAAATGGGATTAAGTACCTTTTCATACCACTTCTTTGCACAGAATCCACTTTTGGTACCACTTCTATTTTTTTGTATACTTTTGGTACCAATTCTTTCAACTTTGTATCCTTTTGGTACCACCGTTAACTTTCCGTCCAAATTGACCGTTAAGTGTCATGTGTCATGCACGTGACCGCCCTAAACTTTTGAATTTGTTTCAATTTAGTCCATCTAATGCATCTCTGACTTTTAATTTGTTCAATTAAGTCCTAAAATTTTAAAACCATGATGGGTCAAGGGTTCGATTTAGAAATTTTAAGGCTAAATTTAACAAATTAAAAGTTAGGGATGCATTAGATGGACTAAATTGAAACAAATTCAAAAGTTTAGGGCGGTCACGTGCATGGCACATGACACTTAACGGCCATTTTGGACGCAAAGTTAACGGTGGTACCAAAAGGATTCAAAGTTGAAAGAATTGGTACCAAAAGTATACAAAAAAATAGAAGTGGTACCAAAAGTGGATTCTGTGCAAAGAAGTGGTATGAAAAGGTACTTAATCCCTTTAAAAATTGGGTTAATAACTAAAAAACTGTCCAAGGTTTACCCTATGTTAAAATTAGGTGTCTGAAGTTTGAAATGTTAAAATGGACTGTCCCAAGTTTCATTTTTGTTGAAATTTGGTGTCTCGGTGTGGTTACTTTAGAGAAGTCAATTCCGACGAAACCGTCTGTCAAATTGGAGCTCTCATACACACTCCCTTCTCGTCATCATGCCGGGACCGTCACCTAAAAAGTTGGTCACATCCGGGCAAGTAAATCTCGCTCTATTGTCCTTGGAAAATGACTCTACACCACTCTTCTAGAAACTTTTTTTTTAATGTTCAATTTTTAGGGGAAATTTGACGATTTTGTGAAAAGTAAAGAGTGATGGATTATGAGTGGGTTGATGGGTTGATGAAAATGATGGAATGAAGATGAAAAGACGCACAAAGACACCAAATTTCAACAAAAATGAAACTTGGGACAGTCCATTTTAACATTTCAAACTTCAGACACCTAATTTTAACATAGGGTAAACCTTGGACAGTTTTTTAGTTATTAACCCTTAAAAATTTGACCATCCTATTTTAATTAATTAACTCAGCTCGGAATAATTATGGTTCGGTTCAGACCGATTCAAACCGGTCTGGTTCGGTACTAGGGTTCGGCCGGACCACTTTGGTTTTAAGATAGTATTCGGTTCAGTTAGACACTCAAACCGGATCGGTTTGACCCATATTAGTTGCCCCGGTCCAACCCGACCCGAATGGGTCGGACAAATTGAGAAAACCTGGCGTTTGACCCGCTCCGGTCTAATCCGTGTAACCCGAACCGGCTCGGTCCGGTTTGACCCGTCCGGTCCGGTCCGGTCCACGTGGTGTTCCGGGTAGGTTGACCCGACCCGAATGTGCTAAAATTGGACCAGTCCATAACCCATAGGGTTCGGTCCGAATAATTACTTGTGGGCCAAGTAGAGTTTTAAAGTTCACTAAAAACTTAACTTGGCCTCTAAGTAACTATCAATAAATAAAGGGTTAAAGGTCCTTTTGGTACCATATGTTTGCAAAAAATACACTGTTCATATCATTAGTATTTTTTTGTACCAAATTGGTACCAGATGTTTCCATTTTGTACCGTTTGCATACCACCGTTAGTGTTCCGTAAAAAATGGCCGTTAAATAGCATGTGCCATGCATGTGAGCAGCCTAAAACTTTCAATTTTGTTACAATTTAATCCCTCTAATACATCCCTAACTTTTATTTTGTTCAATTTAGTCCTAAAATTTCAAAACCAAACCATTTTTCCAAATTGACCTAGCCGGACCTAGACATGGGCTAGGTCCGACCTTGGTCAGGGTCTCCTGGGTCAGGGTATCCTGGGTCCGGTGACCCCGACCCAGGGTCGGACCTAGCCCTAGGCTAGGTCCGGCTAGGTCAATTTGGAAAAATGGTTTAGTTTTGAAATTTTAGGAATAAATTGAACAAAATAAAAGTTAGGGATGTATTAGAGGGACTAAATTGTAACAAAATTGAAAGTTTTGGCTGCTCACGTGCATGGCACATGCCATTTAATGGCTATTTTTGACGTAACACTAACAGTGGTATGCAAACGGTACAAAATGGAAACATGTAGTACCAATTTGGTACAAAAAAATACTAATGGTATGAACAGTGTATTTTTTGCAAACATGTGGTACCAAAAAGACCAGTAACCCATAAATAAATATTGTCCAATTTTCTGCACATATATATATAATTTCGGCACAACCGTATATATATATATATATATATATATATATTGTCAAGATTCTATATTTACGTATATATAATCAATCAACAATATATATATATATATATATATATATATCTTTTAGAATATATTATTGTCAATATTATATATTTTTTCAATCTTTAGGCAACTAACCTATATATATATGTATAATATATATATATATATATATACATCAATATTATCTATATTCCTAAAAATATACTAGATATATTGATTGTAAATATACTCACAATTATCTTGTGAATATTGTCCTAATTTTGGTAATAACAATTTCGGCCAGTTTTAATAAAATATTTTTGAAATACTTCGGTCACTATAGGGATACTTGTGGACTAAGAAATAAAAAATTTCACCTTGAACTCCTATAGTAGGTTCGGCCGAAAATAACACCAAATTAGGGTTTGTGGTCAAATTTCAAGATCAAGAAACGACACGATCAAGAATCCAAAGTTTAAATTTGATAAAAGTCTTGTTTTTCTTGAAGATCATGAACATCAAATTTTACTAAGAACATCATGAAAATTTCGGCCAACATGGTGTTACCCCTAAAATCAAAATTTTTATAACTTTGAACCCTAATTTTAAAATTCGGTTCGGTCATGGTAAGAAAATCCAAGAACACCAGTTTTATAAAAAAACACGAACTCCCTAACACAGGCTCTGATACCACTTTTTATTTAAGGTGACTAATCCTAAAGAAACGAAACCCTATATACGTGCATGGTAACTAATTACACAGTGGAAGAAAGTGCACATAAGTTTAACGATTTATGTAGCCCAATATCTTCGAGGGGAGTTCTCGTCCACCGCCCGGTACCCCGTTGAAGTTCCTGTTAGAGAAGCCCTACGTTGTTTGATGTTCACAGCAAAGCCTCCTTCGATTCTCGCGGGATGGATCTTACTTGGAGTAAATTGCTTGTCGCAATTTAGGCACCTCATATAGGTGTGTTTCGGCCGAACTAGAGAGAGACTAGGGGAGGGTTTTAATCTCAGCACTTGGGAAGAGAGAATGAACACTTAATAAGTCACCCCTAGTCCTATATGTATAGGAGTGGAGGTGGAAAAATCCCACCTCCTTACTCCTTATGTTCGGCGCCGACCTATTGTTTGGGCCTCCCATGTCACATGGTATTTAGGCCTAGCCCAAGTACCCTAATGTGACCCATAACTAATTACTTAAGTTAATGGTCCCTAATTAATGGGCTACCAATTACGGCGACCCATAACCCCCAAATGCTAACAGATGGTACCTCATTATTGTCCTTATAGGCATATGTATATTTGCCTTAGCTGATTACTTAGTCTCCTATGTTGTATACATGTACACTAGACTAAGTTAGTTATTACACTAGTTTAGATCCTCTATAAATAGCACCCCTATACATTGTAAACATTGATTTGGAGTATTGAATAGCATTACATCATTCATAAATCGAAGTCCTCTCTACAAGTTTATAGGGTATCAGAGCGAATTCCGTTGGTTTCTTATGGATGAAGATTCGTTGATTCCATTGCTTGCACCTCAAGATTTTTGGATTTCTTGCTTCGATTCTCCATTTGCTTCCTGATTTCTGCCAGTATTCATCGTTTCTTACTCAAGAAAGACTACTTAAAAGTCTTGAGGATCAACATCCACTTGAATTTCAGCTCAATTAGTTCGATTTGAGTAGAATTGAATAGAACTACTTGCTGCGATAGTTTTGCTTGATTGACATTGCTTCGATTGCAAGTTTTATTGCTTGATTCCTATTTGCGATTGTGAATTCGTGGTTTTGGAGCCAATTGCTTCGTATATTGACTTGTGGATTCCTGCGCATGTGAGGTGCTGTATTGATAGCTGGATTGTTTTGTCCTATTGATTAGCTGTTGTTAGCTGGATTGCCAGCTGCTTGTTTGTCTTTTTGCGAAGCTGTTGTGGATTCATCTGGTAGATTACTACGTTTTATTGCATTGAAACATAGACTGCGACTTTATATTCAAGATTTGAGGTTAAGAAATGGCAAATGAAGCTTCAATTGATGATCCACTCTACATTCACCCATCGGACACCACTAGCCACCTCCTTATCCCTTTTCAGCTTCAAGTCTCCTATAATTACCATGCTTACAGCACATCAATTAAGGAAAGCTTGTTGGTTAAGAATAAGTTGGGCTTCATTGATGACACATTCACACGTTCAAGTGTTCCAGTTGTCCAAAGGGTGAAATAGGACAGGGCAAATGCCATTGTGAAGGCATGGTTGAGAAACACTGTGGCTAAGGAGTTGGTAACTGGCTTGGTGTACAATCCTACAGCCTTATCTATTTGGAATGACTTAAGAGAGATGTTTGATAAAGTTGATGGTACATATATTTTCCAACTAACTAGGGAAATCTATCAATCACTGAGTACTTTGCCAAGATGAAGCAACTTTGGGACGCTCTTGGTTCTATTGAGAGTGTGCAACTGATATCCACATTGTCAATGAGCATAAACAAAAGCAGAAACTCATGGTCTTTCTATTGGGCTTGAATGATTCTTATGCTCATGTGCATAGCAGCTTGTTGATGAGGTAGCCACTCCCTTCACTTAGTGTTGCTTTTTTAGTGTTGGTGCACGAGGAGAGTCAAAGGTCCATTTCTGGTTCAATTGGGGATCTTGGTGAGTCCACTGCTTTGTATTCTAGAAGAAATAAGAATGGGAATAATTATGCATCAAGGAATGTTGGTTCAAGCAACAATGACCCTGGTAGGAATGTTGCTTCTAGTTCAAACAATGTTTTAGCTGAGAGGAATATTTGGGTTGACAAATCTAATTGGTTGTGCACCTTTTGTGGGAAAAAGCACAAGATTGACACTTGTTGGAAGAAGTTTGGGCTTCCAGGGGGTGTGAAACGCCCTTGGAATTCAGCTAATGTGAGTTGTTTCGACCTAGCCCGCGCGAGATAACATGTCATCGAATACATATGTGAATCGCTCCTAGGGGTATCGGAACCCGCACTATCCTCTGCGTGTGTTCCTTCTGCACCTGCACACGGGGAAATATCGAGTCCACGGAGAAGGGGGTAGTACTTGTTGGATCCTGACTCTTCGCGGGTCGTTGATTCGAAATTCGTCAGGTCCTTGAAGTATTGTGTAGTTATGCTGACGGGTTATCTGAGCTCGTGGGTGTCCGACAGTGAGGGCGTCCGAGTATCGGAAAGTCGAAGTGTCAGAGACTTACAAGCCCTTAAAATGGCTAAGTGTTTGGTTATCTCGCGATTTCTGCATATGCGCGAGCCTTGCGGTGTATGCGCACATGCTCCTTGCAGATTATACGCGTATGCGCGCCTTGCGGTATATATGCGCCTTATGGAGTATGCGCGCCTTGGGGAGTATGCGCGTATGCGCGCCTTGCGGAGTGTGCGCGCATTCCTCATAACACCTGCACAAGAGGCAGTATCGACATCACGGAGGGGGGGGGGGGTGGTGTGCGATGAACCATCTCCGATGCCGAAGTAAGTATTCTAGAGAGATAAAGCTAGTGAGAAGGCAGAGCTCTCAAGCCAACTTAAGTTCTGAAATGGTTGGGTAGATTCCATTAAATAGGGCACCTTGAACCCAAACTCGGTTTTGAACGGTCCGATGCCGGTTTAGTGGAAAACGTGAACCGGGCGTAGACGAAAGTAAAGTTGACATCGGGAAGGCTCGCACGTGATGTATGTGTATAGTGTTTCGTGCGTCGCGGAGGGACAATCCGGACCTGGTCCGGATTGCTGAACAATCCGGACTATTCTTTGGTCCGAAACGTGTGCATACCCGTTTTGGACTGTTTAAATTCGCGGGTAAATAATTTTGAGTCCTTAAAGTGTTCGATGTGTAAAGAAGTCCGAATATGTAAAACGAACCCGAATCGGACGTATACCCATCATTTTCCCCCGAGTTAAGTTGTGGCGCGTCCCTTGCTTGACCCTATTTTCGATAGAGTGTACGTTCGATTTATGTTTGGGTGTTACCTCGAAGTGGACTTACTATCCGTTAGCGCGTGGGCCTTGATGTCGAGTATCCCTTTTTTGCTTAACGAGGCGACTATAACTGCTGACATGGTTAGCGCAGCGAGTATATGTGTATGAAATGTACATATATAATAATGTTAGTCTATGTATGCAATCATGGGCGCGAATGCTAGCATGTGTGCGAACATGGTATACGTGCGTATGTGAGCAGACGCGCGACGTGTAGTGACATGCGATTAATGATGAAAAGGTTGAAATAAATCACATGGTGATACCATCATAAGTAAATACTTGATGAGATTGCAATAATAGACACATGGCATATATATGCAAACGTGCATGCGTATATGCAAGCATGTATATGTACGCACGGGTACGTGAGTGTTGACATGTATGCAAACATGGAATACGCGTGTATGCGAGCAGACGCGCGATATGTAATGACATGAAATTAATGATGTGAACCTGGGAATATATATGCAATGATACGATCGTAGATATAGGGGCAACAGGGTTGCGGTAACATGCATGTGTCATGTAGATGCAAACATGCGTACGTAAGTGCGGATATGTAAGCATGGGTGTATGCTAAAGACTCATAAAAAGAGTTAAAGGAGTTAAGGAGAGGTAAACCTTCCCCATCACACTATACATAGGAGTGTGTTTACGGACGCCCAGGTTCTGAGACTGCGAGGCGCCATGCCTCCGCCGCGTCGTTGACGAACGCCTCATAATAGGAGTATGTTTGTAATGTATATGTCGAGAGATGAGGCCCTTGTCGATATAGTATAGCCCTCGGAGTTGGAGTGTTTGTAGTTACGTGGACAGGTACGCGCATGTATGTGCCGTATAGGCGCGTAGATCATATAGGTGTATGTAGATGCCGATTCTAACCCTGGGCGCACTAGCCCCTTAGTCGCGAGGTGTTAAGAATCCGACGTGTTGTCGATGATCGTCCCATGACAGACATGTGTTGGGTCGGGCAGACGCACGTAGTGTTGGGTCGCGCAGATAAGCGTAGTGTTGGGTCGCGCAGATGCACGTAGTGCTGTATAGGCTGTATAAGTGACGGGACGAGGCCCTTATTGACATAGAGTTTCCCCCGTATAGAGGATGTTCGCTATGTAGTAGTTGTGAACTTATAAGTCCGTAGGTGTGGAGTTGCCCCCGTGTTGGGATGTTCGCCACGTAGTTGTTTCAGAAGTAGGGTGTTGGCCCTTGTGTCACTTTCTACTTGGGTTTTTCCGAAGCAGGGTGCCTTCCGCGACTGCTACTTGAAGTTTCCATAGTAGGACGTAGGTCAGAGGTCGACGAGGCGACTTGCCTTGTTGGAGTATAGGTCAAAGTCGATGAGGCGACGTATCTTTCCATGTTGTTGCCGTTACCAGGTGTTTTCAAGATAGAGTGCTTTTTCCGACCACTACTTGGTTGTAGATATGTTGATGTGATGCACTGACATGAAATTCGTTTGGTGATATGCGAACATAATAGCGACTTAGAGGCGCGTGGACATGATAGCCACTTCAAGAAATGCAGACATGATAGCCGCATAGAGATGCATGGTTGTTGATAGCCACTTGGTGTATCTGTTAGCTGCTTTGTATGTGAGGTGGTAGATCTCGCATTGACATGTCGACGTTGTATCTTACACTTAGAATTTAGAAGCGATTCGTTGCACGCGTTGCGCCATGTATGTTGCCATTATATCCAGTTTCTGAACGAGACGTGTTGACATGCCTCGGTTTGTCGACACAAAGGGAATTGGATAAAAGTGACAGAAACGGATAAGATGAGAAGGGTGGATGGTAGAACCATTCACCAATGCTTGATAAGATAACTCGCCACAAGCAAAGATGTTCGGGTTTGATTCGCCACACTCAAGGATGAGGGATAAAGATCAGATAGGTTTCGCCACTAAACAATCAGATTGCTTAGATAAGAAGGGGGTGCACTAAGGCAATAATCTCATCATCAAAACTGCTGGAAATAACATAATAATAGAGCTTATATAGTGCTCTTTACAACAAAAACGAAATTCAAACTTAAATTGGCTAACTCATGCATGGGGAGCAGCCTTTATTGGAAAGCAAATACTAGAAAACATAAGCAAATAAATTCAGAACCCAAGTCTCAAGGTTGGTTGGTTGTTGGGCGGATTAGCATTGAATGCTAATTGACTTGAGTGTCTCTTGGGCCTTCTTGCATCTGCAGCAGCATTTTAGGCCCTCCATTGGCCATGTTTGTGACTTAGGCCTTGGATCGAGTGATTGGGCCGTCATTTCGACTTGTAGGAGCAACACCTGGGCTTGGGTACAAAGAACTGTCATCTTGGAGCACATCAGGTGTTACTCCCCCTCTCAACGTGTCGACGCGCATGTGCCACGCGTAGTTCTTTGATACTTAGCTTTTGAACAAGAGGCATTATTTTTCTTCTTAATGCATCAAGGTGCGCGTGCCGCATTTGGCGTCTCCGTACTTAGTTTTTGAATGAGAGGTGTTGCTCTTCCTTCTTGGTGCATAAACGCGCGTGTGTTGCACTTAGCTTCTATATACTTAGGTTTTAAACAAGAGGTGTTGCTTCCACTCTTAGTACGTTGACGCGCACGTGCGCTACGCTTGGTATGGCGGTCCCTGCGAATGTCGCAAGCTGGCAATCTTAGAGTAACAGTGTTACACTATGACTTTTTACGACTTCTTGTTTGTAGGCCATTCATCTAACGTGACTGACCGCTTTGTTGCTGTTGCGGACACTCCGCCTCGTTCCAAGACCAAAAGAGCTGACTCCGAGGTGCGTCCCTCGAGCGATCCCAAGCGGTAGAAATACGGGAGTGGCGAGGTGTCGAACATTAAGAGTCAGGCTCGCGCGCCTGCTATGTCTGCCCCCCGGTCGAGGGACCGGACCTTGGAGGAGAAGTATCCTCATGAAGGTGTGTAACTAGCCTTTATTTTCTTGCTATACTGTGATGTTTGGGCCTTCTGGTTTGTCTTTGTGTGCATTCACAGGTATTGCGGATCTTGCTGCGCTCACCCGAAATGATTTAGTTTGTCATGTAAAGGACTCTATCACTGGAGGGGAGTGAGCACCCTTTGCTGTTGGGGAGGGGCACGCTTTCCCAAGGAGGCCAGCTTGATTACAACCGAGGTGGGAGTAGGTGTGTTCCAGTAGATTATCCCACCTGGCAATCGAAGGGTTCGTTCCAACGAATCTGAGGATGCGTACCCGTATGCTGAGGGTGTGCTGACATGTCTTACGCCTATGAGTATTCATCCTTGCTCTTTTATAACTCGTATGTATGTTTGTGTTGTTGTTACAACTTGTTTGTTGTTGACCCCTATGTTACTCGATAGGTTGCTGTCCAGATGGTGAACCTTCCGTCTTTTTTGATTTAACTGACGGAGGAGAAGGCTCTCCAGGAGAAGTGTGACATGGTGTGTCGCGAGTTGGCAAGCGCGAAGGAGATGGCGCGCTTCTTGGATTCGAAGGTTGCTGACTTGGAGGCGGAAACCTCCTATTGCCAAGCTTGAGTTGTTACGATCTAGTCTGATGTTGTAGCCTTTCAGAAGAAGGATGCTGAGGATAGCGAGGCGCACTGCCTTGCCTTGCAGGTTGTGCATGAGAAAGCATATGTAGAAGGCAAGGTTGATGGCATGGGGGAGTACAAGGACTCGGGGTCCTATTGTGCTGACATTCGAGCAGGTGCTGATGACCTGATGTATGACTCCATCGAAGGTTTTGTTGAACAGGTATATACCGTTGCCCCCGATTTCAGTTTTGATCAGTTGGGTATATATGCCACGTTTTCCATAACACATGTGTCTGCCTTGCGTCTTAGAGACGGGATTTTTCCCCCGCCTGTTATGGCGAATTCCCCCTAGATTGCTGAGGTGCTTGCCCCTGAGGTTGTTGAGGCAAATGCCCCCGAGGATGTTGAGGCAGATACTCGCCATTATGAGTTGGTATTTGACGATGATGGAGAATTGAGTTTTGTGGTTGGGGCTCCTCTGGATGAGGTTATTGCCGAGGTATACGGTGATGCTGATGTTGTCGATGTTCCTGACGTGGCGTCGGGTTGATTAATGGTTTCATATCGAACAATTTTATATAGTTTTGGCTCCCCGTGTCGGGTTTAGGTTGCATTTTGGGTGTTGTCCCTTTGAACCTTTCATGTTTATGCTTTGATTTTTGACATTGTCGTATGAACCTGTCTTGGATAGTTTAGAAATGCATGATAACTTGGTAGTAATATTTCATACCTTTTCTTTCATGATTGTCCATGTGATGTGGACTATAGAGTAGAGTTGAGACTCGTCCTCTGATTGGATAAAGCACCCGTAATTGTAGTTACGAGACATATGTTTCTACGTTGCGCGCCCCTCTTGGCTATACCAAGGCATTGTGTAATGAGTATGTGGTAAACACATGTGTTTTATGCCTGCCATATTTCATGGGTAGTAACGCGCAGGACTTTTAGAATGACGCTTGGCATTTATGTGTAGTAATTCGCAAGGCCTTAGATTGATGCTTGGCATTTATGGGTAGTAATGCGCAAGGCCATTGTTCTGGTACTTGGCATTTATGAGTAGTAATGCACAAGAATCACACTCATACGTAAACATGTCTTCTCAACGAGGCGAGACCTTAGTTTTTACCGTCTCTTAATCCACTCTAAGGCGACGTTGTCACGTGATGCTACTTGTTAGTCTGATGCGTTTTTCCATCCATTAGTTGGGAACACCCCGCGTAACGTTGTTGCAAAGCGTTCTGTTGGCTAACCCAATTACTTGCCTTGCGGTGCTAGTACGCCTCCACTTTTTTATTCAAATGAGCGTGACATAGGTCGTGTAATACGCCTTGTACTTTATACCGTTTTTTGGACCATTCCAAAGCGACGTTTTATCAAGACGCGACTTTCCAATTTGAAAGTGTTTTATTTTTTGTATTTTGGCTACCCCCGCCGTATCGTTGTTTCGAACTGTTCTGCTGGCTAGTCCAGTTACTTACCTTGCGATGCTACAACACCTTTACCTGGATATTCCAGGGGGCTGTACAAAACCGCATTACACGACATGTAATTTTTTCCGTCTCTTGGGCCATTCCAAGGCGACGTTTGTGGCAAGACACTACTTTCTTAGTTGTAGTGTTTTGTTTCCGTTATTTGTTCACGGACAAGATAACGTTTTACAAGACTCGACTTGTAGGTTTGGTGAGTTTTTTCGCTGCATTGTGTATGGCGGCGATGGCAGGATACGCTCCTGCCGGCATAGATTGGTGGTACGTAATAATGAACACTACTTGTGGTTCGTAGTAGGTTCTCATGGGGTTGCCCTCGTTAAGAGGATGTCGCACCATGTAATAGCGTGCCGTTTGCTTAGTAATATATGTTGGGTGTCATTTTCCGCAACAAGATGTCATGGGGTTTCCCTCGTAAAAAGGATGTCGCGCCATGTAATATTGATGTATATTGGGTGTAATTTTCCACAGCAAGATATCATGGGGTTGCCCTCGTAAAGCGGATGTCACACCATGTAATAGTGTTGGGTTGCCCTCGTAAAGAGGATGTCGCACCACGTAGTAGTGTGGGGTTGCCCTCGTAAATAGGATGTCGCACCACGTAATAGATGACCGCCTCTTGTTTGAAAAATCCAAGGAATGGTCGTTGTAATCATGGGGTTGCCCCCGAGCGGGGATGTCATAGCAATTCTAGAGAGATAAAAGCTAGAGAGAAGTCAGAGCTCCTAAGCTAATCTCAAAGTGACTTAAATGAAATGGGTGGCCAAGACTCCAATATATAGGAACTCTTGGAACCGAACCCGGTTTTGCGTGGTTCGATCCTGGTTTAGTAGAAAAACGTGAACCGGAATCAGGTTTAATCAAGGTTGGCTATTGGAAAGCTCGAATTTAGTGTAAGAACACGTAAATGGTTACGCGCGTTAAGGGTCAACACTCCGGACCACGTCGGATTAGGGACAATCCGAACTGGTCCGGATTGTTGGCAATCCAGACCGGTCCGGATTGTTGGCAATCCAGACCGGTCCGGATTGTTGGATATCCAGACTGGTCCGGATTTCTTGCACAATCTGGACTGGTCCGGATTGTTTGACGATCCGGACGAGTCCGGTCCGGACGCGCGTGTTGCCCGTCCGGACCGTTCTAACTCGCGGGTTAGAGTTTTTAGGTCGTTTTCGTGGGTTTGACGTGTTTACGATGTCCGGAATATAAATATGAACCCGAATTGGGAAGATATCCATCACTTTCCCCCGAGTCAAGTAATGGCCTGACCCTTACTTGACTCTATTTTAAGATAGGATAAATGCCCAATTTAGTTTCGGGACTTACCTCGCGGGTAAGCTTACTGACTATTGGGCGCGTGGGCCTGGATGTCGCATTTCCTTATTTTTCTTGGATAACGTATGTGTAACTGCTGACATGTTTAGTGCAGCAAATATATGTATATAACAAACATATGTATAATGTTGTAAACGTACGTGGCACAGACGTGGATGCTGACATGTATGCAGACGTGTCTTGTGCGCGTAGGTAAATGAACGTGCAATATGTGATGCCGTGTTATCAATTATATAATCATGGGATAAATGCATGATGATATGAACATGTATATGAATTTAATGATGATTTAAAAATAAAAGCACGTCACATATGCAATCGTGTAAGTGTCATCGCGCGTGTGCGTATAAAAGCATGTAAACATGCAAAAGTGCTAAGATATGTAAAAAAGAGTTAGAAAAAATCAAGGAGGGATAATCCTTACCCATACCCATGTATTATATAAGGAGGAGTGTAGGAGAGTGTCTTCACCCTTAGTCTCCACACACATATTCCTTAGAGCTCTCTTTTTACTTAGAGTGTAAGAAACTTGGAGACCAAGAAATTTGGACCCAAAGTAACCTTGGCCGGCCATCCACCATCCACCCTGCACGGCGGTAGCGGCGGAGGGCAGAAACTTACGGCGACGGTAGTGGCGGCGCGTGCGACGGACGGCGATGAAGGGCTTCTTCTGTTACCATATGGTGACGTGCGCCGTAATTGGTAGCCCATTAATATATGTGGTTACCTAAGATAATTAGGTAAATGTCACATTAGGGCTAATTGGGCCAGACCCAATTCCCGTGAGACATGGGAAGCCCAAAATTGGGCCTCCCCCACCACATGATAAGTCGGCCGAAACCCTAATAGTAGGGAGGAGGATTTTCTCCTCCTCCCATTATATAAGGAGGTCTTGGGGTCACCTCCAAAACACACCTTGATCACAACTCCTCCTAAGTTGTGATTTGAGAGAAATCTCTTTCTCTCTATAGTGTGTTTCGACCGGCCCCATAAACACCACTATTGGTGTGCCAAATTGCTTCCGAGCATTCAGTCCGAGGTTCTGTCCCCGTTGAAGAATCGATCAGAGGATTTGCTGTGGAGCTTATATCGCGTAGGACTTCTTCTCACGAAGAACTTGTACGAGTTCCGACCGGAGGATCAGAACTCCCTCCACAACGTTCTTGGGCTGGAAAGCTATTGAGGTATGTGTACATTATTCCGCTGCGTAATTAGATTACTTACAAGTACACATTTAGCATTCCGTAGTATTACGTCCCCGTAATCCAACAATGGTATCATAGCCAGGTTTAGGAGTTCTTGAAATTTTGATAAACTGATGTTCTTGGAAATTTTATAAAAACCGAAATTTTTATGATGAACACCATGAGTAATTCAAAATTTTTAAACAAATTTCATATGTTTGATCTTTAAAAACTTAAAATTTTCGGAATTTACATGTTTTTATAGATAAAAACCGAAAATTCATGTTTAAATTTGAGTTTGATATTCATGATCTTCAAGAACACGATAAGTTTTATCTTGAACAACATTTGGATTCATGATCATAGTGGTATTTGATCTTAAAATTTGACATTTTTTTTCCAATTTTTGGTGTTATGGCCGAAACCCTAGGTGAATTATTAGGTAAAATTATTAATTTGTTGGATATATTTTTTACCATATGTTAATCTTATTAAAAGTAGACAATATATCTATAAATTGGAAAGATAAGGAAAGATTCACATTATATATTAAAATATATAAACTATCAATATATTTAGCTAAAATATAGGGATAAAGATATATTGATAGGATTTAGTTACTTAAAAGGATTAAGAAAAATATTTTTAACATATATTTTAATCCCTAAAGTTATATTTGACAATATTTTATATGTATATATATATATGTGTGTGGCTGAAATTATATATATATATATGTTTATATTGTTAATTGATTTACATCTTCTAGATAAAATCTTGACAATATTTATATATATCTTACTTAATTATTGTGCCGAAATATATATATATATATATATATATATGCAATGTTGGAAATTATTTTAAATAATTAGTATTTCTCGGTGGCTAAGTTAAGTTTTTAGTGGATTTTAAAACCCTACTTAGCCCACAAGATATATTTCCGCCGAAGCCTATGGGTTTATTGGGCCGGTCCAATTTGCAAAATCGGAACGGGTTAAACTAATCCGGGTTTTTCTTAATCAGGTCGACCTAGTCGGGTCGGGTTGAACCAAAGTAACTAAGTGAAACTAAACCGAACCGGTTTCGACTGATGAACCGAACCATAATCTTATTTTATTGAACCGTTTCAGACCAAACCGGATTTTCAAAATCAGACCGACTTAGACCGGATTTTAAATTGGACCGAACCAAATTTTAAATTTTTTTGGAAATTAATGTTCAATAAAATAGGATGTCAAATTTTAAATCCAAATTTTTTCGAATTTTAAAAGTTAACCTAAACAGTGCTCTTAGGGTTTACGTTTTAACACGTTTTCGGATAAACCCTAATACATGGTTACGATTATGGGGATGGATCTCGGATATGCATGTTTTTGGACCGGATTCAATTAGTAGGCTGAATTGCAATTGTTTACTTTCTGCAACATATATTAGAACTGTCATCTTGACTTAGTCAAGATAGCTGAATAATAAATTGCGAGCATTGAGCTCTGGGATTCAAATATATGGTATGCGCAATAGGATAGACATGCTATGCTGATTGAAAATGTCTAGAATCCATGTCTAGAAATTTCCCATGATTGATTGTAAGCATGACTTGCAAGTCAGCCCCTAATATTTTCAAAACTGAAAATACCAGTCGCTTATTATGCATGATGTATGCGGAAGTTGCATGTTTTAACACGTATGCTAGAATGTTCATGAATGAAAGCATGTGGTAATTGCATGTTTTAACACGTATGCTAGAATGTTCATGAATGAAAGCATGTGGTAATTTACTTTAAATATAATTATGTATGCTAAGAAACATTAGACGCATGACACGTAAGCATGTTGTTTTGGTTTGATCGATGTTTATGGCGTGATACAGTATTATGCATGCGTAAATTATCGGATAATTTTACAAAATAAAAAAGGGCCATGGGAAAGTCAAGATCGGGTATGCTTGTTTGAAAATTCTCGTTCCGGTAATTTGCAAAATAATAGTCGTTTTCAAAAGACTGATCTATTGGATTGAAGACGAAAATAGTGTGAACTCTTTTCACAACACCCCTTCCCTCGGTTTACTGGCGGTCGGTTTGGTTTAGTGACTGAAGGATCACTATTCGTCGTATTCCATCTTAATAGATAATCCGATGTTTTCAATTCTATCAAAATGTTATTGTCTTCCTAATTTGCATACTCATCAATGTGTGAGTTGGCTCAATTAGTGCGATTCGATATTACTCGCAATCTTGATGGTATTAATAATGATGAATAAAATTGGAGTGTTTGTTGAACTCTCCACTACGATTCCGAAAAGTGGAGAGGACAACTACAGATTAATATAGTAATCTGTATGATTTTGACAATGAGAAATGATTGTGATAATTTGTTTCTCCAAGATTTGGAGTAGGTTCTTTGATGATCTGAACGCATATATGGTGATACATTCGACCTTGGTAAAAAAGGGTTGAACAAGACTTCAATTGAAACCAGACGATGTTATAGCTTAGTATTCTTTCGCATCCGCCTCGGTGGAAGCAAGGATGCAAACGCTAGAAATGTTTCGGTTGAATGAGATGATCTTCTCTCTTTCCATGGATGTCGGCGTAAAACCCGCATCGGGTCTTCAGGATGGAAAGTCAACATGGAAAGGATTTATATGGTTGTCTGATATTGACAGGACTCAATAACCTTGAGCCCAATAGAATATAGTAACCACAGTAGTGAAAGGGAAACCTTATCTACTCACCATAATGAGTTCGAAAGAAGTGAACCATGATCTGCATAGCAAGAAGAGAACTGGACCGAATAAGTCCTATACGATAAACCGATGGGTTAAACCCCGCTGATAAAGTGCGTCTCAAATACGCCTCGTAGGTCATGTGTATGAAGCTGTAAAATGTTTTATACGGAAACAAATCATTTGAAGTGATTCACTCGTGAATTTACTCAGACGAGATGTTCAACATGACTCAAAGTTCTTGACTATATGTGCCAGAATCATGGATCAAATATGCAAACTTCAGATCAAGAACTATACAATTGTAATTTATTGTTCGTTGTTCGTTTCTAAAATTTTGGTTATTTTGAGATTCGGAGTTATTGAATAAAGTAATTGTTGCTCGATTCGAAGCTCAATTTACTTAATCAATTTAACGTCTCGGTTGAACGAGAACGATCCGAAACGAAAATTCAAACCTACGGGTTAGGACCAAAATTTCGACCAGGTAAAAGTGGACGAATAAAACGAAACGACTCACATACTCCGTCATCTCAGTCAGTACAACTGAATTGAACATACCCATCGATTGCGTAGCTAGATCGAAAGATTTATTAATTCTTATTTGTTAGTACTCCATTTAAAATAATTATTTGTGTAATAATTAAACATGTTCAAAACAGATTAAATTAAATTTGGAAACGAAACGATTTAAACCACGGGATAAAACTTGTTTTATGCGCCGTACGCGCGTGTACCTCGAGATACGGAACACATTGTTTTGAAGTACAAATTTAATAAAGAAGTGTTTTAATGAATGAATGCTAATTTTTCGTTTATAATCCCTTGGAAATAACTCATTGATAACTACTATAGTCAAGATGTATGCTTTAATGCTACTACGATTTAGTACAACATCAACTATAGCATTAAAGCAAGAGTTTAAATGCATAGCCCATGAGGTGGACAAGTTTCTGGGTGAGTTAACAAACGAAAGGAAGTAGTCAGTAAAATGACTCTCCCACTATAAGCCTTGAATGAAAAGTTTGGCTAAACAATCATATCATTAAAATATTTCAAAGAAACATAGTTTAAAATTGCATTATGTTAGAACTTAACATTAATTTTTCCTACGGGATGAAATTAAGTTGATTCATATTAATGTAACACTATGTTCTAATAAGATCGGATGATGCGTTACCATAAAAGCTAAGAAATGATACGGGTAAAACTTTATCATAAAGTAGCATTAATTTGCGCATTGAACAAGTGTTTATTAAGAGTACAGACTACTCTTAAAAGATACAAGTTTAAAATTAGCTTGGATTAATGGTAACGTGGTCGAACATGACACATTATAGAAATTTGAGGATGGACTTTCAATGCTTTGCGGAACGAAACGAACTAAAGTACTTATCGAATTAAAATGGGTAACGGAGATTCTCAGGTCCCACTTACTTCGAGTGGGAGAATGATATAGCATTAGTGAATGCATTAGTGAATGACATGTTAAATGATGATGGAAACGTCCTCATAATAAATCCAGTGGGAGGGCTCACTCCCCCTCACATAATCATCACTAAATGTTAATGTGAATCAAATCGGACCCGATAATCATAATGCTAAGCTAATACAACTGCCCATTATTCCTAGTGGGAGGGATACGGCTAACTTGGTTCCTGATTCTAGTGATCAAAGAATAAATCTCGAAGGTAAAATCCCGAGACTAAGAGGTCATTCTAAGAAAGTTGTAAGATCAAAGTTCTAGCACCGCCATTGTTCCCAGCGGGAGTAATGCTCCGAAAAGAATCATTATTCCGAGTGGGAGTAACGATCAGACTAAAGATGAGATTATCGAGCCTAGACTTAGTCTAAGGCAACGAACTTCTTTTAAGAAGTATCCCATCAAGTGAGACATTCGTTCACGAACCAGCGACGGTTCGGCAAGCAATGGAAGGACCTCAAACGAAGGAATGGAGGAAAACAATGGAGGATGAAATTTCCTAAATGAGAACAAATTTGGTTTTGGTCTTCAGTTGATTTACCTGTTAACCGCAGAGCTAGAAAGTGAAATTTTATAATTCACTTCTGATGGAAAATTTGAGTGGTGCAAAACTCGAACGATTGCGAAAGGATATACCAAAATTCACGGAGTGGAATTTGATGAAACATACTCACCAACTCTGAGTTACACTACAGTTAGTGCCATCCTTGCCCTTATTACAAACCACGATCACGAGTCTGCATCAAATGGATGTTAAAGACCGCATTTCTCCATGGAAACCTGGAGGAATAGATCTATATGGAGCAACCAGAGGGTTTTACTACTCCTGGCAAAGAACGTAAAGTTCGCGAACTCCAAAGATCTATTTACGATCTTAAACAATCGTCTCGGCAATGGTATCGCAGATTCCACGAGGAAATCGTCGGAAACGGATTTGTGATCCTTCACGAGGATCCCTACGTTTACACCAAGAACTTCGGGTCTAAGTATGTCATCATAACCTTATACGTGGATGACATACTCATTGCTGCAGGCGATGTGAGTTTCATGAACGAATCAAAGTCCTGGTTAGCATCGGCATTTGAGATGAAAGACATGGGAGAGGCCACGTACATCTTAGGCATTAAAATTTCCCGAGATCGTGCCGCCCGGAGATTGTGTCTATCTCAAGAATCAGATATCAACAAACTGTTGAAAAGATTCAGAATGCTCGATGTAAACACTCGATTTTGACCCGGACATAACGGCGTTACACATGATACGTCAAATTCCGGACGCGTCAAGCCACAAAGTCTCCAAAAATGCTTAAGGGCACATTAGGGAAATTATTATAAAATATATTTTAAATTATTTCGAATATATTTAATATTTTCGGATTATTTAAATATATATATATATATATATACATATATATATATAATAATAATAATAATAATAATAATTAGTTTTTTATTTTTAGAAAATTATCTGTAAAGATATATATCCTTATGAATATTCTCTAGAATAATTATCTGTTAGCATTTTTTTATTTAAATTTTATCTGTAACTAGGCTAGGTTTTTAGTATAAATAGGGGTCTAGGGTTACATTGTAAAGAAACAGAGAGAAAACAACACAACAAATAATAATATAACTCTGTCTCGTAATCCGTGCATCTTTTGTGCCAAAAAATAAGATTTTTTTTTAGGAAGCCTTCCTCTGCACCTCCAAACCACGCCGACGCACTGACCGCCTCGCCCCGCCGGCAAGGGTCGCCGCTGCCGCCCGAAGCCGCCGGTTTCCGTTCGCCCGTCGTCTGGTCTCTCTCTCTCTCTCTCTCTCTCTCTCTCTCTCTCTCTCTCTCTCTCTCTTCCCTTCTTCTCAGGCATCGAGCAGCCCGTCATCAACCAGACCACCGCTCCCTCGCCGGTGACCACCATTGCCAAGCCCGCCGCCGCAACCTCGCCATCACGGTCGTCGCCGCAGCCTTCCCCAGCCCCGGTGACCTTCCAACACCGGCCCAGACCTCCAGTGCCGTCCTCCTAGCTAACCATCCAGACCCGTCGGTGCGTTGGACCTTGACCGGCAGACCTATCCGAACTTGCCTGAATCTTCCACCGCGACCATGTCCGGCCACCCAGATCTCGTCCAGATCCACCCCGATCATCGAGCTCCCTCACACCGGTTCCAGACTTCTAGGTAGAACATTTTGCATTTTTTTCTCTTTAATTATTATAATATATATTTAATTAAGTAATTTAAGTGCAATTAGTTAGATTTAATTGGGTAATTTATTTATGTATGTTAACTTTATATTAGGTTATGTATATTTAAGCAAGATAAATAATTTTGCAATTTTTTTTTAGATTTACCTTAATTAAGAGTTATAGATTATAATTAGTTTTTTAGACTAAGGTTAATAATTGATAATATTTTTTTGCATATAATAAAATTAATTAAATCTTGACTTTATTAGATTAATCTAATACAAAAAATATATTGAAAAATAAAACTGGCAATTAAGTGAATTGAGTACCGAAAGAACGTAATTTAAAATTGTATTTTTAATTCGTAACAGAACCCCGAACTCGAATTTTTGATCGTAGACCGATTTTATATCTAGGTGTTTAATTCGTTATTCGCTTAGGTGATATAGGATTATGGTTAGCCTTATAATTAACTGGTGGCGACTCTATTTAAAAATGCACGTTTTCAAAAAAAACGTAATTCGCCGTAGGTTAGATTTAGTTCTGACAATTTGGCGACTATGCTGGGGACGTTTTAGAGGGTTCAGGCTCATTATATTCGCTTATTTGCCATGTTTTTTTTATTTAATCTAATTCTTTTTTTTTCTCTTAATTAATCTAACTTTGTTTTTCTTTTTTTACTGGTACAAAGTGTAGAATTTAAACTAATTCTTTTCTTTTTTTGTGGCATTGTTTGAATTCGCACACACTACTTTAGTGTAATATCCAAAATGCCTAAAACCCAGGGCAACTAGGAACCCCGGAGAGTTAGTAAGGGTACGACCGCGCGGCCGAGCCGCCGGAACGACTCAGAACAACTCCACTCGCTTGTGAAGGTCCTATGATCCCTATGATGGGGAGAGGAAACCACTTTATCGGGAACCTATCAGTGGAACCTACCTCGTAGAGCAAAGCCACACATTTTTTACCCCCCTAACATGTCGTGTTTTATCCGTTTTTTTTTTGTAAAGAGGTTGTAAGATAAACTGTAAGTTTTTCTAGCTGTGTAACTTTATTTCTCATGCATTTATCTCTTTGCATTTAAAAAAAAAGTCATATTTGCACCATGTCTCGTAGAATTTTCCTTTTCAAACATACATTCCTTATGCACGGTTTTCAAAAACCTCTCTTATATGATTTTTTGTTCTAAACATGCGTTTCATGCGCATTATTTTAAAAAAAATTTCAGGTAAGTTGTAATTTTTTGTTAGTGCATGATACATGCTTTGTTTTTTAAAAAAACTTTTTCAGCTAAGCAGTGAATCATTTAGTTGTAGAAATTTTCTTTCCAAACATGCATTTTGTATGCATTGTTTTTTTTTCTTTTAAAAAAAAAACTCTTACCTGAATTTTTTATTTTAAACATGTGTTTCGTACGCATTATTTTTTTAAAAATAAAATTTCAGGTAAGTTGTAATTTTGGTTAGTGCGTTACGTATGTATTACTTAAAAAAAACATCTTAGGAAAAATTATAATTCATCTATAGCTATTAGAGCTTCTAATTTCAAACGTGCATTCTGACGCACCATTTAAAAAAACCTCTTGCCTGAATTTTTGTATTTTAAACATGCGTTTCATACGCATTATTTAAAAAAAAAAAAACAAAAAAATTTTAGGAAAATTTGTAATTCCGCTTTAACTGTTAGAGCTTCTAATTTCGAACGTGCATTCCATATGCATCATTTTAAAAAACTTTTTAACTGAATGCATTCAATATGCATTAATTTAAAAAAAAAAAAAAACTTTTTAGATAAACCGTAAGCTCTCTTAGTTTTAGGGCTCTTTGTTTAAAACAACATTTTATCTGAATTTTTAGTCAAAAAACGTGCATATCATATGCATTATTTTCGAAAAAAAACCTTTCAGGTAAATTGTAATTTTTCTCAGTTGTAGAACTTTTATTTTTAAGTTTGCATCTTGTATTTATTTTTGTGCATCTCATATGCATCCTTTAAAAAAAAAAACTCTTCGCCTGATTCTTAATTTTGAGCAACCAAGACGCATTTTTTTTTTCCTCGTTAAAAAAACAAACAAAAAACATCTTTTCAGATAACTTGTAAACTATCTTGATTGTAGAACTTTCATCTCAAGTATGCATCTCATGTGCATCGCATGTGCATTGTTTTAGAAAAAATAATCTGTTGATAGACTGTACACATTCTTAGTCGTAGAACTTTTAGTTTCAAACGTGTAGTCCATGTGTTGTTTTCGAAACTACTTACCAGAATGTTTTATTTCAAGCATGTGTTTCATACGCATTATTTTTTGGAAAAAACTTTTCTTCTAAGTTGTAAAATTCTGTTAGTGCATTCAATGTGCATCATTTTTTTAAAAATTAGGAAAATTTGTAATTCCTTTCTCTTAGAGTTTTTTAAATTCAAACATGAACTGCATAAGCATCATTTTCAAAAAACCTTTTTACCTGATTTTTTTTAAGCATGCATTAAATATGCATTATTTTTTTTTATAAAAAACTTTTCAGGTAAATTGTGAGTTTTTTTTTAGCTATAGAGCTTTGAAATTCACGCATGCATCTCAATTGCATTATTTAAAAAAAAATCCACCTGAAATTTTCATTTCAAAATATGCATTTCATATGCATTATTCAGGTAAACTATTGTAAGTTGTGAATTTCTTATAATAGAATTTTAACTTTCAAAAATGCATTTCATATGCGTCATTCAGGTAATATGTTGTAAGTTGTAACTTTCTTAACAGTAGAATTTTAAATTTCGAGCATGCATGAGCATTTTTTTTTTTAAAAAAAAACTCAAAGTGTCATTCGTTTTTATCCAAGGTGTATTGCACTTTTTTGGCAAGATCGTCATTTCAACATTCGCATGAGTGAGCATTTAAAAATGGGAGTTTTGATTATTTTTTGAGAAAATAGTTTAACTGTGCAGTTGAGTGCTATTATTCGAGTTTAAACAAAGGACGAGAAAACCTTTTTGAAAAAAATTTGTTTTGAGCATTTGTCCCGCGTTCGAGCCAGAAAATGCACTCAGCAAACTCAGTAAACTCCATGATGGCGCAAAACACGTTTGATCATAAATTTTGATTCATTTTCAAAAAAAGTAATCAAAATTATGAAATGAATGACATTAGAGTTTTCAAAAAATCATACATGATTTCTCATATTCTCTAGACTGATTTTTCATTCACTCTTTTCAAGTACCCTTGGTTAAGGTATCATGTACACATAAGTTATGCCGGCTAAATGGGGCAACAAAAAAAAAAGAACATGCAGTCATCCAGTTGCACAAGGAACAAATTGCACACTCGAGATATCTAACGCTGATGTACGTGAGCGCTTCAAAGAGTTTCTATGAAAAATTTCACCTACCATGTGTGAAATTCATACGTTTTCCAAGACGAGGTATACGACCGTTATGTGGGCAGGTTTAAACAATTCAGCGGTAACCATGGGGCATCTCCTATTGAGATCAGACATGTCAGGAGATGAGAAAATTTCAAAAGATCTCCGAGAATCCCGTGAAGATTCAATGTACCGATCAATGAAGCTTGACTCGATCAACCGAATCCTTTTCCGAAAAAAGTTCTGAAATTTCCAGTCTGCCACTAGGGGCATGCACTTTTCAGCAGGTGTACATATACAAGTTGTGGAGCAGGAGAATCAGGACATGCAGCAGGTCCAGTCGCATAGCGAGCACATTGCCCACTGAAAAATCCAACTCCCAGGTAAGAGAAGTTGTGATCATTTTTATCCCCGAAATTTGATTGTTTTTCCTTACTCATTGTGCAGCTTGGATAATCATCCAAATCAAAACTCCTGAAGAGCACATCTCGTGTACGGCCCTTCGCTCGCTGACCATTCTTATGCCAGCTATTGAATTTATCCCAGATACCTCGGTCGATATCTATGCCTAAGTTTACCATTTGCGGACTACTGTGCCAAACTCAACACCATCCATGTGTGTTCATTAATCAGGCTATTCGTCCAGCATGCGACGAGCCTAACTCGACAGGTGTTAGACATGGGAGATCGAGCAATAGTCGGGGCTTTTGAGAAGCCGAGAGAAGAAGTCATTATCTATGTCATCCATTGATCGTAAGATCCATCTAGTGCGTCGACACGACCGACGTATTTTGACCAATCAACTGAGTCATTCTCGAGAAGATGTTCTGAATTAGAAATCTCCAATCTGCCACTAGGGGCATGTAAATAATTGTTGTTAATTATTTGCAGTAAATTTTCTTTAAAAAAAAGAGAAAAAAATGAATTCCCGCTAGGTTGAAAACCTGTAAAGGCGACCTAGGAAAAAGTCATGGAGAGGGGCATGATCGAAAACCCACAGGGGCAGTCATGGCAAAAGGTGTGATGAAAAAAGCAAAAAAAATAAAAAATAAAAAAATAATAAAAAAACTCAGTTTTCTTTAGGGTCACAGCCGCCCTTTAATCGGCTACAGGAAAATAAAGAGAGTGTTTGTGCTAATATTTTGAGAGCAGTGAAGAAATAAAAGGGTCACAGTTGTTCCTAAATCAACTACAAATAAAAGGGTCACAGTCATCCCTAAAATGACTATAAAAAAAGGGCCACGGTCGCCCTTCAAATGGCTACAGATAAAGAGCGCTCCCGCAACATCAAAAGTGGAGAATAAGTGAAACGGCCACAGCCACCCTCCAAACGGCTAAAGATAAAAGAGTGACCCCGCGAATCCTGTGTGGGCGGGAAAATAAAAAAGGCCACAGTCATCCTTAAAAACGACTACAAAATAAAGGGCCACAGCCACCCTCCGAACGGCTACAGATAAAAGAGTGACCCCGCGAATCTTGAAAGGGCGTGAAGATAAAAAAGGGCCACAGTCGTCCCTAAAACGACTACAAAATAAAGGGCCACAACCACCCTTCAAATGGCTACAGATAAAAAGCGCTCCGGCAATATCAAAATCGTAGAATAAGTTAAAGGGCCACAGCCACCCTCCAAACGGCTAAAGATAAAAGAGTGACCCCGCGAATCCTGTGAGGGCGGGAAAATAAAAAGGGCCACAGTCGTCTCTAAAACGACTACAAAATAAAGGGCCACAGCCACCCTCCAAACGCCTACAGATAAAAGAGTGACCCCGCGAATCTTGTAAGGGCGGGAAAATAAAAAAGGGCCACAGTCTTCCCTAAAACGACTACAAAATAAAGGGCCACAACCACCCTTCAAACGGCTACAGATATAGAACACTCTCGCAACATTGAAGGCGGGAAATGGCTACCAACAAAGAGTGTTCCTCGAATCTTGAGAGGATGGGAGTTGTTGAAAGGGCCATAGCCACCCTCAAAATGGCTACATATAAAGAGTATTCTCGTGAATCTTGTGATGCCGGGAAATCATTTGAAAGGGCCAAAGCCACCATTAAAACGGCTACAAATCGAAAGAGCACTCCCGGAACATCGACGATAGAAATAAATGAAAGGGCCACAGCCATCCTCCAAATGGCTACAAATCAAAAGAGCTCTCGCGACATTGAAGACGGTGAGGAAAGGGTCACAGCCACCCTCCAAATTGCTACAAATACTCTCGCATCGAGACGGGAATTAAAGTACGGGTCACAACCACCGTTTAATCGGCTACCAAAAAAAAGAGTGCTTCCGTTAGGTTGAAAACCCGAAAGGGCAGCCTAGGCAAAATTAGGAAATGAGGGGCATGATAGCAAACTCAAAAATTGTAATCATGGAAAAAGGAGAAAAAATAAAATCCCGGTGGAATGAAAACCCCAAAGGGCAATCCATGCAAAAATTAGGAAAACCGAGGGGCACGGTCTAAAATTCTGACCGTGGCAAAAGGAGAGAATATGAGGGATTAAAAAAAAAAATAAAAGATCCCGCTAAGTTATCGCGTCAGGCGCACTTTAGGCAATAATTAGGGACATGCATTCAAGTCGTCAAGTCACTCGAGGCCCTTATCCAACGGACGCCACTAGAGGCATTTCTCCGACATATGCCACTAGAGGTTCTTCTCCGACGGACGCCACTAGAGGCTCTTCTCCGACGGACGCCACTAGGGGCTCTTTTCAAAATACCCACCACTAGAGGCTTTTCCTTGTCGCACGCCACTGGAGGCATCACTGATCGAGATTTTACTTTATTGCACGCCACTGGAGGCTTTACTTTCCCGCACGCCACTGGAGGCTTTACTTTTCTGCACGCCACTGGAGGCTTTACTTTCCCGCACGCCACTGGAGGCTTTACTTTCCCGCACGCCACTGGAGGCTTTACTTTTGCGCACGCCACTGGAGGCTTTACTTTCCCGCACGCCACTGGAGGCTTTACTTTCCCGCACGCCACTGGAGGCTTTACTTTTATGCACGCCACTGGAGGCTTTATTTTCCGCACCGCCACTGGAGGTTTTTCCTTGTCGCACGCCATTGGAGGCATCGTCGATCGAGGTTTTTACTTTACTGCACGCCACTGGAGGCTTTTCCTTGTCGCACGCCACTGTTGGCATCATCGATCGAGGTTTTTACTTTACTGCACGCCATTGGAGGCTTTCCCTTGTCGCACGCCATTGGAGGCATCGTCGATCAAGTTTTAACTTTTCTGCACGCCACTGGAGGCCATACATTTCTGCATCGCCAAAGAAGGCACCGCCAACAGAGGCACCTCCAACGGAGGCTTTACTTTCTGCACCGCCAACGGAGGCACCGCCAACAAGGGGCACCGCTGACCGAGGCTTTACCTTTCCGCACGCCACTGGAGGCTTTACTTTCTGCACCGCCAACGGAGGTACCGCCAACAGGGGCACCGCCGACCGGGGCATTACTTCTCCGCATTACTAATGGAGGCACCGCCAACAGGCGTCCCGCCGACAGAGGTTTTATCGTTTCCGCACCAGAATAAGCGTATGAGCCACCTTGAAGACTTCGAAGAATTGGAAGAGAATATACTTTCTGGTCAAAATCAGTGTTTCTTCGTCTTTGGACCAACCCCTTCGAACACGTTATACGGGAGTCCGTCCAAAGAGGGGCAAACTGTAAACACTCGATTTTGACCTGGACGTAACGATGTTACACATGATACGTCAAATTCTGGACGCGTCAAGCCATAAAGTCTCCAAAAATGCTTAAGGGCACATTAGGGAAATTATTATAAAATATATTTTAAATTATTTCGAATATATTTAATATTTTCGGAATATTTAAAAATATATATATATAAAAATTAGTTTTTTATTTTTAGAAGGGAAAAGTATGTAAAACATGCAACATGTTTGAAAAAGATGGTTTTATGGACCAATATGTTTTAAAATGTACAACATGTTTGAAAAAGATGGTTTTATGGACCAATATGTATTAAAATGTACAACAAGCTTGCAAAAGATGTTAAAATAACATACCGTCCACTTGTTATCAATAGTCTCATTAAGTGGACACGTGCGAAACACATTTTTAGAAAAAAAATAATTAAAACAATAAATTAATTTATACATAACAATGATTATTAATGGGTGGATGTAGATAATAATAATAATTATTATTATTTTTAAAAACGTAATCCGCACGTGTCCACTTAATGAGACTAGTGACAATAATTGGACGATTATCATCTTTTGTAAGCTTGTTGTACATTTAAAAAAAAAATGGTCCATAAAACCATCTTTTTCAAACATGTTGTACGTTTTAAAACGTATTGGTCCATAAAACCATCTTTTTCAAACATGTTGCATGTTTTACATACTTTTCCCTTTTTAGAAAATTATCTGAAAGATATTTATCTCCAGACATTATTTTTTATTCAAAAAATAATTATCTGTAAAGATATATATCCTTAGGAATATTCTCTAGAATAATTATCTGTTAGCAATTTTTTATTTAAATTTTATCTGTAACTAGGCTAGGTTATTAGTATAAATAGGGGTTTAGGGTTACATTGTAAAGAAATAGAGAGAAAACACCACAACAAATAATAATATAACTTTGTCTCGTAATCCGTGCATCTTTTGTGCCAAAAAAAAAAGATTAATTTTTTTTTACGGGAAGCCTTCCTCTGCAGCTCCAAACCACGCCGGCGCACTGACCGTCTCGCCCCGCCGGCTAGGGTCGCCGCTGCCGCCCGAAGCCGCCGGTTTCCGTTCGCCCGTTGTCTGGGCTCTCTCTCTCTCTCTCTCTCTCTCTCTCTCTCTCTCTCTCTCTCTCTCTCTCTCTCTCTCTCTCTCTCTCTCTCTCTCTCTCTCTCTCTCTCTCTCTCTCTCTCTCTCTCTCTCTCTCTCTCTCTCTCTCTCTCTCTCTCTCCCTTCTTCTCCAGCATCCAGCAGCCCGTCATCAACCAGACCACCGCTCCCTCGCCGGTGACCACCATTGCCGAGCCCGCCGCCGCAACCTCGCCATCACGGTCATCGCCGCAGCCTTCCCCAGCCCCGGTGACCTTCCAACACCGGCCCCAACCTCCAGTGTCGTCCTCCTAGCTAACCATCCAGACCCGTCGGAGCGCCGGACCTTGACCGGCAGACCCGTCCGAACTTGCCTGAATCTTCCACCGCGACCATGTCCGGCCACCTAGACCTCGTCCAGATCCACCCCGATCATCGAGCTCCCTCACACAGGTTCCAGACTTCCAGGTAGAACGTTCTGCATTTTTTTCTCTTTAATTATTATATTATATATTTAATTAAGTAATTTAAGTGTAATTAGTTAGATTTAGTTGGGTAATTTATTTATGTATGTTAACTTTATATTAGGTTATGTATATTTAAGCATGATAAATAATTTTGGAGTTTTTTTTTAGATTTTGCCTTAATTAAGAGTTATAGATTATAATTAGCTTTTTAGAGTTAGGTTAATAATTGACAATTTTTTTTTTGCATATAATAAAATTAATTAAATATTGACGTTATTAGATTAATCTAATACAAAAAATATATTGAAAAATAAAACTGGCAATTAAGTGAATTGAGTACCGAAAGAACGTGGCAATTAATTCGTAACAGAATCGCCGAACTAGAATTTCTGATCGTAGACCGATTTTATATCTAGGTGTTTAATTCGTTATTCGCTTAGGTGATATAGGATTATGGTTAGCCTTATAATTAACTGGTGGCGACTATTTAAAAATGCACGTTTTAAAAAAAACGTAATTCGCCGTAAGTTAGATTTAGTTCTGACACTCGATGACAAACTCGTGAGTACGCCGGTTGTGTTCAGGTGCGCGCTGTTAAAGCGTGATGGCCCGAAGAACCAGCAGGAGTGTGAACAGATGAAGAATGCAGAGTATCTAAGCATGGTAGGAAGTATAATGTACGCCATTCCATGTACTTGCCCGGACATCTGTTACGCTGTGGGCCTAGTAACAAAAATTCTATCAGGCCCTGGCTATCTACATTTAAAGGCCGTAAAACGAATTATAAGATATCTGAAATGTACTACCGACTATGTTTTGTGCTATAAGGGAAGGCAAATCGAATTGACTGGTTATAGTGACGCCTACCACGGTGGCGATAAGGACGATCATAAGTCCATCACAGGGGGAGTTTTCCTCCTTGCTGATGCTGCCATATCATGGGTAAGTAAGAAGCAATCATGTGTCGCGCTTTCCACTATGGAATCAGAATTCGTTGCCCTTTCTAAAAACGCACAAGAAGCAGTCTGGTTGAAAAGGCTTCTTACTGCATTAATTGGCACTGACAAGAAGAGCAAACCTGTGAAGGTATACTCCGACAGTCAGGCAGCCATTGCAGCAGTTAAGAATCCAAAGTACCATAGTAGGACCAAACTCATTGATGTGAAATACAATTATGCCAAATCTGTTGTGGAAGACAATATAATCGCTTTAGAATACTTGTCCACGGACAATATGATCGCAGACCCATTAACTAAGCCATTACGTAGAGAAATTTTCGAAAAGCACGTAAAACTGCTTGGATTACGTACGGCTTAATAAGTGTCTTGTATAATTGATGGCATTTTGACATTTGAAATGATATTTCGATTGAATAAAAGAATTGCAAATTGAGTATATGATCTATCGACGTCATAATGATAAATAACATCAGATTTTACGGTCTATAAACTAAGTCGTAGCAAAAGGTAAAACTCTTCCACCAAAATTATGTCGGATGTGAACCTTGCCTCATCACACAGGCACGGTCATCTTGTAGGATAGGGGGACCTCTACCACAACAAGATTGGCTAAGAACCAGAAGGATAAACCTGGTTAAACGAAACAATAACTTAGTCACGCTTATAGCATGACTTAATCTTTGTTTTGTAAATCGCCGAGTTGTACTCTGTCCATCATTAAAATCACATTCAGGGCCAATTGAAAGACTTTGCGATAACATGATTAACATATCCCACCCTTGGCTTGTTCAGGTGTGCTATCGACGCGTCTTTCATACTACGTGTGTCATGTTCGACCACGGGGTCATGCTCGGGTTTGCTAGCTAGAATCCTTGTGATTCAAAGGGCGCATACTTCTTCACCTTGAGCGTGTGATTGATCCCGGGTGTCTTATGAAGAGGCACCCAAAGTATCCTCTCAGACTCAGAACTTATACCCAAGGTCTAGCTCAATGTTCGCTTCCCGGCGTACGAGCGTAGAGCCAATGAAAACGGCCAAGTGACCACGTCTTGGAAACCGGTAGAGTTCATCTATAATTCACCGACTCTTGTGTTCACAAGGTGGCCACCAACCGGATATGAGTTGAAGGTTGTGAACACTTGTACGGATGCCCTGGAGAAGTATTCCTATGTGGAAAACTGGACAATTGGAGAATTATCAGTTGACCAAGGATACAGTGCGGTACATATTTTATTTTTGACAGGATTGATTTACGAAAGGGAAGCAATGTTCTGCGGGCGCTACAACACTCCTAACAGATGAGTAACACGATGCCCGTCGTATACGCCGGTCGCACGGAAAACCTTGTATGAACTATTCGGAGACGGAGGCAATAACTAAAGACTAAAATGTTGATGCTATTAGATGACAATACATTAACAGGCACCCTCCCATTCCGGCGAGTGGGAGCTATTAGCATATGGTGACGTGGCGTCGTAATTGGTAGCCCGTTAATATTTGTGGTTACCTAAGATAATTAGGTAAATGTCACATTAGGGCTAATTGGGCCAGACACAATTCCCATGTGACATGGGAGGCCCAAAATTGGGCCTCCCCCACATGTTAAGTCGACCGAAACCCTAATAGTAGAGAGGAGGATTTTCTCCTCCTCCCACTATTTAAGGAGGTCTTGGGGTCACCTCCAAAACAAACCTTGATCACAACTCCTCCTAAGTTGTGATTTGAGAGAAATCCCTTTCTCTCAATAGTGTGTTTCGGCCGGCCCCATAAACACCACTATTGGTATGCCAAATTGCTTCCGATTATTCAGTCCGAGGTTCTATCCCCGTTGAAGAATCGATAAGAGGATTTGCTGTGGAGCTTATACCGCGTAGGACTTCTTCTCACGAAGAGCTTGTACGGGTTCCGACCGGAGGATTAGAAATCCCTCCACAACGTTCTCGCGCAAGAAAGCTATTTATGTATGTGTACATTATTCCTCTGCGTAATTAGATTACTTACAAGTACACATTGAGCATTCCGTAGTATTACGTCCCAGTAATCCAACATCTTCGAGGTAAAATCTCGACGGCTATGTGCTCGGGATCGATTTGTAGATCATTTACAGGTACGTCTAGGTCCTTTGCCACCTGAATTTGATTAATATTGAGCTCTAGAAATGCCTGACTAAATAAGCCCACCAAGTGTTTGTTGAAATGTCTAAGACATGTTAGCATTATACAAAGAGCATGAAAATGGCTAAGTAATTAGCACTAGTATACATAGAGTAGTGAACACTACTTCCCTCGTTGATTGTTGCTATTGTTTGATCAAATCCTTGCCATTTTATAATATTGGAATAAGTGTTCGCCGATCGGGGCCTCCGATCAAATAGAGTTTTAATGGTCCAATAATAGCTTTCTTGATTAAAATGTTTGCTCAATGAAGTCTTTTCAATGACTTGTATGATGTTCGGATCTTGCCCATATATATTTGATAGCATTAGGATGCTTATAATAGTGTTGGAGTCTTGTACCCTTTTCTAATCACGTCGACATATGAATGTAAATCTGCAACAATCAAACGATGCATGCATGTAGGGGTTAGTGCCATGATCATATTCGCATTGTTACCTTAAACGAAGGCGTAGGGCCATGTTGGCGTGCGTAGGGCCGTATAGGCATGTGTAGAGTCGTATAGACTACATAAACCATATAGGTTTCGGGATGAGGTCCTTACTAACATAGAGTTGCCCCCGTATAGAGGCTGTTCGCTATGTAGTAAATAGTGACTTGTAAGTCTGTAATCATGTAATTGTCCTCACGTAGATG
Source organism: Clarkia xantiana subsp. parviflora (assembly GCA_036873135.1). NCBI lineage: Eukaryota > Viridiplantae > Streptophyta > Magnoliopsida > Myrtales > Onagraceae > Clarkia > Clarkia xantiana. The sequence goes on from JAPTYO010000012.1 coordinate 24,251,748, forward strand.
ATGCTTGCTGCGCAGACTTTGAATATGCAACTGCCGTTTGTACGCAAGCTGAGTAGCTTGTTGCTTGTATTTGTAGGCTAGGTAGCTAGTGTACACTTACAGAACTTGCTTCCAGATTTATCAGATCTTCCAGTATGAGTAAGTTATCCATACCCATTCCTAGTGTTACATATCGTTATGATACCAGTTCTGAGTTCGAGAAGGACACTTCTTTGGCGCACAGGTCTGAGCCACAGCTTAGCTGTGATCATTCTCTGAGCCAAGGACAGGCTCAGAGATGGTACGGTTGTACTAGACCTTCTCAGGTAATCAATTGTGGCGACATGAGTATCGTTTCCCTGTGGAGATGTCAGGGCTTTGCCCCCTATTGGAAGCTTCGTTTCCTTTTGACGTGCTTCCAGATGTTTGCCAGGGTTCACCTACGTGCTTCCAGATGTTTGCCAGATGTTTGCCAGGGTTCACCACTCGAGATGGCGGCCGTATACACAGCGCAAGTGCGAGAAGGCCTGCGCTTTCCGAATTGTCGAGATTTGGTCCGACTCTGTCATTATTACCAGATTTCGCCGATTGATCTTACACCTGCGGGGATCCAATTTTGGACATGCTTTCGTGTACTATGTCACCAACAGTCGTGATGTTATTCCACACTGATTTTCCGTTGTTTCTACCGTTTTCAGCGCCAAGATACTTCTGGATGAGCTTCCTTGGCGACTCGTTTGCCTTCATTGAAAGGGAAAGACTTTTCCACTCTTGGTTTGGGGGAAGTGAAGTGGGATCGTTCTGTTTGGTTTTTTATAGCCGCAGACCGCTCTGGTAGTCATTGACGGAGTCACTACTTTTTCATACATGATATCGGGACGATCTTGCCGACCTCACATGTTACGAAGACCGATCCCGTACCTGTCTTTTATGATTTCTCTGTTTCGGATAGAGAGACTATGAAGCAGATATACCGGAGTCATAGGGCGCGGGCCTACAGCGCCATAACTCGTGCATCTGATCGTGAACTACTCGAGGCGGGGATTCACGTGGCTCCTTCGGGAGATATTTCGGTACGCTATAGATCTTTATAACTCCTATTTTGTTGTGATGTAGGTTGGTTTCACGGAAAGGATTCGCGCTTGCAGGCAGAGCTCGCTGGGAGTGCTCCTGCGTTTGGACGGACTACTCCAACTACTGCCCCCATGGGTCCTAGGGCTCCACAGTCAGGTCGAGGAAAATGATACTTTGGTATGATGCCTTTCTATAACTCTGCTTCTCCTTGTTGTTATCATGTGTTCTTTTTTTTTATGTTGCTCCGTTCTTGTTTGCAGGTCGTTCGGCCAACGTGACTGATCGCGTTATCAGTGTGAGGACACCCCGACGTGCACTTCTTCTAAGAGGCCCGATTTCAAGGTGCGTCTCTCGAGCGACCCAAAGCGCTCCAGGGCAACCGAGTTATCCAAGACGTCACCGAAATGGTATACTGCCTTATGACGTGTTACCCGGTGTCAAACAGGGGCAAGTCACCGTACCTCCCGATGACTTGACCACAGTTTACACTTCACAGACTAGGGAAGGCTTGCGCTTTCCTTATTGTCCCGATTTAATAGACCTTTGTCGCTACTATCGAATCTCGCCCTTGTATCTTTCTCCTGCTGGCTTTCGAATATGGATTTGATTTCGGGTGCTATTTCATAGGCAGTCTTGACACTACTCCACTACCCTTTTCCGTTGTTTCTATCAGATGTTGTGTCCGAACATGACGGGACTATGCAGTATGAAGATGCGTTGGCCCAACTTGCAAGACAGGGGTTTCAAGCAAATTGGGCTTGGGGACGACGAGTGGGATTATGGGCAGCGACTAGCTGCTTTGGCTGATCGCTCGGGTCCTCATTGGCGACATCATTATTTCTTCGTGTGCGATGTTGGCACAAATTGGGAAGTTGAGAAAGTTGAGAGAGCTGATCCTGCTCCTATCTTCTCCGAGCTTTCATCGGATGACAAGGAGACTGTGAAGGTTATTTATCGATGTCAGCAAGAGCGCAGCTTCCGTTGTCTGCTACGCGCTTCAGAGCAAGAGTTGATTGATGCCGGGATTTTCATACTTTCTTCTGAAGATTTAGTATGTTGATAATTTTTATAACCTGTATCATGTTGCAATGTAGGTCGAACTGATGGAAAAAGCTCGTCCTTGCAGACAGCTGATATTCGCGGTAACCCGCCTGTCGGACGGCATGCTCGTACTACTGCTCCCGCTATTCCTGGAGCTTCCGGACATGGTCTCGATAAGGGAATTACAAGTAAATCACCTTCTTGCATCCTCTTTGGACTTGTTAATTTTCCAAGTTTGGTTGTCTTCATGTTACTTTCATTTTCAGGTCACCCTGTACTCGTGACTGAACGCGTTGTTGCCGTACCCGTCGCTAGCGCTCTTCCCAAGAGGTCCACCACAGGAACGCGTCCCTCGAGTGATCCCAAGCGCTCTGAAGCGAGTGTGACTATTCCAACTCCTTCTTGTGATAAAGGGAAGCGAGTCGAGAGTCGCACGGTGGCGCCTTCTGCCCCCCAGTCAAGGGACCGTCCCGAGGAGGAGCGTTCCTCCCGTCGAGGTATGTGTTGTTTACTTCGAGATGTTTCTTTTACTTAGTATTTTTCGTTAAACTCTTCTTTGTTTTATGTTGACTTTATTGCAGCGTTTCCAGGCATCAAGCGTGATGATTTGATCCTATCTGACGGGATAGATCTATCTGGAGAATATTGGTCACCTTTCTCCACTGGCGGTCTTCACTTTCTGAAGGATTCCAAACTCAGCACACCGGCAGTTGGGGTGCGAGTGCTTCAAAGGTGCGTTCCTCCTGGCGATCATGACGTTAAGCAATCCACTGAAGAGGAAGCACAAGCATATGTTGAGAGTAGCTTGGCTGAATTTGCACCAGTAAGAATTGCTTTAACTTCTATGTTCGCATGTTGTAAGCATATGACTTGCATTGATCATCTTGTTGTTTGGTTTGTTGTACTTAGGCTATTTCAAGGATGATGAACATGTCATCCTTTGTGCTGGAGCTTGTGCGCGAGAAGAGGGCTGCTATCCAGAAGAGCAATGCAGTTATTCGCGAGCTTGCACAGTCCGAGGAGGAGGTGCAAAACTTGAACTCCAAGGTTGCTGATTTTGATACGCGCATTGCTACTCGTCGCGCCCATGTTGAGCAACTTGAGGCTGAGATTGCTGCTATCAAGTAGCAAATTGCAGAGAGTAGTAGCGCCCATGATGTCGCGCTTGCTTCTATATGTGAGGAAGCGCATAAGGCGGGTGTTGAGAAGGGACTTGCCGAGTATCCCAGCACTGTTGCGCATACTGCTGCCGTCCTTGCTGCCGCTAAAGCGAAGTTTTCATCTATGATTGATGAGTTTGCCAAAGATTATATTGGCAGAGTACGCACGCTTTCCCCCGGCTTACCGTTCGACAAGTTAGGTCCTTATTCTTCCTTTGCCGTTAACCATGTTGCGGATTTACAGCGTAAGGAAGCTGAAGCGGCTTCTCTCTCCGTGATCTTTGGATATGGTAATGATGATATCGCACTTGATATTGACTTCATGAACATGTTGTCTTAGTCTTTTGGAGATAATGTTATCTCTTGAATGATATCGTGTTGTTTGCTTTCAGTATGTTGAACCCTTTGTGAACGGGTTGATATTATGTTGAGGCTTTTGTCCCAACCTTCGTTTATGCGTTTGCTTGTGTGGTATTTCGTCACTTGGACCTGTTTTCAATAATAATAAACACGTGATAACTTGCTAGTAATATTTCATACCTTGAGTTATCTTTGTTGTCCGTATGTATTGGACTTGCATGATAAGATTGATCTCCTTGTAATAATGGATAAACATCCAATGTTGCGACTTGCGCATTGCAGGGTGTTATTAGCTCCCCTCTTGAAAAATTTTCCAAGGCATGGCATGATATGTACACTTGGTACTTGTAGAATTATAGATAGTAATGTACTTGGTGCGGGCACTTGACACTTAGCACTCGGCACTGGCACTTGACATGTAGCAGTGTCATCTTGACGAAGCAAGACTTAAGTTTATACCGTCTCTTAGTTCCACTCTAAGGCGATGTTGTACAAGACTCGACTTGTAAGTTTAATGAGTTTTTCAAATAGGGTGCGCTCCTGCTAGCGTTTTTTAGTGAAGCCTGCCCACTTATGGTATAGGTCTTCATTATGTCTGCATCCTTAAAAGGATATGCGTAGTTTGAGTGTACATGAGGCTATCCTATCAAGGAACGTATCTTCATGGCGTATGGACCCTTAAGAGGGATGTACATACTTTGTAGATGTGTGGGGTTGTCGTCTAACAAGAGGACTTCCGCCACGATGGGGTGATCAGTCCCACCTAAGTGCCGCATCCTGGTTTGTATGCAGGGAATGGCTATGAACATGAGGATTTGCCTCTAAGAGGATTTCACAGCATGCCATTTTTTAGAAGTAAGCATGGGGTTTGCCCTTACAAAGAGGATGTCGCAGCATGTCACTTTTGATAGTAAATCTTGGTGTTTATCCAAGATATTGCTTGTTGTTAACGCCTTTGGAATAGTCGTCATTTTGATAGAGAATTTTATAAGTCCTTTTTTGTAGATAATCCGCAATTTTTCATTGCGACATATAAGTTGACTGTGCACATAGCGCGATGGCTTTGTGTTGCCGATACCTTCGTGAAATAGACGCCATTATAGATGGAGAGATAAACTCCTTGTTGGTGTAGATAATAGATATGTTGGCGTTGTATGCCATAAGTTCCTCGTTACACATAGTGTTTAGCTTGTATTGTTGATAGTAATCTTCTTGATGTCGCATAATGTAAGTTGTATAGGATAATGACTTGAGTTGTTGATATGAGTAATATGCTCGTTGTTTGTTACTTGGTGTTAATCCAAAGTAAAATGCGTATTATAGAGATGTACCTACGAAAGTAGATTAATCTTCATTAGAATTTTGTTATGCGTACAATCACTTGCAGGAAGGTGTCTACTGATCGCTCTTTCCGAGATATTTCTGAGTACAAAAGCGTAAACAACACTTAAGTTCTCAGCTAGAATGGACATGTTGACAAAGATGTAAAGATAGATAAAGAGTGGATAATCTATCTCCCTTTGAGATGTCTTGGTGGCAGACGAGCATCGTCACTTGCAACATAGCTTCCCAAGGCTCCATGTGCAATGAACTCTTCGATTTCCATTTTCAAAGTTAAGCAGCTGTTAATATGGTGCCCCCATGTTTGGTGGTATCGGCACCAATCTTCGAAGTTTCTACCTAGGAAGGCAGTCATCGGCTTGAGTGGACCCGGAAGCTTGTTTTCCAGGAACTTAATGTATATCTCTTCCACCTCCGTATTTAAGTGAGTGAAGATGTCAGGGTATTCGACGCTTGAGCTTCCTGGTTCTCTTGAAGTCTGAGCTTCCTGATTCGAGCTGAGAGGTGTACCCCATCCCAGCTCGCGTTCACAAGAGATTGCAGTTTCAAACATATCCTTCAGGCATGCCATCGTCTTGGTTGTACGTCATCTATATTCTTCCGAACAGCAAAAACGCTGGCGTGTTCATGTTCAAGTAAAACACAGTGATGACTTCTTTGTTGGTTGCCCTTAGTGCGGTTGCATTTTGGGCGAACCTCCTGAAGTAAGCTGTGATGGACTCTTCTTGTCCTTGTCTGACATCTACGACGCTTTGTCTTGTTGGGAAGAGCATCCTATCGAGTCCAGCTCTTGGTGTTAACTCCTTTTTTCCTTCATCATCATCACTTGAAGCGAACAGCTTTCTCTTTAAGCAAACTTCTATCATGGAAATGGACACTTGCTTCATCTTCCTTAGAGCATTGACGTAGCACTTCCGTGTGGCTGTTTGGTCGCCTAGCACCTCGCCAATCCCATGAGGAGTTAGGAACTTCATCTTTTGGTGGGCAGTGGACGGCATGATGTCGTGCGGGTTGATTGTCGTTCTTCCTAGGATGCCATTGTATGCTCCTAGGGTGCTCACCACTACAAATGTGACATTGATACGAAGCGCCTTCCAAACTTCTCCCAGGATGACCGGCAGTGTGATCAAACCCAACGGGTAAGTTGCAGCTCCTGCGAAGCTGACTAGCGGGAATGTACTTGGCGAAAAATCGACTTCCGTTTTTCCCAATTCCTTGAGAACTTCTACATGCAGTAAGTCTGCGGAACTTCCACCATCCATCAGTATCTTTCGCACATCATATCCGTTGACATCCATCGTAATGACAAGAGCATCATCGTGGGGGTAGACTATGTGCTTCTTGTCAGCATATGAGAATGGGATGATCACGTCTTCCTTCTCTGGTTGGCGTCTTTTTCCATACTTGGGCAAAACTTGTAGTTGTGCAGCATAGACATCACGAGCACTAGAAATGCTTCCTCTTGCAGCTGGCCCTCCAAGAATCACATCGATGACGCCACGCTTCGCAGGTGGCGGATTGTCGTTCATTTTCTCCTTTTCCTTGTTCATCTTTCTGGATGACTCAACATGGTTCTTCTTTCGGCGCTTGTCGCCTTGATCTAGGTATTGCTTGAGTTCTCCTTTGAGGATGAAGTTGTTTACAGGGAATCTTAAGCAGACACAGCTGTCCGTCTCGTGGCCATAGACTTCATGGTTTTCGCAGCATTTGTCTTTTTGCTTTCCGAGTGGACCTTTCGGATGTTGGCCGGCTCTCTCCACATGTTGTCTTCTTCATCTTTTTCAGGATCACGGAGAGTGGTGTATTCAAGGGAACGCAGTCTACCAAGTTGACTTCCTTCGGTCTTTGAAATTTAGGCTTGAACGGCCTTTTTTGCGGCAGGAATTGCCTTGCTTGTTGCAAACCTTGTTGAGGTCTCACCTGCTTCTCTTTAGTGCGAGCTGCGCTGACTTTCGCTTTATGCTGGTCCCTGAATCTTTCTAGATCCACGAACTCTTTGACTCTTGCTGCCAATTCTTCAAGTGTCTCCGCGGGGCGCTTCGACATCTTATTTGCTAGGGAATACCCTTTTCGGTCTAAGTTTGCAATGAAAGCACGCACGATCTCTCCTTCAGTGAGGTTGCCTTGAATGTCTGCGACATTTTGGTTGAAACGAATGTAGTAATCCGCTAACGATTCATCATTTTGTTGTACCACCTCGTTCAATGCGTTTGGTCCCTTTAGGAGTGTGCGCTCTCCCATGTATCTTTGAATAAACTTCGCCTTCAGGTATGCCCACAATGTAACAGTTTCGTATGGTAGTGAAAAGAACCAATGTGCGGCAGTTCCTACAAGGGTCTTGGGGAATGTCATGGCGACATGATGCGGATTGTCAGTTCTTCCCAGCAAGGAGGCTTCATGTTGTTGAACATGTTCGATCGGATCTCCTTTTCCTCTGTATTTCTCTCCTCCGATTCCGTAGAGAGCGTCTGGGACGCGGCTATAGACTAGCTCGTCGGAGAACGGATGCAACGCGTTCTCTTTAAGGGCATGCATTCCCTTCATCTTTGACTGCTTCATCTTCTTCTCGATCATCTCTTCCAAAGCCTTAGCCGTAAGTCCCGTGACCTGGATGTCATTGTTGCACGTGGGCTTCCTCCACCCTTCATTGTATGTATGAGCACGGCTTGCTTCCTTGAAATTGCTTTCCTTGTGCATGTCGGCATGGCTTGCTGACTTGAAGTTGCCTTCCTTTTGTGGCCGCTGTGAGTTGTTCACAGGGGGTTGCTTCCATCTTACTCCTTGATGCTGCTGCTTCACACCAACACTTGGAGTGTATGAATGTGTTGCTTCCTGCCTTGCCTGCCGGTACTAGTAGGTAACTTCAGAATATCCTTCGCCTTCTGGATGCTGCGGTTCTTGATGGTTGACATCATGCGACATCTCCCTCGTAGGTGTAGCATGCTCGCTAGCTGGCGGAGGTGGTGGCGGGGGTGCCATGTATCCCTGGTTCTTTAGAGTCTCCCTGAATGCGAGGAGCTCTTCAAGTGCGGCCATCATGGCAGGTGTGACTGGTGGCAGGATGCTCGCGCCTCTTGCTTGCTGCTACACTCCGTCAGCTGGCATCCCATGTGGGAAATCTTCGTTCCTTTCCGTCCTTTGCTCGAACCCGTGCACTGGTACCTCGTTCTGGACGTTGGGACCATGCTGCGCGGAGGGCGCATTTGCGGTTGGCATGGAGGAGGTGGTAGATTCTGCATCTTGAATGTGAGAAGGTCCTGGTTGGCTTCTCGTAGGCTTCGGCTTGCTCGCACCCGTCTTCTTCGTACGTCTGCCTGTCATAGCTTGCGGTATGGAACGGCTTCTTGCTCGAATCACGCTGACGGCGCCAAGTGTTGAGGTCGATTCCACTTGGGACACCTCGGACTGCTCTTTGGCTCCTATCTTGGTCTTCTACGCACAAGGTCCTGCAAAACGGGCAATAACCAGCGTGGAGAGGGGGGGTGGCGCTGGTTGAGCCCTCTCCGATGCCTAAGTTAGGATCTAGAGAGAGAAAGTGTGTAGAGAGAGGTCAGAGCACAAATAGCCAATTTTGGAGAGTTCCGAGTAAAGTTGTCAATTGGGAGGTCTAGGTCCCTATTTATAGGAAACCCGAGAACCGTACCCGGTTTTATGCAGTTCAATGTCGGTTTACATGAAAACGCTTACCGACATCGAGATTGGCTATGTGCGCACTGACTTCTCATACTTAGTAAAAATAGGGGTAAGAGCGCAGTACAAGTCGGCAGTCCGGACCATGTCGACATCCGACATGGCTCGGATTGCCAGGAAAAACGGACAAGTCCGGATTGCTAAGGCAATCCGGAAGTCCCGGTCCGGGTGCTGCGCGCATCCGGACCGTTTCGACCCGGGGTGACTGCGGTAAAATCCGTTCGTGGTTTTGACGTGTTTGCGAGGTCCAAAACGTAAATACGAACCCGAATTGGACAGATATCCAACAAACATTGTATGCGAATCTCTTGAAGTAACTCTTGAAGTATCCCTACTTCCTTGATTGACGTCCCAAACACTCTAATGTGTTGAAACGAAATGTCGGTCTGTCAGACCTACAGGCATTATTGCTTGTTCAGACTTGCCATCATCACCACACTTGGTGTCTTCTCTTTCAGCTGGGTTCAACCCAACCACCGCAACGGTGTAGCGTTGTCTACTCCTAAGAGCATTGACGTAGATTTTGCAAGCGAATGTTTGATCACCCGAGACTTCGCCGATCCCATTTTTCGTCAGAAATTTTATCTTCTAATGAACAGTTGAAGATAGCATTTTGTACATGTTTATGGTTGTTCTGCCCAGAATCCCGTTATATGCGCTCAAAGCTTCGACGACCACGAAGGTGACATTGATGTTCAGAGTCTTCCACCCTTCTCCCATCATCACTGGAAGAGTTATTACCCTAAGAGGATATGTTGCTACGCCTGCAAAGCTTACTAGCGGGAAGCTTCCAGGGGATAAGTCTGCTCTTAATTTAAGCTGTTCTAGCACCCTGACGTGCATAATGTCTGCGGAACTACCTCCGTCAACCAGGATTCTCTTGACGTCGTATCCTGCTATGTCCATTGTAATTACCAAGGCGTCATCGTGACGGTAGACTATCTGTTTCATGTCTGCCTAGAGAATTGTATGGCAACGTCATCCTCTTCGGGTTGTCATCTCTTCCCATATTTAGGAAGTATTCCAACTTGGGATGCGTAGACATCTCTAACGTTTGTAACCTGCCCTCCTGAAGCTGGTCCTCCATGTATAACACTTATCACCCATTGCTTGTCAGGAGGTGGATTGTCGGTTACTTTCTCTCTAACTTTGTTCTTTGTCGAGGGCTCTTCTTGGGTTTTCTTGGGGCGGTTATCCCCTTGATCAACGTAATGTTTCAGTTCTCCCCTCTAGACGATGTTGTTTACATGCATTTTTAGACTGAAGCACGTATTGGTGTTGTGGCCGTACACCTCGTGGTTTTCACACCAATTTTCCATATCTTTTTCCAAGGGACCATTACGGTAATTGTTGGGCTCTCGCCACATTTTGTTCTCCTTCATTTCTTTCAGGATGACTGACAGTGGCGTATTCAGGCGGACAAAGTCTATATTGTTGACATCCTTAGGTTTTGAAACTTGCCTTGATGTGGTCTCTTAAACTGGGGCTGCCACTGCCTGTTGTGTTGATTCCCCTTGGGATGCTTTGCAGGTCCAGGTGTTGTTGTCTTTCGCGCGCGCAGCGCCCATCTTGTCTTTGTTGTTCACCCTGAATCTTTTAAGGTCCACGAATTCTCTCACTCTTGATGCTCTTCAAGAGTTTTGGCAGGGCGCTTGGCCATCTTTTCCGCGAGTGAGTATCCTCGACGTCCTAGGTTCCGAATGAACGCTCTTACAGTGTCGCCCTCCGAAATGTATGACTAGATGTCAACAATATTCTGGTTAAAGCAAATATAGTAGTCCGCCAAAGACTCTTCATTCTACTGGCATACGTCATCTAGCGCGTCCAATCCCTTTAGGAGCGTACGCTCTCCCATATACATTAGAATGAATTCTGACTTCAAGTATGAAAATGATTCTACACTGTCGCGCAAGAGCGAGAAGAACCAATGTGCTGCAGACCTTACCAGGGTTTACGGGAATGTCATAGCTTGATGGTGTGGATTGGTAGTCCTTCCTAGGAGTGATGCTTCGTGCTGCTGCACGTGCTCTATCGGGTCTCCTTTCCCCTGTACTTCTCAATCTTTACATTGTATAGTGATTCTGGCACCTTGCTGTATACCAGCTCTTCAGTGAAGGGGTGGGAAGCATTCTTAGATGAGACATGTATGTCCCTCATTTTTGATTGCTTCATCTTTTGCTCTATTGGAGCTTCCAAGCCTTTTGATGTTAATTCCATGATAAGGACTTCGTCATCTCTTAGTGGCATCCTCCGGTCAGCGTTATGATAACCATCAGTGTGATGTTCCTGCCTCATTCCATAATAAGATCTTTCTTTATGTTGCTAACGGGGAGGTAGAGATGGATTTCTCCATGACTCTCCTGGTTGCTGCGCCCTTAAATAGGGTATGTTAGAGCGCATTACCTCCTGCCTTGCATTCTAGTGTTGGTGGGTAGCAGTTGAGTGCTGTTTTTCTTTGCGTAAAGAATTTTCTTGTCGGGTAGTGTCATGCTACACTGTTCTTGGCGGCGCAGCCTGTATACTGGTGGCGGTGGTGGCGGTGCATATCATTGGTTCCTTAGGGACTCCCGGAAAGCCAAAAGTTCCTCTATTGCTGCCATCATAGCAGGTGTGACTGTCGGCGCAGTTTCTGATCCTCCACCTTGGTGCTGGGGCTCCTCGGTTTGTATCCCATAAGGATGTTCCTCACTCCTGGGTACTCGAAACCAGGCGGCGGCCCGTTGGCTTGAGTGTTGTATGTCTGCTGCTCGTTCTGCGCGGGGCGCACACTTGAGGTTGGAGCTGAGGAGGCTGTGGACATGGCCTCTTGAATGTAGGAAGTGTTCACATATGGTGAATGGGCATCGTAATTGGTAGCCCATTAATATGTATAGGTGACCTAAGAAATTGGGTTAATGTCACATTAGGGAAATTGGGCTTGACCCAAATCCCAATTGACATGAGAGGCCCAAAATTGGGCCTCCCTAACATAAGTGGCCGGCCGAATATGTGTGTGGGGAAAAGAGGACGTTTGTCCACTTTGCTCCTCCTATAAATAACAGGTGTTAGGGTTTTATTTGGGGTAATATCACAATACTTCCTAAGTGGTGATTTGAGAGAAAAACCCTTCCCCCTTTCTACACATATTCGGCTGAACCTCACTTGCTACCTAGGGTGTGCCAATTTGATTAGAGAATAACACTCCGGAGATCCGTCCCTGCCAAGAATCGACCAGAGGCTTTGTTGTGGAGCTAATACCACGTAGGGCTTCACAAACAAGAACCCTACGGGTTCCGTCCAGTGGATCGTGAACTCCCTCAGCAAGATCCTCAGGACTACGGATAAGGTTTAAGGTATATGCACATCTTCCGTTGTGTGATTCTGATTACAAGCATGTACCTTATTTATGTTTCCTTAGTAATCAACCCCGTAATCCAACAGTGGTATCAGAGCCGGTGTTAAAAGTTCTTAATTTTGATAAATTGGTGTTCTTGATTAATATATGTTGGCCGAAATTTTTAAATTTAAAATTTCCGATTTTTATAATTGTAAGGGCGGAAATTTTCATGATGTTCTTAGTAAATTTTGATGTTCATGATCTTCAAGAAAAATATGAGTTTTATCAAAATCAAACATTGGATAGTAGATATTATTAAAATTTGATCTTAAAATTTGACCACTTTTTTCCAATTTAGTGTTTCAGCCGAACCCTAGGAGAATTTTCAAGATAAATTTTTTAATTTCTTAGGGTCAAAGTAATGATATTTTGGCCGAAAATATTAGGTCCGAAATTTACATATATATATATATATATTGTTGATTGATTTACATCTTATAGATAGAATCTTGACATATATATATATATATAGATTGTGCCGATTTTATATATATATATATATATATATATATATATATATATATATATATATATATATATATATATATGAAATATTGGAAATTATTTTACATAGTTAATAATTCTTGGAGGCTAACTTAAGTTTTTAGTGGACTTTAAAACTCTATTTAGCCCACAAGATTATTTCTGCCCAACATTATGTGTTTATTGGGGCGGTCCGATTTGCTAAACCAGATAGGATAAAACCAAACCGGGTTTTCTCAATCTGTTTGACCTAGCCGGGTTGGGTCGAACCAGGGTAACTAAGTGGACCTAACCGAACCGGTTTTGGTGTTTGTTGAGGTCGATTCCACTTGGGGTACCTCATGTTGCTCTTCACAGATCTCGAACCTCGATCCCCGAACTGACTTTGGTCTCTACCTCGATCCCCAAACTGAGTTTGGCTTCTACCTCAATCTTCTATACGCCAGGTCCTGTAGAGCGGGCAATAACCAACATGGAGAGGGGGGGTGGTGCTGGTTGAGCCCTCTCCGATGCTAAAGTCAGGATCTTAGAGAGAGAAATGTGTAGAGAGAAGTCAGAGCACAAATAACCAATTCTCCAGAGTTTCGAGTAAACTTGGTAAATGGGAGGTCTAGGTCCCTATTTATAGGAAACATGAGAACCGTACCCGGTTTTATGCGATTAAATGTCGGTTTACCGGAAAACGCTTACCGACATCGAGGTTGGCTAAGTGCGCACTGACTTCTCATACTTAGTAAAAATAAGGGTAAACGCGCAGTGCTAGGGGTAAGCGCGCAGTACAAATCGGCAGTCCGGACCATGTCGACATCCGGAGGTCTGGATTGCCTCAAGGCAATCCGGAAGTCCCCGGTACGGGTGCGGCGCGCATCCAGACTGTTTTGACCCGGGGTGGCTGCGGTAAAATCTGTTTGTGGTTTTGACATGTTTGCGAGGTCCGAAATGTAAATACGAACCCGAATTGGATAGATATCCAACACTTGCCTCCGAGTCAAGTAGCGGTTCAAAACCCCTGCTTGACTCTATTTAAGATAGGATATTCGTCCAATTTAGGTTCGGTACTGACCTTAGGGGTGGCCTGTTTTTCAATCGAATGCGCGGAGCACAAATTCGTCCATCTTTATTTTTTCGATGAACGTACATAATCTGTCCACGGGGTTAGCGTAACAGACGGTATACATATAACAACGTGCAGTTAACGACTTATTCGTAATAACATGCAATAAGCGAAATATTTGGAATTATAAATAATCATGCAATGCGGTGTCATCATGGTACGTGACATAAACGTGCAACATGATGTTAAAATGGAGATGGTAACATAGCACATGGATGACGCAATCGTGCAATAAGCAAAATACTTAGAGTAATTTAAAAATGGAGAGCATGCTTGTCAACATGAAGCATTATGTAAACATAAAAAATGATGTAAGCATGTAATATGATGTAAACATACAATTCACTTAGATTATAAAAATAATCATGTAGCAATCATAAATTAGAATCATGCATATATAAAAATAATATCATGCATAATAGCCTATATGTACGAAACATGCAATAATGATTGTACGTAGCGCGTCATGCAACATTAAGGAGTATGTACGTAATGTAAGCATATGAGAAATGTAAACATGCTCATACATGATACTAGGGACTTGTGCGAAAATATATATGAGTTTAGTCCTTAGCACATGGTGTAGACACTATTAGTGAAAATTAGGAGAGAGAGTAGTCATTAGCTTACATCCTCTCTTGATAATTTTCCAAAAAGCTCGCATTGCTTGTTGAAGAAGGAGCTTATGGAGGTGTAAATTTGGAGTAGTCGCATCATACTTGACATCAATTAAATTCCGGCCAAGCTTGAGGTGGAGGTCGACGGCGCATGGTGGGAAGAACGACGGCGCGTGCAACCAGCGGAGGCGCGTGGTGGCGGCGCGTGCGGCATTCTCGGGCGGCGCGTGTAGCTCCGGTCGACGACGTGTGATAATTCGGACTCGCTTCGTGTTGGTAAGTCCAATTCCGTGCATGGCTGGACATTTTGTGACTTCGGTTGGCCTTGATTCCATCTTGAAATCACTATGTACTTAGTCACATTAATATGCATACAAGGTGTTTGATGAAAAGCATTAGAATATTTAGCCCCAAATCGGCCAAAAATTTTCTAAGTGCTGAAAATTTTAGAAAAGTGCAAATGAATTGTTATACTTCCCATATGCATAGTATTCATTGCTGACATGTTGCTCCATGCCTTAGCCGTTTTTTAGTATGCTCGATGTTGACAAGCGGTAGTTGTTCGTACATGGTCGTCAATAGTTGTATGTTGATAGTGATAACTTAGGCAATGTATGTTGAGCATCATGTATTGGTCGTCGGTCGTTTTCTGCAAACATGCTAAAACACTTAGAAAATATATTTCAATAATATCTAGTGCTTGTTACCATTGATGTCGTCATATGATTCTTTTCGACCACCGGCATAGAAACACTTAGAAAATATTTCGTAGTAGTTGATGTTCGCCACTTGATGTACGTTATCCGTCATCATGCTAATATACTTGGAGAATGCTCCTAGATAGTTGATTCCATGTCGCTTGATGATTGTTGACATCAAGGAAATACTTAGACAATATTTTCTGATGGTTGATTTCTTGTCGCGTATAGTCCCATGTTGTAAGCGAAATACTTAGAAAGTATTTCAGCCATATCTTGCTGCATGTCAACACCTTATCGTACGTAGATATTTGATAATATAATGACAGCTTGTTATATGCTGACTTTCATCCTGAGCAAAACACTTAGAAAATATTTCGCCCTTGTAATCATGTACGCTGCGAGTATGAGCTTGATGTCGGGATGAAGGTCGATGTGTTGAGAGGATTGCCCCCCTTGCATGATGGTTGTTACTTGTTTCACGAAGACTATAAAGTCATTGCGTACATAGTTATCTCACATGAAGCGTTCATTGCATAGATGTTTGCATAAGTGTTTGATGCGTGCTTGTGCACTGATTGGATTGTCGGTTGTATTTTTCAGGATACCACATCTCACTGTCATCTTCGTGTACTTAGCTTTTTCACAGCTGTTAATATGAGTAAGTCTTCTATCCCCATTCCGCGAGTGACACCATGTTCGGATGCTAATGACAAGTTAGAAACTAATAGCCTTTGTAATCTTGTTTGTATCATACTTGTAGGTTGGTTTATTGGGTAGAGCTCTTCCTTGCACGTGGCGTCTACACGCAGCACCCCTCCTTCCAACAAATCCGCTTCATCAGTTGTTATTGCTACCCCCGTGGTTTCCAGATATGGTCGCGGGAAGGGTCTTATGAGTAAGATATTTCCTTTGCAACTCTTTCTTTCTTTTTTACTTTCTTGACTTATCACTCTCACTGCCTTGTCTTTTTGATAATTCAGCTCGTTCTTCTGCATTTGACGTTCCCGTGGCTGATTCCCAACATCCCACCAAGCGATCCGAGCCGGCGGCGCATGTCTCGAGCGACCCTAAGCGCGCTAAGAAAAGTGCTACCATTCCAACTCCGGCTTGCGACAATGAAAAGGGAGTTATTGGATGCACGACGGTATCTTCTGCCCCCCGGTCGAGAGATCGACCCGCGGAGGATCGCCCTTCTCCTCAAGGTATGAGATAAACTTCTATTTTTTGACCTTGTCCGGATGTTTAACACTTAGTTTTTTTTTTTTTTTTTTTTTTGGCAGTGATTCCTGCTTTGAAGCGTGATCACCTACTTAGTCCGGGTGATGTATCTGGTAATGCATGGAAACCTCTTGGTAAGGGCGGTTTTCGCTTTCCTAAGGATGTGAAGCTTAGTATGCCAGAAGTTGGATTCCGTGTGTTGCACAGGAGTGTGCCCCTGGGTGATCGACGCGCTTGTCCAAGAACTGATGAAGAAGCCGAGGAATGCTTTGAACATGCTTTGGCCGGCTTTGCCCCTGTAAGTTAACAGGTTCCGTTTCTTGATTTCTTATGTGTCGCATGCTTGTTGTTGTGTAATACTTATGAACTTGTCTACTTGTTATGATTCTCAGGCTATGTCTCAGATAGTTAACATGTCATCTCATGTTGTGGAGGTTGTAAGTGCTAAAAGGGCTACTGTTAGCAAATGCAATACCGCCAGTCTTGAACTTGCACGTTCTAAAGAGAAGGTGTGTGCACTTGGTTTGAAGATTATTGATTCTGAGACCAAGTATCAGGTGCTAGAGACTCAAATTTCTGATCTTGAAGCTAAGATGATTGCGCTTGAGAAGCAGATTTCTGACGACATTACAGTTCGAGAGGCCGCCTTGATTGCTACGCATGAAGAACATCATGCACTCGGAGTTGCAGCAGGTTTTTCCAAGTATTTGGATACTCCTGCCTTTAGTCTTGCAGTTAAGGAGAACTCTGACGACATGATGGGAAAACGTGAAGAAGACTATTTCCGCCGTGTGAGCGCACTTGCCCCCAACATTCCTTTTGGTGAGCTTGGGCCTTGTTCTGAATATGCAGTTAACTTTCTCAAAGCATTTCATGCTTTGGGACTTGATGTAGCCAACTATGATGTGATTGATGATGGAGAAGGAGGCGTTGATGTTGTTGTTACCTCCCCTGAGTTTATGGAAGTTGCTTCTCAACTTTCTGGAGATAGTGGTACTTCTCTTGTGGCATCGGGTTGATGTTATGTTGAGGCTTTTGTCCCAACCTTTGTCTATGCATTTGCTTGCATGGTATTTTGTCACATGGACCTGTTTTCAATAATAATAAACACATGATAACTTGTTAGTACTATTTCATACCTTGAGTTATCTTTGTTGTCCGTATGTATTGGACTTGCATGATAGGATTGATCTCCTTGTTATAATGGATAAACATCCAATGTTGCGACTTGCGCATTGCAGGGTGTTATTAGCGCCCCTCTTGAAAAAATTTCCAAGGCATGGCATGATATGTACACTTGGTATTTGTAAGCATTGTAGATAGTAATGTACTCGGCGCGGGCACTTGGCACTCGGCACTGGCACTTGACATGTAGCAGTGTCGTCGTTTATACCGTCTCTTAGTTCCACTCTAAGGCGACGTTGTACAAGACTCGACTTGTAAGTTTAATGAGTTTTTCAAACAGGGTGCGCTCCTGCTAGCGTTTTTGAGTGAAGTCTGCCCACTTAAGGTATAGGTCTTCATTATGTCTGCATCCTTAAGAGGATATGCATAGTTTGAGTGTACATGAAGCTATCCTATCAAGGAATGTATCATCATGGCGTATGGACCCTTAAGAGGGATGTACATACTTTGTAGATAAGGTGATCAGTCCCACCTAAGTGCCGCATCCTAGTTTGTATGCAAGGAATGGCTATGAACATGAGGATTTGCCTCTAAGAGGATTTCACAGCGTTGCCATTTTTTAGAAGTAAGCATGGGGTTTGCCCTTACAAAGAGGATATCGCAGCATGCTACTTTGATAGATGTGAACATGAGGTTTGCCCTTACAAAGAGGACGTCTCAGCATGTCACTTTTTATAGTAAATCTTGGTGTTTATCCAAGATATTTGCTTGTTGTTGACACCTTTGGAATAGTCGTCACTTTGGTAGAGAATTTTGATAAGTCCCTTTTTGTAGATAATCCGCAAGTTGTCATTGCGACATATAAGTTGACTGTGCACATAGCACGATGGCTTTGTGTTGCTGACATCTTCTTGAGACAGACGCCGCTATAGATGGAGAAATAAACTCCTTGTTGGTGTAGATAATAGATATGTTGGCGTTTTATGCCATAAGTTCCTCATTACATAGTGTTTAGCTTGTATTGTTGATAGTAATCTTCTTGATGCCGCATAATATAAGTTGCATAGGATAATGACTTGAGTTGTTGATGTGAGTAATATGCTCGCTGTTTGTTACTTGGTGTTAATCCAAAGTAGAGTGTATAATGTAGGAAGGTACCTACGAGAGTAAATTGGCTACATTAGATGATTAATGTAGTTACATGATTGTAAACATATCTGGAGTTATAAATCTCCTTTTTTTTGCATATAGGAATTAAGACAAAAAAAGCTTGATACAATAGCTCCTTTGTAACATAGTATTCTTCCTTTATCCATGAAATTTCTTTAAGTGCCCCCCATTGAATGTGTTTGTAAGGATGTTGCCTTCCGCATCATGAAGGCGGTATGCGCTGACATAGGGGATTGAAATAATCTTGTATGGACCTTCCCACTTTGGAGATAGTTTGTTGATTTGATCCAAGTGTGAGAATTCGTTTCTTCTCCACACCATTTCGCCCACATGGAATTGTCTTTCTTTCACCTTCCTGTTATAATATCTTGCAGTCATTAGGCGCATACGTGCTTGGGTTTGCTCCGCGTTTCGCCTTCTTTCGTCTGCCAAGTCCAAGTCTAGACGCATTTTTGCTTCATTGGCTTGGGGATCAAAGTGGGTTGTGCGGTACGATGAGATAGCAATTTCGATTGGGGCTACTGCCTTTGTTCCATATACCAGGTTGAATGGTGTTTCACCTGTTGACTCGTTTGGAGTTGTGCGCACAGTCCATAAGACGCTGCTAAGCTCTTCTTCCCATCCTCCCTTCAAGGCTTGGACTCTCTTCTTAAGACCATCCAAGACAATCTTGTTGGCGGATTCGACTTGTCCATTTGTTTGGGCATGACGCACTGATGCAAAGCGGTGGTCTATGTTGAGTCTTTCGCAGAATGTCTGGAGTCTGGAGCTCCTGAATTGTGGTTCATTATTGCTGATAAGTACTTTTGGAACGCCATAGCGTGCAATGATATGGTTTCGGGTGAAATCCATTATTTGCGCATCCGTTGTTCGTGCTAAGGTCGATGGCTACCACGATGTACTTTGTTTGACCCTTGGATCTTGGAAGTGGGCCCACCATGTCGATGCCCCATTGTGCAAAGGGCAAGGAACTTGCAATTGGACACAACTCTGTTGCGGGTGCCGGTATGTTCCTTGAGTATAGTTGGCAAGATTCGCACTCTGCGACCAAGTGTGTTGCTTGGTTCTTCATTGTTGACCAATAGTATCCCAGATTTAGCGCCTTGCGGATTAAGTATCTTGCCCCCTCGTGACAAGCTGCTTGGCCTTCGTGTAATTCTTTCAACACCGTTTGGCCTTCTGGGAAGGTTATGCACTTCAGGTATGGAGTTGAGAATCCTATCTTATATAGCTGGCCTTCGATCAACGTGTAGTTGACGTTGATTCTTCTAATTTTTTGTGCTTTAACTCTGTCCTCCAGGAGTACGTGGTCTGTGAGATATGCCAGGATTGGAGTCATCCATGTTGGCTCTGAGTTGATGTTTAACACTTCTAGTTTGTCGATTATAGACATGATCCTTTTTTCGACGAAGTGCGTTTCCTTGCCTTGCTCCTTTCCTTGCGCGAACTTGCTTAAAGCGTCTGCTTCTTGATTTTCTTCCCTTGGAACAGAAGTTATGTTGAAAGTTTCAAAGCTCGTTATGAGTTCTTTTTCTTGTCTCAGGTACTTCTGCATGTTTTATGACTTGGCCACGTACTCGCCTTTGACCTGGTTGACGACTAGCTGTGAGTCGCACTTGACTCTTAGGTGTTTGACTCCGATGCCTTTTGCAATCCTCAATCCTGTTATCAAGGCTTCGTACTCTGTCTCGTTGTTTGTTGCTCTGAATATTAGGCTTAGAGCATACGTCAATGGTTCTGAACCGTCAGGTGGAATTAGAAGAAAACCTGCGCCCGATCCTCCTACATTTGAGGAACCGTCAGTGTACATTTGCCACACTTCGGTGTGCTCCTCATTTTGTTGTGTTCCATCTTGAGTGTCAGTTTCTGGGGTTATTCCTGTGAACGCCGCGATGAAGTCTGCCAATGCTTGATTCTTGATTGTTGTTCGCGGTGCAAAGTGAATGCGGAATTCACTTAGCTCAACTGACCACTTTGTTAGCTTTTCCGACATGTTAGGCTTTGACAGGATGTGCTTCAATGGTTGGTCTGTTAGGACTGTTATTTCGTGCGCATGGAAGTATGGCCTTAGCTTCCTCGCTGCCACTGTGAGAGCGTACAGGTACTTTTCGATCGGCATGTAATTCATTTCGTACTTTGCCAGGATCTTGCTCACGAAGTATACTGGGTGCTCTGTAGTTCCTTTTTGTCTGACAAGCACCGAGCTGACTGCAGTGTTGCTCATGGATATGTATAGGTAGAGTGGTTCGCCTTGTATTGGTTTTGCTAACGTTGTGAGTGTTCGCAAGTGTTGCTTCAATTGTTGGAATGCTTCTTCATATATCGGCGTCCACTCGAACTTCTTATTTGCACGAAGCACTTGGAAAAAGGGGAGGGCTTTGTCTCCTAACCTTTCCAGGAATCTGTTAAGAGCTGCTAAACGACCATTTAGTTGCTGGACCTGTTTGTGCTTCTTGGGGGACTCCATTTCTTCTGCCGCCTTTACTTTTTTGGGTTTGCTTCGATTCCCCTCTAGCTGACCATGAATCCCAGAACTTTTCCTGACTGCACGCTGATGGGTTTCGCTATGGCCGTTAGGCCCTTTAACGGCGAGGGAACGGTGAATAGGCCCACTGGGCCCTAGAAGGAGGTCAAGAAGACCAAGGCGAAGGGTCCCGACAGAGGGAGTCCCGATAATGAAAGGTCCCGATAGGTGAGCTGGACGCTCCCGATGAGATGCCTTTAAGTAGGCCCCGATGATGAATCCCTGAGAATGATTGGCCCTGTCATGATGACGAGGGGCCCCGAGTGGTGACATAATGAGATAACTCTGGAGTCCCCGATATTAGTCGGGACTTGCTATCAGAGGTTGAGGCCGAGATACGCGGAGCGTGGATAAGCGAGATCATGGCCTAGATAGGCGGGATCGTGGCCGAGATACGCGGAGCGTGGCCGGGATAAGCGAGATCATGGCCTAGATAGGCGGGATCGTGGCCGAGATACGCGGAGCATGGGCTAACCACCCCAACGGTTCACCAGGTAACTGAGGTACCTCTTCGCCTATAAAAAGGCAGAGGTTACCTCAGATCACAGATAATTACATACTGAGACTCTTGCTTGCCAGTTTTTACGAGACACTCATTTAAGCATCAGAGAGGGATTCTGGGTCACCGCCCGGTTTATCCCCTCTTGCAGGATTACGTGGAGCGAAGGAGCTCGGATCGCCGTCAAGACCGTACCGGAGTTCCACCTTGATCCAACATTGGCGCCGTCTGTGGGAAGCGTGACAAAAAGCTAGTATGACTTCTACTCGTTCAATGGCGGCTGGCAAGCAGAGAAGACAAGGACAATCTGGTGGTTCCATCATCCTGCTGGGACGACTCTGAATTCGCCACCGGAGCGTGCTGAGGACCAGAATCTCCCTGCTGAGGTCTCCCGGACAGGGGGGCACAAGGAAGTACCCGAAGATGTTGCTCAGCACCAAGAGAACAGGGAGGAGGAGGCTCCTCCAAACACGGAACTGACGACTGTGGCGGATGCCATGCCGATATTTTTGGCGGCTGTGGAAGCTCTCCTAGACCGAAGAGAGACGGCCAGGAGGCAGGAGGAGGTGCCTCCGCCAGCAGAGATTCAGAATGTGCAGGAGGCCCAACCCAGAAGCCAGGACAAGGGAAATGAGCCTGCGCTGTCAGAGCGATTTGTGGTCGACGGGCCAGGACCAGTGCAGCACAGGACTATTCCCCTCAATGGTCCCATCACCCCCGATCAGGTGGTGAAAATCGGGTCCGCCCTGTCTGACGAGAGGGCCTGAGAATTGATCGAGCTGCTGAAAGAGTTCAAGGAGCTATTTGCCTGGTCCCCGAGTGACATGCCAGGAATTAGCCCCGATGTGATCGTGCACGAGTTGAAGATTGATCCCGCGATCAAGCCTATCGCGCAGAAAAGGCGTCCGATGGGCGCAGACAAGAGGATCGCGATCCAGCAGGAGGTGGACAGGCTGCTCGATGCTGGGTTTATCAAGGAGCTCCGATTCCAGACTTGGGTCACCAACCCGGTGCTGGTGAAGAAGAGCAATGGGAAGTGGCGGATGTGTGTTGATTTCCGCGATCTGAATAAGGCTTGCCCGAAGGACTGTTACCACTTGAGGTACCTCAGGTTGCTCTTCACAGATCTCGAACCTCGATCACCGAACTGACTTTGGTCTCTACCTCAATCCCCGAACTGAGTTTGGCTTCTACCTCCATCTTCTATACGCCAGGTCCTGTAGAGCGGGCGATAACCATCATGGAGAGGGGGGGGGTGGTGCTGGTTGAGCCCTCTCCGATGCTAAAGTCAGGATCTTAGAGAGAGAAAATGTATAGAGAGAAGTCAGTGCACAAATAGCCAATTCTCCAGAGTTTCGAGTTAACTTGGTAAGTGGGAGGTCTAGGTCCCTATTTATAGGAAACTTGAGAACCGTACCCGGTTTTATGCGATTCAATGTCGGTTTAGAGGAAAACGCTTACCGACATCGAGGTTGGCTAACTGCGCACTGACTTCTCATACTTAGTAAAAATAAGGGTAAACGCGCAGTACCAATCGGCAGTCCAGACCATGTCGACATCAAACATGGTCCGGATTGCCTTATGGAAATCCGTAGTCCCGGGTCCGGGTGCGGCGCGCATCTGGACCGTTTTGACCCGGGGTGGCTGCGGTAAAATCTGTTTGTGGTTTTGACGTGTTTGCGAGGTCCGAAATGTAAATACGAACCCAAATTGGACAAATATCCAACAATGTTGAACCGAACCCAACTCCTATTTTATTGAACCGGTTTGGACCGAACCATATTTTATTCAAAACCGGACCAAACCGAACCGGATTTGCAAAACCGGACCGAACCAGATTAATTCAAAATTTACTGAACCGAACCGGATTTTCAAAATCGAGTTCAAGTCAATTAAAAGGATGCTCATGTTTTAAAATCCAAATGTTTTTTAAATTTAATTAGTTTACACAGTGCTCGTAGGTTTAAACCTTAATGCCTTGTTTCGATTATGGGGATGGATCTCGGAAATGCATGATTTCGGGACTGGATTGATTAGAAGGCTGAATTGAAATTGTTTACTTTTATCGCATATATTTATTAGAACTGTTGTCTTGAATATATCAAGCTAGCTAGATGTTGGGGGCGGAGCCCTGGTTAAATATATGGTTTGCGCAATAAGACAGACATGTTGTGATGGTTGCGATTGCCAAAGATTCATGTTTAGAAACACGCATGAATAATTGTAAGCATGAATTGCAAGTCAGCCCCTAATATTTTAAAATGTTTTAAAATCGAAAACCAGTCGCCAAATATGCATGTATGATGTGGAAGTTTCATGTATGACACGTATGCTTGAATGTTGAGGATGTAGCAGCATGTTATAATTTACTTAGAAAGTAGAGTTATATAAATGCTAGAATGAGTTCCTCGGAACATTAGACGCATGACGCGTATGCATGATGTGTGGTTTGAATGATGAATTTGGCTTGCTAAGATGACTTACTTGTGTAGTAGAATTATATATGCATGTTTAAGTTCATAAAAAAAATTTCAAATACAAAAGGGCCTTGGTAAAGCCATGATCGGGTATGCTTATTTCAAAGTTCCCGCTCCGGTAAATTTGTGAGTAAAACCGTTTTTAAAGAGACTGATCTATTGGATTGAAGACGACGGTAATGTGAACTCTTTCACAAACCCCCTTCCCTCGGTTTACTGGCGGTCGACTGGTTTAGATGGCTGAGGAATAATTATTCGTCGTATTCCATCTCAATAGATATCCGATGTATGCAATTCTCTCTCAAAATGTTATTGTCTCCCTGATTATGCATGATTATCAATGTGTTAGTTTTCATGGCTGGGTCAGTTCGCTTCTATGAACCTCGCAATCTTGATGGTATGAATTATGATGAATGGAGAAATAATGTTGAGGATATCCTTGTTGCTCCGAATGTTGAGGATAGAATTAGTCTGAGAGCAACTAGGATTGAGATGGACGAATATGGAATTCCATACCCCTACAACAGCAAGAAAATGTTGAGGAACGATCCGACAGCACGAGAATTGATTTACTCGAAACCGTCGGTTGAAATAGAGGAGGAGTTTATGGAGAGCAGCGCGTTGCATCTTTGGTGTACGATTCGTCTTCACTACGGTGGAGGCAAGGCCGTCGAAGCTAAAGACCTCATGGTAGAATACTATAGTATTCTATGCAATGATGACGGTATAATAGCCGCTCATGATCCCGCTGACAAAGTAGACGTATGGACAAGGGCTCGGGAAGTAATGAAGATGTTTCCTCTTACATGGTTTGCTAATGATGATGGACTCACACGTCTGATCACATCGATCAAGCCGATTGTGGATCTATACAAGGCCAACAATGAAATAGGAAATACCTTCAAAGAACTCGATCACCCGATACCAGGTTCGATTGTCTTCGGAAATTCTTGGCTAACCCCAGCAATAAAAGGTCTAAATGAAAATCTAGTCTAAACCACCGTTGATTTGTGTGCCCTAACAGTTACACCTCGTTTACCACAAACATAGAACTTAAATACGTTTTATAAGATGGATGACATCTGATTAAATTCACTTGTGAATTCTTTTCAGGTGGAAAGCTGAGCGTGGTCAAGATTGCTTGTCTATTTTACCATCACTGAAGCTTCAACCTATGATTGGATACATTATTATTGTTGTTGTTGGATACCTTATTGAATAGAGTAGTTTCTGTTTGATTCGAAATGTGATCTACTTGTCAAAATTAATCGACCCAACAAAATGGGAACGAACCAAAACGAATTTAAAACCGAAATATCCACCAAGATCAACTGGCCGGATCAAACAATTACAAACACTTCCATTCATCTAATGCCGCGAAACATTGAAATACCCTCAATATCCATCGATTGCGTAGTTCTAAGAGCGAACCGACTTTAAATCTTTCTTAATTGTTAAGACTCCATTATATGATAAATTATGTAATGATGAACATGTTTGACACTGATTGGATTAGTTGAATTGAATTTTGGCAAAGAAACGAATTATGATGGATATGTGTCCAATTCGAGTTCGTATTTATTTCGGGGCCTCGTAAACACGTCGAAAATCACATCACGGTTTAAAAACGTCTCCCAAGGCTCAAAACGGTCCGGAAGCGCGTTACGCGCGTCCGGACCGGACCTCCGGATTGCACAAATTCGACGAGGTCCGGATTGCATTACGGGTATCGCGCGATTACCGTTTACGCGATTACCGTTACGTGTAGAAAAGTCAAGTTCGCGCATTGCCAATATGGATGACGATTACCGCTTGCTTTTGAACCGTCATCAAACCGCTTTAAAACCGGGTCCGGTCCCAAAGAAGCCTATAAATAGGAGGCCTTGGCCACCCATTTTCACACATCCTCTCATTTGCCCAACTTTGGTATTTTGAGCTCTGACTTCTCTCTAGAAATACTTTCTCTCTCTAAGATTACCTTTTTAGCCCTAAAGTGACTTAGGCATCGGAGAGGGCTCCACTAGCACCACCCCCCTCTCTCCGTGCTAGTACTGGCCCTTCGTGCAGGAACCGGCGCCCCAGACGTTCGGAATTGTGCACAGACTATCGTTTCCCGAGACTCAGACGCCTCCTGAGACACAACCGCCTTTTGAGACTCAGACGCCTCCTGAGACACAACCACCTTTTGAGACACAGACCTTTCCGAGACTCAGCGATAAAACCGAACACTCGTCAGTGGCACAAAGCGAAAACCTCTTTCAGACGAAGGGTGATAGCTCAAAAACCCGCTCTACCACTCAGACAGACGCGTCCCTATGACCCAGTTCATCCAGGACGCAACATTGGCGCCGTCTCCGTGATTCGAACAAAAAGCTACCATACCGCAAAGACATGACGAGTGATCGCAACCCTCCCGAAGAGTTTAACGCGAGAAGTACAAGGAAAAGGCCTGGACATCCTAAAGCGTCTCCGGCAAGCAAAAAAGCAGGAGGTCAGAAACCAACCGGAAGCCAGCCGGGGCTTTCCTACATACCGAGAGCTACTTCCGTAGTTTCATCCATGCCAACCGAGGATGTGCCCAATGCACAGCACAACCACCAAGAGCCAACTGACGAACATCGTCCACCTCCACCTGGTTTTGAGCCAGAGATGCATGATGATGATGAATTTCAGTCAGAAATGCCGCAAGGCAAACAACAAGGAACGGGAGCAAACCCGATGCCTTCGGTTACTCCAGCAATGAGGGTTGCGCTGGAAGACTTACTCGCATTCTGCGAGTCACTGAAAAGTCAAGGATATGCGGCCCAACCACCTCCAACCACCCATGAACACACTGCGCCGACAAGAGAAACGTCGCAAGACACTACCCCGCCAAGGCCGTCCACTCCAGGACAGGGACCAACATGCAGAAAGTGCCTTCCAGCATACAAGATATGAAGCGGCACATCCATACACTCCTTCCCAAGGAGCCCTTCATTGGAGGAATGCAAGAGACTTTGACGCTAAAAGCGAGAATTCATACGACCAAGAAGTGTACGTTGCAATGCACAAAACCGATGACACCAACTTGGAGTATGTTGACATAAAGGATGCCGCCTTTAAAGATGTCATGAGTTTCTCATCAAAGGACAAGGAGCACGTTGCATACCATGACGCCTTGCCCATAACCTCACAGAAGCCGATAAGAAGACAACTTGGATTCTTCCACATCCATGTTGCCACACCCAATGCTTTCTTCACGCCAACAAGAAATGCATCCTTCGCACAATGCGACCAAGGAGCCCTCCAATACAAAGGTGTCAACCCGTCACCCCCTCTGCCTCCAATCAACGGACAAGTTGAGACGACAGGGACAAAGTCTCGAGTCACAAGTCATCAAGACACACCACACCAAAGAATAGATGGGCAATACACAGAAGGTACCTTCCAGTACCAACAACCAAGGCACGAAGCTGCACGCTCATGCAACCCGTACGTGATAGCACAACACCAAAAAGAGGCATGGAAACAACCTCCAAAGCAGAATCAAACAAAACCGCCCTCAAGCGGTCAGAAAGGAAGAAATTGGCAGCCTCGGCCGAAAAGGCCTTTCCAAGAAGATATCACAGACTGCATTCCATAGAATGCACCACTATCTGTGATAATGAAGAAAATGAAGAACATATGGAAAGAGCCGAACAATTTCAGAAAAGGTCCGCTGGGGAAAGACAAGGACAAGTGGTGTGAAAACCACGAGGTCTTCGGCCACGAAACGGACAGCTGTGTCAGCCTACGTTCCCGCATTAACACCTTCGTCCTCAAAGGAAAATTGGAGAAATTCGTCGATCAAGGCGACAGCCCTCCAAAGAAGACTCAAGCAGAGTCATAAAAAATACACAAGGAAGGTCCTTCCACTAGGACAAGCCAAGACGATGCTGACATCTGTCACAAGGAGGGACGGGAAAAACCTGTTAGTGACGATGACATCCCAATCACGGGATTGACAACAAGAACCTTGAAGGCAATAATTGAAAAGGAGATACACGTCTCCTGGAAAAAGAGACAACTGCAACAAAAGAGGTCATTCCAGTCAAATGCCCAAAGGCTCAAAGAAACCAATCTCGCCAAATGTGTTCCATTGAACACACCGTTATCTTTCATCTTGAAAGAAATGAAAGAAACCAAGCTATGGAAAAAGCCCTCCAATTTCCGCAAGGGCCCACTGGGAAAAGATGAAAGCAAATGGTGTGAAAATCATGAAGTATTTGGCCACGAGACAGAAAGCTGTGATGGATTAAAGCTTCATGTAAACAGCTTGATCTTAGAAGGAAAAATGAAGAAGTATATCGACCAAGGCAATAAGCATCAAAGGAAGCCTTGTTTGAAGTCTTCAGAAAAAGGCAAGGGATAAGAAAAGGCGGATGATAATCCACTTATCTCCAAACGCCAGAAAAACAACGTCACATATGGAACCAATTGTGACGACTTATACAATCCTTGGAGCATGAAGGCGGAAGAAACAAATTTCAAACTCCCGAAAACAAACTTCACCGCCCACTTGAGCCAACGACTGCCTTCCTTGGCAAAGATGTTGAAGAACAACACAAGCAATGTAAAACTGGGGGGCATGACATCAACATTTGTTCATCCCCAAAGGTGGAGATTGAAGAGCTCAACACGCTAGATGCATTGAGAAACTACGTGGCACGTGGCAGAGTCAACATGCCAACAAATCACCTATGAGGACGTCAAACACATCAGCAATCCCTTTATCTCCCTTATGTCCTTTTTCGCATATCTATTTTAAAATCTTTTTAGATTAAGTACAACTTATGCTTATTAGCCTCGGTACTTTTCAAAAGAAGTGATCAGTAGACGCTTTCTTGTAATCCGTTGTGCGAACTCCAAATATCTAATAAAGGTTAAATTTACTTTCGTAGGTACATTATTATGACGCATATTACCTTGGAATAACGCCAAGTAGTAACTACGCACATATTAATCGCGTCAACAACACAAAGCCTCAAGCATTCTATACGCGCAAGACTAAAAATCGTGTCGCAATAATAAATAAGGCATGGGCATTACCCAAGGGCAGATCATGCACTATTAGAAGATGAAACAATAAAAACCATCATGAAACAGCGATACAACTGCCAAGCGACTTGGGGGGCACCAAGCTGACAAATTCTCGGCATTCTACCTAACATATATACATACCTATCATGATCCGCACATATCGCGTCCGCACTCAGGGAAGTATCCTACACAAACAAGGAATTCTTTAATTTATTTATTATATGCATGACTAAAAGAAAATTTTATGACTCCATACTTTTGCAAACTTATAAAAATGACGATTATCTGACAAAAGCAACTCTGTTCGTAGGTACATGCTACACTACGATTACTACATGAGAATTACGCCAAGTAGTAACCTATGCACAAAAATCTACTTCAACAATACAAGCTAAGCATTGTGTTCAAGAAGGGATTTATGGTATATGTTGCGTCTTGGATGAACTGGGTCGTGGGGACGCGTCTCTTCGTATGGTTGAGCGGGTTTTCGGGCTGTAACCCTTCGTCTGAAAGAGGTTTGTGCCACTGACGAGTGTTCGGTTGAGTCCCGGAAAGGTCTGTGTCTCAAAGCGCGGTTGTGTCTCAGGCGGCGTTTGAGTCTCAAAAAGCGGTGGTCTGTGCACAAGTCCGGACGTCTAGGACACGATTCCTGCACAAAGGACCTGTGCTAGCACGGAGGGGGGGGGGGGGGGTGGTGCTAGCGGAGCCCTCTCCAAAGCTTAAGTCACTATAGGGCTAAAAGGGTAATTCTAGAGAGAGAAAATATTTCTAGAGAGAAGTCAGAGCTCAAAATACCAAAGTTGGGCAAATGAGAGGATGTGTGAAAATGGGTGGCCAAGGCCTCCTATTTATAGGCTTCCTTGGGACCGGACCCGGTTTTAAAGCGGTTTGATGACGATTCAAAAGCAAGCGGTAACCGTCATCCATATTGGCAATGCGCGCACTTGACTTCTCTACACGTCACGGTAATCGCGAAAACGGTAATCGCACAATACCCGTAATGCAATCCGGACGTCCGGGTTGCTGCAACCCAGAGGTCCGAGTTGCTGCTGCCCAGAGGTCCGGGTTGCTGCAGCCCGGACGTCCGGGTTGCAAATGCAATCCAGACCGTTTTGACCCTTTGGGAGACGTTTTTCAAGTCGAGACGTAATTTTGACGTGTTTACGAGGCCCGAAATATAAATACGAACCCGAATTGGACACATATCCATCACTTGCCCCCGAGTCAAGTAACGGTTTAGAACCTTTCTTGACTCTATTTTTAAGTTAGGATACGTGTCCAATTTGAGCTTGACGCTAACCTTTCGGTTTTGGTTGTTGGTTGGACGTAGATATCTTGATTTCGTCCGTCTTTTGATTTTCCGACCGAACGACTCTGTTTCCTGTCATCACGGTTAGTGCAATAGAGAATGCGCATACGTAGCGTGCAAGTATGGTTACCGTTAGGGATATAAGCAATTAGTAATACATCATGCGAACATGCTTTTATCAACATGCATGCACAAGTAACGGTCATGGCAAGATCGTAATTACGCGATGCAAGAAATATAATCCGTACACTTCTAAAACGACTTAGCGATTATCAAATCATGAATCATGCAATATGAAAACATACGTGTAGAATGACGGGTTTGATACGTGCAATACCAAAATAATCACGTACGTAGGAGTAGATATTTAGAAGAGAGGGTGGAGTATACCGTAAGTGCTTAGGCGTGAGTGTAGATGAGTTACTCCTTTAATCCTTATCACCAAGGCATCTTTTGGGATATGTAATTACACAAATCCCCAATCATTCTTCCAGCACTTTGGGAATTCATCATTCCCTCTTCTTTGCAGGTAATTACTTCACCATTTCCAGAAATCATTTGTGTGTTCATAGTTTCTTCACCGCCGTAAAGCTTAGGTGCATCCCGAAAGTTTCGTGTTTGATTCTTGACTTGTTTTCAGAAATTGACACCACCAATCGACTCAGATTGCCACGAGGATTCCAGCGCCGCCTTCGGAATCACCAGGAGACGTCGGACGCGCCCTCACGCGCCGCCGCGTGAGTTTCGCCTTGCCGGCGCGTGTAAGCCACGCGCCGCCTTCCCGGGCTCCGTTCGTCGCGGTCCTTACCTTTCTGAAATCGTCTCGACGAGGGGTGATGGATATATGTCCAATTCGGGTTCGTATTTATACTTCGGGCCTCTTAAACACGTCAAAATTACATCTCGGTTTGAAAAACGTCTCCCAAAGGGTCAAAACGGTCCGGAAACGCATTTACGCGCGTCCGGATTGCAATGCAATCCGGAGGTCCGGAATGCATTGCAACCCGGACGTCCGGGTTGCGCGGCAATCCGGACCTCGCCGAATTGCCCAAATTCGACGAGGTCCGGATTGCATTTCGGGTATCGTGCGATTGCGCTCCCGCGATTACCGTTACGTGTAGAGAAGTCGAGTTCACGCATTACCAATATGGATGACGGTTACCGCTTGCTTTTGAACCGTCATCAAACCGCTTTAAAACCGGGTCCGGTCCCAAGGAAGCCTATAAATAGGAGGCCTTGGCCACCCATTTTCACACATCCTCTCATTTGCCCAACTTTGGTATTTCGAGCTCTGACTTCTCTCTAGAAATATTCTCTCTCTAGAAATTACTATTTTACCCCTATATGTTGGATCACGGGCGAAGCTCCGTTACGTCCTTGACGGAAAGCTTTGGACTCCTGGGCTCCGAGTAATCCTGCAAAAGGGGATGACCTGGGTGGTGACCCAGAATCCCTCTCCGATGCTTAAATGAGTATAGTGATCAATGGGGTGGTAAGCAAAAGTCTAAGTTCGTCTTAGATGATCGTTTTCTGAGGTAACTTCCTCCTTTATATAGGAGGGAAAGTTACTCAGTTACCTGTTACTGCGCCTGGCAGTTTTACCCGTGATTCCGTGTATCTCGCCACGATTCCGTATATCTCGGCTGGGATTCCGTATATCTCGCCCCACGCTCCGCGTATCTTACCCATACCTCCGCGTATCTCGGGCACGCCCTGCGTATCTCGGGGGAGATTATCTGTATCTTAACCGTCTTCCCACTACTCTCATCTAGTAGGCGGGCTTCTCGGTCTTAGCCTCTGATCAAAAGTCTCGACTCCTGTCGGGGACTCCAGAATTGTCTCATTCTAGATCACCACCCAGGACCTTCAGTCTCTGCGGGACAGGTCCAGCCTCTGCGGGGCTTTATTATCGGGGCCTTTACTAAGGCGTATCGGGGCCTACTCGGAGGCTTCTCATCGGGAGCATTCAGCTCATACGTCGGGACCGCTAAAGTCGGGACCCTTCGTGTTGGGCCTCTGGGCCTTCCAGGCTTTTCACGAGGCCCACTGGACCTACTCGCCGTCCATTGGCTGTTAACGGGGCTAACGATTACATCGGAACCCATCATTTGCCCCCAAGACATGGGGGACTTTTAGTTCGTCGTGTCTTCTAATTCAGGTTTTCTGACCTCGTTGTCGGCGGTTTCTGTTTTTATACCCTCCGATACCACTGTCGGAGGCTTTTGTTTTTATCTCCTCCGATACCACCGTCGGAGCCTTTTGCCTTATGTAGGATTGTTGTATAACAGAGTCTCTTACTCATGATTGCCTTGGGCCCACCAGGCCCCATGGGCAGTTGCCAAATCCGAGGAGACTCCTCGATTACTGTAGCATTAAATGCCTAGGGATAAGGAAACGACGTTTAAACCAGCGTGACTGCTGTTTTCTGAAAAAGCAACTGTGACATCACACACGTCCCTTCCGTGCCTATAATCTCGGCGATTAAGATCGTGTCGCTTCCTCTTCAACGGTGCGGATCAAGCCCATCCAGCTGTTTCCTCCGTACCGTCTTCATAATTTCAATGGTTGTGATCAAGTCGTTTCGTCTTCGACGGTCAAGATTACGTCCCTCCAATTGTCCTTCTGCCTATAAAAGGTAAAACCCTGGTCTTATTCACTTCTTCTGCACTCTCTCGCTTTCAGCCATCTTTGCATTCGAAGTTTCCTCTTCAAGCTCCTCCTGGTGTTCAAGTGATCCAAGGCTTTCAACCCTTCCGATCTTCCTTTACCTTACTTCTTCAACCACCGATCATGTCTGGTAAGAATTTCTTTCTACGTTTTCGTGATTTGCTTGCTGTTTGTTCTTCTTTTCTCAAATCCTTTTGCTTGCAACCATTTTAGACGAAGCTAGTTCTGAGGCCAGGACTCCCTTCACCTTCGAGTTCGCTGTCAATGAGATATCGGAGGCTACATATGAGGTTGCCCTTAGAGAGGGGTGTATTACCTCTGATTGGGAACCTCGTTTTCCGTATGAGTCCCAGTCTGCTGTCAGGAGGAAGCACATCATTACACATCCTCGGGCAGGGGAAGTGTTTGTCTCCGCTGGGCAAATAAGCGCGGTGATTCGGTTCCCCTTCTGCGGAAATATGGTGGAGATGTGCAACTTCTACAAGACGCATCCCTGTACCTTCTCTCCACACGCCATCCGCGTGTGGAATGCCTTCCAACTTTTATGCCACCGCCAGCAGTGGACGTACAGTCTTCTGCTGTTCCGCACTTTCTACGGCATGAAGTGCAACAAAGCTGGTGTCTGCTCCTTCTCCCCCCGACTCCCCGAGTGGACAAAGGAGCAACTTTCACGTTTCGGCTGGGATAGCGAAACTTGGAAGTTCCACAAAGATCGGGTGCTGATTCGTGATTCTGGGTATGACAACAGCGGATGGAAGAAGTACTACTTCGTCCAGCATAGCTCTGTTCCATGGCCCCGATGGGAGGTCGTGGCGGACCCTGCCCCCAGGCTCCAGGACTACTCCGAGGATGACCTCAATACCGTCCAAATGGTTCAACTCTACCGCTGGGGAGACAACTTCATACCCCTTGATGCCAACAGGCTCCAGGAGAAGAACCTGATTACTATCGGAGTTCGACTCCTCGACTCTGTTTCCAAAGATTTAGTCATCTGGGTAATATTTCTAACTATCTTATATTTACCTTTGCAGCCAAGAAGGCTTCTCTGTTGACTCATCCCATTCTGAAGCAGGGCGAGACTGATGCCGTCCAGAGTGGCTCCAAGCGGAAGCGCAAGCTGGTGAAGAAGGGTGCTTCCTCCTCCACTCCCCTCTCTGCTGCTCCTCCTACCGACGAGCAAATCAGGGCCAAGAAGGCCAGGCGGGAGGAGATAGATTGGGCATTCGGGGCCACCACCGTCGAGGAAGGTAAGCGCGTTCGTCGTGCAATTAAACAATATAAAAAATTAGTCCCCTGGGAGTTTATCCCTGCTGATCGGAAAACGCGGGTTCAAGAGATCAAGTACATCCTTTGAGGAGAAATTCCCCACGTTATTGAGGCGGGATATTACAACGTTCTTGGGAAGAACAGACATTTCGATCATCAAATCATCTGGTGCCCTAAAGGTACTCTTCTTAACCTTATTCGTCCCGCCACCGCAGGTCCCTTGGAGACTCCTGCCCCGACGGAGGCTATCATTCCAGCGGAGACTGCAGCTCCGCAAGAACTGATGCTGGAGGACGTCCCGGCGGGAGCTCAGTTCCGCCAGGTGACCAATTTGGAAGCTTCTCCTTCTGTCGAGGAGCCTGAAGAGGGGGGCCTGCTTCCCCGCGGCAGGTCGGGATCCAGGAGCGTGAGGCCTGCTGTTAGGGACGTGTCCCAGAGTCCTCCCCCTATTCTTCGCACTCCAACTCCTGAGCCACCAGCTGAGGTGGCTCTTCCGGCTGAAGGTTCTGGGGTTATCCCCCCTCTCCCCGTGGACGAAAACCTTTACAAGTTTTTTACTTCCGACCAGGGGATGCTGCCTTGGAACCCGATTGAGTCTCTCCGAGGAGTTCCACTCCGGCGGGGAGACCTTGATCCTGGATTGGCCCTGCATCTGCTGGCGGGGTCAATCCCTCCAGCCTTGAGGCGACCCTTGTCCTTGGCGCGGGGGGACCTCGAAGAGGAGATTCGCGACATGGCCATTCGTCGGATGGAGGTGAAACTTCTATCTTTGTTTGATTTTCTTCGTCACTCTTGTCTCCGATTATTGTATCTTGATCTTTTCCTTCCTTCTCTCAGGACACCGCGAACCAACAGCGCTGCTTCGGTCTTATCCTGGCCCTGAAGGGTGCTTTGGAGGCGGCAGAGGCCCAGTCGAACCCTGATGCTTTAGCCAAGCTTTAGGTGGAACTCGACGAGGCAGTGGCGGCCAAGAACAAAATGGCCAAGGAGAAGGCTCTCCTCGATGACTTGTCCTCAAACCTGCTCAAGAAGGTCCACGACCATGAGGCTGTCATGCGTCGGGAGCGGAAGATGGTCCAGGCGGATCAGCAGCGGAATGAGGAGGAGAAGAAGCAGCTCATTCATGAGAAAAACGTCTTCGCGGATCTCCTCGCGGAGGCTAAGGCAAAGTTTGAGGCAGAGAGGGCTGAGTTCTCTGCCAAGCTAGCTGAGGCCAAGGCTCAGGGCCTCGAGGAGGGCCGCCTGCAGGGCCGCGAGGAAGGTCTCCAGCAAGGTCGCGAGGAGGGTCGGGGGGAGTACCGGAACTCTGAAGAATTCAAGCTGGCTGCTGTGGAGTTCTGCAAGTCCGAGGTGGAGGACGTTTTGTTCAACGCTGTCGAGGAACTTTACACGGCCTACGCGGATTCCATTGACTTCACGAAGTCCGAGACTCTTGCCCCCGTCGCGGAGAAGTACTTCAACCTCCCCGCGGAGAGTGAAGAAGCCGCTGCTGAGGACCCGACTCCGCCAACCGCGGAGCCTTCTGTCCAGGCCCCTCCAAACCTTGCTCCCTCCGACGCTGCTGAGGATCCATCTTCCAACAAGGACCGAGTTTAATGTTTACATCTTTTAGTCCTTTGTTGCCTTTCTCCTTCGTTTCTTGTTTATCCTTTGTATCAGACCCCTTTTTGGCCTTCAAGCCTTTATCTAAGGAATTTATTTCCATCTGTTTTGGTTTCGACGATTATTTGCACTTTATCTAAAGCGGCTTAAAATTCGTTACTCAAAACGTTCTAATGCACCATTAAAATGACTTCATACGTCCTTCCGACGTTTTACTCGCGACCTTAACATTTAAGGTTTCTTATCTTATCGGGACTTTATCACTTAAGGCTTCTCGTCCAAAACCGGGACTTCACCACTTAAGGTTTCTCGTCCAAAATCGGGACTTCACCACTTAAGGTTTCTCGTCCCTGCCTTTCAAGGCCATTTTCACACCCCTTAAGGTTTTTATTGCGTCTCTACCGGACGGCTTAATCGTAACCTTTAAGGCTTTTTGCCGCATCATATAGACGACTTACGCGGACCTGTTAAGGCTTTTTCATACCCGTTAAGGCTTTTGGCCGCATCATATAGACGACTTACGCGGACCCATCAGGGCCTTTTCGTACCTAGGCTTTTGGTTGCATCATATAGACGACTTACGTGTACCCCGTAGGGCTTTTGTCCATACCCGTTAAGGCTTTTGGCCGCATCATATAGACGACTTACGCATACCTCGGAAGGCTTTTATTGTACCTCGGAAGGCTTTTGTCGCGTCCTTCAGGACGTCCTACTAACAATTAGAATAAATCTAAAAGCAATCTGATCGGAAGCAACTCCTTTTATTCATAAATAACTCAAAATAGGCTTACATCGGATCTTATTGATAGACAATTTGCGCCCTTCACGGCGGCTTAATATCAAACATGATACTTCTTCAAGTGTTCGCCACTGAAGGAATGCTTCAATGTCTTGCCATCAAGGTCCTCTAGCCTGTATGCATTGGGTGCTGGCATCCCTACGATCTTGTAAGGTCCCTCCCATTTTGGCGATAATTTGTTGATCCGATCTTGATGAACGAACTCGTTCCTCCGCCAGACAAGTTCTCCCACGAAGAATTGTCGGGTCCTGACACGCCGATTGTAATATCGGGCTGTTGCCAGACGCATTCGGGCCTGGACTTCATCAGCCTTCCACCTCTTTTCCTCGAGTAGGTCTAAGTCCAGACGTCTCATTTCCTCGTTTGTCAGAGGCTCGTAATATTTCGCGCGATGGGACGCCACCGCTATTTCCACGGGAGCGACTGCCTCCGTGCCATAGACCAGGCCAAACGGAGTTTCTCCTGTTGATTGCTTGGGTGTTGTTCTCACAGCCCACAGCACGTTCTCGAGCTCATCCAGCCAATGGCCCTGCAAGGCATAGACTCTCTTCTTCAAGCCATCCATCACGATCTTGTTGGCTGATTCTACCTGGCCATTGGTCTGAGCGTGGCGAACTGAAGCGGTCTGATGCTCAATGTTTAATTCTTCCAGGTACTCTTTCAACTGAGCCCCATTGAACGGAGGGCCATTGTCGCTGATCTCGAGGAACCCCGTACCGTGATATGATCTGAGTCTGAAGGAACCTGAGGATCTGCTGCCCCGTCGTTCTAGCCAATGCTTTAGCCTCTATCCACTTTGAGAAGTAGTCGATAGCCACGAGTAAGTACTTGCACTGACCTCTCGCTTGGGGAAGTGGTCCCACCAAGTCAATTCCCCATTGCGCGAAGGGCCATGCACTCCTGATGGGCACTAAGTCCGCGGCGGGAGCCACGATATTTGGGGCGTACCTCTGGTATGCATCACAGGATCGGACCATCGCGGTCGCTTCTTTGTTCATCGAGGGCCAATAGTAGCCTAAATTCAATGCCTTCCTCACTAGAGATCGGGCCCCTTCATGGCAGGCCGCGACTCCTTCGTGTAGCTCCCTCAGGATCCGATTTGTGTCAGGCTCTGCTACGCATTTTAGAAAAGGCTTTACATACCCTTTTTTCTATAACTGGTTGTCCACCATCGCATAGTTGTCCGCGATTCGCCGCAACCTGACAGCTGCCACCTTATCATCGGGGAGTGTCCCCGTAGTCAGATACGTGACCATCGGGGTCATCCACGTGGGCTTTTCTTCCTCCTCCGATCCTGTCTCAATAGTGCAGACCTCCGCCGGATCGATGTTTGAGATAATCACTTTCTCTAGGAAATGCACCTTTCGATTCTCCTCAGGGGCCAGTCCCAGAGCGAACTTGCTCAAGGCATCTGCTTCCGCGTTTTCTTCCCTCGGGATTGCCTCGATGTCAAAGCTTTTGAAGCTTCCCTTCAAAGTCTGCACCTCGTGCAAATACTTCTTCATTGTCGGGCTCTTGGCTTCATAGTTCCCCTGGACCTGATTTACAACCAAGCTGGCATCGCACTTTACTTTTAAATGATTGGCCCCCGTACCCTTGGCAACCTTAAGGCCTGTGATGAGAGCCTCATACTCCGCTTCGTTGTTGGTGGCTTTGAATGTCAACGCCAAGGCATATCGCAGGGGCTCGCCTCCACCGGGTGGTATCAATACGAATCCTGCCCCCGAGCCTTCTACACTCGATGAACCATCAGTGTACATCTCCCAGGTGTTCTCCTCATTTGGCTGTTCTGGCTGCCGTTCTGTTGTCGGGAGTT
Source organism: Clarkia xantiana subsp. parviflora (assembly GCA_036873135.1). Classification (NCBI taxonomy): domain Eukaryota; kingdom Viridiplantae; phylum Streptophyta; class Magnoliopsida; order Myrtales; family Onagraceae; genus Clarkia; species Clarkia xantiana. The sequence goes on from JAPTYO010000012.1 coordinate 24,290,214, forward strand.
CCTCCATGGTTGCCCCCTCTGTGGGACCCGTTACTTCCAGATCGGGTGCTGTGGATTCAGCTATAAAATCTGCCAATGCCTGGCCCTTAATAGCGGTTCTCGGAGCGAAATGAATACGGAATTCCGTCAGTTCGATGTCCCATTTCACCAATCTCCCCGACGCCTCCGGTCGGTTCAAAAAGTGCTTCAAGGGCTGATTAGTCAATACCGTGACTTCATGGGCATGGAAGTAAGGCCGTAGCTTTCGAGCGGCAATAATCAGCGCGAAGAGATACTTCTCAATAGCGGGATAGTTCATTTCAGACTTGGCAAACACCTTGCTTACATAATAGATAGGCACTTGGTTGCCCTTGACAATTTTAATCAAAACAGAACTAACAGCCACATCAGAAACAGCCAAATAGAGATAGAGCGGCACGCCTGGAACTAGTTTCGCCAACAGCGGAAGGGTACGGAGGTGTTGCTTGAGTGCCTGGAACGCCTCCTCGCACTTGTCGGTCCATTCGAACTTCTTGTTGGCCCTCAGCACATCAAAAAATGGCATAGCTCGATCACTTGCCTTAGATAGGAAGCGATTCATCGCGGCCAACCGGCCATTCAGCACCTGGACCTCCCGATGAGTCCTCGGGGACTGCATCTCCTCGATTGCTCGTAGCTTTTCAGGGTTCACCTCGATTACTCTCTGGCTCACCATGAACCCTAGGAACTTCCCCGAGTTCACCCCGAAAGCACATTTGTCGGGGTTCAGCCGAACCTGATGGAATTTCATCCGCTCAAATGCTGCCGCCAAATTCTGGACAAGGTCTCCTGCCTGTCGGGACTTCACCAGCATGTCATCCACATACGCCTCCATGGTTTTCCCCAGCATGTCTCCAAACAATTTGTTCACCATCCGCTGGTAAGTTGCTCCTGCATTGATCAACCCGAAGGGCATCACGTCGTAGTGGTAGACGTCGCTGTCAGCGTAGAAGGCTGTATGGGGGGCATCCTCCTTCGCCATCTTGATCTGATTGTACCCGGAGTAGGCATCCATGAAGCTCAGCAGCTCATGTCCCGATGTGGCATCCACCAACTGGTCAATCCTCGGGAGCGGGTAGTAGTCCTTCGGGCAGGCTTTGTTCAGGTCACGGAAGTCGACACACATCCGCCACTTTCCGTTACATCGCACCAGCACTGGGTTAGCCACCCAAGTCTGGAATCGGAGCTCCTTGATGAACCCAGCATCGAGCAGTCTGCCCACCTCTTGCTGAATCGCGATCCTCTTGTCCGCGCCCATCGGACGTCTTCTCTGCGTGATAGGCTTGATCGCGGGGTCTATCTTCAGCTCGTGCACTATCACGTCGGGACTGATTCCTGGCATATCACTCGGGGACCAGGCAAACAGCTCCTTAAACTCCTTCAAGAGCTCGATCAACTCTCGGGCTCTTTCCTCCGACAAAGCAGAGCCGATTTTCACTTTCCTCTGAGGCCCATCGATCTCCACTTCCTTCAAGTCCTCCATAGGGGCGGGACGCCCATACTCCTCTCGAGGATCGGCATCAGTCTGAAGGACAGTCATGGCTTCCCTCCTCCTCCTTCGGGTAGCATTAACATAGCATTTTCGCGACGCCACCTGGTCACCCTTGACCTCTCCGACCCCGTTGTCCGTCGGAAACTTCATCTTCTGGTGGACCGTCGAGGCGACTGCCATGAGAGGGTTGATCGTGGTCCTTCCGATGATCGCGTTGTGTGCCCCAGCGGACTCCACTACGACGAAATCCACGTTTCGTTTCTCCATCTTCCAGCCACTACCGAACTCTACTGGTAAGGTAATCATTCCCAACGGGTAGGAAGTGGAGCCAGAGAATCCCACCATCGGGAAGTCCACCTGCGTCAGGTCCTTCTTCGTCTTTCCCATGGCTTCCAGAGCGTCCATGAAGAGAATATCGGAGGAGCTCCCTCCGTCTATTAGGATCCGCTTCATCTCGAATCCGTCCACATCCAGGGTCACGACCAAGGCGTCGTCGTGAGGGCTCTCCACGCCTACTAGATCCTCCGCAGAGAAAGAAATTACCATTTCCTCCTTCAGGGTCCACGACCGGGACCTTTTGCCTAGCACCACCGCGGCAGATATGCGGGAAGCATAGTTCTTCCTAGAGGCAGAGGTATCTCCTCCCGCCGCCATCCCTCCGTGGATGACGTTGATAGTTCCGCGCCTCTCCTTACGGGCACCTGATCCTGAAGCCTCATGCTCAACCTTCTTCTTCTTCGGGGATCGGTCACGAGATTTGGAGCGGGATCGAGACCGACTTTTGGAACGGGATCGGCACCGTCCCCTCCCGACGAACTCTTTCAGCCTTCCCTTCTGGATCAGTTTTTCAATCTCCTTCTTCAGCTCCCGACAGTTCTCAGTGTCATGACCATTGGCTCGATGGTAACGACAGTAGCGGTCAGGGCGGCCTCCTAGGAATTCGCCTTCTTTCCTCGGGGGGTATCGAGCGAGACCCTGTCTGTCCATCACAGCTAACACAGAGGTCATCGAGCTATTGATGGGAACAGCCCGACCCTCTCGGTTGTCCTTCCTCGGAGGACGCTTGTCTTCTCTTTTATCGGGACGACCACGCTTCCTACTTCCTTCCGACTTGTCGCTCCCTTTGTGATCATCTGACAGCTTGGACGATGGCTTTCCTCTCCCCGATTTCGGGGATCGAGCTCTCCAGCAGCAATCTTCGACTCCTGGACGTCGATTTGCTGTTTCACCCTCGCTTGCAGGGCCCCCATACTCCACACGGCCTTCGCGGCTACACTGTGCATCAGATCGGAGCCATATGGAGCGCTCAAGTTCCGCAGGAAAGTACGGATTGTTTCTCCCTCCGAGATTTCTTCTTCAATATCCGCAGCACTATCAGTGAACCGTTGGTAGTAGTATGCCAACGATTCGTCGGGTCTCTGCACCACCTGGGTCAAGGACCTCACACTCTTCAGAAGACGCCTCCGACCCTGATACTGTTTGATGAAGCGATCGTGCATATCAGCCCAGCACGTGATGCATCCTGGCGGGAGGCTAAAGAACCAAGTCATGGCCCTTTCTCCCAGGGTTGTCGGGAACAATGAGCAGATGAGGTCATCGTTCGAAGTTCGACCCATGCAGGCTTGGACATGCCTCTGAACATGACGAACTGGGTCCCCTTCACCATCGTAGTCCTTGATGGTCGGAATACCTAGCCCAGGCGGGGCGACGGTATCGATCAGCCGTGGCACGAAAGGATGGCTGGACCGATCCCTTAGCTCCGATGTCATCTGCTTCTAATCACCCATGCAGATGCTAACGATCTTCACCACCTGATCGGGGGTGATGTGGCCATTCAAGGGAATGGTCCTATTTTGCACAGGTCCCGGGCCATCAACCACGAACTTCTCCGGGTGTACCGGTTCCTTACCCTTGCTCCTGGGCGGAACCTCCTGTTCCTCTGGGTCCACCCTCGGCGGGGGTGGTGGTAACTCTTCTCGCGGAGGCAACTCCTCCGCCCTCCTAGCGGCCTCTCGTTTGTCCAGCAAGGTTGGCCAACTCCGAGTTCGAAGACGACCCTTCTTCCCTTCGCGGGACTCCTTCTCTTCCATGGCCCACCGGGTTTGGGGGAGCCTCATCTTCCTCCCTATGCGGGACATCCTGTTTGTTCCTCTCTGTGTCTCGGACCGAGACCTCATAGCCATCACCTTGCCCCCCTGTCTGGGAAAGAGCAGGGTTCTCACCTTGTTCAGCAACGCGTTCCGGCAACGGGGAATTCACAGTTCCTGCGGGACGAGAACTGCCAGCCTGAACTTGCTTCTTCTTGCCACCACCGGCCATTGATCTGGTAGAAACTATCTTGACTTTTCGTAAGTTTCCCACAGACGGCGCCAATGTTGGATCACGGGCGAAGCTCCGTTACGTCCTTGACGGAAAGCTTTGGACTCCTGGGCTCCGAGTAATCCTGCAAAAGGGGATGACCTGGGTGGTGACCCAGAATCCCTCTCCGATGCTTAAATGAGTACAGTGATCAATGGGGTGGTAAGCAAAAGTCTAAGTTCGTATTAGATGATCGTTTTCTGAGGTAACTTCCTCCTTTATATAGGAGGGGAAGTTACTCAGTTACCTGTTACTGCGCCTGGCAGTTTTACCCGTGATTCCGTGTATCTCGCCACGATTCCGTATATCTCGGCTGGGATTCCGTATATCTCGCCCCACGCTCCGCGTATCTTACCCATACCTCCGCGTATCTCGGGCACGCCCTGCGTATCTCGAGGGAGATTATCTGTATCTTAACCGTCTTCCCACTACTCTCATCTAGTAGGCGGGCTTCTCGGTCTTAGCCTCTGATCACAAGTCTCGACTCCTGTCGGGGACTCCAGAGTTGTCTCATTCTAGATCACCACCCAGGACCTTCAGTCTCTGCGGGACAGGTCCAGCCTCTGCGGGGCTTTATTATCGGGGCCTTTACTAAGGCGTATCGGGGCCTACTCGGAGGCTTCTCATCGGGAGCATTCAGCTCATACGTCGGGACCGCTAAAGTCAGGACCCTTCGTGCTGGGCCTCTGGGCCTTCCAGGCTTTTCACGAGGCCCACTGGACCTACTCGCCGTCCATTGGCTGTTAACGGGGCTAACGATTACATCGGAACCCATCACTATAGTGACTTAAGCTTCGGAGAGGGCTCCGCTAGCACCACCCCTCCTTCTCCGTGCTAGCATTGGTCCTTTGTGCAGGAATCGTCGCCCAGACATCCGTATTTGTGCACAGACCACCGCCTCCTGAGACACAGCCATACCGAGACACAGACCTTTACGGGAGTCAACCGAACACTGGCCAGTGGCCCAACCTCTTCTCGACGAAGGGTTACAGCCCGAAAATCCGCACAACCACACGAACAGACGTGTCCTCACGACCCAGTTCATCCAGGACGCAACATTGGCGCCGTCTACGTGATTCGAACAAGAAGCTACCGTACCGCAAAAATCATGAACGAGTGATCGCAACCCTCCCGAAGAGGTTAACGCGAAAAACACAAGGAAAAGGCCCGGGCGCCCCAAGAAGTCCCCGGCAAACAAAAGAACAGGTGGCCAAATGCCAGCCGGAAGTCAGTCGGGACCCTCCCACATTCTAAGAACTACTTCCGTAGCTTCATCCTTGCCAACTGACAATGTGCCCGACGAACAGCACAGAGAGCCAAGGAACGAGCATCACTCACCTCCACCTGGTTTCGAGCCAGAGGTGAATGAAGAGGAGTCTCAGACCGAAATGCCGCAAGGCGAACAAAGAACGAGAGCAAAACCAATGCCCACCGTTACTCCAGCGATGATGGCGGCATTGGAAGAGTTACTCGCATTTCGCGGGTCTCTAAAAAACCAAGGATACGTGGCTCAGCCACCTCCGACCAACCAAGAGTACGCCGCGCCAGCAAGAGAGGTGTCGCAAGACACTACTCGCTACGGCAATCCTTTCCAGGGCTGAAACCAACACGCAAGATATGAAGCCGCACGGTCATACACTCCTTTTCAAGAAGCCCGCCATTGGAGGAATGAAAGGCAGCCCCCATCCTACCACCCACAACAGCCAACGAGGGATGATCCCTTCCAGGCAACAAGTAGAGATCAATCTGACATCTACCACAACAATGGTCGGCAAAATCCTTCAACACGTTACGCTGAACCTGTAAAAGGGTTTACCGCTTAGATGTTAGAAGAAATTGTGGAGAAGAAGATGAAGGAAGCAAAGATGAAGGGTATGCACGCACTTGAAGAAAAGGCGTCACATCCGTTCGCGGACCACCTTGTGAACAGTCGCGTCCCAGACGCACTATACAAAATTGGAGGAGACCCCTACCGCGGGAAAGGAGACCCAGTGGAACACGTGCAAAAGCACGAGGCCTCTCTGCTAGGCAGAACGAAGAACCCACACCACTTCGCAATGACGTTTTCACAAACTCTTGTCGGGACCGCAGCACACTGGTTCTTCTCACTACCATGCGGAAGCATCACTTCATGGGCGGACCTAAAAGCTAAATTCATTCAACGATACATGGGCGAGCGCACATTGCTAAAGGGGTCAGGTGCTCTGGACGACGTCCAACAGCAAAACGAAGAATCTCTCGCCGACTACTACGTCCGATTCAATCAGAATATCTCTGATATTCAGGGGAACCTAACGGAAGGAGAGACTGTTCGAGCGTTCATTCGAAACCTCTGACGAAGAGGCTATGCCCTAGCAGAAAAGATGGCGAAGCGCCCAGCCGAAACCATGGAGGAGCTAGCCGCAAGAGTAAAAGAATACGTGGACCTCGAAAGGTTCAGAAGTCAGAACAAGGCAAAAATCTCTGCGGCAAAGGCAAAAGAAAATCCAAAGCAGAACCAACCAAAACCACACTCAAGTGGTCAACAAGGAAGAAATTGGCAACCTCAGCCAAAAAGACCTTTTCAAGGAGATTTTCAAAAGCCAAAAGAAGTAAATCTTGCCGACTGCATTCCTTTGAATGCCCCGCTGTCTGTGATTTTGAGAGAGATGAAGGACGCGAATATGTGGAAAGAGCCGAACAATTTCAGAAACGGCCCACTGGGGAGAGACAAGGACAAGTGGTGTGTAAACCACGAGGTCTTCGGCCATGAGACCGACAGCTGTATCTGTCTACGCTTCCGCATTAACAACTTCGTCCTCAAAGGCGAATTGAAGCAGTTTGTCGATCAAGGCGACAACCCCCCGAGAAAGACTCAAGCAGAGTAATCAAAAAGAGGAAACAAGGGAAAAGAGAAGGTCAATGACAACCCTCCGCCAGCTAAGCGAGGTGTAATCAACGTCATACACGGAGGACCTGCCGCCGGAGGACAAGTGTCTAATGCTCGGGACATTTATGCATCCCAAGCAGCGACATTGCCGAAATACGGAAAGCGCAAGCAACCGGAGCAAGAAGACTCAGTAATCCGATTCTCATGGGAAGACTTAAAGCATATAGTTTACCCTCACGATGACGCTTTAGTCATAACCATGGACATTGACGGATACGATGTGAAAAGAATCCTTGTCGATGGTGGAAGCTCCGCTGACATTCTACATGTCAGAGTCCTAGAACAACTGGGAAGATCTGTCAAGGACTTGACCCCAGGAACCTTCTCGCTAGTCAGCTTCGCCGGAACAGCTACACAACCCCTGGGTACAATCACGCTTCCTGTCATCCTTGGCCAGGGGTGGAGAGCATTACATGTCAACGTCACTTTCGTCGTTGTAGAATCTCTCGGGGCCTACAACGGAATCTTGGGACGAACAACGATCAACCCCTATGTGATCGTGCCCTCCACCGTCCACCAAAAGATAAATTTCCCTACGGAGCATGGGATTGGGGAAGTGCTAGGCGACCAAATAACCGCAAGACGTTGTTACGTCAATGCCTTGAGAGCAAAGCACCAATTCCATGTGGCAATGATAAATTCCTTCAAGAGGCAGAAAGTTGTTGATGAAAGAAAGAAGCAAGTGGTGGAACAAGCTGTTAAAGTTTGGAACCCGCAAGAAAGCATCCAGTATTCGCCATGGCACCAGATATGGCTCGTCAAGCAGGGAGAAGGCGAGCCAATCATGGAATACTTCATCAGATTCGCTTCTAACGCCTCCTCGGCGAAGGCAACAAGAGAAGAAGTGATAAGCGTGTTCTATGCAAACATGAACGCCAGATCTTTCCTTCTCTTCGGACGAACTCATGGATGGCGAACAACAAAAACCATGGCAGATCTAAAGGATAAGCTTGAGACAGCAGTCTTATGCGAACAAGAACTGAGGTGGGGTACACCCCTCAGTTGGGACAAAGGAGTTCGAGCAAAAACGAACAAACAGGAAGACGCAAGCATCGATATCGACAACATCTTCACACCGCTAAACACGGTTGCGGAAGACATTTACGTCAACCTACTGGAAAACAAGCTCCCAAGTCCACCTGTTCCGAAGACAGCTTTCTTGGGCAACAACATCAGAGAATGGTGCAAGTACCACAAAACTTGGGGTCACAACACAAACATGTGTCTACCATTAAGGTGGGAGATTGAAGAATGCATCGCGCTAGTTGCAACCGACTCCGCGACGTCGTCATCAAACCAGCCATAATGAAACGGGAGAAACAACTCTATTTTAGATTACTTTGCGCATTCCTAGTGTTTCTAGTATAATCAATGTAAATACGCGCAAGTATCTAATAAAGTCAATCTACATTTGTAGGTACACACCTATCTCTTGCACGATATTTTTTGGATTAAACGGGAAGCAACAAAACTACGCGCCTATTATCTACTTCAATAATCCAAGATATTATGCCATGTGCAAGCAAAAATCTATTGCGCGTTATGACAACTCTTATCATCAACAACAACTTACTTATATTGACGACTACATCAAAAGGCGTCATCATGGAATCAAAAACTTGGAAGTTAAGACCAAAATATTTTCAATGTCAGCATGCTACAACTACATATAACGGATGATACTTGGAAAAGCCACGTTCCCAATATATGAATACCTATCATGATCCGCACCTACCGCATCTGCACTCAGGGAAGTTTCCTACACAAACAAGGAATCCTCGTATCAAATTCCTTTACTTCATTTATTATATGCATGACTAAAAAGAAAGTTTCATGACTCCATACTTTTGCAAACTTATAGAATGGCAATTATCTGACAAAAGTAACTCTGCTCGTAGGTAAATGCTACACTACGATTACTACTCAGAAATTACGCGAAGTAATAACCTCTGCACAAAAATCTACTTCAACATTACATGCTAAGCATTGTATTCAAGGAGGGATTTACGGTATACAACACCAACATATCTATTATCTACACCAACATGGAGTTTATTTCTCCATTCATAACATAGGCGTCTATCTCAAGAAGATGCCGGCAACACAAAGCCATCAAGCTATGTGCACAATCAACTTATATGCCGCAATGACAACCTGCGGATTATCTATCAAAACGACGACTATTCAGAGCCGTCAGCTACAAGCAATATCTTGGATTAACACCAAGACCTACTAGCAAAATCTTGGATTAACACCAAGACCTACTATCAAAACGACGACTATTCAGAGGCGTCAGCTACAAGCAATATCTTGGATTAACACCAAGACCTACTATCAAAATATCTTGGATTAACACCAAGGCCTACTATCAAAATAGCATGTTGTGGTATCCTCTTTTTTAAAAAAGACAAGCCCCATGTTTACTTCTAAAAAATGACATGCTGTGACATCTCTGTTTAGAGGCAAATCCTCATGTTCATAGCCATTCCCTGGTGGTTAGTTCAGCTATCACTGCTGGTTAGTTCAGAACAGGATGGGCATACGGGATTGATCACCCCTTAAGTGGCGGAAGTTCTCTGGTTAGACAACGACCCCACACTATAACAAGTGTGAATTCCTGTTTAAAGGGCTCATTCTTTATGGAGAATTTCCTCTTGATAGACGACAATCCCATATTACGAATTCCTGGTCAGGGTGCGCTTTATACGGCAAAAGTCCTCTGGTTAGATGACAATTCCGTACTACAGATTTTCAAACCGTGTTGCATGGTTCCTAGACAGAAAGCATGCATCACAATTCATATTTTCAAAAAAGTGTTACATGGTCCCTGGACGCAGGAATCATGTATCACAAGTATTTTTTCAAATATTTTACCAAATATTTTGTCAAATATTTTATCAAATATTTTATATATCAAACACCTTTCCAAAAATTTTATCAACACGGTTTTTTGGGTGTATCACATTCAATGCCAAAATATTTTTTCAAATATTTTACCAACAAGCTTTTTAGGATTCACAAAATACTTCTTCAAAAACTAAAATGTTTCTACGTATGCTTCCCCAACGCGGGTTGATACACGCTGGCAGGTGCGCACCCTGTTTAAAACTCATAAAATTTACAAGTCGAGTCTTGTACAACGTCGCCTTAGAGTGGAACTAAGAGACGGTATAAACTAGTATCTTGGTTAGCTAAGATAACACCTTTCAAATACTTAAATGTTTCTACGTATGCTTCTCCAACGTGGGTTGATACACGCTGGCAGGTGCGCACCCTGTTTAAAACTCATAAAATTTACAAGTCGAGTCTTGTACAACGTCGCCTTAGAGTGGAACTAAGAGACGGTATAAACTAGTATCTTGCTTAACCAAGATAACACCTTTCAAATACACTACTTGTTGAGATATATTGATATACGCAAAAATACTTGGCAGGTTGCAACACATATAGCGGCAAGCTATTCAGGAAAGAAGGACAATATGCATAATGCATCATGCAAGCAATCAGGAGAGCATCTCAATTTATCAATCAAGAAGTGGCTATCGGTCACGACTGCGGGGACTATGTCTACGTTACTAGTCATCCACATTCAATAAACACAGTAAATGATAACGGTATGAAATATTACTAACAAGTTATCATGCAAACTACTATGTATAAAGCAGGTTCAAACGACGTAGTTCAAAGCGAACAAGTCGTAAGCAACAGCTAAGGAACAACTACAACAAGTCTCCAAAAATAGAAGCCGGGGGGCAAACAGACTCAGAAACAAGTTCAACATATCCAAAAGATGGCACATATTAAAGAATGCCATCATCTCTGACAGGACTCGGCGGAACAAGCAGAAGTTGCCACCGTCTTCTCCAAACAAAACCTACAGTGCGCAAGTCGCAACATCGTATGCTCTACCCATCTCGCCATGCCTTGGAGTCTAGCCAAGAGGGGCGATCACAACACTTAACAATGTGCGACGTACAGTCGCAACTACGGACATCATGTTCATCATCTAAGGATATATATCCTATCTTTCAAGTCCAAAGCATATGGATAGCATAGATAACTCAAGGTATGAAATATTACTAACAAGTTATCACATAATTACTATTGAAACAGGTCCAGGTGACGAAATATCATGCAAGAAAAAGCATGAACAAAGAATTATCAACATCAACCCATTCACAAAGGGTTCAACATGCTGGAAGCAGATAGCCCAACAGCAACCAAGAGTCAACATCATCTCTAAGGAATTATGGCAAAGAGTTCATAATGTCAACATCAAATGCATTGTCGTCATCCACATAGAAGACACGAGAAGAATGATTGTTTCATCATTCAGCACAACATAGCTCTTCAACATAAGGGCGACAATCAGCAATCAACAAAAACTTACCTCGGTAGGAGTAACGCTCCTCCTTGGGCCGGTCCCTCGACCGGGGGGCAGAAGACACCACTGCACAACCCTCAATTCTATTTCCTTTATCACAAGAAGGAATTAGCACGGTCATGCTCAGCATAAAGAACTAAGAATCGCTCGAGGAACGCGCCCATGCGTCGGATCTTTCGAGAATTATGCTAAAAACAAAAACTGCAGCCAGCGATAACTTGGAAAATTAACAAGTTCAAAGAAAATACAATGAGATGTCTTACTCACAAGCCCTTTACCGTGTCCAAAGACTCCAAAGTAGCGGGGGCACTTGTATGGACATTCCTCTCAACAAATGGATTTCTATACACATCAGCTATCCGCAAAGACAAGCTTTCTCCCATCAAGATGGAGATAGTGGACTTACTCATGGTAACAACCGTGGGAAGACTAATTCTGACAAGAGGACAAGCAAGATCTGATATCCAGGAAAATGCTATCAACAATCCAATCAGTGCGCAAATACGCACCAACACTTATTCAAGCATTTATGCAACAGACGCTCCATGTGAGACAACCACGTACGTACAAGAATTATTAGTCTTCGTGCAACAAATAACAAGCATCACGCAAGGGGGGCAACCTCTTCAACACATTAACCTTGCATGACGACATCAAGCTCATACTCGCAGCATACAAGATTACAATGGTGGAATACTTTCTAAGTACTTTGCTCAGGATGACAGTCAGCATATCGCAAGCTGTCGGCATACAACCACGTGTTAGCATATTATCAGGAGTTGGCATATAACCTGTGTTCGTATCAAGCGTACAGATATAGCATACATAGCCGGAGATGATGAAAAGATTCTAAGTGTGGGGGCAAATACGCACACACAATGTACGTACATACATGTCGACAAGAAGAAAAATATTTTCTAAGTATTTCCATGTACGTACGTACATGTTGACAAAGATGGATTGCGTACAACGAGTAGCTATGCCTCCTAATCACACCTACAACGCTCATCGACAAAGCTCATACGACGACATCTATGGTAACAAGTTTAAGATATCGCTTAAATATTTCCTAAGTGTTTTAGCATACTTGCAGGCAATGCCCAACAGACTATACCTGACGCTCAACCATTAGCGCCAACACGCATAGCAAAAGTCAATGCGCAAAAAGTCAACGCGCATAGCAAAATTCAACGCGCATAGCAAAATTCAATGCGCATAGCAAAAGTCAACGCGCGAAGCAAAAGTCAACGCGCATAGCCAAAGTCAACGCACGTAGCGAAGTTGGTACGTGCATTAAAAAGGACCAACATCTCAAGAAGCTATCATTCAAGCGATGCAACTAATATGACGAACCGCGAAGAGCAAATACGACAACACTTAAGGAAATATTCCTCTAAACAACAAACGACTGCTTCCAAGAGACTCCTTGATGATAAGGACCAAAGGAGTAATGCACCTACAAGTACTTATGGTATACTCCGCCCTCTTCTAAGTATTTATTTCTACATACATGATTATTCTGACATTGCACGTATCAAACCTGTCATCATACGCATATGATTCCATATCGCATGATTCATATTTTGATAATCGCTAAGTCGTTTTAGAAGCGTACGGTTTATATTTCTTGCATTGCGTAATTACGATCTTGCCATGACCGTTACTTGTGCATGCATGTTGATAAAAGCATGTTCGCATGATGTATTACTATTGCTTATATCCCTAACGATAACCATATTTGCATGCTACCTATGCGCATTCCCTATTGCACTAACCGTGATGACAGGAAACAAAGTCATTCGGTCGGAAAATCAAAGGACGGACGAAATCAAGATGTCTACGTCCGACCAACGATCAAAAACGAAAGGTTAGCGTCAAACTCAAATTGGACACGTATCCTAACTTAGAAATAGAGTCAAGAAAGGTTCTAAACCGTTACTTGACTCGGGGGCAAGTGATGGATATATGTCCAATTCGGGTTCGTATTTATATTTCGGGCCTCGTAAACACGTCAAAATTACATCTCGGTTTGAAAACGTCTCCCGAAGGGTCAGAACGGTCCGGAAACGCATTTACGCGCGTCCGGACCAGACATCCGGATTGCATTGCAACCCGGACCTCCGGGTTGCGCGGCAATCCGGACCTCGCCGAATTGCCCAAATTCGACGAGGTCTGGATTGCACTTTCGGGTATCGTGCGATTGCGCTCCCGCGATTACCGCTACGTGTAGAGAAGTTGAGTTCGCGCATTACCAATATGGATGACGGTTACCGCTTGTTTTTGAACCGTCATCAAACCGCTTTAAAACCGGTTCCGGTCCCAAGGAAGCCTATAAATAGGAGGCCTTGGCCACCCATTTTCACACATCCTCTCATTTGCCCAACTTTGGTATTTTGAGCTCTGACTTCTCTCTAGAAATTATTCTTTTACCCCTATAGTGACATAAGCTTCGGAGAGGGCTCCGCTAGCACCACCCCCCCCCCCCTTCTCCGTGCTAGCATTGGTCATTTGTGCAGGAATCGTCGCCCAGACATTCGTATTTGTGCACAGACCACCGCCTCCTGAGACACAGCCATACCGAGACACAGACCTTCACGGGAGTCAACCGAACACTTGCCAGTGGCCCAACCTCTTCCCGACGAAGGGTTACAGCCCGAAAACCCGCACAACCACACGAACAGACGTGTCCTCACGACCCAGTTCATCCAGGACGCAACAAGGGGAGTCCATTGTGATACTTTTCGTCACATTTTGAGGTAATCTGGAAACTCGATTTTACAGGACAGCTTCGACTTGATTTCGAATGTCGCCGTATTGTTGTTCGTTTGAGCTATTTGTCGTTGTTGTTGTATGGAACTGCTTATTGGTACTTGTATGTCGAATAATTTCTGATTGGTTGCCGTTATTATCGTCGTTAGTTCATGCCTTAGACGATTTTTCACTTCCGTGGATAGTTGAGGTAGAATTCCCAGATTGGACATATTGCCCCCGTGTCTTTGTGTAGAGGCTTTTTGGTCGGTATGCGTAGTTTTTTCCCTTGGCGGGTTTGTTGGTTGACGGGGATTTCCAAACGACTTTAGGAGTAATCGTTTGTTGTTTTGACGCCTTAGAAAAATATTTTTCCTAAGTGTTGCCGCGTTTGATCCTCGCGGTTCGTCGCGTTAGTCCCACCGTTTGCATGATAGCCTCTTAAGACGTTAGTCCCTTTTACTGTATGTACCAACTTTGCTATGCGCGTTGACTTGGCTATGCGCGTTGACTTTTACTATGTGCGTTGACTTTTGCTATGCGCGTTGACTTTTGCTGCGCGCGTTGACTTTTGCTACGCGCGTTGACTTTTGCTACGCGCGTTGAATTTTGCTACGCGCGTTGACTTGGTTATGCGCGTTGACTTTTGCTACGCGCGTTGACCTTTGCTACCCGCGTTGACTTGGCAATGCGTGTTGACCTCTGCTTGGTTCTTGCAGATTGTGAAGTCGTAGTAACCTCTTGCGGAATTCCCTTCCTTTTGATCGAGTTGTCGCTATGAGTAAGTCCTTCATTCTTACTTTGACAATTTTTGAGCATCTTGACACTCATAATGGATAGTCTCTTAAATGGCTATATGTCTTTCGTGAATTCATATTGCAGGTTGGTTTGCTGGAAAGAGTTCGTCTCTCCATGCGGTGGCTTCGCGTATTGCTTCTCGCGCCGATCAGGCTTTGGTGGCCCCTGCTCCCATCACTCCTGCCAATTCGGGGCGTGATCCTGGCAAAGGGTCTTCTACTCATGTGACCGTGGATACTCCCCCAGTGTCTGATTCTCGCGTTTCTTCCAAGCGGACTGACACAGTGGTGCGTGGACCGACTGATCCCAAGCGCTTGAAGCCAAATGCGGCTACTTCCACTCGTAAAGGCAAGGAAGTCGCGAGTCGCAATGTAGCGCCATCTGCCCCCCAGTCGGGAAACCGACTTGTGGAAGTCCGCGGACTCTGTAAGTAAACTTTTGATGAATGTATTCCGTGGTTTTGTTATTTGTTGTTAACCACTTTCCTTCTTTGTTGTAGCGGTTCCTCCTCTTAGGCGCGACCATCTGGTCTGCCCAGTTGGATTGGATATTACTGGGGACACTTGGGCACCTTTTGGCAATGGTGGAGTTTATTTTCCCAAGGAGTCTTCACTTCGCACTCCAGAGGTTGGAGTTCGCGTGTTGCGTAGATGTGTTCCACCAGGTGATAGGAATTCTTGTCCATCGACTGATGAGGTGGCTGAGGCTTATGCGCAGAGCGCCTTATCCCGGTTTGCTCCCGTAAGTAACTTGATTCTTTTGCCAAGTTTGTTGTTTTTGCGATTTATGTTTGGCTTATCGCATTGATGTGTGCAGGTTGTTGCCGACATGTTAAACATGTCGTCTCTTTTTATGGAGCTGGTAAGCGCGAAGCAGGCAGCTATGGATAAGTGTGACGCTCTATGTCAAGAGTTGTCACGAACCAAGGAGGAAGCTCGCGTGATGAGTTCGAAGGTCACTGCTTCTGAGGGCCGTTATGAGGCCCGTCATACTCGCTTGTCAAAGCTTGAGTCTGAGATGATCGCTCTTGAGAAGAAGGTTACAGACGATCTTCATTCTCAAGGAGCGAAATTACTTGCTCTCGGTAAGGAGAGTCGGGAGAAGGGCGTACAAGTGGGTTTTACCAAGTACTTGGGAACTTCTAATTTTGAAGCTGCTATCGAGGAGAAAGTGAACCACTTAATGAGCGAGCATTCCGAAGATTACTTCACCCGTGTGAAAGATCTTGACCCTGGGTTCCCTTTTGGCGTGTTAGGGCCATATGCGAGTTACGCCCTTTCTCACATTGAGGCGTTGAACCTTTTGTAGTCTGGCCTTCCCAACTACGAGATGTTGGTTGATGATAGCGGAGATGTAAACGTCATTGTTACTTCTCCTGAGTTTATGGAGGTTGCCCCCGGGCCTTCTGGAGGTGGTGCCGCTATTTGAACTGCTCGTTTTATTTTGAGCATGTTGGGCTCGTTTCCAATTTGCTTCTGTTTGTGTTTGGAACTTTGTTGAAATTGTTCCTTGGTTGTTTTTTGTGACTTGTTCGCTTTGAACTACGTCGTTTGAACCTGCTTTATACATAGCAGTTTGCATGATAACTTGTTAGTAATATTTCATACAGTTATCACTTACTGTGTTTATTGAACATGGATGACTAGTAACGTAGACGTAGTCCCCGTAATCGTGACCGATAGCCACTTTTGATTCAAGATTGCTTGCATGATGCGTTATGCATATTGCTCGTCTTTCCTGCATAGCTTGTTGCTATATCTGTTGAAACCTGTCAAGTGATTCGCGTATAGCGACTTAACAAGTAGTATGTTTGAAATGTTTTATCTTGGCTTGGGCAAGATACTAGTTTATACCGTCTCTTAGTTCCACTCTAAGGCAACGTTGTACAAGACTCGACTTGTAAATTTTACGAGTTTTAAACAGGGTGCGCACCTACCAGCGTGTATCAACCCGCGTTGGGGAAGCATACGTAAAAACATTTTGGTTTTTGAAGAAGTATTTTGTGAACCCTAAAAAGCTTGTTGATAAAATATTTGGAAAGGTGTTTGATATATAAAATATTTGATAAAATATTTGGTAAAATATTTGTGATACATGATTCCTGCGTCCAGGGACCATGTAACACTTTTGAAAATATGAATTGTGATGCATGTTTTCTGCGTCCAGGAACCATGCAACACGGTTTGAAAATCTGTAGTACGGAGTTGTCATCTAACAAGAAGACTTCTGCCGTATAGAGTGAACCCTAAACAGGAATTCGTAATATGGGATTGTCATCTAACAAGAGGACATTCACCATGAAGGGTGAACCCTAAACATGAATTCGTAATATGGGATTGTCATCTAACAAGAGGACATTCACCATGAAGGGTGAACCCTAAACATGAATTCGTAATATGGGATTGTCATCTAACAAGAGGACATTCGCCATGAAGGGTGAACCCTAAATAGGAATTCGTAATATGGGATTGTCATCTAACAAGAGGACATTCGCCAAGAAGAGTGAACCCTAAACAGGAATTCGTAATATGGGATTGTCATCTAACAAGAGGACATTCGCCAAGAAGGGTGAACCCTAAACTGGAATTCGTACTTGTTGTAGCGTGGGGTCATTGCCTAACAAGAGAACTTCCGCCACTTATGGGGTGATCAGTCCCGTATTGTATTTGCCCATCCTGTTCTGAATCCAGGGAATGGCTATGAACATGAGGATTTGCCTCTAACCAGAGATGTCACAGCATGTCATTTTCTAGAAGTAAACATGGGGTTTGTCTTTATAAAGAGGATACCCCAACATGCCACTTTTGATAGTAGGTCTTGGTGTTAATACAAGATATTGATTGTAGTTTACGCCTTTAGCATAATTGTCATTTTTATAGTAGACCTTTATGTTATTCCAAGGAATTGCTTGTAGATGACGCCTGTTGAATTGTCGTCATTTTGATAGTTAATCCGCTGGTTGTCATTGCGGCATATAAGTTGATTGTGCACATAGCGCAATGGCTTTGTGTTGTCGGCACCTTCTTGAGATAGATGACAATTTATGAATGGAGAAATAAACTCCTTGTTGGTGTAGATAATAGTTGTTGTAGTTACTTTGTTTTGCTTCCAAGTAACGTACATAGAGTAGTGATGTTCCTACGAAGATAGAACAACTTCATTAGGTTCGTGAGATTATTACAAAGATGCCACTTTATATGAGAGAGTGGACTTTTCAACAAGTAGATGCGTTATGGACATAAGAGCAAAAGGGCTTGATACAACAACTCCTTTTGTGATAGAAGATTATCCTTTCATCCGTGGAATTTCTTCAAGTGTCCTCCACTAAATGTGTTTGTAGAGGCATTTCCATTTGCATCTTCAAGGCGATATGCGTTGATATACGGGATGGATATGACCTTGTAAGGGCCTTCCCATTTTGGAGACATCTTGTTGATTTGATCGAGATGTGAGAACTCATTCCTTCTCCACACCATTTCTCCGACATGGAATTGTCTTTCTTTCAACTTCTTATTGTAATATCTTGCGGTTATCAAACGCATGCGTGCCTGATTATGTTCGGAGTTACGCCTTTTTTCTTCAGCAAAGTCTAAGTCTAGACGCATGTCTACTTTGTTGGCTTGAGCGTTGAAATGGGTTGTGCGGTAGGATGAGACAGCAATTTCGATGGGAGCGACTGCTTCCGTTCCATACACCAGACTGAATGGTGTTTCTCCAGTTGACTCCTTTGGAGTTGTTGGAAGTGCCCACAGTACACGGCTAAGCTCTTCTGCCCATCCCCCTTTTAATGCGTGCACTCTTTTCTTGAGACCGTCTAGGACGGTCTTGTTGGCGGCTTCGACTTGTCCGTTGGTTTGAGCATGGTGGACTGATGTGAAACGATGGTTAATGTTGAGTCTTTCGCAAAATGTTTGAAGCCTTGAGCTCTTGAATTGTGGTCCGTTGTCGCTGATTAGCACCTTCGGAACTCCATATCGTGCGATAATGTGATTTCGGATGAAATCCATTATTTGTTCACCGATTGTTTGTGCCAATGCCTTTGCTTCGATCCACTTTGAAAAGTAATCGATTGCGACGACAATGTACTTGGTTTGGCCTTTTGATTTTGGAAGTGGACCCACCAAATCGATCCACCATTGTGCGAATGGCCAGGAGCTTGCAATTAGGCTTAGCTCGGCGGCTGGTGCCGTGATACTTCTTGAATAAAGTTGGCAAGATTCGCATTCTGTGACCACGTGCGTGGCTTGGTTCTTCATGGTTGGCCAATAGTATCCCAAGCTCAATGTTTTGCGTATTTGAGATCTCGCACCTTCATGGCAGGCTGCTTGGCCTTTATGCAAATCCTCTAACACTTTATGGCCTTCCCGAAAGGTGATGCACCTTAGGTATGGGGTTGAAAATCCTTTCTTGTAAAGCTCGTCATCTATCAACGCGTAATTGACGGCTTGTCTCTGGATTTTTTGGGCTTGAACTTTGTCTTCGGGGAGTTTGTGGTCTTTGAGGTATGCCAATATTGGGGTCCTCCAATCTGGATCTGGATTGATGCACAAGACTTCGAATTTGTCAATTACTGACAAGATTCTGTTTTCCACGAAATGCGTTTCTTTGCCTTGTTCATTGCCTTGTGCGAATTTGCTCAAGGCATCAGCTTCTTGATTTTCTTCTCTAGGCACTGCGATGATGTCGAAGGTATTGAAGCTTGTGATGAGGTCATTTGCTTGCCCCAAGTATTTTTGCATATTTTCTGGCTTTACCGCGTACTCGCCTTTGACTTGATTGACGACTAACTGCGAATCGCACTTCACTCTTAGGCGTTTAACTCCAACACATTTTGCAATTCTTAAGCCAGTTATCAATGCTTCGTACTCCGCCTCGTTGTTTGTTGCTCTAAATGTTAAGTTTAGAGCATACTTCAACGGATTAGATCCATCAGGAGGTATTAGGAGGAATCTGGCACCTGATCCTCCTACGTTTGAAGATCCGTCGGTGTACATTTGCCATACTTCGGATTCTTCAATTCGTTGAGGTCCAACTTGGGCACCTGTGTCGGGTGTTATTCCGGTGAATTCTGCGATGAAGTCTTCAAATGCTTGCCCCTTGATCGCCGTTCGAGGAGCAAAGTGAATGCGGAATTCACTTAACTCCACTGACCACTTTGTTAGCTTTCCAGACATGTTTGGCTTTGACAGGATGTGCTTCAGGGGTTGGTCTGTTAAGACTGTTACTTCGTGTGCGTGGAAGTATGGCCTCAGTTTCCTTGCTGCTATTATAAGCGCGTACAGGTATTTCTCGATTGGCATGTAGTTTACCTCGTACTTTGCGAGTATCTTGCTTACGTAGTAAACTGGGAGTTGGGCAGTCCCTTTTTGTTTGACAAGGACTGAGCTGACTGCCGTGTTGCTCACCGATATGTACAGGAAGAGGGCTCGCCTTGTATCGGTTTGGCCAATGCTGGCAATGTGCGCAAGTGTTGTTTTAATTGCTGAAAGGCCTCTTCGCACACTGGCGTCCATTCAAACTTCTTGTTTGCACGCAAGACTTCAAAGAAAGGGAGTGCCTTGTCGCCTATCATGGCAAGGAATCTGTTTAGGGCTGCTAGGCGGCCATTTAGTTGTTGGACTTCTTTATGTTTCCTTGGGGACTCCATTTCTTCAATTGCCCTCACCTTCTCTGGGTTAGCTTCTATCCCCCTCTGGCTTACCATGAATCCCAGGATTTTCCCTGATTGTACGCCGAAAGCGCATTTTGTTGGATTTAGGCGGACTTGATATTCGCGCATTCTTTTGAAGATTGCTCGCAGGTCGTCAACATGGTTACGCCTTTTGGTTGACTTCACGACCATGTCGTCCACGTATGCCTCCATTTTGGTTCTGATTAGATCGCCAAAGATGGTATTGACCATTCGCTGGTATGTTGCTCCCGCATTGATTAGGCCGAATGGCATCACCGTGTAGTTGTATATTTCGCTATCTGCATAGAATGCAGTATGCGGTGCATCATCTTTGAACATCGGGATCTGGTTGTATCCTGAGTATGCATCCATTACGGACATTAATTCGTGGCCGGCGGTGGCATCAACTAGTTTGTCGATTCTTGGGAGAGGATATGAATCCTTTGGGCATGCGTTGTTGAGATCTCTGTATTCGATGCACATTCTTAACTTGCCACTTGATTTAGGAACCAACACCGGGTTTTCTACCCATGTTTGGTATCTTGATTCTTCGATGAATCCTGCGTCAAGCAGTTTTCCCACTTCTTCTCTGATTGCCAGCTTCTTGATGCCCCTGAGGGGTCGAAGTTTCTGGGCTATTGCTCGAGTTCCTGGCTTGATGTTGAGCTTATGGGAAATGACGTCTGCGCTTATTCCGGGCATATCGCTTGGTGACCATGCGAATAGCTCTTTGTACTCTTTGAGGAGTGCTGTTATTTCTATCACTTCATCTTCTGACAGGGATGCTCCGATTTGGACCATTCTGTCTGGCTCTTCGATCTTTATTTGTTTTAACTCTTCTACTGGGGCCGGTCGGGCACGACCTTCTCTTGGATCATCATCAATGATGGGCATGTCATCCTTTTCTGGCTTGACGTTATTTTGGATTGCCACATTGTAACAATCCCTTGATAACAGTTGGTCTCCTTTGACTTCACCGATTCTGGCTGTAGTTGGGAATTTGATCTTCAAGTGTGCCATGGATGGCACCATTCCCCACGCATTCATGGTTGCGTATCCTAAGATACCATTGTATGCGTCAAGTTTTTGTACTACCACAAATGGTACTGCAATTTGGAGACGTGAGCTGCCTTCTCCCAGTATAACTGGCAGTGTTATGGACCCCAATGGGTAACTTGCATCTTCCATGAATCCCACTAAGGGTGAATTCATTCTGCTGATATCCTTCTTCCTCCCCAGAGCTAGGATGACGTCTTTTGTGATGATGTTGGGCGAACTTCCTCCGTCAACCAAGATACGCTTGATGTCCATGCCATCGATTGTCATGGTTATGACCAAGGCGTCATTATGCGGAAATGTTATGTGCGTCTTGTCTGCTGAAGAAAAGCCAATGGCGTCTTCTAGGACAACGTCTCCTTGCTGACTGCCTCTGGGCTCATGGATCATCAGGGAAGCGTATATTTCTCTTTCGTATGACGTTTCGCCTCCTGCTCCAAAGCCTCCATGTATCACGTGGATGTCTGGAAATTTTGGGCCGTGCTGTGCGGGTGGCACACTACTTGCTGGTACGGGAGACATTATGGAGCTTTTATGACGTCTAAAGCGCTTCCTGGATTTTGACGGATTGGCTTTATTGAGAGCGTTGTGATCACTCGTCATGACTTTGCGGTATGGTAGCTTCTTGTTCGAATCACGTAGACGGCACCAATGTTGCATCCTGGATGAACTGGGTCGTGGGGACGCGTCTGTTCGTATGGTTGAGCGGGTTTTCGGGCTGTAACCCTTCATCTGAAAGAGGTTTGTGCCACTGACGAGTGTTCGGTTGAGTCCCGGAAAGGTCTGTGTCTCAAAGCGCGGTTGTGTGTCAGGCGGCGTTTGAGTCTCAAAAAGCGGTGGTCTGTGCACAAGTCTGGACGTCTAGGACACGATTCCTGCACAAAGGACCAGTGCTAGCATGGAGGGGGGGGGGGTGGTGCTAGCGGAGCCCTCTCCGAAGCTTAAGTCACTATAGGGCTAAAAGGGTAATTCTAGAGAGAGAAAATATTTCTAGAGAGAAGTCAGAGCTCAAAATACCAAAGTTGGGCAAATGAGAGGATGTGTGAAAATGGGTTGCCAAGGCCTCCTATTTATAGGCTTCCTTGGGACCGGACCTGGTTTTAAAGCGGTTTGATGACGGTTCAAAAGCAAGCGGTAACCGTCATCCATATTGGCAATGCGCGCACTTGACTTCTCTACACGTAACGGTAATCGCAAAAACGGTAATCGCACAATACCCGTAATGCAATCCGGACCTCGTCGAATTTGGGCGATTCGGCGAGGTCCGGATTGCAAGCAACCCGGACGCGCGTAACGCGCTTCCGGACCGTTTTGACCCTTTGGGAGACGTTTTTCAAGTCGAGATGTAATTTTGACGTGTTTACGAGGCCCGAAATATAAATACGAACCCGAATTGGACACATATCCATCAGTATACAACGCCAACATATCAATTATCTACACCAACAAGGGAGTTTATTTCTCCATTCATAACATTGGCGTCTATCTCAAGAAGGTGCCGGCAACACAGAGCCATCGCGCTATGTGCACAGTCAACTTATATATCGCAATGACAACTTGCGGATTATCTATCAAAATGACGACTATTCCAGAGGCGTCAACTACAAGCAATACTTTGGAAAAACACCAAGGTCTACTATCAATATGGCGACTATTCCAGATGCGTCAACTACAAGCAATACTTTGGAAAAACACCAAGGGCTACTATCAAAATGGCGACTATTCCAGAGGCGTCAACTACAAGCAATACTTTGGAAAAAGACCAAGGTCTACTATCAAAATGGCGACTATTTCAGAGGCGTCGACTACAAGCAATACTTTGGAAAAACACCAAGGTCTACTATCAAAATGACGACTATTCCAAAGGCGTCAACTACAAGCAATATCTTGGATTAACACCAAGATCTAGTATCAAAAGTAGCATGTTGAGGTATCCTCTTTGTAAAACAAACCCCATGTTTACTTCTAAAAAATGACATACTGTGACATCTCTTGTTAGAGGCAAAACCTCATGTTCATAGCCATTCCCTGGATTCAGAACAGGATGGGCAAATACAATACGGGACTGATCACCCCATAAGTGGCGGAAGTTCTCTTGTTAGACAACGACCCCACGCTACAACAAGTGTGAATTCCTGTTTAAAGGGTTCACTCTTTATGGCGAATGTCCTTTTGTTAGATGACAATCCCATACTATGAATTCCTATTTAAAAGGGTTCACTCTATACGGCGAACGTCTTCTTGTTAGATGACAATCCCGTACTATGAATTCCTGCTTGAGGGTTCACTCTTTACGGCAAAAGTCCTCTTGTTAGATGACAATTCCGTATTACAGATTTTCAAACCGTGTTGCATGGTTCCTGGACGCAGAAAGCATGCATCACAATTCATATTTTCAAAAAGTGTTACGTGGTCCCTGGACGCAGGAATCATGTATCACAAATATTTTTTCAAATACTTTATCAAATATTTTATCAAATATCTTATGAATCAAATATTTTATCAACACGGTTTTTGCGTGTATCACGAGCTTTTTTAGGGTTCACAAACATCTTTTCAAAAACCAAAATGTTTTTACGTATGCTTCCCCAACGCGGGTTGATACACGCTGGCAGGTGCGTACCCTGTTTAAAACTCATAAAATTTACAAGTCGAGTCTTGTACAACGTCGCCTTAGAGTGGAACTAAGAGACGGTATAAACTAGTATCTTGCTTAGCCAAGATAATACCTTTCAAATACACTACTTGTTAAGAAATATTGCTATACGCAAAATACTTGGCAGGTTGCAACATATATAGTGGCAAACTATTCAGGAAAGAAGTACAACATGCGTAATGCATCAAGCAAGCAATTAGGAGAGCATCTCAAATCATCAATCAAGAAGTGGCTAATGGTCACGGCTGCGGAGACTACATCTATGATTACTAGTCATCCACATCAAACAAAAACCTACAATGCGCAAGTCGCAACATCCTATGCTCTATCCATCTTGCCATGCCTTGGAATCTAACCAAGAGGGGCGATCATAACACTAAACAATGAGCGACATACAGTCGCAACTACGGACATCATGTTCATCATCTAAGGATATCTATCCTATCTTCCAAGTCCAAAGCATATGGACGGCATAGATAACTCAAGGTATGGAATATTACTAACAATTTATCACATGATTATTATTGAAAACAGGTCCAGGTGACGAAATATCATGCAAGCAAAGGCATGAACAAAGAATTATCAACACAACTTCAAAGGGTTCAACATGCTGGAAGCAGACAACCCGACACCAACCAAGAGTTAACATCATCTCTAAGGACCTATGGCAAAGAATTCATAACATCAAATGCAATGTCGTCATCCACACAAAAGACACGACAAGAATGATTGTTTCAACATTCAACACAACATAGTTCTTAAACATAAGGGCGACAATCAGCAATATGGGCATCAAAATCAGCAATCAACAAATACTTACCTCAATAGGAGTAACGCTCCTCCTTGGGCCGGTCCCTTGACCGGGGGGCAGAAGACACCACTGCACAACCCTCAACTCTATTTCCTTTATCACAAGAAGGAATTAGCACGGTCATGCTCGACATAAAGAACTAAGAATCGCTCGAGGAACGCGCCCCTGCGTCGGATCTTTCGAGAATTATGCTAAAAACAGAAGCTGCAACCAGCAATAACTTGGAAAATTAACAAGTTCAAAGAAGATACAATGAGACGTCTTACTCACAAGCCTTTTACCGCGACCGTGTCTGAAGACTCCAGAGTAGCGGGGGCACTTGTATGGACATTCCTCCCAACAAATGGATTTCTGTACACATCAGCTATCTACAAAAACAAGCTTTTTCCCATCAAGATGGAGATAGTGGACTTACTCATGGTAACAGCCGTGGGAAGACTAATTCTGACAAGAAGACAGCAAGATCTGATATCCTGGAAAATGCAACCAACTATCCAGTCAATGCGTAAAGACGTACCAACACTTATGCAAGCATTTATGCAACAGACGCTCCATGTGAGACAACCATGTACGTACAAGACTTGTTAGTCTTCGTGCAACAAGTAACAAGCATCACGCAAGGGGGGCAACATCTTCAACACATTAACCTTGCATGACAACACCGAGCTCATACTCGCAGCATACAAGATTACAATGGTGGAATATTTTCTAAGTACTTTGCTCAGGATGACAGTCAGCATATTGCAAGCTGTCAGCATACAACCACGTGTCAGCATATTATCAGGAGTTGGCATATAACCTGTGTTCGCATCAAGCATACGGATACAACATACAAAGCCAGGGATGGTGAAAAGATTCTAAGTGTGGGGGCAAATACGCACACACAATGTACGTACATACATGTCGACAAAGATGCATGTCGACAATGAGAAAATATTTTCTAAGTGTTTCCATGTACGTACATACATGTCGACAAGGATGCATGTCGACAAGAAAAAAAATATTTTCTAAGTGTTTCCATGTACGTATATACATGTCGACATGGATGCATGTCGACAAGGAGAAAATATTTTCCAAGTGTTTCCATGTACGTACATACATGTCGAGAAGGATGGATGTCGACAAGGGGAAAATATTTTCTAAGTGTTTCCATGTACGTACATACATGTCGACAAGGATGCATGTCAACAAGGAAAAAATATTTTCTAAGTGTTTCCATGTACGTACATACATGTCGACAAAGATGGATTGCATACAACAAGTAGCTATGCCTCCTAAGCACACCTACGACGCTCATCGACAAAGCTCATACGACGACATCTATGGTAACAAGCATTAGATATCGTTTAAATATTTTCTAAGTGTTTTAACATGTTTGCAGGCAACGACCGACGGTCTATACATGATGTTCAACAATACATCGCCTAAGCTATCATTACCAACATACAACCATTAAAAGTCAACGCGCATAGCAAAGTCAACGCGCATAGCAAAGTCAACACGCATAGCCAATTCAACGCGCATAGCAAAGTCAACGCGCATAGCAGAGTCAACGCGCATAGCAAAGTCAACGCGCATAGCAAAGTCAACGCGCATAGTAAAGTCAACGCGCATAGCAAATTCAACGCGCATAGCAAAGTTGATACGTGCAATAAAATTGGCCAACGTCCCAAGAAGCTATCATGCAAGCGGTGCGACTAACGTGACAAACCGCGAAGAGCAAACACGACAACACTTAAGAAAATATTTCTCTAAGGCATTAAGGCAACAAACGACTATTTCCAAGAGATTCCTTGATGATAAGGATCAAAGGGGTAATTCACCTATACCCACGCCTGAGTGCTTACGGTATACTCCGCCCTCTTCCAAGTATTTATCTCTACACACATGATTATTTCGGTATTACGCATATCAAATTCGTCATGCATGTTTGCATATCGCATGATTCATGATTTAATAATCGCTAAGTCGTTTTAGAGAGTTTTTGACTAATATATGCATATATGATCAACTAAATACAAATATAGACTATTTCAACAATTAATTACAAAAGTAGGTCAAATCGAGATGTGAAATCTCGGTTACCGAGATGTCACATCTCGGTTTGACCTATATTTGTAATTAATTATTCAAGTAGTCTATATTTGTATTTAGTTGTTCATATAGGCATATATTAGTCAAAAACTCCGTTTTAGAAGTATACGGATTATATTTCTAACATCACGTAATTACGTTCTTGCCATGACCGTTACTTGTGCATGCACGTTGATAAAAGCATGTCCGCATGACGTATTACTAATTGCTTATATCCCTAACGGTAATCATATTTGCACGTTACATATGCGCATTCTCTATTGCACTAACCGTGATGACAGGAAATAAAGTCATTCGGTCGGAAAATCAAAGGACGGACGAAATCAAGACTTCTACGTCCAACCAACAATCAAAACCGGAAGGTTAGCGTCAAGCTCAAATTGGACGCGTATCCTAACTTAAAATAGAGTCAAGAAAGGTATTAAACCGTTACTTGACTCGGGGGGCAAGTGATGGATATGTGTCCAATTCGGGTTCGTATTTATGTTTCGGGGCCTCGTAAACACGTCGAAAATCACATCACGGTTTAAAAACGTCTCCCAAGGATCAAAACGGTCCGGAAGCGCGTTACGCGCGTCCGGATTGCATTACGGGTATCGCGCGATTAATGTTACGTGTAGAGAAGTCAAGTTCGCGCATTGCCAATATGGATGACGGTTACCGCTTGCTTTTGAACCGTCATCAAACCGCTTTAAAACCGGGTCTGGTCCCAAGGAAGCCTATAAATAGGAGGCCTTGGCCATCCATTTTCACACATCCTCTCATTTGCCCAACTTTGGTATTTTGAGCTCTGACTTCTCTCTAGAAATACTTTCTCTCTCTAAGATTACCTTTTTAGCCCTATAGTGACTTAGGCATCGGAGAAGGCTCCACTAGCAGCACCCTCCCCTCTCTGTGCTAGTACTGGCCCTTCGTGCAGGAACCGGCGCCCCAGACGTTCGGATTTGTGCACAGACTATCGTTTCCCGAGACTCAAACGCCTCCTGAGACACAACCGCCTTTTGAGACTCAGACGCCTCCTGAGACACAACCACCTTTTGAGACACAGACCTTTCCGAGACTCAGCGATAAAACCGAACACTCGTCAGTGGCACAAAGCGAAAACCTCTTTCAGACGAAGGGTGACATCTCAAAAACCCGCTCAACCACTCAGACAGACGCGTCCCTATGACCCAGTTCATCCAGGACGCAACAAATTATACCATGGGTTAAACTTGGTATAGGCGCCACACGTGCATGTACCTCGAAAGACGGAACACATACACATCGTTTTCAAAGTACAAATTTAATGATGAAGCGTTTTAATGAATGTTAAATTTTCATTTGCCTCCCTTTGGGAATAATTCATTCAATACTTGCACAATGAAGAGAGGTATGCTTCACGCTACCACGAATTCGTAAAGTATAAACTGACGCATAAGGCGAAAGCTCAATCCACAGTTCAAAGATGGATAACTCTTTGAGATGAAATAGCCAATGAAAAGGATGACGTCACCAAAACGACTCTCCCACTAAATGCCTTGAATGAGAAGTTTGGCAACACATTCGTATTGATAAAGCACTTCATCAACTATATCGGTTAAAACACGACGTCGTAAGAGCTAAAAGTAATGATAACGAGTTAAATCTTATCATCATGCGACATTAACTTGTGCATTAAACAACTATTTGAACCGAGTGTATGGTAACTGCTCTTAAATGATACATGTTTAAATTAGCTTGGGATTATGGTGTCGTGGTCGAACATGAGACGTTACATGACTTCAGGACGAATTTTCAACGCTTGGTGAAATCAAAACAGACGAAGTCATGATCGAATTGGAGCAGGATAACGATGATAGTCAGGTCCCAATTACTTTGAGTGGGAGATTTGAGGCAACAACATAAGTGAATATAATGGTAAATGAAGATGCGGACATTTTCATAGAAAATCCAATGGTAAATGAAGATGGGGACATTTTCATAGTAAATCCGGTGGGAGGAGCCAATCCTACCAAACAAATCACTGTTGCTGCAGGTGCGAATCAATTGAACCTGATAATCACGTTGCCGAACCGCTGGATGAAAATCCAATAATGCCACAACTACCCATTGTTCGTAGTGGGAGAGGGTTAACCAACTTGGCTCCGAGGCCGAGAGGTCATCCAAGAAAAGTTGTAGGTCAAGGTTCTAGCATTGCCCTTGTTCCCAGTGGGAGTGATGCTCCGATAGAAAGCTTTATTCCGAATGGGAGCAACGTTCAGACTCTAGATGTGATTAACGAGCCTAGACATAGTCAAAGGCATCGAAATTCTCCTAATAAATATCCCATCGAGAGGGGTGAGATATTCACCCAAACTTCTGTTGATGATCCGGTAACGGTTCAACCAGCGTTGAATGGACCTCAAGCGAAGGAATAGAGGAAAGAAATGGAGGAAGAGATCGCCTCAATGAAAGCCAATTCGGTATGGTCTTTAGTTGATTTACTTGCTAACTGCAGAGCCATAGGGGCTAAGTGGGTTCTGAAACAGAAAATTGCTGCTGATGGAAATGTCGAGCGATACAAAGTTGGACTAGTTGCAAAAGGATACACCCAGCTTCACGGAGTGGACTTTGATGAAACATACTCACCGACTGTGCAGTACACCACAGTCAGAGCAATCCTAGCCCTGGTCACATGCCTCGATCTAGAGCTGCACCAAATGGGTGTTAAGACTGCATTCCTCCAAGGAAACCTGGAGTAAGAGATCTATATGGAGCAACCAGAGGGTTTCATTACTCTTGGTAATGAACGTAAAGTTTGCAAACTCCAAAGATTTATTTACGGTCTTAAACAATCGTCTCGGCAATGGTACCGCAGGTTCCACGAGGAAATCGTTGGAAACGGATTCGTGAATATCCACGAGGATCCATGCGTGTATACAAAGACCTCCGGGTCTAAGTACGTCATCTTAACTTTATACGTGGATGACATACTCATTGCTGCAAATGATGTGAGATTTATGCACGAGACAAAGTCCTGGTTGGCATCTGTATTTGAAATGAAGGACATGGGAGAGGCTACGTACATCTTGGGCATTAAAATTGCTAGAGATCGTGCCGCCCGGAGATTGTTTATGTATCAGGAAGCCTTTATCAACTAACTGTTGAGAAGGTTTAAGTTATAAGATGCCAAACCCGTGGAGACGCCGGTAGTATTCGGATACATGTTGTCAAAGCGTGACGGCCCGAAGAACCAGCAAGAGCGTGAACAGAAGAGGAATGCCGAGTATTTAAGCATGGTCAGAAGTCTTATGTACACCATGCTTTGCACTCGTCCAGACATCTGTTACGTCGTGGGCCTAGTAGCAAGATTCCAATCAGACCTCTGCTATCAACATTTAAAAGCTGTAAAGCGGATCATACGATATCTGAAAGGTAGGAAGTTAGAATTGAACGGATTTAGTGACGCCGATCATGGTGGCCATCCGGATTATCGTAAGTCCACCACGGGAGGAGTGTTTCTCCTTGCTGATGCCGCCATTTCATGAACGAGCAAGACGCAATCCTGTGTCGCGCTGTCTACGATGGAATCAGAATTCGTTGCTGTTAGATATCTGTCCAATTCGGGTTTGTATTTACATTTCAGGCCTCGCAAAATACCCCTAAACCCGTAAAAGAACTCTTCCGCAGACACCCAAGTCCGAAACGGTCTGGAATACGCGCAGTACCTGGACCGGGGGACTTCCGGATTGCCACAAGGCAATCCGGACCCGGTCCAGATTGCTAGACAATTCGGGTGGGTCCGGATTACCGACGAGCTCCGCGCGCTTTTCCCGATTATTTTCCCAGGTACGAGAAGTCAGTTCGCGCATAGCCCCCTTTGATGACGGTATACGTTTTCCTTTAATCCGACATCAAACCGTACAAACCAGGCACGATCCTTTGGTTTCCTATAAATAGGGACCTAGGTCT
Organism: Clarkia xantiana subsp. parviflora; assembly: GCA_036873135.1. NCBI lineage: Eukaryota > Viridiplantae > Streptophyta > Magnoliopsida > Myrtales > Onagraceae > Clarkia > Clarkia xantiana. The sequence goes on from JAPTYO010000012.1 coordinate 24,321,162, forward strand.
CCCATTTTAAAAAATTCCCTCATTCTGGCTTTTGGAGCTCTGACTTCTCTCTAAAAGGTTTTCTCTCTCTAAAGATTATGACTTGAGTGTCGGAGAGGGCCCAACCAGCATTCCCCCCTCTTCCACGCTGGTTACTGCCCCTTGTGCACGACCCGGATTTCGAGATATCAAAGTCGGGAAGGTTGAAGACTAGTTCGAGGATCGTGTCTCAAGGTTCGCAGCATACAGACAGATACCCGTTCCTGCGCACACATCCAAAGCCCGTTCGTGGGAAAGAAGCCCAAAGTTACCCAAGTGGAAACCAACTTAACATTTGTCGCCGTCTGTGGGAATCGAACAAAAAGCCGTTCCATACCGCAAGCTATGACAGGAAGACGAACGAAGAAGGCGGGTGCAAGCAAGCCGAAGCCGACAAGAAGCCAACCAGGACCTTCTCACATTCCAAACGCAGAGTCTACCGCCTCATCCGTGCAAACCGCAAACGTGCCTTCCGCACAGCACGGTCCCGAAGTTCAGAATAATGCATCAACACACAAGTTCGAGCGAAGGACGGGGATCAATGAAGAGTTCCCATACGGGATGCCAGCTGACAGAGTGCAGCAGCAAGCTATGACACGCGATCAACCTCTTCCTGATGACGTCAGACAACCGGAAGAAAGAAGAAATCATGTTTGTTGGGAAGAAAACAACGGCCAACTAACAGAAGCAGGCAGCAAGTTAGCAGGATCATTGGCACATGCATAAAGACATGTTCGCTGCATCCTCCATGCAAACAAGCAGTCTGCCTTCCGCACAACATGGCCTTAAAGTCCAAAATACAGCATACATTGCATCCCATCCGGAAAAGATGGCAAACGTACATATGATCCATGGAGACTTTGATGTTGAAAGCAAGAAGATATACGAGCAAGAAGTGTACGTTGTAAAGACAATGCACAAGTCCCATGATACCAACATGGAGTATGTCGACATATAGGATGCCGCCTTTGAAGATGTCATTGGTTTTTCATCAAAGGACAAAGAGCACGTTGCGTACCACAACGCCTTGGTCATAACCACGCAGAAGCCGACAAGAAGTCGACTTGGATCCTCCCACATGCCTGTTGCCACATCCAATGCTTTCTTCATGCCAACAAGAAGTGCATCATTCGCGCAGTGCGACCAAGGAGTCCTCCAATAAGAAGGTGTCAACCCACCACCACCTGTCACTCCTACCATGATGACCGTGCTCGAAGAGCTGCTTGCATTCCGAAATATGTTAAGGAACCAAGGATATGCCCCGCCACCACCACCTCTGCTTCCAATCAACGGACAAGTCCAGGAGACAAGAATAAAGTCCCGAGTCACAAGTCATCAAGACACACCGCACCAAAGAATAGGGGGCCAATACACGGAAGGTACCTTCCAGTACCAACAACCAAGGCAAGGAGCTTCACGCTCATACAACCCGTATGTGATAACACAACACCAAGAAGGGGCATGGAAACAACCTCCAACCTCCCGCTCAAAAATACACAAGGAAGGTCCTTCCACGAGGACAAGCCAAGACGATGGTGACATCCGTCACAAGGAGGGACGGAAAAAACCTGTTAATGACGATGATGTCCCAATCACGGGACTTACAACAAGAACCTTGAAGGCAATAATTGAGAAAAAGATAGACCCTTCCTGGGAAAAGAGATAACTGCAACAAAAGAGGCCATTCCAGTCAGACGTCCAAAGGCTCAAAAAGACCAATCTCGCCAAATGTGTTCCATTGAACACACTGCTGTCCGTCATCTTGAAAGAGATAAAGGAGACCAAGCTATGGAAAAAGCCCTCTAATTTCCACAAGGGCCCACTGGGAAAAGATGAAAGCAAATGGTGTGAAAATCACGAAGTGTATGGCCACGAGAAGAAAAGCTGTGTTGGATTAAGGTTTCATGTAAACAACTTAATCTTAAAAGGAGAAATGAAGAAGTATATCTACCAAGGCAATAAGCATCAAAAGAAGTCTCATGAGGAGTCTTCAGGAAAAGGCAAAGGAAAAGAAAAGGCGAATGATAATCCACCTCTCGCCAAGCGCGGGAAAAACAACGTCATTCATTGAACCAATTATGACAACTTATACAGTCTTTGGAGCACGAAGGTGGAGAAAACAAATTTCAAACTCTCGGAAAACAAACTTCACCGTCCACTTGAGCCAATGACTGCCTTCCTTGGCAAGAACGTTGAAGAACGATGCAAGCACCATAAAACTGGGGGGCATAACACCAACATTTGTTCATCCACAAAGGTGGAGATTGAAGAGCTCAACACGCTAGATGCACTGAGGAACTATGTGGCACGTGGCAGAATCAACTTGCCGACAAAGCACCTATGAAGACGTCATACACATCATCAATCTCTTTATCTCCATTTTTGCATATCTACTTTAAGTCTTCTTAGATTAAGTACAACTTATGTTTATTAGCCTTAGTACTTTTCAAAAGGAGCGATCAGTAGACGCCTTCCTGTAATCCGTTGTACGAACTCCAAATATCTAATGAAGGTTAAATCTACTTTCGTAGATACATTACTATATCATGCATACTACCTTGGAATAACGCCAAGTAACAATTACGCACATATTAATTGCGTCAACAACACAAGTTATCGCACTAGGAACAACAAACGGCTTAGGCCATACAACATCCCTCATGCAACGGAGCCTCAAGCATTCTATACGCACAAGACTAAAAATTGCGCTGCAATAATAACAAGACGGGGGCATCATCCAAGTGACAATGTCATCAACATTGTGGAAGATAGGAATTCAGGATACGCTCCTATGTTATACGCACGCCTGTGCCAAACCCATCACGAGAAAAGAGTTAGAGAATTATTTCCAACATCCAACAAGTTTACCCTTGTCAAGAACAGAAAGGATCGTACCACTCAAAACGTACGCCGACAGCGAAACCTAATCATCGGCCAAAACAAAGGAGAAGATGAGGATTCCACCAGTATAACATCTCTCAACCATGTGCACAATCGTCATACAGACACAACATCGGTGATGGGTTCCGATGTAATCGTTAGCCCCGTTAACAGCCAATGGACGGCGAGTAGGTCCAGTGGGCCTCGAGGAAAGCCTGGAAGGCCCAGAGGCCCAGCACGAAGGGTCCCGACTTTAACGGTCCCGGCGTATGAGCTGAATGCCCCCGATGAGAAGCCTCTGAGCAGGCCCCGATATGCCTTAGTAAAGGCCCCGATAATAAAGCCCCGCAGAGGCTGGACCTGTCCCGTAGAGACTGAAGATCCTGGGTGGTGATCTAGAATGAGACAACTCTGGAGTCCCCGACAGGAGTCGAGACTTGTGGTCAGAGGATAAGACCGAGAAACCCGCCTACTAGATAAGAGTAGTGGGAAGATGGTTAGAATACAGATAATCTCCCCCGAGATACGCAGGGCGTGCCCGAGATACGCGGAAGTACGGGTAAGATACGCGGAGCGTGGGGCGAGATATATGGAATCCCAACCGAGATATATGGAATCGTGGCGAGATACACGGAATCATGGGCAAAACTGCCAGGCGCAGTAACAGGTAACTGAGTAACTTCCCCTCCTATATAAAGGAGGAGGTTACCTCAGAAAAGAAAAGCTAGGACGAACTTATACTCTTTTGCTTACCACCCATTGATCACCATACTCATTTAAGCATCGGAGAGGGATTCTGGGTCACCACCCAGGTTATCCCCTTTTGCAGGATTACGCGGAGCCCAGGAGTCCAAGCTTTCCGTCAAGGACGTAACGGAGCTTCGCCCGTGATCCAACATTGGCGCCGTCTGTGGGAAACTTACAAAAAGTCAAGATAGTTTCTACCAGATCAATGGCCGGTGGTGGCAAAAAGAAGCAGGTTCAGGCTGGCAGTTCTCGTCCCGCAGGAACTGTGAATTCCCCGTTGCCGGAACGCGTTGCTGAACAAGGTGAGAACCCTGCTCTTTCCCAGACAGGGGGGCAGGGTGATGGCTATGAGGTCTCAGTCCGAGACGCTGAGACGAACATGCAGGATGTCCCGCGTAGGGAGGAAGATGAGATTCCCCCAAACCCGGTGGGCCATGGAAGGGAAGGAGTCCCACGAAGGGAAGAAGGGTCGTCTTCGAACTCGGAGTTGGCCAAGGCAGTAGCGGAGGCTATGCCCATGTTCTTGGCCGCCATGGAGGCCTTGCTGGATAAGAGAGAGGCCGCCAGGAGAGCGGAGGAGTTGCCTCCGCGAGAAGAATTACCCCCACCCCCGCCGAGGGTGGACCCGGAGGAACAGGAAGTTCCGCCCAGGAGCAAGGGTAAGGAACCAGCACACCCGGAGAAGTTCGTGGTTGACGGCCCGGGACTAGTGCAAAATAGGACCATTCCCCTGAATGGCCCCATCACCCCCGATCAGGTGGTGAAGATCGTTAGCATCTGCATGGGTGATCAGAAGCAGATGACATAGGAGCTAAGGGATCGGTCCAGCCATCCTTTCGTGCAACGGCTGATAGATACCGTCGCCCCGCCCGGGCTAGGTATTCCGACCATCAAGGAGTATGATGGTGAGGGGGACCCAGTTCGCCATGTTCAGAGACATGTCCAAGCCTGTATGGGACGAACGTCGAACGACGACCTCATCTGTTCATTGTTCCCGATAACCCTGGGAGAAAGGGCCATGACTTGGTTCTTCAGCCTCCCGCCAGGATGCATCACGTGCTGGGCTGATATGCACGATCGCTTCATCAAGCAGTACCAGGGTCGGAGGCGTCTTTTGAAGAGTGTGAGGTCCTTGACCCAGGTGGTGCAGAGACCCGATGAATCGTTGGCATACTATTACCAACGATTCACTGCTAGTGCTGCGGAGATTGATGAAGAAATCTCGGAGGGAGAAACAATCCGTACTTTCCTGCGGAACTTGAGTGCTCCGTACGGCTCGGACCTGATGCACAGCGTAGCCGCGAAGGCCGTATGGAGTATGGAGGCCCTGCAAGCGAGGGTAAAACAGCCATCGTCCAAGCTGGAGAACTCGATTCCCCGAAATCAGGAAGAGGAAAGCCATCGTCCAAGCTGTCGGATGATCGCAAAGGGAGCGACAAGTCGGAAGGAAGTAGGAACCGTGGTCGTCCCGATAAAAGAGAAGACAAGCGTCCTTCGAGGAAGGACAACCGAGAGGGTCGGGCTGTTCCCATCAATAGCTCGATGACCTCCGTGTTAGCTGTGATGGACAGACAGGGTCTCGCACGATACCCCCCGAGGAAAGAAGGCGAATTCCTAGGAGATCGCCCTGACCGTTACTGTCGCTACCATCGAGCCAATGGTCACGATACTGAGAACTGTCGGGAGCTGAAGAAGGAGATTGAAAAGCTGATCCAGAAGGGAAAGCTGAAAGAGTTCGTCGGGAGGGGACGGTGCCGATCCCGTTCCAGAAGTCGGTCACGATCCCGTTCCAAGTCCCGCGATCGATCCCCGAAGAAGAAGAAGGTCGAGCATGAGGCCTCGGGTTCAGGTGCCCGTAAGGAGAGGCGCGGAACTATCAACGTCATCCATGGAGGAATGGCGGCGGGAGGAGATACCTCTGCCTCTCGGGAGAACTACGCTTCCCGCATATCGGCCGCGGTGGTGCTAGGAAAAAGGTCCCGGTCGTGGACCCTGAAGGAGGAAATGGTAATTTCTTTCTCGGCGGAGGATCTAGTAGGCGTGGAGAGCCCTCACGACGACGCCTTGGTCGTGACCCTGGACGTGGACGGATTCGAGATGAAGCGGATCCTGATAGACGGAGGGAGCTCCTCTGATATCCTCTTCATGGACGCTCTGGAAGCCATGGGAAAGACGAAGAAGGACCTGACGCAGGTAGACTTCCCGATGGTGGGATTCTCTGGCTCCACTTCTTACCCGTTGGGAATGATTACCTTACCAGTAGAGTTTGGTAGTGGCTGGAAAATGGAGAGGCGAAACGTGGATTTCGTCGTCGTGGAGTCCGCGGGGGCATACAACGCGATCATCGGGAGGACCACCATCAACCCTCTTATGGCAGTCGCCTCGACGGTCCACCAGAAGATGAAGTTCCCGACTGATAATGGGGTCGGAGAAGTCAAGGGAGACCAGGTGGCATCGCGAAAATGCTACGTTAACGCCATCCGACGGAGAAGGAGGGAGGCCATGACTGTCCTTCAGACTGATGCTGATCCTCGAGAGGAGTATGGGCGCCCCGCCCCCATGGAGGATTTGAAGGAAGTGGAGATCGATGGACCTCAGAGGAAGGTGAAGATCGGCTCTGCTTTGTCGGAGGAAAGAGCCCGAGAGTTGATCGAGCTCTTGAAGGAGTTTAAGGAGTTGTTTGCCTGGTCCCCGAGTTATATGCCAGGAATCAGCCCCGACGTGATAGTGCACGAGCTGAAGATAGACCCCGCGCGCAGAGAAGGCGTCCGATGGGCGCGGATAAGAGGATCGCGATCCAGCAGGAGGTGGGCAGACTGCTCGATGCTGGATTCATCAAGGAGCTCCGATTCCAGACTTGGGTGGCTAACCCAGTGCTGGTGCGAAAGAGTAACGGAAAGTGGCGGATGTGTGTCGACTTCCGCGACCTGAACAAAGCCTGCCCGAAGGACTGCTACCCGCTTCCGAGGATCGACCAGCTGGTGGATGCCACATCGGGACATGAGCTGTTGAGCTTCATGGATGCCTATTCCGGGTACAACCAGATCAAGATGGCGAAGGAGGATGCCCCCCACACAGCTTTTTACGCCGACAAGCGACGTCTACCACTACGACGTGATGCCCTTCGGATTGATCAATGCCGGAGCAACTTACCAGCGGATGGTGAACAAGTTGTTCGGGGACATGCTGGGGAAAACCATGGAGGCATATGTGGACGATATGCTGGTGAAGTCCCGACAGGCAGGAGACCATGTCCAGGATTTGGCGGCGGCATTTGAGCGGATGAAGTTCCATCAGGTTCGGCTGAACCCCGACAAATGTGCTTTCGGGGTGAACTCGGGGAAGTTCCTAGGGTTCATTGTGAGCCAGAGAGGAATCGAGGTGAACCCTGAGAAGCTGCGAGCAATCGAGGAGATGCAGTCCCCGAGGACTCATCGGGAGGTCCAGGTGCTGAACGGCCGGTTGGCCGCGATGAATCGCTTCCTGTCTAAGGCGAGCGATCGAGCTATGCCATTTTTTGATGTACTGAGGGCCAACAAGAAGTTCGAATGGACCGACAAGTGCGAGGAGGCGTTCCAGGCACTCAAGCAGCACCTCCGTACCCTTCCGCCGTTGGCGAAACCAGTTCCAGGCGAGCCGCTCTATCTCTATTTGGCTGTTTCTGATGTGGCTGTTAGTTTTGTTTTGATTAAAGTTGTCAAGGGCAAACAAGTGCCTATCTATTATGTAAGCAAGGCGTTTGTCAAGTCTGAAATAAACTATCCCGCTATTGAGAAGTATCTCTTCGCGTTGATTATTGCCGCTCGAAAACTGCGACCTTACTTCCATGCCCATGAAGTCACGGTACTGACTAATCAGCCCCTGAAACACTTTTTGAACCGACCGGAGGCGTCGGGGAGATTGGTAAAATGGGCCATCGAGCTGACGGAATTCCGCATTCATTTTGCTCCGAGAACCGCTATTAAGGGCCAGGCATTGGCAGATTTCGTAGCTGAGTCTACGGCACCCGATCTGGAAGTAACGGGTCCCGCAGAGGGGGCAGCCATGGGGGAAGTCCCGACAACAGAACAGCAGCCAGAACAGCCAAATGAGGAGAATACTTGGGAGATGTACACTGATGGTTCATCGAGTGTAGAAGGCTCGGGGGCAGGATTCATATTGATACCGCCCGGCGGAGGCGAGCCCCTACGATATGCCTTGGCGTTGACATTCAAAGCCACCAACAACGAAGCGGAGTATGAGGCTCTCATCACAGGCCTTAAGATTGCCAAGGGTACGGGGGTCGACCATTTAAAAGTGAAATGTGATGCTAGCTTGGTTGTAAATCAAGTCCAGGGGAACTATGAAGCTAAGAGCCCGACAATGAAGAAATATTTGCACGAGGTACAGACTTTGAAGGGAAGCTTCAAAAGCTTTGATATCGAGGCGATCCCGAGGGAAGAGAACGCGGAAGCGGATGCCTTGAGTAAGTTTGCCTTGGGAGTGGCCCCCGAGGAGAATCGGAAGGTGCATTTCCTAGAGAAGGTGATTATCTCAAACATCGATCCGGCAGAGATCTGTGATATTGAGACAGGATCGGAGGAAGAAGAGAAGTCCACTTGGATGACCCCGATGGTCACGTACCTGACTACGGAGGTACTCCCCGATGACAAAGTGGCAGCTGTCAGGTTGCGGCGGATTGCGGACAACTATGCAATGGTGGACAACCAGTTGTACAAAAAAGGGTACGTAAAGCCTTTTCTAAAATGCGTAGCAGCGCCTGACACAAATCGGATCCTGAGGGAGCTACATGAAGGAGTCACGGCCTGCCACGAAGGGGCCCGATCTCTTGTGAGGAAGGCATTGAACTTAGGCTACTATTGGCCCTCGATGAACAAGGAAGCGACCACGATGGTCCGATCCTGTGATGCATGTCAGAGGTACGCCCCAAATATCGTGGCTCCCGCTGGGGACCTAATGCCCATCAGGAGTGCATGGCCCTTCGCGCAATGGGGAATTGACTTGGTGGGACCACTTCCCCAAGCGAGAGGTCAGTGCAAGTACTTACTCGTGGCTATCGACTACTTCTCAAAGTGGATAGAGGCTAAAGCATTGGCTAGAACGACGGGGCAGCAGATCCTCAAGTTCCTTCAGACTCAGATCATATCCCGGTACGGGGTTCCTCGAGTGTTGATCAGCGACGACGGCCCTCCGTTCAATGGGGCTCAGTTGAAGGAGTACCTGGAAGAACTAAACATTGAGCATCAGACCGCTTCAGTCCGCCACGCTCAGACCAATGGCCAGGTAGAATCAGCCAACAAGATCGTGATGGATGGCTTGAAGAAGAGAGTCTATGCCTTGCAGGGCCATTGGCTGGATGAGCTCGAGAATGTGCTATGGGCTGTGAGAACAACACCCAAGCAGTCAACAGGAGAAACTCCGTTTGGCCTGGTTTATGGCACGGAGGCAGTCGCTCCCGTGGATATAGCGGTGGCGTCCCACCGCGCGAAATATTACGAACCTCTGACAAACGAGGAAATGAGACGTCTGGACTTAGACCTACTCGAGGAGAAGAGGTGGAAGGCTGATGAAGTCCAGGCCCGAATGCGTCTGGCAACAGCCCGATATTATAATCGGCGTGTCAGGTCCCGACAATTCTTCGCGGGAGAACTTGTCTGGCGGAGGAATGAGTTTGTTCATCAAGATCGGATCAACAAGCTGTCACCAAAATGGGAAGGACCTTACAAGATCGTAGGGATGCCAGTGCCCAATGCATACAAGTTAGAGGATCTCGATGGCAAGACGTTGAAGCACTCCTTCAGTGGCGAACACTTGAAGAAGTATCATGTTTGATATTAAGCCGCCGTGAAGGGCGCAAATTGTCTATCAATAAGATCCGATGTAAGCCTATTTTGAGTTATTTATGAATAAAAGAAATTTCCTTCCGATCAAATTGCTTTCGAATTTATTCTAACTGTTAGTAAGACGTCCTGAGTGACGCGACAAAAGCCTTCCGAGGTACGACGAAAGCCCCGCGGGGGATGCGTAAGTCGTCTATATGGCGCGGCCAAAAGCCTTAACAGGTACGGATGAAAGCCCTACGGGGTACACGTAAGTCGTCTATATGATGCAACCAAAAGCCTAGGTACGAAAAGGCCCTGATGGGTCCGCGTAAGTCGTCTATATGACGCGGCCAAAAGCCTTAACGGGTATGAAAAAGCCTTAACGGGTCCGCGTAAGTCGTCTATATGACGCGGCCAAAAGCCTTAACGGGTATGAAAAAGCCTTAACAGGTCCGTGTAAGTCGTCTATATGATGCGGCAAAAAGCCTTAAAGGGTACGATTAAGTCGTCCGGTAGAGACGCAATGAAAGCCCTAAGGGGTATGAAAATGGCCTTGAAAGGCGTGGACGAGAAACCTTAAGTGGTGAAGTCTCGATTTTGGACGAGAAACCTTAAGTGGTGAAGTCCGATTTTGGACGAGAAACCTTAAGTGGTGAAGTCCCGATTTTGGACGAGAAACCTTAAGTGGTGAAGTCCCGATTTTGGACGAGAAACCATAAGTGGTAAAGTCCCGATTGGGCAAGAAGCCTTAAGTGGTAAAGTCCCGGTTGGATGAGAAACCTTAAATGGTAAAGTCCCGAGTCAAGCGTCGGAAGGACGTATGGAGTCATCTCAAATGGTGCATCGGAACGTTCTGAGTAACGAATTTATAGCCGCTTTAGATAAGTGCAAATGATTATCGAGACCAAAACAGATAAAAGAAATTCCTTATATGAAGGCTCGAAGGCCTAGGAGTTCCGATACAAAGGATAAAGAAGACAAGGAGAAAAATCACAAGGACTAAAAAACAACAGGGCATTAAGCTTGGTCCTTATTGGCGGTGTCAGTAGGAGTTGGGTCCACGGAGTTGGTGGCAGAAGGCTCCACAGGGTCAGCCGTCGGGGGAATGGCTGTCAGAATCATGGGATCGAGGAGTGCTGAAAATGTCGTTCAGAACATAGTCGAAGTTGAACTTCCTTCCCTCGAAACCAGACCCACCATCTGAAATTAGCCGTTGAAAGGAATGTTAAGCTCATTTGGAAAAATACAATTAAGCTAAGTAAAGAGGCAAGCAAACGATGGAGAAGGAAACCTTACCAGACATGATAAAATCTTGAATCACTTGAAGAGCAAAAGACATGAGGAGAAGAAAACTTCAGGTCCAAAAAATGGATGCACTTCCGAAAATGGAGACGGTGAAGAAGAATAGTGCCCAGGTCTTAGCTTTTATAAGCAAAATGACGAACTGGACGGACTTAATCTAGACCGTTGAAGACGAAACAATTCAATCTCGACCGTCGAAGACTGAGGGACAGTACAGAAAAGACGATGGTGACGTAATGATTGCCTTTTTCAGAAAGCGACAGTCACGCTGATGTAAACGTCGTTTCCTTATCCCTAGGCATTTAATGCAACAGTAACCGAGAAGCCTCCTTGGATTCGGCAACTGCCCATGGGGCCTGGTGGGCCCATGGCAATCATAAGTAAGAGACTCTGATATGTAACGATCACACGCAAGGCAAAAACCTCCGACAGTGGTATCAGAGGGTGTGGAAATAAAAGCCTTCGACAAAGAGGCATCAAGAAATGTGAAGGTAAAAGTCCCCGACGGTGGTATCGGGAGGTGCGAAGACAAAGGCCTCCGACGGTGGTATCGGAAGGCATGAAAGCGAAAACCTTCGACAAAGAGGTCAAAAGATCTGGACTGAAAGACATGACGAACTAAAAGTCCCCCATGTCTTGGGGGCAAATGATGGGTTCCGATGTAATCGTTAGCCCCGTTAACAGCCAATGGACGGCGAGTAGGTCCAGTGGGCCTCGAGGAAAGCCTGGAAGGCCCAGAGGCCCAGCACGAAGGGTCCCGACTTTAACGGTCCCGGCGTATGAGCTGAACCCCCGATGAGAAGCCTCTGAGCAGGCCCCGATATGCCTTAGTAAAGGCCCCGATAATAAAGCCCCGCAGAGGCTGGACCTGTCCCGTAGAGACTGAAGGTCCTGGGTGGTGATCTAGAATGAGACAACTCTGGAGTCCCCGACAGGAGTCGAGACTTGTGATCAGAGGATAAGAGAAACCCGCCTACTAGATAAGAGTAGTGGGAAGATGGTTAGAATACAGATAATCTCCCCCGAGATACGCAGGGCGTGCCAGAGATACGCGGAAGTACGGGTAAGATACGCGGAGCGTGGGGCGAGATATATGGAATCCCAACCGAGATATACGGAATCGTGGCGAGATACACGGAATCATGGGCAAAACTGCCAGGCGCAGTAACAGGTAACTGAGTAACTTCCCCTCCTATATAAAGGAGGAGGTTACCTCAGAAAAGCAAAGCTTGGACGAACTTATACTCTTTTGCTTACCACCCATTGATCACCATACTCATTTAAGCATCGGAGAGGGATTCTGGGTCACCACCCAGGTTATCCCCTTTTGCAGGATTACGCGGAGCCCAGGAGTCCAAGCTTTCCGTCAAGGACGTAACGGAGCTTCGCCCGTGATCCAGCAATCGGGAAGAGTCACAAGTGTATGAAGAAACACATCAAATAAACCCAGGCCCCTTGAAAGTGGACACATGAAGCATACATCGCAAAACCAGCACATTAAATTCAACACCGCGCAATGTGCAATAGGAGAAGGAGAGCAACAACTCCAAATCGGCGTACCGTTCGTGATCGTAGAAAAGCTTGACGCATATAATGGAATCCTTGGGTATACAACCATGAACAAGTGGGGTATGATAAGCGTCAACATCACACCAAAAGATCAAGTTTCCAACAAAGGCAGGAATTGGTGAAATAAAGGGAGATCAGCAGCTATCAAAATACTGCTACAAGGTTGCACTCCAACATAATGTCAAGACAAACAATAGTGGAATTCCTGTCATTGATGAAAACCCAAGGGTAGATCATGCACGTCTTGCTCTTGTTGAAGCATTACAAGAAATCAAGATACATAAGCCATAAAGGATGGTCCGAGTAGGCGCATCACTGTCAGAAGATAAAGTAATAGAAACCATCAGGAAACAGCGGTATGACTGCAAAGCGACTTGAGGGGCACCAAGCTGACAAGTGCTCGGCATTCCACCGAAGTGAAAAAACGAATAATTGCAAGAACACGCGGTACCATTCTTCTAAGAAGGAAACACCAAGCAATGATCATATATAGGCATGTACATTATGCTAAGGAAGCATCAACGCGTATCAACTAGAGGACGCATACAATAATGCATAGTCGCTGTTCATACATACATATTCACAATCACATATAGCGGGTGATACTTGGAAAAGCTCCGCTCCCGACATATGCGCAGCTGTCACGATCCGCACCTACCGCGTCTGCACTTAGGGAAGTTTCCTGCACAAACAAGGAGTCCTCGTATCAGACTTCTTTAATTTATCTATTATATGCATTACTAAAAAGAAAATTTCATAACTCCAAATTTTTGCAAACTTGTAAACATTGCAACTATCTGACAAAGCGCAACTCTGTTCGTAGGTACATACTACACTATGATTACTACATTGGAATTATGCCAAGTAGTAACCTAGCACATAATATCTACTTCAGCAATACAAGCTAAGAATTATGTTCAAGGAGGGATTTATGGCATACAACACCAACATATCTATTATCTACACCAACAGAGAGTTTATTTCTCCATCCATAACGGCGTCTATCTCAAGAAGGCGTTCACTCAGGAACAACGTCAACAACATACAATGACTTGGAAGAAAACCAAAACCTATTCTAAAAGTGACATGGTGCGATATCCTCGTTATAGGGACAAAACTCATGTTCACATCTATCAAAAGTAGCATGTTGCGACATCCTCTTCAAAAGGGCAAACCCCATGTTTACTTCTAAAAAATGGCATGTTGTGAAATCCTCTGGGAAAATCCTCATGTTCATAGCCATTCCCTGAATAAAAACAGGATGCGGCAAATACATTATGGGACTGATCACCCCACCGTGGCGGAAATCCTCTTAATAGACGACAACCCCACACAATAAAAGTATGTATACTCTCTTAAGGGTTCATACACCATGAAGACTTAGGCCTGAAAAAGGTTAGCTTCATGTTATACGCTTTTAAAAGCAAACCTTTTACAAAACTCATCAAACTTACAAGTCGAGTATTGTATAACGTTCTCTTGCTCTTTAGCATATAACGCCAAAACAACAAAATCAGCAAGAAATATCTTGCAACAACGTCACGTTAGAGTGGAACTAAGAGACGGTATAACTTAAGTCTTGCTACGTCAAGACGACACTGCTACATGTCAAAGGCCAAGTGCCAAGTACATTACTACCTGCAATGCTACAAGTACCAAGAGTACATAACACCCTGCAATGCGCAAGTCGCAACATCGCATGTTCTATCCATCACAACAAAGAGTTCAATCCTATCATGCAAGTCCAATACATACGGACAGTGAAAATTAACGCAATAACAAGTTATCACATGTTAATTATTATTGAAAACAGGTCCAAGTGATGAAATACCGTGCAAGCAAAGACATAAACAAAGATTTATCGAAAACCTCGAAACAACATCAACCCATTCACAAAGGGTTCAACATGCTGGAAGCAGACAACTTGACACCAACCAAGAGATAGCATCATCTCCAAGGATCTATGGTAAAGACTTCATAATGTCAACATCAAATACAATGTTGTCATCCGTACAAAAGACACGGCAAGAATGGTCGCTTCAACTTCAATACGACATAGCTCTTCAACATAAGCGCAACAATCAGCAATGCGTGCATCAAAATCAGCCGTCTTCAGGATTAAGTTTCAAGTGTGAAGAAGTAAACAACGCTTACCTCAATGGGAGGAACGCTCCTCCTTGGGCCGGTCCCTCGACCGGGGGCAGAAGGCACCATCGCACGACCCTCAACTCTATTCCCTTTATCGCAAGAAGGAGTTAGCACGGTCGTACTCGGCATAAAGAACTTAGAATCGCTCGAGGAACGCGCCCCTGCGTCGGATCTTTTTAGAATTCTGCTAAAGACAGGAACTGCAACCACGCGTTCAGCAACATGAAAGCAACAACTTGAAAAATTAACAAGTTCAAAGAAGATACAAGGAGGTGCCTTACTAACAAGTCCTTTACCGCGACCATGTCCGGAGACTACAGAGTAGCGGGGGCAATCGTACGGACATTCATTCCAACTAGCGGATGGATTACTGTATACATCGGCTATCTGCAAAGACGAGCTCTTTCCATCAGTCTTACCTACATTACAACATGACACAAGTCATAAAGATCATCAACATAACAAATCTTCAGAAGGACGTATATGTGTACCGACATCAATTAATCAAGCAAGAACATCAACATCTACACTTGGTGTATTATTTACCTGCTCAACCATGTCGACATCCATACACAGAGTTACTCGCAGCATACATGATTACAAGGACGAAATATTTCCTAAGTGTTCCATGTACGTACATACATGTCGACAAGGATGCATGTCGACAAGTGAAGAATATTTTCTAAGTATTTCCATGTGCGTACATACATGTCGACAAGGATGGATGTCGACAAGCAAGGAATATTTCCTAAGTGTTTCCATGTACGTACATACATGTCGACAAGGGTGGATGTCGACAAGCAAGGAATATTTCCTAAGTGTTTCCATGTACGTACATACATGTCGACAAGGATGCATGTCGACAAGTGAAGAATATTTTCTAAGTATTTCCATGTACGTACATACATGTCGACAAGGATGCATGTCGACAAGTGAAGAATATTTTCTTAAGTATTTCCATGTACGTATATACATGTCGACAAGGATGCATGTCGACAAGTGAAGAATATTTTCTAAGTATTTCCATGTACGTACATACATGTCGACATGGATGCATGTCGACAAGTGAAGAATATTTTCTAGGGTCAATAACCTAGGAGAGGTCTGAAGTTTGGACCATGTGAATTTGAGAGGTCTGAAGTTTAAATTTGTGATAATAGAGGTCTGAAGTTTTGACTTGTAGATAATAGAGGTCTCCGTTAGTTTTTTCCGTTAAAATTAACGGAAATTGGTCATGTGCTTGACATGTGACCAGAAATAAAATAAAATTCCAAAAATGCCCTTCTTCCACCTCACATGCTTAAATGAAAAGACGAAAATGCCCTTAGTGCCACCACCAACTCCGGCGACCACCACCTAACTCCGGCGACCACCGCTCAGCTCCGGCGACCACCAAGCTCCGACGAGCACCACCCAACTCCGGCGAGCACAACCGTGGGCCCGATTGGGCCAAAATCGGAGCCATCGGCCGCGATTGGGCCCACAAATCTCCGCTCGGAGCTCTGTGGCTCCGCTTCGGGGCCACCGAGCTCCGATCGGAGCTTTGTGGCTCCGATCGGGGCCCAATCGTGGCGGTCGTCGGAGTTTGGTGGGGTCGTCAGACTGTGGGTGGTGGTCGCCGGAGTTGGGTGGTGGTCGCCGGAGTTGGGTGGTGGCCGGCGGGAGCCGTGGTGGTGGCCAGAGTTGGGTTATGTTTTAATTAGTGAAAGGGGTATTATTGTCATTTCATGTTCAGTTAATTAAATTTAATTTGTTTAAAATATTGTCAGGGGTAAATATGAAATTTCACCTGATTCTGTTAATTTTGACAGAAAATTTAGACGAAAAACCTAAAAATCACAAAGTCCAAACTTCAGACCTCAGTTATCACCATTTCAATCTTCAGACCTCTCAAATTCACAAGGTCCAATCTTCAGACCTCTCCCAGGTTATTGACCCTATTTTCTAAGTACTTCCATGTACGTACATACATGTCGACAAGGATGCATGTCGACAAGTGAAAAATATTTCTAAGTATTTCCATGTACGTACATACATGTCGACAAGGATGCGTGTCGACAAGTGAAGAATATTTTCTAAGTATTTCCATGTACGTACATACATGTCGACAAGGATGCATGTCGACAAGTGAAGAATATTTTCTAAGTATTTCCATGTACGTACATACATGTCGACAAGGATGCATGTCGACAAGTGAAAAATATTTTCTAAGTATTTTCATGTACGTACATACATGTCGACAAGGATGCGTGTCGACAAGTGAAGAATATTTTCTAAGTATTTCCATGTACATACATACATGTTGACGAGGATTGATGTCGACAAGGGGATAATATTTTCTAAGTGTTTCCATGTACGTGCATACATGTCGACAAGGATGGATTGCATGCATCAAGTAGCTATTATCAAGTGTTAGGTTCCGAGATCTGGGTCAACGGATGATCGGCTCAAATCCCGTTCCTCACTGGAGATGTGGATGATCTGATACTCTCGGGTTGCCCTGCCTTGTCTTGCGTCCTTCCTTCCTTCCTTCCTTCCTGCAGAAGGGGCAGTACCAGACACAGAGAGGGGGGGTGGTGCCTGGTGAACCCTCTCCGATGCCTAAGTCAGTATCGTTTTTAGAGAGATAAACTAGAGAGATGTCAGAGCAAAATAATCCAAATTGCCAAGATGTCCAAATGAATTGTGAAGGTGGGGTATTTATAGGCAGCGATGTCATTAAGGTGGCTTAATGACATCGTTAGCCCTAAAACACAGTTAATTAACCTTTAAGCGCATAATTAAGACCTTAGGATACGGAGAAGGTAGGCGGAGTGAACCGAGTGTGGGAGTCCAAAAATGGTGCCGGGGCCTTGGGGGGAGGAGAAATCCGACCCCCAAGGGTAGGGGTTGGGTGAGGGCACCCAACCCCTCCTAGGGAGGATGGGGTTGGCCAACCCCATCCCTCCTAGGAGAGATCGGGTTGGCCGACCCGATCTCTCCTAGGAGAGATCGGGTTGGTCCACCCGATCTCCCCTAGGGGAGATCGGGTTGGCTGACCCGATCTCCCCTAGGGGAGGTCGGGTGTGGCCACCCAACCTCACCTAGGTGAGTTTACCTTGGCCGGACGAGCGCCTCGGCCTCGTCCGAGCCGTTGATGTTCTCGCGAAGTGTCCGGGTTGAAGTTTCGATTTACAATCGTTAATGGGACGATAAAAATACAACGGTTCAGAAGTCAACGGGTTCAAATTGGGCGTATATCCATCACATGCCCCCGAGTCAACCAATGGCTTAACCCTTGATTGACTCTATTTCAGGATGGTATGATACGCGCAATTTGAAACCGGGGTTTTACCTTTTGTCTGAATGCTTGCTTATCCATGGATGCGCGTCTCCGACTTTGCCCCCTGCCTTATGAGATAGAGGAGTTGCAAACGTTAGAGTAGCGCGGACGTGTGCCTAAGCACGCGTCCGTCTGAGGTGGGAGTAATAAATCTACCTTTGCTACAGACATGTACTCAAAAGATGCATACTCTCACAAGGATGCAATACGAATGCAACTAAGTGACTTATGTTTCAATTTCGTGCCGGGATTTTATCTAAGTGAGGAAAAATTTAATTTTGGCCAAAAATTTTCCTAAGTATAGAATGCTCAAAAATAAACCTAACTTGATAGTTTTTCTAAGTATGGAGATATACTTAGTTTTAGTTGAAAGGGATAAAAATGATGGTTTTTCCTTGGCCCTTAGATCTCATTTAAAGATAGATGGAGGGTGGTGATTAAAACCCTTTAAAAAAACCCTATCATCTTTTCAATATAGAGGAGAGTTAGAAAAATACCTTAGGGAGTCACCATAGCCACCATCTTCCCTCTTTACTCACCCTTGGAGAGCAAGAAAAAATTGAGAGCACCCCCAAGGTAAGGGCCGGCCGAAATTTCCACCAAGGGACAGAAATCCGGCCAGCAGCCTCGTCGGGACGATCGACGGCGTGGGGGACCAGCAGCGGCGTGACGGCGACATTGGCGACGCGGAGCAGACCCTGGACTACGCCGGAGCTGAGCGAGGTCGCGGAGGGGCAGCTGGACGACGACCTAGCTGCTGTCGACGGAGGCGGAGCCTGGTCCGGCACGGGCGGTCGACGGCGAGGGAAGCAACTCCGGCGCGGCGTGAGACGTCTTCCAGCGACGGCGGGGCGAACAGAATCACCTCCGGCGACGACAAGGTCCCAGCTCCGGCGAGGGGCTGATTCCCGGGGGTCTCCAAATTCGAAATTCGGACCCGTTTATCATATCGGGTCGGGTTTCCCGAAGGTCCACTCTTTTCCTTTCCGTTACCGCGTAAAATGTCGATTCTTGAATTGTTGATACTTGATTGCCGATGCTTGATTGCCGATGTTTGATTGAAAGTGGGATTGCCGTGGATAACCGTCGATAGTTGTGGATTTGGGGAAAAAATTTTGCCGGTTGTCCGGATATAGTTTCTTGTCCGATTGGACTATTCCGGTTTTGAATTTGATGTCGTACCGCCGTTGGTGTGTTAATCTTCGTTGGAGGGCATAACGGTAATTTTTCCCAAAACCCGACCTTAGGCTCGGATAAAATTATTCAATTTGGTTGTCGTGGTGTCCTTGGCTCATGTTGACTATCTTTGCTGGGTGTCTTCAAATCTTTGGTTGTTGTCGTCGGTCGAGTGTCGGAGTATTTCCGGTTCTTCGGAAATTTTTCTTGTCTTGATATTTGTCGTGTCGTGGCAGGTACTATATTCCTGGTGGTGTCCGCGCACACAGACTCTATAGAGGCGTCGCATCCTCCGAAGGATGAGTGAGTTCCTTTTCTCTTCCTTTTGGTCGCATTACTTCCTTTCCTATTGCTAGCTTAGTGCCGTGATCTTCGTTGGGGTGTTAGTCGAAATTTGATTCGAACTTTGGGATTTCCTGCTACCTTTGCCTTAGGTCTCGCTACCCTGTCGGAGAACCATCTCACTAGGTCCGATTACAATGAGCACGTTACCCTAGGAGATATCTGTCCCCTAGATGAGCCTCTGTATCCTTTTCTCCCCTCCTTGGGGAATACTCGCGAGACGGTGACGGAGCCTCCTATAGGGAAGGTCGCCGTGTACCCCTCCCAGATCCGATTTGGGTTGAGGTTGCCTTACTGTGATGACCTCATAGAGTTGAGCAGGTTCTTCAGGATTTCTCCTGTGAACCTTGCCCCCAGTGTCCTCCGTGTCTGGGTGGGCTTCCGGGTATTGTGCCATTGGTACTCCTGGAAGTACTCCCTCGTTCTGTTCCGATGTTTCTACCGGTTCCAGTACCAGACGAAGGTGGGGTTTGCGAGTTTCGTAACTCGCCATCCGACCTTCAAGGATCCCCGATTTGCTGATTTCGGGTTGAGTGGGGTCAAGTGGGATACCTCTTTCCGCTTCGTGACCCGGAGTGACAACTCGGCCAGTCACTGGGCTAAGCATTACTTCTTCATTAAGGATCGATACGTCACTTGGTCGGTCTTGAATGAGGATCGGTCCGATGGTTGGCCTGCCTTCGGGGAGTTCTCTTCAGTTGATTTAGAGACTATGAAGATCATTCATGAGAGCAACAGGACTCAATCATACTGCCCCGTGTCCTTAGTGACTGAGACGGATCTTTACGAGGCCGGGATCAGTTTGACTCCTGACTCCGGGGGTTCGGTATGTCACTTGGTCTTTCCATCTTTATTTACCTTCTGCTCTTCCTTTGTAGGTTGGTTTCATGGAAAAACCTATAACGTGCAGGGAGCCCCTGTTGATCTGAGCAAGAAGAAGGTTCCTTCCAGTTCCACTCTGAAGAAATCCCCCATGCCTGGGAAGAAGGCTGGGGCCTCTGGTATGCTTCCTCCTATTTGCTTCTCTATGGTATAGCTTGTGTTTTCCTTATCTTGTTTTTTTTACATTGCTAGGGCACTCCCCCTTGGTGACCGAGAGGGTCGTCTCCGTAGGCAGAGACTCTGGACCTTCCCAGTCCAGGCCGCGGAGATCTGATTCTGAGGCCGGGGCCTCGGCTGCTAAGAGGAAGAAAGCTGCGGATCCTGCTTCGCCTACTGCTCGTCCTCCGACCCTATCTCGTGATAAGGAGATGGTGGTCGAAGAGGTGCCTTCCCTGGCTGACAAAGGGAAGCGACCTGTTGGTGGTGGTTCTCCTGCCCCCCAGCCGAGGGCACGGTCCTCAGGTATGATCTCTACCTTGTTACTGATTCTTCTATGTTTATATTTTCCTTTGACTTGCTTCGCTTTTGTAGGTGGGCCTCCGACTTTAAGTCGGAAGGATTTCGCACGTCTTACTGATGAAGATGTTATTGGGTTTGAGTGGACTCCTTTCGCTGGTCTGAAGGAGTTCCACCTCGATAGCACCTCCTCTTTGCGGACTCTTGAGGTTGGCGTCCGCGTACTCCGCGACGCCATCCCCCCTGGCGATCGTGTTGCTCCGCCCAAGTCTCCTGGGGAGACTCGTCGCTTTGTTCAGGGTGTACTCTCTCGTTACGCGCCTGTGAGTTGTTCCTTGCTTTCTTCTTTATACTTTCATAATGGTTATCTTTCGGTTACTCATCCCTTGTTTGAATTGTTAGGGTATGTCTGACATGGTGAACATGTCATCACTCGTGCTCGAGTTATCTGACGAGAGGAAGACCCTTGAGGACAGCCAAGTGTCTCTGAAGGCGGAGCTCGCCACTGCTGCTGAGAAGGCGCGCCTATCTGATTTAAGGATGCAGGAGCTTAGGGACCAAGTTTCCTTGCTTGAGACTACCGTAGGTAGTTTACGCCGGGAGGCTGAGGTTGCGTCTTCACTCCACTCTGAGGAGTTGCGGAAGTTGGAGGCTAGGTGCCGGGCAGAGGAGAGGACTGTCGCAGTGTCTGAGTACAAGGGTTCCTCTGCCTTCACTGCTGATTATAGCGCGCGTCTCACTCAGGAGATGAACCAGTTTGGTGAGTATCTGGTTGATCACATTTTCCGCATTGATCCTCAGTTTCCAGTTGGTGACCTTGGTGACTTCGGGCCATACGCCACTGGCTACATGGCTGTTCTGAGGGGTCAGGCTGCTGTTGCAGACGAGCCTGCCCCTACACAGGTGGATGCTACACCTGTGGAGATCGGTACTTCAGATTCCTCCTCTTCATCCATATCTGCCGGTGGTTCAGCCTCAGGGGGTGAGGGTGACTCTCCCGAAGGTTCTGATTGATGTGTTTACATCATGCTATCTCTGTATATAACTATACTCCTTCTCCCCTTTAATGGGTTGAGTGTCTTTTGAGATTATGGTGGTGTTTGTTGTTACTTTCCTTTGTCGCATTATGTTGTTGACTACGTGGTTTGCTTGCCTTTACATTAGTGCTTCTCATGCTTTTGTATATGTCCCTTTGGTTATGAACTCTTCTCTTGGTGTGTTTCCTTTACTTATCCTTCTTTCGTGTTTTCCTTCATGCCATACCTGCTATTTCATCAAGAAAAAACATTATGTGTTCTTCATATCACTTTACTTTGAGATTACTTTCTCATTGGATTCTTCTGAGCATGGTGCGATGATCTCTTCTGATACCCTTTAAATGGTATACATGGTACTGTTAGACCAAAGATACGCTCTTGGTGGGCGTCGAATCTGATCACGAGACAGGCTCTCGGATGGCACTTAACATTTCACAGGATAGGCTCCTGGAGGGCACAGATTAGACCAAAGATACGCTCTTGGTTGGCGTCGAAGACTGTTCACGAGACAGGCTCTCGGAGGGCACTTAACGTTTCACAGGATAGGCTCCCGGAGGGCACAGGTTAGACCAAAGATACGCTCCTGGTTGGCGTCGAAAACTGTTCACGAGACAGGCTCTCGGAGGGCACTTAACGTTTCACAGGATAGGCTCCCGGAGGGCACAGGTTGGACCAAAGATACGCTCCTGGTTGGCGTCGAAAACTGTTCACGAGACAGGCTCTCGGAGGGCACTTAACGTTTCACAGGATAGGCTCCCGGAGGGCACATGTTAGACCAAAGATACGCTCCTGGTTGGCGTCGAAAACTGTTCACGAGACAGGCTCTCGGAGGGCACTTAACGTTTCACAGGATAGGCTCCCGGAGGGCACAGGTTGGACCAAAGATACGCTCCTGGTTGGCGTCGAAAACTGTTCACGAGACAGGCTCTCGGAGGGCACTTAACGTTTCACAGGATAGGCTCCCGGAGGGCACAGGTTAGACCAAAGATACGCTCCTGGTTGGCGTCGAAGCTGGTAGTTTGAAATCTACCTCAAGATACGCTCTTGGGGGCGTCGAATCTGGTAGTGTTTTTTCTACCTCAAGATACGCTCTTGGTGGCGTCGAATCTGGTAGGTTGCAAATCTACCTCAAGATACGCTCCTGGGGGCGTCGAAATTCGTAGTTTTTGGAAACCACTCTCAAGATACGCTCTTGGTGCGTCGAAGGTCGTAGTGTAATAACTACTCTCAAGATACGCTCTTGGTGGCGTCGAAGTTCGTAGTATGAACACTACTCTCAAGATACGCTCTTGGGGGCGTCGAAGTTCGTAGTTTTTGGAAACCACTCTCAAGATACGCTCTTGGGGGCGTCGAGGGTCGTAGTATGAATACTACTCTCAAGATACGCTCTTGGGGGCGTCGAAGGTCGTAGTATGGATACTACTCTCAAGATACGCTCTTGGGGGCGTCGAAGGTCGTAGTATTAATACTACTCTCAAGATACGCTCTTGGGGGCGTCGAGACTGTTGTTGACTTAAAGTCATATCTGTGTAAGGATAACATCATGATTATATCACCACATTCATTGGGAAGTGCCTTTGAAGGAAAATTTACTCTCTTAAGAGTGTTCATGTTTTTGTACAGATGGGGTGCCTTGGGTGTGTCAAGACACCCTTTGGAGGAAATCAAAGATAGTTGTAGAGTTGGAGTAACTTCATGAGTTCTCCTTCTCAAAAGTTGTTTTAAAAACTTGGAAAGCTTGAACATGTAAAGTGCTAGATATGAAACTAAGGATATGGGGTGGTCACTTTGTCTGTTGCCACGTACTCCTTCAGGCCTCCCTTGTGAATCATTTCTTCCACTTCTATCTTCAGCACCATGCAATTGTTGGTTTGATGCCCCCAGGTCCCATGGTACTCACACCATCCCTGTGCATCCTTTCCTAGGAAGGCCTTGCCCTCCTCCCTACTTGTGGGTAGTTCCTGCCTGAGGTGCTTGTGGAAAATTTCTTCTATGCTCACTGTAAGGGGTGTGAATGTGAAGTTTACACCTCCTGCCAGTGTGTCAGTCGTTCTTCCCTTATCCAGAACTTCATCCAGCTGCTCCATTTCCTTTGCAAATGCTTTGTCTAGCCTTTCCTTGAGCTCCCTCATAGTGCTCGTCATGACCATCTCATAGAGCCCTCCATAGGCCTCGAATGAGTTTGGATGTATGTTTCTAATAAATGCTCTGACGGTTTCTCCTCTTGTGATGTCCATGTTGGCACCATAATTGGAGAATCTCTGGAAATAGCTTGATATTGATTCCCGCGGCATTTGCTTGATATCATCGATGTGACGGAAGCCTCTTGAGATGGAGTTCCTTGTTCTTTTCCCCTCTTTGGTGTCTGGCTGCCAAGGTATGGCTGTCACCTTCACAGCCTTGCTCCTGTGTCTCCTCTTAGGCACTGTTTGAAAAAACTGCCTGCTCAAACGGAGTACCACTCCATTCTTCATCTTTCCCTGCCTTTGCCTCCTTCTCCTCTTCTTTCTATCTTGGTTGGCTCCTACCATGACCACAGCCACTGTGTCTGTCCCGTGTGATCCACGTCTCATGGAGTTGACATAGCACTGCCTTGCGGTGCGTTGATCACCTAGGACTTCTCCGACTCCATTCTCAGTGATGTATTTCAGCTTCTGGTGTACAGTGGATGGCACGATTTCATATGGGTTTATGGTTGTCCTTCCTAGGATCCCATTGTAGGCTCCCAGGCTTTCAACCACCACAAAGTTAACATTCACTTTCAGTTGTGTCCATCCTTGGCCCATGGTCACTGGCAGGGTGATCATTCCCAGGGGGTAACTTGTTGCCCCTGAGAAGCCAACTAGAGGGAAGTTAACCGGTTTGATGTCTGCCTTGGTTTTCCCTATCTCTTCTAGGACTCTCAAGCTTAGGAGGTCAGCTGAGCTGCCCCCATCCACCAAAATTCTCTTTACATCAAAATTATCAATGTCTATTGTGATAACTAGAGCATCGTCATGTGGGAAGACGATGTGGCTCTTATCCTTCTCTGAGAATTCGATTTTCATTTCTTCTCCTTCTCTTGGCCTTTTTCTCCACCTCGGCACTGAACCCAGCTTTGATGCGTAAACCTCCCTTGCATTAGCAGTTGGGCCACCTGACGCTACTCCTCCATGTATCATGTTTATGGTCCCTCTCTTGTTAGGTGGAGGATTGTAGTCTACTTTGCCCTTGTCTCTGTGTGATGGCCCTAGCTGCATGCTGTTGCCCCCATGATCCACGAACTGCTTTAGGTCTCCCCTTTGGATGGCATTGTTGATGCTTAGCTTTAGGCTGAAGCATTCGTTCGTGTCGTGCCCGTAAGCTTCATGGTTGTCGCACCATCTATCCTTGTGATTCCCCACCATTGGGGCTCTCCACCTTGCGGGGGGTGACCAGAGCTTCTGGTTCCGCATCTCTTTGAGGACAGTAGCTGGAGTGGCGTTCAATGGGACGAACTTGATGACATTTATTTCTCTTGGCTTTAGTGGTTCGCCCAGTTGGTTTATTTGCTGGGGCGGACGCCATTCCTGCTGCCTTGTGTGCTGAGGTGCCTGGGGTGGTTTGCCTTTGTTCGGCTTTGCATTGTCTTCCTTGGCTGCTTGAAGCTTGGCTTTCTTACTTGCCCTGTGCCTCTCCAGGTCTATATGAGTTTTGACTCTTCCTGCAAGCTCTTCTAAGGTGCTTGCTGGCTTCTTGGCCATCTTTTCTGCCAGTGTAGACCCGAAGCGGCCTAGGTTTCTGATAAAGGCTCGTATTATCTCACCCTCAGTGATGTCGCCCTGGATGTCTGCGATATTTTGATTGAACCTAGTATAGTAACTGGCCAGAGATTCATCATATTCTTGTTTCACATCATCGATGGAGCCTGTGCCCTTGAGGAGTTTCCTTTCCCCTAGGTATCTCTGCAGAAACTTCGCCTTTAACTGCTCCCATGAGTGGATGCTTTCAGAGGGTAGACTGAAGAACCAGTGTGAGGCCACCCCTGATAGGGTGTTTGGGAACAGGAGTGCCTTGTACCTTTCATCAGTGGTCCTCCCAAATAGGGAGGCCTCATGCTGTTGGATATGCTCTAGGGGGTCTCCCTTCCCATTGTACTTTGCAATTTGCACTGTGTGCAGGGAGTCTGGCACCCTGTTCATCTCCAGTTCCCTTGTGAAAGGGTGGTTCGTCTTGTCACTTAGACAATGCAAGCTTGTTTTCTTTGACTCATTCATCTTCCGGGTTATCATTGCCTCTATTTCTTCCGGAGTGATCAATATCGGTGTTGGAGTGTAATTCCTCTGATAGCCTCCGTGGTTGTAGATAGGACTTGCCGGGATCCCTTGTCCGTATTGATACGGGCTGTAGGTGTGTCCTTGGTGTCCCTGCTGGGGTGCTTCATAAAATTCTTGCCTCCTTGGAGGTCTTGCTTGTCTTTCCTCCCCCAGTGGGGTGTAAGCTCTTGCGTTCTGTTGTTGCCTAGGAGGCACGAATTGTTGCCTTCCCTCTTGGGGTGGCACCTGGTAATATCTTCTTTGCTCCTCTTGCTGCCCTGCTCGAGGGTGCGAGTGGTGCTCTTCCGTTGGGATCTGCTCTTCTTCATAAGCTTCAGTGTGTGTCCCCTGGGTGTATGCCGGTCTTGCATATGTTGTGTGGGCGCGGTTGCCATCCCTTTGGGCCGGCATCCCATACGGGTACCCTTGGGGTTGCGCCTCATAATAATACCCCTCAGGGGGTGCCGTGTGCTGGGACGGCACTCCCTGTTGTTCTCTTTCTCTCTGTGGCCTTCTTGCCCGAGGTGTGGAGGCTGTGGAGGACTCAGCCCCAGCTGGGCGTGAGGGTCCTCCCTCCTGGTTGTTCTGTTGAGGAGGCTGTGGTACTTCTTGTGGTTCTGGTTGCATTGGCCGCTTCCCAGGGTTAGGCTGCCTTCCTGGGGGTATAGGATCTCGCCTTCGCCCGTTGCCCCCAGGTGGGCGGTGGTGCCTAGACACCCTACTGTTCGTCATTGCTCGTGTAATAGCCAGGCTTTCTGTCCGAAGCCCGCAGACGGCGCCAAGTGTTAGGTTCCGAGATCTGGGTCAACGGATGATCGGCTCAAATCCCGTTCCTCACTGGAGATGTGGATGATCTGATACTCTCGGGTTGCCCTGCCTTGTCTTGCGTCCTTCCTTCCTTCCTTCCTTCCTGCAGAAGGGGCAGTACCAGACACAGAGAGGGGGGGGGGGTGGTGCCTGGTGAACCCTCTCCGATGCCTAAGTCAGTATCGTTTTTAGAGAGATAAACTAGAGAGATGTCAGAGCAAAATAATCCAAATTGCCAAGATGTCCAAATGAATTGTGAAGGTGGGGTATTTATAGGCAGCGATGTCATTAAGGTGGCTTAATGACATCGTTAGCTCTAAAACACAGTTAATTAACCTTTAAGCGCATAATTAAGACCTTAGGATACGGAGAAGGTAGGCGGAGTGAACCGAGTGTGGGAGTCCAAAAATGGTGCCGGGGCCCTTGGGGGGAGGAGAAATCCGACCCCCAAGGGTAGGGGTTGGGTGAGGGCACCCAGCCCCTCCTAGGGAGGATGGGGTTGGCCAACCCCATCCCTCCTAGGAGAGATCGGGTTGGCCGACCCCATCCCTCCTAGGAGAGATCGGGTTGGCCGACCCGATCTCCCCTAGGGGAGATCGAGTTGGCTGACCCGATCTCCCCTAGGGGAGGTCGGGTGTGGCCACCCAACCTCACCTAGGTGAGTTTACCTTGGCCGGACGAGCGCTTCGGCCTCGTCCGAGCCGTTGATGTTCTCGCGAAGTGTCCGGGTTGAAGTTTCGATTTACAATCGTTAATGGGACGATAAAAATACAACGGTTCAGAAGTCAACGGGTTCAAATTGGGCGTATATCCATCACACAATGCCTCCTAAGCATTTCTACGACGCTTATCGACAAAGCTCATACGATGGAGAAAATGTTTTAGCATGCTTGTTGAAAGTGGCCGATGATCAACATACGACGCTCAAAGCACATTGTCTAGCTTACCATTACCCATGTACAACAATCAACGATCATGTCCGAACAACTATCCATCATCAACATCAAGCATGCAAAAACGATGACTAAAGCATGAAACAACATGACGATAATGAGTACTATGCACTAGGGAAGTATAACAATCTATTCATACTTTTCTAAAAATTTCCAGCACTTAGAAATTTTTTGGCCGATTTGGAAATCTAATTACTCTATTGCATTTTATCAAACACCTTATGTGCATGTTAAGGTGACTACACACATGATGATTTCAAGATCAAGTTAAGTCCAAACGAAGTCACGAAATGTCCAGTCATATACGGAATTGAACTCACAAACACGAAGCGAGTCCGAATTGACACGTACCACACCGGTATCCAATTGATATCAACTATGGTGTGTCTACTCCAAATCTATGATCTCAAAAGCTTCATCTTCATCAAGAATGGAGAGCTTCTTGGAGATTTATCTAAGAAGGATGTAAGATAATGAGTATTCTCTCTCCTAATTTTCAATAATAGTGCCTACACCATGTGCTAAGGACTAAACTTTCATGTAATTTCATATAAGTCCTTAGCAACCTTTACAAGCATCTTTGCATCTCTCCTATGTTCATATTGCATAGATACTACACGTAATTATTATTACATATTACGTACATAGAATTTATTATGCACGATTCTTATTTATGATCGTTACATGATTATTTTTGTAATCTAAGTATGAATTTCATGTTTACATCATGTCTCACATTTATACCATGCCTCATGATTGCATACATGCTCTCCAATTTCATATTTTTCTAAGTGTTTTGCTTATTGCATGATTACGTCATCCGTTTACTATGTCGTCATCTACATGTTGACAACGTGTTATGCGCTTACATTATATACCATAATATTATCACGTTGTATAATTCTTTATTATTACAAGTATTTTACTCATTACATGATATTGCGAATATATCGTTAATTGCATGTTGTTATATGCATATTGTCAGGTACGCTAACCCTGTAAACAGATTACGTAAATACGGCGAAAAATTAAAGTTGGTCAAATTTATGACCCCTACACTCGAATTGACAAACAGGCCACCCCTGAGGTCAGTACCGAACCTAAATTGGACGAATATCTTATCTTAAAAAGAGTCAAGCATGGGTTTTGAACCGCTACTTGACTCGGGGGCAAGTGTTAGATATCTGTCCAATTTGGGTTCGTATTTACATTTCGGGCCTCGCAAAATACCCTCAAACCCGTAAAAGAACTCTTCCACAGACACCCAAGTCCGAAACGGTCCGGAATACGCGCAGTACCCGGACTGGGGGACTTCCGGATTGCCCAAAGGCAATCTGTACCGGTCCGGATTGACTACACAATCCGTGTGGGTCCGGATTACCGACGTGCTCCGCGCGCTTTTCCCGATTATTTTGCCAAGTACGAGAAG
Source organism: Clarkia xantiana subsp. parviflora (assembly GCA_036873135.1). Classification (NCBI taxonomy): domain Eukaryota; kingdom Viridiplantae; phylum Streptophyta; class Magnoliopsida; order Myrtales; family Onagraceae; genus Clarkia; species Clarkia xantiana. Next base: position 24,350,326 of record JAPTYO010000012.1, read on the forward strand.
TCAGTGCGCACATAGCCTCCTTTGATCATGGTATACGTTTTCCTTTAAACCGGCATCAAACCGTACAAAACCGGGCACGATCATTTGGTTTCCTATAAATAGGGACCTTGGTCTCCCATTTTAAACAATTCCCTCATTCTGGCTTTTGGAGCTCTGACTTCTCTCTAAAAGGCTTTCTCTCACTAAAGATTTTGACTTGAGCGTCGGAGAGGGTCCCAACCTGCATTCCCCCCCCCCCCTTCCACGCTGGTTACTGCCCCTTGTGCAGGACCCGGATTTCGAGATATCAAAGTCGGGAAGTTGAAGACTAGTTCGAGGATCGTGTCTCAAGGTTCGCAGCGCACAGACAGATACCCGTTCTTTCGCACACATCCAAAGCCAGTTCATGGGAAAGAAGCCCGAAGTTACCCAAGTGGAAACCAACTTAACGGTTGGCCTCTTCAAAATTGCACAGGAAGTGGTCTGGCTGGAAAGGCTTTTTACAGCGCTTCTTGATGGTGATGTCGGGAGCAAACCAGTGAAGGTGTACTCCGATAGTCAGGCAGCCATTGCGGCAGTAAAGAATCCAAAGTACCATAGTAGGAATAAACACATTGATGTGAAATATAATTATGCTAAATATGTGGTAGAAGATCATATAATCACTTTAGAATACTCGCCCACTGATGACATGGTTGCGGACCCATTAACTAAACCATTACACAGAGAGACATTTGACAAGCACATCAAACTGCTTAGATTGCGTAGGGTTTAGAAGCGGGCGTGTATCTATGATGAAATTTTGATAAATTGAAGGGTTTATAGGTCTTTTCGTACCCTATGTTTGCCCACTTTTGGCTTTTGGTACTACATGTTTGATTTTGCCTATTTTTGGTACCATACGTTTGCCAATTGTATACTTTTGGTCCGACCGTTAGTTGACCGTTAGAGTTGACCGTTAAATAGTCACGTGACTTGCACATGTCTAGCCCCAAATTTTGATTTTGTTCTGTTTAGTCCTCAATTTTTTTGTCCTAACTTTTTATTTTTGCAATTTAGCCATTAAACATTTTCAACCGCACCTTAGGACTAAATTGACCTAGCCATGGTCCGACCAATGGCTAGGTCGTACCAAGGCTAGGGTCATCGGACTCGGGCGAACCTAACCATGGTCCGACTTAGCCATGGGTCGGACCATGGCTAAGTCAATTTACCCAATTGGACCCAATTGCTAAATTGACCTAGCTATGGTCCGACTTAGCCATGGGTCGGACCATGACTAGGTCGATTTAGTCCTAAGGTGCAGTTGAAAATGTTTAAGGGCTAAATTGCAAAAATAAAAAGTTAGGACAAAAAAATTGAGGACTAAACTGAACAAAATCAAAATTTGGGGCTAAGCATGTGCAAGTCACGTGACGATTTAACGGTCAACTAACGGTCGGACCAAAAGTATACAATTGGCAAACGTATGGTATCAAAAATAGGCAAAACCAAACATGTGGTACCAAAAACCAAAAGTGGGCAAACATAGGGTACCAAAAGACTTATAAACTCTAAATTGAAAGTTACATTTTTGATTATTGAGAGAATTGCAATCTAAGTTTATGATTCATCGTCGTCATAATGTCTAATGACATCGGAAGGTACGGTCTATAAACTGAGTCGTAGGAGGACGCAATCCTCTACTTAAAAATTATGTCGAATGTGGGCTTTGCCTAGTCACACAGGCACAGTCGTCTTGTAGGCAAGGGGGACCTCTACCGAAGCAAGACTGGCTAAGAACCAGTTGGGAAACTTGGTTATGCAAAACGATCATTTGGTTTCAGAGTAACATGACATGATCTTCGTTTTTCACTTCGCCGGTGATGAACTCTTTTCGTCATTTAACCATATTATGGGCCAGATGAAAGTCTACGATAGCATCATTGACGTATCCCACGCCTGACATTGTTCGGGTATGCTATCGACCCGTGCTTCATACTATGCGTGCCACGTTCGACCACGGGGTCATGCTCGGTTGTGCTAGATAGAATCTTCGCGATTTGGATGGGCGCAAACTTCTTCACCTTGAGCGTGTGATTGATCCCGAGAGCCTTTTGAAGAGGCGCCCGAAGTATCCTCATGGACTCAGAACTCATATCTAAGGTCAGGATCAATGTTCGCCTCCCGGCGTACGAGCGTAATCTTGAAGAAAAAGGCCAAAAGACCACGTCCTGGAAACCGCTTGGGTTTGACTAAGAGTATGAGCGATGGGGATGGTCAAGTTCACCTGTAATTCACCGACTCTTGTATTCACTAGGTGGCCACCAACCGGATATTAGTTGAAGGTTGTGAATACTTGTATGGATGCCCTAGAGAAATATTCCTATGTACAAAATTGGGAAATTGGAGAATTAACAGTAGCCCTAGGATACAACGTGATACAAATTGATGTTTTTAACAGGTTGATTTAAGATAGGGAATCAACATTCCGTGGGCGCTACAGTTGAGTAGCACGATGCCCTTCGTATCCGCCAGTAGCACGGCAAACCTCGTATGAACTATTCGGAAGCAGGGGCAAGATCAGAAGAGTATAATGTTGATGGGATTTGGACAACAATGCATTAACAGGCACCCTCCCATTCCGGCAAGTGGGAGCTGTTAGCATATGGTGAATGTGCGCCGTAATTGGTAGCCCATTAATATGTATAGGTGACCTAAGAAATTGGGTTAATGTCACATTAGGGAAATTGGGCTTAACCCGAATCCCAATTGAAATGAGAGGCCAAAAATTGGGCCTCCCTAACATAAGTGGCCGGCCAAAGAAGTGTGTGGGGCAAAGTGGACTTTTGTCCACTTTTCTCCTCCTATAAATAAGAGGTGTAGGGGTTTTATTTAGGGTAATTTTACAATACTTCATAAGTGGTGATTTGAGAGAAAAACCCTCCCCCCCCCCCCCCTTCTAAAAATATTGGGTCGAACCTCACCTGCTACCTAGGGTGTGCCAATTTGCTTAGAGCAAAACACTCCGAAGATCCGTCCCTGCCAAGAATCGTTCAGCGGCTTTGCTGGGGAGCTAATACCACGTAGGGCTTCTCTAACAAGAACCCCTACGGGTACCATCCGGTGGATCGTGAACTCCCTCAGCAAGATCCTCAGGACTACGGATAAGGTTTAAGGTATCTGCACATCTTCCGTTGTGTAATTCTAATTACAAGCATGTACCTTATTTATGTTTTCGTAGTAATCTACCCCGTAATCCAACTGGCTGGTTCTTCCTTGGTGGCGCCTTCCTACTTGCTTGCGCGACATGGGTTTTCTTTGGGCGCACCGGGCCATTTTTCTTCTCTGGGTTTACATTGTCGGGAGGTTGAGTATTGCTCGTCATAGCTGTGGTGCTGAATGGCTTTTGTGTTCAAATCTCGTGGACGGTGCCCAATGTTTCGACCTAGCCCACGCGAGATAACAAGTCTTCGAATCAGGTGTGAATCGCTCATCGGGGTGTCGGAAACCGCACTATCCTCTGCGCGCATTCCTTCTGCACCTGCACACGGGGCAATATCGAGTCCACGGAGAGGGGGGGGTTGTACTCGATGAACTCTCTCTGATGCTTCAATGAAAGCAATTCTAGAGAGATAAAAGCTAGAGAGAAGTCAGAGCTCCTAAGCGAATCTCAAAGTGACTTAAATGAAATGGGTGGCCAAGACTCCAATATATAGGAATTCTTGGACCAAACCTGGTTTTGCGTGGTTCGATCCCAGTTTAGTAGAAAAACGTGAACCAAAATCGGGTTTAATGAAGGTTGGATATTGTAAAGCTCGAATGTAGTGTAAGAACACGTAAAGGGTTACGCGCGTCAATGGACGACAGTCCGGACCAGTCCAGATTGTTTGACGATCCAGACGAGTCCGCTACGGACGCGCGTTTTGCCCGTCTAGACCGTTCTAACTCGCGTGTTAGCATTTTTAGGCCGTTTTCGTGGGTTTACCGTGTTTATGAGGTTCGGAATATAAATATGAACCCGAATTGGGCAGATATCCATCATGAGTGTTGATGATGGGGTCAATTCCAACATGGTTGAGCATGTGGCTGCTAGTGACAAGAGAATTGTTCATGGGACAGCTGAGAATAGGATTCTTCACACTGGTTCAGATAGGAGAATTCAACATGTTGTTGTTCAAGATGATTTTGACCATTCGCCTTTGATTTTTGAATATGTTGAACAAGTTCATGCAAACATGGCATGTATCTCAAATTCCTCTATGATTTGGATAGTTGATTCAGGGGCAACTAACCATATTACTCATCAGATTAGTTGGCTATATAATTTTAGAGAAAGTGATTCAGATCACCAATTTGTCCACTTACCAAATGGTCACAAGTGCAAAGTGACTCATATTGGTTCTTGCTCCTTCTCATCTGGATTTACTTTGAATGATATCCTTTTGGTTCCTGATTTCAAATTCAATTTGATCTTAGTGTCTAGGCTTCCTACTCAGTTGAATTGCAAGGTGATCTTTACATCTCATCGTGTATTGCTTATGGGTCGAGCTGGGAAATCAATGGTGATTGGTGAAATAAGTAAGGGACTCTACATTCTAAAGGATTCAGTGCCTTCAAGCTCAAGAGTGGTAGCTGCTCCTTCTATTGGATTGAATAAAGTGGATTCTTGGACATGGCACAAGCGTTTGGGTCACGTTTCAGCCGCACACGTGAATCATTTAGATGTATTAGATTTGAATAAGTCTGTTGATTATATCAAACAGTGCACTATTTGCCCTCTTGCTAGGCAAACAAGATTGTCTTTCCCTCTCAATTATTCTCATGCTTCCAAGCCCTTTGATTTAGTTCATATTGATCTATGGGGAACTTACAAAGTCCCCACATTCAAGAATTATCAATATTTTTTTTGACAATTGTTGATGATTTCACAAGTGCTACTTGGGTATATTTGATGAAGCAGAAAAGTGATACTTTTTTGCACATTGAGAACTTATTGTTGTTGGTTAAGAACCAATTTGGGACAGTGGTAAAAACTTTGAGGAGTGACAATGGTAATGATTTAATCAATTCTGTTTGCAAAGATCTTCTTCATTAATTTTGAATTCAGCATCAAACAAGTTGTGTTCACACTCAGCAAAATGGGAGAGTGGAGCGCAAGCATAGAGACAATTTGAATATTGCTAGAACCATACGTTTTCAGGCTTCTATGCCACTCAATTATTGGGGTTATTGCATCCTCACAGCTTGCTAATTGATCAATCGTCTACCATCTTCCATGTTGAAGTTTAAGTCACCAATTGAGGTATTGTATGGGAAGATGCCTTCACTCAGTCACTTGAGGATTATTGGATGTTTGTGTTTTGACACTAGATTGAACAATTCAGACAAGTTCATTCCTAGAGCTGAGCCTGCCATTCTCATGGGGTACTCTACTTCTCAAAAGGGTTACCTTGTGATGAACATTTCAAATTCAGCCTTTCAAGTGTCTCGTGATGTTGCCTTTCATGAGAACATATTTCCTTTCAGCATGACAAAGGAAGAGTTGAAGGTTTTGATTCCATCTTGCTTGGATATCAAGTCACATTTTGATGAGATTTCAAATGTGAATCCTATTGCTTTTGAAGATGTCCTTCCTCCTATTGTTGATGCTCCATAAGAACTTTTTTTAAGGTGGAGTGCTCATCTTAAAGCAAGAGTCAATTCAAATGTTGCTTTTGGAAGGGAAAAATATGTTTCAATGATCATTTGAATCCACATTTCCAATGCTACTTTGCTGCAATTGACAAAGTCAAGGAGCCTACTACCTACAAGCAAGCTGTTAAGGATTCTAATTGGATTGTGGCAATGAACGAAGAGATCAAGGCTCTCCAAAACAACAAGACATTGGAATTTGTTGAGCTTCCTCAAGGAAAATCAACAATTTTCTGCATATGGGCGTTTAGAGTCAAATATAATTCAGGTGGCTCTAATGAGAGATATAAAGCAAAATTGGTTGCTAATGGATTCACCCAAGTAGAGGGCACTGATTTCACTGAGACATTCTCACCAGTTGTGAAGATGACTACAGTGAGGATTGTTTTAGCTATGGTTGCAACCAAATCTTGAGATTTGTTTCACATGGATGTGAACAATGCTTTCCTTCAAGGTGATCTCTATGAGAAAGTCTATATGGACATTCCACAAGGTTTTGATTCTACCAAGCCTGTTGATGGATCTCCTAGGCATGTTTGCAAGTTGATCAAGTCCCTATATGGCCTAAAGCAAGCATCAAGACAATGGAATATCAAACTCACTCAGACTTTGTTGAAGAATGGCTACAATCAAAGTGTTTCTGATCATACCTTGCTCAGCAAGATTGAAGGGGAGGACAAAGTTTTCTTGCTCATTTATGCTGATGACTTGCTCATTACATGGTCTAATGCCAAAATGATTGACCAATTGAAGCTTACTCTCCAAAACCACTTCAAACTAAAAGATCTGGGCAACTTGAGGTATTTTTTGGGCTTGGAGATTGCAAGATCAAAGGAAGGACTTGTTATCAACAAATTAAAGAAGCTGGCTTAGGGGCTACTCAGCCAACTGAGACTTCAATGGAATTCAGTCTCAAGCTTACTACTTGTGAGTTTGATACTGATGATGTTCCTTTGGAGGATGTTACTTCCTATAGAAAATTGATTGGGAACCTACTCTACTTGACAATGACAGGCCCAGGTATTAGCTTTTCAGTTAAAAGACTAAGTCAATTTTTTTTGAAAAGCCAAAGAAGTCTCATTTTTAAGCTGCCATGAGGGTCATCAGATATATCAAGGGTAGCCCTTGGCAGGGTTTGATCTATCCATCCAACAACAATCTCAAATAGAGTTTCTACTGTCACTCTGATTCGGCTGCTTGTCCATTCAGTAGAAAATCAGTGAGTGCCTATTGTGTGAGATTTGGGGAAGCAATGGTTGGGTGGAAGGTCAAGAAACAAGACACCATCTCACTATCAAGTGCTGAAGCTGAATATAGGTGCTTAAGAGTTGCAATTCTAGAAGCACTTTGGGTGAGTAGACTTCTAAAGGAGTTGGGTGTTCAATTTAACTTTCCAGTTCAAATCTACATGGATAGTGAAGCTGTTGTGAAGATAGCTAAGAATCCAATCTTTCATGAGCGCACAAAGCACATTGAACTGGATTGCCAGTTCACAAGAGATCACATTCATTATGGAATAATTGATGCTATCTATGTTGCTTCTAAGGATCAACTAGTTGATTTGTTGAGAAAAGCCTTGATTAAGAAGCAGCACCTTGCCTTGTTAAGGCTATATGGCATTAAGGATGTCTTTCACGAAAAAAAAAGAAGAGGTAAAGAATGGGGGATTATAGGCATATGTATATTTGCCTTAGCTGATTACTTAGTCTCCTAAGTTGTATACATGTACACTAGACTAAGTTAGTTATTACACTAGTTTAGATCCTCTGTAAATAGCACCACCTATACATTGTAAACTTTGATTTGGAGTATTGAATAACATTACATCATTCATAACTCTAAGTTCTCTCTACAAGTTTATAGTCCTTTTCATCGTTCTTATGATTTTTGAATTTTGGTTGTTTAAGATTAATAATTATTGAGTAAAGTAATTGTTATTCGATTTGAAGTGCAATTCACTTATCAATAATCGGCCCGGTAAGGGAACGTTCCGAAACGAAAATCAAAACCTACGGTTTAGGAACCAAAATTTCGCCCAGGACAACTGGTTGAGTAAAACGATACATTTAACATACTCCATCTTAATTGTTATAAACCCGTCGATTGTGCAGTTAGAACGCGAATAGATTAAATTCCTTAATTTTGAGTACTCCATGTAAATAAATAAATCGCAACAACGAACATATTGGATTACAGGGCTAAATACTACGGAAACTCATAAAGGGTACATGCTAGTTATCACAATTACGCAGCGGAAGATGTGCTGAGGGAGTTCTCGATCCACTTTACTCATAAAGATTACATGCTAGTAATCACTTTACCTTTAACGCTTTCCGTAGTCCCAAGATCTTGCTGAGGGAGTTCTCGATCCACCGGACGGAACCCGTAGAGGTTCTTGTTAAGGAAGCCCTACGCGGTATAGTCTCCACAGCAAAGCCTCTAATCGATTCCTGGCAGGGATAGATCTTCGATATTTTGCTCAAAGCAAATTGGCACACCCTTGGCGGTGAAGGTGGTTCGGCCAAAACTAGGGTTATTAGGGGAAGAGGGTTTTCTCTCAAATTACCACAAAGGAGGAATTGTGAATTACCTTAATAAAACCCCTAACACTTCCTATTTATAGGAAAAGCAAAGTGGAAAAAAGACCACTTTGCTCACACCTAGTGTCGCCCGGCCATGGTGTATAAGGGAGGCCTAATTTTGGGCCTCTCATGTCAATTGAGATTTTGGTCTAGCCCAATTTCCCTAATGTGACATTTACCCAATTGTCTCAGGTAACATATACATATTAATGGGCTTCCATTTACGGCGCCCAGTCATCATATGCTAACAGCTCCCACTCGTCGGAATGGTAGAGTGCCTATTAATGTATTGTTATCCAAATCGCATCAACATTTCATTCTTCCGATCTTGCCCCTGCTTCCAAATAGTTCATACGAGGTTTGTCGTGCAACCGGTGGATACCACGGGCATTGTGCTACTCATCTGTTAGGAGTGTTGTAGCGCTCGCGGAACGTTGATTCCCTATTTCCAATCAACATGTTCAAAACATTAAATTGTAGCTTGCTGTAAACTAGGTCAACTGTTAATTCCCCAATTGCCTAGTTTCCACATAGGAATACTTCTCCAAGGAATCTGTACAAGTATTAACAACATTCAACTAATATCCGGCTGGTGTCCACCTAGTGAATACAGGAGTCGGTGAATTACAAGTGAACTTGAACTTCCCCATCGCTCATACCCTTAGTCAAACCCAACCAGTTTCCAAAGACGTGGTCACTTGGCCTTTTTTCCAGCACTACGCTCGTACGCCGGGAAGCGAACATTAAGCCTGACCTTAGATATGAGTTCTGAGTCCATGAGGATACTTCGGCTGCTTCTTCATAAGTCTCCCGAGATCAATCACACGCTCGAGGTGAAGATGTTTGCGCCCATCCGAATCTTGAGGATTCTACCTAACACAACTGAGCCTGACCCCGTGGTCGAACATGGCACGCGTAGTATGAAGCACGCGTCGATAGAATACCCGAACATTGTCAGGAGTGGGATATGTCAACAATGCTATCGCAGAATTTTCATCTGGCCCAGAATGTGGTGAATGACGAACAAAGTTCATCACGACGATGTGCAAAACGAAGAACATGTCGTGTTACTCTGAAACCAAATGATCGTTTTCCGTAACCAAGTTTATCCCCCTGGTTCTTAGCCAGTCTTGTTACGCAGAGGTCCCCCTCTCCTACAAGACGACCGTGCCTGTGTGACAAGGCAAGGCCCACATTAGACATAATTTAGGCAGAGGATTGCGTCCTCCTACGACTTAGTTTATAGACCGAAAAATCCGATGTAATCAAACATTATGACGTCGATGACTCATAAACTCGATTTACAATTCTCTCATTTATTAAAAATGTAACTTTCAAATATCAAAATGTTATCACAGATACATGCCCAATTTTAAACCCTACGCAATCCAAGCAGTTTAACGTGCTTTTCAAATGTCTCTTTGCGTAATGATTTAGTTAATGGGTCCGCTACCATGTTATCAGTGGGTGAGTATTCTAAAGTGATTATATTATCTTCTACCATAGATTAAGCATAATTATAGTTCACATCAATGTGTTTAGTCCTACTATGGTACTTTGGATTATTAACTGCCGCAATAGCTGCCTAACTATCAGAGTACACCTTCACAGGCTTACTCCTGACATCGTCATCAAGCAGCGCAGTAAGAAGCCTTTTCAGCCAGAGATCTTCAGGTGCATTTTTGGAGAGAGCAACGAATTCTGATTCCATCGTTGATAGCGCGACACAGATTGCTTCTTGCTCGTCCATGAAATGGCGGCATTAGCAAGGAGAAAAACTCCTCCTGTGGTGGACTTACGATCGTCTGGATCGCCAACATGGTCGGCGTCACTGAAACTGGTCAATTATAACTTCCTGCCCTCATAGCACAGTACGTAGTCGGCAGTACCTTTCAGATAACATATGATCCATTTTACAGCCTTTGAATGTTGATAGCCAGGGTCTGATTGGAATCTTGCTACTATGCCCACAACGTAACTGATGTCCGGACGAGTGCAAAGCATGGCATACATGAGACTTCCGACCATGCTTAAATACTCTACACTCCTCATCTGTTCACGCTCTTGCTAGTTCTTCGGGTCGTCACGTTTTGACAACACGCACCCGAATACTACCGGCGTCTCCACAGGTTTGGCATCTTGTAATCTGAAACTTTTCAATAGTTTGTTGATATAGGCTTCCTGAGATAGACATAACCTCCAGGCGGCACGATCTCTAGCAATTTTAATGCCTAAGATGTACGTAGCCTCTACCACGTCTTTCATTTTAAAATACAGATGCCAACCAGGACTTTGATTAGTTCATGAAACTCACATCGTTCGCAGCAATGAGTGTGTCATCAACGTATAAGTTTAAGATGACGTACTTAGACTCAGAGGTCTTTGTATACACACATGGATCCTTGTGGAGGTTCACGAATCTGTTTCCAACGATTTCCTGGTGGAATCTACGGTACCATTGCCGAGACGATTGTTTAAGACCGTAAATGGATTTTTGGAGTTTACAAACTTTTAGTTCGTTACTAGGAGTAATGAAACCCTCTGGTTTCTCCATATAGATCTCTTCTTCCAGGTTTCCATGGAGGAACGCGGTCTAAACATCCATTTGGTGCTGGTCTAGATCGAGGCATGCGACCAGGGCTAGGATGGCTCTGGCTGTGGTGTAACGTAGAGTCGTTGAGTATGTTTCATCATAGTCCATTTCGTGAAGCTGTGTGTATCCTTTCGCAACTAGTCGGCCTTTATATCGCTCGACATCTCCATCATCAGTGAGTTTCAGTTTCAGAACCCACTTAGCCCCTATGGCTCTGCAGTTAGCAGGTAAATCAACTAAAGACCATACTGAATTGGCTTTCATTGAGGCGATCTCTTCCTCCATTGCTTTCCTCCATTCCTTCGCTGGGGGTCTTTTCAACGCTTTTTAAACCATTACCGGTTCGTCAACAGTAGTTAGAGTGAAAATTTCACCTTCTCGATGGGGTACATCTTGGTAGAAATTTGATGCCTTTGACTTCTAGGCTCGTTAATCCCATCTTGAGTCTGAACGTTGCTCCCACTTGGAATAATGCTTCTTATCGTAGCATCATTCCCACTGGGAACAAGGGCAATGCTAGAACCTTGACCTACAACTTTTCTTGGACGACCTCTCGGTCTCTAGATTTTACCTCTGAGATGAATTCCTTGATCACTAGGATCTGGAACCAAGTTGGTTGATCCACTCTCATTGGGAAACAGATGAAGTATTGATCGAACTAGAGCAAGAGTACATTGATGATGAGGTACCATTTACTTCGAGTGGGAGATTTGTACCAGCAACTCAAGTGAGTGACACAGTAAATAATAATGGAAAAATTTCATAAATCCAGTGGGAGGACCAAACCCTACCACACAAATCATTGTTGCTGGAGGAAAGAATCAAGTCGAACTTGATAATCATATAGCCGGACCGCTGGATGAAAATCCAATAATACCACAACCACCACTACTACCCATTGTTCCCAGTGGGAGTGAACCGACCAACTTGGTTCCAGGTCCTAGTGATCAAGGAATTCATCTCGGAAGTAAAACCCTGAGACCGAGAGGTCGACCAAGGAAAGTTTTAGGTGAAGGTTCAGGCACTGCTCTTATTCCCAGTGGGAGTGATGCTCCTACAAGAAGCATTATTCCGAGTGGAAGATTCGATCAGAGTCAAGATAGGATCAACGAGCCTAGACGTAGTCAAAAGCATCGAACTTTTCCTAAGAAATATCCCATCGAGAGGGGTGAAATCCTAACTCTAACATCTGTTGACGAACCGGTAACGGTTCAACAAGCGTTGGAAGGACCTAAAGCGATGGAATGGAGGAAGGCTGGAAGAGATCACATCAATGAAAGCCAATTCGGTATGGTCTTTGGTTGATTTACATGCTAACCGCAGGGCCAAAGGGGCAAAGTGGGTTCTGAAATAGAAACTCACTGCTGATAGAAATATCGAGCGATACAAAGCCCGACTTGTTGCGAAAGATATACCCAACTTCACGGAGTGGACTTTGACAAAACATACACACCAATTGTGCGTTACACCATAGTCCGGGCCATAATGGCGTTGGTCGCAAGTCTCGATCTCGAGCTGCACCAAATGGATGTTAATTCTGCATTTCTCCACGAAAACATGGAGGAAGAGATCTATATGGAGCAACCGGAGGGTTTCATTACTCCTGGTAACGAACGTAAAGTTTGCAAACTACAGAGGTCTATCTATGGTCTTAAACAGTTGTCTCGGCAATGGCACCGCAGATTCCACGAGGAAATCTTAGGAAACAGATTCTTGAATCTTTCGAGGATCCGTGCGTGTATTATAAGATCTCTAGGTCATCTTAACCTTATACGTGGACGACATACTCATTGCCGCAAACGATGTGAGTTTTATAAACAAGTCAAAGTCCTGGTTGGCATCTGTGTTCGAGATGAAAGACATAGGAGAAGCCACGTACATCTTAGGCATTAAAATTGCTAGAGATCGGGCTACTCGAAATTATGTCTATCTCAAGAAGCATATATTAACAAATTGTTGAAAAGGTTCGGATTCCGAGATGCCAAACCCGTGGATACGCCGGTGGTGTTTGGGTGCGCACAGTCGAAACCTGACGGACCCAAGGAGAAGAAAACATCTCCAAAGAACCCGTGGCATCCGATGACATATTCGATGGTCTTCGGAAATGCTTGGCTAACCCCAGCAACAAAAAGTCTAAATGATGATCTGGTGTAACAACCACCGTTGATACATATTGAGACTGCTTGTCTATCTTACCTTCAATATAGCTTAAGTCTATGATCTAAGACCTTATTATTGTTGTTAATGGATTTCCTATTGTTCGTTTAATGTTTGAATTTTGGTTGATTGAGATTCGGATTTATTGAATAAAGTAGTTTCCGTTCGATTTGAAATGTGATCTACTTGTCAAAATTAATCGACCCGGTTAAACGGGATCGATCCGAAACAAAGCAAAAACCGAAAGACCGTTAATATCCATCGATTGCGGGATCGATCCGAAACAAAGCAAAAACCGAAAAGGTGCAATTGGTCGGGTCAAACAAATATACACACTCTCCTTCATCTAATATCTAAAACATCGAAAGACCGTTAATATCCATCGATTGCGTAGTTCCAAGAACGAACCTATTTAAATCTTTCTTATTTGTTAGTACACTATTTTATGATAAATTCTGTAATGATAAACATGTGTGAAACCGATTTGATTAAATAAAATTGAATTTTGGAAATGAAACGATTTATACCATGAGTTAAACCTGGAATAGGCGCCACGCGCGCGTGTACCTCGAAAGACGGAACACATTGTTTCAGAGTACGAATTTAATGATGAAGTGTTTTAATGGATGAATGCTGAATTTTTAATTTGCCTCATTCGGGAATAACTCATTTAATACTTATACGAAAAAAAGAGGTACTTTACAAGCTACCACGAACTCGTAAAGTATTAACTGACGCATAAGGCGAAAGCCCAATGCACAGTTCAGAGATGGATAAAGTCTTTGAGATGAATTAGCAAATGAAGAGGATGATGTTGGTAAAATGACTCTCCCACTAAATGCCTTGAACGACAAGTTTCGCAAGGCATTCATATCGATAACACACTTCAACAGGCATGGTTTGAAAATGTTAGAGTTCAACAAACTGACGTTCCCTATGGAATAAAAGGCAGTTGACTCACATCAAAGTAGAACTGTGTTCAAATAAAATCGGTAAACACGACACCATAAAAGCTAAAAGGAATGATAACGAGGTAAAGTGTATCATCAAGCGACATTAATTTGCGCATTAAACAAGTATTCAGATCAAGAGTACGAAAATTTTTCTTAGGGGATACATGTTTAAATTAGCTTGGGATAATGGTGCCGTGGTCGAACATGAGACGTTACATTCCTTAAGGACGAATTTCCAACGGTTGGTAAAATCAAAATAGACGAAGTCTTGATCGAAATGGAGCAGGATGACAATGATAGTCAGATCCCACTTACTTCGAGTGGGAGATTTGAGGCAGCAACGCAAGTTAACGAGTTGAACCTGATAATTCTGCCACACAAATCACTATTGGTGCAAGTGCGAATAGAGCTGAACCTGATAATCATGTAGCTGGACCGGTGGATGAAAATCCAATAATACCACAACTACCCATTGTTTAATCTCACCAAGTGTCGGAAATTCGTTCTCAATGAAAGTAACGTCTCTGGACTCATGTTCGACCACGCCACCATTTTCTTGAGCTGACACGAATACGTAACCCTTAGAGTTCTCTGAATACCTGATAAAAATACTCTTTATTCCTCTGGGTCCCAACTTGCTGAAACGGCTGTCAGTTGTACGTGTATAGGCTGCCCAACCCCAAGGTCGCAATCTGGTGAGATCCAACTCTCTACCATGCCACAGCTCATACGGCGTTGTGTCTACCGCCTTTGTTGGGACAAGGTTTACTACATGAGTGGCAGTCAATAACGCATCACTCCAATAGGAGATTAGTAATTGTGCCTGCGACATCATTGTTCTGACCATGTCTAGAAGTGTTCGATTACAACGTTCAACCACACCATTTTGCTGTGGTGTGTTGGGGATTGTCGTTTGACAGGCTATCCCTCTTTCTTTGCACAACTTATCAACATTAGAGAGATATTCTCCACATCTACCAGTGCGCAGGGTTTTCACCTTTCGCTCATGCTGATTCTCTATGAGGTTTAGAAAGTCTCTAAAGCAATCTATTGCCTCAGATTTACGAGTAATCAATGAGTAAACCCATAACATGTAAAGTAGTCAATGAAAGTTACGAAGTATCGTTTTCCACTCCTAGCGGTTACACTCATTGGTCCACAGATGTCAGAGTGACTTAGTTGCTATGGATACTCGGCTCGTTAAGCTTCTCCGAATGGTTTGCGAGTGGACTTTCCTGCTAGACAATCGTGGCAAGTTTGTTTAACACATTATTGGTACCAGGCAGAAGCTCTCTTCGGGCTAATGAATGTATTCTATCGTAGCTTATATGTCCCAGCCTCGCATGTCATTCGGCTGCGTCAATTTTTGCTTCCCTGGTGGATAATGCATACATTCTATTCGAATCTATACTTCCATTCAAATCCATGATAAAGAGACCATAAGAGGAATAAGCATGCCCAAATAAGACATTGCCTTTATTTATGCGAACAAAGTTCTTCTCAAATGATAAAATGTAATTATTCATAAGAGCAGAAACAGAAACAACATTTCTACGAATTCTTGGGAGCAAAAAGGACATTTTCAAGTAGTATGGTCCTGCCATTGTTCATAGAAATCTTGCAGTTCCCCACTCCTATGACTTCAATTTGTAAGTTGTCGCCAAATGTATATCCTCTTAGAATCGTTTGGCAATCTTCTAAACTTGGCGAACAGTCCTTTGTCGTTGGCTATGTGGTTCGTTGCACCTGATTCAAGAATCTAAGAAGGATTTGAGTCAGTTAACATGACAGTGGAGGAAACTAGATCTTCCATAATATAACAAACGTCGCATACCTTTTCAGGATGCAATTTGCTGGACCCTGTACCTTCGCCTATTCGGCGTGGACTGGAGTTCCCGCGGACTATCTCTGATTTAACTCAGAGATTGCCTGGTTTAGGCGTTGTCAACGTTTACCGTTGACAGCCTGTTGTCTCATTTCTTTGTTCATCCTCATTCTCTTTCCTTGCCCAGCTCGTCCCGAAATTGATTCCAGTCGAGTTTGGTCCATCTCGATGAATTTTAGGACGGATGCAAGATCTAGCACGGAACCACTGGCCTTCAGTAAAGCCTTGGCTGCTCTCCAAGACTTTGGGAGAACCCCCATAATGGCTTGATATCCTATTCACCCACCTGACCTTCTTCTTCCAGTGGTTTCAACATGCTAAGGAGATCGTATACGTTTTCAAGTACACCTTTGTTGTAGCTGTTTAAGCTTTCTTCCATAATTGGTATAAGTGTGTGCAGGATTGCTGCCATGCCATTTCCATATTTCAGGAAGAGAGCATCCCAGATGTTCTTTGTAATCGGAACATCCTTATATTCATCATGGAAGTTCTGAGACATTTCAGACAGCAATATCTCCTTTGCTTTCTTGTCATCTTGCTCCCATTGGAAATGGGCAAATGCTTGGTCTTTGGTTATACCAACATCTGGGCAGCTCATGGACATCTGAATGTGACCTACAAGGCCATGATCCTCCAATAGTGTATTGACGCGTTTGCTCCACGAGTCGTAGCTTTTCTCAATCAAAAGCTCATTAGCACAAGATGATGCCATCTATGCTGAATTTCATTACTAAATATGTTGATGATTATGCAAAATAAGGGAGCCAATAACATTTTGAGAAAGAATTGCATTCATCAGATATCTATTAAGATGGAATGCGACAAGTAATGATTCCTCAGTTATCTGAATCAACCGACCACCAGTAAACTAATGGAAGATGGTTATGAAAGAGTTCACATTACTGTCGTCTTCAATCCAATAGATCAGTCTTTTCAAACGGTTTTAATCGCAAATTACCAGAACGAGAATTTTAAAACAAGCATACCCGATCTTGGCTTTCCCAAAGCCCTTTTTGTTTTGAAAAAATATATATACCGATGAACTTATTCATGCATATACAATTCTACCATCCATGTAAATCATCATAAGCAAGTAACATTCATCACACAAGCCACACTCGTGCTTACGCGTCATGCGTCTAATGTTCCGAGAAACTCATGCTTGCATACATAATCTTACTTCCAAGTAAATTATTAAATGCGGCTACATCCTCAACATTCTAGCATACGTGTCAAACATGCAACATCTATATCAATCATACACATTTGGCGACTGGTTTTCGATTTTAAAAATATTTTAAACATTAGGGGCTGATTAGTAATTCATGTTTATATTCAACTACGCATCATTCTAGACATGAATGCTAGGCAATTTGAACTATCACGACATGTTTATCCTAGTGCGCATACCATATATTTAACTAGGGCTCCGCCCCCAACATTCATTATCCAGCTAGCTTGACTCAGCCAAGACGACAGTTCTAATCATGCATAAATATATATCGAATAATAAACAAGTTCAATTCAACCCACTAATTAATCCAGATCAAAAAACATGTATCTCCGAGATCCATCCCCGTAATTGAAACAAGGCATTAAGGTTTAATTGTTATGTAAATAATAATAAACCCTATGAGCACTGTGTAGGCCATTTGAGGTTCAAAACATTTGGATTTTAAAACTTGAACAACCAATTTTAATTGACTTGAATTCAGTTTTGAAAAATTAGGTTCGAATCAGTCAATTTCTGCCCGGTTTGGTTCGGTTTGGTCCAGAAAAATCCGGTTAAGGAAAATCCGGTTCTACTCGGTCCGGTTTTATTTTCAAAATCTGGTTCGGTCTGAACCGGTCCAATAAAGATATAGTTCGGTTCGGTTCAACACTCAAAACCGGTTAGGTTTGTTAGCATATGGTGACGTGGCGCCGTAATTGGTAGCCCGTTAATGTATGTGGTTACCTAAGATAATTAGGTAAATGTCACATTAGGGCTAATTGGGCCAGACCTAATTCTCATGTTACATGGGAGGCCCAAAATTAGGCCTCCCCCACCACATAGGTCGGCCGAAAGCCTAGAAGGAAAGGGGGAGGATTTTCTCCTCCCTCTCTATATAAGGAGGCCTTGGGGTCACCTCCAAGACACACCTTGATCACAACTCCTCCTAAGTTGTGATTTGAGAGAAATCTCTTTCTCTCTATAGTGAGTTCGGCCGGCCCCATAAACACCACCATTGGTGTGCCAAATTGCTTCCGAGCATTCAGTCCGAGGTTCCGTCCCCGTTGAAGAATCGATCAGAGGATTTGTTGTGGAGCTTATACCGCGTAGGACTTCTTCTCATGAAGAACTTGTACGGGTTCCGACCGGAGGATCAGAATTCCATCCACAACGTTCTTGGGCAGGAAAGCTATTGAGGTATGTGTACATTATTCAACTGCGTAATTAGATTACTTACAAGCACACGTTTAGCATTCCGTAGTATTACGTCCCCGTAATCCAGCAGTGGTATCAGAGCGAGGTTAGGAGTTCTTGAAATTTTGATAAACTGATGTTCTTGAAAATTTTATAAAAACCGAAATTTTTATGATGAACACCATGAGTAATCCTAAATTTTTAAACAAATTTCATATGTTTGATCTTTAAAAACATAAAAAAATTTAAATTTCCATGTTTTTATAGATCAAAACCGAAAACTCATGTTTAAATTTGAGTTTGATGTTCATGATCTTCAAGAACATGATAAGTTTTATCAAGAACAATATTTGGATTCATCATCATAGTAGTGTTTGATCTTAATATTTGAAATTTTTTCCAATTTTTGGTGTTATGGCCGAAACCCTATGTGAACTATTAGGTAAAATTTTTAATTTCTTGGGGTGCAAGTATGTAAAATTCGGCTGGCCCTAGCATATGGATATATTCGTTACAATACTTTAACTTTATTAAAAGAAGACAATATATCTATAAATTGGAAAGATAAGGAAAGATTCACATTATATATTAAAATATATAAACTATCAATATATTTAGCTAAAATATAGGGATAAAGATATATTGATAGGATTTAGTTACTTAAAAGGATTAAGAAAAATATTGTAAACATATATTTAAATCCCTAGAGATATATTTGACAATAATATATATATATATATATATATGTGTGTGTGTGTGTGTGTGTGTGGCCGAAATTATGGATATATATGTTTATATTGGTAATTGATTTACATCTTCTAGATAAAATCTTGACAATATTTATATATATGTTATTTAATTATTGTGATGAAATATATATATATATATATATATATATATATATATATATATATATGCAATATTGGAAATTATTTTAAATAATTAATATTTCTTGGTGGCTTAGTTAAGTTTTTAGTGGATTTTAAAACTCTACTTAGCCGACAAGATATATTTCGGCCGAAC
Organism: Clarkia xantiana subsp. parviflora; assembly: GCA_036873135.1. Lineage (NCBI taxonomy): Eukaryota > Viridiplantae > Streptophyta > Magnoliopsida > Myrtales > Onagraceae > Clarkia > Clarkia xantiana. The sequence continues at coordinate 24,369,578 of JAPTYO010000012.1, forward strand.
CCTAAGCATTTATTGGGCCTGTCCAATTTGCAAAACCGGAACGGGTTATACCAATCTGGGTTTTTCTTAATTAGGTCGACCTAGTCGGGTCGGGTCGGACCAAAGTAACTAAGTGAATATAAACCGAACCGGTTTCGAATGATGAACCTAACCACAATCCTATTTTATTGAACCGTTTCCGACCAAACCGGATTTTTAAAATCGGACCAACTCAGACCGGATTTTAAATTGGACCGAACCAAATTTTAAAATTTTTCGGACATTTTAAATGTTCAATAGAATAGGATGTCAAATTTGAAATCCAAAATGTTTTCGAAATTTAAAAGTTAACCTAAACAGTGCTCTTAGGGTTTACGTTTTAACACGTTTTCGGATAAAACCCTAATACCTGGTTACGATTATGGGGATGGATCTCGGATATGCATGTTTTTTGGACTGGATTAAATTAGTGGGCTAAATTGCAATTGTTTACTTTCTGCAACATATATTAGAACTGTCGTCTTGACTTAGTCAAGCTAGCTGGATAATAAATTGCGAGCATTGAGCTCTGGGATTTAAATATATGGTATGCACAATAGGATAGTCATGCTATGCTGATTGAAATTGCCTAGAATCCATGTCTAGAAATTTCGCATGATTGATTGTAAGCATGAATTGCAAGTCAGCTCCTAATATTTTCAAAACGTGTTTTTTTTTAAGCTGAAAATACCAGTCGCCAATTATGGATGATGTATGCGGAAGTTGCATGTTTTGACACGTTTGCTAGAATGTTCATGAATGAATTCATGTGGTAATTTACTTTTAGTAGAATTATGTATGCTAAGGAACATTAGACGCATGACGCATAAGCATGTTGTTTTGGTTTGTTCGATGTTTATGGCGTGATATAGTATTATGCATGCGTAAATTATCGGATAATTTTACAAAATCAAAAGGAACTTGGGAAAGCCAAGATCGGGTATGCTTATTTGAAAATTCATGTTCCGGTAATTTGCAATATAATAACCGTTTTCAAAAGACTGATCTATTGGCTTAAAGACTGATGGGCTTCGCTATGGCCGTTAGGTCCTTTAACGGCGAGGAAACGGTGAATAGGGCCACTGGGCTCTAAAAGGAGGTCAAGAAGACCAAAGCGAAGGGTCCCGACGGAGGGAGTCCCGATGATGAAAGGTCCCGACAGAGTCGGTCCCGATAGGTGAGCTGGATGCTCCCGATGAGATGCCTTTAAGTAGGCCCCAATGATGAATCCCTAAGAATGATTGGACCTGTCACGATGACGAGGGGCCCCGAGCGGTGACACAATGATATAACTCTGGAGTCCCGATGTTAGTCGGGACTTGCTATCAGAGGTTGAGGCCGGTATACGCGGGGCGTGGCCGAGATACGCGGAGCGTGGTTGAGATACGCGGAGCGTGGCCGAGATACGCGGGGCGTGGCCGAGATAAGCGAGATCATGGCCTAGATAGGCGGGATCGTGCCCGAGATACGCGGAATATGGGCTAACCACCCCAACGGTTCACCAGGTAACTGAGGTACCTCTCCGCCTATAAAAGGGCAGAGGTTACCTCGGATCAATGACGTTTGGAGATACACTACTGGAGATTATTGCTTGCCAGTTCATACGAGATACTCATTTAAGCATCGGAGAGGGATTCTGGGTCACCGCCCGGTCTATCCCCTCTTTGCAGGATTACGTGGAGGAAAGGAGCTCGGATCGCCGTCAAGACCGTACCGGAGTTTCACCATGATCCAACATTGGAGCCGTCTGTGGGAACGTGACAAAAAGCTGATATGGCTTCTACTCGTTCAATGGCGGCTGGCAAGCAAAGAAGACAAGGACAATCTGACGGTTCCCGTCATCCTGCCGGGACGACTCTGAATTCACCACCGGAGCATGCTGAGGTCCATAATCTCCCTGCGGAGGTCTCCCGGACAGGGGGGCACAACGAAGCCCCTGAGGATGCTGCTCAGCACCAAGAGAATAGGGAGCAGGAGGCTCCTCTGAATGCGGACATGACGAGAGCGGTGGCGGAGGCCATGCCGATGTTTCTGGCGGCCGTGGAGGCTCTCTTAGATAGGAGAGAGGCTGCGAGGAGGCAAGAGGAGATGCCCCCACTAGAAGAGAAAGCGCCCCCACCACCAGAGGTTCAGAATGTGCGGGAGGTTCAGCCCCGGAGCCAAGACCAGGGTAAGGAGCCCGCTCAGCCAGAGCGATTCGTGGTCGATGGGCCAGGACCAGTGCAGCACAGGACCATTCCCCTCAATGGTCCCATCACCCCCGATCAGGTGGTGAAGATCGTGAACATCTGCATGGGAGAGCAGAAGCCACTGCTGTCGGAACTGAGGGATCGATCCTCCCATCCCTTTGTTCCCCGACTGATAGACACCCTCGCCCCGCCAGGGCTGGGTATCCCCACGATTAAGGAGTATGATGGCGAGGGAGATCCGGTTCGTCATGTCCAGAAGCACCTCATGGCGTGTCTGGGTAGAGCCCCGAATGAGGATATCGTGTGTACATTGTTCGCGAACAAACTTGCTGACAGAGCCTTGACCTGGTTCTTCAGTCTGCCCCCAGGGTGCATCACTTGCTGGGCTGATATGCACGACCGCTTTATTCAGCAGTACCAGGGTCGTTGACGTCTGTTGAAGAGTGTGAGGTCCCTGACCCAGGTGGTGCAGAGGCCCGATGAGTCGCTGGCGCACTACTACCAGCGATACACTGCCAGCGTGGCGAAGATTGACGAGGAGATTTCGGAGGGTGAGACCATCCGTACCTTCATTCGGGACCTAACAGCCCCCTATGGTTCCGACTTGATGCACAGTGTGGCTGAGAAGCCTGTATGGAATATGGAGGCATTGCAGAAAAGGGTGAAGCGGCAAATCGACGTCCAGGAGTCGAAAATAGCTGCTGGAGAACTTGAGCCCCCGAAGTCAAATAAGGGAAAGCAGTCGTCCAAACCCTTGGACTATCGTAAGTCGAAGGATAAATCCGAGAGCAGTCGGAATCGAGGTCGCTCTGATCGAAGGGATGATAGGCGTTCCTCGAAGAAGGACATGCGGGAGGATCATGACATTCCTCTCAACAGCTCTATGGCGGAGGTTTTAACAGTCATGGAACGAAAGGGTATCTCCAGGTACCCCCCCGAAGAAGGAAGGAGAATTTTTGGGATCCCGCACCGATCGTTACTGTCGATTTCACTGCGCAAACGGTCACGACACTAACCATTGTCGGGAGCTGAAGAAAGAGATCGAAAAGCTGATCCAGAAGGGGAAGCTTAAGGAGTTTGTCGGGGAGAAGCGGTGTTGATCCCGTTCTCGGTCCCGATCACGATCCCGTTCCCGATCCCGCGATCAGTCCCCAAAGAAGAAGAGGTCTGACCCGGAATCTTCTGGTGCCCGTAAGGAGAAGCGAGGCACTATCAATGTGATTCACGGAGGATTTTCTGCGGGAGGAGATACCTCGTCCTCTCGGGAAGTTTATGCCTCTAGAATTCTTGCTGCTGTGGTGCTGGGTAAGAGGTCTCGATCCTGGACCCTGAAGGAATAGATGGTGATCTCCTTTTCGTCGGAGGATCTCGTAGGCGTGGAGACTCCACACGATGACGCTTTGGTCGTGACCTTGGATGTGGATGGATACGAGATAAAGCGGATTCTGATCGATGGAGGGAGCTCCTCCGATATTCTGTTCATGGATGCGCTGGAGGCCATGGGGAAAACGAAGAAGGACATGAAGGAGGCGAACTTCCCGATGGTCGGATTCTCTGGCCTTACCTCCTATCCGCTAGGAGTAATCACCTTACCAGTGGAGTTTGGTAGCGGGTGGAAATCGGAGAGGAGGAACGTGGAGTTTGTGGTAGTTGAGTCTGTGGGGACCTACAACGCGATTATCGGGAGAACTACCATCAACCCCCTGATGGCAGTTGCCTCGACTATGCACCAGAAGATGAAGTTTCCGACTGACCATGGAGTCGGAGAGGTCAAGGGCGACCAGGTGGCTTCCAGGAAATGATATGTTAACGCCACCCGAAGGAAAAGACGAGAGGCTATGACTGTCCTCCAGACAGATGCTGATCCTAGAGAGTAGTTTGGGCGTCCCGCCCCCGTGGAGGACTTGAGGGAGGTCGAGATTGACGGACCTCGGAGGAAGGTGAAAATCGGGTCTGCTCTGACCGAGGGGACAGCCCGAGAATTGATCGATCTACTGAAAGAGTTCAAGGAGCTGTTTGCCTGGTCCCCGAGTGACATGCCAGGAATCAGCCCCGACGTGATTGTGCACGAGTTGAAGATTGATCCCGCGATCAAGCCTATCGCGCAGAAGAGGCGTCCGATGGGTGTGGACAAGAGGATCGTGATCCAGCAGGAGGTGGGCAGGCTGCTCGATGCTGGGTGAGGAAGAGCAATGGGAAGTGGCGGATGTGTGTCGATTTCCGCGACCTAAATAAAGCTTGCCCGAAGGATTGTTACCCGCTCCCGAGAATCGACTAGCTGGTGGATGCCACGTCGAGACATGAGTTGTTGAGCTTTATGGATGCGTATTCGGGCTATAACTAGATCAAGATGGCTAAGGAGGATGCCCCTCACACAGCATTTTATGCCGACAGCGACATCTATCATTACGATGTCATGCCTTCGGACTGATCAACGCCGGGGCAACCTACCAGCGGATGGTGAACAAGCTGTTCGGAGATATGCTGGGGAAAACCATGGAAGCTTACGTGGACGATATGCTGGTGAAGTCCAGACAAGCTGAGGATCATGTGCACAACCTAGCTACGGCGTTTGAGCGGATGAGGCTCCATCAGGTTCGCTTGAACCCGGCCAAGTACACCTTCGGAGTCCACTCGGGGAAGTTTCTGGGCTTCATGGTGAGCCAAAGAAGAATTGAGGTGAACCCTGAGAAGCTGAGGGCGATTGAGGAAATGCAGTCTCCGATAAACCATCGGGAGGTGCAAGTGCTGAACGGCCGACTGGCTGCGATGAATCGCTTCCTGTCCAAGGAGAGTGACCGATAAATGCCATTTTTTGAAGTCCTGAGGGCCAACAAGAAGTTTGAGTGGACCACCAAGTGTGAAGAGGCGTTCCAGGCACTCAAGCAGCACCTTCGCACCCTCCCGCCGTTGGCGAAACCGGTCCCAGGCGAGCCGCTCTATCTTTACTTGGCTGTTTCTGAATTTGCCATTAGCTCTGTGTTAGTGAAGGTTGTCGAGGGTAATCAAGTCCCCGTTTATTATGTAAGCAAGGCGTTTGCCAAATCTGAAATGAATTATCCCGCCGTTGAGAAGTATCTCTTTGCGTTGATTATTACTGCTCGGAAGCTGAGGCCTTACTTCCATGCGCATGATATTACTATGTTGACGAACCAGCCTCTGAAGCATTTTTTGAACCGACCTGATGCGTCGGGGAGATTAGTGAAATGGGCAGTCGAGCTTAGTGAGTTTCGCATACACTTTGCTCCGAGAACGGCTATTAAGGGCCAGGCATTGGCGGATTTCATAGCAGAGTCCACAGCCCCCGATCTGGAAGAAGCGGGCCCTGTAGAGGGGGCAACCATGGAGGTCCCTATAACAGAACAACCAGAGATGGCAGAGCAATCAGAACAGCCAAACAAGGAAAATACTTGGGAGATGTACACGGATGGCTCCTCGAGTTCAGATGGATCAGGAGCAGGGTTTGTATTGATACCACCAGGCGGAGGTGAGCCGCTTCGATATGCTTTGGCCTTAACGTTTAGGGCCACGAACAACTAAGCTGAGTACGAGGCTCTTATCACGGGCTTAAAAATTGCCAAAGGTACGGGAGTTGCTCACTTGAGAGTGAGGTGTGACGCGGCCCTGATTGTGAACCAAGTCCATGGACGATATGAGGCGAAGAGCCCGATGATGAGGAAGTGCCTTCACGAGGTGCAAGTCTTGAAGGAGAGCTTTAAAAGCTTCGACATCAAGGCGATCCCGAGGGAGGAAAACGTGGAGGCAGATGCCTTGAGCAAATTTGCCTTGGGGGCACCCCTGGAGGAAAATCGGAAGGTGCACTTCTTGGAGAAGGTGATCTTGTCGACCACCGACCCGACGCAGGTGTGTGCTATTGAAGCAGGATCGGAGGAAGAGCCCACTTGGATGACCCCGATAGTCGCGTACCTGACTATGGGGGCAGTCCCCGATAATGAAGTAGTGGCGGACAGGATATGTCGGATCGCTGTTAATTACGTGATGCTGGACAATCAGCTATACAAGAAGGGCTGGTTCTCGACTCCGTACTTGAAGTGTGTAGCTGAGCCTGACACAGGTCGAATCTTGAGAGAGGTGCACGAAGGGGTTGCGGCTTGTCACGAAGGGGCCCGATCCATTATGAGGAAAGTGTTGAATCTGGGCTATTATTGGCCTACGATGAGCAATGAGGCGACGACGTTGGTCCGATCCTGTGACGCGTGCCAGAGGTACGCCCCGAATATCGTGGCTCCGGCTGCTAATCTGACGTCCATCAAGAGTGCTTGGCCCTTCGCGCAGTGGGGCATCGACTTGGTGGGACCTCTCCCGCAAGCACAAGGTCAGTGTAAGTATTTGCTTGCTGCTATCGATTATTTTTCGAAATGGATAGAAGCAAAGGCGCTGGACAAGACGACGGGGAACCAGATCGTCAAGTTTCTCCAGACTCATATTGTGTCCAGATACGGGATTCCTAAGGTGGTGATCAATGGTCCACCGTTTAACGGAGCTCAAGTGAAGGAATATCTGGAGGAGTTGAATATCGAGCATCGGACAGCCTCTTTCCATCATGCTCAGACTAATGGCTAGGTGGAATCAGCCAACAAAATCGTGATGGATGGCCTGAAGAAAAGGGTCTATGCCTTGAAGGGAAAATGGCTGAACGAGTTGGAAAATGTGCTTTGGGCTGTTAGAACGACACCCAAACGATCAACTGGGGAGACTCCGTTTGGCCTTGTTTACGGTACGGAGGCTGGTGCTCCCGTGGAGGTAGCTGTGGCGTCCCATCGGATGAGATATTACGAGCCTTTGACGAATGATGAGATGAGACGTCTGGATTTGGACTTGCTCGAAGAGAAGAGGCGGGAAGCCGATGAAGTCCAGGCTCGAATGCGTTTGGCGACGGCCAGGTATTACAATCGGCGAGTTAAGTCCCGACAATTCTTCGTCGGGGAGCTGGTTTGGCGTCGCAACGAGTTTACCCTTTTGGATCGAATCAACAAGATATCACCAAAATGGGAAGGACCTTACAAGGTCGTGGGGATGCCAGCTCTGAATGCGTACAAGTTGTAAGACCTCGATGGCAGAGTATTGAAGCATTCTTTCAGTGGCGAACACTTGAAGAAATGTCATTCTTAATGAAAAAGTCGCCTTAAGTGGTGCCCGATGAAAAGTCGCCTTAAGTGGTGCACGAGAAAGTTGCCTTGAGTGGTGCACGAAAAAAGCCGCCTTAAGTGGTGCACGAGAAAAGCCGCCTTAAGTGGTGCACAAGAAAAGTCGCCTTGAGGGGTGCACGATAAAGTCGCCTTGAGTGGTGCACGAAAAAAGCCGCCTTAAGTTGTGCACGAGAAAAGCCGCCTTAAGTGGTGCACGAGAAAAGTCGCCTTGAGTGGTGCACGAGAAAGTCGCCTTAAGCGGTGCACGAGAAAAGCCACCTTAAGTGGTGCAAGAGAAAAGTCGCCTTGAGTGGTGCACGAGAAAGTCGCCTTGAGTGGTGCACGAGAAAAGCCGCCTTAAGTGGTGCACGAGAAAAGTCGCCTTGAGTGGTGCACGAGATTAAGTCGTCTTAAGTGATGCACGAGATTAAGTCATCTTAAGTGATGCATGATTCTTAGATTTATTCTAAGTGTTGTTAAGACGCCTTGAGTGGTGCACGAAAAAAGTCGTCTTAAGTGATGCACGAGGTTAAGTCGTCTTAAGTGATGCATGATTCTTGGATTTAGTCTAAGTATTGGAAAGTCGCCTTAAGTGGTGCGTGATATTAAGTCACCTTAAGTGGTGCAAGTTGTTAAATCGTCTTAAGTGATGTGTGAAAATATCTTAAGTGTCGAGGTTTCGCCTTAAGTAAGTAAAGTCGCTTTGAGAAGTGCAATGGAAAATCGGAACTAAGAAAGTCTGATATTCATAAGGGCTCAAAGGCCCGAGGATTACAAAAATGAGGAAAATACAAGGACTCTAAAGATAAGCAGTTAGGCTTGGTCCTTGTCGGCGGAATCAACGGGAGCAGGGTCCACGAGGTCTGTGGCAGAAGGCTCCACAGGTTCAGCCGCTGGAGGGTCGATTATCCGGGAATCAGCACCTGAAGGCTCTGCTGTGTCTTCAACAATCGCGGGAGTGCTCCCCTCATCACTCTCCTCCGAGAGAGCAAAGTATTTCTTCGCGAAGGGAGCGAGAGATGGAGACTTATCGAAGTTAAGGGCGTCGCCATACTCCAGGTGAAGTTCCTCGATTGCATTGAAGAGGGTGTTCTCCACCTCCGCGCTGCAGAACTTTACAGCATCAGCCTGGAAGTCTTCGGACCTCCGATAATCCTCCCGGCCCTTGGTCTCGGCCGCGACCAGCTGCGCGGGAACCTCAGCAACTTGCTCCTCCAGAGCCTTCTTTTCAAGGACCAGCTTGTCCTCAGCAACCCGCCGCTCCTGCCGCTCCAGCTTTAGGAGCCCCTCGAAGTCACGGACCTGCTTTTGGAGGTCCCGAGTCTTTCGGTCGAGGATGGCCTGCTCCTTGGCCAGTTTTCCCCGCGAAGACTCGGAGGCCGCGAGATCCTCCTCAAGCTTAGCAATGACTGCGGGAGCCCCCTTAGCCCGCTCCTGCTCCAGGGCTTCCTCGTAGGCAAAGATATACCCCAGGAAACGGTTGATGTCCCCCCATCTCCTGTGAAGGAAAGAAGAGAAGTGTCAGTGGATGAGCAACCGGTCTTATTGATGAAGAAGAGAAAAGTGAAAGTCTTACCTCTATCCGACGCATGCACATTTCTTGTACATCCCGGCGCATCTCCTCCCGATCCAAGGAGATCGAATACCTCATAGTAGGCAGGATTGAGCCTACTACCAGGTGTGTGGCCAGCTCCGGGTATGTGTCCCCTTGTCGGAGCTGGACCCCTTGCAGCGTTTGGATCGGGTCCCAGGGAGCATCCTTCTATGCGGGGTCGAGGACCTTGTAAAAACTCCCGTCGAGGGGGAGAGGGGAAGGGCCGACTTGAGTCGTGGAGGGGCGTGCCTCCGACTCACCCCGGGCTGGGGAAGGAGTGAAGTCGTGGATGGGCGACGGTTGTCGTTGTTTTTGTGAAGAAGGCGAGGGGGGCAGCCCCTTGGAGGTTGGTTTCAGCGGGGACGGCCCTGTCCTCCGACGATGGCGAAGGGAGCCGCACTCATCAGTCTCCTTGGAGGAATCCAGGCTCTCCACCCGACGAAATTGTTCGCCGGTCGGGGTCTCTCCACCAGAGAAAAGTGGTGCCCCTGCAGAAGGAGGTGCCCCTGCTGAAGGTGGTGCACCTGCTGAGGCTCCAGCACCCGACGGAGTCCCCGAGTGACCTGCACCTAGAGGACGAGAGGAAGCTTCATTAACATAATCAGGAAGTTCATTAGGGCCCTTACACCAAACAATGCGCCGGGAAACATATTGGTCCTTCCCGCGGTAGTTGTAGTAGCCCGCCTTCAGGACACGAGGAGTTTCCCCTCGGAGGACACGTTTGACATCGGCGATGCGGGCCTCCATGGTCGAAGGGATCAGCTCCTTAGGAACAAGCTTCCTGTACGATTTAATAGCGAGTCAGAGCTTTTTACCTTCTTCAGCGGTCTGGACATCGAAGAGCTTGTCCACCTCCACGCGGCTCCGCTTTGGCCGCTCCGTGGAAGGAGATCCCGATGGAGCAACAGCCTTCTTGGCTGACTTCCTCTTCCGCGTAGGGCGGACAACATCAGTCTCCCCCTGCTTAAGGATCAGATTGGTCAGCACGAATACCTTCTTAGCTGCAAACAGTAAAAAACAGAGGTTAGAAGCGTTACCTAGGAAACCATATTGGAGGGGCCGTCGAAGAGTTGACCCCCGGAGATTATGTCGAGGAGTCTGATCCCGGAAATCACCAGGTCCCGCTCCACGAGAGATTTGGCGTCGAGGGGAGTATAGGACTCCCCCCATCGGTAGAGCTGGATGATTTGAAGAGTCTGGAAGTCTTCATCGGTGTAGGTGTGGTAAGCGGGAGGAGAGTCCGCTTCCACCTCCCATCGGGGCCACGGGATCGAGGAGTTTTGGATGAAGAAGTAGCTCCTCTTCCACCCACTGTTATCGGACCCAGTATCGACCAGGAGTCCCCGACCCTTGACCACCTTCCAGGTGTCATTGGTCCAGTTGCACAACCCGAGTTGCGTCTTGTTCCACTTCGGCATACGGGGGTAGAAGGCACAGACCCCCGCCTCGTTACACTTCATCCCGTAGAAGGTTCTGAAGAGCTTGAGGCTGTAAACCCCGTTCTGTCGGAAGAAGAGGACCTGGAAGGCGTTCCACAGGCGTATGGCATGGGGAGAGAAGGTGGTCGGATGCGTCTTGTAGTGCTGGCACATCTCGACCAGATTGCCACAGAAGGGGAACCTAATCCCCGCTGATATTTTCCCCGTAGAGACAAACACCTCCCCTTTCCGGGGACGAGTAACCTCAAGGTTACTCGAGGGGCGGGGCCAGGGATATGGGAAGCGAGGTTCCCAGGTAGTGGTGATGCATCCCTCCCGGAGAGCTGCATCGTAAGCAGTGCTGGAAATCTCGTTGAGTGCATAGTCGAAGTTGAAGGGCTTTCTCCCCTCGGAACTAGATCCACTGTCTGAAATCAGCCATGGCAAGGAAAGGTACATTGGGTTTTCCGGGAAATTGCAAACAAACTAAGCAGAGATGAAGGAAAAGATATACGAGCAACGAAGAAGAAATCCTTACCAGACATGATGATTAAAGGCTGGAAGGATGAACTTGACGTTGTCGGAAAGTTTCTTGGAAGAACAGGAGGCCGGAGGAGCACTTGGGTCTTCGAAATCGCAGAGCTTGAAGTTCTCAGAAGTTGCAGAGAGCTTTCGAAATTTCAGAAACGGTAAAAGTGAAACTGTGCCCACTGTTAGGGTTTTATAGGCGAAGAGGACAGTCGAAGGGACGCTTTGATCTGAATCGTCGAAGTTGAAGCGTTTTGATCTGGACCGCTGAGATGAAACGTGCAGAATGGCAACGGGTGTAATGATGAAACGGCCTGAAAAGCATTTTTTCAAAAAAAGCAGGCGCGAAAAATCAGGCACGGGTGCCAAAGACGTCGCTTCGTTATCTGCTGCATTTAATGGCAGGGGAACCGAGGAGTCTTCTCGGATTTGGTGGTTATCCTCAAGGCATCGAGGAAACGTGAACGAGAAGATTTGTATCAAGTGACTAGGCCAAGGGAAAGGTCCCCGACTCCGATGTCGAGAGGTCGGGAGTTGGAAGACACGACGAACTGTAAGTCCCTCATGTCTTGGGGGCAAATGATGGGCTTCGCTATGGCCCTTTAACGGCGAGGAAACGGTGAATAGGGCCACTGGGCTCTTAAAGGAGGTCAAGAAGACCAAAGCGAATGGTCCCGACGGAGGGAGTCCCGATGATGAAAGGTCCCGACAGAGTCGGTCCCGATAGGTGAGCTGGATGCTCCCGATGAGATGCCTTTAAGTAGGCCCCGATGATGAATCCCTGAGAATGATTGGCCCTGTCACGATGACGAGGGGCCCCAAGCGGTGACACAATGAGATAACTCTGGAGTCCGCGATGTTAGTCGGGACTTGCTATCAGAGGTTGAGGCCGGGATACGCGGGGCGTGGCCGAGATACGCGGAGCGTGGTTGAGATACGCGGAGCGTGGCCGAGATACGCGGGGCGTGGCCGAGATAAGCGAGATCATGGCCTAGATAGGCGGGATTGTGCCCGAGATACGCGGAATATGGGCTAACCACCCCAACGGTTCACCAGGTAACTGATGTACCTCTCCGCCTATAAAAGGGCAGAGGTTACCTCAGATCAATGACGTTTGGAGATACACTACTGGAGATTACTGCTTGCTAGTTCATACGAGATACTCATTTAAGCATCGGAGAGGGATTCTGGGTCACCGCCCGGTCTATCTCCTCTTTGCAGGATTACGTGGAGCAAAGGAGCTCGGATCGCCGTCAAGACCGTACCGGAGTTTCACCGTGATCCAACAAAGACGACAATAATGTGAACTCTTTCACAACACCCTCTTCCCTCGGTTTACTGGCGGTCGGTTTGGTTTAGTGACTGAAGGATCATTATTCGTCGTATTCCATCCTAATAGATAATCCGATGTTTGCAATTCTGTCAAAATGTTGTTGTCTTCCCAACCTTGAATTGTTATCAATGAATAGATGGCATTATCATCTGAGCTATTAGTTCAGACGAATTATGACTCGTGGAGCAAACGCGTCGTCACAATATTGGAAGTACATGGTCTAATTGACCACATTCAAATGACCATGAATTGCCCGAATGCTGGATTAACAAAGGATCTAGCATTCGCCCATTTTCAATGGGAGAAAGATGACAAGAAAGCTAAGGAGATGATACTTTCTGAAATGAAATGTCACAGGATTTGTATGACAGGTATAAGGATGATCCGACTTCAATGGACATCTGGGATGCTCTCTTTATGAAATATGGAAGTGGCATGGCGGTTACACTACACCCACTTTTACCAACATTAGAAACCTATCTAAACAACAACAGTAAAAGCATACTTGAAAAGGTATGCGGTCTCTTTCGCTTATTCAAACCATTGGAAGATGACAATCAAATGGCTGAATGGGATAAAATTCAGGCCATAATAGGGATACTCTCGAAGTCTTGGAGAGCAACCAAGGCCATATTGACTGTTAGCAGTTCCGTGCTTGATCTTGCATCTGTCCTGAAACTAATTGAGATGGAAGAAACTCGACTAACTTCGGTGTCGAAAGAACCGAAAGTGGCAGGACAAGCTAGCCGTAAGAAAAGGAAATTCAGGAACAAGGGAAAGAAAAACAGGCGGTCGACAGTAAAACGTTGACCACGCCTAAGCAAGGCAGTCACGGATTAAAATCTGAGATAGTATGTGGGAATTCCAGCACACGCCGAATAAGCGATGGTGCAAGTTCCAGCAAATCGCACCCTGAAAAGGTATGCGACTTTGGTTATGTAGAGGAAATTTTAGTTTCCTCAACTGTCATGTTAACTGACTCAAATCCATCTTGGATTCTTGATTCAGGTGCAACAGACCACATAGTCAAAGATAAAGAACTATTTGCCAAGTTTAGACAATTTCCGAAGGATTCTAAAAGGATATTCAGTTGCGACAACTCACAAGTTGAAGTCATAGGAATAGGGACTTGCAAATCCTTAATTCTTGAAAATGTTCTTTATGCTCTTAGAATTCGTAGGAATGTTGTTTCTGTTTCTGCTCTTTTGAATAAGAACTTTGTTTTATCATTTGAGAGATCCTTGGTTCGCATAAATAAAGGGGATACTTTATTTGGATATGCCTTTTCTTTTAATGGTCTATTTATCATGGATTTGCATGGAAATGAAAATTCATATAGAATGTACGCAATGTCCTCCAAAGAAGCAGAAACTGACGCGAGCGGATGGCATTTGCAGCTTGGACATATAGGCTACGACAGAGTTCAATCGTTCGCAAAACGAGGCTTTTTCCCGGAACAAACAATGTGGTAAAACACACTTGTCATGACTGTCTAGCTAGAAAATCCACCCGCAAGCCATTCGGTGAAGCAAAACGAGCCGAATTTCAATTACAAATAATCCATCCAGACGTATGTGGACCAATGAACGTAACTGCTAGAAATAAAAAGCGATACTTCGTAACTTTCATTAACGACTACACCCGATTCGGGTTTACTCATTTGATTACTCGTAAATCGGAAGCAGTAGATTGTTTCAAAACCTTTCTAAAGCTCATAGATAATCAACAGGAGCGAAAGGTTAAAACCCTACGCACCGATAGTGGTGGTGAATATCTCTCTAATGAGTTTGATAAGTTGTGCAAAGAAAATGGGATTGCCCGTCAAACGACGATCCCCAACACACCACAGCAAATGGTGTGGCTGAACGTCCTAATCGAACTCTCCTTGACATGGTAAGAACCATGATGTCACAAGCAGAATTACCAATTTCTTATTGGGGAGATGCGTTGCTTGCTGCTACTCATGTAGTAAACCTTCTTCCATCAAAAGATGTTAACACAACACCGTATGAACTCTGGACTGGTAGAGAGTTAAATCTTACCAAGTTGCGACCTTGGGGGTGCACGGCTTACAAACATACAACTGACAGCCGTTTTGGCAAGTTAGGCCCCAGAGGACTCAAAATTATCTTAATCAGATACTCTGAGAACTCAAAAGGTTATGTATTTGTGTCAGCCCTTGATAACGGTAATATGTACGAAAGTGAGTCTAGACACGTCACTTTTTTTGAGAATCTGAGACAGTATGCGGGAATTCCAGCCCACGCCGAATAAGCGATGGTGCAGGTTCCAGCAGATCGCTCCCTGAAAAGGTATGCGACTTTGGTTATGTAGAGGAAACTTTAGTTTCCTCAACTGTCATGTTAACTGACTCAAATCTCTCTTGGATTCTTGATTCAGGTGCAACGAACCACATAGCCAACGATAAAGAACTATTTGCCAAGTTTAGACGATTGCCGAAGGATTCTAAAAGGATATTCATTGGCGACAACTCACAAGTTGAAATCATAGGTGTTGGAACTTGCTCATCCGTGGTCCGATCTTGGCGGCCTTACATCGAGTCATGTTCCTCTGATCTTCGGGTTTTGGTCGATCCAACTCCATGCCTGGCGGACCTGCACAAAGGGTAGTGCCAGAGAGGGGGGGGGGTGTCTCTGGAGAACCCTCTCCGATGCAAAAGTAAGAACATAATTCTAGAGAGATAAAGTAGAGAGAAGTCAGAGGTCCGATGTCTCAATCTAAGATTGTCCCGTGAATGAAGGGCCTAGGCCCCTATTTATAGAGTTTTGGATCCAGGAACCGAAGGGGCCCACATTTTTGGGTGGGGCCCGCACAGAGATTGAGAGAGTAACAGGGTAAAAATATGCCCCGGGTGTCGGTACCCGAGGGTCGGGGATCGACGCGGGACGCGTCGGCCCCGTCGTCACCGGACTAGTCCGGTTGCTGTGTTAACATGCAACCGGACATGTCCGGTTGCTGTGTTAACACACCAACCAGACTAGTTCGGTAGTTGTTTAACACGCAACCGGACTCGCGCGTGACAAAGATAGAGGACTTACCACGGGTTCGGCGGGGCGACCGTGAATGAGCCTTAGTGAGGTCCAATCGGGTGTATATCCATCATTTTCCCCCGAGTCAAGAATCGTCTTGCCGTTTCTTGACTCTATTTGTTTAGAAGGATTATAAACCCGATTGTATCTCGGCTTTTATTTTACCTTTGCTCGTTTATGATGAGTGGTCCTTCCTTCCGTTCTAGGAGGGTATGACCTGTATCAATGTTGAACTCATAGCAATAAAATTTGCGAGCCAGGGTTAGTCATAAACGTGCTATCATATGACGACGTGTATGTAACCGATGACATGAATCACATGTGTTTGTAATAAATCATAACTAATGGCGTTAAGTGCATATGGATATGCTATCATGGGTATGAGTATGCATAATCTATATAATAGATATGAATCAATGGCAACGTGACATGATGTGCTCCTATGAGAGTGTTATAAGGTATGACTTGTGACAGTGTCAGATTCGATAGATGTAATCACGCATAATGAAAAAAAAAATTTCAAGAGTGTCATAGCACTAGCAAGTATGTATCTATGTGTGCATGTGTTATCAATAGTGATTTAAGTGTTCTACTACACTTATTGTAGTGCATATGAATGCAACCATGGTAATGAATTGAAAAATTTCTATCTATCATGGAAAACTATCAATGACATATATCGATGTGCATCTACAATGATATGTATATGCTCTAATGTATGAATCATCAATCATGAGTAGTAATTGCACTAAAGGCACAGTCATGTCAGGTGATAGGAAACTTATAAATGTTATAACACTATAGCTATCAAGCACCTAGATGCACACATGGTAATAGGCGAGAGAGTTACTAAGTGTTTGACCACACTAGTAGTGATGCATATGGATGCATGTATATATATTATGAAAATATGTCTACACATGTAACTAAAACTTGCAGTATATGATTAAGTCAAGGACGATTGAATCATTGCATATAATCGGGAAGGGGCTACCTCTTTACTGATTTTGAAAAAACTTCAATTTTTCGAAGATTTCGTATGTTGGCCACGTAGGAATGTCATGGCTTCCATTCGGGTTGATAGATGGCCGTGTAGGAATGTCATTACTTCCATTCAGGTTGATAGCCACGTTGATCAATATAGTGGTAACCTGTAATCACTTGAAAACAGTTATACAAAAAAATTTCGCCTGAAGTGGACTTGTTGATACCTTGGACGTGAGGTGTTGGGTCTCGCATTGATGGTGTCGTATGCTACTCTTGCATTTCCAACATATTTGCATAGATTTGACGTAGGTGGTTACCCTTAATGCCTGTTTACGTATCACTGTGTCAGACATGGGGGGTCTCCCTACATGTCTGACATGTATCATATTGAA
Source organism: Clarkia xantiana subsp. parviflora (assembly GCA_036873135.1). Classification (NCBI taxonomy): domain Eukaryota; kingdom Viridiplantae; phylum Streptophyta; class Magnoliopsida; order Myrtales; family Onagraceae; genus Clarkia; species Clarkia xantiana. The sequence goes on from JAPTYO010000012.1 coordinate 24,386,237, forward strand.
AGGTGAAAGGTTGCCCCCCTAGGGTAGGCGGAGTGATCATCACATGGTGAATGGAGTGCCAGTCCCTTACTTTGTTTTTACCTAGCAGGTGTAGTATCTGTTACTGGTGGTTGATCTCTTCGCATACACTAGACTACTGCCATTGTGTTGTTATACTGCTCCTGAGGCGTCATTGTCACCTCTATGGGTGGTGGTTGCTAACCCTTGTATTCCTCATCCATCCCCCATAGTAGGGTTGTTGATCATTATAGATGTTGGGTATTGTTCTTCCCGCCTGTCGCCTACCATGGCATTTTCGTCGTCTTGGTCATAAGGTGTCGACCCTTGTGCTCATCATACCTTGTAGTTTGTATTCATCATATTGCCTCCGAAGTAGGCATTATCATTGTTATGGAAATAGGGTGTCAACCCTTGTGTCCGTCTCACCTTTTAGTGTTGGTTGTCTTGCCTATGTGGTAGACGTACTCCTTGTGTCTATTTCACTTCATGGCATGTGCTCCTGATGTTGCCCCCTAGGTGGGAATTGTCGTTGTCACGGACATAGGGTGTCTGCCCTTGTGTCAGTCTCATCTTGCATTGTGCTTCCTTAAGTTACCTCTATACCAGGTATTATACCGCTATCGCCCTTCATATTGTTGTCACTATGACATGTGAATGTTCTTCATATATAGACCATGTTGTCATGCTTCCTGGACGTTACTTGACATCGGTCTTGACGAGGATTGGGAATGCTCTCACGAGACTGTGTCGGTGTCTGGGTTATTACACATTACTTCAGCTGAGCTTAATATCTCATTTAGACATGTACCTTCATTTGATTGAGTCTCACGATGACTCTTCTTATTTCGTGGTTCCGGAGGTCTTCCTCTAGGGAAGGTGTTTTAGCAGAATATTCATGGTAGGTGTCTGAGGTAGATCACCATGGTTAATACTGAGCTCAATCCTTCGTCGGGATTTGAGGCATTATCTAATCATGAGTCGCATAGGGGGTTTACTCCTGTAGTTTGAAGACTCGAGGTCGGTAGGTGAGATCGAATGTCAAGGTCGGACGTATATTAGGGGGGATTGTACCACGACATAACGACGTGGCGCTGACTCAAGTATCACTTAAGGGAGTATACGTCTGATATTGCTATAGAGATCTTGAGTGAAGTAGACATTGTTGTTCACCTCCTCCAGTGTTATACTAAGTGTAAGGTCGGAGGTATTATTCTGCCCCCAAGGTGATGTATTACATCGTTTGAGCGCGTATCATCTTGTGCTTTCCATACTGCCCATATCTACTGGTGATTTGTCAATACTACGGGATATCTTCCCTTGGCCCTTCTTTCAATGCTATCCGACACTAAGTCGGCTTGTTGTGTCTTCATCAGTGTTCAATGCCCTGCTTTACCTGGGCGGGTGGGTGAGTATGCTTGGGATCTGGAGTATCGAGTTGTTCCCCTTATCGATTGATTTCATCAGAGTTGTCGTTATCTGATATGATGACTACCAATGTCGTATGTGCTACACATCAAACTCAGGGTTTTGCGCCCCGAAGTGTTATGCTGAGCTGGATCTTTGCCGAGCTGGTGTTGTAGTAGACCCTCCTTTTGTTTGCTTATAGAATGCCATAGCTATAGGCGGGTCGTTCCTTCCAAGGTTACTCTGGGATGGGTGAGGTGACGCCTCCTATTGTTGTTGAGAAGGCATCCGAGGCTTCAGGGTGTCTCAAGCTGAAGGTGTGTACGCACACCTTATTGTTGCCATAGTTGTATGCTTCATGCCATGGTTGTTCTTTTATTGACTTCCTTGCTTTTCCGGGGTATGTTGGCGGTATTGCCAAGGTAACTAGCTCTTTGTTTGTCAAGAGCCCTGTCACCGTGGCTGGGGGTTCTCAAAGTTCCTTTAGCCATAAGAGAAAAATGACCGATCTTGATGGTCCAGTGCCCATTCCTCCTTGTGGCAGGGGGAAAAGGGATCTTGATCCTGTATCTGCTAATGCTGCATCTTGGGCTGCTGGTGCTGGCAGTGACGTCTTTCATGCTGCAACCAATGAAGTTGACACTGTAGCTGCTGGCGTTGACACTGTAGCTGCTGGCGTTGACACTGCGGCTACTGACGCCGTGATCACTGATACTGACGTTGTTGCTAGCCGGAATATGGCTCGTGCTCTTTTTACAAGAGATTGCTTCTTATGGTGATGGTATCTCCATCTTTTTCGAGCTTGGCCCTAAGGCACGTTTTGAAGTTGTGCATCCTTCTTCATACTTTATCTACCTTGATGTTGTATACTGCTTATTTATTGATACGCAGTCCTCATCCGGTACCTCATATTATTCTAGGGGATTTGGTACGGCCTCTCTATGGTTCCCTTGTCAGATCTGCCTGGGTGCCTCTTTGGAGATCCCTGAGATGGGTACCTCTATGAAGACCCCTGAGATCGGTGTTTGTATGATGAATGCTATTGTTGTCCCCGACAATCGTAGGGCGTTTCCTGACTCTGTTTCGCCCGGTCTTCCATTTGTTAACGGGGCCTTGTCTCGGTATGCCCCCGTGAGTATACTTATATCCTATCTTTTCATTGATAGACTTTCACTGTCTAGCATGTGCATATCATTTTCAGGTTGTCATTGATGCGATCACCCTCGGCTTCTTTAAAGTCGAGCTGACCGAGGAGGTTGATGTCTATAGGACTGAGCAGAAGCAACTAAGAGAGTCGACGTGCGTTTTGAAGGAGAAGGCTTGTACTTTTGACTCCTCCGAACTTGTCTATCAGAGTTACATTGCATCCCTTGGAGCCGAGGTAAGCCGACCTTGGAGAGTGAATGAATATGAAGCCATGGCTGTATATGAGCACTTGGCATAGGCACTTGTAAAGAATATTGACGAGGGGACTTATTTACAGTAAGGCATCTCCCGACCTATGGTGGAGACCTTGCTCTCCAATTGAATGGAGACGTGCTCCTTCTTCGACTTTCTCAAGTAGAGCTATGGATAATACTCCCTTGTTCAATGATGGTTGCGGCGATGCTGCCGCTTTTGATTAATAGACTGACTTCCTTTATCACACTTTGTAGATAGCCACCCATTCTATGCTTATCATGCATCTTTGTGTGGAAACACTTGCTTTTGGGACTTAGGCATGTATGCCATTCGTCTATCTTTCGTATCATACCTGTTCAAGACATATGAAAATGTATGGTTATATAAGCATGAGTAGGATATCATACCATTGTTATTATGGATGCCCCCACGTCTGCTAGGTTGTGTATGTTTACACTTCCTATTGTATCCTCTTGTTCTTGAGGTTGTTAATGCCGTGGTTATTACCTGACGGCCTTAGCATTATAATACGCATGTATCACGAATATGATATGCTTCCTTATTCTTAGGATACTATCCATCTTGTCGTGCAGATGTAGTGCCGGACTTGACGTTCATCACATTCATTACCAATGGTACCTATAATATCATGCTCACACATGCCCCTCTTGGTTGCTACCAAGGTATGGCTATATTTTGAGATGTTATCTATACTTGACGAAGATCACTTTCTTGTCGATGCCTCGACATAGCACTGTTTGCAAGATGCTACTTGCGCTGTGTTGACACGTTTTGTGACCGCGTATCCGATACCTCGAGATAGCGTTGTTAGCAAGACGCTACTTGTTATATTTGTTGCGTTTTATCCACTTGCCCGATGCCTCAGGGTAGTGTAATGGCAAGGTGCTGCTTGCAAATGCGTTTTTCCGCCCTTGGTAGTCCAAGATGTGGTGTTGGTGCAAGACGCTACTTGCGAGAATCTGATGCGTTTTTTCATTGTATGACCACTACTTGGCTTGTCTGAAGCAGGGTCGCGACGGTATCGACTCCGCCGAGGTTGTGTATCTGTTACTTGATGTCTTCAAGCTTACGTTGTGGCGAGACGCGACTCGCATGATATTCAGCGATTTAGGGCGTGTAGGCATCGCCTTGTTATCATAAGGGTTGCCTCTTCATCGGTATAGCCAGCGGTCGCGGAAACATAACTATCTGTGGTAGTGTCACCGCCGCTTAACGAGACTGGACGTTTGATATTCAAAATATCTCTTCAGAGTTAGCTCCTGAAGACTAGAGGCAAATCACATCACATAAGTGGCTGTGCCGCCGGTGTTTCTGAGATGATACCTGGTTTTCACTTTCCAGGTACCTGTTGCTATCATATCATTTTGACCATAGCGCTCAGGTATTGTGATCGTGATACTGGTCTCTGCCAGTCACGCCACTTTGAATCAGTACCCTAAGGTACAGCGACCGCAAAATTGGTGTTGGTTCCAACTACGACGCCTTGAGTAGTTCCCTAAGGCACAACTATCATGGAATTGGTAATATTTCCAACCATGATGCTTGAATAACACTGCTGGGTGATCAACCCAAAACAGTTTGGAGATTGTATATAACCTTGACGGACACTCCCACTGTTGTATAGATATCACTACTTGGTGTTTTCCCATAGTAGAGTGTAAAAGAGATATGACCTTGTCTTCCCTTTATATAGTCTTAATAAATCAGAGGTCCCTTGATGGACTTGCTCTTCTTCATAAGGTTGCCATTACTTGGTTGTTTTTCCAAAGTAGGGTATGAGTTGTGCTAATAGGTCACGTCCAACCATTAGATAATTGGTATAGGTCAGAGGTCGTTGTATGACTTGCCTATCCATATAGCTGTGCCCGTACTTGGTGTTGTTCCCGAAGTAGGACGTGTATTATAACCTCCAATTCTTTTACAAATTCTTTGACATTGAATCAAGATGTTAGCTAAAACATACTATGTGATTATGCATCTTTATGTAGGACTATTTTTCCTACTATGTTGTCTATTTGGACTATTTTATCAATGCGACTGGTCTGAACTATTCGATCCTTGTACTGGGTTCGATTAGTTCATTCCGTTCTCATTAGATTCAATTCGACGAGATCAGATTATGTGAACTGGATCCTTAGTTCGCGCAGTCTGCTCTATTCGTATTGCTTTTCTCATAAGGGTGTTATCCCTTACCTGGGTTTTCCTGTGAAAAATTGCTTGTTACCTGGATATATTCCCAGTGTGAATGTCGCCCTGTCAATAGCGATTCTTGTTGTCGCCAACCTTGGGCGGACCGTACAGAGGGTTCCCGCTGTTGTTCCCTCTTTGTGCCTTCCTTATTGGAAGGCGTAGTGTCATGGGCTTATGTGGCCCAACAGTGTCGTACACCCAACGACTTTATCTATCTTCTTGGTGGAGTACCGAGCATTTTTTCATGTGGCGCCCCCCTAATTGCTCTGTAGTCATACCGTGCTATCGTGGCCTATGGATGATAATCCGCCTTGGCTTTCCTTGTTTGGTGCCCTTCGTGTGTTGGGCTCCCTATTCATAAGTTTGCTCGATTGTGCTTGCTTGCTTGAGCATGATAGGTGTCTCTGGAGGCACCTTTTCTTTATTTATACTCGTTCATATTGATCATGATCACGTTTCTGAGTAAACCCTTTCTTAGATGTACACTTGATAGGGCTGGGGGGGTGGGATATGGAGAATTCTCCCCTTTTCGACATTGGAACCCGTTATTTCTATTGACTACTTGTAAGAGTCAGTTTGGCGTAGTACCACCGAAGACTTCTTGCTCGGTGTCGGCTCCCATATATATTATTCTACTATGCGAGTAGAATGTTGATTGTTATGCGTCGCTGCCTTGTCCGCTTGATGTGGGAGTTGGCACGTTGTGGTTGTTCTTTCCTCATATATGTGTCCGACGTGTCGAACACTTCTCTTATTGAACCAAGTAGCGATGTTCGCTCTTGAGGAGGGCTTGTAACATGTTTTCCCTCTTAACCAGTGATGCTTCTCGAGATCAATGTGTCTCATCTTTTCCTTAGAGTATTCTCCAAGGCTCTTGTTATGGATAGGGGGTTGCCCCCGTTAGTTTCCATGGCTTGTCGCTCGGCCTTCTTGAGAGTTGTATTCACAATGTGTATGCACATAGTGATAAGGGTTGTGGGACTAATGGGGCTCTCCCCCTTCTTCCTTTGTAATAGTTGCCAGTCGGTCAGTGCTTGTTGTATGACGTCAATGACAAGATTTTCTACCGGCGTCTGCTCTGTTAGGACCTCTATCCATGATTGCCTTTCTTCCTTGTGAGATGGCGAATGAGTGCTCATAACCATCCAAGTGTGGTGAACTTGGCGGAGGTTTGTGCCTATCGTGACGGCGCGATCTCAAATCTTCACGTACCTATCTTGATAAACACGTCAATCATTGTAAATATAATGCGGAGTCCAAGGATCTCCGTCTTAGGATTATAATTTGAAGATGAGGACGTGATTATCTATTAGATGGCGTCCCCTAATAGGGAGTCCCTTTGTGAAAGGATAAATGCAAGGATACTCATAAGGATACGTCTTCTATCATTGTTCCAGCCTCATTGGTGGTGCTGTGTCCCTAATGGGTATGTTGATGTTCCAACCAACCTTACCTGTAGGGGGTCCCCTGGTATTAGGTATGTCAGACTCTTTCCTAGTATCGTCAATATCTCGACATGGGGGATGTCTGGTGGACTCCCGTCCTGCGTTATGGTCCGCTTCATGTCAAAGCTAGTGATTCCCCTGTATTATGACCAATACATGCACTATGTGGAAACACTATGTTTTCCATATCCCTTTCTGAGAGCTTGATGATGGCGTCGCTCTTCTTCCCTTGCTAGCCATGGGGTCTTTGAAGAGTTCTTAATGGAAGTGTATTCCATTACCTGAGATGGGCTTACTAGGTGTAGTCACATCTCCTAGCTATTTTGTGGAATCATATAGATCCACTGGAGGCGTTTTCCCTTGAAGGTGGGCGTCGCCTATGTGATATGGTTTCCCCAATTTTTTGGAGGGATGTGCGCGCGGTTACCCCATCTTATGCTAACAGGTAATCTCTTTGTTTTTGCGGGGAAGGCATGTTGTGACTTGGGTGGTGCCCTCCTTGCATATTGACGCCATATGGCGTCCTTCGACGGAATTTGCACTAGGATACTTAGTGGAAGGTTGTAGAGAGGGGATAGTCCTCTATGAACTTTATGGTAATTCTTCTACATGATGTTCAGAGCGCTCAACTCATTTTTGGAAGTGAGCCTTCCCTATTAGTGATTCTTTCCCAGAGTCTTGGCCTTATATGTGCCCTTTGAAAATGCTCAATCTATTCCTCATGCATTCCTTTGAGGAGCTTAATCGAACGGTAGTGCCGATCAAACATGTTCGGACAAGATAGTTCGCCAGCGGCGGTGTTTTGATTAGTGACGACGCTTGTGTTCGTCAGTGGCTTGTAGCTTTGGCGACGACTCTCTTGGTCGGCGGCGGCATTTGATGGACTCTTCTAGTAGTCAACCTGTATATATATATTACGGTGTCTGAAGACATTCGGTAGGTTTATTCTTGAAAACAAGATAGTATCGAGTATCAAGTATCTACCCCTTTCAGGGAGTTGAATTGTTATGTAGTTAAATTAAATAAGAGGATATGGGAAGGATATGGGCGTGGGGGTATTGATACCCCCTGCCTCCTTGGTAATGCAACTATCCTCCATTAGATTGTGTGTATTCCTTCCACTTGAGTAATATAAGGCCTCATCCTTGCCAAGGTGAACTATGTGGAGGTGTATCCTCCATACACGCTATGTGTGATCTCACCCCACTGCGCTTGTTCACTAGTCTCCCCATTGTATTTGTGATGTAGTAATCTAGTGTGGGACTCCATGAGTTCCACTCTCAAAGATTTGTCTTTCAGACTGCCCCCCTGTCCCTGGGGGAGGTGTACCGAGGGTTGTCTTGCGCGAAGGGTTGGAACCTGTCGCGCTGTCTCCTGAGTAGGCGGTTGCCTTGTCGTGTTGTCGGGACGGTGTCCCTCACTTTGAGTTCTCCTTAGGATGTCCCTTGGTGGGGCTTGGTCTGTCAGGGCCACTAGTGGTGGTCCGTTTCTTCTAGCTTTCATTGCCTAATAGTATGCTCTCAATTCATCTATGACTAACATGAATCCTTCTATTACTGGATGTTCAACTTGGGAGGACATCGGTTGTCCTGATGTGGCGTATGTATGCCTATTGACCATTGGCATATCATTCGATGGGGCTGTGTTGCAAGCATCCCGAATGGTTGATCTTGTGGTGGCATGACATAAGAAAAATATTGAGGGGTTCCTATGGTAGCTCCACCTTGAATGCTAAGTACCACTAGTCTCAATGCTCTTACTCGGATGGCGTCATGTCGACGATGAAACTATTCTTATTGTGGTACCGGCGTCAGAGGTACCTATTTGGCATTAGGAACTGGCGGTTCATGCTTCAGCTCTTGAACTAGTGGTATCTCTTCAAGAGTGGGTGCTGGTGGTGCCTCCTGAGGGGCTGGTGTAGGCGGTTTCACTACCGGCCTCACTACCCTTGGTACCTTGTTACTTGGACGTAGTGGTGGTCTCGAATCCTCGGGAGGAGGTTCGTTACCCATATACCCGTTTGGTCTCTTTGCTCACCTCCTGTACTGGACCCTCTGTGCATGGAAGTCGTGGCAGGCATTTGGGTATCTTCTTAACGGCTTTTTGTTCGAATCACGCAGACGGCGCCAATGTTGGAACTTGCTCATCCGGGGTCCGATCTTGGCGGCCTTACGTCGAGTCACGTTCCTCTGATCTTCGGTTTATGGTCGATCCAACTCCATGCCTGGCGGACCTGCACAAAGGGTAGTGCCAGAGAGGGGGGGTGTCTCTGGCAAACCCTCTCCGATGCAAAAGTAAGAACATAATTCTAGAGAGATAAAGTAGAGAGAAGTCAGAGCTCTGGTGTCTCAATCCGAGATTGTCCCGTGAATGAAAGGCCTAGGCCCCTATTTATAGAGTTTTGGATCCAGGCACCGGAGGGGCCCACATTTTTGGGTGGGGCCCGCACAGAGATTGAGAGAGTAACAGGGTAAAAATATGCCCCGGGTGTCGGTACCCGGGGGTCGGGGGTCGACACGGGACGCGTCAACCCCGTCGTCACCGGACTAGTCTCGTTGGTGTGTAACACACTTGCTGTGTTAACACAACACCAGACATGTCTGGTTTCCATGTTAACACATGCAACCGGCCATGTCCGGTTTGTGTTAGTATAGCAACTGGACGTCCGGTTGTGTGTTAACACACCAACTGGACATATCCGGTTGCCATGTTAACACATGCAACCGGACTAGTTCGGTAGTTGTGTTAACACGCAACTGGACTAGCGCGTGACAAAGATAGAGGACTTACCACGGGGTCGGCGGGGCGACCGTGTTTGAGCCTTAGTTAGGTCCAATCAGGTGTATATCCATCAATAGGAATAAGGACTTGCAAATCCTTAATTCTTGAAAATGTCTTTTATGCTCCTAGAATTCGTAGGAATGTTGTTTCTGTTTCTTCTCTTATGAATAAGAACTTTGTTTTATCATTTGAGAGATCCTTGGTTCGCATAAATAAAAGGGATACTTTATTTGGATATGTCTTTCCTTATTACGGTCTATTTATCATGGATTTGCATGGAAATGTAAATTCATATAGAATGTACGCAATGTCCTCCAAAGAAGCAGAAACTGATGCGACCGGAGGGCATTCGTTCTTGGACATATAGGCTACGACAGAGTTCAATCGTTAGCAAAACGAGGGCTTTTGCCCGGAACAAACTATGTGGTAAAACACACTTATCATGACTGTCTAGCTGGAAATCCACCCGCAAGCCATTCAATGAAGCAAAACGAGTTGAATTTCCATTACAAATAATCCATTCAGGTGTATGTGGACCAATGAACGTAACTGCTAGAAATGGAAAGAGATACTTCGTAACTTTCATTAACGACTACTCCGATTCGGGTTTACTCATTTGATTACTCGTAAATCGGAAGAAATAGATTGCTTCAAAATCTTTCTAAAGCTTATAGAGAATCAACGGGAGCGAAAGGTTAAAACCCTACGCACCGATAGAGGTGGAGAATATCTCTCTAATGAGTTTGATAAGTTGTGCAAAGAAAATGGGATCGCCCGTCAAACGACGATCCCAACACACCACTGCAAAATGGTGTGGCTGAACGTCGTAATCTAACTCTCCTTGACATGGTAAGAACCATGATGTCACAAGCACAATTACCAATATCTTATTGGGGAGATGCGTTGCTTGCTGCTACTCACGTAGTAAACATTGTCCCATCAAAACCAGTTAACACAACACCGTATGAACTCTGGACTGGTAGAGAGTTAAATCTCACCAAGCTGCGGCCTTGGGGGTGGGAGGCTTACACACATACAACTGACAGCCGTTTTGGCAAGTTAGGCCCCAAAGGACTCAAAAGTATCTTCATCAGATACTCTGGGAACTCAAAATGTTATGTAATTGTGTCAGCCCTTGAGAACGGCAATGTGTACGAACATGATTCTAGAGACGTCACTTTTCTTGAGAACGAATTTCCATCGCTACGAGAAATAAAAACAGACGAATTCTTGATCGAACTAGAAGCACTTTTTGAACCGACCGGAGGCGTCGGGGAGACTGGTGAAATGGGCCATCGAGCTGACGGAGTTCCGTATTCATTTCGCTCCGAGAACCGCTATTAAGGGCCAGGCATTGGCAGATTTTATAGCTGAGTCTACGGCACCCGATCTGGAAGTAACGGGTCCCGCAGAGGGGGCAACCATGGAGGAGGTCCCGATAGCAGAACAAGCCCCGATAACAGAAAAGCCAGAACAGCCAAATGAGGAGAACACATGGGAGATGTACACTGATGGTTCATCAAGTGTGGAAGGCTCGGGGGCAGGATTTGTATTGATACCGCCCGGTGGAGGCGAGCCCCTACGATATGCCTTGGCGTTGACGTTCAAAGCCACCAACAATGAAGCGGAGTATGAGGCTCTCATCACGGGCCTCAAAATTGCCAAGGGTATGGGAGTCGATCATCTAAAGGTGAAGTGTAATGCCAGCTAGGTCGTAAATCAAGTCCAGGGGAACTATGAAGCCAGGAGCCCAACAATGAAGAAGTATTTGCACGAGGTGCAGACTTTGAAGGGAAGCTTCAAAAGCTTCGATATCGAGGTGATCCCGAGGGAAGAAAACGCGGAAGCAGATGCCTTAAGCAAGTTCGCTCTGGGAGTGGCCCCCGAGGAGAATCGGAAGGTGCACTTCCTAGAGAAAGTGATTATCTCAAACTTTGATCCGGCGGAGATCTGCGCTATTGAGAAAGGATCGGAGGAAGAAGAAAAGCCCACTTGGATGACCCCGATGGTCACATACCTGACTACGGGGGCACTTCCCGAAGATGACGTGGCAGCTGTCAAGTTGCGTCGGATTGCGGACAACTACGCGATGGTGGACAACCAGTTATACAAAAAAGGGTACGTAAAGCCTTTTCTAAAATGCGTGGCGGAACCTGACACGAATCGGATCCTGAGGGAGCTACACGAGGGAGTCGCGGCCTGTCATGAAGGGGCCCGATCTCTAGTGAGGAAGGCGCTGAACTTGGGCTACTATTGGCCTTCGATGAACAAGGAAGCGACCGCGATGGTCCAAACCTGTGATGCATGCCAGAGGTACGCTCCAAATATCGTGGCTCCCGCCGCGGACTTGACGCCCATCAGGAGTGCTTGGCCTTTCGCGCAATGGGGCATTGATCTGGTGGGACCTCTTCCCCAAGCGAAAGGTCAGTGCAAGTATTTACTCGTTGCCATTGACTACTTCTCAAAGTGGATAGAGGCTAAAGCATTGGCCAAGACGACGGGACAGCAGATCCTCAAGTTCCTTCAAACTCAGATCGTATCCCGGTATGGGGTTCCTCGAGTGTTGATCAGTGACAACGGCCCTCCGTTCAATGGGGCTCAGTTGAAGGAGTACCTGGAGGAGTTGAACATCGAACATCGAACCGCTTCAGTCCGCCATGCTCAGACCAATGGCCAAGTAGAATCAGCCAACAAGATCGTGATGGATGGCTTGAAGAAGAGAGTCTACGCCTTGCAGGGCCATTGGCTGGATGAGCTCGAGAATGTGTTGTGGGCTGTTAGAACAACACCCAAGCAATCGACGGGGGAAACTCCGTTTGGCCTGGTCTATGGCACGGAGGCAGTTGCTCCCGTAGAGATAGCGGTGGCGTCCCATCGCGCGAAATATTATGAGCCCCTGACGAACGAAGAAATGAGACGTCTAGACTTAGACTTACTCGAGGAAAAGAGGTGGAAAGCTGATGAAGTCCAGGCTCGGATGCGTCTGGCAACATCCCGATATTATAATCGGTGTGTCAAGTCCCGACAATTCTTCGTGGGAGAACTTGTTTGGCGGAGGAACGAGTTCGTTCATCAAGATCGGATCAATAAGCTATCGCCGAAATGGGAAGGACCTTACAAGATCGTAGGGATGCCAGCTCCGAATGCGTACAAGCTAGAAGACCTCGATGGCAAGACGTTGAGGCATTCCTTCAGTGGTGCACAGTTGAAGAAGTATCATGTTTGATATTAAGTCACCGCGAATGGCGCAAGTTATCTATCAATCCGATGTAAGCAAAGCTTTGGGTTATTAATAAAAGAAGTTGCTTCCGATCAAATTATTTCAGATTTATTCTAACTGTTAGTAAGACGTCCTGAAGGACGCGACAAAAGCCTTCCGAGGTACGATGAAAGCCTTCCGAGGTAAGAGTAAGTCGCCTTTATGGCGCGACAAAAAGCCTTACGAGGTATGGATAAAAGCCCTGCGGGGTATGCGTAAGTCGTCTATATGATGCGGCCAAAAGCCTTAACAGGTACGGACAAAAGCCCTACGGGGTACCTATAAGTCGTCTATATGATGCAACCAAAGCCTAGGTATGAAAAGGCCCTGATGGGTCCGCGTAAGTCGTCTATATGATGCGGCCAAAAGCCTTAACGGGTATGAAAAAGCCTTAACAGGTCCGCGTAAAGCCGTCTGATAAAGACGCAATAAAAGCCCTTAAGGGGTACGACTAAAAGTCGTCTGAAAGGACGCGATAAAAGCCTCAAAGGGTACGATAAAATCATCTTAATGATGTGCGATTGGACGAGAAACCTTAAGTGGTGAAGTCTCGATTGGACGAGAAACCTTAAGTGGTGAAGTCCCGATTGGACGAGAAACCTTAAGTAGTGAAGTCCCGATTGGACGAGAAGCCTTAAATGGTGAAGTCCCGATTGGACAAGAAACCTTAAGTGGTGAAGTCCCGATCGGATGAGAAACCTTAAATGGTGAAGTCCCGAGTAAAACGTCGGAAGGACGATGGAGTCATCTCAAATGGTGCATCGGAACGTTCTGAGTAACGAATTTAAAGCCGCTTTAAATAAGTGCAAATGATTATCGAGACCAAAACAGATGAAAGAAATTCCTTATATAAAGGCTCGAAGGCCTAGGAGTTCTGATACAAAAGACGAAGGAGGAAAACTACAAGGACTAAAAAGATGTAACATTAGACTTGGTCCTTGTTGGAAGATGGATCCTCAGCAGCATCGGAGGGAGCAAGGTTCGGAGGGGCCTGGGCAGAAGGCTCCGCAGCCGGCGGAGTCGGGTCCACAGCAGCAGCCTCTTCACTCTCCGCGGGGAGGTTGAAGTACTTCTCCGCGACGGGGGCGAGAGTCTCGGACTTCGTGAAGTCAATGGAATCCGCATAAGCTGTGTAGAGTTCTTCGACGGCGTTGTACAAAACATCCTCCGCCTCGGACTTGCAGAACTCTACAGCAGCCACCTTGAATTCTTCGGAATTCCGATACTCCTCGCGGCCCTGTAGGCGACCTTCCTCACGACCCTGCTGGAGACCATCCTGGCGGCCCCGCAGGCGGCCCTCCTCGATTCAAAGTACAAATTTAATGTGAAGTGTTTTATTTGAAGCTCGATATAAATTTCATTTGCATAAATATTCATTTCAGGTCTTACTCATGTAATTTCTTGTAAAGAATTATAAACGAGCAAAAAGTGAGAACCTAATGCACGAACTGAGGTGGACAAAACCTCAAATATATATGCAATGAAAAAGAGAATTGTCCGTTAAACGACTGTTCCTAATACGCCTTTAACGAATCAGATTGGTGGAGCATCTTAATCACACACTTCATGGACATGGTTAGAACCATTATGTCACAAGCTCAACTTCCGATCTCCTTCTGGGATGATGCGTTGATGACTACCACTCATGTAGTAAACCTTGTTCCTTCAAAATCGATGGACATGACACCATATGGGCTGTGTGTTAGCATATGGTGATTGGGCGCCGTAAATGGAAGTCCATTAATATGTATATGTTACCTGATACAATTAGGTAAATGTCAAATTAGGGAAATTTGGCTAGTCCTAAATCCCAATTGACATGAGAGGCCCAAAGTTAGGCCTCCCTTATACACTAGGCCAACCGAAACTAATGAGTGGCCAAAGTGGACATAAGTCTTCATTTGTGGTAATTTGAGAAAAAAACCCTCCTCCCTAACACATACTAGTTTCGGCCGAACCTATACTTCACCAAGGGTGTGCCAATTTGCTTTGAACACAAACACTCTGCAGATCCGTCCCTGCCAAGAATCAACCAGAGGCTTAGCTGTGGAGATAATACCGCGTAGGGCTTCCTTAACAAGAAACTCTACGGGTTCCGTCCGGTGGATCGAGAACTCCCTCAGCAAGATCCTAGGACTGCGGAAAGCGATTAAGGTATGTGCGCATCTTCCGCTGCGTAATTGAGATTATTAGCATATACCCTATTTAAGTTTCCGTAGTATTTAGCCCTGTAATCCAACAGTGGTATTAGAGCCTGTGTTGGGAGTTCGTGATTTTGATAAATTGATGTTATTGATTTTAAGTTCCCGATTTTTTATAATTGTTGGCGCCGAATATTTCATGATGTTCCTAGTAAAATTTGTTGTTCATGATCTTTAAGAAAAACGTGACTTTTATCAAAATCAAAGATTGGATTGTAGATCTTAGTAAAATTTTATCTTGAAATTTGACCACTTGTTTCCAATTACATGTTTCGGCCGAACCCTATTTGAAATTACAAGGTAAATTTTTTAATTTCTTAGGCCCCAAGTTTGCATATTTCCGCCAAAATATACGTATTATATTGTTTACCATATTTTAATTTTTATTAAAGGTAACAATATATATCTATAATTGGAAATATATGGATAGATTCACATAATATATAGAAATATATATATAACTATCAATATATCAAGATAATTAATAGGGATAAAGATATTATTGATAGATTTAGATACCTAAAAGATTAAGAAAATATATTGTTAGTATGTTTATTTCCCTATTAAAGATATTGACAATAAATAGATAAATATATATATATATATATATATAGGTGTAGGCCGAAATTTATATCTATATTGTTGATTGATTTTTGTCTTATAGATAGAATCTTCGTAATAAATATATATGTATATATATATATATATATTGCCGAATTATGTATACATATATATATATATATGCAATATTGGAAATTATTTTCCATAATTAATATTTCTTGGTGGCTAAGTTAAGTTTTAATGGATTTTAAAACCCTACTTAGCCCACAAGAAATGTTTCGGCCGAACCCTATGGGTCGATCCAACCGAACCGGTTTTGAGTGTTGAACCGAACCGAAATCCTATTTTATTGAACCGATTCGGACCGAACTAGATTTTATAATAAAACCAACCCGAACCGAACAAGATTTATGGAACCGAACCGAACCGAATTGAACCGAAATTGACTGAACCGAACCAGATTTTCAAAATCGAATTCAAGTAATTAATAGAATGGGATGGTCTAATTTTAAAATCCAAATGTTTTCGAACTTTAAAATAGTCTATACAGTGCTTGAAGGTTTAAAATTTTCACGTTTTAATTAAATCTTAATGCCTAGTTTCGATTATGGGGATGGATCTCGGAAATTGATGACTTTGGGATTGGAATAATTAGATGGCTGAATTGCAATTGTTTACTTTTCTTCACACATATTTATTTGAAATGTCGTATTGACTATGTCAAGCTAGCGGGAAATTGCATGTCGGGGGCAGAGCCCTAGTTAAATATATGGTTTGCGCACTAGGATAGACATGTTATGATGGTTGCAATTGCCTAATAATCATGTTTAGAAATTCGCATAATTGACTGTAAGCATGAATTGCCACTCAGCCCCTAATATTTTAAATTGTTTTAAAAACGAAAACCAGTCGCCAAATATGCATGCTAGATGTGGAAGTTTCATGTATGACACGTATGCTTGAATGTTGAGGATGTAGCTGCATGTAATAGTTTACTTAGAAAGTAGAATTATGTATATGCTAGCATGACTTCCTCGGAACATTAGACGCGTGACGCGTATGCATGATGTGTGGTTTGGATGATGAATTTGGCTTGTTATGATGATTTGCTTGTGAAGTAGAATTGTGTATGCATGCGTAAATTCATCGGAAGATATTTTCAAAAACAAAATGGGCTTTGAGAAAGCCAAGATCGGGTATGCTTATTTTGAAATTCCCGTTCCGGTAATTTGCGATCAAAACCGTTTTAAAAGACTGATATATTGGATCGAAGACGACGGTAATATGAACTCTTTCGCAACCCACTTCCCTCGGTTTACTGGCGGTCGGTTGGTTTAGATGGCTGAGGAATCGTTATTTGTCGTATTTCATCTTAATAGATATCTGATGTATGCAATTCTTTCTCAAAATGTTATTGTCAACCTGGTTATGCATGATTATCAATGTGTTCGTATGAGTTGGTTGAATGAGTGCGATTCGACATTCCTCGCAATCTTGATGGTATGAATTATAATGAATAAAAGGAGTAAGTTTTGAACTCTCTGCTACGATTCCGAAATGCGGAAAGGACTACTACGGATGAATATAGTAGTCTGTATGATTTTGAAAATGAGATGAATGTGATAATTTGTTTCCCCAAAAATGGGAGTATGTTCTTTGATGATCTAAACGCGTATGTGGTCATACATTCAACCTTGGACAAAGGGGTTGATGAAGACTTCGATTGCAACCAGACAATGTTACAACTTGGTATCCATTTGCATCCACCTCCGTGAAATCAAGAATGCTAAAGCTAGAAATGCTTTGGTTGAATGTGATGGTCTTCTCTCTTTCCATGGATGTTGTTTTAAACGCCGCTCGAGACCTTTACGATGAAAGGTCAACATGGAAAAGATGTATATGGTTATCTGATATTGACGGAACTCACTTACTATGAGTCTAGTTAAGTATAGTAACCACAACAGTGAAGGGACAACCTTCTCTGCTCACCACAATGGGTCGAAAGAAGTCAACCATGATCCGCCTATCATGGAGAGAACTGGACCATAAAGGTCCTATACGATAATCTGGTGGGTTAAACCCCGTTGATAAAGTGTGTCCCAAGTATGCCTCGTATGTCATGAGTATAAAGCTGTAAAACGTTTTATACGGAAACACATCATTTGATATGATTCACTCGTGAATTTACTCAGATGTGATGTTCAACATGACTCAAAGTTCTCGACTATCTATGCGACAAGCATGGATCAAATACGCGACCTTCAGATCAAGAACCATACCGTTGTCATTTATCGTTCGTTGTTTGTTTGAGTTACTAAAATTTTGGTTATTTTGAGATTGAGACTTATTGAATGAAGTAATTGTTGTTCGATTTGAAGCACGATTTGTTTATCAATTTAACGATCCCGTCAAAGGGAACGATCCGAAACGAAAATACAAACCCACGGGTTAGAACCAAAATTTCGTCCATGTAAAAGTGGTCGAATAAAACGAAACGATTCACATACTCCGTCATCTCAGTCAGGACAACTGAACTGAATAAACCCATCGATTGTGTGGCTAGATTGAACGATTTAACTCTTTCTTATTTGTTAGTACTCCATTATATGATAAATTCTGTAATGATGAACATGTCCGAAATCGATTGGATTAAACTAAATTGAATTTTTGAGACGAAACGATTTATACCATGGGTGAAACCTGGAATAGGCGGCACGCGCGCGTGTACCTCAAAGACGGAACACATCGTTTTAGAGTACGAATTTAATGATGAAGTGTTTTATTGAATGAATGCTGAATTTTTGTTTGCCTCCCTTTGGGAATAACTCATTTAATACTTATAAGACGAAAAGATGTATGCTTTACAAGCTACCATGAACTCGTAAAGTATCAATTGACGCATAAGGCGAAAACCCAATGCACAGTTCAGAGATGGATAAAGTCTTTGAGATGAATTAGCAAATGAAGATGATGATGTCAGTAAAATGACTATCCCATTAAATGCCTTGAACGATAAGTCTGGCAAGGCATTCATATCGATAACACACTTCAACAGGCATGGTTTGAAAACATAATGTTAGAGTTCAACAACCGAAGTTCTCGATGGAATAAAAGGCAGTTGACTCACATCAATGTAGAACCATGTTCCAATAAAATCGGTCAAACACGAGGCCATAAAAGCTAAAAGGAATGATAACGAGGTAAAGCTTATCATCATGCGACATTAATTTGTACATTAAACAAGTACTCATATCAAAAGTACGACAACTACTCTTAGAGGATACATGTTTAAATTAGCTTGGGATAATGGTGCCGTGGTCGAACATGAGACGTTACATTCCTTGAGGACGAATTTCCAACGCTTGTTGAAATCAAAACAGATGAAATCTTGATCAAAATGGAGCAGGATGACAATGATGGTTAGGTCCCACTTACTTCGAGTGGGAGATTTGAGGCAGCAACACAAGTGAATGACATGGTAAATAAAAATGGAGACATTTTCATAATAAATCCAGTGGGAGGAGACAATCCTGCCACACAAATCACTGTTGTTGCAAGTGCAAATCAAGTTGAACTTGATAATCATGTAGCCGGACCGCTGGATGAAAATCCAATAATAACACAACTACCCATTGTTCCCAGTGGGAGTGGATCAACCAACTTGGTTCCAAATCCTAGTGATCAAGGAATTCATCTCGTAGGTAAAATCCCGAGACCGAGAGGTCGTCCAAGAAAAGTTGTAGGTCAAGGTTCTAGCACTGCCCTTGTTCCCAGTGGGAGTGGTGTTCCGATAAGAAGCAGCATTATTCCGAGTGGGAGCAATGTTCAGACTCAAGATGGGATTAACGAGCCTAGACGAAGTCAAAGGCATCGAACTTCTCCCAAGAAGTATCCCATCGAGAAGGGTGAAATTTTTACCCTAACTTCTGTTGACGAACCGGTAACGGTTCAACAAGCTTTGAAAGGACCTCAAGCGGAGGAATAGAGGAAAGCAATGGAGGAAGAGATCGCCTCAATGAAAGTCAATTCGGTATGGTCTTTAGTTGATTTGCCTGCTAACCGCAGAGCCATAGGGGCTAAGTGGGTTCTGAAACTGAACCTCACTACTGATGGAGATGTCAAGCGATATAAAGGCCGACTAGTTGCGAAAGGATACACCCAGCTTCACGGAGTGGACTATGATGAAACATACTCACCGACTGTGCGTTACACCATAGTCAGGGCCATCCGAGCCCTGGTCGCATGCCTCGATCTAGAGCTGCACCAAATGGATATTAAGACCGCGTTCCTCAACAGAAACCTGGAGGAAGAGATCTATATGGAGCAACCGGAGGGTTTCATTACTCCTGGTAACGAAGGAAAAGTTTGTAAATTCCAAAGATCTATTTACGGTCTTAGAAAATCGTCTCGTCAATGGTACCGCAGATTCCACGAGGATATTGTTGGAAACAAATTCAAGAATCTCCACGAGGATTCATGCGTGTATACAAAGACCTCTAAGTCTAACTACTTCATATTAACCTTATACGTGGATGACATACTCATTGGTGCGAACGATGTGAGTTTCATGAATGAATCAAAGTCCTGGTTGACATATGTATTTGAGATGAAAGACACGGGAGAGGCTACGTACATTTTGGGCATTAAAATTAGAGATTGTGCCGCCCGAAGGTTATGTCAATCCCAGGAAGCCTATATCAACAAACTGTTGAAAAGGTTCAGATTACAAGATGCCAAACCTGTTGAAACGCCGGTTGTATTCGGGTGCGTGTTGTCAAAAGGTGACGGCCCGAAGAACCAGCAAGAGCGAACAGACGAGGAGTGCGGAGTATTTAAGCATGGTCGGAATTCTCATGTACGCCATGCTTTGCACTCTTCCGTACATCTGTTATGCTGTGGACCTAGTAGCAAGATTCCAATCAGACCCTGTCTATCAACATTTAAAGGTTGTAAAACGGATCCTACGTTATCTGAAAGGTACTCCCGACTACATACTGTGCTCTGAGGACTGGAAGCTAGAATTGACCGGTTTCAGTGACGCCGACCATAATAGGGATCTAGACGATCGTAAGTCCACCACATGAGGAGTCTTTCTCATTGCTTATGCCGCCATTTCATGGACGAGCAAGAAGCAATCATGTGTCGCGCTGTCTACGATGGAATCGGAATTCGTTGCTCTCTCAAAAAATGCGCACGAAGCAGTCTGGCTGAAAAGGCTTCTTACTACGCTGCTTGATGACGATGTCGGGAGTAACCCTCTGAAGGTGTACTCTGACAGTCAGGCAGCTATTGCGGCAATTAAGAATCCAAAGTACCATAGTAGGACTAAACACATTGATGTGAAATATAATTATAATAAATCTATGGTAGAAGACAATATAATCACCTTAGAATACTCGCCCATTGATGACATGGTAGCGGACCCATTCACTAAACCAATAAGCAAAGAGACATTTGAAAAGCACGTTAAACTTCTTGGATTGCGTAGGGTTTAAAAGTGGGCATGTATCTGTGATAACATTTTGATTATTGAAAGTTACATTTTTAATAAATGAAAGAATTGCAAATCGAATTTATGATTCATCGACATCATAATGTTTGATTACATCGGATTTTACGGTCTATAAAGTGATTCGTAGGAGGACACAATCCTCTTCCTAAATTATGTCGAATGTGGGCCTTGCCTTGTCACACAGGCACGGTCGTCTTGTAGGAGAGGGCATGTATCTGTGGGCATGTATCTGTGATAACATTTTGATTATTGAAAGTTACATTTTTAATAAATGAAAGAATTGCAAATCGAGTTTATGATTCATCGACGTCATATTGTTTGATTACATCGGATTTTACGGTCTATAAACTGACTCGTAGGAGAACACAATAATCCTCTGCCTAAATTATGTCGAATGTGGGCCTTGCCTTGTCAAACGGGCACGGTCGTCTTGTAGGAGAGGGCATGTATCTGTGGGCATGTATCTATGATAACATTTTGATTATTGAAAGTTAAATTTTTAATAAATGAAAGAATTGCAAATCGAGTTTATGATTCATCGACGTCATAGTGTTTGATTACATCGGATTTTACGGTCTATAAATTGAGTCGTAGGAGGACACAATCCTCTGCCTAAATCATGTCGAATGTGGGCCTTACCTTGTCACAAGGGCACGGTCGTCTTTTAGGAAGGACATGTATTTGTGGGCATGTATCTGTGGGCATGTATCTGTGATAACATTTTTATTATTGAAAGTTACATTTTTAATAAATGAAAGAATTGCAAATCAAGTGTATGATTCATCGACGTCATAATGTTTGATTACATCGGATTTTACGGTCTATAAACTGAGTCGTAGGATGACATAATCCTCTGCCTAAATCATGTCGAATGTGGGCCTTGCCTTGTCACACGGGCACGATCGTCTTGTAGGAGAGGGCATGTATATGTGGGCATGTATCTGTGATAACATATTGATTATTGAAAGTTACATTTTTAATAAATGAAAGAATTGCAAATCGAGTTTATGATTCATCGATGTCATAATGTTTGATTACATCGGATTTTACTGTCTATAAACTGAGTCGTAGAAGGACACAATCCTCTGCCTAAATTATGTCGAATGTGGGCCTTGCCTTGTCACACGGGCACGGTCGTCTTGTAGGAGAGGGGGACTTCTACCGTAACAACACAGGATAAGAACCAGAGGGATAAAGTTGGTTACGCAAAACGATC
The DNA here is from genome assembly GCA_036873135.1 of Clarkia xantiana subsp. parviflora. Classification (NCBI taxonomy): domain Eukaryota; kingdom Viridiplantae; phylum Streptophyta; class Magnoliopsida; order Myrtales; family Onagraceae; genus Clarkia; species Clarkia xantiana. The sequence continues at coordinate 24,408,228 of JAPTYO010000012.1, forward strand.
ATTTGGTTTCAGAGTAACACGACATGGTGTTCGTTTTGCACATCGTCGTGATGAACTGTGTTTGTCATTGACCACATTCTAGACAGATGAAAATTCTGCGATAGCATTGTTGACATAGCCCACTCCTAGCAATGTTTGGGTATGCTATCGACGTGTGCATCACACTACGCATGCCATTTTTGACCACTGGGTCAGGCTCGGTTGTGCTAGGTAGAATCCTCGAGATTCGGATGGGCGCAAACTTCTTCACCTCGAGCGTCTGATTGATCCCAGGAGCCTTATGAAGAGGCACCCCAAGTATCCTCATGCACTTAGAACTCATATCTAAGGTGAGGCTCAATGTTCGCTTCATGGCGTACGAGCGTAGTGCTGAAAAAAAAAAGCCAAGTGACCACGTCTTTTGGAAATCGGTTGGGTTTTACTAAGGGTATGAGCGATGGGGATGGTCAAGTTCACCTGTAATTCACTGACTCTTATATTCCCTAGGTGGCCACCAGCAAGATATTAGTTGAAGGTTGTGAATACTTGTACGGAATTTAATGTTGGAGAATTAACAGTTGACCTAGGATACAGAGTTAACAGTTGACCTTGGAGAAGTATTCCTATGTGAAAACTAGGCAGTTGGAGAATTAACAGTTGACCTAGGATACAGAGCGATACAATTTAATGTTTTTAAAATGTTGATTGGAAATAGGGAATCAACGTTCCGCGGACGCTAAAACACTCCTAACTGATGAGTAGCACGACGTCCGTCGTATCCGCCGGTCGCAGGGCAAACCTCGTTTGAACTATTCGGAAGGAAGGACAAGATTGGAAGAATGAAATGTTGATGCGATTTGGACAACAATACATTAACAGGCACCCTCCCATTCCGGCAAGTGGGAGCTGTTAGCATATGGTGATTGGGTGCCGTAAATGGAAGCCCATTAATATATGTATATGTTACCTGAGACAATTGGGTAAATGTCACATTAGGGAAATTGGGCTAGACCTAAATCCCAATTAACATGAGAGGCCCAAAATCAGCTTCCCTTATACACTAGGCTGGCCGAAACTAGTGAGTGGGCAAAGTGGACTTTTATCCACTTTACTCCTCCTATAAATAGAGGGTGTTAGGGGTTTGATTATGTTAGATAATAATTCCTCCTTTTTGGTAATTTAAGAGAAAACCTTTCTCCCTAACACATACTAGTTTCGGCCAAACCTATACTTCACCAAGGGTGTGCCAATTTTCTTTGAGCACTACACTTCAGAGATCTGTTCCTGCCATGAATTGATCTGAGGTTTTGCTGTGGATATTATACCACGTAAGGCTTCCTTAACAAGAACCTCTACGGGTTCGTCTGGTGGATCGAGAACTCCTTTAGCAAGATCTTGGGATTATAGAAAGCGATTAAGGTATGTGCGCATCTTCAGCTGCTTAATTGAGATTACTAGCATATACCATATTTAAGTTTCCGTAGTATTTAGCCCCGTAATCAATAGTGTGGACTGGTAAAGAGATGGATTTTACCAAGCTGCGACCTAGGGGTTGCGCAACATACACGCATCAAACAAACAGCCAATGCGGCAAGTTGGTACCTAGAGGCCGGAAAAGTATCTTTATAAGGTACTCCGAGAACTCTAAGGGATACATGTTTGTGGCAGCTTAGGAAAATGGTGGCGTGGTCGAACATGAGCCTTAGACGTTACGTTCCTTGAGGACGAATTTTCTAAGCTTGGTAACATCAAAACGAATGAAGTCTTAATTGAACTAGAACATGATGATGATAGTCAGGTCCAGTTACTTTGAGTGGGAGATTTGAGGCGGCAACACCAGTGAACGATATGGTAAATTAGAATGGAGACACTTTCATAATAAATCCAATAGGTGGAGTCAATCCAACAACACAGATCACTGTTGCTGCGGGTGCGAATCAAGTGGAACCTGAACATCATGTTGCTGAACCGTTGGATGAGAATCCTACAATTCCTCAACTATCTGTTGGTAACAGTGGGAGTGAGACAACCAACTTGGTTCCTGGTTCTAGTAACCTTTGAATTCATCTCAGAGGTAGAATCTCGAGACCAAGAGGTCGTCTAAGAAAGGTTGTAGGTAAAGGTTCAAGCAACGCTCTTGTTCCCAGTGGGAGTATTGTTCCTAGTGGGAGCATTGTTCCCAGAGGGAGTGTAGTTCAAGTTTAAAATGGGAATGTTGAGCCTAGACGAAATCAAAGGCACCGAACTTCTCCAAAGAAGTATCCCATCGAGAAGGGTGAATTGTTCACCCTGACTTTGGGTTATGAAACTGTAATATTTAAACAAGATTTGGAAGGACCTCAAACGAAGGAATGGAGGTAAGTAATGGAGGAATAGATCGCCTCTTTTATAGCCAATTCAGTATGGTCGTTAGTCTATTTGCCTGCTAACCGCAGAGCTATAGGGGCAAAGTGGGTTCTGAAATTGAAACTCACTACTGATGGAAACGTTGAACGCTATAAAGCTCTATTGGTTGCGAAAGGATATACCCAACTCCACGGAGTGGAATTTAATGAGACATACTCACCGACTGTGCGTTACACCACAGTCCGAGACATCCTGGCCCTGTTTGCTAGCCTCGGTCTGGAGCTACACCAAATGGATGTTAAGACTGCATTCCTTCATGGAAACTTGGAGGAAGAGATCCACATGGAGCAACCGGAGGGTTTCACCACCCCTGGGAACGAATGTAAAGTCAGTATACTCCAAAGATCGATCTATGGTCTTAAACCATCGTCTCGGCGATGGTACCGTAGATTCCACGTGGAAATCGTTGGCAACAGATTTCTGAATCTTCACAAGGATCCACAAAGACTTCTGAGTCGAAGTATGTTATCTTGACATTATATGTCGATGACATACTCATTGCCGCGAACGACGTGAGTTATTTGAATGAATCAAAGTCTTGTCTGGCATCTGTATTCGAGATGAAGGACATGGGAGAAGCCACGTACATCCTAGGCATTAAGATTGCTAGGGATCGGGATGCTCGTAAACTATGTCTTTCTCAAGAGTCCTATATCAACAAATTGTTGAGAAGGCTAAATCTCGAAGATGCCAAATATATGGATACGCCAGTAGTGTTTGGGTGCGCGTTGTTGAAGCGTGAGGGCCCAAAAGATAAGGCGAACCGTGAACATATGAAAAACGTAGAGTACCTCACTATGGTTGGCAGTCTGATGTACACCAAGTAATGCACTCGTCCAGATATCTGTTACGATGTGGACTTAGTAGCACGTTTCCAATCAGAACCTGGATATCAACATTTACGAGCCGTGAAACGAATTATTCGTTATCTGAAAGTTACTGCCCACTACATATAGTGCTATGAGGGTAGTAAGATTGAATTTTCTGGGTTCAGTGACGCCGACCATGGTGGCGATCCGGATGATCGTAAGTCCACCTCAGGATGAGTATTTCTCGTTTCTAAAGACGCCATTTCATGGATGAGCAATAAGCAATCCTATGTCGCGCTGTCTACGATGGAATTCGAGTTCGTAGACTTCTCTAAGAATGCACAAGAGGATGTCTGGCTAAAGAGACTCTTGACTACTCTACTTGACGTCGAGGACGGGAGTAAGCCTGTGAGGATTACTCTGACAGTCAAGCAGCGATAGCGCCAATTAAGAATCTGAAGTACCATAGTAGGACGAAACACATTGATATTAAATATAATTATGCGAAGAGTATAGTAGAAGACAAACTGATCACATTAGAATACTTGTCCTCTGAGAGTATGGTGGCATACCCATTGACAAAACCTTTATACAGGGAAGTTTTCAAAAAGCATGTTAAAATGCTTGGACTGCATAGGGTTTAGGAGGCTTGTATTGTGTCAATAAAAAAAATTTGAGCTTTTAAATAAAATTATTTCAATATGAGTTTATGATTTTACGATGTCATGATGGATGAATTACATCGAATTCACGGTCTATAAACTAGTCGTTGGAGTGTAAAACCTCCCAATAAAATACGTCGAATGTGGGTCTTGCTTCGTCACACAGGCACAGTCGTCTTGATGGATGGGGAACCTCTACCATATCAAGAACGACTAAGAACCACTGTGTTTCGAAAGATAAACCTGGTTAAGCAAAACGATCATTTGGTTTCGGGGTAACAAGACATGATCATTGTTTTGCGAATCGCCGCGATGAACTCTGTTCATCAATAAACACATTTTGGGCCATATGAAAATCTGCGATAGCGTATGACATTTTCCACTCCTGACAATATGTATGTTCAAGTTATGCTATCGACGTGCACTTTATATTGCTCGTGCCACATTCGACCATGGGGTCAGGCTCGGTTGTGCTAGGTGGAATCTCCCGAGATTCAGATGGGCGAAAACTTCTTCACCTTGAGCGTGTGATTGATCTCGGGTGCTTAATGATGGAGCACCCTAAGTATCCTTACCACTCAAAACTCATATCTAAGGTTGGGATCAATGTTCGCCTCCAGGCGTACGAACGCAGTGCCTCAACAAAAAGGCCCAATGACCAAGTACTGGAAATCGAGTGAGTTTGACTAAGGATAAGAACAATGGGGATGGTCATGTACATCTGTAGTTCCCTCTCTTGTTTTCACTGGGTGAACACCAACCAGATATTAGTTGAAGGTTGTGATTATTTGAATGGATGCCTTGGAGAAGTATTCCTATGTGGAGACTAGGCCATTGGAGAATAACAGTTGACAAAGGATACAACGCGGCACAGAGAAGTAACAGGTTGATATCATGTTTGGAATCAACGTTCCTCGGACCCTACAATATTCTTAACCGATGAGTAGCACGATGTCTGTTGTGTCTGTCAGTCGCACGACAAACCTCGTATGAACTATTCAGAAGGTGGACTGGATTGAAGAATAAATGTTGATCTGTTGGTCGACAACATATTAACAAGCACCCACCCATTCCAGCGAGTGCGAGCTGTTGGCATTTGGTGACTGGGTCGTCATAATAGGAGCCCTTTAATATAAGCCCAACTTCCTAAGTAATTGGATAATGTCACATTAGAGATTTTAGACTAGAACTAAAATTCCGATTGACAAGAGAGGGCCAAAATTGGGCCTCCCCTTTACCTTAGGTGGTCGGCCGAACTAAGGAAATTCCTAAGGTGGGTTTTTCACACCTCCTCTTATAAATAGAGAGGGTTGGGGATTTATTTGGTGTTAATCACTGTTCATCCTAAGTGTTCAGACAAAAGAAATCCCTCTTCCATATAGACTAGTTTCGGCCGAACCATAGGAGCAGGTGCCATATTGCTTCGAGTAATTACCCTAGAGATCCATCATGCTGACGAATTGAAAAGTGGATTTGATGTGGAAACCATTCCAGGTAGATGATTCCTTAAACGGAATCCTTACAGGATTCGTCTGGTCGACTGAGAACTTCCGTCACGATCTTGGATATACGGAAAGTTTGAAAATGGAGCACATACCAATTTTGCTTTCCGTAGCCCAAGATTGTCGAGAGGGAGTTCACGATCTACCGGATGGTGTGCTGCGGGAACTCGCCATCCGCAGTCAATGTTCTCCACAACAAAACCTCTTCAATTCGGTTGCCAGATGGATCTTCGATGTGAATTGCTTGTCATAATTCGGAACCTCCTTATACTATAGGTGGTTCGGCCGAACCCTATGCAATTTAGGGAGATGGGATTTCTTTTGACTACAAAAAGGGAGTAAGTGATTAACCCTAAGAAATACCGTAACACCTCCTATTTATAAGAGGATATGAAGCAAAGCCCAGCTAGGGATTAAAGCAATATCGGCCGAACCCTATAGGAGAATTAGGCTGGCCCCTTTGGGCAATTTATGGCTCATAGCGATTTTGGCCTTACCCAATATCCCTTATGTGTCGTACCTCAATTCTACTTAGCATGTTGGGCTTATATTAATGGACTCCCTATTACGGTGACCCTTTTACTCCAAATGCCAACAATACCCTCCTAATGAGAGCCCCTTCTAGAGCCACCTTGCGGGAAAAAAAAAAAGAGAATAATTCACCTTAATATTACACATTGATTGGAATTTTATGACTATAATTGTCGGACCTAAAATCTGACATATGGCGATCACGTTTGTAAAACGTGGATTTGGATAAGAGTCGCCACTAGTTAATTATTAGGCTAACTATGATCCTAAATTGCCTAAGCGAATAATGAATTAAACACCTAGGTATAAAATCGGTCTACGATCAGAAATTTGAATTCGGGGGTTCTATTACGAATTAAAAATAAAAAATTTTAACTATGCCCTTTCGATACTCAAATGAATTTTCCATATTTTAATATCAAGTTCTTATTCATCATCCTAAGTATTTTATATCACAGATACTATTATTTCTATATTATCATTATTATTAAGACATCATATGAATAAGATAAACACTAACAATAAAAATAAAATTAAACCAACAGTGGAAAAGCTACCTTTACGAAACACTATGCTCAATTCCAAGATTAGAATATTCTAACTTCTAGGCAATAAACGTCTCAAGGCCCCAATTCCCTACAGTAAGGTAACAAGGCTCCAACTCCAAGTCTGAATTATTGGCATCTTCGAAAATCATGTTTAATACTGCAAAAAAAACATAAAAGCAAATTAGAGAAGTTAATAAACAAAGGAAGAAAAGCAAAATAAGAAAACGAATTAAATTAGAGAGATCGAGCAGTTTTCTTTATTGTTCTCTGTCTCCCTAGGATGACTCACGCCGGTGGAAGTGGTCGCTGCTTATGGACGATAGAGGTTTCGGTAAGTGGCGACTGATCAGAAGTGAAGCAACGCGGTCGGAGAAGACGGATGACAGCTTAACAGAGCAGCCGATATGGCCGAAGTTGGCGGGCGGAGCCCCGGAGACCGGGCGGAGCTCCGGCGACCGGGGGTCAACGAATTGGATGATGGTTGGAGTCTATGGCTGATCCGGTGATGGAGGATGGACCTCGTGGAGAGTTGGGGTAGATGTCGAGCAGCCGGGTGTGGGCCAGGGTGGCTGGACGGTGGTCTCTGGTCTTGGATATTGAATAGTAAATAGAGGAGGTCTGGAAAAGAAAAAAACGCATAAAAAGAAAAGGAAAAGAAGAAAATGCTTGGCACAAATTTCGAGATGAATGAATAGTTTTTTTATTGCTGATTTTCTGTGTTGTGTCCATTACATTGTAAATCACCTCTATTTATACTAATTTAGGCCTAAGCTAACTAGGAAATAAATATTACAGATTTATTCTAACCATAAATGCTAAATATTCAGAAAACATACTCTAAATATTCAACAAATATTATATGCAATAAATACAAATAACTATTCTAATTAAGCCAGTCCTATATTTAGAAACTTCGCGACCTTCCATATTTAAATACTTCCTTTTTGGGCGAATTCCCGTAGAACAAGTTCGAGGGGATTTGTCCAAAGACGAGTAAACACTAATTTTGGTTGAGAAGTATATCTTCTTTCGAGTCTTCAAATCTTCAAAGAAACTCCTGGCTTATTTCGGAAAATGCAAAAAAGTAGAGCCTCTGTCGGCGGTGCCCCTGTTGGCGGTGCCTCTGTTGGCGTGCGGAAAATAGAACCTCCGTTGGCGATGCCCCTGTTGGCGGTGCCTCCATTGGTAGCGCAGAAAATAGAACCTCAGTCGGCGGTGGCCCTGTTGGCGGTGCCTCCATTGGTAGTGCAAAAAATAGAACCTTCGTCAGCGGTGCCCCTGTTGGCGGTGCCTCCATTGGTAGTGCAAAAAGTAAAGCCTCTAGTGGCGTGCGGAAAAATAAAGCCTCCAGTGGCGTGCAGAAAAGTAAAGCCTCCAGTGGCATGCGGAAAAGTAAAGCCTCCAATGACGTGCAGTAAAGTAAAGCCTCTAGTGGCATGCGGAAAAGTAAAGCCTCCAGTGGCGTGCAGTAAAGTAAAACCTCAATCGACGTTGCCTCCAGTGGCGAGCGACAAGGAAAAGCCTCCAGTGGCGTGCAATAAGTAAAACCTTTGGTGATGATTGGTAACAGAAGACCTCTACGTCGGACAGTACCAACAACCTCTGGTGACGCCTCTAGTGGCGATTGGTAACGGAAAAACCTCTACGTCAGACCGTACCGGAAAACCTCTGGTGATATCTCTGGTGGCGAAAGACCTCTACGTCAGACCGTACCGGAGAACCTTTGGTGATGCCTCTAGTGGCGAGTGGTAACGGAAGACCTCTACGTCAGTCCGTACCAGAAAACCTCTGGTGATATCTCTGGTGGCGGAAGACCTCTATGTCAGACCGTACCGGAGACCCTTTGGCGATGCCTCTAGCGGCGTATGTCGGAGGAGAGCCTCTAGTGGCGTCCGTTGGAGAAGTGCCTCTAGTGGCGCGAATTGCGAAGGCTGAATACTAAGGCTTCGTTCGTCGGGGGTGACTCTCAGAAAACTGGATAACTTCAGATCCTGATTGTCGGTTCTGACTTGTAGGAACAAACTGTAACAGTCCTACTCATCATTGAATGACGTCCCGTTTTCCATGAATTTGACTCGTAGGAACAGACTGTAACAGTCCTATTCATCCTTGGAATGCGACCTGCGAGAGCAGACTGTAACCGTCTCGCTTGCCGTGAATTTGACTTTGGAAGATGCTGTTTGCGCATGAGTATTTGTCCCTAATTTTTGCCTAAATTGTGCATGGTGCGACAAACTAGCAGGATCTTTTTCTTTTTTTCGTTTTCCTTTTTTCTTTTTTCTTTTTCTTTTTCTCTTTTTTTTTTTTTTTGAGAATTTCTCTTTTTTCTCTCCTTTTGCCACGGCCGATTGAGAGATTTTCGACCGTGCCCCTCGGTTTTTTATTTTCTCTCCTTTTGCCATGATTGCAATTTCTAAATTTGCAACCATGCCCCTCATTTCCTGATTTTGCCTAGGTCGCCCTTTCGGGTTTTCAACCTAGCGGAAGCACTCTTTATTTGGTAGCCGATTAAACGGTGGCTGTGACCCGTACTTTATTTTCCGCCTCGATGCGGGAGTATTTGTAGCCCTTCGGAGGGTGGCTGTGACCCTTTTCTCACTGTCTTCGATGTTGCGGGAGCTCTTTTGATTGTAGCCACTTGGAGGGTGGCTGTGGCCCTTTATTCCTCGTCTCTGATCCAGGAAACACTTTTTGTATGTAACCATTTTGAGGGTGGTTGTGGCCCTTTCACTTAATATCCGCCATCGATGTTTCGGGATCGCTCTTTTGACTGTAGCCGTTTGAGGGACGACTGTGACCCTTTCTTTAATTTTCCCGCCCTCACCGGGTTCGCGAGATCACTCTTTTTGTGTATCCATTTTAAGGGTGGCTGTGGCCCTTTTTTATTCTCCCGCCCTCAAAGGTTCGCGGGGTCACTTTTTTTATCTGTAGTTGATTTAGGGACAACTGTGACCCTTTTATTTCTTCACGGCTCTCACAAGATGAGCATTCTCTTTATTTTTCTCGGTAGCCAATTAAAGGACGGCCGTGACCCTAAGAAAAAGTTTTTGCTTTTTTTTTTTTGCTTTTTTTTGCTTTCTTTTTTTTTCTTGCTTTTTTTTTTGAAAACTTAAATTTAGCGAAAATAATCAACAAAAATTATGTACATGCCCCTAGTGGCAAGTCTGAAATTTCTAATTCAAAACATCTTCTAGAGAAGGACTCAGTTGATTGAGTCAAAATATGTCGGTCGTATCGACGCCCTGGATTAACCCTACGACAATGGATGATATCGGCAATGATTTCTTCTCTCGGCTTCTCGAGTGCCCCAGCTATTGCTCAATCTCATATGGGGATGCCCCATGGCTAGCACCTATCGGGTTAGGCTCGTCACATGCTGGATGAATGGTTTGGTTGATGAACACACGTGGATGGTGTTGAGTTTGGCACAGTAGTCCGCAAATGGTAAATGCACAGATATCGCCCGAGGTATCTGGGATAAATTTGACAGCTTGTGGCGAGCAAAGGGCCGCGCACGAGATGTGCTCTTCAGGGGCTTTGATTTGGATGATTATCCAAACTGCACAATGATTAAGGAAAAACTCAAATTTTGGGGATAAAAATTATCACAACTTTTCTTACCTGTGTTGGATTTTTTTATAGTGGGCAATGTGCTCGCTATGCGACTAGCCCTTCTGCATGTCCTGATTTTCCTGCTCCATCTAGAAAACACAACTTCTTTATGAATACCGGCCGAAAAGTACAAGCCCCTGGACCTCTGACGGAGGGCACCAACAATAATGCTTCAGTTGCTTGACATCTCAAATGATCATTGATCGGCACATTGAATCTTCTGGGGACCCTTGATGATCTCTTGATATTTTACATATTCGGACATGTCCTATCTCAATGAGAAATGCCCCTTGGTTACCGCCGACTGGTTTAGACCTCGCCGTAAAACAAATGTACGGCTTGGTTCGGGGATACATATGAATTCCACACATGGTAGGTGAAATTTTGGCATGGAAGTTCTTTGAAGCAGTCACGTTTCACGTGGTTGCGACCTCGTCGAAGTGGTCATCTGATCTGCAAAAAGAGTAGGGGCACTCAAATCTCAAGGAAAAATCAAGTATAATTCACTGTACCTGAGCGTTGGATATCCCGAGTGCACACATTTTTTTTTTCGTGCAACTGGATGGCTGCACGTTCCTTTAATGTTGCCCCATTTGGCCGACACCACCCATATGTACCAGATACCTATCCAAGGGTACCTGAAAAGACCAGTCACGATAGTTAGTATAAAGAACCAAATGAGTCATGCATTATTTTTCGGAAAACTTCTAATGTCATTCATTTCGTAATTTTGATTACATTTCAGTAAGAATCAAAATTTATGATCTAAGGTGTTTTGCACTAGCTTGGAGTTTAATGAGTTCGCTGAGTGCACTATCTTGCTCGAACGCACGATAGATGTTCAAAATGAAGTTTTTTCATCAAAAGGATTTTCTCGTCCTTTGTTTAAGCTCGAATAGTCACACTCAACTAAACATTTAAACTGTTTTTTTTCAAAAAAATCAAAATCAGAATCAAATCTCTTTTTCAAAACGCTAGCTCATGCAAAGGTTGAGACGATCTTGTCGAAAAAGTGCAATACACCTTGGATAAAAACGAATGACACTTTGAGTTTTTTTTTTAAAAAAAATGCTCATGCATGCTCGAAAGTTAAAGTTCTACTGTTAAGAAAGTTACAACTTACAACCAGTTTACCTGAATGATACATATGTACAAAATGAAAAATTCAGGTAAAGTTTTTTTTTTTTATAAAAACAAATGCAAATGCAATGCTCAACAATTAAGAGAAGATTTACAATCTATCTAAAAAAAATTTTCCTAAAAAAATGTCTATTAGATGTACATGAGATGAAAGTTGTACAATTAAGAAAATTTACAAGTTATCTGAAAAGGTTTTTTTATTTTTTATTTTTCTCGAGGAGAAAAAAAATCAATTCATCTTGGTTGCTCAAAATTGAAAAAAATCAAGTGAAAAGTTTTTTTTTAAAGATTGCACATGAGATGCACAACAATAAATACAAGGTGCAAACTTAAAAATAAAAGTTCTACAACTAAAAAAAAAAATTCAATTTACCTGAAATGTTTTTTGAAAATAATGCATATGAGATGCACATCTTTTAAAAAAATCAGGTAGAAGATTTTTTAAACAAAGAGCCCTAAAACTAAGAGAGCTTACGAATTATCTGAATTTTTTTTAAAAAAATTAATGCATAGTTGATGCATTATTTAAAATAAAACAATTCGGGTAAAAAGTTTTTGAAATGATGCATGTGGAATGAACGTTCGAAATTGTAAGCTCTAATAGCTAAAGAGGAATTAGAATTTTCCAAAATATTTTTTTTTAAAAACAATGCATGTACAATGCACTAAAAAATCACAACTTACATGAAGAATTTTTTAAAATAATGCGTATAAAACGCAAGTTTGAAATTAAAAATTCAGGTAAGAGTTTTTTTTTAAAAAAAAAAAACAATGCATACGAAATGCATGTTTGAAAATAAAAATTCCACAACTAAATGATAACTACTTAGCTGAAAAAGTTTTTTTGTTTTTTTTATTAAAAATGCAAGAAGATGAATGCATGAGAATAAAAATTACACAGTAAAAAAAACTTACAGTTTTCCTAACGACTTTTTTTTTTACAAAAACAAAAAAAACACGGATAAAACAACATGTTAAGGGGTAAAAAATGTGTGGCTTTGCTCTACAAGGTAGGTTCCACTGATAGGTTCCCGACAAGGTGGTTTCCTCACCCCATCACAGGGATCATAAGACCTTCACAAGCGAGTGGAGTTGTTCTGAGTCGTTCCGGCGGCTCGGCCGCGCGGTCGTACCCTTATTAACTCTCCGGGGTTCCTAGTTGCCCTGGGATTTAGGCATTTTGGATATTACATTCAAGTGGGTGTGCGAATTTAAATAATGCCACGAAAAGAAAATGTCAATTAATTAGTCTAAAAATATGTACCTGTCACACAAAAAAACAAAGTTAGAATGGTGAAGATAATAAAATATGAAAACTCAAAAACATGGCAATAAGCGAATACAACGAGCCCGAACCCTCTAAACATCCCCAGCAGAGTCGCCAAATTGTCGGACCTAAAATCTGACATATGGCGATCACGTTTGTAAAACGTGGATTTCGAAAAGAGTCGCCACTAGTTAATTATTAGGCTAACTAGGATCCTAAATTGCCTAAGCGAATAATGAATTAAAAACCTAGGTATAAAATCGGTCTACGATCAGAAATTTGAATTCGGGGGTTCTACTACGAATTAAAAATATAAACTTTTAACTACGCCCTTTCGGTACTCAAATGAATTTTCCATATTTTAATATCAAGTTCTTATTCATCATCCTAAGTATTTTATATCACAGATACTATTAATTCTATATTATCATTATTATTAAGACATTATATGAATAAGATAAACAATAAAATTAAACCAACAGTGGAAAAGCTACCTTTACGAAACACTATGCTCAATTCCAAGATTAGAATATTCTAACTTCTAGGCAATAAACGTCTCAAGGCTCCAATTCCCTACAGTAAGGAAACAAGGCTCCAACTCCAAGTCTGAATTATTGGCATCTTCGAAAATCATGTTTGTTGGATCACAGCGGAACTCCGGTACGGTCTTGACGGCGATCCGAGCTCATTTGCTCCACGTAATCCTGCAAGAGGGGATAGACCGGGCGGTGACCCAGAATCCCTCTCCGATGCTTAAATGAGTATCTCGTGGAAACTGGCAAGCAGTAATCTCAAGTAACGTATCTTAAAACGTAATTGATCTGAGGTAACCTCTGCCCTTTTATAGGCGAAGAGGTACCTCGGTTACCTGGTGAACCGTTGGGGTGGTTAACCCATATTCCGCGTATCTCGGGCACGATCCCGCCTATCTAGGCCATATTCCGCTTATCTCGGCAACATCCCGCGTATCTCGGCCACGCTCCGCGTATCTCAATCATGCTCCGCGTATCTCGACCACGCCCCGTGTATCTCGGCCTCAACCTCTGATAGCAACCCGACTAACATCGGGGACTCCAGAGTTATCTCGTTGTGTCACCGCTCGGGGCCCCTCGTCATCGTGACAGGGCTAATCATTCTCAGGGATTCATCATCGGGGCCTACATAAAGGCATCTCATCGGGAGTATTCAGCTCACCTATCGGGACCGACTCCGTCCGACTCCGTCGGGACCTTTCATCATCGGGACTCCCACCGTCGGGACCCTTCGCCTTGGTCTTCTTGTCCTCCTTTCAGAGCCCAGTGGGCCTATTCACCGTTTCCTCGCCGTTAAAGGGCCTAACGGCCATAGCGAAGCCCAACATTTGCCCCCAAGACATGAGGGACTTACAGTTCGTCGTGTCTTCCAACTCTCGACCTCCCGACGTCGGAGTCGGGGATCTTTCCCTTGGCATAGTCACTTGATACAAATCTTCTCGTTCACGCTTCCTCGATGCCTTGAGGATAACCACCAAATCCGAGAAGACTCCTCGGTTCCCCTGCCATTAAATGCATCAGATAACGAAGCGACGTCACTGGTACCCGTGCCTGATTTTCCGCGCCTGCTTTTTCTGAAAAAGTGCTTTTCAGGCCGTTTCATCATTACACCCGTTGCCATTCTGCACGTTTCATCTCAACGGTCCAGATATAAATGCTTCAACTTCGACGATTCAGATCAAAGCGTCCCTTCGACTGTCCTCTTCGCCTATAAAACCCTCACCCTTGGTACAGTTTCCCTTTACCGTCTCCGAAATTTCAAAAGCTCTCTACAACCTCTCTGAGAATTCAAGATCTGCGATTCCGAAGACCTCAGTGCTCCTCCGGCCTCCTGTTCTTCCAAGCAACTTTCCGGAAACGTCAAGTTCATCTTTCCATCCTCCAACCATCATGTCTGGTAAGGGTTTCTTCTTCGTTGCTCGTATATCTTTTCCTTTATCTCTGCTTAGTTTGTTTGCAATTTCCCGAAAAACCCAATGTGCCTTTCCTTGCCATGGCTGATTTCAGACAGTGGATCTAGTTCAGAGGGAAGAAAGCCCTTCAACTTCGACTATGCTCTGAACGAGATTTCCAGCACTGCGTACGATGCAGCTCTCCGGGAGGGATGCATCACCTCTACCTGGGAACCTCGCTTCCCATATCCCTGGCCCAGCCCCTCGGGTAACCTTGAGGTTACTCGTCCCCGGAAAGGGGAGGTGTTTGTCACTACGAGGCAAATATCAGCGGGGATTAGATTCCCCTTCTGTGGTAATCTGGTCGAGATGTGCCAGCACTACAAGACGCAACCGACCACCTTCTCTCCCCACGCCATACGTTTGTGGAACGCCTTCCAGGTCCTCTGCTTCCGACAGAAGTGGGTGTATAGCCTCAAGCTCTTCAGAACCTTCTACGGGATGAAGTGCAACGAGGCGGGGGTCTGCGCCTTCTACCCCCGTATGCCGAAGTGGAACAAGACGCAACTCGGGTCGTGCAACTGGACAATGACACCTGGAAGGTGGTCAAGGGTCGGGGACTCCTGGTTGACACGGGGTCCGACAACAGTGGGTGGAAGAGGAGCTACTTCTTCATCCAAAACTCCTCGATCCTGTGGCCCCGATGGGAGGTGGAAGCGGATTCTCCTCCTGCTTTCCACACACACCGATGAAGACTTCCAGACTCTTCAACTCATCCAGCTCTACCGATGGGGGGAGTTCTATACTCCCCTCGACGCCAATTCCCTCGTGGAGAGGGACCTGGTGAATGCCGGGATCCGACTCCTCGACATAGTCTCCGGGGGGCAGCTCTTCGATGGCCCCTCCAATATGGTTCCCTAGGTAACATATCTAACCTCTGTTTTTTACTGTTTGCAGCAAAGAAGGTATCCGTGTTGACCAATCTGATCCTTAAGCAGGGGGAGGCCGATGCTGTCCGCCCTACGCGGAAGAGGAAGTCAGCCAAGAAGGCTGCTGCTCCATCGGGATCTCCTTCCGCGGAGCGGCCAAAGCGGAGCCGCGTGGAGGTGGACAAGCTCTTCGATGTCCAGACCGCTGAAGAAGGTAAAAAGCTCCGCCTCGCTATTAAATCGTACAGGAAGCTGGTTCCAAAGGAGTTGATTCCTTCGACTATGGAGGCCCGCATCGCTGATGTCAAACGTGTCCTCCGAGGGGAAACTCCTCGTGTCCTGAAGGCGGGCTACTACAACTACCGCGGGAAGGACCAATATGTCTCCCGACGCATCGTTTGGTGTAAGGGCTCTAATGAACTTCCTGATTACGTTTCTGAAGCCTCCTCTCGTCCTCTAGGTGCAGGTCACTCGGGGACTCCGTCGGGTGCTGGAGCCTCAGCAGGCGCACCACCTTCAGCAGGGGCGCCTCCTTCTGCAGGGGCACCACTTTTCTCCAGTGGAGAGACCCCGACCGGCGAGCAATTTCGTCGGGTGGAGAGCCTGGACTCATCTGAGGAGACTGATGAGGGTGGCTCTCTTCGCCTTCGTCGGAGGATGGGACAGTCCCCGCTGAAACCAACCTCCAAGGGGCTGCCCCCCTCGCCTTCTTCACGACAGCAGCGACAACCGTCGCCCATCCACGACTTCACTCCTTCCCCAGACCGGGGTGGGTCGGAGGCACGCCCCTCCACGACCCAAGTCGGCCCTTCTCCTCTTCCCCTCGACGGGAGTTTTTACAAGGCCTTCAACCCCGCACAGGAGGATGCTCCCTGGACCCCGATCCAAACGCTGCAAGGGGTCCAGCTCCGACAAGGGGACACATACCCGGAGCTGGCTTTACACTTGGTAGCAGGCTCAATCCTGCCTACTATGAGGTATCCGATCTCCTTGGATCGGGAGGACATGCGCCGGGATGTACAGGAGATGTGCATGCGTCGGATAGAGGTAAGAGTTTCACTTTTCTTTCTTCATCAATAAGACCGGTTGCTCATCTACTGATACTTCTTTTCCTTCCTTCGAAGGAGATGGGGGACCTCAACCGTTCCATCGGGTACCTCTTCGCATTCGAGGAGGCCCTGGGGCAAGAGCAGGCGGTCACAGCCAATCTTAAGGAGGATCTCGCGGCCTCCGAGTATTCGCGGGGAAAACTGGCCAAGGAGCAGGCCAGCCTCGACCGAAAGACTCGGGACCTCCAAAAGCAGGTCCGTGACTTCGAGGGGCTCCTAAAGCGGGAGCGGTAGGAGCGGCAGGTTGCTGAGGACAAGATGGTCCTTGAGAAGAAGGCTCTGGAGGAGCAAGTTGCTGGGGTTCCCGCGCAGCTGGTCGCGGCCGAGACCAAGGGCCAGGAGGATTATCGGAGGTCCGAAGACTTCCAGGCTGATGCTGTAAAGTTCTGCAGCGCGGAGGTGGAGAACACCCTCTTCAATGCAGTTGAGGAACTCCACCTGGAGTATGGCGACGCCATTAACTTCGACAAGTCTCCTTCTCTCGCTCCCTTCGCGAAGAAATACTTTGGTCTCTCGGAGGAGAGTGATGAGGGGAGCACTCCCGCGATTGTTGAAGACACAGCAGAGCCTCCAAGTGCTGATGCCCCGATAATCGACCCTCCAGCGGCTGAACCTGTGGAGCCTTCTGCCACAGACCTCGTGGACCCTGCTCCCGTTGATGCCGTCGACAAGGACCAAGCCTACTGGTTATCTTTAGAGTCCTTGTATTCTCCTCATTTTTGTAATCCTCGGGCCTTTGAGCCCTTATGAATATTAGACTTTCTTAGTTCCAATTTTCCATTGCACTTCTCAAAGCGACTTTACTTACTTAAGGCGAAACCTCGACACTTAAGATATTTTCATGCATCACTTAAGATGATTTAACTCCATGCACCACTTAAGGCGACTTTAACAACACTTAGAATAAATCTAAGAATCTGCATCTCTCAAGACGGCTTAATCTCATGCATCACTTAAGACGACTTTTCTCGTGCTTCACTTAAGACGACTTTTCTCGTGCACCACTCAAGGCGACTTTTCTCGTGCACCACTCAAGGCGACTTTTTCTCGTGCACCACTCAAGGCGACTTTTCTCGTGCACCACTCAAGACGACCTTTTCTCGTGCACCACTCAAGGCGACTTTTCTCGTGCACCACTCAAGGCGACTTTTCTCGTGCACCACTCAAGGCGACTTTTCTCGTGCGCCACTCAAGGCGACTAAGTAAAGCTTAGAATAAACCTAAGAATAATTTTAATCGGAAGCAACCTCTTTAGTCACTGATGGCACAAAATTTTCTTACATCGAATCAAACGATAAATAACTTACACCACTTAAGGCGATTTTACATCGGGCTCCACTTAAGGCGACTTTTCATCGGTCACCACTTAAGGCGACTTTTCAGCGGGCACCACTTAAGGCGACTTTTCATCAAGCATGGTGTTTCTTCAAGTGTTCGCCACTAAAAGAATGCTTCAATACTCTGCCATCGAGGTCTTCCAATTTGTACGCATTCGGAGCTGGCATCCCCACGACCTTGTAAGGTCCTTCCCATTTTGGTAACATCTTGCTGATCCGATCCAAAAGGGTGAACTCGTTGCGACGCCAAACCAGCTCCCCGACGAAGAATTTTCGGGACTTAACTCGCCGATTATAATACCTGGTCGTCGCCAAACGCATTCGAGCCTGGACTTCGTCGGCTTCCCGCCTCTTCTCCTCGAGCAAGTCCAAATCCAGACGTCTCATTTCATCATTCGTCAAGGGCTCGTAATATCTCATCCGATGGGATGCCACAGCTACCTCCACGGGAGCAACAGCCTCCGTGCCATAAACAAAGCCAAACAGAGTCTCCCTGGTTGATCGTTTGGGTGTCGTTCTAACCGCCCAAAGCACGTTTTCCAGCTCGTTCAGCCATTTGCCCTTCAAGGCATAGACCCTTTTCTTCAGGCCATCCATCACGATTTTGTTGGCTGACTCCACCTGGCCATTAGATTGAGCATGGTGGACAGAGGCTGTCCGATGCTCGATGTTCAACTCCTCCAGATATTCCTTCACCTGAGCCCCGTTAAACGGTGGACCATTATCGCTGATCACCACCTTAGGAATCCCATATCTGGACACAATATGAGTCTGGAGAAACTTGACGATCTGGTTCCCCGTCGTCTTGGCCAACGCCTTTGCTTCTATCCATTTCGAAAAATAATCGACAGCTACAAGCAAATACTTACACTGAGGGAGAGGTCCTACCAAGTCGATACCCCACTGCGCGAAGGGCCAAGCACTCTTGATGGACGTCAGATTAGCAGCCGGAGCCACGATACTCGGGGCGTACCTCTGGCACGCATCACAGGATCGGACCAACGCCGTCGCCTCCTTGCTCATCGTAGGCCAATAATAGCCCAAGTTCAGCACTTTCCTCATAATAGATCGGGCCCCTTCATGACAAGCCGCGACCCCTTCATGCACCTCCTTCAGGATTCGACTTGTGTCGGGCTCAGCCACACACTTCAAGTATGGAGTCGAGAACCAGCCCTTCTTGTATAGCTGATTGCCCAGCATCACGTAATTAGCCGCGATCCGACGTATCCTGTCAGCTACTACTTGATTATCGGGGACTGCCCCCGTAGTCAGGACTATCGGGGTCATCCAAGTGGGCTCCTCCTCCAATCTTGCTTCAATAGCACACACCTGCGTCGGGTCGGTGGTCGATAAGATCACCTTCTCCAAGAAGTGCACCTTCCGATTTTCCTCCAGGGGTGCCCCCAAGGCAAATTTGCTCAAGGCATATGCCTCCACGTTTTCTTCCCTCGGGATCGCCTCAATATCGAAACTTCTAAAGCTCTCCTTCAAGACTTGCACCTCACGAAGGTACTTCTTCATCATCGGGCTCTTCGCCTCATATCGCCCTTGGACTTGGTTCACAATCAGGCTCGCGTCACACTTCACCCTTAAGTGAACAACTCCCGTACCTTTGGCAATTTTCAGGCCCGTGATAAGAGCCTCGTACTCAGCTTCGTTGTTCGTGGCCCTAAACGTTAAAGCCAAAGCATATCGAAGCGGCTCACCTCCGCCTGGTGGTATCAATACAAACCCTACTCCTGATCCATCTGAACTCGAGGAGCCATCCGTGTACATCTCCCAAGTATTTTCCTCATTTGGCTGTTCTGATTGCTCTGCCACCTCTGGTTTGTCTGCTATCGGGACCTCCATGGTTGCCCCCTTTACAGGGCCCGATTCTTCCAGATCGGGGGCTGTAGACTCTGCTATGAAATCCGCCAATGCCTGGCCCTTAATAACCGTTCTCGGAGCAAAGTGTATGCGAAACTCACTAAGCTCGACTGCCCATTTCACTAATCTCCCCGACGCATCAGGTCGGTTCAAAAAATGCTTCAGAGGCTGGTTCGTCAACACAGTAATCTCATGCGCATGGAAGTAAGGCCTCAGCTTCCGAGCAGTAATAATCAACGCAAAGAGATACTTCTCAACGGCGGGATAATTCATTTCAGATTTGGCAAATGCCTTGCTTACATAATAAACGGGGACCTGATTACCCTCGACAACCTTCACTAACATAGAGCTAATGGAAAATTCAGAAACAGCCAAGTAAAGATAGAGCGGCTCGCCTGGAACCGGTTTCGCCAACGGCGGGAGGGTGCGAAGGTGCTGCTTGAGTGCCTGGAACGCCTCTTCACACTTGGCGGTCCACTCAAACTTCTTGTTGGCCCTCAGGACTTCAAAAAATGGCATTGATCGGTCACTTGCCTTGGACAGGAAACGATTCATTGCAGCCAGTTGGCCATTCAACACTTGCTACTCCCGATGGTTTATCGGAGACTACATCTCCTCGATTGCCCTCAGCTTCTCGGGGTTCACCTCAATTCCTCTCTGGCTCACCATAAAGCCCAGAAACTCCCCCGAGTGGACTCCGAAGGCGCATTTTGTCGGGTTCAAGCGAACCTGATGAAGCCTCATCCGCTCAAACGCCGTGGCTAGGTTGTGCACATGATCCTCAGCTTGTCGGGACTTCACCAGCATATCATCCACGTAAGCCTCCATGGTCTTCCCTAGCATATCTCCGAACAGCTTGTTCACCATCCGCTGGTAGGTTGCCCTGGCATTTATCAGTCCGAAAGGCATGACATCGTAGTGGTAGATATCGCTATCAGCATAAAAGGCAGTGTGGGGAGCGTCTTCCGTAGCCATCTTGATCTGGTTATAGCCCGAGTACGCATCCATGAAGCTCAACAACTCATGTTCCGACGTGGCATCCACCAGCTGGTCGATTCTCGGGAGCGGGTAACAATCCTTCGGGCAAGCCTTATTCAGGTCGCGGAAATCGACACACATCCGCCATTTCCCATTGCTCTTCTTCACCAGCACCGGGTTAGCAAACCAAGTCTGGAATCGGAGCTCCTTGATAAACCCAGCATCGAGCAATCTGCCCACCTCCTGCTGGATCGCAATCCTCTTGTCTGCGCCCATCAGACGCCTTTTCTGCGCGATAGGCTTGATCGCGGGATCAATCTTCAACTCATGCACGATCACATCGGGGCTGATTCCTGGCATGTCACTCGGAGACCAGTCCTTGAACTCCTTCAGTAGATCGATCAATTCTCGGGCTGTCTCCTCGGTCAGAGCAGACCCGATTTTCACCTTCCTCTGAGGCCCGTCAATCTTGACCTCCTTCAAGTCCTCCACGGGGGCGGGATGCCCAAACTCCTCTCTAGGATCAGCATCTGTTTGGAGGACAGTCATAGCCTCCCGTCTCCTCCTCCGGGTGGCGTTAACATAACATTTCCTGGAAGCCACTTGGTCGCCTTTGACCTCTCCGACTCCATGGTCGGTCGGGAACTTCATCTTCTGGTGAACAGTCGAGGCAACTGCCATCAGGGGGTTAATGGTAGTTTTCCCGATAATCGCGTTGTAGGTCCCCGCGGACTCAACTACCACAATTCCACGTTCCTCCTCTCCGATTTCCACCCGCTACCAAACTCCACTGGTAAGGTGATCACTCCTAGCGGATAGGAGGTAAAGCCAGAGAATCCGACCATCGGGAAGTTCGCTTCCTTCAGGTCCTTCTTCGTTTTCCCCATGGCCTCCAGCGCATCCATGAACAAAATATCGGAGGAGCTACCTCAATCGATCAGAATCTGCTTCATCTCGTACCCATCCACATCCAAGGTCACGACCAGAGCGTCATCGTGCGGAGTCTCTACGCCTACGAGATCCTCCGACGAAAAGGAGATCACCATCTCTTCCTTCAGGGTCCAGGATCAGGACCTCTTACCCAGCACCACAACATCAGGAATTCTAGAGGCATAAACCTCCCGGGAGGACGAGTTATCACCTCCCGCGGCAAATCCTCCGTGAATCACATTGATAGTGCCTCGCTTCTCCTTACGGGCACCAGAAGATTCTGGGTCAGACCTCTTCTTCTTTGGGGACCGATCGCGGGATCGGGAACGGGACCGTGATCGGGATCGAGAACGGGATCGACACCGCTTCTCCCCGACAAACTCCTTAAGCTTCCCCTTCTGGATCAGCTTTTCGATCTCCTTCTTCAGCTCCCGACAATGATTGGTGTCGTGACCATTTGCGCGATGAAATCGACAGTAGCGATCGGTGCGGGATCCCAACAATTCTCCTTCCTTCTTCGAGGGGTACCTGGAGATACCCTGTCGCTCCATGACCGTTAACACCTCTGCCATAGAGCTGTTGAGAGGAATGTCATGATCCTCCCGCCTGTCCTTTTTCGAGGAACGCCTATCATCCCTCCGATCAGAGTGACCTCGACTCCGACTGCTCTCGGATTTATCCTTCGACTTGCGCTCGTCTAAGGGTTTGACTGACTGCTTTCCCTTATTCGACTTCGGGGGCTCAAGCTCTCCAGTGGCTATCTTCGACTCCTGGACATCGATTTGCCGCTTCACCCTCTTCTGCAGTGCCTCCATATTCCACACAGCCTTCTCAGCCACGCTGTGCATCAAGTCGGAACCGTAGGGGGCTGTCGGGTTCCGAATGAAGGTACGGATGGTCTCACCCTCCGAAATCTCCTCGTCAATCTCCGCCACGCTGGCAGTGTATCGCTGGTAATAGTGCGCCAGCGACTCATCAAGCCTCTGTACCACCTGGGTCAGGGACCTCACACTCTTCAACAGACGTCTGCGACCCTGGTACTGCTGAATAAAGTGGTCGTGCATATCAGCCCAGCAAGTGATGCAGCCTGGGGGCAGACTGAAGAACCAGGTCAGGGCTCTCTCACCAAGTGTGTTCGGGAACAGCGTACACACGATATCTTTATTCGGGGCTCTGCCCAGACACGCCATAAGGTGCTTCTGGACATGACGAACCGGATCTCCCTCGCCATCATACTCCTTAATCGTAGGGATACCCAGCCCTGGCGGGGCCAGGGTGTCTATGAGTCGAGGAACGAAGGGATGGGTGGATCGATCCCTCAGCTCCGACACCAGTGGCTTCTACTCTCCCATGCAGATGTTCACGATCTTCACCACCTGATCGGGGGTGATGGGACCAATAAGGGGAATGGTCCTATGCTGCACTGGTCCTGGCCCATGACCACAAATCGTTCTGGTTGAGTGGACTCCCTACTCCTGCCCTGGCTTCGGGGCTGAACCTCACATTCTGAACCTCTGCTGGCGGGGGCGCTTCCTCTTCTAGTGGGGGCATCTTCTCTTGCCTCCTCGCAGCCTCTCTCCGATCTAAGAGAGCCTCCACGGCCGCCAGAAACATTGGCATGGCCTCCGCCACAGCTCTCGTCAGGTCCGTATTTGGAGGAGCCTCCTGCCCCCTATTCTCCTGGTGCTGAGCAGCAGTATCTTCAGGAGCTTCATTATGTTCCCCTGTCCGGGAGACCTCAGCAGGGAGATTCTTGCCCTCAACGTGCTCCGGTGGTGAATTCAGAGTCGTCCAAGCAGGAGGACGGGAACCACCAGATTGTCCTTGTCTTTTTTGCTTGCCAGCCGCCATGGAACGAGTAGAAGGCATATCAGCTTTTTTTCGCGTTCCCACAGACGGCGCCAATGTTGGATCACGGCGGAACTCCAGTACGGTCTTGACGGCGATCCGAGCTCCTTTGCTCCACGTAATCCTACAAGAGGGGATAGACCGGGCGGTGACCCAGAATCCCTCTCCGATTTTTAAATGAGTATCTTGTGGAAACTGGTAAGTAGTAATCTCATGTAACGTATCTTAAAACGTAATTGATCTGAGGTAACCTCTGCCCTTTTATAGGCGGAGAGGTACCTCGGTTACCTGGTGAACCGTTGGGGTGGTTAGCCCATATTCCGCGTATCTCGGGCACGATCCCGCCTATCTAGGCCATGATCTCGCTTATCTCGGTCACGCCCCGCGTATCTCGGCCACGCTCCGCGTATCTCAATTACGCTCCGCGTATCTTGGCCACGCCCCGCGTATCTCGGCCTCAACCTCTGATAGCAAGTCCCGACTAACATCGGGGACTCCAGAGTTATCTCGTTGTGTCACCGCTCGGGGCCCCTCGTCATCGTGACAGGGCCAATCATTCTCAGGGATTCATCACAGGGCCTACTTAAAGGCATCTCATCGGGAGCATTCAGCTCACCTATCGGGACCGACTCCGTCGGGACCTTTCATCATCGGGTCTCCCACCGTCGGGACCCTTCGCCTTGGTCTTCTTGTCCTCCTTTCAGAGCCCAGTGGGTCTATTCACCGTTTCCTCGCCGTTAAAGGGTCTAACGGCCATAGCGAAGCCCATCAATGTTTAATACTGCAAAAAAAACATAAAAGCAAATTAGAGAAGTTAATAAACAAAGGAAGAAAAGCAAAATAAGAAAACGAATTAAATTAGAGAGATCGAGCAGTTTTCTTCATTGTTCTCTGTCTCTCTAGGATGACTCTCGCCGGTGGAAGTGGTCGCTGCTTATGGACGATAGAAGTTTCGGGAAGTGGCGACTGATCAGAAGTGAAGCAACGCGGTCGGAGAAGACGGAGGACAGCTTAACAGAACAGCCGATATGGCCGAAGTTGGCGGGCGGAGCCCCGGAGACCGGGCGGAGCTCCGGCGACCGGGAGTCAACGAATCGGATGATGGTTGGAGTCTATGGCTGATCCGGTGATGGAGGATGGACCTCGTGGAGAGTTGGGGTAGATGTCGAGCAGCCAGGTGTGGACCAGGGTGGCTGGACGTTGGTCTCTGGTCTTGGATATTGAATAGTAAATGGAGGAGGTCTGGAAAAGAAAAAAACGCATAAAAAGAAAAGGAAAAGAAGAAAATGCTTGGCACAAATTTCGATATGAATGAATAGTTTTTTTATTGCTGATTTTCTGTGTTGTGTCCATTACATTGTAAATCACCTCTATTTATACTAATTTAGGCCTAAGCTAACTAGGAAATAAATATTACAGATTTATTCTAACCATAAATACTAAATATTCAGAAAATATACTCTAAATATTCAACAAATATTATATGCAATAAATACAAATAACTATTCTAATTTAAGCCAGTCCTATATTTAGAAACTTCGCGACCTTCCATATTTAAATACTTCCTTTTTTACGCGTCACATATGACATTTTGAACGTGTTACGCGCGGACCAAAATTAGGTGTTTACAATAATCTTCCCAATTCTTACCTAATTTTTTTTTTGTCAAACAAACTTGCATTGTAAAAAATTAAAATATAAAACTCTATTTAGAGATTCTTTTTTATGCTTACAAATTACAATCATCTATATCTACCTCATCTAAATTTTCTAGCTTAGCTATACAGAAAATATTATTATTTAATATAAATCTGTAGAATGTAAATTATTTTTCTAAACATACATAAAATATTAATTTAGGATTTAAGGAAAAAGTTATAGTTAGCATAACAAGAAATCATAGCCAGAGATATATGAACATAATGATGATGACGAAGGTGATGACTTCTTATTGAACAACTTGTAGAACTCCCTTTGCAGCATATTGATCGGCGGTAATTGATCACAATAAATGATGGATATAACACATTAAATGTGATAAATTTTGGCGAAGCCCTATTATAAAAGTCACCGCCAAGAGCCCCAAGTTCAGCAAAGGCCCGGATAGGACTCTAACTTGAAGTGGAGGCCGGCCAGGGTCCAGACCGGACTCCGCCTTGAGGTGGAGTCCGGCCAAGGCCCAGACGTCACCTCCAAGTAGAGTCAGGCCTAGGCCCCGAGCAGACTCCACCTTTAAGTGGAGTCCGGCCAAGGCCCGGACCGGACTCCACTTCAAAGTGGAGTCCAGCCATGGGCTGGACCTGACTCCATTTCATAGTGGAGTCCGGCCTTGGTCCGGACTCTACCTTGAAGTGGATTCCGGCCAATGCACGGACCGGACTCCACTTCAAAGTGGAGTTCGGCCAAGGCCCGAACTGGACTCCACTCTTAAGTGGATTCTGGTCTAGGTCCGGACCGGACTCCACTTCAAGATGGAGTTCGGCCAAGGTCCGGCCCTGGCTTGGCCGGACCGAGTACCCTCCTAATATAGTGTTCGGTCCCATTTTAGCCATTTACAGCGCTCCACGTGTTAGATTTAGAGAGAATTAATACAAATCAAAACAAATACATGCCATATAATTAATACACACAGAAAATGGTGCACATACCTATATCACGATATGTAGCCCATGACGTCAACGGGGAGTTCACAGAATCCCAGACGACGTCCTTCATTTGACTCTTGTTAAAGAAGCAATCCGAAGACAATGGTCTCCACAACAAAGCCTCTTTCAATCCGGGTGCTGGATGGATCTCCGGGGTGAATTACTTGATGTAATTCGGCAACTACTCTAGGTAGTATAGGGTTTGGCCGAACCTTAGTGTTTCTAAGGAGAAGAGATTTCTTGGTGAGAACTAAAAGGGAGAGAATGGCCAACCCCAAGAAATCCCTAACACCTCCTCTTATAATAGGAGGTGAGAAATTGTTGGTTATTTGCATACTTCGGCCGAACCTATTGCTCAATTGGGCCGGCCTACATGGGTCGCGTGTGGCCCATGGGGATTTCGGCCTGACCCGTAATCCCCTCTGTGTCATTCCCCGATTGTGTTTAGCATGTTGGGCTTATATTGATGGGCTCCTATTATGGCGACCCATTTACTCTAAATGCCAACAACTCCCACTCGCCGAAATGGGAGGGTGCCTATATATATGTTGTTGCTCAACACATCAATATTTATTCATTAATCCAATCAAATTCCTGTATTGTTCATACGAGGCTTTCTATGCGACCGGCAGACACAACAGACTTCCGGCTACTCATCGGTTAAGTGTGTTGTAGCATCCACGGAACGTTGATTTCTAACATGTTACATCTCTATGTTGCGATGTACCCATGGTCAAATGTTATTCTCTTATTGACTAGTTTCCCTTAAGGAATACTTCTCCAAGGCATACGTACAAGTATTCACAACCTATAACTAATATTCGACTGGTTGCCACCTAGTGAATACAAGAGTTGGAGAATTACAGATGTGCATGACTATCCCCATTGCTCTTATACTTTGTCAAACTCAACCGGTTCCCAAAACGTGGCCAGTTGGACTTTTTGTTCGGGCACTACGCTCATATGCTTGGGAGCGAACATTGAGCCCAACCTTGGACATGAGCTTCGAGTGGTAAGAGTACATCGGGTGCTGCTTCATTCAACACCCGGGACCAGTCACGCGCTCAAGGTGAAGCATTTTGTGTCCTTCAGAATCTTGGAATATTTCGTCTAACACAATCGAGCCTAATCCCATAGTCGAACATGGCACGCGCAGTATGAAGTGCGCGTCAACAGCATAACGTAAATTTATTTTATATCAGGAGTGGGAATGTCATATTTTATTGTGGATTCTCATCAGCGCAGGATGTGGTGGTAGACGAACAGAGTTCGTCACGGCGACCTGCAAAACTTTGATCAAGTCGTGTACCCCGACACCAAATGATCGTTTTGCATAACCAGGTTTCTCTTTCGAAATACCATGACTCTTAGCCGGTCTTGATATGGCTGAGGTTTCCCTTCCATCAAAGACGACCGTGCCCGTGTGACGTGTCAAGGTCCACATTCGACATATTTTATTAGGAGGGTTTACTCTCCAACGACTAGTTTATAGACCGTACATCCGATGTAATTTTATGACGTCGTAAATATCATAAACTCAAATAGAAATTCTCTTATTCAAAGATTACTTCAAATAAAAAATGTGACTGCCACATTACAAACCGTCTAAATACTATGCAATCCAAGCAGTTTTAGGGGCTTTTCGAAAAAAAAAAACATTGCGTAAGGGTTTAGTCAATGGATCCGCAACCATATTTTTCGAAGGCATGAATTCGACTGTGATCATCTTGTCTTCTACCACAATATTCGCATAGTTGTATTTTATATAAATGTGTTTGTCCAACAATGGTAATTCAGATTCTTGACTGTCTTTGACTATCAGAGTAAATGCGAAAAGGCTAACTCCCGTCCTTGATGTCAACCAGGGCGGCCAAGAGTATCTTTAGCCAAAAAGCTTCATGTATGTTTTTTTGAGAGAGCTACGAATTCATATTCAATAGTGAACAGTGCGACACAGGATTGCTTATTGCTCATCCAAAAGATGGCGACATTAACAAGGAGAAACACTCCTCCTGAGGTGGACTTACGATCATCCAGATCACCACCATGGTCAGCGTCACTATATCCTAACAACTAATGCTTACTTCCCTCACTGCATAGTCTGTAGTCTGTCGTACCTTTTAGATATCTCATTTTTCGTTTCACGACTCGTAAGTGTTGATAACAGTTTCGACTGGAAACGCGCTATTAATCTCACAGCTTAACAGATGTCTGGACGAGTGCATTGCATCGCGTACATCAGACTTCCTACCATACTGAGGTACTCTGCACTTTTCATCTATTCACGTTCTACCACATTCCTTGGGTCATCACGCTTTGACAACGCACTCCCATATACAACTGGTGTCTTCACGAGTTTAGCATCATAGAGTTTAAACATTCTCAACAATTCTAAGATTCCTGAGAAATACATAATCTACAAGAACCACGAACTCTAGCAATCTTAATGCCTAAGATGTAAGTGGCCTCTCCCATGTCCTTCATCTCAAATACAAATGCTAACCAAGACTTTGAAATCTTCAAATAACTCACATCTTTCTCGATAACTAGGATATCATCGACTTAAAACGTCAAGATGACATACTTTGAGCTTGAGGTCTTAGTGTACACGCATGGATCTTCGTGAAGGTTTACGAATCCGTTGCCCATGATTTTCTTGTGGAACCTACGGTACTATTGTTGGGACAATTGTTTAAGAAAATAGATCGAACTTTGGAGCTTACAAACTTTATGTTCATTCCCAAGGGATGAGAAACCCTCGGGTTTCTCCATGTAAATATCTTCCTCCAAGTTCCCACGAAGGAAGGCAGACTTAACATCCATCTGGTACAGCTCGAGATCGAAGCTAGCAACCATAGCCAAAATGTCCCGGACTGTAGTGTAACGCACAATCAGTGAGTAAGTCTCATCAAAGTCTAATCCATGGAGTTTGGTATAGCCTTTCAAGACAAGTCAACCTTTGTATCGCTAAACGTTTCCATCATCAATGAGTTACAATTTTAGAACCCACTTTGCCGCGATCGTCCTGCGGTTGGCAGGTAGATCAACTGACGTCCAAACAGAATTGTCTTCAATTGAGGTGAGCTCTTCCTCCATTGCTTTCCTCCATTACTTCGCTTGAGGACCTTTCAGAGCTTGTTTAACCGTGAGCGGTTTATCAACTAAAGTCAGGGTGAATAATCCACCCTTTTTTATGGGAAACTTCTTTGGAGAAGTTCTTTACCTTTGACTACGTCTAGGCTCATTATTCCCATATTGAACTACACTCCCACTAGGAACAATGCTCCCACTAGGAACCAAGGCGTTACTGGAAGCTTCTCTTACAACTTTTCTTGGACGACCCTTTGGTCTCGGGTTTCTACCCCCAAGATGAATTCCATGGCCGCATGGACCAGGAACCAAGTTGGTTGTCCCACTCCCACGGTTGTAACCAGGTATTTGAGGAATTATAGAATTCTCATCCAACGGTTTAGAAATTGGATTATTAGATCCTACTTGATTTGCACTAGGAGCAACTGTGAACTCTGCGGGTGGATTAACTCATCCCACTGGATTTATTATGAAAATGTTCCCATTCTAATTTACCACTTCATTCATAGTGGTTTCTCTCTCAATTCTCCCACTCGAAGCAAGTTGGATCTAAGTATCCTCATCATGTGATAGTTTTGCTAAGATTTCATTTGTGTTGATATCACGAAGCTTAGTAAATACCCTCTAATAACGTAACGTCCCTGGACTCATGTTCGACCACACCACTATTTTCTTGAGCCGCCACAAACGTGTATCCCTTAGACTTCTCCGAGTATCTTATAAAGATTTTTTTTGCAATCCCTAGGTTCCAACTTGCCGTATCGGTTGTCGTTCTGATGCGTGTATGCTGCGCAACCCCAAGGTCGCAACCTGGTAAGATCCACCTCTTTACCAGTCCACGAGTCATATGGTGTCGTGTCCACCGATTTTGTAGGTACACAGTTTACTACACGAGTAGTAGTCAACAACGCATCACCCCAAAAGAAGATCGGAAGTTGAGCTTGCGACATCATTGGTCTTACTATATCTAAGAGTGTACGATTACGTCGCTCTGCCACACCGTTCTGTTGTGGCGTATAAGGCATTGTCGTTTGATGGACAATACCCCTTTCATTGCATAAGTTATCAAACTCATTCGAGAGGTATTCAACACCTCTGCCAGTTCGTAAGGTTTTCACCTTACGCTCTAGCTGATTCTCCACGAGATTGAGATAGTTTTTAAAGCATTCAATTGCCTCGAATTTACGAGTAATCAGATGAGTAAACCCATAAAATTCAAATTTATCAATGAAATTTATTTTGAGCTTCATAATTATACATCTTTCCATTAATTTTGTAATTTGAATCGATGTGTTCCGATTTTACACGGAATCTCTGCACTGCGCGTGCCACACACGGGTTTTACCCTAGGTGAAACCGTTTCGTTTCCACAATTTAATTATTGGTGTCATAAATTTTCATCGTTAAGATATCGATTATATTTATGGAATAACAAATAAAAAATAAAAATTGCTTCGACCTCATTACGCATTGTTCAGAACGGCGAAATTAAGATTCAGCAGTGCAAGATGAAACAAACATAACTTGGTTTAACCAATCAAATCATGCAGAATCTCAACTCGCATAAAATGCATAAACCAAAATGTATCAAACTGAAAGACATAAATTTTTTAACAAGAAAGGAAATGGAGAGTTTTAAGATAAACTTTCGCTCCTCTTTTATTCATCCACTCTATTCTTTTATTCTGGGGACGCCCTTCTTTGGTCTCGCGCTCATTCCTCATCTCGGTTATGTAATTCATAAGTGGGATTGAATTACTCACCAGGTTACAGGAATATAAAGAGAATATATGACTTTCGTCATTGTTTCTCATAACGTATATTTGGAGGATTAGTACATACAGCTGCAATGTGCCCTTTTACCCCACACCTTAAACACGTTTTAGTTTCCTCTTTATGAGCTCTTTTCTTCTGCCTGTTATTTCACCAGCTTTCATAGGTTTGAACCTTCTTTGATCATTTGGACCAAATGACCTGTTAGCCTTTCTCACAAATTCTTTGCCCTTTCTCTTGCAGTTACCCTTTTGCTGTGGTGGAAAGGTCAACGCCATATGCATCTCTGCCCCTTGGCTTTTCAGCCTTGAGCCGATCCTCTTCAAACTCGAGATGATCTTGAATCGCCTCGAAAGTATCAAGATGAGTAGCATGGGTAAGGTGCATTTTCATGTTTTTACAAGATTCAGGAAAGAGCGAATGACGCATTATACCTTCAGTTCCTCATTCAGGGCTTCCCCTGCTTCCTTGACTTCAACAAGCATATTAGACAT
Source organism: Clarkia xantiana subsp. parviflora (assembly GCA_036873135.1). NCBI lineage: Eukaryota > Viridiplantae > Streptophyta > Magnoliopsida > Myrtales > Onagraceae > Clarkia > Clarkia xantiana. Next base: position 24,439,610 of record JAPTYO010000012.1, read on the forward strand.
GTGTCTAATGTGCTGCTCATGGTATGCTAAGATTCATCCTGTATAAGTCTAAAGCAATTTTTAACGACCGCTTCTGGGCAGCGGTGTAAACACAAAACCTTGCCTTAAGACCATCCCACGGGTCTTTAGTAATCTCATGATGATCATACTCATAGAGTATGCTATCCTCCAGCATAGTCATCAAGGCGGAACGAAATTCAAGGTCCTTGGCATCCCACTTTTCATGGAATGTCTTTTGCTCATCAATGATCTCACCCTCAGGCCTAACAGGTTTAGTGGTCATATGATCTAGACCTTTCATTTTTGTTATCCCCATCTTTGCACGCGTGTTTCAAATCTTATAGTTATCACCATTCAACCTCAATTCCTTATTCTTTTGGGAAATGACATTGCTAATTGCAGCCATTGAAACGAACACATTTACTAACAATTGCGAAAATCAAGGTGACAATTAAAAAATTTTTGAAAAGAATTGCTTACATCGGATATTTATGAGATAGGAAGCGATAGACAATGATTCCTTAGTCATCTGGCCTAACCGACTACCAGTAAATCAATGGAAGGGGGCCGTGTAAAGAATTCACACTGCTGACGTCTCCTTTCTAATAGATCAATCAATTTTTAAAACAATTTAATCGCTATTTTAACCTGAACAGGGAGTTTTTACATACACCGATCTTGGCTTTCCCAAGGCTCTTTTAAAATGTTTCGAGGATTTATCATGCAAGCATACACAATTCTAATTCACTAGAAAATTATCGCATGCGGCCATATCCTGAAACTATCATGCATACGCATCGTGCGTAGTCATTCCATATCAAACATGCATATTTGGCGACTAAATATCATTTTAAAATGTTTGGGGCTGACTTGTAATTAATGCTTTCAAAGTCATGCGTACATCTAGACATAGATCTTATCAAGGTCACTCAGCATAGCATGTCTATCCTAGTGCGCAACTCATTACATGACAACATGGCTCTTCCCCCAAGCATGCAATATCCAGCTAGCTTGACATAGGCAAGACTCAATTATAACATGCATTCATATTAATATATTACAATTGCAATTCAACCCTCAAAATGATTCAGTCCCATAGTCATGCAACTTCCTAGATCCATCCCAAAACCGAAACTATGCATCATGTTTGATTAAAACGTGTAAATATGTAACTTTAACGTTAAAAAACGTTTTGATACCCGACCTAAATTCAGTAGACCTGAACCGGCCCGGTCAAATCAGTCTGGTTCAATCAACCCGGTCCGACCGGTTAGACCCGGTCCAGTCATATCCGGTTCGATTAGGTAAGTTTCAGTTTTACTCGAACCAGGTCGGTTTTGACCCGACCCATTAGCCTACCTGGTCCGACCCAACCAACCCGGGTCGGGTTGTTTGAGAATTCCAAGTCGGGTTGGCCCGACCCGTTTGACCCAGTGGGACCCGACCCGAACCGGATTGAATCCCACTTGGTTATCCGGGTCGGTCGACCCGACCCGGTTGCACATTTGGGTTCCGGCCCAAACCGACCCGGTCTGGAACCCTAATTACTTTGTGCCTAAGTAGGGTTTTATATCCGCCAAAAACTTAACTTAGTTGTCAAGTAATATTAATTACAATAGATACTACTTTACATATTATTAATGTGCAATATATATCTATAACTGTTTTGATTCTCTATATTAAAGATAAAATCTACCAGTAAATATATTTTCTCAATCTTTAAGATATTTATTATCTCCAAATATTCAAATATCCCTAAAAGTATGCAAAGAATATATCGGTAATTAACGTCGTGATTTGACCTCGTGATGACCAAACCCTAGCCGCCCCTTACATCGCCGTCGTCATGGGTGGCTTGGTAGTGGCCTCCACGGCTAACCACGTCCAAGCCATGGATCACGCTGTGGCTTGGCCTAGGCTAGCCGCGGCCATTAGGGTTTGGTGGGCAATTTTCTAGATCAAATTTTACCTCGATCAAAAATCCAAAATCCAATTTTGATAAAATTCACGTTTTTATTAAAATCATGAACACCTACACAGGCTGTGATACAACTTTTGGATTAAGGGAGAATTAATATGAATTAAAACAGATACATGCCAAGTAACTAGTACGTCAACGAGGAGTTCACGGAATGCCGGACGTGTCCTTCGTTTGACTCTTGTTAGGAGGCAATCCAAAATCAATGGTATCCACAATAAAGCCTATTTCATTTGGTTGCTAGATGGATCTCCGTTGTGAATTACTTGAAGTAATTCGGCACCTACTCTAGGTAGTATAAAGTTCGGCCGAACCTTAGTGTTTCTAAGGAGAAGGCATTTCTATTTCAGCAAAAAAAAAAAAAAACGGAGAGGGCATTTCTTTGTGACTACTAAAAGGGAGAGAATGACCAACCCCATGAAATCCCTAACACCTCCTACTTATAAGAGGAGGTGGGAAAAACCCTTGTTGGGTATTTGCATACTTCGGCCGAACCTATTAATCAATAAGGCCGGCCCACATGGGCTGCGTATGCCCATGAGGATTTTGGCCTGACCCGAAATCCCCTATATGTCATACCCCAATTGTACTTCATGTTGGGATTATTTTAATTGGCTCCTATTACAGCGGCCCATTTACTCTAAATGTCAACACCACGTGCATATGTCTTAGTTTAAGGGTCGACCTTTTGGGAGTGACCATAGTCCTCTCTATGTGGAAGGACCTTACCTGGTTACCTACATCGCTTCATACACATGCACCTAATTCTATTCAAGACGCTTGTTGGAACCTGCTCGTCCGGGATCCGATCTTGGCAGCCTTGAGTCGAGTCATGTTCCTCCAATCTTCGGGTTATGGTCAATCCAACTTCGTGCCTGGCGGACCTACACAAAGGGCAGTGCCAGAGAGGGGGGGGGGGTGTCTCTGGCGAACCCTCTCCGATGCCAAAGTAAGAATATAATTCTAGAGAGAGAAAGTAGCAAGAAGTCAGAGCTCCGGTGTCTCAATCCGAGATTAAGGTTGAAATGAAGGACCTAGGCCCCTATTTATAGAGTTTTGGATCCAGGCACCGGAGGGGCTCACATATTTAGGTGGGGCCCGCACAGAGATTAGGAGAGTGGTCGGGTATACACGCGCCCCGGGTGTCGGTTCCCGGGGGTCTGGGGCCGGCGCGAGACGCGTCGGCCTCGTTTCTACCGGACAAATCCGGTGTCAGCACACCGGACTAGTTTGGTAGGTGTGTTAACACGCAACCGGACTAGCGTGTGACAAAGATAGAGGACTTACCACGGGGTCGGTGGGGCAACCGAGTTTGAGTCTTAGTGAGGTCCAATTAGGTGTATATCCATCATTTGCCCCCGAGTCAAGAATTGGTTTACCACTACTTGACTCTATTTATTTAGAAGGATTAGACGCCCGATTGTACCTTGGCTACTGGTTTACCTTTGTTCATCTTTGTTGAGTGGTCTTTCATTCCGTTCTAGTAGGGTTTGACCTATATCATTGTTGAACTCATAGAAAAATTCATATATGTTAGTGGTTAGTCATAAACGTGCTATCATGGGTACGAGTATGTGTAATCAATATAGTAGATATGAGTAAGTGGCAGTGTAACATACTGTGCACCTGTGAGGGTGTTGCGAGGTAGTGACATGCGACTGTGTAAGTGTTGATAGATGTAGTCATACTTAGTGATAAAAAAATTCATAAATGTCATGACACTAGCAAGTATGTATCTATGTGTGCACATGTAATCAATAGTGGTCTAAGTGTTCTACTACACTTATTGTAATACATATGAAAGCAATCATGGTAGTGAATTGAAAATTTTCTATTTTTCATGGGAAACTATCAATGATGTATATCAATGTGTATTTATTAATGATGTGTATATGCTCTAATGTATGAATCACCAATCATGAGTAGTAATGGCACTATAGTTATGATGCACCTAGATGCACACATGGTAATGGGTGAGGAAATTACTAAGTGTTTGCCAACACTAGTAGTGATGCCTATGGATGTATGTATATATATCATGAAAATGTACCTAAGCATGTAACAAATACTTGTAATATATGGTTAATTCAACGACGATTAAATCGTTGCATATAATCGGAAAGGGGTTACTCTGTTCCGATTTTGAAAAAAAAAAATCAATTTTTCAAAGGTTTCATATGTTGGCCGCGTAGGAATGCCATTGCTCCCATTTGGCTTGATAATCAGGTTGATCAATATGGTGGTAACCTATAATCACTTGAAAACAGTTATATCAAAATTTGCTCCCAAAGTGGACTTACTAATACCTTGATGTGAGGTGATGGGTCTCGCGTCGATAACGTCGTATGATATGCTTGCATTGCCAACATATTTGCATAGAACTGACGTAGGGGGTTACCCTTAACGCCTTGTCACGTATCACTGTTGTCGGACCTAAAAATCCGACCTATGGCGAATTACGTTTTGAAAACGTGGATTTTGAAAAGAGTCGCCACTAGTTAATTATTAGGCTAACTAGAATCCTAAAATACCTAAGCGAATAACAAGTTAAACACCTAGGTATAAAAATCGGTCTACGAATAAAAATTCGGATTCGGGGGTTCTATTACGAATTAAAACATATAAAATTAATCACGCCCTTTCGGTACCCTATTCACGAATTGCCATTATTCTAATATATAATTCAAACTTATCATCTTAGTATAAAACTACAAACTGACTAATTTATATACATACAATCGTACAGAATGTCTAGGTTAGTCAAGAAGTAAACAAAATTAAGCTACGTGACATTTATAATAGCAAGATGTATGAATTAAATTTCCTCAGCAAAGTGAAAAGTCATATAAGCCATCTTGCGACCAAAAATAAAAAATTATACATATCAAGGTAAAAACAAGAGACAAAAGGGATATATACACAAAACTATAAACAACATTCAGTTATGTACACAAAAGTGAACTACATACCTTACTTGTTCTTTGGTCGGCCAGCTGGATATTTAGACTTACTCTTGCCTAATTTGTCCTTAGAAGACGTATCCTTCTTCCTCAAAGTTTCAAGAGGTTAGGCTTTACTGACGACATGAAGCAAAGAAGCAGCAGGGACGATGGAAACACGCAGGCAGAGGGAGGAGGACGACCGGTGGTGTCTAGACGGCGGGAATAACATCGGACGGTCGGCAGGAAATCATCGTTGGAGCAGCAGTCAGAGTCCGGTGGAGCAGGTGTCGTCGGAGGACAAGCCGGATAGAGTTATATGACGGATCGATGTGGTCGGAATCGTATTTGGTGTAATCGACAAGGAAAGAACTGAGGGAAGGAGGTGTTCAAGCGCTCGTGGAGGTCGTCAATGGAGGATGTTGGGGAAGTGGGCTTCGAAACTGGTGATGGAAGTGGGTGAGCGGCTCGAGGTTGGGCTTGGTCGGAGGACAAGAACGTCACGACTCACTGATGGTGGGTGAGGATGAAAACTATAACATCTCCTCCGCCATTAATTATCCTGCAAAGAGATATACCATAATTCCACACGTATCAATATACATATACAAACATATATTGCATTAATATAATTCACTTATATATGACCAAAGTGATTAGAATATGAGTTAGTGATGCTCGTTGATTGTGAGGGATGAAGGATCGGGCAGCTGGTATGGAGATGGGGCGGTATGGATCCGGGATAACCGGAGTCGGAGCAGGGGTCGTTGGAGCTTCTGGGCTGAACTCCGGTGGCGAGGTTGATTCCGGCTGGGATAGTCGACGTTTGGACGGACCTACAGGATGGACGGCTGTCGAGGGACGTATATGCTGGAATGGAAGATGATGGTTTTTAGGACAATAATAATAATAATAATAATAATAATAATAATAATAATAATAATAAATCAAACTTAAACAAGAAATGCAAATCTGTAGAAGAGCTGAGACGAATTTGTTTGTTTATTCCTTTCTTCCTGTCTGAAATCCACCCCCCTTACATGTAAACATAAACTCCTATTTATAGTGTCTAGGTCTAGTCTAATCTAAGCAGTAAATAATACTGATTTGTTCTCCTAATATACTCTAAATATTCTAAATACTTAATACAAATATTCAGCAAATATACACTGCAATAAATACAGATAACTATCCTAATATTGCTCTGAGCATCTTTGGAAGTTTCGCGACTTGCCAAATTTAGACACTTCCTCATTTAGGTACGCCACACGTCACGCGAGTCGCACGTGGTCCAAAATAAGGTGTTTACAGTTTGCCCCTCTTTGGGCGGATTCCCGTAGAACATGTTCGAGGGGATTCGTCCAAAGACAAGGAAACACCGAATTTTGGATGATAAGTCTGTCTTTTTTTGAGTCTTCGAGTCTTCAAATGAGCTCCGGGCTTATTTCGGACAGCGCGAAAAAGTAGAGCCTCTGTCGGCGGTGCCCCTGTTGGCAGTGCTTCCGTTGGCGGTGCAGAAAGTAAAGCCTCCAGTGGCGTACGGAAAAGTAAAGCCTCGGTCGGCGGTGCCCCTGTTGGCAGTGCCTCCGTTAGCGTGCGGAAAATAGAACCTCCGTCGGCGGTGCCCCTGTTGGCGGTGCCTCCATTGGTAGTGTAGAAAGTAAAGCCTCCAGTGGCGTGCGAAAAAGTAAAGCCTCCAGTGGCGTGCAGAAAAGTAAAGCCTCCAGTGGCATGCGGAAAAGTAAAGCCTCCAGTGGCGTGCAATAAAGTAAAACCTTTGGTGATGATTGGTAACAGAAGACCTCTACGTCAGACAGTACCAATAACCTCTGGTGACGCCTCTAGTGGCGAGTGGTAACGGAAAAACCTCTACGTCAGACCGTACCTGAAAACCTCTGGTGATATCTCTGGTAGCGAAAGACCTCTACGTCAGACCGTACCGGAGAACCTTTGGTGATGCCTCTAGTGGCGAGTGGTAACGGAAGACCTCTACGTCAGACCGTACCGGGAAAACCTCTGGTGATCTCTCTGGTGGCGGAAGACCTCTACGTCAGACCGTACCGGAGAACCTTTGGTGATGCCTCTAGTGGCGAGTGGTAACGGAAGACCTCTACGTCAGACCGTACCGGAAAGCCTCTGGTGATATCTCTGGTGGCGGAAGACCTCTACGTCAGACCGTACCGGAGACCCTTTGGCGATGCCTCTAGCGGCGTATATCGGAGAAGAGCCTCTAGTGGCGTCCGTTGGAGAATTGCCTCTAGTGGCGTGACTTGCGAAGGCTGAATACTAAGGCTTCGTTCGTCGGGGTTGACTCTCAGGAAGCTGGACCACTTCAGATCCCGATCGTCGATTGATTTGTAGGAACATACTGTAACAGTCCCACTCATCCTTGGATGGCGACTCGCGAGAGCAGACTGTAACCGTCCCGCTTGCCGTGAAGTTGACTTTGAAAGACGCTGCTTGCGCATGGGTGTTTGTCCCTAATTTTTGCCTAAATTGTGCATTGTGCGACAACCTAGCGGGATCTTTTTCTTTTTCTTTTTTCTCTTTTTTTTTTTTTTTTTTTTTTGAGAATTTCTCTTTTATCTCTCCTTTTGCCACGGTCGATTGAGAGATTTCCGACCGTGCCTCTCGTTTTTTTATTTTCTCTCCTTTTGCCATGATTGCAATTTCTGAACTTGCAACCATGCCCCTCATTTCCTTATTTTGCCTAAGCCGCCCTTTCGGGTTTTCAACCTAGCGGAAGCACTCTTTACTTGGTAGCCGATTAAACGGTGGCTGTGACCCGTACTTTATTTTCCGCCTCGATGCGGGTGTATTCGTAGCCATTTGGAGGGTGGCTGTGACCCTTTTCTCACCGTCTTCAATGTTGCGGGAGCTCTTTTGATTGTAGCCATTTGGAGGGTGGCTGTGGCCCTTCATTCCTCGTCTCTGATCCGGGAAACACTCTTCGTATGTAACCATTTTGAGGGTGGTTGTGGCCCTTTCACTTAATATCCGTCATCGATGTTCCGGGATCGCCCTTTTGACTGTAACCGTTGAGGGACGACTGTGACCCTTTCTTTTATTTTCCCGCCTTCACCGGTTTCGCGAGATCACTCTTTTTGTGTAGCCATTTTTAAGGGTGGCTGTGACCCTTTTTTATTCTCCCGCCCTCACAGGGTTCGCGGGGTCACTCTTTTATTTGTAGCCGTTTGGAGGGTGGCTGTGGCCCTTTCACCTATTTCCCACTTTTGATGTTGCAGGAGCGCTCTTTATCTGTAGCCATTTGAAGGGTGGCTGCGGCCCTTTCTTTATAGCCATTTTAGGGACAACTGAGACCCTTTTTATCTGTAGTTGATTTAGGGACAACTGTGACCCTTCTATTTTCCATTGCTCTCACAAAATTTACGTGAAAACTCCCTTTATTTTCTGTAGCCGATTAAAGGGCGGCTGTGAACCTAAAGAAAATGATTTTTTGCTTCTTTTTTTTTGCTTGCTTCTTTTTTTTTTTTTTTTTTTTGGCTCTTTTTTCCCTCTTTTTTGGAAAAGAAAATTTAACGAAAATAATCAACAAAAATTATGTACATGCCCCTAGTGGCAAATCTGAAATTTCTAATTCAAAACATCTTCTAGAGAAGGACTCACTTGATTGAGTTAAAATATGTCGACGCCCTGGATGGACCTTACAACCAATGGATGACGTAGACAATGATTTCTAATCTCGGCTTCTCAAGTGCCCCGGTTATTGCTCAATCTCGCCTGGGGATGCCCCATGGCTAGCACCTACCGGGTTAGGCTCGTCGCATGCAGGATGAATGGCCTGGCCAATGAACACACATGGATGACGTGGAGTACCGTATTGGGGCACAGATATTGCGCGAGATAAATTCGGCAACTGACACAAGAATGGTGAGCAAAGGGCCGTGCACGAGATGTGCTCTTCAGAGACTTTTATTTGGATGATTATCCGAGCTGCACAATGAGTAAGGAAAAAAAAAAATCAAATTTCGGGGAGAAAATTGATCATGACTTCTCTTACCTGGGTGCCTGACATCTTTAATGGATCTGTTGCATGTCCTGATTTTCCTGCTCCATCTAAAAAATCACAACTTGTATATGAACACCTGCCGGAAAGTAAATGCCCCTGAACTTCTGACGGAAGGCACAAACAATAATGCTTCATTTGCTTGACATCTCAAACGATCATTGATCGGCACATTGAATCTTCTGGGGACACTCGATGATCTCTTGATATTTTCCATATTCGAACATGTCCTATCTCAACGGGAGATGCCCCTTGGTTACCGCCGACTGGTTTAGACCTCGCCGTAAAACAGATGTTCGGCTTGGTTCGGGGACGCGTATGAATTCCACACATGGTAGGTGAAATTTTGGCATGGAAGTTCTTTGAAGCAGTCACGTTTCACGTGGATGCGACCTCGTCGAAGTGGTCATCTGATCTGCAAAAGAGTAGGGACACTCAAATCTTAAGGAAAAATCAAGTACAATTCATCGTACCTGAGCGTTGGATATCCCGAGTGCGCAGTTTGTGCTTCGTGCAACTGAATGGCTGCACGTTCTTTTATGTTGCCCCATTTGGCCGACACTACTTGTATGTACAACATAGCAATCCAAGGGTACCTGAAAAGACCAGACACGAAAGTTAGTATAAAGAATCAAATGAGTCATGCATGATTTTTCGGAAAACTTCTAATGTCATTCATTTCATAATTTTGATTACATTTCAGAAAGAATCAAAATTTATGATCAAATGTGTTTTGCACCATCATGGAGTTTACTGAGTTTGCTAAGTGCATTATCTGGCTCGAACGCAGGACAACTGCTCAAAACAAGGTTTTTTTCAAAAAGGTTTTATCGTCCTTTGTTTAAACTCGAATAGTAGCACTCAACTGCACAGTTAAAATATTTTCTCAAAAAGGAATAAAAAATCCCATTTTTTAAATGCTCGCTCATGCGAGTGTTGAAATGACGATCTTGCCAAAAAAGTGCAATACACTTTGGAGAAGAACGAATGACACTTTGAGGTTTTTCTTTTTTAAAATGCTCATGCATGCTCGAAAGTTAAAGTTCTACTGTTAAGAAAGTTACAACTTACAACCAGTTTACTTGAATGATACATATGTACAAAATGAAAAATTCAGGTAAAGTTTTTTTAAAAAAGAAATGCAAATGCAATGCATGTTTGGAATTAGAAGCTCTAATAGCTAAAGAGGAATCACAATTTTTTCTAAAATGTTTTTTGTGCATGCGCGACGCGCTAACCAAAATCACAACTTACCTGAAGAGTTTTTTTTTAAAGGAAAAAAAAAATAATGATGCGTATGAAACGCAAGTTTGAAATAAAAAAAAAATCAGGTAAGAGGTTTTTTAAAAAAAACAATGCATACAAAATGCATGTTCGGAAAGAAAATTTCTAAATGTCCGACCACTTTGCTGAAATTTTTTTTTTGTTTTTTTAAAAAAAAATGCAAAAAGATGAATGCATGAGAATAAAAATTACACAGTTAAAAAAAACTTACAGTTTTCCTGACGACTCTTTTTTACAATAACAAAAAAAACAAGGATAAAACACAACATGTTAGGGGGTAAAAAATGTGTGGCTTTGCTCTACAAGGTAGGTTCCACTGATAGGTTCCCGACAAGGTGGTTTCCTCACCCTATCACAGGGATCATAAGACCTTCACAAGCGACTGGAGTTGTTCTGAGTCGTTCCGGCGGCTCGGCCGCGCGGTCGTACCCTTACTTACTCTCCGGGGTTCCTAGTTGCCCTGGGTTTTAGGCATTTTGGATATTACGCGAAAGTGGTGTGTGCGAGTTCAAATAATGCCATAAAAAGAAAAAAGTTAATTGTAACTCTAAAAAAAATGTACCTGTCACACAAAAAAACAAAGTTAGAATGGTGAAGATAATAAAATATAAAAACTCAAAAACATGGCAATAAGCGAATACAATGAGCCCGAACCCTCTAACTTCCCCAGCAGAGTCGCCAAATTGTCGGACCTAAAAATCCGACCTATGGCGAATTACGTTTTGAAAACGTGGATTTTGAAAAGAGTCGCCACTAGTTAATTATTAGGCTAACTAGAATCCTAAAATACCTAAGAGAATAACAAGTTAAACACCTAGGTATAAAAATCGGTCTACGAATAAAAATTCGGATTCGGGGGTTCTATTACGAATTAAAACATATAAAATTAATCACGCCCTTTCGGTACTCTATTCACGAATTGCCATTATTCTACTATATAATTCAAACTTATCATCTTAGTATAAAACTACAAACCGACTAATTTATATACATACAATCGTACAGAATGTCTAGGTTAGTCAAGAAGTAAACAAAATTAAGCTACGTGACATTTATAATAGCAAGATGTACGAATTAAATTTCCTCAGCAAAGTGAAAAGTCATATAAGCCATCTTGCGACCAAAAATAAAAAATTATACATATCAAGGTAAAAACAAGAGACAAAAGGGATATATACACAAAACTATAAACAACATTCAGTTATGTACACAAAAGTGAACTACATACCTTACTTGTTCTTTGGTCGGCCAGCTGGATATTTAGACTTACTCTTGCCTAATTTGTCCTTAGAAGACGTATCCTTCTTCCTCAAAGTTTCAAGAGGTTAGGCTTTACTGACGACATGAAGCAAAGAAGCAGCAGGGACGATGGAAACACGCAGGCAGAGGGAGGAGGACGACCGGTGGTGTCTAGACGGCGGGAATAACATCGGACGGTCGGCAGGAAATCATCGTTGGAGCAGCAGTCAGAGTCCGGTGGAGCAGGTGTCGTCGGAGGACAAGCCGGATAGAGTTATATGACGGATCGATGTGGTCGGAATCGTATTTGGTGTAATCGACAAGGAAAGAACTGAGGGAAGGAGGTGTTCAAGCGCTCGTGGAGGTCGTCAATGGAGGATGTTGGGGAAGTGGGCTTCGACACTGGTGATGGAAGTGGGTGAGCGGCTCGAGGTTGGGCTTGGTCGGAGGACAAGAACGTCACGACTCACTGATGGTGGGTGAGGATGAAAACTATAACATCTCCTCCGCCATTAATTATCCTGCAAAGAGATATACCATAATTCCACACGTATCAATATACATATACAAACATATATTGCATCAATATAATTCACTTATATATGACCAAAGTGATTAGAATATGAGTTAGTGATGCTCGTTGATTGTGAGGGATGAAGGATCGGGTAGCTGGTATGGAGATGGGGCGGTATGGATCCGGGATAACCGGAGTCGGAGCAGGGGTCGTTGGAGCTTCTGGGCTGAACTCCGGTGGCGAGGTTGAATCCGGCTGGGATAGTCGACGTTTGGACGGACCTGCAGGATGGACGGCTGTCGAGGGACGTATATGCTGGAATGGAAGATGATGGTTTTTAGGACAATAATAATAATAATAATAATTATAATAATAATAATAATAATAATAATAAATCAAACTAAAACAAGAAATGCAAATCTGTAGAAGAGTTGAGACGAATTTGTTTGTTTATTCCTTTCTTCCTGTCTGAAATCCACCCCCCCTTACATGTAAACATAAACTCCTATTTATAGTGTCTAGGTCTAGTCTAATCTAAGCAGTAAATAATACTGATTTATTCTCCTAATATACTCTAAATATTCTAAATACTTAATACAAATATTCAGCAAATATACACTGCAATAAATACAGATAACTATCCTAATATTGCTCTGAGCATCTTTGGAAGCTTCGGGACTTGCCAAATTTAGACACTTCCTCATTTAGGTACGCCACACGTCACGCGAGTCGCGCGTGGTCCAAAATTAGGTGTTTACAACTGTGTCAGACATGGGGGGTCTCCCTACATGTCTGCCATGTATAATATTGAAAGGTGTAAGGTTGCCCCCCTAGGGTAGGCGGAGTGATTATCACATGGTTAATGGAGTGCCAGTCCCGATATCAGGCGTTGTTTTCACCTATTAGGTGTAGTATCCTCTACTGGTGTTTGATCTCTTTGCATACACTAGACTGCTACCCTTGTGTTGTTATACTGCCTTCGAGGTGACGTTGTCACCCTTGTGGTTGCATTTGTAGTATTTCGTATACTTGGTGGTTGTAAACACTCGATTTTGACCCGGACGTAACGACGTTACACATGATACATCAAATTCCGGACGCGTCAAGCCACAAAGTCTCCAAAAATGCTCAAGGGCACATTAGGAAAATTATTATAAAATATATTTTAAATTATTTCGAATTTATTTAATATTTTGGGAATTATTTAAAATATATATATAATAATTAGTTTTTTTTATTTTAGAAAATTATATGTAAGATATTTATCTCCAGATATTATTTTTTATTCAAAAAAATAATAATTATCTGTAAAGATAAATATCCTTAGGAATATTCTCTAGAATAATTATCTGTTAGCATTTTTTATTTGAATTTTATCTGTAATCTAGACTAGGGTTTTAGTATAAATAGGGGTCTAGGTTTACATTGTAAAGGACACAGAAAAAACACCAAAAAGAAGCAATAATACACTATTCATCGGGTTTCGTGCGATTTCGTCTTCAAGTGTTCAGAAAAAGTTTTTTTTTTTTTTTTTTTTTCTAATCTCAGATCTGCTGCACCAGCCCGCCGGCGCTGGCTCCGCCGCCGGTGGCCGCCCCGACAGCCCGCCTAGCTCCGGCCCACTGCGCCCCCGGCCCCGCTTGCCGGTGACCACGCCGCGCCGGCGACCCTCCGTCCGTCTCTCTCCCTCTCCTGCTCTTCTCTCTCTCTCTTCCTAATCATCCCGGCGCCGGTTCTGCTCACCGGTGGCCATCCGTGGCCACCCGTCCGCGAGTGACCGGCCAGCTCCGCCGCTCTCCGTCCGCTCCCGACCAGTCCCGGCGACGCCCCAGCCTAGCCTTCCATCGAATCACCACCTGCTGCTGCTCAGCCCGCCGCCTGGCTCCTGCCGCCCTTGCCGCGCCCTCGCTCGCCACGGCCTCGTCGGGCCACCGCTGTTCACTCCGACCGCTGCCGTCCCTTTCCGTTCTACTGCCGGTGCCCGTCCGCCGCTGCCGTGGCCCTACCCCGCCTGAATCGATCCTGCTGCAGGTAAGGGTCTTCCCGCTGATTGTTTTTTTTTTTATTATTAATATTTGGTTATTATGTTTTCTTGTTTTATATTTATTTACAATTAATTAGAAATTTAAATCTAATTAGTTAGATTTAATTAATAGTTTAAATGTAATTGGTAAAATTTAATTAGTAATTTAATTGTAATTGACTAATTTTAAATAGCATGTTAGAAGTTTTTCTTTAGTATTTTAGTTTTCATTTTTACTAGGAGTTATAGGTTATAACTAATTTTTTTAGATTTAGGATTATATCTGATTAATATTTTTATAATCAAAATTTGATTAATTTTTTCATTTTTGGATTAATTGGGCGTAATGTATGTAAATGATAAAATTGGCAAATTAAGTGAATTGAGTACCGAAAGGGCGCAATTAAAAATTGTTAATTTCTAATTCGTAATAGAACCCCCGAACTTGAATTTCTGATCGTAGACTGATTTAATACCTGGGTGTTTAATTCGTTATTCGCTTAGGTAATTTAGGATTCTAGTTAGCCTAATAATTAACTAGTGGCGACTCTTTTCAAATTGAACGTTTTCAAAACGTAATTCGCCGTAGGTCAGATTTTAGGCCCGACAATTTGGCGACTCTGCTGGGGATAATCGAGGGTTCGGGCTCTTTATATTTGCTTATTTGCCATGTTTTATTTTTTATTCATATTTGACTTTGTTATTCTAACTTGATTGTTTTTGTGTAATTTCAGGTGTGGAGTTAATTTTTTATGACTGACTATTTTTCTTTGTTTGATTATGCATTATTTGTATTTGCACACACCACTTTAGTGTAATGTCCAAAACGCCTAAAACCAAGGGCGACTAGGAACCCCGAAGGTTTAGTACGGTACGACCGGAGCGGCTGGGCCGCCGGTACGACTCGGAAAAACTCTACTCGCTTGTGAAGGTCTTATGATCCCTATAATGGGGTGAGGAAACCACCTTGTCAGGAACCTATCAGTGGAACCTACCTTGTAGAGCAAAGCCACACATTTGTTTTACCCCCCTAACACGATCTATTTTTGTTGTAAATGTTATCATGCGACTGTTTGTATAAATTTTATTTCTCATGCATTCATCTCATCGCATTTAAAAAAAAACTCTCAGGTAAGTTGTAATTTTGTTAGTGCATTGCGTATGCATTACTTTAAAAAAAAAAAAACATTTTTTTTCTTTAGCTATTAGAGCTTCCTTTCGAACATGCATTTCATATGCATTTTTTTTCTAAAAAAACCTCTTACCTGAATTTTTATTTTTAACATATGTTTTGTACGCATTATTTTTGAAAAAAACTTTTCAGGTAAGTTGTAATTTTTGTTAGTGTATTGTATATGCATTGCTAAAAATACAAAAAAAAAAAACTTAATTTTTTTTTCTTCCGCTTTAACTGTTAGGGCTTCCTTTTGAACATGCATTTCATATGCATTTTTTTTTGTAAAAAACCTCTTACCTGAATTTTCATTTTTTAACATGTATTTTGTACGCATTTTTTGAATAAAACTTTTTCAGGTAAGTTGTAATTTTGGTTAGTGTATTGTATATGCATTGCTAAAAAAAACAAAAAAACAAAAAAACAAAAAACAAAAAAAAAATTAGGAAAATTTGTAATTCTGCTTTAAAAAAAAACTTTTTAACTGAATTGTTTTATTTTTAATAATGCATCCAATATGCATTAATTTAAAAAAAAAACTTTTTAGATTAACCATAAGCTCTCTTAGTTTTAGAGCTCTTTGTTTAAAAAATATTTTATCTGAATTTTTAATCAAAAAACATGCATATGCATTATTTTTGAAAAAAACTTTCAGGTAAATTGTAATTTTTCTCAGTTGTAGAACTTTTATTTTAAGTTTGCATCTTGTGTTTATTTTTGTGCATCTCATATGCATCCTTTAAAAAAAAAAAAAAAGATTTTCGCCTGATTCTTATTTTTGAGCAACCTAGATGTATTGATTTTTTTCTCTCATTAAAAAAAAAAACCCCTTTCCAGATAACTTGTAAATTATCTTGACTGTAGAACTTTCATCTCAAGTATGCATCTCATGTGCATTGTTTTAGGAAAAATAATATGTTGATATATTGTACACATTCTTAGTCGTAGAACTTTTAATTTCAAACATGCATTCCATGTGTTATTTTCAAAACTACTTACCATAATGTTTTATTTCAAGAATGTGTTTCATACGCATTTTTTTTTTGGAAAAAAACTTTTCATGTAAGTTGTAAAATTCTGTTAGTGCATTCAATGTGCTTCATTTTTAAAAAAAATTAGGAAAATTTGTAATTCCTTTTTGGCCCTTAGAGTTTTTTGAATTCAAACGTGAATTGCATATGCATCATTTTCAAAAAAACCTTTTTACCTGATTTTTTTTAAAGCATGCATTCAATATGCATTATTTTTTTTTATTAAAAAAAAAAAGAAAAAAATGTTTCTGAAAAATTGTGAGTTTTTTATTAGCTATAGGGCTTTCAAATTCACGCATGCATCTCAATTGCACTATTAAAAAAAAAAATCCACCTGAAATTTTCATTTCAAAATATGCATTTCATATGCATTATTCAGGTAAACTGTTGTAAGTTGTGAATTTCTTAGAATAGAATTTAAACTTTTAAAAAAGCATTTCATATGCATCATTCAGGTAATATGTTGTAAGTTGTTACTTTCTTAACAGTAGAATTTTAACTTTCGAGCATGCATGAGCATTTTTTTAAAAAAAAAAAAAAAATCAAAGTGTCATTCATTTTTATCCAAGGTGTATTGCACTTTTTTTTGGCAAGATCGTCATTTCAACATTCGCATGAGCGAGCATTTAAAAATGGGAGTTTTGATTCTTTTTTTGAAAAAAGTTTAACTGTGCAGTTGAGTGCTACTATTCGAGTTTAAACAAAGGACGAGAAAACTTTTTTGAAAAAAACTTTGTTTTGAGCAATTGTCCCGCGTTCGAGCCAGATAATGCACTCAGCAAACTCAGTAAACTCCATGATGGTGCAAAACACATTTTCCCACAAATTTTGATTCTTTTTCTAAAAAGTAATCAAAATCATGAAATGAATGACATTAGAGTTTTCAAAAATCATGCATGAGTTCTCATATTCTCTACAATGATTTTTCATTCACCCTTTTCAGGTACCCTCGGTTAAGGTATCATGTACACATAAGTTATGCCGGCTAAATGGGGCAACAAAAAAGAACATGCAGCCATCCAGTTGCACAACGAACAAATTCCACACTCAAGATATCTAACGCTGAGGTGCGTTAAATTGTACTTAATTTTTCCCTTGAGATTTGAGTGTCCCTACTCTTTTGCAGGTCGAATGACCACTTCAACCAATGCCGCAACCGTGTGAAACGTGAGCGCTTCGAAGAGTTTCTATGAAAAATTTCACACACACCATGTGTGAAATTCATACGCTTTCCGAGACGAGGTATACGACCGTTATGTGGCCAGGTTTAAACCATTCAGCGGTAACCATGGGGCATCTCCCTTTGAGATCGGACATGTCAGGAGATGAGAAAATTTCAAGAGATCATCGAGAATCCCGTGAAGATTCAATGTGCCGATCAATGTAGCTTGACTCGATCAACCGAATCCTTTTCTGAAAAAAGTTCTGAAATTTTTAGTCTGCCACTAGGGGCATATACTTTTCAGCAGGCATACATACACAAGTTGTGGAGCAAGAGAATCAGGACATGCAGCAGGTCCAGTCGCATAGCGAGCACATTGCCCACTGAAAAATCCAACTCCCAGGTAAGAAAAGTTGTGATCATTTTTATCCTCGAAATTTGAGTTTTTCCTTACTCATTGTGCAGCTTGGATAATCATTCGAATCAAAACTCCTGAAGAACACATCTTGTGTACGGCCCTTCACTCGCCGACCATTTTTATGCCAGCTATCGAATTTATCCCAGACACCTCAGACGATATCTATGCCTAAGTTTACCATTTTCGGACTACTAGGCCATTCGTCAAGCATGCGACGAATTATGAACCAGTCAGATGTAGCCATGGGGCATTCTTGTTAAGATCAAGCATGGTTACAGATAGAAGACATCCAGAGATATTCCTATTAAGAAAGTCGAGATTCCATGAAGATCGACCGTGCTAATGAAAGAGCATTTGAGTGTAAGAAGAAGAAGAAGAAGAAGAAGGAGAAATTATTGTCGGTGTCGTCCACCTATTGAAAGGATCCTCATTTCAAGACATCGACATAATCAACCTATTTGACAAGTTTTCCTCCGGAGAAGTTCCGAGAAATTAAAAGGTTTAATCTGCTATTAGGGGCATGTAACATAGTTGTTGTTGATTAGTTTCTGCAGATTTTCTTTCCATTTGAAAAAAAAAAAAAAGAAAAAAAAAATTCCCGCTAGGTTGAAAACCTAGGCAAAATTCAGGGAGAGGGGCATGATTGAAAACCCGCAGGGGCAATCATGGCAAAAGGTGAGATGAAAAAAGCAAAAAAGCAAAAAAAAAAAAAAAGAAGTAAAAAAAGGGAAAAAAAAGCAAAAAAAAAAAAAAAAAAAACTCAGTTTTCTTTAGGGTCACAGCCGCCCTTTAATCGGCTACAGGAAAATGAAGAGAGTGTTTGTGCTAATATTGTGAGAGCAGTGAAGAAATAAAAGGGTCACAGTTGTCCCTAAATCAACTACGAATAAAAAAGGGCCACAGTCACCCTTCAAATGACTACATATAAAGGGTATTCCCATGAATCTTGTGAGGCTGGGAAATCAATTCAAAGGGCCACAACCACCCTTAAAACGACTACAAAGAGCTCCTGCAACATCAAAAGCGGGATGAAAAGGGCCACAGTCACCTTTCAAATGACTACATATAAAGAGAGATCCTCGCGAACCCTGAGAGGGCGGGAGAATTTTTGAAAGGGCCACAACAACCCTTCAAATGGTTACAGATAAAGAGCGCTCCCGCAACATCAAAAGCGGAGAATAAGTGAAAGGGCCACAGCCACCCTCCAAACGGCTACAGATAAATAAGTAACCCCGCGAATCTTGAAAGGGCGGGAAAATAAAAAAGGGCCACAGTCGTCCCTAAAACGACTACAAAATAAAGGGCCACAACCACCCTTCAAATGGTTACAGATAAAGAGCGCTCCCGCAACATAAAAAATGGAGAATAAGTGAAAGGGCCACAGCCACCCTCCAAACGGCTAAAGCTAAAAGAGTGACCCCGCGAATCCTGTGAGGGCAAGAAAATAAAAAGGGCCACAGTCGTCCCTAAAACGACTACAAAATAAAGGGCCACAACCACCCTCCAAACGGCTACAGATAAAAGAGTGACCCCGCAAATCTTGTAAGGGCGGGAAAATAAAAAAGGGTCACAGTCGTCCCTAAAACGACTACGAAATAAAGGGCCACAACCACCCTTCAAACGGCTACAGATATAGAGCACTCTCGCAACATTGAAGGCGGGAAATGAGTGAAAGGGCCACAACCACCCCTAAAATGGCTACCTACAAATAGTGTTCCTCGAATCCTGAGAGGATGGGAGATTGTTAAAAGGGCCATAGCCACCCTCAAAATGGCTACATATAAAGAGTATTCTCGTGAATCTTGTGAGGCCGGGAAATCATTTGAAAGGCCCACAACCACCCTTAAAACACCTACAAATCGAAAGAGCACTCCCGGAACATCGACGAAGGAAATAAATGAAAGGGTCACAACCACCCTCCAAATGGCTACAAATACTCTCGCATCGAGACGGGAAATAAAGTACGGGTCACAGCCACCGTTTAATCGGCTACCAAAAAAAAAAAAGAGCGCTTCCGTTAGGTTGAAAACCCGAAGGGGCAGCCTAGGCAAAACTAGGAAATGAGGGGCTTTACTTTTCCGCATGCCACTGGAGGCTTTACTTTTCTGCACGCCACTGGAGGCTTTACTTTTCCGCACGCCACTGGAGGCTTTACTTTCCCGCACGCCACTGGAGGCTTTACTTTCCCGCACGCCACTGGAGGCTTTACTGTCCTTCTTTGCAGCGCTTGTCCGTTATGTTGCCCCCTGGAGTTGGCATCATTATATGGATATAGGGTGTAAACCCTTACTTCTATCGCACTTTTCAGTGCGCGTCCGCTGCGTTGCCACCTTGTAGGATATTCACTCTATTTGCTTGTTGAGACGTTATTCGTTGGTTAGACATGGGATAGTTTTTACCCTCTTTACATTACTATTGTCGTGACGCGTAAGTCTTCTTCTTTTAAAGACCCCGTTGTTATGTTTCTTGATTTTTGCTTGACATCGGACTTGACGAGGATTGTGAATGTTCTCACAAGCTTATGTCGTTATCAGGGTTATTATCCCTTTGTTCTCCCCGTAGATTGGTCTAGGAACTGGTGGAAGAGCCGTCACCTCTTTGTCAGGGACTATCAAGTTACCTAGTCGATTGAAGTGGGTGGTATTAAGGATGGTTTTCCTTATAGGCTTGTTTGCTGATGTGAAGCCCAGGGTGTTGCCGGGAGAGGTAGGGAGGTGGCTCCTTCTTCTGTTGCTCAGAGAGCATTTAAGTCTTCCAAGGTGTCTAAGGTTGCAGGTGTGTATGTACACCTTATCGTTATGATAGTTGCCTACTTCCTGGCGTATTTGTTCTCTCATGTCCACTTTGCTTTTTTCAAGGTGCAGCTACACTGCTGACGAGGTCACTAGCATGTCACCGTGGCATGAGGTTCCCGTAGTTCCTCTAATCGAAAGAGAGGAGTGATCGATCTTGATGATCCGGTGCCGACTCTTCCCCGTGACAAAAGTTAGGGGGATGTTGATCTTGTATCCGCTAATGCTGCACTTGCAGCCGCTGGTGCTGGCACTGCAGCCACTGACGCTGACGCTGCCGCCACTGGTGTTGACGCTATCGCCACTGGCGTTGACGCTGCAGCCACTGACATAGATGCTGCCGCCACTGGCATTGACGCTGCCGCCACTGGCGTTGACACTGCAGTCACTGATGCTAACCGGGGTAAGGCTCATGCTCTTATACGAGAGATCGCTTCTTATGATGACGGCGTATTCAGCCTTTTCGGACTTGTTCCTAAGGAGCATCTTGAAGTTGCGAATTCTTCTTACTTGTGTGCTTATATTGATGTTGTACACTGCTTTCTTATTGATACACAACGTGCATCTAGCACCACATATTTTCCCGAGAGATCTTTATGCGGCCTCTCGATGGTGACATTGTCTATTCCTGCTTAGGTGCCTTTTGCTTCCATCAGAAGCTACACTTTTGGTCAATGACCCTCTTTGGTGACCCTGAAGATCGTTGTTCGCATAATAAATGCTATTGTTGCCCCTGGAGATCGTAGGGCGTTACCTGACTCTGTTTTTGTCGTGTTTGAGTTTGTTAACAGAGCCATGTCTCGACATGCCCCTGTGAGTATATTCACTCTTATATTGCCCTTATTAGAATTTCATTTCCTGGCATGTGCCTATCATTTTCAAGTTGTCGCCGATGCGGTCGACCTGGGCTTCTTCGTGT
The DNA here is from genome assembly GCA_036873135.1 of Clarkia xantiana subsp. parviflora. Taxonomy (NCBI): domain Eukaryota; kingdom Viridiplantae; phylum Streptophyta; class Magnoliopsida; order Myrtales; family Onagraceae; genus Clarkia; species Clarkia xantiana. The sequence continues at coordinate 24,461,110 of JAPTYO010000012.1, forward strand.
TCGTGCTGACCGAGAAAGTCAATGTCCACAGGACTGAGTTGGAGTGACTAATAGAGATGGTGTGTGTTATGAATAAGAAGGCTTCCACCTTTGATTCATCTGAGCTTGTTTAACAGAGTCGCATTGCATTCCTTGAATCCGAGGTCAGCCGACTTTGGAAGGAGAAGGAATATGAGGCCATAGCCGTATATGAGCATTTGGCGTAGGTACTTGCGAAGAATATTGGCGGGGAGACTGTTCACAGTATCGCCCAGTATAAGGCATCTCCCGAGTTATGAAGTGGACGCCAAGGTGAAGTGTTAGGTCATTATTGAGACCTATGGTGAAGATCTTGCTACGAAGATATAGGATATCAACCCTTTATTTGGTTTCACTGAAGCTGGCAACTTTTTTGGTTTTGCTTCCGCACACATAACACCGTTCTTTGGTGATGATTCTACCCCTCCTATTGAAGTGAGTCATGCTCCTTCTTTGACTTTCTCAAGTAGAGTTGTGGATACTACTCCCTTATGTGATGACGGCGGCGACGATGCTTCCGCTCTTGATTAATGGACTGACTACCTTTATCACATTTGTAGATAGTCGCCCCTTCTATGCTTATCATGCATCTCTGTGTGGAAAAACTTGCTTTTGGGTTTTAGGCATGCATGCCATCCATCTATCGTTCGTATCATACCTGTTCAAGACATATGTAAATGCATGGTTATATAAGCATGAGTAGGATATCATACCATTGTTATTATGGATGCCCCCACGCATGCTAGGTTGTGTATGTTTACACTTCCTGTTGTGACCTCTTGTTCTTGAGGTTGTTAACACCATACCGGTTGTATGCCGGACATAGCATTGTAATACGCATGTATCGCGAATATGATATGCTTCCTTATTCTTAGGACGCTATCTATCTTGTCATGCTGGTGGAGTGCCGGACTTGACGTTCATCACAATCTTTATCATTGGTACCTGTATTTATCAAGCTCACACATGCCCCTCTTGGTTGCTACCAAGGTATGGCTATGATTTGAGATGTTATCTATACTTGACGAAGACCACTTGCTTGTCGATGCCTCGACATAGCATTGTTTGCAAGACGCTACTTGCGCTGTGTTGACACGTTTTGTGACCGAGTATCCGATGCCTCGAGATAGCGTTATTGGAAAGACACTACTTGCTTAATTTGTTGCGTTTTGACCACTTGCCCGATGCCTCAGGGTAGTGTATGGCAAGACGTTACTTGCATAATTTGGTATGTTTTAAGCCGCTTACTCAATGCCTTGAGATAGCGTTATGGCGAGACGCGACTCGTGATTGCACTTTACCGCTTTACTTATTGACTCAAGATAGCATTGAGGCAAGACGTTACTTGCTCGATTTGGTACGTTTTGAGCCGCTTACTCAATGCCTCGAGATAGCGTTGTGGCAAGACGCTACTTGCAATCCTAACATGCTACTACAAGTGTTAGTGTGTTTTCCGCTCCTTGATGTCCTAAGACAAGGCATTGTGGCAAGACGTTACTTGCTTGGTTTGGTACGTTTTAATCCGCATACCCGATGCCTCGGGTAGAGTTATGGCAAGGTGCTACTTGTAGATGCGTTTTTCCGCCCTTGGTAGTCCAAGATGTGGCGTTGGTGCAAGATGCTACTTGCGGTAGTGCAATGCGTTTTTTGATTGTATGACCGTTACTTGGCTTGTCCGAAGTAAGGTCGCGACGGTATCGACTCCGCCGTAGTTGTGTATCCGTTACTTGATTTTCTCAAGCTTACGTTTTGGCGAGGCACAACTCTCATGGTATTCAACGCTTTGGGGTGTGTAGGCGTCACTCCGTTATTGTGGGGTTTGCCTCTTCATCGCTATAGCCAGCGGTCGTGAAAACATAACTATCTGTGGTAGTGTCACTGCCGCTCAACGAGACTGGACATGTGATATTAAAAATATCTCCTTAGAGTTAGCTCCTGAGGAAGGTGTAGTGTCATAGGCTTATGTGGTCAAACATTGTCGTACACCCAACGTCTTTGTCTATCTCTCGGTGGAGTGTCGGGCATTTGTTCTTGTGGCGCCCCCTAATTCTTCGGTAGTCACATTGTGCTTTCGTGTCTTATGGAGGATAATCCACTTTGGCTTTGACTTATTCGGTGCCCCTTGTGTTTTGGGCTCCCTATTCATATGTTTGCTCAATTGTGCTTGCTTGCTCGAGCTCGATGGTTGTCTCTTGCGGCACCTTGCTTTGCTTATGCTTGTTCATATCAATCATGGTCATGTATCTGAGTGAATCCTTTCTTGGGTGTACCCTTGAGGGTTTGTGGGATTGTTAATGGAGACTTCTCCCTTTTCATCATTGGAACCCGTTTCTTCAACTTACTCTTTGTATAAGGCAGTTTGGCATAGTACCACCAGATTTGTGCTATTCATATTTGCTTCAAGATTGTTGTTGAGATCTCTTGATTGGTGTCAACTCTCATATATATTATTCTACTATGCGAGTAGAATTTTGGTTGCTAGGTGTCGCTGCTCTCCCCCTTGATATGAGAGTTGGCACACTGTAATTGTTTTTTACACATATGTGTGTCTGACGCTTTAAACATTTCTCTTACTGAGCCAAGTAGCGGTGTTCGCTCTTGACGAGGGCTTGTAACTTGATTTTCCTCTTTTTCCCTTTAACCATTAATACTTTTTGAGATCAATATGTCTCAACTCTTCCTTAGAGAATTCTCCAAGGTTCTGGAGGGTTGTCGTTTTAACCGCGATTTCCCTCTTGTTATGAACAGGGGGTTGTCCCCGTAGTAGCTATGGCTTGCCACTCGGCTTTCTTGAGAGTTGTATTCATGTTGTGTATGCACACAATGATAAGGGATGTTGGAATAATGGGGTTTTCCCCCTTCTTCCTTTGTAATAGTTATCATTCACTCAGTGCTTGGTGCATGACGTCAATGGCAGGATTTTCTATCGGCGTCTGTTCTGTTAGGACTTGTATCCTTGGTTGCCCTTGTTCTTTATGAGATGGCGAAGGAGCGTCCATGACCACCAAAATTTGTCGCATTTGGTAGAGGTGTGCGCCTAACCTTGAGGGTGCTATCTTGAATCTTCGCGTACCTATCTTAATAAACATGTCATTCATTGCATATATAATGCGGAGTCCAAGGATCTCCGGTTTAGGATCATAATTTGAAAATGAAAACGTGATCATCTATATATGGCTTATCCGCATAGGGAGTCCATTTTTGCAGGGATAAATGCAAGGATACTCATAAGGATATGTCATCTATCCTTGCGTCTGCCTTATTAGTAGCGTTATCCTCACCCATGGGTATGTTAACGTTTCTTCTAAGCTTACCAGTAGGGGGTCCCGTGGTATTAGGTATGTAAGACTCTTTCCTAGTATCGTCAATAGCTGGGCATGGGGGGTGTCTGTTGAACTCCCTTCATGCACTATAATTCTCTTCGTGTCAAAGCTATTGATTCCCCCTATTATGACCAATACATTGCTGTGTGGAAACACTATGTTTTCCATAACCCTTTTTGAGAGCTGGATGATGGCGTCGCCCTTCTTCTCTTGCTAAGCTTGGGGCCTTTGAAGAGTTCTTAATGTAAGTGTATTCCATTACCTGAGATGAGCTTACCAGGTGTAGTCGCATCTCCTGGCTATTTTGTGAAATCATATAGATTCACCGGAGGCGTTTGCCCCTAAAGGTAGGTGTTGTCCATGTGATATGGTTTCCCCAATTTTTGGAGGGATGTGCTCGCGACTGCCCTCTCTTATGCCAATAGGTATTCTCTTTGTTTTTTCGGGGAAGGCATGTTGTTACTTGGATGGTGCCCCCCTTGCATAACAACGCCCGATGGTGTCTTCCGACGAAAGTAGCACTAAGATTCTTTTTGGAAGGTTGTAGTGGGGGTAGTCCTTTGTGACCCTCATTGTAATTCTTCTTATAAGATGTTGAGAGTGCTCAACTCATTTTTGGAGGTGCGCCTTCAATCTTAGTGGCTTTTTCCCAAAGTCGTGACCTTATAAGTGTCTTTCGAGAATGATTAATCTGTTCCTCATGCGTTCCTTTGAGGAGCTTAAGCGAACGGTAGTGCCGATCAAACATGTTTGAATAAGACAGTTTTTCGGCGACGGTGTTTTGATCGGTGACGACGCTTTTGTTCGTCAGTGACATATAGCCTTGGCGACGACTCTCTTGGTCGGCGACAGCGTTTGATGGACTCTTGTAGTAGTCAACCTGTGTATATATATATAATGCGGAGTCCGAAGATATTAAGAGATTGTAGAGAGGGGGCTGAATCATATCAATAATAATCATGAATGTATAAATGATTCAACCAAGTATTTACATGTTAGGATGCTACTATATATAGGAGATCAATCCTAACTAACTAGTCAACTATACAAGTCAACCTAAGGTACCATGTATTTATACAAGTATGAGTACCTATCAATGTATATACAATATGTACATCTAATATTCCCCCATCTTTTCCTTCTTCTTCATTTCTAAAGAATTAAAAGGAAAATTTGAGAGAAAAGGTCGATGATGAATGAAATACCAAGGTCCAATCAAAACCCGGTCAAAAAGAGCCAAGGGTAAACCCGTTCAAAATGAGCCAAGGAAATTTCAAAACCCGCTCAAATGATCCATGGGAAATTTAAAACCCGCTCCAAAATGCCAAGGTTCATAACCCGGTCTAACAAAACGGCCCCTCGAAAATCCAATTTTCGGGATGCGGCCCCAAACATGAGAACTGTCCTCAAAACAGCCCCAAAGTGTTCAAAAGCTCCAAAGAAGCCCCAATATTTCAGAATTATCCTAAAATAGCCCCAAACATCATAAAATCAGCAAAACATGCTCTAAACTCTGAAACTGCTCCAAAACAGACACAAAGTTCTCAAAAGAGCATCCCAAATTAGAAAACTGCCTTAAACAGCCCCAAATATCCAAAAGCTTGTAAAGAAGCCCCAAATTTCACAAATCTTCAAAAAAAAAAAAAGCCCCAAATTCGGTCAATAAATCGGCCAAACCAACTTGAATCCATTAGCAACCATAAGGCGCAACAAATCCAGTCCAAATTGCTGCAAACAATCGATTATCCAAATCGAATTTCTAGAAATTGCAGTCCAAAAACTGCAGCACCAAGAACAGATTGCAGCTCCAAACGAATCCAAAATTGAACAAATCCATAGCATATATCATCAAATCGCAGCTCACAATCAATCGCAACATCAAATGCGAATCCAATGTAATTTAAATCGCAGCAAATGATCAAGAAATCAGCTCGAATTTGAACAAATTGCAGCAACTATACTGCTATACGAAGAACACAGATATGCAGCTCCAAAAACGGATCAAAATGATCCAATCCACAGCCATTTACACCAAATTGGAGCTCGGAATCAATCATAGAGTCCAATGCGAATCCAAAGCAATCAAAATCTCAGCATATAATCGAGTATCCAACTCGAATTTGAAGATCAAACTTCAACAAGTCAAAAGCTGTCAAAACTGAGATTGAATCAGATTTACCTCCAAAGAAGCTTCGTAATCTTGCACAAACTCCACAGAAGAATCAAATTGATGCAAGGAGAACATGTGAAGTGCAGAATCGAAGCAAAACTCTTCAAATCAAGAAGAATCGAAGCTCATAGAAGCTGCCAGAAACAGAGCAGCAGCAAAAATGAAGAGCAGCTGAAACCGAGCTGCAATAATCCAAATTCCAGAGCAATTAATAGATCAATCCAGCAGAAGCAGAAGCAATCGATCTCAGACTCGTGGAACAACACCAGATCGAATCCAAATCACATGATCGAATAGAAAACGATGAGCAAATCTTAAATCGATGTAACAGTAACAAGCTGAAAAACGCAGAAACTGAAATGCTGAAACTGATTTGCTGAACTGAAATGCTGTAAATCTTCAATCCAAACAGCAATTATTGAGCAGAAAATTCACGAAATACATCAACAACTGAATGATCTTCAAGTAATCCAATGAATCGAATCTGAAATCCTCAAGATCCAAGCTCAAATCGATGCAAAAATCCTCTCGAAAAATTGAAACCGAAGCTAAAAATACCATAGCTCTGATACCATATTAAGAGGTTGTAGAGAGGGGGCTGAATCATATCAATAATAATCATGAATGTATAAATGATTCAACCAAGTATTTACATGTTAGGATACTACTATATATAGGAGATCAATCCTAACTAACTAGTCAACTATACAAGTCAACCTAAGGTACCATGTATCTATACAAGTATGAGTACCTATCAATGTATATACAATATGTACATCTAATAGAAGACATCCGGCAGGATTATTCTTGGAAAACATGATAATATAAAGTATCAAATATCTATCCCTTTCAGGGAGTTGAATTGTTATGTAGTTAAATTAAATAAGAGGATATGGGAAGGATATGGGTGTGGGGGTGTTGATACCCCCTGCCTCCTTTGTAATGTAATTGTCCTACTCTATTAGGTTGTGTTTATTCCTTCCACTTGAGTAATATAAGTTCTCATCCTCCGTACACGCTATGTGTGATCTCATCCCACTGTGTCTGTCCATGAGACTCCCTGTTGTAGTAGCGATGTAGTAATATAGTGTGGAAACACTCCATGAGTTCAATGCTCAAGGCCTTGTCTTTCAAACTGTCCCCTTGCTGCCTCCTTGAGAGGTGCACCGATGGTTGTCTTGCACGAGGGGTTGGAGCCCGTCGCGCTGCATCATGTGTAGGCGGTTGCCTTGTCGAGTTGTCGTGACGATGTCCCTCACTTTGAGCTCTTCTTGGAATGTCCATTGGTGGGGCTATGTCAGTCAGAGCCACTGGTGGTGGTCCGTATCATCTAGCTCTCCTTGCCTTACGGTACACTATCAATTCATCTATGGTTGACATGAATCCTTCTTTTTCTAGAGGTTCACGTTGGCGTAACATGTGATGGGATTGTATTGCCGGTCAACCCGAATGGTTGATCTTATGATGGCATGCCATAAGGAAAACGTTGAGGGGGGTTCCTATGGTAGGTCCTCCTAGGATGCGAGGTAGCACTAGTCGCAATGCTCTTTCTCGGATGGCGTTGTGTTGACGACGTAGATGCATCATACGAATCTTCTTGTGGTATCGAAACCGGAGGTACCTACTGAGCATTAGGAACAGGCGGTTCCTGTTGCGTCTCTTGGACGGGCGGTATCTCTTTTAGGAGCGGGCATTGGTGGCACTTCCTGAGGGGTTTGTATAGGTGGTTCCACTACTGGCCTCACTGCCCTTGGTACCTTGTTACTTGTACGACGTGGTGGTCTCGAATCATTTGGAGGAGGGTCGTTAGCTATCCATTTTTTGATAACCAACACATTTATATGTTGGTGCGTCGTATACTCCATCTTTTCTTTGAAAAACTGAGTTACACCTTCCAACAATTGCGATGCATCCACGGCTTCTATCATGTCATCTTTTGTCTGTGAGGCATAGTCATCGCGTTTACTGGACGACTCACCTCTTGCACTGAACCCTCCGTGCATGAAAATTGCGGCAGGCACTTGGGTATCTTATTAATGGCTTTTTGTTCAAATCACGCAGACGGCGCCAATGTTGGAACCTGGTCGTCCGGGGGTCCGATCTTGGCGGTCTTGAGTCGAGTCATGTTCTAATCTTTGGGTTACGGTCAATCCAACTCCCTGCCTGGCGGACCTGCACAAAGGGCGAGGGGGGGGGGGGGGGTATCTCTGGCGAACCCTCTATGATGCCAAAGTAAGGATATAATTCTAGAGATAGAAAGTAGAGAGAAGTCAGAGCTCCGGTGTCTCAATCCGAGATTAAGTTGGAAATGAAGGACCTAGGCCCCTATTTATAGAGTTTTAGATCCAGGCACCGGAGGGGCCCACATATTTAGGTGGGGCCCGCACAGAGATTAGGAGAGTGGTCGGGAATACGCGCGCCCCGGGTGTCGATTACCGGAGGTCTGGGGCCGGCGCGAGACGCGTCGGCCCCATTTCTACCGGACAAGTCCGGTGTCAACACACCGGACTTGTCCAACTTTGTTAACACGCAACCGGACTAGTTCGGTAGGTGTGTTAACACGCAACCGGACTAGCGCGTGACAAAGATAGAGGACTTACTACGGGGTCGGTGGGGCGACCGAGTTTGAGCCTTAGTGAGGTCCAATCGTGTGTAAATCCATAAACGCTCTCTCCTTAAGAGAGACCTTTTTGCATTATTACTTAGGAGCACACTCCCAGATGTTTGTCCTCCATATCACCACAGACCTAGCCTCGAATGGTAAGTTTACAATCCTAGAATAAGATAATCTTATCCGGGTTAAAGATTTATCCCAGATTAATGGATATGTATCCCTATAAATATCTTCACGTCACCGTCATATGAAGGTAAATCACTTCTACTCTATTGTACTCTATTGCTATTACAATACTTTGCTTACTCAGATACTAATTTGAGCGTCAGAGAGAGACTAACAGAAATCGAGCTACTAAAGTTAGATTCATCATTGGTTCCGTCTGTGGGAACTGAACAATTAGTTATGTTCATTTCCGTAAAAGTATCACAATCTGGGTTCCAAGGTTTGGGCACGTACCTCATCCTCCACGAACTTGAAGTCATCATTGATCTGCCTTCATTGATAAGTTCCAGATCTGAGGTATTTATTCATGGAAGAGCTATCCACGTGGTCATTCTACCTCAAGAAAAGAAAAATGAAGCAAATGAACCAAAGCAAAAAAAACTCCTGAAGCTTCCAAGTCTCAGCCACCAACGGAGCTACAAGGTCCTGGCTCCCGACGGCACCTTGCTCTGGTGAATAAGCGTGAGGTCAGATCCAGCTTATGAGATGCGAGATCTGGAATTAAACACTATGGAAGCCTCAATACTTGAAATCCATGAGAGGACTACCACCAACTGAACTCCCAGCACGCCCGTATCAAGCGACAGAGCCTTGGAGTTCATAGCGGCTGAAGGAATTGTCTTGCTCAAGCTGCCCTCACAAAATAGCAGTAGCAGCAACTTCCCAAGATAGAAGCCCACTGGTGTCACTTCAGAACTCCCCATCCACGGCAAAACTCACTGCCGTTCAACATCACCGGCGTCATGGAGGATCTCCACCTCCGACCAGAAGTAACTCGCCCAGATACTGAAGGAGATCGTCGCCAGCGGTCGGGGAGGAGCTTCGCTTCCAACTGAAATGCTCCTCCACTCGAACTCCCCTCCACCTCAACGGAGCAGCCACCACGCACCTCGTCGGAGCGTCCTTCAAAAGCCAGAAACCTTCCTTCATGAGCGTAGATAGGGATTCCTGTTGGTGTATAAATGTGTGTGAGAGATGTGGAGAGGGAATGAGAGACTTGTTATTTGTCTACTCAACTTTATGATTTCTCCTTCATTTGATCACATATATATAGTACATATGGAAGACCTTAGATGCTTTGTATCTCTAAATGTATGAATCTAGTTTCTAGCAAATGCATGTAACTCTAAATACATGAACCATCTAATGCAATGCACTTAAAGAAGTTTACATTTTCCAACATCCCCCCTTAAACTTGTTTCTTCCGTTGTTGTCCATACGATCTTCATGACTTCTCCTTGTAACTTGTCTGGTCTTGTGCTTATCTTTTTCATAACCACTCGAGTATGCTTGGTGGTCTTTTGGAGTTTATCTTTGTCAACAACCCGTGCTCCATCTATGTCTTCGCACTCCATGATCCTTGAATCTTCAATGCGTTGTCGTCTTTTTCTTTCTCCACATAGTCTCTTTGACTTCACATCCTGCAGAGAGACATAGATTACCATACAATTCTTCATCATCATGCACTTCAACGACCTGCGCGGAATTGTATACGTCTCGGATCTGTCTTCTCCTCAGCACTGCTGATTCACTTGAGTCGCCTTCTTCTTGATGAGTAGCAACATGCGGGGGTGTTACTGGTTCTTGAACCTCAACACGCTGGACTTCTTTTGTTTGAGGCTCTTCTACTTAAATAACCTTCATTGGTTGGTCATTATCAATCTCCCAGCTCCATGCTTGTTTTTCGTCAAAATCAACATCTCTTGAGATCACAACCCTCTTTGTGACGGGGTTATATGACTTTTAGCCGCTTGAAATCCCGTCATATCCGAGCATGACGCACTTCTGACTTCCTTGCAATTTTGCATATGCCACGCACCCGAAAACTCGAAGATGATCGATGCACGGCTTCTTCTTGCTCCATGCCTCCTCCGGTGCCATGTCTCCAATTTGCTTGGTCGGAAACCTGTTAAGCAAATAAACTGCACTAGCAACAACGTCTCCCCAAAATTCTTTCGGGACATCTCTCTCCTTGAGTATGCATCAGACCAAATTCAAGATGGTCCTATTCTTTCTCTCGGATACTCCATTTTGTTGAGGGGTTTGCGGCATGGTGAGTTGATGCACGATTCCGTTCTCTTTGCAAAACTTGTCAAACTCGCGCGAAGTGTACTCGCCTCCTCGGTCGGTCCGCAAGCACTTCAGATGACGGCCGCTTTGCTTTTCGACCATGTTCTTGAAATCCTTGAACTTCGTCAAGACTTCGCTCTTCTGTTTCATCATATAAATCCAAGTCTTGCCACTATAATCATCGGTAAAGGTCAAGAAATACCTATTTCCGCCAATGGACATGGGCTTGATCGGTCCGCACACATCAGAATGGACTAAGTCGAGACGGCCGGTTGCTCTCTTCAATGGATATTTCTTGAATGGTCTTCTTTCTTGCTTTCCGACGACACAAGTTTCGCATATTCCATTGGGATGATCGATCTTCGACAAGCCTCGTACCATGTTCTTCTTCTCCAATAATTTCAGCGCCGCGAAATTAAGATGGCCATACCGTAGATGCCAAAGAGTCGAGTTATGTATGTCTCTAACCTTCAAACAATTCTACTGATTGATCTTTAATTACGCCCTTTCGGTACTCAATTCACTTAATTTGCCAATTTTAAAATTTAAATATGCGTTACGACTAGTTAATCTAATGTTATAAAAAAAAAAAACTAAACTAATTTTATGCGAAACTATTATTAACGACAAATCTAAGCATGAATTTTTTTTATTAAACATCTAAAACAAAATCTTAATTAAGTTAAAATCTAAACGGAATTAAGCATGCTCAAAATCATGATACAATTTAAAATTTACATGTCATATACACATATTTACAAAAACATGGTATCTAATTCAATTTACATTTTAACTATCTAATTAACACAACATGATAATAATAATAAATAATATAAAATAAAAAAACTAATTATTAAATAATAATAATAATATAAAAAAAAACGTGACTACCTGCAGACCTCCACCAGGGCAAAGGGGAAGACTCCGGCAGACATAAGGTGGCAGGCGGAGGAGGTTAGCCGGGTCGATGACTGGACGGCGGCCTCGTGCGACGGCGAATCTGGCAGCAGGCGGCGGTGGAGTAGCGGGCGAGGGCGGACGTTGAAGGTGGCCGGCGGAGGAGGTCGTGGTCGGACGGCTCCGGTGGGTGACTTCTTGGGACGACAATGACCGATCGGGACGACGTCAACCAGCAGTGGACGGCATAGACGACGATGGGGCCGGCCTCCGTACCAGCAGGGCCTTACCGGAGCTTCAAGGGCGGACGATGAGGCTGGCCGGCGGCTTCGAACTCCGGCGGACCAGCTGGGGTTCACACGAGAGAGAGAGGTTCTAGGAGAGAGAGTGAGCTGTTTGGCACAAACTTCGAGAGTAATATTATTTTATTCTTGTATTAATTTTCTGTGTGTTTACATTGATACTAGGTACCCTTTTATAGCTAAATTAGGTCCCAATATTAGGAAAACACATTTACCTAAATATACACATTAATTATTCCGAAAATTACATATATATATTTATGAAAATTGTCATAAATATATAATATATATTTTCTGAATATTACATGATATTTAATGCATATATAATATCCTAATTTAAGCTAAACCTATTTTTAGCAACCCTGTGACCTTCTATGTTTAAATATTTCCTTTTCTAAACGCGTTACACATAACATTTTTGAACGTGTTATATTCGTGTTGCGCGTACCAAAATTAGGTGTTTACAGCTTGCCCCTCTTTGGACGAACTCCTGTAGAATGCATTCGAGGGGGTTTGTCCAAAGACGAGTAAACACTAATTTTGGCTAGGAAGTATATCTTCTTCCGGGTCTTCAAGTCTCCAAGGTGGCCTTTGGCTTTATTAATGATGCGAAAATGTTAAACTTCTGTCGGTGGTGCCCCTGTTGACAGTGGCTCCATTGGTATCGCAGAAAAGTAAAGCCTCGGTCAGCGGTGCCCCTGTTGGCGGTGCCTCCGTTGGCGTGCGGAAAATAGAATCTCCGTCGGCGGTACCCCTGTTGGTGGTGCCTCCATTGGTAGTGCGAAAAATAGAACCTCCGTCGGCGGTGCCCCTGTTAACGGTGCCTCCATTGGTAGTGCAGAAAGTAAAGCCTCCAGTGGCGTGCGAAAAAAGTAAAGCCTCCAGTGGCGTGCAGTAAAGTAAAAATTTTGGTGATGATTGGTAACAGAAGACCTCTACGTCAGACAGTACCAACATCCTCTGGTGACGCCTCTAGCGGCGAGTGGTAACGGAAAAACCTCTACGTCAGACCGTACCGGAAAACCTCTGGTGATATCTCTGGTGGCGAAAGACCTCTACGTCAGATCGTACCGGAGAACCTTTGGTGATGCCTCTAGTGGCAAGTGTCGGAGATGAGCCTCTAGTGGCGTCCGTTGGGGAAATGCCTCTAGTGGCGTGACTTGCGAAGGCTGAATACTAAGGCTTCGTTCGTCGGGGTTGACTCTCGGGAAGCTGGAAAACTTCAGATCCTGGTAGTCGGTTGTGACTTGTAGGAACAGACTGTAACAGTCCTACTCATCCTTTGAGTGATGACGAAAGCAGACTGTAACCGTCTCGTTTGCCGTGAATTTGACTCGTAGGAACAGACTGTAACAGTCATACTTGTCCTTGAATGGTGACTCGCGAGAGCAGGCTGTAACCGTCCCGCTTGCCCTGAAGTTGACTCATAGGAACATACTGTAACAGTCCTACTCATCTTTGGAATGCGACCTGCGAGAGCAGATTGTAACCGTCTCGCTTGCCGTGAAGTTGACTCGTAGGCACAGACTATAACAGTCCTACTCGTCCTTGAATGGTGAATCGCGAGAATAGACTGTAACCGTCCCGCTTGCCGTTTGGAAGACGCTGTGTCGTAGAAAATATGCTTGCGCATGAGTGTTTGTCCCTAATTTTTGCCTAATTGTGCATTGTGCGACAACCTAGCGGGATCTTTTTTTTTTTTTCTCTTTTTTATTTTCTTTTTTCTTTTTCTTTTTTTGTTGAGAATTTCTCTTTTTTCTCTCCTTATGCCACGGCCGATTGAGAGATTTCCGACTGTGCCCCCTCGATTTTTATATTTTCTCTCCTTTTGCCATGATTGCAATTCCTGAACTTGCAACCATGCCTCTCATTTCCTGATTTTGCCTAGGTCGCCCTTTCGGGTTTTCAACCTAGCGGAAGCACTCTTTATTTGGTAGCCGTTTAAAGGGTGGCTATGGCCCTATCTTTGTTTTCCGCCTCGATGCGGGAGTATTTATAGCCGTTTGGAGGGTGGCTGTGACCCTTTTCTCACCGTCTTCAATGTTGCGGGAGCTCTTTTGATTGTAGACATTTGGAAGGTGGCTGTGGCCTTTTTATTCACCTGCCCTCATAGGGTTCGTGGGGTCACTCTTTTATTTGTAGCCGCTTGGAGGGTGGCCGTGGCCCTCTCACCTATTTCTCGCTTTTGATGTTGCAGGAGCGCTCTTTATCTATAGCCATTTGAAAGGTGGCTGTGGCCCTTTCTTTTTAGTCGTTTTAGGGAAGACTGTGACCCTTTTTATCTGTAGTTGATTAGGGACAACTTTGACCCTTTTATTTCTTCACTGCTCTTACAAAATATGCATGAGCACTCTCTTTATTTTTCTCTAGCCGATTAAAGGGCGGCTGTGACCCTAGAGAAAATGATTTTTTTTTCTTCTTTTTTGAAAAATAAAATTTAACGAAAAAAATCATCAACAACTACATACATGCCCCCTAGTGGCAGATTGAAAAAACCTTCTAGAGAACGACTCAGTTAATTAAGTCTAAACGTCGGTCGTGTCGACGCCCTGGATTGACCCTACGATCAATAAATGACATAGGTAATGATTTCTTCTTTCGGCTTCTCAAGTGCCCCGGCTAATGCTCAATCTCATCTGGGGATGCACCATGGTTAGCACTGACGATTTTAGATTCCGTCGCATAACGAATGTATGACTTTGTTGAGAATGGATGACGTGGAGTTTGGCCAGGCAGGCCACATATGAAAATTGTCTGATATCCGGGACAAACTTGACGGTTGACCTCAGAACGGTCGGCGATCAAAGGGCCGTGCTCGAGATGTACTCTTCAGGGGCCTCGAATTGGATGATTATCCGAGCTGCAACATGAGTAAGGAAAAAATCAAATTTCGGGGATATAATTGATCACGACTTCTCTTACCTGGGTGCCCGATATCTTTAATGGAAATTTGCTCCATATATGAATGGATCTGTTGCATGTTCCGTCTTTTCATTCATATGGCGTTTGTGCTTGATTTGAACGGGGATATGCCATTTGGTTGCCACTGACCAGTTTAGACATCACCGTAAAATGGATGTACGGCTTGGTTCGGGATGGCGCATGTATTCCCTGTATGGAGATTTTGATCACTGGGTGATTTGAATCCTTCATCGGCCGCCTTGACGGGCTTGGTAGTCCATGACTTTATTTTTTTGAGTGCTTTGTTAAGAACATCGACTCAAGAGAAGACTGAATTGTCAATCGACTTGCATCATTCCTAAAAAAAAAAAACCAAATAAACAAACTCAAATATAAGGATTTATTTATATTGATTAGATCATGACAATATCCCTCTTTCCTATGTGGGGCTCATGATCTTGCCGCGCAAGGAGTACATAACTGAAAAGTTTATTCATTGCTAAAAAATGGATGTAACGCTAAGAGGTTTTTCGAGGGAAATCATGTGGATGAGGCCGAAGGGGTGTTGGCGTCGGCCGACGGAACTGCGTTAAGAATCAAAAGCTTATGGTCGATGAGATCCTGGATCCTGTGCCTCAGACGCGAGCAATCCTCGGTTGAATGACCAATTATCCCAATGTGAAACTCACACTTCGAGTTTGGATCATTCTTGGGTATTCTTGAAGTGGTCTTCCAAACCTCAGGACCAACGAGACCCTGAGCAAGTGCTTTCTGATATACTTCGGGGGCCGATATTGGTAAATGTGTGAATTTCCTAGACTCCCGCGTCTTATTCATAGTCCGGTTTTCAGGTCCACTTACAATAGGGGTTTGTGGAGCTTGGGTCTGGTAGACTGCACCTACCGTTGCGTCTTTGGATGACCAGTTCTTGGAGCCTCCCTTTTTGGTTATATCCTCTTGTTGACTCCTTGAGGGATCTTCAAGTTTTCCAGTCCGAATGCCATGCTCTACCCACGTAGAAATGTCACCGGCTTTCAAGTTGATGAACCAAACCAAAGCCGCTCCCTTTAATCTTTCCTGGAACGTCTGGATTAAGAATTTATCATACCTCCGGTAAGGGGCCATCTTTGTGAGGTAAATCCGCAAGTGGACAATGGGGTTACCGGTGCCATCATACTTCTCAAAGTCGGGGACTTTGAATTTCTCCGGTCTTGACATGTCGGGGAAAAGGCATAGGTCGAAGTAAACAATGCCTCCATACTGCTCAAGTCCGGACAAAACCTTCATCTTTTCCTTCATTTTCTTCAAGCGGCGATCCTGCTCGGATTCGATGACAGGTGACGATGTGGCTGCATTTGTGCTGATTGCACCTCCTTGGTTAACATGCCCATACATTACCGTCGTTTTCGGAAGGACATGCGGCTTTGATGCAGATTGATCAGGAATGACCAAAACAGGGGGTTGGTCATGAGGGGGTTCTACCGTGGCGTCAGGAAGCACAGTTGCAGCTGGCATTGGAGGCCCAGTATTCGCCACAGGTGTTGTGGAGGATTTTGGACTCGAGGTCGCTGTCAGCAAGACCGTTTTAGAGTATTGTTGGTTGATCGAGCCTTGAGGAGTTCCATGATGCGCTCCATGTTTGTCGACATGGATGCCATATCCTGATGCAGTTTAGCATTAGCCGTCTCGATCTCGGCTATTCGTTCCTCGTGTTGCTGGATCTTCTGAGCGTCCTCCATGTTAGTGGTTTCTCGTGTGATGGCCAGTAATACCTGCAGCGAAAAACGTGATATTCAGAATATGGAACACAAGATATCATGCATGATTGTTTTGAAAGTAATGTGTCATTCAACTCATCATCTTTTGAAAAAATTCTTTGTAAAATATGTTTCTAAGATACTTTACACAACTCGGAACTCGGTCAATGAGCGTCGAGTACTTGCCCCATAATCCGAGCGATGGTAATGCAACAAGGTTTTTCAAAATGGATCTGATTTTTACCACTTGTTCGGATTTTGGAACGAACACTTAACCTTGACGTGTCTATTTTTAACGATTACAGCACCCCACTCTACGCGGTATTTCTTCAATAGTTTCGCTCTGCATCCGTCATGCTGGTCCGAACCTGGTCAACGCCAGCCTTGAAAAATGGTAGAACCGTGATACAAGGACAATTGTGCAGTCGTTTCATTTTTTCCGAAAATGGTGTGTAAAGCGTTTTAGAAATGACAATTTGAATGACACCTTTTTTGGGAAAATATGATGCATGCTTGTAACGTAAATTTCCATTAATACGCGTTATACAATTACATATGGTACAAAAAATAACGATTACATCGAGACCCATTTCCTATATATGAAAAATTCTAGGGGTCGAGAACAATTAGAAAAAGAACACACGCGAGTATGCATGTCGGTAGGATCGAAGCTTCAGGTGTGTGTTTTTTCTTTGTTCTACAAGGTAGGCTCCACTGATAGGTTCCCGACAAGGTGGTTTCCTTACCCCATCATAGGGATCACAGGACATTCACAAGCGAGTGGAGTTGTTCTGAGTCGTTCCGGCGGCTCGGCCGCGCGGTCGTACCCTTACTAACTCTCCGGGGTTCCTAGTTGCCCTGGGTTTTAGGCATTTTGGAGATTATTCTAAAGTGGTGTGTGTGCGGGTTCAACAAAGAGACAAAAGTTAGTAAAATAAAAAGTTCCGCACCTATCACATAAAAACCCAAAGTTAGAATAACAGAGTTATACACGAATAAACTAAAAAAATGGCAAATAAGAAAATATACAAAGCCCAAACCCTCTAAATCTCCCCAGCAGAGTCGCCAAATTGTCAGACCTAAAATCTAACCTAAGGCGACATACATTTTGAAAACGTGGATTTTTTTGAAAGAGTCGCCACTAGTTAATAAAGGCTAACTAAAATCCTAAATTACCTAAGTGAATAATGAATTAAACACCTAGGTATTAAATCGGTCTACGATCAGAAATTCGAGTTCGGGGATTCTATTACGAATTAAAAATATTTATCTTTAATTACGCCCTTTCGGTACTCAATTCACTTAATTTGCCAATTTTAAAATTTAAATATGCGTTACGACTAATTAATCTAATGTTATAAAAAAAAAAACTAAACTAATTTTTATGCGAAACTATTATTAACGACAAATCTAAGCATGAAAAAAAAATTAAACATCTAAAAAAAAACTCTTAATTAAGTTAAAATCTAAACGAAATTAAGCATGCTCAAAATCATGATACAATTTAAAATTTACATGTCATATACACATATTTACAAAAACATGGTATCTAATTCAATTTACATTTTAACTATCTAATTAACACAACATGATAATAATAATAAATAATAAAAAAAAAACTAATTATTAAATAATAATAATAATAAAAATAAAAAAAAAACGTGACTACCTGCAGACCTCCACCGGGGCAAAGGGGAAGACTCCGGCAAACGCAAGGTGGCAGGCGGAGGAGGTTAGCCGGGTCGACGACGAGACGACGACCTTGTGCGATGGCGATTCTGGCAGCAGACGGCGGTGGAGTAGCGGGCGAGGGCGGACGTTGAAGGTGGCCGGCGGAGGAGGTCGTGGTCGGACGGCTCCGGCGGGTGACTTCTTGGGACGACAATGGCCGATCGGGACGACGTCAACCAGCAGCAGACGGCACAGACGACGACGGGGCCGGCCTCCGTAGCAGCAGGGCCTTACCGGAGCTTCAGGGGTGGACGATGAGGCTGGCCGGCGGCTTCGAACTCCGGCGGACCAGCTGGGGTTCACACGAGAGACAGAGAGGTTCTAAGAGAGAGAGTGGGCTGTTTGGCACAGACTTCGAGAGTAATATTATTTTATTCTTGTATTAATTTTCTGTGTGTTTACATTGATACTAGGTACCCTTTTATAGCTAAATTAGGTCCCAATATTAGGAAAACACATTTACCTAATTATACACATTAATTATTCCGAAAATTACATATATATATTTATGAAAATTGTCATAAATATATAAAATATATTTTCTGAATATTACATGATATTTAATGCATATATACTATCCTAATTTAAGCTAAACCTATTTTTAGCAACCCTATGACCTTCTATGTTTAAATATTTCTTTTTTTAAACGCGTTACACATAACATTTTTGAACGTGTTATATTCGTGTTGCGCGTACCAAAATTAGGTGTTTACAGGTTGGATGTTCCCGTATCGACGAACCATGTGTTGGAATCCGTCTCCTCCACTTGATTGTATGCCATCAAAAGAACTTCATCGTCCTCAATCTTCTCCACGAAGTTCGAATTCTCTTCCTCAAAGTCGGTGTTATACCAACACTCCGCTGCATAATGACCTTTTTTTTTGCACACATTGCATTGAACTACAGATCTGTTCCATCCACCACAACCTTGTCCGCGTCCACGACCGCGACCTCTTCCTCGATCTCCTTGTTGAATCGAATCTCCATCATCGTAGGCTTCGTTGGTGGTTGATCTAATTCTTCCTCCTCGTGGTGTGAATCTTCCTTTTTTGAAGCCGCCTCGAGATCCGTTATTTTTCATCGTCGCCTTTGCTTGTTAAGCTTGCTCCAATGACTTTTCTTCTCCTCGCTTCATAAGTCGTTGTTCATGGGCTTGTAGAGAACCCATGAGTTGCTCAACGGACATCTCTTCTAAGTCTTTGGACTCTTCGATCGCCACGGCCACAAGGTCAAACTTAGGATCGATGGATCTCAAGATCTTCTCTATGACTCCAACATCTTCCAAATTTTCTCCATTTCTCCGCATTTGATGCGTGATTGAAATGACCCTTGTGAAATAGTCGGAGATAGATTCCGAGCTTTCTTGGTGGAGGGACTCGAATTGAGCACGAAGAGCTTGTAGGCGAATTTTCTTTACCTTTTAGACGCCACCGAACGCCTTTTGGAGTATTCCTCATGCTTCGTATGATGTATTGGCCGGAGCGACTATCTCGAACGTGGCTTCATCAAGACCTTGATATATTGTGAACAAGGCCTTCTTCTCCTTTTTCCTTTGCTCCCTCAATTCATCCTTCTCCTCTTTTGTCATCCCCGCTGTCACTTCGGGTTCCTCGAACTTGGTCTCCACGAGCTCCCACACGTCAGGCGATCCCAAAAGGGCCTTCATTTGGATGCACCATCTATCGTAGCTGTCCTTCATCAATCTTGGCACTTGCATACTTGACGATGCCATCACGATCTTTAGACTTGGCACTGATACCACTTGTTGGTGTATAAATGTGTGTGAGAGATGTGGAGAGGGAAAGAGAGACTTGTTGTTTGTCTACTCAACTTGATGATTTCTCCTTCATTTGTTCACATATACATAGTACATATGGAAGACCTTAGATGATTTGCATCTCTAATGGATGAATCTAGTTTCTAGCAAATGCATGTAACTCTAAATACATGAACGATCTAATGCAATGCACTTAAACAAGTTTACATATTCCAACAGTTCCTAGGGTGGATCCCCTCCCACAGTCCCACTCAATGTCAGGCCTATTATGGATCAAGCTTTAGATCACCGTTCGTCCACTTCCTACTTGCTGAGCTCCTCAAGCGTGAATTGCAGAAAGGGTAGCCGGGTGGCCCGGCAAACCCTTTATGACACTCAAGTCAGTATATGAGTAAGAAGTGATTCACCTTCTTATGATGGAGATGTGAAGATATTTATAGGGATACGTGTCATTAATCCCGAATAAGTCTTAACCCGGATATGATTATCTTATTCCAAGATTGAAAAATTAAAATTCAGAGCTAGGCTTGTGGTGATCTGTAGGAGGGAAACCAGGGAGTGTGCTCCTAAGTAATAATGCAGGAGGTCTCTCCTAAGGAGAGAGCGTCCTGAAATAGATTTAGAGGAGAATGCATGTATATGAAATGAGGTAGGTAACTGATAAGGTCCTTCCACATGGAGAGGTGTAGGGTCACTCCCATAAGGTAAACCTTAAACTTAGACATGTGCTTGTGGGGCGCTTTGCATGGCTAAAACTGTACTGAACAGCCTCTTAGGACAGTGCTCGGTCCGGCCAAGCCTAGTTTGGACCCCACCTCAAGGTTGAGTCCGGTCCGGACCTGGGCCGGACTCCACCTTGAAGTAGAGTCCGGTCCATACCTAGGGCGGACTCCACTTCGAAGTGGATTCTGGTTCGGGCCTTGGCCAAGTGGAGTTCGGTCTGAGCCTTCGCCGGACTCCTCTTCAAGGTAGATTATGGTCCAGACCTAGGCCGGACTCCACTTCAAGGTGGAGTCCGGTCCGATCAGGGCCTTGGCCAAATTTGGGGCTCTTGGAGGTGACATTGATAATAGTTCTTGACCCAAATTTATTATCTTTAACGTGTGGGTGATTCGTTTCGTTACCAAGTGGTCTGTTTGTGTCGTGATTGGACCTATAACCATAATTTACCCACAAGCCAAGTGAATGTCTTGCACTTTCTTAGCTTTATTTTGGCGATAGGTAGGAGCCCAAATAGTCGGTGTCGTTTTGTTTGATATTGAGCTAGTTCTTCTTGGACCGGGTGATTTAGTGATACACTTGGTGACTTGATTACAACCCCAGTGTTTTTCGTTGCTGCTCTGCAGTAGAATTTTTTTTATTACCTATGGCGATTGGCTGTCTATGAGGGTATGGAGAATGTTGCCACCCCTCACTTGAGTGTTTCACAAGATTGGTTGGAGAATTCCATCACTTAGTTTTTTTCTCTATGTAGTGCTAGAGAGATCTACTACTTGGGTTTTGCCCGATTATGGTATGGAGATTGTTGTCTCCATTTAGGTATTTTCCAAGCGAGGTTGGAGACTTCCACTACTTAGTTTTTTCTAAGTAGTGCTGGAGAGAACCGCTGCTTGGATTTTGTCCGCAAAATGTATTGAGATTGTTTCCCCCACTTAGGTGTTTCCTAAGTGAGGTTGGAGACTTCCACCGCTTAGTTTTTTTCTAAGCTACCGATGGTGACTTCCGATACTTGGGTATTTGGGTGCTTGGGTATATGGGTACCTGGATACTTGGGTGTTTGGGTACCTGGGTTTATGGTACTTGGGTGTTTTCCAAGTATGATTGGAGAATGTTGAACCCCCGTGATGTAGTTCATAGAGCCAACTTCATGGTTGATTCCCTTTTGGGAAGCACCTTATGTGATCTTGTTAGGTGCGCAGTCCGTTCTCATGCACAGTTAAAGTATACCTTGGGTTCTTCTTGAAGTATAAGGTTCCTCATATGTTTTTGTGATTTTGACTTTTGGTTTTCTTTACATGCCCTAGTATGTAATTACTTGGTTGAGATGGGATGTTGGGGGTCTTGGCTTCCCCTTGAGGTGAATGGCCTCCCTAGGTGCCTTTAGTGTGAACCGAGCTACGGGAGTGTCACCGTCGAAACAGAGGAGGGAGGCGTGTTGTTTAGCTCGGTTGGGATGAATTTTTTGCTTTGCTTGGGTTATGTAGCTTTCCTACACGCTTTGGTGTCTTCGTCCTTAATTTGTTGTAGGGTGCTTTAATGACTTGTCATTTGTGAATTGGCCACATGTTATTGATTACTTGGTAGAAATAAGGTTGATTTCGGTAGATATGCTCATGTTCGTGATATCCCCCCCCCCCTTGGGTGGTACA
The DNA here is from genome assembly GCA_036873135.1 of Clarkia xantiana subsp. parviflora. Lineage (NCBI taxonomy): Eukaryota > Viridiplantae > Streptophyta > Magnoliopsida > Myrtales > Onagraceae > Clarkia > Clarkia xantiana. The sequence goes on from JAPTYO010000012.1 coordinate 24,483,264, forward strand.
TGAGGGTTGCAAGGTACTGGAGACCTTTGCCTCTCCTTACGGTTAACAATCCTCATTTTTCTTAGTTGGTATGCTTACTTGACAAGAGTAGGACGTATTAGATCATACCAGTCCTTGGGGTGTCCTCTCACAGCCCGGCCGGACCAGAACCGGGGAGGTCAAAAAATCGGTCTTGGGCGAGTTATCTAGGTTCAGCCACTGAGGAGGTCGAAAAATAAATCTTGGGCGAGTTGGCTTGGTTAGCCCACTGAGGAGGTAAAAAATTTGGTCTTGGGCGAGTTGGTTTGGTTCGGCTACTTGTTGTGGGAGTTCTTCATGCCCTATTCATTTGTGAGTTTACCTTTTATTGTTGGGCCTGTCCCTTTTGTGAGATAGCTTCTTTTTTTGCAGACGGCTTATGTTGTTGGTGTATACTTAGCTTCTTTCGTTGCCCACTTATGGCGGATTGCAATTGGTTCTTGCTACTCATTGATTTGTATTTGTTGTTGGGAAAAAAATGTGTTAGCCCCGACGGACGGATTGATGTGGGTAACTTTTCCTTGTATTCCTTCTTTCTTGATGGTCTTTTCCCTCCTATTGGAGGCAATGTCGAAGATGATTATCGGAGGCTCTGTCCCCACTTGTGGATGTTTCGTTTGGTCGATATGTGCTCTTTGAAGAGGCTCTTTGTGGAAGTCAGGGTTCGCACCTTTGTTTGTGTTGTTCGTCTACTTAGTTGCCTTCCCCCTATAGAAGGAGGATGTTGAGGTCCTACATTCGAGAGTAGAATATTCCCCTTCCTAGTCTTTTTGGAGGACTTTGAAATTTCCTCCATCTTTTCATTTGAAGCGTAGCGTCGTGCCCTAAATATGTTCGAGTGGAATGAAGTTGCTTTGTATATTTTGCCCACCCTAGTTTTCCATTTGAGAGATTCTGGTACATTAGTTCCTTTGCATGGCGACACATTGGTTTATTGTTAGTGAGATAGCTTGGTTGCAAAGTTGGTGATAACTCTGAAGGTGCCGCTTTCTTTGTACATATAGTTGAAATTCCGGTGATAACAATGGTGATGCAGTTCTGTCAATGATAGTGGAAGAGTATATCTCGTTTTATCTTAGGCGGATGAAACCTCACTTAGTCTTACTCTGGGTCTTGGTTGCTTTGGGACCCCTATCTTGTTTTCGTAAGATGAGCTTTGTATAACTTTTGTTGACTTTTCTTCTAGCCATTAATACTTATGGTAGTTATCTTTTTTCGAGAAAGATTGTTGGTATAGATAGCCGTCTCGTATGTGTTCTAGACATTGGCGGGTTGTGGTTGCTTTCTTTTTTAGCACGACTTTATTGAAGACTGGTGGAGCCTACGCGGGTCTTGTCTACATCTGATATCTATGAGATAGGAGGCGGAAAACAATGATTCCTCAGTCATCTAGCCTAACCGACCACCATTAAACCAATGGAAGAGGGTCGTGTAAAGAGTTCACACTGCCGACGTCTCCTTTCTAATAGATCAGTCTCTTTGAAAAAAGTTTAATCGTTATTTTAACTGGAACGCGGAGTTTTAACATATACCTGATCTTGGCTTTCCCAAGGCCCTATGAAAATGTTACGAGGATTTTCATTCAAGCATACATAATTCTACTTCACTACCAAATTATCACATGCTAACATTGTTAGAATTTGGAGTAAATGGGCCACCGTAATAAGGAACCCATTAATATAAGCCCAACAGGTTAGGCAAAATTGGGGTTTGACACATAAGGGATTCTGGGTCTGGCCAAAATCCCTATGAGCCATAAATGGCTAAAATGGGCCAGCCCAATTTGCTAGCTAGTTCGAACGAAACACGCAAAGCCCAATGAAAGGGTTTTGTTCACCTCCTCTTATAAATAAGAGGTAACAGAGATTTCTTCGGGTTAATCACTTTCTCCATTTTAGTAGTCACAAAGAAATCCCCTCTCCCTAATTAACATAGGGTTCGGCGGAAACCACCACAGCAACAAGTAGGTGCGGAATTGTGACAAGAAATTCACCACGGAGATCCATCCAGCAACTGAATTGAAGAGGCTTTGATGTGGAGACATTGCGTGTGGATTTCTCGTTAATCATAGTTCTCGTAGGACACCGTCCGGAAGATTGTGAACTCCCTCGTAACGATCTTGGGCTACGGAAAGCAAAACTCGTATGTGCTCCATTTCCGCTGCGTAATTTGTTTACAAGCATGTGCCTAGGTTTTGATCCGTAATTGTATCCCCTAAATCCATCAGTAGTATCAAAGCATGTGTTGGGTGTTCATGAATTTTACTAAAAAATGTGATTTTTATTAAAATTGAACTTTGGATTTGTGATTAATGTAAAACTTGATCTAGAAATTTGACAACTAAACCCTAATTTTGCTTCATTCGAACCACATTAGTGCGAATTTTTTTATTTCTTAAGCGGTAAGTACACTACATTTGGCCAGCCATTAGGGTTTGTAGCATGTAAAATTGCTACATTAATTATCGATATATTATGTTCATGATTTTAGGGAAATCATAATATTTGGTGATATATTAGTTGCCTTAAAGATGAAAAATGTATTGTTGATAGATTTTATCCCTAAAATAGAATCTAATCAATTAAGTAAATATATATGTGTGGCTGCCGAAATATATATATATATATATATATATATATAGCATTATATTGAAATGATATCTATTATATTTGTTGTTACTTGATGGCTATGCTAAGTTTTTAGTGGATTTTAAAACTCTAATTAGCCATCAAGTAATAATTTCGACCGAACCCTAGAGGTCAATGAGTCGGATCCATAAGCACAACCGGGCCGGGTCAAATGATCTGGATAACCAGTGGAACCCAAACCGGCCAATCGGTTCGGGCCGGATTCTACTAGTTCAACCAGGTCGGGTCGACTGACCCGGGTTTTCTCAATCGATACAACCCGGATCGGGTCGGACCAGGTGGACTAACGGGTTGGGCCAACCCGACCAGGTTCAACTAAAACCGAACCGAAGTGACTTAATTGAACCTAACCGGTCGGACTAGGTTGACCAGACTGGACCGGTCGGATTCGGACTAGGTTGACCGAACCGGACTGGCTTAGCCGGACCTATTCGGGTCAACTGAGAATAAGTCGATAAAATTTAAAATCTAGATGTTTTTAACTTTAAAATTAGTTACACAATGATGGATATTTGCCCAATTCGGGTTCCTATTTATATTCCGGACTTCGTAAACATGTCAAAATCACATAAACGATTCGAAAACACATCCCCGAGGTTCAAAATGGTCCGGACTATAGAACACATCAAGCTTGTGCCTTAGTTAGTTTGCACAATGCTTGTGGTTAGTCGTGCCTAATACTTGTGCCATAGTTGTGTTCTCCTCCTTTCCTATGTACATAGCTAACTTAGTATAAATAGTTAGTTAGATCATATTGTACAAACTGATTTGGAGTTTATGTGAATAACAAGATCATTGCATTCTCTAAATCCTCTCAAAGTCTATATGGTATCAGAGCCAACTGAGTTTCCTTGGTGATCAAGAAAGCTCGGATTCCTGGAGATTGTTGAAGATCAAGCAGATTGAAGATGATTCCTGGTGATTGAGGATGCGTCTGGACTGTATTCATTGCTGAGAAGTAGATCTCTTGGCGATCAAGTCACAGATTTCTTTTGCTTCGTCGTCACGCTTCTTCGATTTGCTTCTTCGATCTGCTTCGTTTCCTCAAATTGAGATTGGATTCATGTCGCAATCTTGATTACGACTCTGTGTAAGTCTTTCTGAATCAAGATTTGTTGATTTCCAACTCATTTGGATCATCGATTGGATTGGAAGCTGTTTCTGTACACTGATTGCTATCGCCTGGATCTTGACTGAAATTGAGCTTGATTCTGATGATATGCTTGCTCGTGCTTATTGATTTCGTCAAATTGAATCAATTGCGATGCTTTCTGTGGTAATGTGATGAAGAAATTCTTCGCGGATTTTTGCGGATTCACCTTTTCTCTACGCATGTACGGAGATCACTTGTTGAAATAAACAAGCTGTTTGTTATTTGCCTTCGTTGTTGCCTTAGCTGATTGCCTTCGCTGTTGCCGTCACTGGTGCCTTCGCTGGTGCTTGAACTTGTGCTTTTCCTTGACAAGCTATTTTGCATTGGATTCTTTGCCTCCTAAGTCACTTGTTACTTACGAAATGGCTGAGAACACGATTGAGGATCCCTTGAATCTTCATCCTTCGGACACCACTGGTTTGTTGTTGATTCCTTTTCAACTTCAAGGATCAACTAACTATCATGCTTGGAGCACAGCCATTATGGAAGGATTCTTGGTGAAGAATAAGCTGGAATTCATAGATGGTACTTTCACCAGGTCTAGTGTTCAAGTGTCTCAAAGAGTGAAATGGGACAGGGCTAATGCAATTGTGAAAGCTTGGTTGAGGAACACGGTAGCCAACGAATTGGTGGGTGGATTGGTCTACAATTCCACAGCTTTGTCAATATGGATTGATCTCAAGGAGATGTTTGACAAGGTGGATGGCACACAGGTGTTTCAATTGACAAGAGAGATTTACCAAACATCTCAAGGAGCTTTGTCAATCACTGAATTTTTTGGCAAGATGAAGCAATTGTGGGATGCTCTAAGCTCCATTGATGACTTGCATTTAGTATGTCAAGCTGACATGAAGATGGTGAGTGAACATAAGGAGAAACAGAAGCTTATAGCTTTTCTCTTGGGGCTCAATGATTCCTATGCACATGTGAGGAGTAGTCTTCTTATGAGGCAACCTCTTCCTTCACTAAGTGTGGCATTTTCTGTGCTTGTGCAAGAGGAAAGTCAGCGTGCCATTGCTGGTTCAATTGGAGATGTAGGAGAGTCCACAGCCTTGTACTCAATAAGGAACTCTTCTAACAATCAAAGGGGCTTCAATTCTGGTTCAAGGTACAATGGTGCAAAGCCAATCAGACAAGGAGCTTCTTATGGTCAAGGTTCTTCAAATGCATATGGTGGTGATGGAAGACCCTCCAAAGCTGAGAAGGCGAATTGGAAATGCATTTATTGTGGAAAAATGGGTCACAAAGAGGACACTTGCTACAAGAAGCATGGTTATCCTCCTGGTCATCCAAGTTTGAAGCGCAACTTCAACTCAGTCAATGTGAGTGTTGAGAATGATTCTTCTCATATGGTTGAACATATTGTGGCTGGTGACGAGAGGATCTTCCATGGCACACCTGACAAGAGAATTATGCATGCTGGCATTGAGAAGAGAGTACAACATGTGGCTGTCCAAGATGATTTTGAGCCACTCTCTTGTCAAGAGGATGATCCTATGTATGTCAACATGGCAGGTATGAACTTAACTCCTTCAATGGGTTGGATTGTGGACTCAGGGGCCACCAATCACATCACTCATCAAATGGGATGGCTCCACAACTTGAGAAGAACTGATTCCAATAATCAATTTGTCCATTTGCCTAATGGTCACAAGTGTAGAGTGACTCACATTGGAAGTTGCTCATTCTCTGGATTCACCTTGAATGGCATCCTCTTAGTGCCCGATTTCAAGTTCAACTTGATTTCAGTTTCTAGACTTCCAAACCAACTCAATTGCAAGGTGATATTCACTTTTGATCATGTCTTGATTCAGGGCCAAACTGGGAGGCCTATGGTGATTGGTGAGAGGGCTAAGGGACTCTACATACTCAAGGATGTGGTGCCTTCAAGATCAAGCAAGGTGGTGGCTGCTCCTTCCATTAGCTCAAATAAGGTGGATGCTTGGACATGGCACAAGAGATTGGGACACATTTCAGCTACTCACATGGATCATTTAAAGAATATCTTGAACTTAGATGATTCCATTGGATGTGTCAAGGATTGTACTCTTTGTCCATTAGCCAAGCAAACCAGATTGTCTTTTCCTATTAGTACCTCTCATGCTCTTAAACCCTTTACACTGATACATATGGATTTATGGGGCCCTTATAAGGTTCCTACCATTAGGAATTATCAATATTTCCTTACAATTGTGGATGATTTTTCAAGAGCTACTTGGTTGTTTCTTATGAAGAACAAGAGTGATACTTTTCTTCACATCAAGGGCTTCTTGACAATGGTTAAAAATCAGTTTGGGGTTGAGGTCAAATCAGTAAGGAGTGACAATGGGAGTGAATTCATCAACTCCATTTGCAAGGAGCATTTCCTTTATTTAGGAATCATCCACCAAACAAGCTGTGTACACACTCCTCAACAAAATGGAAGGGTGGAGCGCAAGCATAGGCAAATCTTGAATGTTGCAAGGGCTATTAGATTTCAAGCATCAATGCCTATCAAATATTGGGGTTATGCTGTTCTCACTGCCTGCTACTTGATCAATAGGATGCCATCTTCTTCCTTGAAGTTCAAGTCTCCCATGGAGGTGTTGTATGGGAAGACACCTTCAATTGAGCATCTAAGGATCATTGGATGCTTGTGTTTTGCAACCAAGTTGAACAACTCGGACAAGTTTAGTGCAAGAGCTGAGCCTTGCATTCTAATGGGATATTCCACTTCTCAAAAAGGATATCGTTATGAATATATCCAACTCAGCTTTTCAAGTATCTAGGGATGTTGTTTTTCATGAACACATCTTCCCTTTCAGCATGTCAAAGGCTGATTTGAAGGCTTTGTTGCCTACTTGTTTGGGTTCCAAGTCTCACCTTGATGAGTCTTTCCTTAGAGATCGCTCTATTTTTGAAGACTTGCCAACCACTACTCCATTGCTTGATGAGGATAATATACCTCAGCCACTTCCAACTGATCAAGCACCTCCTCAAGTACCTCCTTATTCACCTCCTCAAGCTCCTCCAAGCAATGAAGAGACTCATGTTCCCATTCTAAGAAGGAGTGCAAGGATTGCTCAACTAAGGGCATGTTCATTTTCCAATGCTGCTTTTGGAATTGAGAAGTATATTTCTTATGCTCATTTACATCCAAAGTTCAATTGTTTTATGGCCTCTATTGACAAGATCAAGGAGCCTACTACTTACAAACAAGCAGTCAAAGATTCCAATTGGGTGATAGCTATGAAGGAGGAAATCAATGCTCTTCAAGATAATCACACTTGGAAGATTGTTGAATTACCTGGAAAGTCTACTATTGGATGTAAATGGGTGTACAAGGTGAAGTACAACTCAGATGGTTCAATTGAGAGGTACAAGGCAAGGTTGGTTGCCAAAGGCTTTACTCAAGTAGAGGGGACTGATTTCAATGAGACTTTCTCCCCAGTTGTGAAGATGACCACTGTGAGAATTGTCCTTGCAATGGCTGCAGCCAAATCATGGGGCTTGTATCACATGGATGTGAACAATGCCTTTCTACAAGGAGATTTACATGAAGAGGTCTTTATGGACATTCCTCAAGGTTTTGACTCTTCTAAGCCAGTCTTTGGGTCACCTAAACGATTGTGCAAGCTTTTGAAGTCTTTGTATGGACTAAAACAAGCTTCAAGGCAATGGAACATCAAGCTCACTCAGACCTTGTTGAAAAATGGCTACATTCAGAGTGTTTCTGATCATTCCTTGTTCACGAAGACTAATGGTAAGGATAATGTTATCCTACTCATCTATGTGGATGATTTGCTTATCACTGGTTCAAGTGAAAGCATGATTAACCAATTGAAGTCCACTCTTCAGACTCATTTTAAACTCAAAGATTTGGGCAATTTGAGATATTTTTTGGGATTGGAGATTGCTAGATCACATGAGGGGTTAGTCATCAATCAGAGGAAGTATGCTCTTGAACTTGTTGAGGAGGCTGGTTTGGGGGCAGCAAGACCAACTGAAACTCCTATGGAGTTCAATATCAAGCTGACCACTTGTGAGTATGATAAGGCAACCAAGTCCAATCCTGATGATCACCCACTTAAGGATGCTACTTCTTATAGGAGGTTGATTGGTAAGCTTCTCTACTTAACCATGACAAGGCCAGATATTAGCTTCTCCGTGCAAAGATTGAGTCAATTTGTTGACAAACCCAAGAAGTCACATCTTGATGCTGCCATGAGAGTGATTAGGTACATCAAGGGTTGTCCTGGTCAAGGCTTGATCTATCCATCTACAAGCAATTTCAAACTTAGTTTGTATTGTGATTCAGATTGGGCTGCTTGTCCTTTGAGTAGAAAATCAGTGAGTGCCTATTGTGTTAGGCTAGGTGAGGCAATGATAGGTTGGAAAGTGAAGAAGCAGGAGACCATTTCTCTTTCAAGTGCTGAAGCTGAGTATAGATGTCTTAGAGTGGCAATTCAGGAGGCTCTTTGGGTTAGCAGACTCCTAAGGGAGTTGGGTTTGCCTTTGTGTTTGCCCATTCCAATATATACGGATAGTGAGGCTGCTTTGAGAATAGCTAGAAATCCTGTGTTTCATGAGCGCACAAAACACATAGAGCTGGATTGTCATTTCACGAGACATCACATTGGTTCTGGGATAATTGATGCCATTCATGTTGCTTCTAAGGATCAACTTGCTGATTTGCTTACGAAGGCCTTGGTCAAGAAACAACACATTGCCTTATTGAGGCTTTATGGCATAAAAGATGTGTTTCACGAAAAGAAGAAAGAAGAAGAAAAAGGTGGGGGAATATAGAACACATCAAGCTTGTGCCTTAGTTAGTTTGCACAATGCTTGTGGTTAGTCGTGCCTAATACTTGTGCCATAGTTGTGTTCTCCTCCTTTCCTATGTACATAGCTAACTTAGTATAAATAGTTAGTTAGATCATATTGTACAAACTGATTTGGAGTTTATGTGAATAACAAGATCATTGCATTCTCTAAATCCTCTCAAAGTCTATACGGACGCGCGACACACACACCCGGATCGGACCTCCGGATTGCCCAAGACGACCCGGAATACGTCGCGATCGTCCGAACCCCGACGTAACCCGAGTCGTCGTATGTAGCGCGCGTGTTCCATTTGTATCACCACACTAAGTTAGAGTTTTCAAATAGCTAACCTTGATCAGACCAGACGACGGTTCAGATTTTCCTTAAAACATGCGTCAAACCGCTCAAAAACCGGGATCGGTTCTAAGGTTGCCTATAAATAGAGGAGCCAGGCTATTCATTTGAGGGTAATGTCACTTGAGATTGGCTTAGGAGCTCTGACTTCTCTCTAGCTTTCTCTCTCTAGAATTCTCATGCAACATATCGAAAGTCTGACACTTGTGGGTTCCGACACCCCGACTAGGACTCTACACAATGATAAACCTGAAGACTCGTCAAGTCCGTTGAATCCAGCGGTTCAGGACGAAACATTTGGCGCCGTCTGCGAGATCCGAACAAGAAGCCATATCGCACCACAAGCTATAACGATCAATCATCCTCCTCCAGATAGTGTCAACTTTTAGGAAAAGAAGAAAGGCCCAGGGCGCCCGAAAAAGACGCTTGCAAGGAGTCAGCCTTGACCTTCAAACATCCTCCAAGCTACTTTGACCGCTTCCTCAGTGCCTGCAAGAAGCATGCCTTCCACACAGCACGAACAAGGAGTGCGCAATGCAGTGCAAAACGCACCTCCGCCGGGATCTGAGCACAGACTGCAACAGTTACCCTACGAGATGCCTGCAGAGGACACATAACAACAAGGAAGAGGTGCACACCCAGCACCAATAGTTACTACTGCTATGATGGCTGCACTTGAAGAATTGCTAGCTTTCAGAGAAACTTTGAGGAACCAATGATATGCATGTTAGCATATGGTGACGTGGCGCCGTAATTGGTAGCCCGTTAATATATGTGGTTACCTAAAATAATTAGGTAAATGTCACATTAGGGCTAATTGGGCCAGACCTAATTCCAATGTGACATGGGAGGCCCAAAATTGAGCCTCCCTCACCACATAAGTCGGCTGAAACCCTAGAAGGGAAGGGGGAGGATTTTTTCTTCCCCCACTATATAAGGAGGTCTTGGGGTCACGTCCAACACACACATTGATCACAACTCCTCCTAAGTTGTGATTTGAGAGAAATCCCTTTCTCTCTATAGTGAGCTCGGTCGGCCCCATAAACACCACTATTGGTGTGCCAAATCGCTTCCGAGCTTTCAGTCCGAGGTTCTGTCCCCGTTAAAGAATCGATCAGAGGATTTGCTGTGGAGCTTATACCGCGTATGAATTCTTCTCACGAAAAACTTGTACGGGTTCCGACCGGAGGATCATAACTCCCTCCACAACGTTCTTGAGCATGAAAGCTATTGAGGTATGTGTACATTATTCCGCTGCGTAATTAGATTACTTACAAGTACACGTTTAGCATTCCGTAGTATTACGTCCCCGTAATCCAACAGTGGTATCAGAGCAAGGTTTATGAGTTCTTGAAATTTTGATAAACTGATGTTCTTGAAAATTTTAAGAAAACCGAAATTTTTATGATGAACAACATGAATAATCCGAAATTTTTAAACAAATTTCATATGTTTGATCTTTAAAAACTTAAAATTTTCGGAATTTACATGTTTTTATAGATCAAAACCGAAAATTCATGTTTAAATTTGAGTTTGATGTTTCTATCTTCAAGAACACGATAAGTTTTATCAAGAATAATATTTGGATTCATGATCATAGTAGTGTTTGATCTTAAAATTTGACAATTTTTCCAATTTTTGGTGTTATGGCCGAAACCCTAGGTGAATTATTAGGTAAAAATTTAATTTCTTGGGGTGCAAGTAAGTAAAATTCGGCTGACCTAGCATGGTGGATATATTAGTTACCATATTTTAATTTTATTATAAGGAGACAATATATCTATACATTGGAAAGATAAGGAAAGATTCACATTATATATTAAAATATATAAACTATCAGTATATTTAACTAAAACATATGGATAAAGATATATTGATAGGATTTAGTTATTAAAAGGATTAAGAAAAATATTGTCAACATATATTTTAATCCCTGAAGATATATATTAAACAATAATATATATATATATATATATATATATGATATATATTAAACAATAATATATATATATATATATATATATATGTGGCCGAAATTATGGATATATATGTTTATATTGTTAATTGATTTACATCTTCTAGATAAAATCTTGACAATATTTATATATATGTTATTTCATTATTGTGCCGAAATATATATTTATATATGCAATATTAGAAATTATTTTAAATAGTTAATATTTCTTGGTGGCTAAGTTAAGTTTTTAGTGGATTTTAAAACCCTACTTAGCCCACAAGGTATATTTCGGCCGAACCCTTTGGGTTTATTGGGCCGGTCCAATTTGCAAAACCGGATCGGGTTAAACCAATCCGGGTTTTTCTTAATCGGGTCGACCTAGTCAGGTTGGGTCGGACCAAAGTAACTAAGTGAATCTAAACCGAACAGGTTTTGAGTGATGAACCGAACCACAATCTTATTTTATTGAACCGTTTCGGACCAAACCGGATTTTTAAAATCGGACAGACTCAGACCAGATTTTTAATTGGACCGAACCAAATTTTAAAATTTTTCGGAAATTTTAAATCTTCAATAAAATAGGATGTCAAATTTTAAATCCAAAATGTTTTCGAACTTTAAAAGTTAACCTAAATAGTGCACTTAGGGTTTACGTTTTAACACGTTTTCGGATAAAACCCTAATACCCGGTTACGATTATGGGGATGGATCTCGGATATGCATGTTTTTGGGTCTGGATTAAATTAGTGGGCAGAATGGCAATTGTTTACTTTCTGCAACATATATTAGAATTGTCGTCTTGACTTAGTCAAGCTAGGTGGATAATAAATTGCGAGCATTGAGCTCTGGGATTTAAATATATGGTATACGCAATAGGATAGACATGCTATGTTGATTGAAATTTCATAGAATCCATGTCTAGAAATTTCGCATGATTGATTGTAAGCATGAATTGCAAGTCAGCCCCTAATATTTTCAAAACGTTTTTAAAACTGAAAATACCAGTCGCCAATTATGCATGATGTATGCGGAAGTTGCATGTTTTGACACGTATGCTAGAATGTTCATGAATGAAAGCATGTAGTAAATTACTTTAAGTAGAATTATGTATGTTAAGGAATATAAGACGGATGATGCGTAAGCATATTGTTTTGGTTTGTTCGATATTTATGGTGTGATATAGTATTATGCATGCGTAAATTATCAGATAATTTTACAAAATCAAAAAGGGCCATGAGAAAGCAAGATCGGGTATGGTTGTTTGAAAATTCCCGTTCCTGTAATTTGCAAAATAATAGCTGTTTTCAAAAGACTTATCTATTGGATTGAAGACGACAATAGTGTGAACACTTTCACAACACCCCCTTCCCTCGGTTTACTGGCGGTCGGTTTGGTCTACTGACTGAAGGATCACTATTAGTCGTATTCCATCTTAATAGATAATCCGATGTTTGCAATTCTTTCAAAATGTTATAGTGTTCCTAACTTTGCATGATTGTCATTAATGGCTCGATTGGATCGTTTTAAGAAAATATGCAAACTGGATGATATTAATTATGATGATTGGAAAATTAGTGTTGAATGTGACCTGATACCTGCGGGAGTCGAGGATCGTATCGATCCAAAAGGTCAACGTTTACAGAAAAACGAGGGAGGGACAGCTTACTGATACAATAATAACGACAAGTTATGGAGGGATCAAAGAGCTCGAAAAATTATATGCTCACATCTGACAGCTGAAACGGAGGAAAGGACTATTCAAAAGAGCGTATTGCATCTTTGGTGCACCTTACATCGTTACGGGAAGGGAAAGGCAGCAGAAGCAAGAGAATTAATGGCCGCATACCATGAATTTCTATGCAAGGAGCATGGGATGAAAACCGTTCTTGATGCCGATGAATGGGCAGGAACTCAGAAAGTAATGGATATGTTTCCTCTTTCATGGTTTGTTGATGATAACGGACTTATACGTCTGATCACAGCAATTAAAACGGCAATTGACTTATATGATGCCGACCATAAAGATGAAAAGATCTTCAAACTTCCCGAATTGTCTGATGCCAAGTTTGCTGGACTTCGGAATTGCTTGGATAAACCCAACAATAAAAGGTCTAAACGATAATCTGGTGCGACAACCACTGTTGATTTATTTACTGTAAATGGTACACCTCGTTTACCACAATACATAAAACGGTGAAACGTTTTATCTGATGCATAAAAATCTGACATAATTCAGTTTTGAATTTATTTTCAGGTGGGTTTCTCAAACATGGTTAAAGACTACCTGCCTTATATAAGTTTCTTTGTCGTGGCTGCAGTGATTGATCCTGAAACTTTGTCATTATTTTTGTTAAGAATCCCCATTTACCCGTTTATATGTTTAAATTTAGTTAATAATGATTCGGAATTATTGAATAAAGTAGTAACCATTCAATTCATGAATTGGCCTACTTATCAAAATTAATCGACCCGGTTAAACGGGATCGATTCAGAATGAATAACAAAAACATAAAATCCATCAGTAAGACGAATGGATTAAATCAAAACACTTACCTCTTAACCGAGAATAACTAACCATCATTTTAATACATCCATTGATTCGTAAAACGAACCGACAGTTAATTCCATCATTATTTATTAGTACTCCATTTAAATCGATTATTTACGTAATAATTAAGAATGTTCAAAACCGATCAAATTAAATTTGAAAATGAAATGTTTTAAACCACGGGATAAAACTGGTTTTATGCGTCGTACGCGCGTGTACCTCGAATGACGGAACACATCGTTTTAAAGTACAAATTTAATAATGAAGTGTATGTTAGCATATGGTGACGTGGCGCCGTAATTGGTAGCCCGTCAAGAATTATTAACTATACACAAATATTTTCCAATATTGCAAATATACATATATATTTCGTCACACATCAATATATATATATATATATATATATATATATTTATTTATTGTCAAGATTATATCTATAAGATGTAAATCAATCAAAAATATATATACATATATATAAATTTCGCCCCCAACATATATATATATATATTTGTTAGCATATGGTGACGTGCCGCCGTAGTTGGTAGCCCGGTAATGCTAAGGAAATTACCTAAGTTAATTATGTAATTGTCACATTAGGGTAATTGGGCCAAACCCTAACCCTAATTGACATGGGAAGCCCAAAATTGGGCATCTCCCCTTAATAGCATAGGTTCGTCCGAAATAAGTCCCACATTGGTTGGAGTGGACTTTTGTCCACTCCACCAATCCTATATATAGGGGACTCACCTAAGGGGTTTACACATCATTCATTCAGAATAAGAAGTACCTCCATTGAGGAACTTGAGTGAAACTCTCTCACCCTCTTAGTAGTGATTTTCGGTGCACATCTTAGTCCGATGTTTAGTCCCCGTTGAAGAATCGATCAGAGGCTTTGTTGTGGAGCTTACACCGCGTAGGACTTCTTCTCACGAAGAACTTGTACGGGTTCCGACCGGAGATCAGAACTCCCTCCACAACGTTCTTGGGCAGGAAAGCTATTAAGGTATGTGTACGTTATTCTGCTGCGTATTTAGATTACTTACATGTACACGTTTAGCATTCCGTAGTATTACGTCCCGTAATCCAACAGTGCTATCAGAGCATGTTTAGGAGTTCTTAATTTTTTTTGATAAACTGATGTTCTTGAATTTGAAAAATCTGAAATTTTCATGTTCATGAACACCATGAGTAATCCAAAATTTTTAAGTAAATTTCATGTGTTTGATCTTTAAAAACATAAAATTTTCGAAATTTACATGTTTTTATAGATCAAAACCGAATTTAATGTTCGAATTTAAGATTGATGTTCACGATCTTCAAGAATACCATGAGTTTTTTCAAGAACACTATTTGGATTCATGATCAAGTTAGGATTTTGATCTTAAAATTTGAAAAATTTTCCAGTTTACATGTTTGTGCCAAAAACCCTAGGGGTATTTTAGGTAAACAAAATAATTTTCTTGGTCACCAAGTTTTAAAAATTTCGGCCACATTAATTAGAGATATAGTTAGCCATTTTTAAATTTTATTAATAGGTAACTATATATCTATAAGTTTGAAATAAGGATAGGTTCATAATATAATATTGTAAAAGATATTAACTATCAATATATATATATATATAAAGATAGGGATACTATATATTGATACATTTAGTTACTATAAATGATTAAGAAAATATATTGTCTACATATTTTAATCCCTAAAGATATATTTGAAAATAATAAATATATATATATATATATATATATGTATGCCGAATATTTTATGCATATATATCTATTGTTGATTGATTTACATCTTATAGATAGAATCTTGACAATATTTATATATATATTTAAATATGCCGAATTATATATATATATTAGCAATATTGGAAATTATTTTAAATAATTAATACTTCTTGGTGGCTAAGTTATGTTTTTAGTGGACTTTAAAACCCTACTTATCCCACAAGACATATTTCGGCCGAACCCTAGGGTTTATGGGCCGGTCCAATTGCTAAACCAGAACAGATAAAACCAATCCGGGTTTTCTTAATCGGGTCGACCTAGTCGGGTTGGGTCGGGTCGTAGTAACTAAATTGAACCTAACCTAACCGGTTTTGAGTGATAAACCGAACCACAATCTTATTTTATTGAACCGTTTCGGACCAAACTGAATTTTTAAAATTGGACCGACTTGAACCGGATTTTAGATTGGACCGGACCAGAATTTTTAAATTTCTTGGAAATTTTAAAATGTTCAATAAAATAGGATGTCAAATTTTAAATCCAAAATGTTTTTGAACTTTATATTTAGCCTAAACAGTGCTCTTAGGGTTTGCGTTGTAACACGTTTTTCGGTTAAAACCCTAAAACCTAGTTTCGATTATGGGGATGGATCTCGGATATGCATGTTTTTGGGGCTGGATTAAATTAGTGGGCTGGATTGCAATTGTTTACTTTCTGCTACATATATATTAGAACTGTCATGTTGACTCAGTCAAGCTAGCTGGTTATTAATTGCGAGCATTGAGCTCTGGGATTTAAATACATGTATTGCGCAATAGGATAGACATGCTATGCTGATTGAAAGTGCCTAGAATCCATGTCTAGAATTGACGCATGATTGATTGTAAGCATGAATTGCAAAACAGCCCCTAATATTTTCAAAACATTTTTAAAACTGAAAATTCAAGTCGCCAATTATGCATTATTTGTGCGCATGTTGCATGTTTTGACACGTATGCTAGGATGTTCAAGGATAGAAAGCATGTGATAATTTACTTTATGTAGAATTATATATGCTAGGAACATTAGACGCATGACGCGTAAGCATGTTTTGGTTTGTTCGATTTTTATAGCATAATATGATATTATGCATGCGTAATTATCGGATAATTTCTTTTAAAATTATAAGGGCCTTGGGAAAGCCTAGATCGGGTATACTTGTCTGAAAACTCTTGTTCCGGTAATTTGCAAATATAAAGACTGTTTTCAAAAGAATGATCTATTAGATTGAAGACAACGGTAGTGTGAATTTTTTCGCGACACCCCCTTCCCTCGATTTACTGACAGTCGGTTTGGTTTAGTGACTGAAGGAACAATACTTTTCGTATTCCATCCTAATAGATAATCCGATGTTTGCAATTCTGTCAAAATATTATTTACTTCCTAACTTCGCATAACTATGTGTTAGAATCGATGGCTGCCACTAGCAATGTATTCTCCCAGTTGAATAAGGGAATAAGGTTGATTAGTAGTAATTATAAGATATGGAATAAATGAGTTAAGATGATAATCTCTGAAATAAGAGGTCTGGAACATTTGACCACAAACAAACTAGGCCTGAGGGAGACCTCATGGAAGAGTAAAAGACATTCTATGATGAATGGGATGTCAAGGATCATGATGTTCGTTCCACCTTGCTATCTATGCTGGAAGATGAGATTCTCTATAGATTTGATCATTTGGGAACTGCCAAAGACCTCTGGGATGGTCTTAAGGCAATATTTGGTGTTTACACCATAGCCCAAAAGTGATCGTTAAACATCGATCTTGATTCCAATAAGATGAATCCCAAGCATACGATGAAGGATCATGTTATGCATGTTTGCAACTTGATCGCTGAACTTAAGGAAGCAGGTGAAAACCTGTCTGTGGAACAACAAATCAACTACATGATCCGCTCTTTGCCCGACTCTTGGAATATCATGAAAATGAGCCTTACCCATGCCACCCATCTCGATACTCTCAAGAAGGTGCAAGTTCATCTTGAGCTGGAAGAGGATAGACTCAGGGCTGAAAAGTTCAGATCTGATATGTATATTGCGTCCTCCGGGCCAGCCGAACAAAAGGGGAAGCGCAAGAGAAAGGGAAAAAGTTCTAAGAACAAAACTGTGAAGTTTGTGGGAAACAAATCCCAGAAGAAGTTTAAACGCAAACAAACTGGTGGCAAGAAAAGGCAAGCAAAACAAACACGTAAAGAGGAAACTCGAACGTGTTTCAGGTGTGGCGTAAAAAGACACCTGGCTAATGCATGTACCAATCCTCCTAAGGTACGTAATGAGAAAAGATGATGAAAATCATTCTTTCTCTTCCGCTTCTAAACACTCGAGAGTAATTCATTTTCTTTTGATTACAGAACCGAGAAACAGAAGCAACGACCTGATCGAGGACGCCCCAGGAGAATAAAGATAGAATGAGAGATTTCTTTATCTTTAAATTGCTAAAACTTCTTGACTTTTATTTATGTTAAAGATGCTCTTGAATAAGTTTCATAGAGGAACGTATTATTTTCTAAGTATTGGCTACTACTTGAACAGAGTATTGAATTCATCATCGTTCGTTTTTATCCTATCATTTACACTATTCAACACATTGTTGATGCATCCTTATTTGTTAAGTACTCCATTAAAATGGTAAAAATCCCGAAATAATATGCATGATAAAAAACCGATTTTAAAATTCGAATACTAAAACGATTTCATAACCATGGTTTAAACCTGGTGTGCGCGTGGCGCAAGTCACCTTGAGAGACGGGACACATCGTTTCAAAGTCCGAATTTAAATGTTGAAGTATTTTAATGAATGCTAAATTTTCGTTTGTAATCCTTTGAATATAACTCACTGATAACTGCTAAGATTATAAGTATGCTTCAAAGCTACTACAATCTAGTAAGAACATCAACTATGGCATTAAAGCAAACGCTTAAATGCATAGCCCCTGAGGTGAATAAGCTTCTGGGTGAGTTCAAAAAATGAAAGGAAAAAGTCAATAAAACGACTCTCCCACTATAAGACTTGAACGAAAACTTTGGCTAAAGCAAACATTTTATCAAATACTTCAAGCAACACAGATCAAAGTTACATAATGATGAAGTTCAACATTAATTACTCCTCAGAATGAAATTAAGTTGATTCACATTAATCTAACTCTATGTTCCAATGAAATTGGTTGACGCATCACCATAGCTAAAATGATGATACAAGTCTTATCATTAGCAGCATTACATTGCGCATTAAACAAGTATTTATTAAGAGTACGGTTAAAGGAATACAAGCTTAAAATTAGCTAAGATTGATGGTATTGTGGTCGAACATGATATATTATAAAGATTTGAGGATAAATTTCCTATGTTTTGCAAAACGAACAGACATAGTACTGATCGAATCAATGAATGGTTAAAAGAGATTATCAGGTCCCACTTACTTCGAGTGGGAGAATTGATAAAGCATAAGTGATTGATATGGTATATGATGAATACAAAAGTCTTCATAATAAATCCAGTGAGAGGGATTACTCCCCCACACATATAATCATCACTAAATACAAATGCGAATCAAGTCGGAACCTGACAATCAAGAACACTGAATTAATACAACTGCCCATTATTCCTAGTGGGAGGGAAAAAACGACCAACTTGGTTCCTGATCCTAGTAATCAAGGAATAATGTTCGGAGGTAAAATTCCGAGACCAAAAGGTCATCCTGAAAAGTTGTTAATCAGAGTTCAAGCACTGCCATTCTTCCCAGTGGGAGTGATGCTTCGATAAGAAGCATTATTCTGAGTGGGAGTTACAATCAGACAATAGATGGGATTAACGAGCCTAGACATAATCAAAGGCAACGGACTTCTCTCGAGAAGTGTCCCATTGAATAAGATGTGTTAAACATCTTAACATTCGTTCTCAAATTAGTGACGATTCAGCAAAGCATGGGAGGGACCTCAAAACGAGGGAATGGAAGAAAACAATGGAGGATGAAATATGCCTAAATATGAACAAATTCGGTTATGGTCCTTAGTTGATCTGCTAACCGCAGAACTAGAAAGTGAAATTTTAGAATTCACTACTGATGGAAAGATGAGTGGTTCAAAACTCAAGTGATTGCGAATGGATATACCCAAATTCACGGAATGGACTTTGATGAAACATACTCACCAACTGTGCGTTACACCACAGTAAGGGCCATCCTTGCCCTCGTTGCATGTCTCGATCTAGAGCTGCACCAAATGGATATTAAGACCACAACTCTCCACATAAACCTGAAGAAAAAGATCTCTATGGAGCAGCCTGAGGGTTTTTATTACTCCTGGCAAAAGAACGTAAAGTTTGCAAACTCCAAAGTTCTATTTACGGTCTTAAACAGTCGTCTCGGCAATGGTATCGCAGATTCCACGAGGAAATCGTCGGAAACGAATTTGTGAATCTTCACGAGGATCCTTGCGTATACACTAAGACCTCTGGGTCTAAGTATGTCATCATAACATTATACGTAGATGACATACTCATTGCTGCGAACGACGTGAGTTTCATGAACAAATCAAAGTCGTGGTTAGCGTCAGCATTTGAGATGAAAGACATGGGAGAGGCCACGTACATCTTAGGCATTAAGATTGCCCGAGATTGTGCCGCCCGGACATTGTGTCTGTCTCAAGAATCTTATATCAACAAACTGTTGAATAGATTCAAAATGCTCGATGCTAAACCTGTGGATACGCCGGTTGTGTTCGGGTGCGCGCTGTCAATGCGTGATGGACCGAAAAACCAGCAGCAGCGTGAACAGATGAAGGGGGCATCGTACCTAAGCATGGTAGGGAGTGTTATGTACGCCATGCTATGTACTCGACCAAATATCTGTTACGCTGTGGGCCTAGTAGCAAGATTCCAATCAGATCCTAGTTATCAACATCTAAAGGCCGTAAAACGAATTATAAGGTATCTGAAAGGTAATGTCGACTATGTTCTGTGCTATAAGGGCAAGCAAATAGAATTGACCGGTTATAGTGACGCCGACCACGGTGGCGATCCAGATGATCGTGAGTCCACCACAGGAGGAGTTTTCCTTCTTGCTAATGCTGCCATATCTTGGGTGAGCAAGAAGCAATCATGTGTCGCGCTTTCCACTATGGAATCGGAATTCGTTGCCCTTTCTAAAAACGCACAAGAGACGGTCTGGCGGAAAAGGCTTCTTACTGCATTAATTGGCACTGGCAAAGAGAGTAATCCCGTCATGGTATACTCCGACAGTCAGACAGCCATTGCAGTTGTTAAGAATCCAAAGTACCATAGTAGGACCAAACATATTGATGTGAAATACAATTATGCTAAATATGTTCTGGAAGACAACATAATCGCTTTAGAATACTTGTCCACGGATAAAATGGTTGCATATCCATTAACTAAGCCATTACGTAGAGAGATCTTCGAGAAGCACGTAAAACTGTTTGGATTACGTAGGGCTTAATTGAGCGACTTGTATAAGCGATAACATTTTGACATTTAAAATAATATTATTTCGATTGAATAAAAGAATTGCAAACTGAGTATATGATCTATCGACGTCACAATGAAATATAACATCGGATTTTACGGTCTATAAACTAAGTCGTAGGAAGAGGTAAAACTCTTCCACCAAAATTATGTCGAATATGAACCATGACTCATCACACAGGCACGGTCATCTTGCAAGGAGAGGGGGACCTCTACCCCAACAAGACTGGCTAAGAACCAGGGGGATAAACCTGGTTAAGCGAAACAATAACCTTGTCACGCTTAATGCATGACTTAATCTTCATTTTGTACATCGCCGTGTTGGACCCAATCCATCATTAAAATCACATTCAGGGCCAGATGAAAGATTCTGCGATAGCATGATTGACATATCCCAATCCTGGCTAGTCTAGGTGTGGTATCGACGCGTGCTTCATACTGCGCGTGCCATGTATAGAACACATCAAGCTTGTGCCTTAGTTAGTTTGCACAATGCTTGTGGTTAGTTGTGCCTAATACTTGTGCCATAGTTGTGTTCTCCTCCTTTCCTATGTACGTAGCTAACTTAGTATAAATAGTTAGTTAGATCACATTGTACAAACTGATTTGGAGTTTATGTGAATAACTAGATCATTGCATTCTCTAAATCCTCTCAAAGTCTATATGGTATCAGAGCCAACTGAGTTTCCTTGGTGATCAAGAAAGCTCGGATTCCTGGAGATTGTTGAAGATCAAGCAGATTGAAGATGATTACTGGTGATTGAGGACGCGTCTGGACTATATTCATTGCTGAGAAATAGATCTCTTGGCGATCAAGTCACAGATTTCTTTTGCTTCGTCGTCACGCTTCTTCGATTTGCTTCTTCGATCTGCTTCGTTTCCTCAAATTGAGATTGGATTCATGTCGCAATCTTGATTACGACTCTGTGTAAGTCTTTCTGAATCAAGATTTGTTGATTTCCAACTCATTTGGATCATCGATTGGATTGGAAGCTGTTTCTGTACACTGATTGCTATCGCCTGGATCTTGACTGAAATTGAGCTTGATTCTGATGATATGCTTGCTCGTGCTTATTGATTTCGTCAAATTGAATCAATTGCGATGCTTTCTGTGGTAATGTGATGAAGAAATTCTTCGCGGATTTTTGCGGATTCACGTTTTCTCTACGCATGTACGGAGATCACTTGTTGAAATAAACAAGCTGTTTGTTATTTGCCTTCGCTGTTGCCTTAGCTGATTGCCTTCGCTGTTGCCGTCACTGGTGCCTTCGTTGGTGCTTGAACTTGTGCTTTTCCTTGACAAGCTATTTTGCATTGGATTCTTTGCCTCCTAAGTCACTTGTTACTTACGAAATGGCTGAGAACACGATTGAGGATCCCTTGTATCTTCATCCTTCGGACACCACTGGTTTGTTGTTGATTCCTTTTCAACTTCAAGGATCAACTAACTATCATGCTTGGAGCACAGCCATTATGGAAGGACTTTTGGTGAAGAATAAGCTGGGATTCATAGATGGTACTTTCACCAGGTCTAGTGTTCAAGTGTCTCAAAGAGTGAAATGGGACAGGGCTAATGCAATTGTGAAAGCTTGGTTGAGGAACACGGTAGCCAACGAATTGGTGGGTGGATTGGTCTACAATTCCACAGCTTTGTCAATATGGATTGATCTCAAGGAGATGTTTGACAAGGTGGATGGCACACAGGTGTTTCAATTGACAAGAGAGATTTACCAAACATCTCAAGGAGCTTTGTCAATCACTGAATTTTTTGGCAAGATGAAGCAATTGTGGGATGCTCTAAGCTCCATTGATGACTTGCATTTAGTATGTCAAGCTGACATGAAGATGGTGAGTGAACATAAGGAGAAACAGAAGCTTATAGCTTTTCTCTTGGGGCTCAATGATTCCTATGCACATGTGAGGAGTAGTCTTCTTATGAGGCAACCTCTTCCTTCACTAAGTGTGGCATTTTCTGTGCTTGTGCAAGAGGAAAGTCAGCGTGCCATTGCTGGTTCAATTGGAGATGTAGGAGAGTCCACAGCCTTGTACTCAATGAGGAACTCTTCTAACAATCAAAGGGGCTTCAATTCTGGTTCAAGGTATAATGGTGCAAAGCCAATCAGACAAGTAGCTTCTTATGGTCAAGGTTCTTCAAATGCATATGGTGGTGATGGAAGACCCTCCAAAGCTGAGAAGGCGAATTGGAAATGCATTTATTGTGGAAAAATGGGTCACAAAGAGGACACTTGCTACAAGAAGCATGGTTATCCTCCTGGTCATCCAAGTTTGAAGCGCAACTTCAACTCAGTCAATGTGAGTGTTGAGAATGATTCTTCTCATATGGTTGAACATATTGTGGCTGGTGACAAGAGGATCTTCCATGGCACACCTGACAAGAGAATTATGCATGCCGGCATTGAGAAGAGAGTACAACATGTGGCTGTCCAAGATGATTTTGAGCCACTCTCTTATCAAGAGGATGATCCTATGTATGTGAACATGGCAGGTATGAACTTAACTCCTTCAATGGATTGGATTGTGGACTCAGGGGCCACCAATCACATCACTCATCAAATGGGATGGCTCCACAACTTGAGAAGAACTGATTCCAATAATCAATTTGTCCATTTGCCTAATGGTCACAAGTGTAGAGTGACTCACATTGGAAGTTGCTCATTCTCTGGATTCACCTTGAATGGCATCCTCTTAGTGCCCGATTTCAAGTTCAACTTGATTTCAGTTTCTAGACTTCCAAACCAACTCAATTGCAAGGTGATATTCACTTTTGATCATGTCTTGATTCAGGGCCAAACTGGGAGGCCTATGGTGATTGGTGAGAGGGCTAAGGGACTCTACATACTCAAGGATGTGGTGCCTTCAAGATCAAGCAAGGTGGTGGCTGCTCCTTCCATTAGCTCAAATAAGGTGGATGCTTGGACATGGCACAAGAGATTGGGACACATTTCAGCTACTCACATGGATCATTTGAAGAATATCTTGAACTTAGATGATTCCATTGGATGTGTCAAGGATTGTACTCTTTGTCCATTAGCCAAGCAAACCAGATTGTCTTTTCCTATTAGTACCTCTCATGCTCTTAAACCCTTTACACTGATACATATGGATTTATGGGGCCCTTATAAGGTTCCTACCATTAGGAATTATCAATATTTCCTTACAATTGTGGATGATTTTTCAAGAGCTACTTGGTTGTTTCTTATGAAGAACAAGAGTGATACTTTTCTTCACATCAAGGGCTTCTTGACAATGGTTAAAAATCAGTTTGGGGTTGAGGTCAAATCAGTTAGGAGTGACAATGGGAGTGAATTCATCAACTCCATTTGCAAGGAGCATTTCCTTAGGAATCATCCACCAAACAAGCTGTGTACACACTCCTCAACAAAATGGAAGGGTGGAGCGCAAGCATAGGCAAATCTTGAATGTTGCAAGGGCTATTAGATTTCAAGCATCAATGCCCATTAAATATTGGGGTTATGCTGTTCTCACTGCCTGCTACTTGATCAATAGGATGCCATCTTCTTCCTTGAAGTTCAAGTCTCCCATGGAGGTGTTGTATGGGAAGACACCTTCAATTGAGCATCTAAGGATCATTGGATGCTTGTGTTTTGCAACCAAGTTGAACAACTCGGACAAGTTTAGTGCAAGAGCTGAGCCTTGCATTCTAATGGGATATTCCACTTCTCAAAAAGGATATCTTGTTATGAATATATCCAACTCAGCTTTACAAGTATCTAGGGATGTTGTTTTTCATGAACACATCTTCCCTTTCAGCATGTCAAAGGCTGATTTGAAGGCTTTGTTGCCTACTTGTTTGGGTTCCAAGTCTCACCTTGATGAGTCTTTCCTTAGAGATCGCTCTATTTTTGAAGACTTGCCAACCACTATTCCATTGCTTGATGAGGATAATATACCTCAGCCACTTCCAACTGATCAAGCACCTCCTCAAGTACCTCCTCATTCACCTCCTCAAGCTCCTCCAAGCAATGAAGAGACTCATGTTCCCATTCTAAGAAGGAGTGCTAGGATTGCTCAACTAAGGGCATGTTCATTTTCCAATGCTGCTTTTGGAATTGAGAAGTATATTTCTTATGCTCATTTACATCCAAAGTTCAATTGTTTTATGGCCTCTATTGACAAGATCAAGGAGCCTACTACTTACAAACAAGCAGTCAAAGATTCCAATTGGGTGATAGCTATGAAGGAGGAAATCAATGCTCTTCAAGATAATCACACTTGGAAGATTGTTGAATTACCTCAAGGAAAGTCTACTATTGGATGTAAATGGGTGTACAAGGTGAAGTACAACTCAGATGGTTCAATTGAGAGGTACAAGGCAAGGTTGGTTGCCAAAGGCTTTACTCAAGTAGAGGGGACTGATTTCAATGAGACTTTCTCCCCAGTTGTGAAGATGACCACTGTGAGAATTGTCCTTGCAATGGCTGCAGCCAAATCATGGGGCTTGTATCACATGGATGTGAACAATGCCTTTCTACAAGGTGATTTACATGAAGAGGTCTTTATGGATATTCCTCAAGGTTTTGACTCTTCTAAGCCAGTCTTTGGGTCACCTAAACGTGTGTGCAAGCTTTTGAAGTCTTTGTATGGACTAAAACAAGCTTCTAGGCAATGGAACATCAAGCTCACTCAGACCTTGTTGAAAAATGGCTACATTCAGAGTGTTTCTGATCATTCCTTGTTCACGAAGACTAATGGTAAGGAAAATGTTATCCTACTCATCTATGTGGATGACTTGCTTATCACTGGTTCAAGTGAAAGCATGATTAGCCAATTGAAGTCCACTCTTCAGTCTCATTTTAAACTCAAAGATTTGGGCAATTTGAGATATTTTTTGGGATTGGAGATTGCTAGATCACATGAGGGGTTAGTCATCAATCAGAGGAAGTATGCTCTTGAACTTGTTGAGGAGGCTGGTTTGGGGGCAGCAAGACCAACTGAAACTCCTATGGAGTTCAATATCAAGCTGACCACTTGTGAGTATGATAAGGCAACCAAGTCCAATCCTGATGATCACCCACTTAAGGATGCTACTTCTTATAGGAGGTTGATTGGTAAGCTTCTCTACTTAACCATGACAAGGCCAGATATTAGCTTCTCCGTGCAAAGATTGAGTCAATTTGTTGACAAACCCAAGAAGTCACATCTTGATGCTGCCATGAGAGTGATTAGGTACATCAAGGGTTGTCCTGGTCAAGGCTTGATTTATCCATCTACAAGCAATTTCAAACTTAGTTTGTATTGTGATTCAGATTGGGCTGCTTGTCCTTTGAGTAGAAAATCAGTGAGTGCCTATTGTGTTAGGCTAGGTGAGGCAATGGTAGGTTGGAAAGTGAAGAAGCAGGTGACCATTTCTCTTTCAAGTGCTGAAGCTGAGTATAGATGTCTTAGAGTGGCAATTCAGGAGGCTCTTTGGGTTAGCAGACTCCTAAGGGAGTTGGGTTTGCCTTTGTGTTTGCCCATTCCAATATATACGGATAGTGAGGCTGCTTTGAGAATAGCTAGAAATCCTGTGTTTCATGAGCGCACAAAACACATAGAGCTGGATTGTCATTTCACGAGACATCACATTGGTTCTGGGATAATTGATGCCATTCATGTTGCTTCTAAGGATCAACTTGCTGATTTGCTTACGAAGGCCTTGGTCAAGAAACAACACATTGCCTTATTGAGGCTTTATGGCATAAAAGATGTGTTTCACGAAAAGAAGAAAGAAGAAGAAAAAGGTGGGGGAATATAGAACACATCAAGCTTGTGCCTTAGTTAGTTTGCACAATGCTTGTGGTTAGTTGTGCCTAATACTTGTGCCATAGTTGTGTTCTCCTCCTTTCCTATGTACGTAGCTAACTTAGTATAAATAGTTAGTTAGATCACATTGTACAAACTGATTTGGAGTTTATGTGAATAACTAGATCATTGCATTCTCTAAATCCTCTCAAAGTCTATACCATGTTCGACCACGGGGTCATGCTCGGTTGTGCTAGCTAGAATCCTAGTGATTCAAAGGGCGCATACTTCTTCACCTTGAGCGTGTGATTGATCCCGGATGTCTTAAGAAGAGGCATCCAAAGTATCCTCATGGACTCAGAACTTATACCTAAGGTCTAGCTCAATGATCGTGTCCCGGCGTACGAGCGTAGAGCCAAAGAAAACGGCCAAGTGACCACGTCTTGGAAATCGGTTGAGTTAGACTAAGGGTATAAGAGACGAGGATGGTCAAGTTCACCTATAATTCACTGACTCTTGTGTTCACTACGTGGCCACCAACCAGATATTAGTTGAAGGTTGTGAACACTTGTAACAGATGCCCTGGAGAAGTATTCTTATGTGGAAAACAAGGCATTTGGAGAATTATTAGTTGACTAAGGATACAGTGCGGTACATATTTTATTTTAACATGATTGATTTACGAAAGGGAATCAACGTTCTGCGGGCGCTACAATACTCCTAACAGATGAGTAGCACGATGTCCGTCGTATCTGCCGGTTGGACGGCAAACCTCGTATGAACTATTCGGAGAAGGAGACAAAGACTGAAGATTGAGATGTTGATGCTATTGGATAACTATATATTAACAAGCACCCTCCCATTCCGGCGAGTGGGAGCTGTTAGCATATGGTGACGTGGAGCCATAATTGGTAGCCCGTTAATGCTAAGGAATTACCTAAGTTAATTAGGTAATTGGGCTACCCTAATTGACACGGGAGGCCCAAAATTGGGCCTCCCCCCTTAATAGCATAGGTTCGGCCGAAATAAGTCCCACATTGGTTGGAGTGGACTTTTGTCCACTCCACCAATCCTATATATAGGGGACTCACCTAAGGGGTTTAAACATCATTCATTCAGAATAAGAAGTACCTCCATTGAGGAACTTGAGAGAAACCCTCTAACCCCCTTAGTAGTGATTTTCGGTGCACATCTTAGTCCGAGGTTCTGTCCCCGTTGAAGAATCGATCAGAGGCTTTGTTGTGGAGCTTACACTGCGTAGGACTTCTTCTCACGAAGAACTTGTACGGGTTCCGACCGGAGGATCAGAACTCCCTCCACAACGTTCTTGGGCAGGAAAGCTATTAAGGTATGTGTACATTATTCCGCTGCGTAATTAAATTACTTACAAGTACACGTTTAGCATTTTGTAGTATTACGTCCCGTAATCCAATAGTGTATTAATAAATGAATGCTGATTTTTTCGTTTATGATTCCATGGAAATAACTCATTGTTGACTACTATAGTCAAGATGTATGCTTTAATGCTACTACGATTTATTAGAACCTCTACTATAGCATTAAAGCGAAAGCTTAAATGCATAGACCATGAGATGGATAAATCTCTGGATGAGTTAATAAACGAAAGGAAGTAGTCAATAAATGATACGGGTGAAACCTAATCATAAAGCAGCATAAATTTGCACATTAAACATGTATTTATCAAGAGTATGGTCTACTCTTAAAGAATACAAGTTTAAGATTAGCTTGGTTTAATGGTAACGTGGTCGAACATGACACATTATAGAAATTTGAGGATGGATTTCCAATACTTTGCGGAACGAAATGAAATAAAGTACCGATCGAATTAAAATGGGTAACGGAGATTCTCAGGTCCCACTTACTTCGAGTGGGAGAATGATATAGCATTAGTGAATGCATTAGTGAATGACATGGTAAATGATGATGGAAACGTCCTCATAATGAATCCAGTGGGAGGGCTCACTCCCCCTCACATAATCATCAATAAATGTTAATGCGAATCAAGTCGGACCTGATAATCATAATGCTGAACCATTGGATGAAAATCCAATAGTCATCGCAACTGCCCATTATTCCTAGTGGGAGGAAACAACTAACTTGATTCCAGATCCTAGTGATCAAGGAATAAATCTCGGAGGTAAAATCCTGAGACCAATAGGTCATTCTAAGAAAGTTGTAGACCAATGTTCTAGCACCTCCATTGTTCCTAGTGGGAGTAATGCTCCGAGAAGAAGCATTATTCCGTGTGGGAGTAACGATCCGACTTAAGATGATATTATCGAGCCTAGACTTAGTCTAAGGCAACGAACTTCTTTTAAGAAGTATCCCATCAAGTGAGACGTTCGCTCACGAACCAGTGACGGTTCGGCAAGTATTGGAAGAACCTCAAACGTTGGAATGGAGGATGAAAATGCCTAAATTAGAACGTATTCGATTTTGGTCTTCAGTTGATTTACCTGCTAACCACATAGCTAGAAATTGAAATTTTATAATTCACTACTGATGGAAAATTTGAGTGGTGCAAAACTCGAACGATTGCGAAAGGATATACCCAAATTCACGGAGTGGACTTTGATGAAACATACTCACCAACTGTGCGTTACACCACAGTTAGGGCCATCCTTGCCCTTATTGCAGGCCTCGATCACGAGCCTGCATCAAATGGATGTTAAAGACCGCATTTCTCCATGGAAACTTGGAGGAAGAGATCTATATGGAGCAGCCAGAGGGTTTTATTACCCCTGGCAAAGAACGTAAAGTTTGCAAACTCCAAAGATCTATTTACGGTCTTAAACAATCGTCTCGGAAATGGTATCGTAGATTCCACGAGAAAATCGTCGGAAACGGATTTGTGAACCTTCACCAGGATTCCTGCGTTTACACCAAGAACTCCGGGTCTAAGTATGTCGTCATAACCTTATACGTGAATGACATACTCATTGCTGCAAACGATGTGAGTTTCATGAACGAAGCAAAGTCCTGGTTAGCATAAACATTTGAAATGAAAGATATGGGAGAGGCCACGTACATCTTAGGCATTAAAATTGCCCGAGATCGTGCCGTCCGGAGATTGTGTCAGTCTCAAGAATAAGATATCAACAAACTGTTGAAAAGATTCAAAATGCTCGATACCAAACACGTGGATACGCCGGTTGTGTTCGGGTACGCGCTGTTAAAGCGTGATAGCCCGAAGAACCAGCAGGAGCGTAAACAAATGAAGAATGCAGAGTGTCTAAGCATGGTAGGAAGTCTAATGTACTTCATGCTATGTACTCGGCCGGACATCTGTTACGCTGTGGGCCTAGTAGCAAGATTCCAATAAGATCCTGGCTATCAACATTTAAAGGTCGTAAAACGAATTATAAGATATCTGAAAGGTACTGGCGACTATGTTCTATGCTATAAGGGTAGGCAAATCGAATTGACTGGTTGTGACGCAGATCCGGGTGGCGATTCGGACGATCGTAAGTCCACCACAGGGGGAGTTTTCCTCCTTGCTGATGCTGCCATATCATGGGTAAGTAAGAAGCAATCATGTGTCGCGCTTTCCACTATGGAATCAGAATTTGTTGCCCTTTCTAAAAACGCACAAGAAGCAGCCTGGCTGAAAAGGCTTCTTACTGCATTAATTGGCACTGGCAAGAAGAGCAAACCTGTGAAGGTATACTCCGACAGTCAGGCAGCCATTGCAGCAGTTAAGAATCCAAAGTACCATAGTAGGACCAAACACATTGATGTGAAATACAATTATGCCAAATCTGTTGTGGAAGATAATATAATCGCTTTAGAATACTTGTCCACAGACAATATGGTCGCAGACCCATTAACTAAGCCATTACGTAGAGAAATTTTCAAAAAGCACGTAAAACTGCTTGGATTATGTAGGGTTTAATAAGTGGCTTGTATAAGTGATGGAATTTTGACATTTGAAATGATATTTCGATTGAATAAAAGAATTGCAAATTGAGTATATGATCTATCGACGTAATAATGATAAATAACATCGGATTTTACGGTCTATAAACTAATTCGTAGGAAGAGGTAAAACTCTTCCACCAAAATTATGTCGGATGTGAACCTTGCCTCGTCACACAGGCACGGTCATCTTGTAGGAGAGGGGGATCTCTACCACAACAAGATTGGCTAAGAACCAGGGGGATAAACCTGGTTAAACGAAACGATAACTTGGTCACACTTATAGCATGACTTAATCTTCGTTTTGTAAATCGCCGTGTTGGACTCTGTCCATCATTAAAATCACATTCAGGGCCAGATGAAAGATTCTGCGATAGCATGATTGACATATCCCACCCCTGGCTTGTCCAGGTGTGCTATCGACGCGTGCTTCATACTACGCGTGCCATGTTCGACCACGGGGCCATGCTCGGTTGTGCTAGCTAGAATCCCTGTGATTCAAAGGGCGCATACTTCTTCACATTGAGCATGTGATTGATCCCGGGTGTCTTAGGAAGAGGCACCCAAAGTATCCTCTTGGACTCAGAACTTATACCCAAGGTCTGGCTCAATGTTCGCTTCCCGGCATTCAAGCGTAGAGCCAAAGAAAACGGCCAAGTGACCACGTCTTGGAAACCGGTTGAGTTAAACTAAGGGTATTGTTGGATCACGGGCGAAGCTCCGTTACGTCCTTGACGGAATGCTTGGACTCCTGGGCTCCGCGTAATCCTGCAAAAGGGGATGACCTGGGTGGTGACCCAGAATCCCTCTCCGATGATTAAATGAGTACGGTGATCAATGGGTGGTAAGCAAAAGAGTATATGTTCGTCTTAGCCTAGTTTAGATGATGGTTTTCTGAGGTAACTTCCCCCTTTATATAGAAGGAGGAGTTACTCAGTTACCTGTTACTGCGCCTGGCAGTTTTACCCATGATTCCGTGTATCTCGCCACGACGTATATCTCGGCTGGGATTCCGTATATCTCGCCCCACGCTCCGCGTATCTTACCCATACCTCCGCGTATCTCGGGCACGCCCTGCGTATCTCGGGGGAGATTATCTATATCTTAACCGTCTTCCCACTACTCTCATCTAGTAGGCGGGTTTCTCGGCCTTATCCTCTGATCACAAGTCTCGACTCCTGTCGGGGACTCCAGAGTTGTCTCATTCTAGATCACCACCCAGGACCTTCAGTCTCTACGGGACAGGTCCAGCCTCTGCGGGGCTTTATTTATCGGGGCCTTCACTAAGGCATATCGGGGCCTACTCAGAGGCTTCTTATCGGGGCCTGCTCGGAGGCTTCTCATCGAGAGCATTTAGCTCATATGTTGGGACTGCTAAAGTCGGGACCCTTCGTGTTGGGTCTCTGGGCCTTCCAGGCTTTTCACGAGGCCAACTGGACCTACTCGCCGTCCCTTGGCTGTTTAACGGGGCTAACGATTACATCGGAACCCATCATTTGCCCCCAAGACATGGGGATTTTTAGTTCGTCATGTCTTCTAATTCAGCTTTTCTGACCTCGTTGTCGGAGGTTTTTGTTTTCACACCTTCCGATACCACCGTCGGAGGCCTTTGTTTTCATTGCTTCCGATACCGCCGTCGGAGGCTTCTATCTTTGCATTCTTGATACCTCAGTCAGAGGCTTTTGTCTTCATACCTCCCGATACCGCTGTCGGGGGCTTTTGCCTTCATGCCTTCCGATACCGCCGTCGGAGGCTTTTACCTTTACATTTCTTGATACCTCTTTGGCCTTCTGGCCTTTATATAAGCAATTTCTTTTTATCTGTTTCGGCTCCAACACTTGTTTGCACTTATCTAAAGCGGCTTTAAATTCGTTACTCAGAATGTTCCGATGCGCCATTAAAATGACTTTATACGTCCTTCGGACATTTTACTCGGGACTTCATCACTTAAGGTTTCTCGTCCAATCGGGACTTCACCACTTAAGGCTTCTCGTCCAAAATCGGGACTTCACCACTTAAGGCTTCTCGTCCAAAATCGGGACCTCACCACTTAAGGCTTCTCGTCCAAAATCGGGACTTCACCACTTAAGGTTTCTCGTCCAAAATCGGGGCTTCACCACTTAAGGTTTCTCGTCCCCGCCTTTCAAGGCCATTTTCATACCCCTTAGGGCTTTCATTGCGTCTCTACTGGACGGCTTAGTCGTACCCGTTAAGGCTTTTGGTCGCATCATATAGATGACTTACACGGACCTGTTAAGGCTTTTTCATACCCGTTAAGGCTTTTGGCCGCATCATATAGACGACTTACGCGGACCCATCAGGGCCTTTTCATACCTAGGCTTTTGGTTGCAACATATAGACGACTTACGTGTACCCCGTGGGGCTTTTGTCCGTACCTGTTAAGGCTTTTGGCCGCACCATATAGACGACTTACGCATCCCCCACGGGGCTTTCATCGTACCTCGGAAGGCTTTTGTCGCGTCACTCAGGACGACTTACTAACAGTTAGAATAAATTTGAAAGCAATTTGATCGGAAGGCAACTTCTTTTATTCACTAATAATTCAAAGTAGGCTTACATCGGATTTTATTGATAGACAATTTGCGCCCTTCACGGCGGCTTAATATCAAACATGATACTTCTTCAAGTGTTCGCCACTGAAGGAATGCTTCAACGTCTTGCCTTCGAGATCCTCTAACTTGTATGCATTGGGCACTGGCATCCCCACGATCTTGTAGGGTCCTTCCCATTTTGGTGACAGCTTGTTGATCCGATTTTGATGAACAAACTCATTCCTCCGCCAGACAAGTTCTCCCACGAAGAATTGTCGAGACCTGATATCGGGCTGTTGCCAAACGCATTCGGGCATGGACTTCATCAGCCTTCCACCTCTTCTCCTCGAGTAGGTCTAAGTCCAGACGTCTCATTTCCTCATTTGTCAGAGGCTCGTAATATTTCGCGCGGTGGGACGCCACCGCTATTTCCACGGGAGCGACTGCCTCCGTGCCATAAATCAGGCCAAACGGAGTTTCTCCTGTTGATTGCTTGGGTGTTGTTCTCACAGCCCATAGCACATTCTCGAGCTCATCCAGCCACTGGCCCTGCAAGGCATAGACTCTCTTCTTCAAGCCATCCATCACGATCTTGTTGGCTGATTCTACCTGGCCATTGGTCTGAGCGTGGCGGACTGAAGCAGTCCGATGCTCAATGTTTAGTTCTTCCAGGTACTCCTTCAACTGGGCCCCGTTGAACGGAGGGCCGTTGTCGCTGATTAACACTCGCGGGACCCCGTACCGGGATATGATCTGAGTCTGAAGGAACTTGAGGACCTGCTGCCCCGTCGTTCTAGCCAATGCTTTGGCCTCTATCCACTTTGAGAAGTAGTCAATAGCCACGAGTAAGTACTTGCACTGACCTCTCTCTTGGGGAAGTGGTCCCACCAAGTCAATCCCCCATTGCGCGAAGGGCCATGCACTCCTGATGGGCATTAAGTCCGCGGCGGGAGCCACGATATTTGGGGCGTACCTCTGGCATGCATCACAAGATCGGACCAACGCGATCGCTTCTTTGTTCATCGAGGGCCAATAGTAACCTAGGTTCAATGCCTTCCTTACCAGAGATCGGGCTCCTTCATGGCAGGCCGCAACCTCTTCATGTAACTCCCTCAGGATCCGATTTGTGTCAGGCTCTGCTACGCATTTTAGAAAAGGCTTTACATACCCTTTTTTGTATAACTGGTTGTCCACCATCGCGTAGTTGTCCGCAATCCGCCGCAACCTGACGGCTGCCACTTTGTCATCGGGGAGTACCCCCGTAGTTAGGTACGTAACCATCGGGGTCATCCAAGTGGACTTCTCTTCTTCCTCCGATCCTGTCTCAATAGCAAAGATCTCTGCCGGATCAATGTTTGAGATAATCACCTTCTCTAGGAAATGCACCTTCCGATTCTCCTCGGGGGCCACTCCCAAGGCAAACTTACTCAAGGCATCTGCTTCCGCGTTCTCTTCCCTCGGGATCGCCTCGATATCAAAGCTTTTGAAGCTTCCCTTCAAAGTCTGCACCTCGTGCAAATATTTCTTCATTGTCGGGTTCTTAGCTTCATAGTTCCCCTGGACTTGATTTACAACCAAGCTAGCATCGCATTTCACTTTTAGATGGTCGACTCCCGTACCCTTGGCAATCTTAAGGCCTGTGATGAGAGCCTCATACTCTGCTTCGTT
This sequence comes from Clarkia xantiana subsp. parviflora, assembly GCA_036873135.1. Classification (NCBI taxonomy): domain Eukaryota; kingdom Viridiplantae; phylum Streptophyta; class Magnoliopsida; order Myrtales; family Onagraceae; genus Clarkia; species Clarkia xantiana. The sequence continues at coordinate 24,517,919 of JAPTYO010000012.1, forward strand.
GTTGGTGGCTTTGAACGTCAACGCCAGGGCATATCGTAAGGGCTCGCCTCCGCCGGACGGTATCAACACGAATCCTGCCCCCGAGCCTTCTACACTTGATGAACCATCAGTGTAAATCTCCCAAGTGTTCTCCTCATTTGGCTGTTCTGGCTGCTGTTCTGTTGTCGGGACTCCTTCCATGGTTGCCCCCTCTGCGGGACCCGTTGCTTCCAGATCGGGTGCCGTAGACTCAGCTATAAAATCTGCCAATGCCTGGCCCTTAATAGCGGTTCTAGGAGCGAAATAAATGCGGAACTCCGTCAGCTCGATGGCCCATTTCACCAATCTCCCCGACGCCTCCGGTCGGTTCAAAAAGTGTTTCAAGGGCTGATTAGTCAATACCGTGACTTCATGGGCATGGAAGTAAGGTCGTAGCTTTCGAGCGGCAATTATCAACGCGAAGAGATACTTCTCAATAGCGGGATAGTTTATTTCAGACTTGGCAAACGCCTTGCTTACATAATAGATAGGCACTTGGTTGCCTTTGACAATCTTAATCAAAACAGAACTAACAGCCACATCAGAAACAGCCAAATAGAGATAAAGCGGCTCGCCTGGAACTGGTTTTCCCAACGGCGGAAGGGTACGGAGGTGCTGCTTGAGTGCCTGGAACGCCTCCTCGCACTTGTCGGTCCATTCGAACTTCTTGTTGGCCCTCAGTACATCAAAAAAGGGCATAGCTCGATCACTCGCCTTGGATAGGAAGCGATTCATCGCGGCCAACCGGCCATTCAGCACCTGGACCTCCCGATGAGTCCTCGGGGACTGCATCTCTTCGATTGCTCGCAGCTTCTCAGGGTTCACCTCGATTCCTCTCTGGCTCACCATGAACCCTAGGAATTTCCCCGAGTTCACCCCGAAAGCACATTTGTCGGGATTCAGCCGAACCTGATGGAACTTCATCCGCTCAAATGCCGCCGCCAAATTCTGGACATGGTCTCCTGCTTGTCGGGACTTGACCAGCATGTCGTCCACATATGCCTCCATGGTTTTCCCCAGCATGTCTCCGAACAACTTGTTCACCATCCGCTGGTAAGTCGCTCCGGCATTGATCAATCCGAAGGGCATCACGTCGTAGTGGTAGACATCGCTGTCAGCGTAAAAGGCCGTATGGGGGGCATCTTCCTTCGCCATCTTGATCTGGTTGTACCCGGAATACGCATCCATGAAGCTCAGCAGCTCATGCCCCGATGTAGCGTCCACCAGCTGGTCAATCCTCGGGAGCGGGTAGCAGTCCTTCGGGCAGGCCTTGTTCAAGTCGCGGAAGTCGACACACATCCGCCACTTTCCGTTACTTTTTCGCACCAGCACTGGGTTAGCCACCCAAGTCTGGAATCGGAGCTCCTTGATGAATCCAGCATCGAGCAGTCTGCCCACCTCCTGCTGGATCGCGATCCTCTTGTCCGCGCCCATCGGACGCCTTCTCTGCGCGATAGGCTTGATCGCAGGGTCTATCTTCAGCTCGTGCACTATCACGTCGGGGCTTATTCCTGGCATATCACTCGGGGACCAGGCAAACAGCTCCTTAAACTCCTTCAAGAGCTCGATCAACTCTCGGGCTCGTTCCTCCGATAAAGCAGAGCCGATTTTCACCTTCCTCTGAGGCCCATCGATCTCCACTTCCTTCAAATCCTCCATGGGGGCGGGACGCCCATACTCCTCTCGAGGATCGGCATCAGTCTGAAGGACAGTCATGGTCTCCCTCCTTCTCCGTCGGGTGGCGTTAACGTAGCATTTTCGTGATGCCACCTGGTCACCCTTGACCTCTCCGACTCCATTATCAGTCGGGAACTTCATCTTTTGGTGGACCGTCGAGGCGACTGCCATAAGAGGGTTGATAGTGGTCCTCCCGATGATCGTGTTGTATGCCCCCGTAGACTCCACTACGACGAAATCCACGTTTCGCTTCTCCATCTTCCAGTCACTACCAAACTCTACCGGTAAGGTAATCATTCCCAACGGGTAGGAAGTGGAGCCAGAGAATCCCACCATCGGGAAGTCCATCTGCGTCAGGTCCTTCTTCGTCTTTCCCATGGCTTCCAGAGCATCCATGAAAAGAATATCGAAGGAGCTCCCTCCGTCTATCAGGATCCGCTTCATCTCGAATCCATCCACGTCCAGGGTCACGACCAAGGCGTCGTCGTGAGGGCTCTCCACGCCAACTAGATCCTCCGCTGAAAAAGAAATCACCATTTCCTCCTTCAGGGTCCACGGCCGAGACCTTTTTCCTAACACCACCGCGGCAGATATGCGCGAAGCATAGTTCTCCTTAGAAGTGGAGGTGTCACCTCCCGCTGCCATTCCTCCGTGGATGACGTTGATAGTCCCCCGCCTCTCCTTGCGGGCACCTGATCCTGAAGCCACATGCTCGACCTTCTTTTTCTTCGGGGATCGGTCGCGGGACTTGGAACGGGATCGGGACCGACTTCGGGAACGCGATCGACAACGTCCCTTCCCGACGAACTCCTTCAGCTTTCCTTTCTGGATCAGCTTTTCAATCTCCTTCTTCAGCTCCCGACAGTTCTCAGTGTCGTGACCATTGGCACGGTGGTAGCGACAGTAACGGTCAGGACGGCCTCCTAGGAATTCGCCTTCCTTCCTCGGGGGGTATCGGGCGAGACCTTGTCTGCCCATCACGGCTAACACAGAGGTCATCGAGCTATTGATGGGAACAGCCCGAATCTCTCGGTTGTCCTTCCTCGGAGGACGCTTGTCTTCTCTTTTATCGGGACGACCACGATTTCTACTTCCCTCCGACTTGTCGCTCCCCTTGCGATCATCCGACAGCTTGGACGATGGCTTCCTCTTCCCGACCTCGGGGGATCGAGCTCTCCAGCAGCAATCTTCGACTCCTGGACGTCGATTTGCTGTTTCACCCTCGCCTGCAGGGCCTCCATGCTCCACACAGCCTTCGCGGCTACGCTATGCATCAGGTCGGAACCGTACAGAGCGCTCAAGTTCCTTAGGAAAGTGCGAATCATCTCTCCCTCCGAGATTTCTTCGTGAATCTCCGCAGCACTAGCAGTGAACCGTTGGTAATAGTATGCCAACGATTCATCGGGCCTCTGCACCACCTGGGTTAAAGTCCTCACGCTCTTCAGGAGGCGTCTCCGACCTTGATATTGCTTGATGAAGCGATCGTGCATATCGGCCCAGCAGGTGATGCTTCCTGGAGGGTGGCTGAAGAACCAAGTCATGGCCCTTTCTCCCAGGGTTGTCGAGAACAATGAGCATATGAGATCATCGTTCGATGTTCGTCCCATACAGGCCTGGACGTGCCTCTGCACATGGAGAACTGGGTCCCCCTCACCATCGTATTCCTTGATTGTCGGGATGCCTATCCCGGGCGGGGCGACGGTGTCGATCAGTCGCGGTACGAAAGGATGGCTGGACCGATCCCTCAGTTCCGAGGTCATCTGCTTCTGGTAACCCATGCAGATGCTAACGATCTTCACCACCTGATCAGCAGTGATGGGGCCATTCAGGGGAATGGTCCTGTTCTGTACCGGTCCTGGGCCGTCGACCACGAACTTCTCCGGATGCACAGGCTCTTTACCCTTGCTCCTGGGCGGAACTTCCTGCACCTCTTGTTCTTCTGGGACCACCCTCGGAGGGGGTGGTGGTAACTCCTCCTGCGGAGGTAATTCCTCCGCTTTCCTGGCAGCCTCTCTCTTATCCAGCAAGGCCTCCATGGCGGCCAAGAACATGGGCATAGCCTCCGCTACTGCCTTGGCCAACTCCGAGTTCGAAGACGACCCTTCTTCCCTTCGCGGGACTCCTTCTTTTCCATGGCCCACCGGATTTGGGGGAGCCTCATCTTCCTCCCTACGCGGGACATCCTGCCTGTTCGTCTCAGCGTCTCGGACTGAGACCTCATATCCATCACCTTGCCCCCCCTGTCTGGGAAAGAGCAGGGTTCTCACCTTGTTCAGCAACACGTTCCGGCAATGGAGAGTTCACGGTTCCCGCGGGGCGAGAACTGCCAGCCTGAACCTGCTTCTTTTTGCCACCACCGGCCATTGATCTGGTAGAAGCTATCTTGACTTTTCGTAAGCTTCCCACAGACGGCGCCAATGTTGGATCACGGGCGAAGCTCCGTTACGTCCTTGACGGAATGCTTGGACTCCTGGGCTCCGCGTAATCCTGCAAAAGGGGATGACCTGGGTGGTGACCCAGAATCCCTCTCCGATGATTAAATGAGTACGGTGATCAATGGGTGGTAAGCAAAAGAGTATATGTTCGTCTTAGCCTAGTTTAGACGATGGTTTTCTGAGGTAACTTCCCCCTTTATATAGAAGGAGGAGTTACTCAGTTACCTGTTACTGCGCCTGGCAGTTTTACCCATGATTCCGTGTATCTCGCCACAACGTATATCTCGGCTGGGATTCCGTATATCTCGCCCCACGCTCCGCGTATCTTACCCATACCTCCGCGTATCTCGGGCACGCCCTGCGTATCTCGGGGCAGATTATCTATATCTTAACCGTCTTCCCACTACTCTCATCTAGTAGGCGGGTTTCTCGGCCTTATCCTCTGATCACAAGTCTCGACTCCTGTCGGGGACTCCAGAGTTGTCTCATTCTAGATCACCACCCAGGACCTTCAATCTCTACGGGACAGGTCCAGCCTCTGCGGGGCTTTATTTATCGGGGCCTTCACTAAGGCATATCGGGGCCTACTCAGAGGCTTCTTATCGGGGCCTGCTCGGAGGCTTCTCATCGAGAGCATTCAGCTCATATGTTGGGACTGCTAAAGTCGGGACCCTTCGTGTTGGGTCTCTGGGCCTTCCAGGCTTTTCACGAGGCCAACTGGACCTACTCGCCGTCCATTGGCTGTTTAACGGGGCTAACGATTACATCGGAACCCATCAGGTATAAGCTATGGGGATGGTCATTTTCATCTATAATTCACCGACTCTTGTGTTCACTAGGTGTCCACCAACCGGATATTATTTGAAGGTTGTGAACACTTGTACGGATGCCCTGGAGAAGTATTCCTATGTGGAAAACTGGGCAATTAGAGAATTATCAGTTGACCAAGGATACAATGCGGTACATATTTTGTTTTTAACAGGATTTATTTACTACAGGGAATCAACGTTCTGCAGGCGCTACAATACTCCTAACAGATGAGTAGCACGATGCCCGTCGTATCCGCCGGTCGCACGACAAACCTCATATGAACTATTCAAAGACCGAGACAATAATTGAAGACTGAAATGTTGATGATATTGGATGACAATACATTAACAGGCACCCTCCCATTCCGGGGAGTGGGAGCTGTTAGCATATGTTGACGTTGCGCCGTAATTGGTTGCCTGTTAATATATGTGGTTACCTAAGATAGTTAGGTAAATTTCACATTAGGGCTAATTTGGCCAGACCTAATTCCTATGTGACATGGGAGGCCCAAAATTGGGCCTCCACCACCACATAAGTTGGCCGAAACCCTAGAAGGGAAGGGGGAGGATTTTCTCCTCCCCCACTATATAAGGAACTCTTGGGGTCACCTCCAAACCACACATTGATCACAACTCCTCCTAAGTTGTGATTTGAGAGAAATCCCTTTCTCCCTATAGTGAGTTCTTCCGGCCCCATAAACACCACTATTGGTGTGCCAATCTGCTTCCGAGCATTCAGTCCGAGGTTCTGTCCCCGTTAAAGAATCGATCAGAGGATTTGCTGTGGAGCTTATACCGCGTAGGACATCTTCTCACGAAGAACTTGTATGGGTTCCGACCGGAGGATCAGAACTCCCTCCACAACGTTCTTGGGCAGGAAAGCTATTGAGGTATGTGTACATTATTCCGCTGCGTAATTAGATTACTTACAAGTACACGTTTAGCATTCTTTAGTATTACGTCCCCGTAATCCAACAATGCACCAACTCCTCCGCCACTTCCTCCCCCACCACCACCAAGTCAATGGACAAGCCATGCCAGCAAGGGCAGTGTCACACAACACTATCCGCCAAAGGACCACATTCCAGGAAGGAGAACTGCCATGGACGTCGTTGTAACCGTTGTTACCATCAACCTTGGGCATTCATCTACAAGTGTTCACTATCATTACTACAGTATGCGCACATAGGGCAGGCGTGTACGTCTGCCGCACAGCTGTCATAAACACAGGGAGAAATCAAGGGAAATACGAAGCAGGGGAAGAACGGCCCCTCATACATTCGATCTAATTCGAAGACGACCTGACAAGGACCATCGTCGCCTACAGAGAATCACCACATATCACATACGCTCCGCCCAAGGTGACCGCTCTATGAGCAGCACACGTCGATTGACACGTTCACTATCTTCCGAGGACTCATTTACTATCATTAAAGTGGTCACATCTGCACTTATCTACCAACCAAACAACGCTGATGTACACAGATACGCGCATTTACAACACCGGGAGAAGGAGATTGCAACACAACAACACACTCTGTCGCATCCGCACCCGACGCGTCCACACAAATCAAGGATTTTTCCAAAAATCCCTAACGGGGGCATGCGCTGACTATACCCATCTGATGTAGCCTCAAAGATTATAAATATCGCGTCGGGGTAATAAACAAAGAGGGGGCACCACTCAAGTGACAACGCTACCACCATTGCGGAAGATAGGAATTCAGGAGGGACTCTTATGTTGTATGCACGTTTGTGCTCAACCCATAACATGAGAAAAGTTAGAGAATTATCTCCAACATCCAGCAAGCTTACCCTCGTCAAGCCCACAAGAGGGACGTACCACTCAAAAATTTATACATCCGTCACACAAAAAATCATCGTGAAGAGTCACGAATGTATGATGAAACACATTAACTAAACCAAGGCCTCATGGAAGTCAACATGTGAGGTATACAACGCAAAGGATACACACTATACTCAACAACGTGAGACGCTTATCTGAGAAGGGAAGGGTTACTCTTACCCACCTCCCGATGGTTGATCGGAGACTGCATCTCCTCGATTGCCCTCAGCTTCTCGGGATGCACTTCAATTCCTCTTTGGCTTACCATGAAGCCCAAAAATTTCCCTGAGTGGACTCCGAAGGCGCATTTCGTCGGGTTCAGACGGACTTGATGGAGCCTCATCCGCTCAAATGCCATGGTAAGGTTGTGCACGTGATCCTCGGCTTGTCGGGACTTCACCAGCATATCATCCACGTAGGCTTCCATGGTTTCTCCCAGCATATCTCCAAACAGCTTATTCACCATCCGCTGGTAGGTTGCCCCGGCATTGATCAGCCCGAAAGGCATGACATCGTAGTGATAGATGTCGCTGTCTGCATAGAACGCTGTGTGGGGGGCGTCTTCTTTGGCCATCTTGATCTGGTTGTATCCCGAATATGCATCCATGAAACTTAATAGCTCATGTCCCGATGTGGCATCCACCAGCTGGTCAATCCTCGGGAGTGGATAGCAATCCTTTGGACAAGCTTTGTTCAAGTCGCGGAAGTCCACGCACATTCGCCACTTCCCGTTAGTCTTCTTTACCAGCACCGGGTTGGCGACCCAAGTCTGGAATCGGAGCTCCTTAATGAAACCAGCATCGAGCAACCTGCCCACCTCCTGCTGGATCGCGATCTTCTTATCCTTGCCCATCGGACGCCTTTTCTGCGTGATAGGTTTGATCGCGGGGTCTATCTTCAGCTCGTGCACGATCACATCGGGGCTGATTCCTGGCATATCGCTCGGGGACCAGGCAAACAGCTCCTTGAACTCCTTCAGCAGCTCCACCAGTTTTTGGGCTGTCTCTTCAGTAAGAGCAGACCCGATTTTCACCTTCCTTTGGGGTCCGTCGATCTCGACTTCTTTCAGATCTTCTACGGGGGCGGGACGCCCAAACTCTTCTCTAGGATCTGTGTCTGTCTGGAGGACAGTCATGGCCTCTCGCCTCCTCCTCCGGGTGGCATTGACATAGCATTTTCGGGAGGCCACCTAGTCGCCTTTGACCTCTCCGACCCCGTGGTCGGTCGGGAACTTCATCTTCTGGTGCACAGTCGAGGCAACTGCCATCAGGGGATTGATGGTGGTTCTCCCGATAATTGCGTTGTAGGTCCCCGCAGAATCAACCACGACAAATTCCACGTTCCTCCTTTCTGATTTCCACCCGCTACCAAACTCCACTGGTAAGGTGATCACTCCTAGCGGGTAGGAAGTTGAGCCAGAGAACCCGACCATCGGGAAGTTTGCCTCCTTCAGATCTTTCTTCGTCTTCCCCATGGCTTCCAGCGCGTCCATGAATAGAATGTCGGAGGAGCTCCCTCCGTCGATTAGGATTCTCTTCATCTTAAACCCCCTACATCCAGGGTTACCACCAGGGCATCGTCATGCGGAGTCTCCACGCCTATGAGGTCTTCAGACGAGAAGGAGATTACCATCTCTTCTTTCAAGGTCCAAGATCGAGACCTCTTACCCAGCACCACCGCTGTAGGGATCCTAGAGGCGTAAACCTCTCGAGCGGATGAAGTATCTCCTCCAGCAGCAAATCCTCCATGAATCACGTTGATGACTCGTCTTTCTTTGCGAACACCGGATGACTCTGGATCAGTTCTCTTCTTCTTCGGGGACCGATCGCGGGATCGGGAACGGGACCGCGATCGGGACCGAGAGCGGGACCTGCTTCGTTTGTCCCCGACGAACTCCTTGAGCTTTCCCTTCTGGATTAGCTTTTCAATCTCCTTCTTCAGCTCCCGACAGTGATTGGTGTCGTGGCCATTTGCGCGGTGAAACCGACAATAGCGATCTGTGCGGGACCCGAGGAATTCTCCATCTTTCTTCGGGGGGTACCTGGAGATACCTTGTCGTTCCATGACTGTCAGCACTTCCGCCATGGAGCAGTTGAGAGGAATGTCGAGATCTTCCCGCTTATCCTTTTTTGGAGGACGCCTATCATCCTTCCGACCAGAGCGACCTCGGTCCCGACTGCCCTCAGGTTTGCCCTTTGACTTACGATCGTCGAAAGGCTTGCTTGACCGCTTCCCTTTATTCGACTTTGGGGGCTCTAGTTCTCCCGCTGCTATCTTGGACTCCTGGACATCGATCTGCCGCTTTACCCTCTTCTGCAAAGCCTCCATATTCCACACAGCCTTCTCAGCCACGCTGTGCATCAAGTCAGAGCCATAGGGGGCTGTCAGGTTCCGAATAAAGGTGCGGATGGTCTCGCCCTCCAAGATTTCCTCGTCTATCTCTGCTACGCTGGTGGTATACCGCTGGTAATAGTGTGCCAGCGACTCGTCGGGCCTCTGCACCACCTGGGTTAGGGACCTCACGCTCTTCAACAAATGTCTGCGGCCCTGGTATTGTCGAATGAAGCGGTCGTGCATATCCGCCCAACAGGTAATGCAGCCTGGGGGCAGGCTAAAGAACCAGGTCAGGGTTCTTTCTCCAAGTGTGTTTGGGAACAGCGTACACACTATATCTTCATTCGGGGCTCTACCCAGACATGCCATAAGATGCTTCTGGACATGACGTACTGGATCTCCTTCGCCATCATACTCCTTAATCTCGGGGATACCCAGCCCTGGCGGAGCGAGGGTGTCTATTAGTCGGGGAACGAAGGGATGAGTGGATCGATCCCTCAGCTCCGATACCAGCGGCTTCTATTCTCCCATACAGATGTTCACGATCTTTACCACCTGGTCGGGAGTGATGGGACCATTCAGGGGAATGGTCCTGTGCTGTACTGGTCCTGGCCCATCAACCACGAACCTTTCCGGCTGACCGGTTGCCCTACCTCTGTCCTGGCCTCGGGGCGGGGCTTCCTGCGCATTCTGACCCTCTGTTGGTAGGGTTGCTTCCTCCAGCGGGGGCATCTCCTCCTGCCTCCTGGCAGCCTCCCTTCGGTTCAAGAGAGCCTCTACAGCCGCCAGAAACATGGGCATGGCCTCGGCCACGGCCCTCGTCAAATCTGCAGCTGGGGGAGCCTCCTGCCCCCTGTTATCCTGGTGTTGAGGGGCAACGTCTTCGGGATGCGATCCATTGTGTCCTCCTGTCAGGGAGAGCTCAGCCGGGGGATGGTTCTGGTTTTCTCCTTGTTCTGGTACTGAATTCAGGTTCGTTGCAGCGGGGTGACGGGAACCACCGGATTGTCCCCTTCTGTTCTTGCCAGCCGCCATCGATCGAGTAGAAGGCATATCAGCTTTTTGTTTGGTTCCCACAGACGGCGCCAATGTTGGATCACGGTGGAACTCTGGTACGGATCTTGACGGCAATCCTAGCTCCTTTGCTCCACGCAATCCTGCAAGAGGGGATAGACCGGGCGGTGACCCAGAATCCCTCTCCGATGCTTAAATGAGTACTTCGTCTGACTGGCAAGTAACAGATATCAAAGTGTATTCAACTCAACGTAAATGATCTGAGGTGACCTCCTGCCCTTTTACAGGCAAAGAGATGAATCAGGTACCTGGCGAACCGTTAGGGGTGGTTAGCCCGTATCCCGCATATCTCGGATGTGATCTCGTGTATCTTAGCCATGCCCCGCGTATCTCGGCCACGATCCGTATATCTTAATCACGTTCCGCATATCTCGGCCACGCCCCGCATATCTTGGCTTTATCCTCTGATAACGAGTCCCGATTCCCGTCGGGGACTCCAGAGTTATCTCGTTGTGTCACCGCTCGGGGCCCCTCGTCATCGTGACAGGGCCAATCATTCTCAGGGATTCATCGGGGCCTACTTAAAGGCTTCTCATCGGGAGCTTCCAGCTCCACTCTCGGGACCGACTCTGTCGGGACCTTTCTTAGTCGGGACTCCCTTCATCGGGACCCTTCCGCTAGGTCGTCTTGACCCTTACTCTGGGCCTGGTGGGCCTGTTTGCCGTTTCCTCGCCGTTAAAGGGCCTGACGGCTGTAGTCGGACCCATCACACCTCTTTTCCTCGAGTAGGTCTAAGTCTAGACGTCTCATTTCCTCGTTTGTCAGAGGCTCATAATATTTCGCGCGATGGGACGCCACCGCTATTTCCACGGGAGCGACTGCCTCCGTGCCGTAGACCAGGCCAAACGGAGTTTCTCCTATTGATTGCTTGGGTGTTGTTCTCACAGCCCACAGCACGTTCTCAAGCTCATCCAGCCAATGGCCCTGCAAGGCATAGACTCTCTTCTTCAAGCCATCCATCACGATCTTGTTGGCTGACTCTACCTGGCCATTGGTCTGAGCGTGGCGGACTGAAGCGGTCCGATGCTCAATGTTTAGTTCTTCCAGGTACTCCTTCGACTGAGCCCCATTGAACGGAGGGCCGTTGTCGCTGATCAACACTCGAGGAACCCCGTACCGGGATACGATCTGAGTTTGAAGGAACTTGAGGATCTGCTGCCCCGTCGTTCTAGCCAATGCTTTAGCCTCTATCCACTTTGAGAAGTAGTCGATGGCCACGAGCAAATACTTGCACTGACCTTTCGCTTGAGGAAGAGGTCCCACCAAGTTAATCCCCCATTGCGCGAAGGGCCATGCACTCCTGATGGGCATTAGGTCCGCGGCGGGAGCCACGATATTTGGGGCGTACCTCTGGCATGCATCACAGGATCGGACCATCGCGGTCGCTTCCTTGTTCATCGAGGGCCAATAGTAGCCTAAGTTCAATGCCTTCCTCACTAGAGATCCTTCATGGCAGGCCGCGACTCCTTCGTGTAGCTCCCTCAGGATCCGATTTGTGTCAGGCTCTGCTACGCATTTTAGAAAAGGCTTTACATACCCTTTTTTGTATAACTGGTTGTCCACCATCGCATAGTTGTCCGCAATCCGCCGCAACCTGACAGATGCCACCTTATCATCGGGGAGTGTCCCTGTAGTCAGATACGTGACCATCGGGGTCATCCACGTGGGCTTTTCTTCCTCCTCCAACCTGTCTCAATAGCGCAGACCTCCGCCGGATCGATGTTTGAGATAATCACCTTTTCTAGGAAATGCACCTTTCGATTCTCCTCGGGGGCCACTCCCAGAGCGAACTTGCTCAAGGCATCTGCTTCCGCGTTTTCCTCCCTCGGATTGCCTCGATATCAAAGCTTTTGAAGCTTCCCTTCAAAGTCTGCACCTCGTGCAAATACTTCTTCATTGTCGGGCTCTTGGCTTCATAGTTCCCCTGGACCTGATTCACGATCAAGCTGACATCGCACTTCACTTTTAAATGATCGACCCCCGTACCTTTAGCAACCTTAAGGCCTGTGATGAGAGCCTCATACTCCGCTTCGTTGTTGGTGGCTTTGAATGTCAACGCCAAGGCATATCGCAGGGGCTCGCCTCCACCGGGCGGTATCAATACGAATCCTGCCCCCGAGCCTTCTACACTCGATGAACCATCAGTGTAAATCTCCCAGGTGTTCTCCTCATTTGGCTGTTCTGGCTGTTGTTCTGTTGTCGGGACTTCTTCCATGGTTGCCCCCTCTGCAGGACCCGTTACTTCCAGATCGGGTGCCGTAGACTCAGCTATAAAATCTGCCAGTGCCTGGCCCTTAATAGCGGTTCTTGGAGCGAAATGAATACGGAACTCCGTCAGCTCGATTGCCCATTTCACCAATCTCCCCGACGCCTCCGGTCGGTTCAAAAAGTGTTTCAGGGGCTGATTAGTCAATACCGTGACTTCATGGGCATGGAAGTAAGGACGTAGCTTTCGAGCGGCAATAATCAACGCGAAGAGATACTTCTCAATAGCGGGATAGTTTATTTCGGACTTGGCAAACGCCTTGCTTACATAATAGATAGGCACTTGGTTGCCCTTGACAATTTTAATCAAAACAGAACTAACAGCCACATCAGAAACAGCTAAATAGAGATAGAGCGGCTCGCCTGGAACTGGTTTCGCCAACGGCGGGAGGGTACGGAGATGCAGCTTGAGTGCCTGGAACGCCTCCTCACACTTGTCGGTCCATTCGAACTTCTTGTTGGCCCTCAGCACATCAAAAAATGGCATAGCTCGGTCACTCGCCTTGGATAGGAAGCGATTCATCGCAGCCAACCGGCCATTCAGCACCTGGACCTCCCGATGAGTCCTCGGGGACTGCATCTCCTCGATTGCTCGCAGCTTCTCGGGGTTCACCTCGATTCCTCTATGGCTCACCATGAACCCTAGTAACTTCCTCGAGTTCACCCCAAAAGCACACTTGTCGGGGTTCAGCCGAACCTGATGGAACTTCATCCGCTCAAATGCTGCCGCCAAGTTCTGGACATGGTCTCCTGCCTGTCGGGACTTCACCAGCATGTCATCCACATACGCCTCCATGGTTTTCCCCAACATGTCTCCGAACAACTTGTTCACCATCCGCTGGTAAGTTGCTCCGGCATTGATCAATCTGAAAGGCATCACGTCGTAATGGTAGACGTCACTGTCGGCATAGAAAGCCGTATGGGGGGCATCCTCCTTTGCCATCTTGATCTGGTTGTACCCGGAATAGGCATCCATGAAGCTCAGCAGCTCGTGTCCCGATGTGGCATCCACCAACTGGTCAATCCTCGGGAGCGGGTAGCAGTCCTTCGGGCAAGCTTTGTTCAAGTCGCGGAAATCGACACACATCCGCCACTTCCCGTTACTCTTTCGCACCAGGACTGGGTTAGCCACCCAAGTCTGGAATCGGAGCTCCTTGATGAATCCAGCATCGAGCAGTCTGCCCACCTCTTGTTGGATCGCGATCCTCTTGTCCGCGCCCATCGGACGCCTTCTCTGCGTGATAGGCTTGATCGCGGGGTCTATCTTTAACTCGTGCACTATCACGTCGGGGCTGATTCCTGGCATATCACTCGGGGACCAGGCAAACAGCTCCTTAAACTCTTTCAGGAGCTCGATCAACTCTTTGGCTCTTTCTTCCGACAGAGCAGACCCGATCTTCACCTTCCTCTGAGGCCCATCGATCTCAACTTCCTTCAAATCCTCCATGGGGGCGGGACGCCCATACTCCTCTCGAGGATCGGCATCAGTCTGAAGGACAGTCATGGCCTCCCTCCTTCTCCGTCGGGTGGCGTTAACGTAACATTTCCGTGATGCCACTTGGTCACCCTTGACCTCTCCAACCCCATTGTCAGTCGGGAACTTCATCTTCTGGTGGACCGTCGAGGCGACTGCCATAAGAGGGTTGATAGTGGTCCTTCCGATAATGGCGTTGTATGCCCCCGCAGACTCCACGACAACGAAATCTACGTTTCGCTTCTCCATCTTCCAGCCACTACCAAACTCCACCGGTAAGGTAATCTTTCCCAGCGGGTAAGAGGTGGAACCACAGAATCCCACCATCGGGAAGTCCACCTGTGTGAGGTCCTTCTTCGTCTTTCCCATGGCTTCCAGAGCGTCCATGAAAAGAATATCGGAGGAACTCCCTCCATCTATCAAGATCTGCTTCATCTCGAATCCGTCCACGTCCAGGTTCACGACCAAGGCGTCGTCGTGAGGGCTCTCCACGCCTACTAAATCCTCCGCCGAGAAAGAAATTACCATTTCCTCCTTCAAGGTCCACAACCGGGACCTTTTGCCTAGCACCACCGCGGCAGATATGCGGGAAGCGTAGTTCTCCCTAGAAGCAGAGGTATCACCTCCCGCTGCCATCCCTCCGTGGATGACATTGATAGTTCTGCGCCTCTCCCTACGGGCACCTGAACCTGAAGCTTCTTGCTCAATCTTTTTCTTCTTCGGGGATGGGTCGCGGGACTTGGAACGGGACCGTGACCGACTTTTGGAGCGAGATCGACATCTTCCCCTTCCGACAAACTCTTTTAACTTCCCCTTCTGGATCAGCTTCTCAATTTCCCTCTTCAGCTCCCGACAGTTTTCGGTGTCGTGGCCATTGGCTCGATGGTAGCGACAGTAACGGTCAGGGCGGCCTCCTAGGAATTCGCCTTCTTTCCTCGGGGGGTATCGAGCGAGACCCTGTCTGTCCATCACAGCTAATACAGAGGTCATCGAATTATTGATGGGAACAGCCCGACATTCTCGGTTGTCCTTCCTTGGAGGACGCCTGTCTTCTCTTTTATCGGGACGACCACGGTTCCTACTTCCTTCCGACTTGTCGCTCCCTTTGCGATCATCTGACAGCTTGGACGATGGCTTTCCTCTCCCCGATTTCGGGGGATCGAGTTCTCCAGCAGCAATCTTCGACTCCTGGACGTCGATTTTCTGTTTCACCCTCGCTTGCAGGGCCTCCATACTCCACACGGCCTTCGCGGCTACGCTGTGCATCAGATCGGAGCCGTACGGAGCGCTCAAGTTCCGCAGGAAAGTACGGATTGTTTCTCCCTCCGAGATTTCTTCATCAATCTCCGCAGCACTAGCAGTGAACCGTTGGTAGTAGTATGCCAACGATTCATCGGGTCTCTGCACCACCTGGGTCAAGGACCTCACACTCTTCAGAAGACGCCTCCGACCATGGTACTGCTTGATGAAGCGATCGTGCATATCACCCCAGCACGTGATGCATCCTGGCGGGAGACTGAAGAACCAAGTCATGGCCCTTTCTCCCAGGGTTATCGGGAACAACGAACAGATGAGGTCATCATTCGAAGTTCGACCCATGCAGCCCTTGACATGCCTCTGAACATGACGAACTGGGTCCCCCTCACCATCGTACTCCTTGATGGTCGGAATACCTAGCCCAGGCGGGGCGACGGTATCGATTAGCCGTGGCACGAAAGGATGGCTGGACCGATCCCTTAACTCCGATGTCATCTGCTTCTGATCACCCATGCAGATGCTAACGATCTTCACCACCTGATCGGGGGTGATGGGGCCATTCAGGGGAATGGTCCTATTTTGCACTGGACCTGGCCCGTCGACCACGAACTTCTCCGGGTGTGCTGGTTCCTTACCCTTGCTCCTGGGCGGAACCTCCTGTTCCTCTGGGTCCACCCTTGGTGGGGGTGGTGGTTATTCTTCTCGCGGAGGCAACTCCTCCGCCTTCTTAGCGGCCTCTCTTTTGTCCAGCAAGGCCTCCATGGCGGCCAAGAACATGGGCATAGCGTCTGCTACTGCCTTGGCCAACTCTGAGTTCGAAGACGACCCTTCTTCCCTTCGCGGGACTCCTTCTCCTCCATGGCCCACCGGGTTTGGGGGAGCCTCATCTTCCTCCCTACGCGGGACATCCTGCCTGTTCCTCTTTGTGTCTCGGACTGAGACCTCATAGCCATCACCCTGCCCCCCTGTCTGGGAAAGAGCGGGATTCTCACCTTGTTCAGCAACACGTTCCGGCAACGGGGAATTCACAGTTCCTGCAGGACGAGAACTGCCAGCCTGAACTTGCTTCTTCTTGCCACCACCGGCCATTGATCTGGTAGAAACTATCTTGACTTTTTGTAAGTTTCCCACAGACGGCGCCAATGTTGGATCACGGGCGAAGCTCCGTTACGTCCTTGACGAAAAGCTTTGGACTCCTGGACTCCGCGTAATCCTGCAAAAGGGGATGACCTGGGTGGTGACCCAGAATCCCTCTCCGATGCTTAAATGAGTATGTGATCAATGGGTGGTAAGCAAAGAGTCTAAGTTCGTATTAGATGATCGTTTTCTGAGGTAACCTCCTCCTTTATATAGAAGGAGGAGTTACTCAGTTACCTGTTACTGCGCCTTGCAGTTTTACCCATGATTCCATGTATCTCGCCACGATTCCATATATCTCGGCTGGGATTCCGTATATCTCGCCTCACGCTCCGCGTATCTTACCCATACCTCCGCGTATCTCGGGCACGCCCTGCGTATCTCGGGGGAGATTATCTGGATATCTTAACCATCTTCCCACTACTCTTATCTAGTAGGCGGGTTTCTCGGTCTTATCCTCTGATCACAAGTCTCGACTCCTGTCGGGGACTCCAGAGTTGTATTATTCTAGATCACCACCCAGGACCTTCAGTCTCTGCGGGATAGGTCCAGCCTCTGCGGGGCTTTATTATCGGGGCCTTTACTAAGGCATATCGGGGCCTACTCAGAGGCTTCTCATCGGGAGCATTTAGCTCATACATCGGGACCGCTAAAGTCGGGACCCTTTGTGCTGGGCCTCTGGGCCTTCCAGGCTTTTCACGAGGCCCACAGGACCTACTCGCCGTCCATTGGCTGCTGATGGGTCCCGATGTAATCGTTAGCCCCGTTAACAGCCAATGGACAGCGAGTAGGTCCAGTGGGCCTCGTTAAAAGCCTGGAAGGCCCAGAGGCCCAGCACGAAGGGTCCCGACTTTAGCGGTCCCGATGTATGAGCTGAATGCTCCCGATGAGAAGCCTCTGAGTAGGCCCCGATATGCCTTAGTAAAGGCCCCGATAATAAAGCCCCGTAGAGGCTGGACCTGTCCCGTAGAGACTGGAGGTCCTGGGTAGTGATCTAGAATGAGACAACTCTAGAGTCTCTGACAGGAGTCGGGACTTGTGATCAGAGGATAAAGACCGAGAAACCCGCCTACTAGATAGAGTAGTGGGAGACGGTTAGAGATAAAGATAAACTCCCCGAGATACGCAGGGCGTGCCCGAGATACGCGGAGTACGGGTAAGATACGCGGAGCGTGGGGCGAGATATATGGAATCCCAACCGAGATATGCGGAATCGTGGCGAGATACACGGAATCATGGGTAAAACTGCCAGGCGCAGTAACAGGTAACTGAGTAACTTCCCCTCCTATATAAAGGAGGAAGTTACCTTAGAAAACCATCATCTAATACGAACTTAGACTCTTTGCTTACCACCCATTGATCACATACTCATTTAAGCATCGGAGAGGGATTCTGGGTCACCACCTAGGTCATCCCCTTTTGCAGGATTACGCGGAGCCCAGGAATCCAAAGCTTTCCGTCAAGGACGTAACGGAGCTTCGCCCGTGATCCAACATTGGCGCCGTCTGTGGGAAACTTACAAAAAGTCAAGATAGTTTCTACCAGATCAATGGCCGGTGGTGGCAAGAAGAAACAAGTTCAGCCTGGCAGTTCTCGTCCCGCAGGAACTGTGAATTCCCCGTTGCCGGAACGTGTTGCTGAACAAGGTGAGAATCCCGCTCTTTCCCAGACATGGGGGCAGGGTGATGGCTATGAGGTCTCAGTCCGAGACACAGAGAGGAACAGGTAGGATGTCCCGCGTAGGGAGGAAGATGAGGCTCCCCCAAACCCGGTGGGCCATGGAGGAGAAGGAGTCCCGCGAAGGGAAGAAGGGTCGTCTTCGAACTCGGAGTTGGCCAAGGCAGTAGCAGACGCTATGCCCATGTTCTTGGCCGCCATGGAGGCCTTGCTGGACAAAAGAGAGGCCGCTAAGAAGGCGGAGATGTTGCCTCCGCGAGAAGAATTACCACCACCCCCACCAAGGATGGACCCAGAGGAACAGGAGGTTCCGCCCAGGAGCAAGGGTAAGGAACCAGCACACCCGGAGAAGTTTGTGGTCGACGGCCCAGGTCCGGTGCAAAATAGGACCATTCCCCTGAATGGCCCCATCACCCCCGATCAGGTGGTGAAGATAGCATCTGCATGGGTGATCAGAAGCAGATGACATCGGAGTTAAGGGATCGGTACAGCCATCCTTTCGTGCCACGGCTAATCGATACCGTCGCCCCGCCTGGGCTAGGTATTCCGACCATCATGGAGTACGATGGTGAGGGGGACCCAGTTCGTCATGTTCAGAGGCATGTCCAGGCCTGCATGGGTCGAACTTCGAACGATGACCTCATCTGTTCGTTATTCCCGATAACCCTGGGAGAAAGGGCCATGACTTGGTTCTTCAGCCTCCCGCCAGGATGTATCACGTGCTGGGCTGATATGCACGATCGCTTCATTAAGCAGTACCAAGGTCGGAGGCGTCTTCTGAAGAGTGTGAGGTCCTTGACCCAGGTGGTGCAGAGACCCGATGAATCGTTGGCATACTACTACCAACGGTTCACTGCTTGTGCTGCGGAGATTGATGAAGAAATCTCGGAGGGAGAAACAATCCGTACTTTCCTGTGGAACTTGAGCGCTCCGTACGGCTCCGATCTGATGCACAGCGTAGCCGCGAAGGCCGTGTGGAGTATGGAGGCCCTGCAAGCGAGGGTGAAACAGCAAATCGACGTCCAGGAGTCGAAGATTGCTGCTGGAGAACTCGATCCCCCGAAATCGGGGAGAGGAAAGCCATCGTCCAAGCTGTCAGATGATCGCAAAGGGAGCGACAAGTCGGAAGGAAGTAGGAACCGTGGTCGTCCCGATAAAAGAGAAGACAAGCGTCCTCCGAGGAAGGACAACCGAGAAGGTCGGGTTGTTCCCATCAATAGCTCGATGACCTCTGTATTAGCTGTGATGGACAGACAGGGTCTCGCTCGATACCCCTCGAGGAAAGAAGGCGAATTCCTAGGAGGCCGCCCTGACCGTTACTGTCGCTACCATCGAGCCAATGGCCACGACACCGAAAACTGTCGGGAGCTGAAGAAGGAAATTGAGAAGCTGATCCAGAAGGGGAAGTTAAAAGAGTTTGTCGGAAGGGGAAGATGTCGATCTCGCTCCAAAAGTCGGTCACGGTCCCGTTCCAAGTCCCGCGACCGATCCCCGAAGAAGAAAAAGATTGAGCAAGAAGCTTCAGGTTCAGGTGCCCGTAGGGAGAGGCGCGGAACTATCAATGTCATCCACGGAGGGATGGCAGCGGGAGGTGATACCTCTGCTTCTAGGGAGAACTACGCTTCCCGCATATCTGCCGCGGTGGTGCTAGGCAAAAGGTCCCGGTCGTGGACCTTGAAGGAGGAAATGGTAATTTCTTTCTCGGCGGAGGATTTAGTAGGCGTGGAGAGCCCTCACGACGACGCCTTGGTCGTGACCCTGGACGTGGACGGATTCGAGATGAAGCGGATCTTGATAGACGGAGGGAGTTCCTCCGATATTCTTTTCATGGACGCTCTGGAAGCCATGGGAAAGACGAAGAAGGACCTCACACAGGTGGACTTCCCGATGGTGGGATTCTCTGGTTCCACCTCTTACCCGCTGGGAATGATTACCTTACCGGTGGAGTTTGGTAGTGGCTGGAAGATGGTGAAGCGAAACGTAGATTTCGTTGTCGTGGAGTCTGCAGGGGCATACAACGCCATTATCGGAAGGACGACTATCAACCCTCTTATGGCAGTCGCTTCGACGGTCCACCAGAAGATGAAGTTCCCGACTGACAATGGGGTTGGAGAGGTCAAGGGTGACCAAGTGGCATCACGGAAATGCTACATTAGCGCCACCCGACGGAGAAGGAGGGAGGCCATGACTGTCCTTCAGACTGATGCCGATCCTCGAGAGGAGTATGGGCGTCCCGCCCCCATGGAGGATTTGAAGGAAGTTGAGATCGATGGGCCTCAGAGGAAGGTGAAGATCGGGTCTGCTCTGTCGGAAGAAAGATCCAAAGAGTTGATCGAGCTCCTGAAAGAGTTTAAGGAGCTGTTTGCCTGGTCCCCGAGTGATATGCCAGGAATCAGCCCCGACGTGATAGTGCACGAGTTAAAGATAGACCCCGCGATCAAGCCTATCGCGCAGAGAAGGCGTCCGATGGGCGCGGACAAGAGGATCGCGATCCAGCAAGAGGTGGGCAGACTGCTCGATGCTGGATTCATCAAGGAGCTCCGATTCCAGACTTGGGTGGCTAACCCAGTCCTGGTGCGAAAGAGTAACGGGAAGTGGCGGATGTGTGTCGATTTCCGCGACTTGAACAAAGCTTGCCCGAAGGACTGCTACCCGCTCCCGAGGATTGACCAGTTGGTGGATGCCACATCGGGACACGAGCTGCTGAGCTTCATGGATGCCTATTCCGGGTACAACCAGATCAAGATGGCAAAGGAGGATGCCCCCCATACGGCTTTCTATGCCGACAGTGACGTCTACCATTACGACGTGATGCCTTTCGGATTGATCAATGCCGGAGCAACTTGCCAGCGGATGGTGAACAAGTTGTTCGGAGACATGTTGGGGAAAACCATGGAGGCGTATGTGGATGACATGCTGGTGAAGTCCCGACAGGCAGGAGACCATGTCCAGAACTTGGCGGCAGCATTTGAGCGGATGAAGTTCCATCAGGTTCGGCTGAACCCCGACAAGTGTGCTTTTGGGGTGAACTCGGGGAAGTTCCTAGGGTTCATGGTGAGCCAGAGAGGAATCGAGGTGAACCCCGAGAAGCTGCGAGCAATCGAGGAGATGCAGTCCCCGAGGATTCATCGGGAGGTCCAGGTGCTGAATGGCCGGTTGGCCGCGATGAATCGCTTCCTATCCAAGGCGAGTGACCGAGCTATGCCATTTTTTGATGTGCTGAGGGCCAACAAGAAGTTCGAATGGACCGACAAGTGTGAGGAGGCGTTCCAGGCACTCAAGCTGCATCTCCGTACCCTCCCGCCGTTGGCGAAACCAGTTCCAGGCGAGCCGCTCTATCTCTATTTGGCTGTTTCTGATGTGGCTGTTAGTTTTGTTTTGATTAAAATTGTCAAGGGCAACCAAGTGCCTATCTATTATGTAAGCAAGGCGTTCGCCAAGTCTGAAATAAACTATCCCGCTATTGAGAAGTATCTCTTCGCGTTGATTATTGCAGCTCGAAAGCTACGTCCTTACTTCCATGCCCATGGAGTCACGGTATTGACTAATCAGCCCCTGAAACACTTTTTGAACCGACCGGAGGCGTCGGGGAGATTGGTGAAATGGGCCATCGAGCTGACGGAGTTCCGTATTCATTTCGCTCCAAGAACCGCTATTAAGGGCCAGGCACTGGCAGATTTTATAGCTGAGTCTACGGCACCCGATCTGGAAGTAACAGGTCCCGCAGAGGGGGCAACCATGGAAGAAGTCCCGACAACAGAACAACAGCCAGAACCGCCAAATGAGGAGAACACCTGGGAGATGTACACTGATGGTTCATCGAGTGTAGAAGGCTCGGGGCAGGATTCGTATTGATACCGCCCGGTGGAGGCGAGCCCCTGCGATATGCCTTGGCGTTGACATTCAAAGCCACCAACAACGAAGCGGAGTATGAGGCTCTCATCACAGGCCTTAAGGTTGCTAAAGGTACGAGGGTCGATCATTTAAAAGTGAAGTGCGATGCCAGCTTGATCGTGAATCAGGTCCAAGGGAACTATGAAGCCAAGAGCCCGAAAATGAAGAAGTATTTGCACGAGGTGCAGACTTTGAAGGGAAGCTTCAAAAGCTTTGATATCGAGGCAATCCCGAGGAAGAAAACGCGGAATCAGATGCCTTGAGCAAGTTCGCTCTGGGAGTGGCCCCCGAGGAGAATCGAAAGGTGCATTTCCTAGAAAAGGTGATTATCTCAAACATCGATCCGGCGGAGGTCTGCGCTATTGAGACAGGATCGGAGGAGGAAGAAAAGCCCACGTGGATGACCCCGATGGTCACGTATCTGACTACAGGGACACTCCCCGATGATAAGGTGGCAGCTGTCAGGTTGCGGCGGATTGCGGACAACTATGCGATGGTGGACAACCAGTTATACAAAAAAGGGTATGTAAAGCCTTTTCTAAAATGCGTAGCAGAGCCTAACACAAATCAGATCCTGAGGGAGCTACACGAAGGAGTCGCGGCCTGCCATGAAGGGGCCCGATCTCTAGTGAGGAAGGCATTGAACTTAGGCTACTATTGGCCCTCGATTAACAAGGAAGCGACCGCGATGGTCCGATCCTGTGATGCATGCCAGAGGTACGCCCCAAATATCGTGGCTCCCGCCGCGGACCTAATGCCCATCAGGAGTGCATGGCCCTTCGCGCAATGGGGGATTGACTTGGTGGGACCTCTTCCTCAAGCGAAAGGTCAGTGCAAGTATTTGCTCGTGGCCATCGACTACTTCTCAAAGTGGATAGAGGCTAAAGCATTGGCTAGAACGACGGGGCAGCAGATCCTCAAGTTCCTTCAAACTCAGATCGTATTACGGTACGGGGTTCCTCGAGTGTTGATCAGCGACAACGGCCCTCCGTTCAATGGGGCTCAGTTGAAGGAGTACCTGGAAGAACTAAACATTGAGCATCGGACTGCTTCAGTCCGCCACGCTCAGACCAATGGCCAGGTAGAGTCAGCCAACAAGATCGTGATGGATGGCTTGAAGAAGAGAGTCTATGCCTTGCAGGGCCATTGGCTGGATGAGCTCGAGAACGTGCTGTGGGCTGTGAGAACAACACCCAAGCAATCAATAGGAGAAACTCCGTTTGGCCTGGTCTACGGCACGGAGGCAGTCGCTCCCGTGGAAATAGCGGTGGCGTCCCATCGCGCGAAATATTATGAGCCTCTGACAAACGAGGAAATGAGACGTCTAGACTTAGACCTACTCGAGGAAAAGAGGTGGAAGGCTGATGAAGTCCAGGCCCGAATGCGTCTGGCAACAGCCCGATATTACAATCGGCGTGTCAGGTCCCGACAATTCTTCGTGGGAGAACTTGTCTGGCGGAGGAACGAGTTCGTTCATCAAGATCGGATCAACAAATTATCGCCAAAATGGGAGGGACCTTACAAGATCGTAGGGACGCCAGCACCCAATGCATACAGGCTAGAGGACCTTGATGGCAAGATATTGAAGCATTCCTTCAGTGGCGAACACTTGAAGAAGTATCATGTTTGATATTAAGCCGCCGTGAAGGGCGCAAATTGTCTATCAATAAGATCCGATGTAAGCCTATTTTGAGTTATTTATGAATAAAAGAAGTTGCTTCCGATCAGATTGCTTTTAGATTTATTCTAACTGTTAGTAAGACGTCCTGAAGGACGCGACAAAAGCCTTCCGAGGTACGATAAAAGCCTTCCGAGGTATGCGTAAGTCGTCTATATGATGTGGCCAAAAGCCTTAACGGGTATGGACAAAAGCCCTACGGGGTACACGTAAGTCGTCTATATGATGCAACCAAAAGCCTAGGTACGAAAAGGCCCTGATGGGTCCGCGTAAGTCGTCTATATGATGCGGCCAAAAGCCTTAGCGGGTACGAAAAAGCCTTAACAGGTCCGCGTAAGTCGTCTATATGACGCGGCAAAAAGCCTTAAAGGGTACGGCTAAGCCGTCCGGTAGAGACGCAGCAAAAGCCCCAAGGGGTGTGAAAATGGCCTCGAAAGGCAGGGATAAGAAGCCTTAAGTTGTGAAGTCCCGATTGGACGAGAAGCCTTAAGTGGTGAAGTCCCGATTTTGGACAAGAAGCCTTAAGTGGTGAAGTCCCGATTGGACGAGAAGCCTTAAGTGGTGAAGTCCCGATTGGACGAGAAGCCTTAAGTGGTGAAGTCCCGATTGGACGAGAAGCCTTAAGTGGCGAAGTCTCGATTGGATGAGAAACCTTAAGTGGTAAAGGCCCGAGTTAAGCGTCGGAAGGACGTATGAAGTCATCTTAAATGGTGCATCGAAACGTTCTGAGTAACGAATTTAAAGCCGCTTTAGATAAAGTGCAAACGAGTATCGGTGCCAAAACAGATGGAAAGAGACTACTTATATAAAGGCTCGAAGGCCAAAAGGGTCCGATACAAAGGATAAAGAAGACAAGAAGAAAAATTACAAGGACTAAAAATACAGAGCATTAAGCTTGGTCCTTATTGGCGGCATCAACAGGAGTTGGGTCCACGGAGTTGGTGGCAGAAGGCTCCACAGGGTCAGCCGTTGGAGGAATGGCTATCGGAATCATGGGATCAAGGAGTTTCCGATGAAGAAGCAGCTCCTCTTCACTCTGAACTTGTGGTATGCATTTCCGGCCTTGAGCATCGGCCTCTTTGGTGGAAATGATATACCTTCCCGGAGAGCTGCATCATAAGCAGTGCTGAAAATTTCGTTCAGAACATAGTTGAAGTTGAAAGACTCCCTTCCCTTGAAACCAGATCCACCATCTGAAATCAGCCATTGAAGGGAATGTTAGACTTATTCGAAAAACTACAATCAAGCTAAGTAAAGATGAAGGCAAACGATAGAGAAGGAAACCTTACCGGACATGGTAAAGTCTTGAATCACTTGAAAAGCAGAAAACATAAGGAGGGGAAACTTTGAGTTCAAAAATGGATGCACTTCCAAAAATGGAGACAGTGAAGAAGAATAGTGCTAGGGTCTTAGCTTTTATAAGCAAAAGGACAAACTAGATGGACTTAGTATGGACCGTTGAAGACGAAACGATTCAATCTTGACCATCGAAAATTGAGGGACGGTACAGAAAAGACGTTGGTGACGTCACAGCTGCTTTTTCAGAAAGCAACAGTCATGCTGATGTAAGCATCATCCCCAGGCATTTAATGCTACAGTAACCGAGGAGTCTCCTCGGATTTGGCAACTGCCCATGGGGTCTGGTGGGCCCAAGGTAATCATGAGTAAGAGACTCTGTTATACAACAATCACATGCAAGGCAAAAGCCTCCGACGGTGGTATCGGAAGGTATGAAAACAAAGGCCTCCGACGGTGGTCTTGGAAGGTATAAAAACAAAAACCTCCGACAATGAGGTCAGAAGAGCTGAATTAAAAGACACGACGAACCTAAAGTTCCCCATGTCTTGGGGGGCAAATGATGGGTCCCGATGTAATCGTTAGCCCCGTTAATAGCCAATGGACGGCGAGTAGGTCCAGTGGGCCTCGTGAAAAGCCTGGAAGGCCCAGAGGCCCAGCACGAAGGGTCCCGACTTTAGCGGTCCCGATGTATGAGCTGAATGCTCCCGATGAGAAGCCTCTGAGTAGGCCCCGATATGCCTTAGTAAAGGCCCCGATAATAAAGCCGCGCAGAGGCTGGACCTGTCCGTAGAGACTGAAGGTCCTGGGTGGTGATCTAGAATGAGACAACTCTGGAGTCTCCGACAGGAGTCGGGACTTGTGATCAGAGGATAAAGACCGAGAAACCCGCCTACTAGATAGAGTAGTGGGAGACGGTTAGAGATAAAGATAAACTCCCCGAGATACGCAGGGCGTGCCCGAGATACGCGGAGTACGGGTAAGATACGCGGAGCGTGGGGCGATATATATGGAATCCCAACCGAGATATGCGGAATCGTGGCGAGATACACGGAATCATGGGTAAAACTGTCAGGCGCAGTAACAGGTAACTGAGTAACTTCCCCTCCTATATAAAGGAGGAAGTTACCTCAGAAAACCATCATCTAATACGAACTTAGACTCTTTGCTTACCACCCATTGATCACATACTCATTTAAGCATCAGAGAGGGATTCTGGGTCACCACCCAGGTCATCCCCTTTTGCAGGATTACGCGGAGCCCAGGAGTCCAAAGCTTTCCGTCAAGGACGTAACGGAGCTTCGCCCGTGATCCAACAGCTGCTAACGGGGCTAAGGATTACATCGGGACCCATCAATTACAGAACATGTGTGAAGACTGTAAGATAAGAATTTCTAGAGTTATAAATTTGAGAATTTATTGATTCTTAAATAAGATCACCGATTTTGATTTCTCCTTTTGGATTGATTTTCAGACAATGGATTATAATAATCAAAGTGATGTTGATTCCTTGAAGACGATGCGTTTTCTTTCTCATTGTTTTGTTAAACTCATTATTTCATCATAATGTATGAATTTCTTTTAGTTGGTTAGATCAGGATATGAATAAAGGGTTGTTCATATTCTTTAATACTTCAATAATTTCGTATATTTTCTCCTCAAGCAATATATGACTAATGGTTTCAATTGATGGTGTGAATTAAAACCTAAGAGATTTAATCGAACACCACTCATATGAGGATCACGAATCTCCGAAATAATTGAATCAAAAAGTATATTGACCCTCCAGGTTAATGATTTCAGAATACATGGTTGCTGAATTTCATTATTATAGGCCCTTGACTGTGTGATGTGTTTATTACTTAGCCAAATTTATGGGTTGAAACATCAAAGTTTCGGCACCCACATAGTAGGTGTTGGAATTAGGGGACGATTACTACGGAAAAAAACCCACCTGGTACATGGTATGTAACAAATTACGCAACAGAAATAACAGACATACCAATTAAGCTTTCCGTAGTCCCAGAAGTGTGACGGGGAGTTCACGGTCTATCAGACAGGTCATGTAGCAAAGCTTCTTTTCAATCGGGTCTCTTGGATGGATATCCAGGGTAATTGATAGAAGCAATTCGGCACCTCCTTGCTCTTAGGTGTGTTTTGGCTGAACCTCACTATAATATGGAGAGAGATTTCTTTTGTCTCAACTTAAAGTTTGGAAGTGATTAACCCTAAAGAAATCCCTAACCCTCTCTATTTATAAGCGGAGGTGGGAAAAACCCACCTAGGGTAATACTAAAGGTTCGGCCGGCTAGCATATTGGGGAGGATCAATTTTGAGCCTCTCATGTCAATTGGGATTTATGCCTAGCACAAAATCCCTAATGTGACATTACCCAATTATGCTTAGGATGTTGGGCTTATATTGAAGGGCTCCTATTACGGCGGCCCATTCACCAAATGCAAACAGCTCCCACTCGCCGAAATGGGAGGGTGCCTGTTAATAGACCAACAACTCAACATTTATTCTCCAATCCATTCCAATTCTATAGTTGTTCATACGAGGTTTGCCTTGCGACCGGCAGACACAACGGACATCGTGCTACTCATCGGTTAAGATTGTTGTAGCGTCCGCGAAACGTTGATTCCCAACCTATTACTTCGATGTGCTGTGTTGTATCCCTGGTCAACGGTTATTCTCCAATTGCCTGGTTTCCCCATAGGAACACTTCTCCAAGCTTCCGTACAAGTATTCAAAACCTTCAACTAATATCCGGTTGGTTGCCACCTAGTGAATACAAGAGTCGGAGAATTAAAAATTTACATGATCATCCCCATTGCTCGTACCCTTAGTCAAACTCAACCGGTTTCTAGTACGTGGTCACTGGGCCTTTTTGTTCAGGCACTGCGTTCGTATGCCTGGAGGCGAACATTGAGCCCAACCTTGGATATGAGTTCTGAGTTGTAAGGATACTTCGGGTGCTCCTTCAGTAAGCACCCAGAATCAGTCACACGCTCAAGGTGAAGAAGTTTGCGCCCATCAAAATATCGGAAGATTCCACCTAGCACAACCGAGCTTACACATTGTCAGGAATGGGAAATGTCATATGCCATCGTAGATTCCCATATAGCCCAGAATGTGGTGATGGACGAACATAGTTCATCACGGCGATCCGCAAAACAATGATCATGTCTTGTAACTCCAAAACCAAATGATCATTTTGCTTAACCAGGTTTATCTTTCGAAACACCGTGGATCTTAGTCAGTCTTGATATGGGCGAGGTTTCCCTTTCATCAAGACGACCGTGCCCGTCTGACGAGGCAAGGTCCGCATTGGACATATTATTTTTTGGAGGTTTTAAACTCATACGACTAGTTTATAGACTGTACATCATATGTAATTTAGTCATTATGACGTCGTAAGATCATAAACTCAAATTGAAATTCTTTCATTCAAATTTAAAAAGTGTTACTGACACGTTACAAACCTCTTAAACCCAGCGCAATCCAAGCATTTTAACATACCTTTCGAAAATATCCCTGCGTAAAGGTTTTGTCAATGGGTCTGCCACCATATTCTTTAAGGACAAGTATTCAATTGTGATCATCTTGTCTTCTACCATACTTTTCGCATAGTTGTATTTAACATCAATGTGTTTCGTCCTACTATGGTACTTATAGTTCCTAATTGCCCCTATTGTTAGATTACGGGGAGTAATCACTACGGACATTAAAACGTAGAACATGCTTGTAATCGAAATAACGCAGCGGAGGATTCGCACATACCTCAAACAATGTTAGTAGTCCCAAGATCCTTCTGCTGGGAGTTCACGATCCTCCGGTCGACACCCGTAGAGGTTCTGGTTAAGGAAGCCCTACGTAGTATATTCTCCACAGCAAAGCCTCTGATCGATTCTTGGCAAGGAGACAAATCTCTGGAGTGTTTGCTTGAAAGCAAATTAGCACACCCTTAGGTGGTGAGTGGTTCGGCTGAAACCCTTGTTTGGGGTTGAGGTTTTTTCTCTCTAAAACACTCTAATGAGGAGATAGTGATTAACCCTAAAAATCACCTTACACCATGTATTTATAGGAGGAGCAAAGTGGACAAAATTACACTTTGCCCACTCCAAGTTTCGACCGGCCACTATGCATAGGAAGCCCCAATTTTGGGTCTCTCACGTCAATTGGAACTTGGGTCTAGCTCAATTACCCTATGTGACAAGTACCTAATTTCCTTAGGTAAACTATACATATTATGGGCTACCAATTACGACGCCCATCACGATATGCTTACAGCTCCCACTCGCCGGAATGGGAGGGTGCCTGTTAATGTATTATCATCCAAATCTGCGTCAACATTTCACTACTTCCGAATAGTTCATACGAGGTTTGCCGTGCGACCGGTGGATACGATGGGCATCGTGCTACTCATCTGTTAGGAGTATTGTAGCGCCCGTGGAATGTTGATTCCCTTTTTCTCTAATCAACCTGTTATAAACAACATTTATATAGTACCGCGTTGTATCCTAGGTCAGCTGATAATTCTTCATCTGCCTAGTTTCCACATAGGAACACTTCTAAAAGGCATCCGTATAAGTATTCACAACCTTCAACTAATATCCGGTTGTTGGCCACCTAGTGAATACAAGAGTTGGTGAATTATAGGTGAACTCGACCATCCCCATCGCTCATATCCTCAGTCAAACCCAACCGGTTTCCAAAGACGTGGTCATTGGGCCTTTTTGTTCAGCACAACGCTCGTACGCCGGGAAGCAAGCATTGAGCCTGACCTTAGATATGAGTTCTGAGTCCGTAAGGATACTTTAGGTGCCTCTTCATATGGCTCCTGGGATCAATCACACGCTCGAGGTGAAGAAGTTTGCGCCCGACAGAATCACGAGGATTCCTTCCTAGCACAACTGAGTTGTGACCTTGTGGTCGAATGTGGCACGCGTAGTATGAATCATGCGTTGATAACATACCTGGACCTTGTGGGTTGACAGGAAAGGGATATGTCAATCATGCTATCACAGATTCTCATCTGGCCTAGAATGTGGTTAAATGACGAACGAAGTTCATCACGGCGATTTGCAAAACGAAGACCATGTCGAGTTACTTCGAAACTAGATAATCGTTTTGCTTAATCAGGTTTATCCCCCTGACTCTTAGCCAATCTTGCTTAGTAGAGGCCTCCTTCCACCGCAAGACTACCGTACCTGTGTGACTAGGTAAGGCCCACATTCGACATAGTTTGGAAGAAGATTGCGTCCTCCTACGACTTAGTTTATAGACCGTAAATCTGATGTAATCAAAAAATTATGACGTCGATTGATCGTAAACTCAGTTGCAATTCTATCGTTTACAAAATGTAACTTTCTAATATCAAAATGTTATCAAAGATACATGTCATTTCTAAACCCTACGCAATCCAAGCAGTTTTAGGTGCTTTCCGAATATCTCCTTGTGTAGAGGTTTAGTTAATGGGTCCACAATCATATCAGTAGACAAGTATTCCATAGTGATTGTATTGTCTTCTACCATAGATTTAGCATAGAAATATTTCACATCAATGTGTTTGGTCCTACTATAGTACTTCGGATCTTAACTGCCGCAATGGCTGCTTGACTGTCAGAAAAGACATTCACATGTTTATTCTCAACATCACCACCAAGCAGTGCAGTTAGAAGCCTTTTGAGCCAGACCGCTTCTTGTGCATTCTTAGAGAGAGCTACGAATTCTGATTCCATCGTGGACAGCGCGACACTAGTTTGCTTCTTGCTCGTCCATGAAATGGCGGCATTAGCAAGGAGGAATACTCCCCCTTTGGTGGATTTACTACTCATCCAAATCGCCACCATGGTCGGCGTCACTGTAACCGGTCAATTTTAACTTCTTGCCCTCATAGCACAGCGCGTAGTCGGTAGTACCTTTCAGATAACGAATTATTCGTTTTACAGCCTTTAAATGTTGATAGCCAGGATCTGATTGGAAACATGCTACTAGGCCCACGAGGTAACAGATATCGGGACGGGTGCCTTGCATGGCGTACATCAAACTACCGACCATGCTCAAATACTCCACACCCTTCATCTGTTCACGCTCTGCCAAGTTTTTGGGGCCGTCACGTTTTGACAGTGCGCACACAAACACCACAGGCGTATCCACGGGTTTGGCATCCGTAATTTGAATATTTTCTACAGTTTGTTGATATAAGCTTCTTGAGACAAGCACAATTTTCGGGTAGCCCGATCTCTAGCAATTTTAATGCCTAAGATGTACGTGGCCTCTCTCATGTCCTTCATCTCAAATACAGATGCCAACCAGGATTTTGACTTGTTCATAAATCTCACGTCGTTTGCGGCAATGAGTATGTCGTCCACGTATAAGGTTAATACGACATACTTAGACCCGGAGGTCTTATAATACACCCACGGATCCTCGTGAAGATTCAATAATCTGTTTCCTACGATTTCCTCGTGGAATCTATGGTAATATTGCCGAGACAACTGTTTAAGATCGTAAATGGACCTTTGGAGTTTACAAACTTTACGTTCGTTACCAGGAGTAATGAAACCCTCTGGTTGCTCCATGTAGATCTCTTCCTCCAGGTTTCCGAGGCGGAATGCAGTCTTAATACTCATTTGGTGAGGTTCGAAACCGAGACCTGCGACCAGGACCATAAATGGCCCTTACCGTGGTTTTACGCACAGTTGGTGATTATGTTTCGTCAAAATCCACTCCGTGAAGTTGGGTACAGCCTTTCGCAATAAGTCGAGCTTTGTATCGCTCGACCTTTTCCATCAATGGTGAGCCTTCTTTCAGGACTCACCGTATCCTTATGCCCCTGTGGTTAATAGGTAAATCAACCATAGACTATAGTGGCTTTCATTTAAGGCGATTTCTCTCATCTATTATTTTCCTCCATTTCTCCACTTGAGGTCTTTCCAATGCAGGCTAACAGTTGTTAGAGTGAGGTCATCACTCTTCTAGATGGGATACTTCTTTGGAGAAGTTAGATGCCTTTGACTTCCGTCTAGGCTTGTTTTATCCCGTCTTTGAGTCTTAACGTCTCTCCCACTCGGAATAATGCCTATTATCAGAGCTTTTCTTCCAATTGGGATCAGTTCTCCAACTCGAAATAATTCTTCTTATCCGAGCATCACTTCTATTTGGGGTACAAGAGCAGTGCTTAAACCTTGACCAACAACTTTCCTTGGACGTCTTCTCGCTCTCGGAGTTTTACTTCCAATACGAATTCCTTGATCACTTGGATCTGGAACCAAGTTTGTCGGATCACTCCCACTGGGAACAATGGGTAGTATAGGTAGTTGTGGCATTCCTGGTTTAGCATTACGATAATCAGGTTCAACTTGATTCGTCTAAACAGCAATAGTGATTACATGTGGTAGGTATATATTCCTCCCACTGGATTTATTATGAAAATGTTCACATTATCATTTACCATGTCATTCACTTGAGTTTCTGGTTCAAATCTCTCCCACTCGAATTAAGTGGGACCTGATATCTGCAATATCTTGTTCCTGTTTTGATCAAGACTGAATATTCTGAAACGGTCAATGCATCTGAAAATTCGTCCTCAAGTATGTAATATCACATGTTAGACCATAGCACCATGTCCATTAGTTGTAAACACGTACTTTCAAAGAGTAGTGAATATACTCTTGTCCTAAATACGTGTTTAATGCGCAAATTAATGCTGCACGGTGATATAATGTAACTCATTATCATTCTTCACCTATTATGGCAGTATGTTTTACCGATTATAATGGAACATAGTTTTACACTAATGTGAATCACTTCTCATCATCCCTTGGGGAATGCCTAACAAAGCGACTCCAACATTATGTTTATAAAATATGCTTCCAGAAGTGTGTCACTTGATTTGAATGCCTAGCCTGACTTATCGTTCAAGGCGTACAGAAGGAAAATCGTTTAACCGACTTGATCCTTCTTCGTTTGCAAACTTATCTCAAAGATTTTATCCCATCTCCGAATTGAGCATTTCAGGTTTTCACCTGATGCGCCAGTTGATACTTTTATAAGGTCGTGGTAGCTTCCGAAACCTACTTCTTACCGATGTAAACGTTATCAATAAGTTAATTCCGAAGGAATGAAAACGTAAATTCAGCACATCATCATTTAAACACTTAATTATTAAACTCGTAGTTTGAAACGATGTGTTCCGTCTTTCGAGGTCCACATGCGCGTTAGCGCTATTCACCGAAGTTTTAATCCTTGGTTAAACTGTTTTATTTCTAAATTTAATTTAATTTAATCCAATCAGTTTCACACATGATCATCATTACAGTTTATTTCATTCAATGGAGTACTGATAATAAAGAAAGATAAAAATCATTTGATCTAGCTACGCAATCAATGGGTTTATACAGTTCAGCTTTGTGGTGCTGACTAAGATGACGGAGCATGTGTATCGTTTCGTTTCATTCAGCCTCTCTTACCTGGCCGAAAATTTGGTTCCAAACCCGTGGGTTTGAATTTTCGTTTCGGATCGTTCCCTTTTTATCGGGCCGTTAAATTGATAAGAAAATTGTGCTTCGAGTCGAGCTATAATTACTTTATTCAATAACTCTGAATCTCGAAATAACCAATATTTTAGTAATTGAAACGAACAATGATTGATATATGACAATGGTATGGTTCTTGATTTGAAAGCCGCATATTTATTCCATGATTGTCGTGCATATAGTAAAGAACTCTGAGTTGGACACTACATTTGAGTATATTCACGAGTGAATCACATTAAATGATTTGTGTACGTATAAAGCATCTCACAGCTTTATACTCATGATATACGAGGCGTTTTAGGGACGCACTTTATCAACGAGGTTTTTAACCCTCCGGATTATCGTATAGGACCTACTCAGTCCCGTTCTCTTAATGTTATGCGGATCATGGCTGACTTCTTTCAAACTCAGTATGGTGAGCAGATAAGGTTTCCCTTTCACTGCTGTGGTTACTGTACTTGGTTAGGCTCAAGGTTATTGAGTCTCGTCAACATCAACCATATACATCCTTTCCATCTTGACCTTTCATTGCGAAGGTCTCGAGCGGCTTTTACACCAGCGTTAGTGGAAAGAGAGAAGATCATCACGTTCAACCGAAATGTTTAGCTCTTGCATCCTTGCTTCCACCGAGGCGGATGCAAAGAGATACTAAGCTGCAACATTGCCTGGTTGCAATTGAAGTATTCTTCAACTCCTTTTTATATCAAGGTTGAATATATCACCACATATGCGTTCAGATCATCAAAGAACTTACTCCCATGATTGGTGAAACAAATTATTACATTTGTATCTCATTGTCAAAATCATACAGACTACTATATTTATCCGTAGTTTTTCTCTCCACTTTTCGGAATCGTAGTAGAGAGTTAAACACGTACTCCTTTTATTCATCATGATCCACACCTTCAAGATTGCGAGAAATATCGAATCGCGCTAAATCAACCAATTCATACTAACACATCGATGATTATGCAAAATCAGGGAGACAATAACATTTTGAGAAAGAATTGCATACACCAGATATCTATTAAGATTGAATCCGAAAATTAACGATTCCTCAGTCATATAAACCAACCGACCACCAGTAAACCAATTGAAGATGGCTGTGAAAGAGTTCACATTACCATCGTTTCCAATCGATTAGATCAGTCTTTTAAAACGGTTTTAATCGCAAATTACCGGAACGGAAATTTTAAAACAAGCATACCCGATCTTGGATTTCCCAAGGCCCTTTTTATTTTGGAAAAACATTCCGATGAATTCACTCATGAATACATAATTCTACTATCTATGTAAATTATAATATGCTAGTAACATTCATCATACAAACCACATTCAAGCTTACGCGGCAGGCGTCTAATGTTCCGAGGATCTAATGCTCGCATATATAATTCTAATTCCATGTAAATTATTGAATGCAACTACATCCTCAACATTCTAGCATACGTGTCAAACATGAAAATTCCACAACAATAATACATATTTTGGCGACTGTTTTTTATTTTAAAATAATTTTAAACATTAAGGGATGACTTGCAATTCATGTTTATATTCAATCACACAACATTATAGACAAGAATCCTAGGCATTTGCAACCATCACAGCATGTCTATCCTAATGTGCATTCCATGTATTTAACTAGGGCTCAGCCCACAATACGCAGTATCCAGCTAGCTTGACTCAGTCAAGAAAACATTTCTAATCATGCATATCTATATATTGGATAATAAACAATTGCAATTCAGCCCACTAATTAATCCAGTCCCAAAAGCATGTATCTCCGAGATCCATCCCTATAATCGAAACAATGCATAAATGTTTTACAGTTATGTAAATAACATTAAACCCTTGAGCATTGTGTAGGCCATTTTAGGTTCAAAACCTATGGATTTTAAAACTTATTTTAATTGACTTGAATTCGATTTTAAAAATACGGTTCGGTTCAGTCAATTTCAGTCCGATTTGGTCTGGTTTGGTTCGGTCCAGAAAATTTGGTTCGGTCAAAAAAAAAATCCCGTTCGGTCCGGTTTTTTATTTTAAAATATGGTCCAGTCCGAACTGGTCCAATAAAATAGGATTCGGTTCAGTTCAACATACAAAACCGGTTTGGTTAGATCCACTTAGTTACCCCGGTCCGACCCGACCCTATTAGGTCGAGATTGAGAATATCCAGTTCGATTTAAATTCGTCACGGTTTGATATATTGGACCGGCCCAATAATTAAAATATAAAAGGTTATGCCGAAATGTTTACTTGTGTTCCAAGTAGGGTTTTAAAGTCCAAAAATATTTTACTTAGCCACCAAGTAACATTAACTATATAAAATAATTTCCAATATTAAATATATATATATATATATCGGCTAATATTTCTACATATATATATTTATTGCCAAGACTCTATCTTTAAGATTAAATCAATCAACAATATATATATATATATGTAAAAATTCGACACATATATAAATATATATATTTTATTTATTGTCAATATCATAAATAGGGAAACAAATATACTGACAATATATTTTCTCAATCTTTTAGGTAACTAAATTCTATCAATATTATCTTTAACCTATTTAAATATTTAGATATATTGATAGTTATATATATTTCTATATATTAATGTGAATCTATCATAATGTTCCCAATTATAGATATATTGTTACCTAGAATAAAATTAAAATATGGTAAACAATATAATTTAAAAATTTCGACCGAAATATGTCCCTTGGTGATTAAGAAATTTAAAAAATTTACCTTGTAATTCACCTAGGGTTTCAGCACAAACACTAAAACTGGGAACAAGTGCTCAAATTTTAATAAGATCTACAATCCAATGTTCGATTTTTATAAATATCACCTTTTTCTTGAAGATCATGAACATCAAATTAACCAAGAACATCATGAAAATTTCGGACCACCCTAAACGTAAACTTTTTCGATTTTTAAAATCCTTATTTTCAAAAATTCGGTCTGAAAATTTTAAAACTTTCAAGAAAACCAATTTATCAAAATCATGAACTCCTAACACATGCTCTGATACCACTTTAAGATTACGAGGAGTAATCACTATGGACATTAAAACGTAGTACATGCTTGTAATCGAAATTACGCAGCGGAAGATTCGCACGTACCTCAAACAATGTCAGTAGTCCTAAGATCCTTCTACAGGGAGTTCACGATCCTCCGGTCGGCACCCGTAGAGGTTCTGGTTGAAAAAGCCCTACGTAGTATATTCTCCACAGCAAAGCCTCTGATCGATTCTTGGCAAGGAGAAAGATCTCTGGAGTGTTTGCTTGAAAGCAAATTGGCACACCCTTAGGTGGTGAGTGGCTCGGCCGAAACCCTTGTGTGGGGTGGAGTTTTTTCTCTCTAAAACACTCTAATGAGGAGATAGTGATTAACCCTAAAAATCCCCTTACACATATATTTATAGGAGGAGCAAAGTGGACAAAAGTCCACTTTGCCCACTCCAAGTTTCGGCCGGCCACTATTCATAGGGAGGCCCAATTTTGGGCCTCTCATGTAAATTGGGATTCGGGTCTAGCCCAATTACCCTAATGTGACATGTACCTAATTTCCTAAGGTAAACTATACATATTATGGGCTACCAATTACGGTGCCCATCACCATATGCTTACACCTATCGCTGCTTGACTGTCAGATAAATGCATAAAGGCTTACTCCCGTCCTCGACTTCAAGAAGGGAAGTCAATAGTCGCATTAGCCCGAAAGCTTCCTTTGCATTCTTAGACAGAGCTACGAATTCGGATTCCATCGTAGGCACCGTGACACATGATTGCTTCTTGCTCATCCATGAAAAGTTGGATTTAGCTGTTAGCATATGGAGATTGTGCGCCGTAATTAGGAGCCCATTAATATGTATACGTTACCTAAGAAATTGGGTAAAAGTCTCATAAGGGTAATTGAGCTTGACCCAAATCCTAATTGACATGAGAGGCCCAAAAATTGGGCCTCCCTTATACATGGCCGGCCGAAACTTAGTAATAGGGGCAAAGTGGTTTTTTGTCCACCTTACTCCTCCTATAAACAAGGGGTGTTAGGGTTTTCTTAAAGGTAATTCACAATTCCTCCTAAGTGGTGATTTGAGAGAAAAACCCTCCTCCCTAAAGCTTTTTTCGGCCGAACCATATTGCACCACCAAGGGTGTGTCAATTTGCTTGGAGAAAATCACTCCGGAGATCCGTCCCTACCAATAATCGACTAGAAGCTTTGCTGTGCATCTAATACCACGTAGGACTTCCTTAACAAGAACTTCTACGGGTTCCGTCCGGTGGATCGTGAACTCCCTCGGCAGGATCCTTGGGACTACGGAAAGGGTCTAAGGTATGTGCACATCTTCCGCTGCGTAATTCTAATTACAAGCACGTGCCTTATTTATGTTTCCGTAGTAGTCAACCCCGTAATACAACACTGGTATCAGAGCCAGGGTTAGAAGCTCTTGATTTTGATAAATTGGTGTTCTTGATTTTTAAAGGTGATGGCCGAAATTTTAAAGAGTGAAAATTTAAAATTTCCGATTTTTTCAATTGTTAGGGCCGAAATTTTCATGATATTCTTAGTAAGGTAACAATAAATCTATAATTGAAAACATAAGGATAGGTTCACATTAAATATATAGAAATATATAACTATCAATATATCTAGCTAAATTATAGGGATTAAAGATATTATTGATAAATTTAGTTACCTAAAAGATTAAAAAAAACATATTGTAAGTATATTTGTTTCCCTATTAAAGATATTGACAATATATATATATATATATATGTTGGGGCCGAAATTTATATATATGTATATAAATTGTTGATTGATTTACATCTCATAGCTTGACAATAAATTATATATATATATATATATATATATATTTGCAATATTGGAAATTATTTTGTATAGTTAATAATTCTTGGAGGCTAAGTTATGTTTTTAGTGGACTTTAAAACTCTATTTAGCCCACAAGATTATTTCGGCCCAACCCTTGTGTGATTAATGGGTCGGTCTAATTTGCTAAACCGGATAGCAATAAAACAAAACCGGATTTTCTTAATCGGTTCGACCTAGCCGGGTTAGGTCGAACCGGGGTAACTAAGAGAACCTAACCAAACCGGTTTTGAGTGATTGAACCGAACCCTATTTTATTGGACAGGTTCGGACCGAACCAGATTTTGAAAAACCGGACCGAACCAGATTTTCAAAATCGAATCGAACCGGATTTTCTCGACCTAACCGAACCGGACTGAAATTGACTGAACCGAATAGGATTTTTCAAAATCGAATTCAAGTCAATTAATAAAATATGATGGTCAAGTTTTAAAATCCATATGTTTTTTAACTTTAATTAGTCTACACAGTTCTCGAAGGTTTAAAACTTTCAAGGTTTTGATTAAACCTTAATGCCTGGTTTCGATTATGGGGATGGATCTCGGAAATGCATGATTTAGTGACTGGATTAATTAGAGGGCTGAATTGCAATTGTTTACTTTTTGTCACATATATTTATTAAAAATGTTGTCTTGACTATGTCAAGCTAGATGGATGTTGGGGGCGGAGCCCTGGTTAAATATATGGTTTGCACATTAAGACAGACATGATGTGATGGTTGTGATTACCTAGGATTCATGTCTAGAAACACGCATGATTAATTGTAAGCATGAATTACAAGTCAGCTCCTAATATTTAAAATGGTATAAAAACAAAAGCAGGTCGCCAAATATGCATGATTAATGTGGAAGTGTTCATGTATGACACGTATGCCTAATGTTGAGGAAGTAGCTGCATGTGATAGTTTACTTAGAAGGTAGAATTTTATATGCTAGCATGAGTTCCTCGGAACAATAGACGTGTGATGCGTATGCATGATGTATGGTTTGATTGTTTAATTTTTGGCTTGCTATGATAGTTTACTAGTGAAGTAGAATTATATAGACATGCGTAAGTTCATCGGAACATTTTTAAATACAAAAGGGCCTTAGGAAAGCCAAGATCGGATATGCTTATTTCAAAGTTCTCGTTCCGGTAATTTGCGAATAAAATCATTTTTAAAGAGACTGGTGTATTAGATTGAAGACGACGGTGATATGAACTCTTTCACGAACCCCCTTCACTCGGTCTACTGGCGATCAGTTGGTTTAGATGGCTAAGGAATCATTATTTGTCATATTCCATCTTAATAGATATCCGATGTATGCAATTCTATCTCAAAATGTTATTATCTCCCTGATTATGCATGTTTATCAATGTGCTAGTTTTCATGGTTCGGTCAGTACGCTTCTATGAACCTCGCAATCTGGATAGTATGGATTATGATGCATGGAGGGAACATGTAAGGGAACTTATTATAAGCATATGGTGATGGGCACCGTAATTGGTAGCCCATAACATGTATAGTTTACCTAATGAACTTGGGTAAATGTCACATTAGGTTAATTGGGCTAGACCCAAATCCCAATTGATATGGGAGGCCCAAAATTGGGCCTCCCCAATACATAGGCCGGCTGAAATAATTAGGTGGGGTAAGTGGACTTTTGTCCACTTTACTCCACCTGTAAATAAGAGGTGTTAGGGAATATTT
This sequence comes from Clarkia xantiana subsp. parviflora, assembly GCA_036873135.1. NCBI lineage: Eukaryota > Viridiplantae > Streptophyta > Magnoliopsida > Myrtales > Onagraceae > Clarkia > Clarkia xantiana. The sequence goes on from JAPTYO010000012.1 coordinate 24,557,927, forward strand.
TAGGGTTAATCATAATTCCCTCACAATAGTGTTTTAGAGAGAAAACCCTCCTCCCACACCTTCAAGGTTCGGCCGCACCAAGCATAACACCAGGGGAGTGCCAAATTTCTTTCGAGCAACTCTCCGATGATCTGTCCCCGTGTCAAGAATTGATCTGAGGCTTTGCTGTGGAGCTAACACCACGTAGGGCTTTTTTCACTAGAACCTCTACGGGTTCCGTCCGTGGTGGATCGAGAACTCCCTCGTACAAAGGATCATGGACCACGGTAACTGTTGAGGTATGTGTAACTCTTCCGCTGCGTAATTTTGATTACTTGCACGTACCATGTTTTATGTTTCCGTAATGATTACTCCCCATAATCTAACAGTGGTATCAGAGCCAGTGTTAGGAGTTCATGATTTTGATAAATTGGTGTTCTTGAAAATTTAAATTTTGGACCGAAATTTTAAAGTGTAATATTTAAAAATTTTGAATATTTTAAGTATAAAGGTGGTCCGAAATTTTCATGATGTTCTTGATTAAATTGATGTTCATGATCTTCAGTAAAAAGGTGATATTTATTAAAAAAATCAAACATTGGATTGTAGATCTTATTCAAATTTGATCTTAAAATTTGACCACTTGTTCCTAATTCATGTTTGTGCCGAATTTTTGAGTAAAATTACAAGGTAAAATTTTTAATTTTCTTGATCATATGGGATAAATTTCGGCACACACATATTGTTTACCATATTTTTAATTTTTAATTAAGATAACAATATATCTATAATTAGGAACATAAGGATAGATTCATATTAAAATATATAGAAATATATAACTATCAATATATCTAAATATTTAAATAGGGTTAAATATATTATTGATAGATTTAGTTACCTAAAAGATTGAGAAAATATATTGTCAGTTATTTGTTTCCATATTAAAGATATTGATAATAAATAAAATATATATATAATGTATTGTGCCGATTTTACACACACAAACACACACACACACACACACACACACACACACACACACGCATATATATATATATATATTATTTATTGATTTAATCTCAAAGATAGAATCTTAGCAGTAATAATATATATATATATATATATTTTATATAATGGACGAAATATATGTATATATTTTAATACTGGAAATTATTTTTATATAATTAATGTTATTTGGTGGCTAAGTTTAATATTTTTAAAGAATTCAAAACCCTACTTGGGCCACAAGTAAACATTTCGTCCCAACCTTCTAAAATTTTAATTATTGGGCCGGCCGGTCCAATATGTTAAACCGAGACGAAATAAAACCGAAACAGATTTTCTCAATCGGTTCGACCTATTCGGGTCGGGTCAGACCGTGGTAATTAAGTGGATCTAACCGAACCGGTTTTGAGTGTTGAACCGAACTCTATTTTATTGGACCGGTTCGGACCGAAACAGATTTTAAATTTAAAACCGGACCGAACCGAACCGGATTTTAGCTGGACCGGACCGAACCGGATTCTCCGGACCGGACCGAACCGGATTCTCCGGACCGGACCGAACCGGATTTTATGAACCGTGCCGAACCAGACTAAAACAGACTAAAATTGACTGAACCGAGCAATGTTTGCTAAATCGCATTCAAGTCAAATAAAAATAGGGAGGTCAAGTTCTAAAATCCAAATGTTTTTGAACCTCAAAATGGACTACACAGTGCTCATAGGGTAGCTAAAATTTATGCCTTGTTTCGATTATGGGGATGGATCTCGGAGATACATGTTTTTGGGACTGGTTAAATTAGTGGGCTGAATTGCAGTTGTATATTATTCAATATATATTTATGCATGATTAGAACTGTTGTCTTGACTGAGTCAAGCTAGCTGGATATTACATGTTGTGGGCACAGCCCTGGTTAATTGTATGGTATGCGCACTAGAATAGACATGTTGTGATGGTTGAAAATGCCTAGGATTCATGTCTAGAAGCTTGCGTAATTGAATATAAGCATGAATTGCAAATCAACCCCTAATGTTTAAAATTATTTTTAAACCTAAAACCAGTCGCCAAATATGTATGACTGATGTCGATGTTACATGTTTGACACGTATGCTAGAATGTTAAGGATGTAATTGCGTTTGATAATTTACTTAAAAGTAGAATTATGAATGCAAGCATGAGTTCCTCAGAACATTAGACGCATGACGCGTAAGCATGTATGTGGTATGTATGATGAATGTTACTAGCATATGATAATTTGCATGGATTGTAGAATTGTGTTTGCATGAGTGAATTCATCAGAATGATTTTTCCAAAACTAAAAGGGCCATGGGAAAGCCAAGATCGGGTATGCTTATTTTAAAATTCCATTTCCGGTAATTTGCGATTAAAATCGTTTTAAAAGACTTATCTATTGAATAGAAGACGACAATAGTGTGAGCTCTTTCACGTCCATCTTCCATTGGTTTACTGGTGGTCGGTTGGTTTAGATGACTGATGAATCACTATCTGTCGGACTCTATCTTAATAGATATTTGATTTATGCAATTCTTTCTCTAAATGTTATTGTCTCCCTGATTATGCATGATTATCATCGTGTTTAGTAACGAATTACAACATAGATGACAACATCTTGTGCTGATGAGCTTTTGAATGAGACAAACTATGACTCGTGGAGCAAGCGCGTCAGTGCACTGTTGGAGGACAATAAATTTTCAGCTCACATTCAGAAATCCATGAGCTACCCAGTGTCTGGTCTGACCTAGGACCTAGCATATGCCCATTTTAAATGGGAGCAAGATGACAAGAAAGCGAAGGAGATTCTGCTGTCTAAGATCTCTCAGGAATTCCATGATGAGTATGAGAATGTTCCGATTGCAAAGGACATTTGGGATGCACTCTTCCTGAAATATGGAAATGGCATGGCAGCAATGCTGCACCCACTCATACCTGCCTTGGAAGAAAGCTTAAACAGCTACAGCAAAAGTGTACTGGAAAAGGTATATGATCTCCTTAGCGTTTTGAAACTACTGTAGCAAGAAGGTCAGGTGGCTGAATGGGATAAAATTCAGGCCATCATCGGGGCCCTCCCAAAGTCTTGGAGAGCAGCCAAGGCTTTACTGACTGCCAGTGGTTATGTGTTGGATCTTGCATCGGTGTTGAAATTCATCGAGGTGGAACAAGCTCGACTGAAACCATTACCGGGACGAGCTGGGCAAGGAAAGAGGAAAAGAATGAATAAAGGAAAGAAACAACAGGCTGTCGACAGTAAAACGTTGACAAAGTCTAAACCTGGCAATCTCCGGCTAAAATAAGAGATAGTTCACTGGAACTCCATGTTAGCATATGGTGACATGGCGCCGTAAATGGTAGCCCGTTAATATTAAGGATATTACCTATGATAATTGGCTAAATGTCACATTAGATTAATTGGGCTTGACCCAATTCCTAACTGACATGGGAGGCCCAAAATTGGGCCTCCCTCCATTAATAGTTGGTTCGGCCGAACCCTAGTCCCACATTGGTTGGAATGGACTTTTGTCCACTCCACCAATCATATATATAGGGGAGTCTCCTAATGGGTTTTAGATATCAAGTAATTCATAAGTCCCTCCATTGAGGAACTTGAGAGAAACCATCTCACCCCCTTAATAGAGATTTCGGCACACCATAATCAGTCCGAGGTTCTGTCCCCGTTGAGGAATCGATCAGAGGATTTGCTTTGGAGCTTATACCGTGTAGGACTTTTTCTGATGAAGAACTTGAACGGGTTCCGACCGGAGGATCAGAACTCCCTCCACATCGTTCTTGGGCAGGAAAGCTATTGAGGTATGTGTACATTATTCCGCTGTGTTATTAGTTTACTTGCATGTACACATTTAGCATTTCATAGTATTACGTCCCTGTAATCCAACAATGGTATCAGAGCAAGGTTAGGAGTTCTTAAATTTTTGATAAACTGATGTTCTTGAAGTTTTATAAAAATCTGAAATTTTTAATCAAGAACGCCGAAATTTTTAAACATAATTTCATGTTTTTTATCTTTAAAAACATAAAATTTTCGAATTATACATGTTTTTAAAGATTGGTGCTGAAATTTTAGTTTAAATCTAAGTTTGATGTTCATGATCTTCAAGAACACGATGAGTATTATCAAGAACAATATTTAGATTCATGATCAAGATAGTGTTTGATCTTAAATTTGACAACTTTTTCCAATTTCTTGTTTTTGGCCGAAAACCCTAGTGGCATTTTAGGTAAAAAAAAATTAATTTTTCTTTGGCACCAAGTAATAAAAATTTCGGCCAAAATTATAATAGAAATAGGTTGCCATATTTTAATTTTAATTAAAGGTAACTACATATCTATAAGTTGGAAAAGATGGATAGGTTCACAATATAATATTGAAATATATATTAACTATCAATATATATAGATGAAGATAGGGTTAATATATATTGATATGTTTAGTGGCTATAAAAGATTAAGAAAATATATTGTCTATATATTTTTTATCCCTAAATATATATTTGACAATAATTATATATATATATATATATATATATACTAGTTATTAACGCGTGCGTTGCACGCGTATCTATCGTCTAAATTTCAAAATACATAATTTATCTTCAGTTTTCTAATATTTTAATATGTAGTTAATACATGGCCAAGTTTAGGGGTTGCGAGAAATGAATTTGTGATCGAAAAGAACGACACAAAGTAATTCAAAACAGAAAAAATAGAAGAGGATAATTAAGTCAAAAAATTAACTATTGTTTTAAATTACGATACTAATATACTGTTATAACTAATAATGAGTTGGACTGAGCATGACGTGAGTTATTAACGACAAAGTTGTATCTAATTTATCAACTTGAGGAGTGAAGAATGTAACCCCGTAATTAGCCACTTAGAGTCATCGGCGGAGCAGTTTGACCTATACAAACGTAACTATATAGTTTTCATACAGTTTTATATCATAATACCAACAAAAATTGATTTAACGCTAAATGAAAAAAAAAAATTGGCCAACGGGACGCTAAAGGAAATTTCAATTCATTAAAATCTAAAGTTTATACTTGATATGTCAATTACTTATTTAACTACTAATTAGGTTACAATTTAATTTAATTGACAGACGGAAGAACTAAATTAATGATTTCGAGACCCTAAATGTTGGACAATGAGTACCAGGTTATCTGTAAAAGATCAAAATTCAAGAACCGTGATTGACCCATATTTTGACATTTGATATGATTTGACAAGTGACTGATCTATGTGATACAAAAAAATTTCAACATGTACTCGAAGTTTGCATGAGTTGAGTACATATCATACTTTATGGGTGGCTCAAATTTATAGGTATATTGTATTAATAAGTTAATGATAATTAATGTAACATGTCAGTTAAGCGACCTTAACAAAAAAATTAATGCAATTTATCTAATGAAATTTTTAGTAATACTCAAATATTGTAGGGACTAAATCATCAATTTATTTAAAACACTAATGTCTAAATTTTATACTTGAATTCAACTTAACTATTTATTCAACTATCATTTAGGAGATACCAAATATGATTGAATTTACAAACGCAGAACTAAATCGATAGTTCGAGTCATTAAGTATTAAACATTGAGTAACATGTTATATGTAAAGTCAAACTTCAAGAACCACGTTTGATCCATATTTGATATGTTATATGAGTTAGCAAGTAACTAATTTATTGGATACAAAAATGTCAACAAGCGGAACATCCCCAAATCGGTGATATAGTGAATGGAAAAATGCATCTACCTTACATTTGCACCTATTGAATGCATGTTGACTCTAATTGATAAGAATATTTGATGGAGAAATTAATAATAACTACGGTGACCTACCAATTAAGCGACCTAAAAAACTAAAAATAACAAAATGTAACTAAATGGGTTTTTTTAGTAATAGTAAAGATAAATAGATGGGTCTCAAAGATAAAACGACTAAATCGACAATTTTATAAAAATAGGGGAACTAAATATAACACGTATATATATATATATATAATAAAATAAAAAATATGAAAACTAAATATAATATATATATATATATATATATATATATATATATATAAAATAAAATAAAAATAAAAATAAAAATGTTCAAAAGGTACCTTTTAGGGTGAGGACAACTCTCACATTTTATATTAGTATAAAGATATAGCAATATTGGAAATTATTTTATATAATTATAATTTCTTGTGGGCTAAGTTAAGTTTTTGGTTAATTTTAAAACTCTATTTAGCCCAAGAGAAATAATTCGGCCGAACCCTAGGGTTTATGGGCCGGTCCAATTGCTAAACCAGTGCGGGTTAAACGAATCCAGGTTTTCTTAATCGGGTGGACCTTTTCGGGTCGGGTCAAACCGGAGAAATTAAATAGAACCTAACCAAACCGGTTTTGAGTGATGAAAGGAACCATAATCTTATTTTACTGAACCGTTTCAGACCAAACCGGATTTTTAAAACGAACCGACTTGAACCGGATTTTAAATTGGACTGAACCAAATTTAAAAAAAAATCGGAAATTTTAAATGTTCAATAAATGTTTTTCGAACTTTGAAATTAGTCTAAATAGTGGTCTCAGGGTTTGAGTTTTAACACGTTTTCGGCTAAAACCCTAATGCCTGGTTACGATTATGGGGATGGATCTCGGATGTGCATGTTTTTGGGACTGGAATAAATTAGTGGGCTGAATTGCAATTGTTTACTTTCTACAAAATATATTAGAAATGTCGTCTTGACTTCGTCAAGTTAGCTGGAAAATATATTGCGAGCATTGAGCTCTGGGATTTAAATATATGGTTTGCGCAATAGGATAGATATGCTATGCTGATTGAAAGTGCTTAGAATACATGTCTAGAAATTTCGCATGATTGATTGTAAGCATGAATTGCAAAACAACCACTAATATTTTCAAAAACGTTTTCAAAACCGAAAATTCAAGACGCCAATTATGCATGAAGTGTGCGGAAGTTACATGTTTTGACACGTATGCTAGAATGTTCAGGACTGAAAGCATGTGATAATTTAATTTACGTAGAATTATGTATGTTGGGAACATTAGACTCATGACGCGTAAGCACGTTATTTGATTTCTTCAATGTTTATGGCGTGATATAGTATTATGCATGCGTAAATTATCGGATGATTTTTCAAAAATCAAAAGCGCCTTGGAAAAACTAGATCGGATATGCTTATTTGAAAATTCCCGTTCTGGTAATTTGCAATATAATAACTGTTTTCAAAAGACTGATCTATTAGATTGAACACGACGGTAGTGTGAACTCTTTCACGGACCACTTTCCATCGGTTTACTGGTGGTCGATTTGGTCTAGATGACTGAGGGATCACTATTTGTTGTGTTCCATCTTAATAGATAATCCGATGTTTGCAATTCTGTCAAAATGTTATTGTCTTCTCGATTAACATAATTATCAAAGTGTTAGTTTTCATGGCAGGGTCGGTACGCTTTTATAAACCGTGCAATCTAGATGGTATGGATTACGAGGCATAAAGTGAGATGGTGAGAGAACGTCTTATAACATGCGATGCACACGGCTGTATCATGGCTATAAGAGAGTAGATGTTGGTACCGCAGGACAGCAACCTAGTTCCCAGAATAGGGAATATAGGCTTGGGAGATAAGAAAGCTTGCAAGGTGATATTGGCAGCCTTGGATAAAGAGGTTGCAGAGGACTTCACGCTCAATTATTCTGCTGTTCAGCTTTGGGCCGCCCTTAAACTCCGTTTTGGTAGTGGAAAGGCAGCCGAAGCAAGAAAAGTAATAATGGAGTATGTTGACCTACTTTCAAATGACACCAGCATAAAACCCGTGTGTAACCAACAGATCGAAAAATCCAATTGGAGAAAGATAATCAATATCGCACAGGGATATCCGATATCATGGTTTGCTGATGATTATGGACTGGTTTACTTAATTGATGCAGTTAAGTACGCCATGTTCCTATTTAAGGAAAGCAACCAAAAGAGACTGAAAAGTTCCCATATAGAGGACAAAGTAAATATCAGAGAAAACAAGATCGAATTGGTCCTCAAACGAGATCCGTAGTATGAAAAATACTACTGATTTTGTACCGTAAAAGGTACACCTTGTTTGCCATATATATATGAAACCGTTAAACGTTTTATATCACTGAAGTCAACTGATATAAATCACTTGTGAATTTCTTTCAGGGACATTAGTGAAGATGGCTGGAGTTTTCCTTTTCACCTCTAAAGCTTTGTTGTATATCTCAGTTCAGTACCAATGTTTTCATATTCTCTTATCAATAAATGTCGGAAATTAGTTAAATCTGATTCGGAATTATTGAGTAAAGTAGTAACCATTCGGTCTATGACATGGTCTAATTATCAAAATTAATCAATCCAGTTAAACGGGACCGATCCGAAACGAACAACTAATTCGAGATTCCTTCAGTAAAACGGTTGGATCAAATAAACATTCAATCACCTAATCAAAACATCCATCGATTGCGTAGTTTTAAAGTGAACCAACCGAAAATTACATATTTATTTAAGTACTCCATTAAATGATAAGTATCCCGAAATAATGTACATGTAAAACCGATTTGATTTTAAATTTGGAAACAAAAATGATCTTAAAACCATGGATTGAACCTGGTATAAGGCACGTGACGCGCATGTCACCTCGAGAGATGGGACACATCGTTTTAAAGTATAAATTTAATGATGAAGTGTTTTAATAAATGAATGCTGAGTTTTCGTTTGTAATCCTTTGGAAATAACTCGTTGATAACTACTATAGTTGTAGGTATGCTTCAATGCTACTATGATATAGTAGTACATCAACTATGGCATTAAAGCGAGAGCTTAAATGCATAGCACATGAGGTGGATAAGTCTCTGAATGAGTTAACATACGAAAGGAAGAAGTCAGTAAAATGACTCTCCCACTATAAGCCTTGAACGAAAAGTTTGGCTAAGCAATCATATCATTATAATATTTCAAGAAACATAGTTTAAAATTACATAATGTTAGAGTTCAACATTAGTTGTTCCTACGGGATGAAATTAAGTTGACTCATATTAATGTAACACTATGTTCCAATAAAATAAGTTGACGCGTTACCATAAAAGCTAAGGAATGATACTGGTTGATGGAAATATGTCCAATTCGGGTTCGTATTTATATTTCGGGCCTCGTAAACACGTCAAAAATCACATTACGGTTTAGAAAACGTCTCCTAAGGGTCAAAACGGTCCGGAAGCGCGGTATACGCGTCCGGGTTGCAGCAATCCGGACGTCCGGGTTGCGGCAATCCGGACCTCGCCGAATTGCCCAAATTCGACGAGGTCCGGATTGCTCTATGGGTATTATGCATATCTCCGATTACCGTTACACATAGAGAAGTCGAGTTCGCGCATTGCCAATATTGATGACGGTTACCACTTCCCTTTGAACCGTCATCGAACCGCTTCGAAACCGGGTCCGGTCCCAAGGTAGCCTATAAATAGTAGACCTTGGCCACCCATTTGAACATATTCTCTCATTTCCACAACTTTGCCATTTTGAGCTCTGACTTCTCTCTAGAAATACTTTCTCTCTCTATAATTATTTTTCTCCCTTTACCCAAATCGTGACTTAAGCATCGGAGAGGGCTCCACTAGCACCCCCCCCCCCCCCCCTCTCCGTGCTAGTATTGGCCCCTTGTGCAGGAACGGGTCCCGCAGCTAAGGTGTGGAAGAGAAATAAGAGTAAGACGAGCCCAGACGCTAACCGAGACACAGCGTTTTGCCGAGACACGGACTTTTGCCGAGACTCAGACTTTTGCCGAGACACAGACTTTTGCCGAGACACAGATTTTTGCCGAGACACAACCTTTTCCTAAGGCATAGCATTAGACCGAACACTCGTCACCGGCATCCGGCAAATACCTCTTCCAGGCGAGGAGTGTCCGCCACAACCCGAACAACCCGATCAGACAAACGTGTCCATCCGACCCATTTCAACCAGGACGAAACATTAGGCGCCGTCTCCGTGATTCGAACAAAAAGCTATCATACCGCAAAGACATGACGAGTGATCGCAACCCTCCCGAAGAGGTTAACGCGAGAAATGCAAGGAAAAGGCCTGGACGTCCTAAGAAGTCTCCGGCAAGCAAAAGAGAAGGAGGTCAAAAGCCAGCTGGAAGCCAGCTGGGACCTTCCCACATACCGAGAGCTACTTCCGTAGCTTCATCCATGCCAACCGAGGATGTGCATGACGCACAGCACAACCACCAAGAACCAAATGACGACATCGTTCACCCCCACCTGGTTTTGAGCCAGAGATGCATGATGATGATGAATTTCAGACCGAAACGCCGCAAGGCGAACAACAAGGAACGCGAGCAAACCCGATGCCTTCGGTTACTCCAGCAATGATGGCTGCGCATGAAGAATTACTCGCATTCCGCGAGTCACTGAAAAATCAAGGATATGCGGCCCAACCACCTCCAACCGCCCAGGAACACGCTGCGCCGACAAGAGAAATGTCGCAAGACACTACCCGCCAAGGCGGTCCATTCCAGGGCAGAGACCAACATGCAGAAAATGCTTTCCAACATACAAGATATGAAGCCGCACGTTCATACACTCCTTCCCAAGGAGCCCGTCATTGGAGGAATTCAGAAAGGCAACCCCCACACCACCGCTCACAGCAGCCAACGAAGGATGATCCCTTCCAGGCCACAAGCAGAGATCAATCTGACATCGACCATAACACTTAGTGTTGTGGTGACAAGGCACTCCCCTTCTTTGAAGTCTTGCGTGCAAACAAGAAGTTTGAATGGATAACAGTGTGTGAAAAGGCCTTCCAACAATTAAAGCAACACTTGCGCACATTGCCAGCATTGGCAAAACCGATACAAGGCGAGCCCCTTTACCTTTACATATCGGTGAGCAACACGGCAATCAGTTTAGTACTTGTCAAAAAAAGGGACTACCCCAGTATACTACGTAAGCAAGATACTTGCAAAGTACGAGATAAACTACATGCCAATCGAGAAATACCTGTACGCGCTTATAAAAGCAGCAAGGAAACTGAGGCCATACTTCCACGCACACAAAGTAACAGTCCTAACAGACCAACCCCTGAAGCACATCCTCTCAAAGCCAAACCTTTCCGGAAAGTTAACGAAGTGGTCAGTGGAGTTAAGTGAATTCCGCATTCATTTCGCTCCTCGAACGGCGATCAAGGGGCAAGCATTGGCAGACTTCATTGCAGAGTTCACCGGGATAACACCCGAGACAGATGTCCAAGACGGAACTCAAAGAATTGCAGAACATACCGAAGTGTGGAAAATGTACACCGACGGATCTTCAAATGTAGGAGGATTAGGCGTCGGATTCCTCCTAATTCCACCCGACGGATCAGATCCATTGAAGTATGCTCTAAACTTAACATTTAGAGAAAAAAACAACGAGGCGGAGTACGAGGCATTGATAACTGGCTTAAGAATTGCAAAAGGTGTTGGAGTTAAGCACCTAAGAGTGAAGTGCGATTCGCAGTTAGTCGTCAATCAAGTTAAAGGCGAATACACGGCGAAGTCAGAAAATATACAAAAGTACCTGGGGCAAGCAAAAGACCTCATCACAAGCTTCGATTCCTTCGACATCATCTCGGTGCCTAGAGAAGAAAATCAAGAAGCCGATGCCTTGAGCAAGTTCGCACAAGGCAATAAACAGGGCAAAGAAACGCACTTCGTGGAAAACAGAATCTTGTCAGTAATTGACAAATTCGAAGTCTTGTGCATCAGTCTAGATCCGGATTGGATGACCCCAATATTGGCATATCTCGAAGACCACAAGCTCCCCGAAGAAAAAGTTCAAGCCCAAAAAATCCAAAGGCAAGCTGTCAACTACGCGTTGATAGATGACAAGTTATACAAGAGAGGATTTTCAACCCCATACCTAAAGTGCATCACCTTCCAAGAAGGCCACAAAGTGTTAGAAGATTTGCATAAAGGCCAAGCGGCCTGCCATGAAGGTGCGAGATCTCTAATACGCAAGGCGTTGAGCTTAGGATACTATTGGCCAACCATGAAGAACCAAGCTACGTACTTGGTCGAAGAATGCGAATCTTGCCAACTTTATTCAAGAAGTATCACGACACCAGCCGCGGAGCTAAGCCCAATTGCAAGTTCATGGCCATTCGCACAATGGGGGATCGACTTGGTGGGCCCACTTCCAAGATCAAAAGGCCAAACCAAGTACATTGTCGTCGCAATAGACTACTTTTCGAAGTGGATCGAGGCAAAGGCATTGGCACGAACAATCGATGCACAAATAATGGATTTCATCCGAAATCACATCATCTCACAATACGGAGTTCCAATGGTGCTAATCAGCGACAATGGACCACAATTCAAGAGTTCAGGGCTTCAAACATTTTGCGAAAGGCTCAACATTAACCACCGTTTCGCATCAGTCCGCCATGCTCAAACCAACGGACAAGTCGAAGTCGCCAACAAGACCGTCCTAGACGGTCTCAAGAAGAGAGTGCATGCACTTAAAGGAGGGTGGGCAGAAGAGCTTAGCAGTGTGCTATGGGCACTACGAACAACTCCAAAGGAGTCAACCGGAGAAACACCATTCAGTCTGGTGTATGGAACGGAAGCAGTCGCTCCCATCGAAATTGCTGTCTCATCCTACCGCACAACCCATTTCGACGCCCAAGCCAACGAAGTAGACATGCGTCTAGACCTAGACCTGGCTGAAGAAAAAAGGCGTAACTCGGAGCATAATCAGGCACGCATGCGTTTGATAACTGCAAGATATTACAACAGGAAGGTGAAAGAAAGACAATTCCATGTCGGAGAAATGGTGTGGAGAAAGAATGAGTTCTCACATCTCGATCAAATTAACAAAATGTCTCCAAAATGGGAAGGCCCTTACAAGGTCATATCCATCCCGTATATCAACGCATATCGCCTTGAAGATGCAAATGGCAATGCCTCTACGAAGACGTTTAGTAGAGGACACTTGAAGAAATTCCATGGATGAAAGGATAATCTTCTGTCACAAAAGAAGTTGTCGTATCAAGCCATTTTGCTCTTATTTTCATAATGCATCTACTTGTTGAAAAGTCCACACTCTCAAATAAAGTGGCATCTTTGTAATAATCGCATGAACCTAATGAAGTTGTTCTATCTTCGTAGGAACATTACTATTCTATATACGTTACTTGGAAGCAAAGCAAAGTAACTACAACAACTATTATCTACATCAACAATTCAAGATATTATGCTATGTGCAAGCGAAAAATCTACTTCACGTTATGACAACGCTTATCATCAACAACAACTTACTCATACTGACGACTATATCAAAAGGCGTCATCAAGGAATCAACAACTTGGAATTAAACCCAAGATATATTCAAAGTCAGCATGCTACAAGAACATATTTGCAAGGACATAATTGCAACCTTTTATTTCAAAGCATCATACCAACGACGTCCTGCTTCAAACGTCATATTAACGGCGTTCTACTTCAAAGCGTCATACCAACGACGTCCTGCTTCAAACGTCATATTAACGACGTTCTACTTCAAAGCGTCATACCAACGACGTCCTGCTTCAAACGTCATATTAACATTCTGTGACATCTCTTGTTAGAGACAAATCTTCATGTTCATCGCCATTCCCTGGATTCAGAACAGGACGGGCAAATACAATACGGGACTGATCACCCCATAAGTGGCAAAAGTTCTCTTGTTAAACAACGACCCCACGCTACAACAAGTGTGTATCTCCTAATTAAGGGATCATACTCATCAAAGAATATACCTTAATAAGATAGCTTCAATCAACTACTACGAATTCCTGCTTAAGGGTTCACACTTTACGGCAAACGTCCTCTTGTTAGATGACAATCCAGTACTACAGATTTTCAAAGCGTGTTGCATGGTTCCTGGACGCGGAAATCATGCATCACAATACATATTTTCAAAACGTGTTACGTGGTCCCTGGACGTAGGAATCATGTATCACATAAAAAAAATTTCAAAAACCAAAATGTTTTTACGTATGCTTCCCCAACGCGGGTTGATACACGCTGGCAGGTGCGCACCCTGTTTACAAAAATCATAAAATTTACAAGTCGAGTCTTGTACAACATCGCCTTAGAGTGGAGCTAAGAGACGGTATAAACTAGTATCTTGCTTAGCCAAGATAACACCTTTCAAATATCAAAGGCCAGCGTTAAGTGCCTTTGTGCCAAGTACCCGCGCCAAATACACTACTTGTTAAGAAAAGTCGCTATACGCGAAATACTTAACTGGTTACAATATACATAGCGGCGAGCTATTCAGGAAAGAAGGGCAACATGCGTAATGCATCATGCAAGCAATCTGGAGAACATCTCAAGTCATCAACCAAGAAGTGGCTAACAGTCACAGCTACGGAGACTACGTCTATGTTACTAGTCATCCACATTCAACAAAAACAGTAAGTGATAACGGTATGAAATATTACTAACGAGTTATGATGCAAACTTCTATGCATAAAGAAGGTTCAAACGACATAGTTCAAAGCAAACAAGTCACAAGCAATAACCAAGGAAAAACTCCAACAAAGTTTGAAACATAGAAGCCGGGGGGGCAAACAGACTCAGAAACGAGTTCAACATATCCAAAAGCAATAATCATGGCACAAATCAAAGAACGCCATCATCTCGGACGGGACTGGGTGGAACAGGCAGAAGTTGCACATTAATGTCATCACCGTCTTCTCCAAACAAAAAGGCAAACTGAGCTGCTGCAGCATCCAAACGACGGAGCTCGGCAACGTGCCCAACCGCAAACTCCGCATACGGCCCTAACCTGTTAAAGGGAAAGCCAGGAGCAAGAATGCTCACCCTACGAACAAGGTCTTCAGCAAACTCGCTAAGCATAGAAGGCCTTCGCCGTAGCAGCAGCAGTAACCGCGCTGTCAAACTCAGGAGTAGTAGGGAACTTTCCAAGTCCCTCCTCAATGCCGGCCTTCAGATCCTCTTCGTGCACCTTCCGACAGGCAACCTTGTGGTCGCCCGCATTGTCAGAAATTGCCTTCTCAATAGCAACATTCTCAGCTTCAAGCTGAACAAGGCGGGCATGATCAGAATCGTAACGGGCGTCAAAACCCGTCATCTTCAAAGTAAGACGGCGCACTTCATCCTTAGCTTCCTTAAGCTCGCCAGACACAACGGCAGCTTTATCGGCGATAACACGCTTCTCCTGGACTAGTTCCAACATGAAGGAGGCCATGTGCACCATTTCAAAAACAACCTGAAAACAACAAGACAATAAGCATACATGTTCGGAAACAACGAGCATAGCAAAGAAAGACACTTACTGGTGTGAATCCAGACAGTGATCTCTCAACAAAGGTTCGCACCTCTTCGTCGCTCGATGGCCGAACAAGTCGATCACCAGGAGGAACAGATCGATGAAGAACACGCACACCAACTTCTGGCATGCTAAGCTGGGAACTCTTCGAGAAAGTGAGATCACCTGTTGTATACGGCATCCACTTATCATCCAAAATATCGCCTTCCAAAGGACGAAGCAGCACGTCCAAGTGGCGGGAGCACTACATGCAAACCAACTAGAGTTATGCAAAAACCAAAAACAAAGCGCAAAAAAGCACAGAGACAAGTGTTCAGCTCATACCAGAAGGAAGAGTACGTTCCACCTCGGGCCGCTCCTTCGAGCGGGGAGCAGACAGTGCATCCTTGCAACCGTCAACTTCCTTCCCTTTATGGCAGGAAGGAGTAGGAACGGTCACAACAGTCTTCGGGCGCTTCGAACTGCTCAAAGGACGCGTCCCAACGGCGGACCGTTTGGCAGAATCAGGAGCGGCAACGACGCGATCAGTAACAAGCGTCTTGCGACCTGCAAATAGCAAACAAAGCTACAATCAAAATACAACTAAACTAAGACAGTATACAAGGAAGACTGTTTATTCAAACCGTTTAACTTTTCCATGCTCGGAAGCTGCTGGTGCTCCGGGAGCAAGAGATGGAGCAATATTTCGTTAGAAGCAATCCTGTGAGCGGCTGCCGTCTGCAAAGACGAGTTTTTTCCGTCAAACCAACCTACATTGCAACACGCAAGGAGAGCTCCCGAAAAGCAGGCGCGGGATCAGGTTTCCGAATACACTGAACGTCCCAATTCGTGCCCACATCATGGGTAAAAAAGTAATGGTGCCTCCAATGTTCGTTGGAAGAAAACCGCGGCCAACAAGCAGAAGCCGACAACAAGTCAGCAGGATCTTTCGCACATGCATAAAGACAAGTCCGCTGCATCCTCCACGCCAACAAGAAGTGTGCCTTCCGCACAGCATGACCTTGAAGTCCAGAATGCAGGGCGCGTAACACCCCCGCCCGGGTTCAAGCCTAGGACGCCAAGCGCCGAGTGCCAAGTACCAGTGCCGAGTGCCAGCGCCAAGTGCCAGCGCCGAGTGCCAGTACTGAGTTCCAGCGCCAGGTGCCCGTAGCGAGTGCCAGTGCCCGTGCCGAGTGCCCGTGTCAAGTGCCAGTGCCGAGTGTCCTTGTGCCAAGTGCCCGTGTCAAAGTGCTAGCGTCTCAACCCTGCAGCCTAGAAATACAACCGACAGTCACAACAACGTGCATACACGCAACAGTCTCTCATACAGACATCTAAGCAGTGTACACTCCATATGGAACAACTATATACGTACAAGACTCGTTAGTCTTCGCGCAACAAGCAACAAACATCCCACGATGGGGGGCAACCCCCTATACTCATCAACCATTATGGTGACATCCGCTCTACACTTACATCAAGCCCATAGGGATAGCATGCGTGGCAACCAACAAGGAAAAAATTCTAAGTGTTGGAACAAGCGCGTACATACAAGCACGCGCATACATAACAAGCGCGCACATACATGATGGGATGTCGACTATCAAGGAATATTTCCTAAGTGTTCCTTCATGCCAGCAGTCGACACTTGACTAGATGTTGACCATCAAGGATACTTTCTAAAGTTTTCCACCATGTCAGCAATATACAACCGTCAACGCCCATAGCAAAGTTAATGCGTGCAACAAAAGTGGCCAACGTCCCAAGAAACCATCATGCAAGCGGTGCGACTAATGTGACGAGCCGCGAAGAGCAAACGCGACAACACTTAGGAAAAATATTTTTCTAAGGCATCAAGACAACAAACGACTACCCCCAAAGACGTTTAGCAACTTCCGGCAACCAACAAACTCGTTAAGGGAAAAACAACATGTACCGATCAAAAGTCCGTTACGCGAAGGCATGGGGCCAATATATCAAATGATGAAATTTTACCACGACTATGCAAGGAGGTAAAAAATTGTCTAAGGCATGAGCTAACGACAATAGCAACAACAACCAACCAGCAATTACCTGCACAGAAGGATGAATAATGGATTCCCAAATAGCTGGAAGAATGATTGGGGATTAGTGTAATCACATATCCCAAAAGATTCTTTAATGATAAGGTTCAAAGGAGTAATTCACCTACACCCACACCTAAGTGCTTACGGTATACTCCACTCTCTTCTAAGTATTTACTAATCTCTACGCGTATGATTATTTTAGTACTACACGTATAAAATTCATCATTTTACATGCATGTTTGCATATCGCATGATTCATGATTTATTAATCGCTAAGTCATTTTAGGGTATACGGATTATATTTCTAGCATCACGTAATTACGTTCTTGCCATGATCGTTACTTGTACATGCATGTTGATAAATAGCATGTCCGCATGACATATTACTAATCGCTTATATCCCTAGCGGTAATCATATTTGCACGTTATATATGCGCATTCTCTATTGCACTAACCGTGATGACAGGAAATAAAGTCACTCGGTCAAAAAATCAAAGGATGGACGAAATCAAGACTTCTACGTCCAACCGACAATCAAAACCGGAAGATTAACGTCAAGCTCAAATCGGACATGTACCCTAACATAAAATAGAGTCAAGAAAGGTTTTGAACCGTTACTTGACTCGGGGGCAAGTGATGGATATATGTCCAATTCGGGTTCGTATTTATATTTCGGGCCTCGTAAACACGTCAAAAATCACATTACGGTTTAGAAAACGTCTCCTAAGGGTCAAAACGGTCCGGAAGAGCGGTACACGCGTCCGGGTTGCAGCAAACTGGACGTCCGGGTTGCGGCAATCCGGTGCCGCACCTCCAGATTGCTCTATGGGTATTACCCGTACCCCCGATTACCGTTACGTATAGAGAAGTCGAGTTCGCGCATTGCCAATATTGATGACGTTTAGCGCTTCCCTTTGAACCGTCATCAAACCGCTTCGAAACTGGGTCGGTCCCAAGGTAGCCTATAAATAGGAGACCTTGGCCACCCATTTGAACACATTCTCTCATTTTCACAACTTTGGCATTTTGAGCTCTGACTTCTCTCTAGAAATTTTTCTCTCTCTAGAATTATTTTTCTCTCTTTAGCCCGATCAAGACTTAAGCATCGGAGAGGGCTCCACTAGCACCACCCCCCCCCCCTCTCCGTGCTAGTACTGGCCCCTTGTGCAGGAACGGACCCCGCAACTAAGGTGTGGAAGAGAAATAGGAGTAAGATGTGCCCAGACGCTAAGACTTGTGCCCAGACAGCCGTTTCCTGAGACACAGACTTTTCCTGAGACACAGCGTTAACCCGAACATTCGTCACCGGCATTAGGCGAATACCTCTTCCAGGCAAAGGGTATCAGCCCAAAAACCCAAACAACCCAATCAGACAAACGCGTCCATCCGACCCATTTAAACCAGGACGCAACACGGGTGAAACCTTATCGTTAAGCAACATTAATTTGCGCATTAAACAAGTATTTATTAAAAGTACGGTCTGCTCTTAAAAGGATAGAAGTTTAAAATTAGCTTGGATTAATGGCAACGCGATCGAACATGACACTTTATAGAAATTTGAGGATGGATTTCCAATGCTTTGCGGAACGGAACGAACTAAAGTACTGATCAGATTATAATGGACAACAAAGATTCTCAGGTCCCACTTCGAGTGGGAGAATGATATAGCATTAGTGAATGACATGGTAAATGATGATGGAAACGTTCTCATAATAAATCCAGTGGGAGGGCTCACTCCCCCTCTCATAATCATCACTAAATGTTAATGCGAATCAAGTTGAACCTGATAATCGTAATGCAGAGCTAACACAACTATCCATCATTCCTAGTGGGAGGGAAACGACCAACTTGTTTCCAGATCCTAGTGATCAAGGAATACATATCGAAGATAAAATCCCGAGACCGAGAGGTCATCCTGAGAAAGTTGTAAATCAAAGTTCAAGCACCGCCATTGTTCCCAGTGGAAGTAATGCTCCGACAAGAAGCAATATTCCGCGTAGGAGTAGCGATCATACTATAGATGGATTAACGAGCCTATACAAAGTCAAAGGCAGCGAACTTCTAGCAAAGAAGTATCCAATCAAGTGAGACATTCGTTCACGAACCAGTGACGGTTCAGCAAGCAATGATATAGCCTCAAACGGGGGAATGGAGGAAAACAATGGAGGATGAAATTGCCTAAATGAAAATAAATTCGGTTTTTGGTCTTCAGTTTATTTACCTGCTAACCGCAGAGCTAGAAAGTGAAATTTTAGAATTCACTACAGATGGAAAAGTTGGGTGGTGCAAAACTCGAACGATTGCGAAAGGATACACCCAAATTCACGGAATAGACTTTGATGAAACATATTAAACAACTGTGCGTTATACCACAGTCAGGGCCATCCTTGCCCTTGTTGCATGCCTTGATCTAGAGCTGCACCAAATGGATGTTAAGACCACATTCCTCTACGGAAACCTGGAGGAAGAGATCTATATGGAGCAACCAGAGGGTTTTATTACTCCTGGCAAAGAACGTAAAGTTTGCAAACTCCAAATATCTATTTACGGTCTTAAAAAATCGTCTCGGCAATGGTATCGTAGATTCCACAAGGAAATCGTTGGAAACGGATTTGTGAACCTTCACGAGGATCCCTGCGTTTACACCAAGACCTCCGGGACTAATTATGTCATCATAAATTTATGCGTATATGACATACTCATTGCTGCAAAAGATGTGAGTTTCATGAATAAACCAAAGTCCTGGTTAGCATCAGCATTTGAGTTGAAAGACATGGGAGAGGCCACGTGCATCTTAGGCATTAGAATTGTCTGAGATCGTGCCGCCCGGACATTGTGTTTGTCTCAAGAATCTTATATCAGAAAACTGTTGAAAATATTTAGAATGCTCGATGCCAAACCCGTGGATACGCCGGTTGTATTCGGGTGCGCTCTGTCAAAGCGTGATGGCCCGAAGAACCAGCAGGAGCGTGAACAGATGAAGGATGCAGAGTATCTAAGCATGGTAGGAAGTCACATGTATTCCATGCTATGTACTCGGCCGGATATATGTTACGCTGTGGGCCTCTTATCAAGATTCCAATCAGATCCTAGTTATCAACTTATAAAGGCCATAAAACGAATTATAAGATATCTGAAAGTTACTGTCGACTATGTTCTGTGCTATAAGGGCAAGCAAACAGAATTGACCGGCTATATTGACGCCGACCACAGTGGAGATCCGGATGATCGTAAGTCCACCACAGGAGGAGTTTTCCTCCTTGCTATCATGGGTAAGTAAGAAGCAATCATTTGTCGCACTTTCCACTATGGAATCGGAATTCGTTGCTTTTTCCAAAAACGCACTAATTGGCACTAGCAAGGAGAGTAAACCCGTAAATGTATACTCCGACAGTCAGGCAGCCATTGCACCATTTAAGAATCCAAAGTACCACAGTAGAACCAAACACATCGATGTGAAATACAATTATGCTAAATCTGTTCTGGAAGACAATATAATCACTTTAGAATAATTTTCCACAGACAAAATGGTCGCTGACCCATTGACTAAGCCATTACGTAGAGAGATTTCGAAAAGCACGTAAAACAGGGCTTAATAAGTGGCTTGTATAAGTGATAGCATTATGACTTTTGAAATAATATTTCGATTGAATAAAAGAATTGAAAATTGAGTATATGATCCATCGACGTCATAATGATAAATACTATCAGATTTTATGGTCTATAAACTAAGTCGTAGGAAGAGGTAAAATTCTTCCACCAAAATTATGTCAAATGTGAACCATGCCTTGTCACACAGGCACGGTCATCTTGTAGGAGAGGGGGACCTCTACCACAACAAGATTGGCTAAGAACCAGGGGATAAACCTGGTTAAAAGAAACGATAACTTTGTCACGCCTAAAAGCATGACTTGATCTTCGTTTTGTAAAATCGTCGTGTTGGACTATGTCCATCATTAAAATCACATTCAGGGCCAGATGAAAGATTCTGTGATAGCATGAATGACATATCCTATATCTGGCTTGTCCAGGTGTGCTATCGACGCGTGCTTCATACTGCGTGTGCCATGTTCGACCACTGGGTCATGCTCGGTTGTGCTAGCTAGAATCCTTGTGATTCAAAAGGCGCATACTTCTTCACCTTGAGTGTGTGATGATCCCGGGTGCCTTATGAAGAGGCGCCCAAAGTATCTTCTCGGACTCGGAACTCATACCTAAGGTCAGTCTCAATGTTCGCTTCCCGGTGTACGAGCGTAGTGCTGAAGAAAAAGGCCAAGAGACCACGTCTTTGGAAACCGATTGAGTCTGACTAAGGGTATGAGGGATGGGGATGGTCATGTTCACCTATAATTCACCGACTCTTGTGTTCACTAGGTGGCCACCAACCGGATATTAGTTGAAGGTTGTGAACACTTGTACAGATGCCCTGGAGAAGTATTCCTACGTGGAAAACTGGGCAATTGGAGAATTATCAGTTGACCAAGGATACGGTGTGGTACATATTTTGTTTTTAACATGATTGATTTACGACAGGGAATAAACGTTCTGCTGGCGCTACAATACTCCTAAAAGATGAGTAGCACAATGCCCGTCGTATCCGCCGGTCGCATAGCAAACCTCGTATGAACTATTCGGAGACGGAGACGATAACTGAAGACTGAAATGTTGATGCTAATGGATGACAATACATTAACAGGCACCCTCCCATTCCGGCGAGTGGGAGCTGTTAGCAAATGGTGACGTGGCGCCGTAAATGGTAGCCCGTTAATATTAAGGATATTACCTAAGATGATTGGGTAAATGTCACATTATGTTAATTGGGCTTGACCCAATTCCTAATTGCCATAGGAAGCCCAAAATTAGGCCTCCCTTCCATAATAGGTGGTTCGGCCGAACCCTAGTCCCACATTAGTTCGACTGGACTTTTGTACACTCCACCAATCCTATATATAGGGGAGTCTCCTAAGGGGTTTTAGATATCAAGTAATTCAAAAGTCCCTCCATTGAGTAACTTGAGAGAAACCCATTCACCACCTTAGTAGAGATTTCGGCACACCATAATCATTCCGAGGTTCTGTCCCCGTTGAAGAATCGATCAGAGGATTTTCTGTGGAGCTTATACCGCGTAAGACTTCTTCTCACGGAGAACTTGTACGGGTTCCGACCGGAGGATCAGAACTCCCTCCACATCGTTCTTGTGCAGGAAGGCTATTGAGGTATGTGTACATTATTCCGCTGCGTAATTAGTTTACTTGCATGTACACGTTTAGCATTCCGTAGTATTACGTCCCCGTAATCCAACACTGCAGTCCACGACGAATAGGCGAAGGTACAGGGTCCAGCAAATCGCATCCTGAAAAGGTATGCGACGTTGGTTATGAAATGGAAGCTCTAGTTTCTAAAACTGTCATGTTAACTGACTCAAATCCTTCTTGGATTCTTGACTTAGGTGCGACAAACCACATAGCCAACGACAAAGGACTGTTCGCCATGTTTAGAGGATTGCCAAAGGATTCTAAGAGGATATACATTGGCGAAAACTCACAAGTTGAAGTCATAGGAGTAGGGAACTGCACAATGGCAGGACCATGCTACTTGAGAATGTCCTGTTGGCTCCTAGAATCCGTAGAAATGTTGTTTCCGTTTCCGCTCTAATGAATAATAATTAAATTTTATCATTTGAGAAGAACTTTGTTCATATTAATAAAGGCAATCTATTCTTTGGGCATGCCTATTCCTCTTATGGACTCTTTATCATGGATCTGAATAGTAGCATAAATGCGAATACAATGTATGCATTGTCCTCCACGGAAGCAGAGACTGATGCAGTCGGATGGCATGCGAGGCTTGGACACATAAGCTATGATAGGGTCCATTCATTAGCCCGAAGAGAGCTTTTGCCTGGTACCAGCAATGTGACTAAACTCACTTGCCACGATTGTCTAGCTGGGAAATCCACCCGCAAACCATTTGGAGAAGCTCAACAAGCCGTATATCCAATGCAGTTGATTCACTCCGACGTCTGTGGACCACTGAATGTAACCAGTAGGAATGGGAAACGATACTTCGTAACTTTCATTGACGACTATACCCGTTACGGGTTTGATTACTCGTAAATCCAAGGCAATAGATTGCTTTAAAAAATTTCTAAACCTCGTAGATAATCAACAGGAGCGGAAGGTGAAAACCTTACGCACTGATAGAGGTGGAGAATATATCTCTAATGAGTTTGATAATTTGTGCAAAAAAGAGGGATAGCCCGTCAAACGACAATCCCCAACACACCACAGCAGAATAGTGTGGCTGAACGTCGTTATCGAACTCTCCTGGATATGGTTAGAACCATGATGTTGCAAGCACAATTACCTATCTCCTATTGGAGTGATGGGTTATTGACTGCAACTCATGTAGTAAACATTGTCCCAACCAAAGCGGTGGACACAACACCCTATGAGCTATGGTGCGACCTTGGGGTTGCATTGCCTATACACATACAACTGAGAGCCGTTTCGGCAAGTTGGGACCCAGAGGAGTAAAGAGTATCTTTATTAGATATTCGGAGAATTCTAAGGGATACGTATTTGTGTCAGCTCAGGAAAACGGTGGCGTGGTCGAACATGAATCCAGAGACGTGACTTTTCTTGAGGACGAATTTCCAACGCTTGGAGAAATCAAAACATATGAGATATTGACTGAACTAGAGCAGGATAACATTTATGATCAGGTCCCCCTTACTTCGAGTGGGAGATTTGAACTAGCAACTCAAGTGAATGACATGGTCAATGAGAATGAGAACATTTTCATTGTAAATCAAGTGGGAAGAAAAAACCCTACCACACTCACTATTGCTGTACAGACGAATCAAGTTGAACCTAATAATCATGTTTCCGTACCAATAAAACAACCACCAATACTACTCATTGTTTCCAGTGGGAGTTTACCGACCAACTTTGTTCCAGGTCCTAGTGATCAAGGAATTAATCTCGGAGATAGGAACCCGAGACCAAGAGGTCGACCTAGGAAGGTTGTAGGATAAGGTTCGAACACTGCACTTGTTCCCAGTGGGAGTGATGCTTCGTTCAGAAGCATTGTTCCGAGTGGGAGTAATATTCAAATTCAAGATGGGAGCAACGAGCCTAGACGTAGTCAAAGGCATATAACTTCTCCTAAGAAGTATCACATTGAAAGAGGAGAAATCTTCACTCTAACATCTGTTGACGAACATGTAACGGTTCAACAAGCGTTGAAAGGACCTCAAGCGAAGGAATGGAAGAATGCAATGGAGGAAGAAATCTCATCAATGAAAGCCAATTCGGTATGGTCATTAGTTGATTCACCTGCTGGACGCAGGGCCATATGTGTAAAGTGGGTTCTCAAATTGAAACTCACTGCTGATGGAAAGGTTGAGTGATACAAAGCTCGACTTGTTGCGAAAGGATATACCCAACTTCATAGAGTAGATATTGACAAAAATACTAACCGACTGTGCGTTACACCACAGTACGGGCCATTCAGTCCTTGGTCGCAAGTCTCGATCTCGAGCTGCACCAAATGGATGTTAAGATTGCATTCCTTCACGGAAATCTGGAGGAAGATATCTACATGGAGCAACCGGAGGGTTTCATTACTCCCGCTAACGAACGTAAAGTTTGCAAACTCCAAAGGTCCATCTACGGTCTTAAACAGTCATCACGGCAATGGTACCGCAGATTCCACGAGGAAATCGTAGGAAACGATTTATGAATATTCACGAGGATCCGTGCGTGTATTATAAGACTTCCGGGTCTCAGTATGTCATCTTAACATATATGTGGACGACATACTCATTGCCACAAACGACGTGAGTTTTATGAACAAGTCAAAGTCTTGGTTGGCATCTGTATTGAGATGAAAGATATGGAAGAGGCCACGTATATCTTGGGCATTAAAATTGCTAGAAATCGGGCTACCCGGAAATTATGTCTATATCAGGAAGCATATATCAACAAGTTGTTAAAAAGGTTCAGATTACAGGATGCCAAACCCGTGGATATGCCGGTAGTATTTGGGTGCGCACTGTCAAAACGTGACGGCCCCAAGAACCTGGCAGAGCGCGAACAAATGAAAGGTGCAGAGTATTTAAGCATGGTTGGTAGTTTAATGTAAGCCATGCAATGCACTCGTCCAGATATCTGTTACGCTGTGGGCCTAGTAGCACGTTTCCAATCAGATCTGGCTATCAACATTTAAAGGCTGTAAAACGCATAATTCGTTATCTGAAAGGTACTCCAAACTATGCTCTGTGCTATGAGGGCGGGAAGTTAGAATTGACCGGTTACAGTGACGCCGACCATGGTGCCGATCCGGATGATCGTAAGTCCACCACAGGAGGAGTATTTCTCTTTGCTAATGGCGCCATTTCATGAACGAGCAAGAAGCAAACATGTGTCGCGCTGTCAACAATGGAATCGTAATTCGTTACTCTCTCTATGAATGCACAGGAAGCAGTCTGGCTGAAAAAGCTTATTACTGCATTGCTTGGTGGTGACGTCGGAAGTAAAACTGTAAAGGTGTTCTCTGATAGTCAGGCGGCTATTGCGGCAGTTAAGAATCTGAAGTACCATAGTAGGACCAAACACATTAATGTGAAATATTTCTATGCTAAATCGAAGGTAGAAGACAATATAATCACTATGGAATACTTGTGCACTAATAATATGATTGCGGACCCATTAACTAAGCCACTACGCAGGGAGATATTCGAAAAGCATGTAAAATGCTTGGATTTCGTAGGGTTTAGAAATGGCATGTATCTGTGATAACATTTTGATATTAGAAAGTTAAATTTTGTAAGCGAAAGAATTGAAACTGAGTTTATGATCAATCAACGTCATAATGTTTCTATTACATCAAATTTACGGTCTATAAACTGAGTCGTAGGAAAACGCATTCCTCTGCCAAAATTATGTCGAATGTGGGCCTTACCTAGTCACGGAGGTACGGTAGTCTTGCGGTGGAGGGAGGCCTCTGCTATGCAAGGGTGGCTAAGAATCAGGGGGATAAACCTGAATACACAACGATTATCTATTGTCGAAGTAACTCGACATGATTTTCGTCCTGTAGATCATCGTGATGAACTCTGTTCGTCATAAATCCACATTCTGGGCCAGATGAAAATCAGTGATAGCATGATTGACATGTCCCATTCTTGTTGACCCAAAAGGTTCAGGTATGCTATAACGCGTGCTTCATATTGCGCGTGCCATGTACGACCACGGGGTCACAGCTCGGTTGTGCTAGGAAAACAATCCTCGTGATTCTGGCGGGCGCAAAATTCTTCACCTCGAGCGTGTGATTGATCCCGGGAGCCTTATGAAGAGGCACCCAAAGTATCCTCATGGACTCAGAACTCATACCTTTGGTCAGGCCCAATGCTCGCTTCCCGGCATACGAGCGTAGTGCTGAACAAAAAGGCCCAGTGACAACGTCTTTGGAAACCGGTTGGGTTTGACTAAGGGTATGAGCGATGGGGATGATCAAGTTCACCTATAATTCACCGACTCTTGTATTCACTAAGGTGGCCACCAACCATATATTAGTTGAAGGTTGTGAATACCTATACGAATGCCTTAGAGAAGTGTTCCTATGTGGAAACTATGGAGAATTATCAGTTGACCTAGGATACAGCGTGGTACAATATGTATAAATTTTGTTTATAATAGGTTAACTGGAGAAAAGGAATCAACGTTCCGCGGGCGCTACAACACTCCTAACAGATGAGTAGCACGATGCCCGTCGTATCCGCCGGTCGCACGGTAAACCTCGTATGAACTATTCTGAAGCACGGAGCTGATCAAAGAGGAGAAATGTTGATGCGGATTTGGACATTAATACATTAACAGGCACCCTCCCATTCCGGCGAGTGGGATCTGTAAGCATATGGTGATGGGCGCCGTAATTTGTAGCCCATAACATGTATAGTTTACCTAATGAACTTGGGTAAATGTCACATTAGGGTAATTGGGCTAGACCCAAATCCCAATTGACATGGGAGGCCCAAAATTGGGCCTCCCTAATAAATAGGCCGGCCGAAATAATTAGGTGGGGTAAAGTGGACTTTTGTCCACTTTACTCCTCCTATAAATAAGAGGTGTTAGGGAATATTTTAGGGTTAATCATAATTCCCTCACAAGAGTGTTTTAGAGAGAAAACCCTCGTCCCACACCTACAAGGTTCGACCGCACCAAGCATAACACCAGGGGTGTGCCAAATTGATATGAGGCTTTGTTGTGGAGCTAACACCGCGTAGGGCTTCTTTCACGAGAACCTCTATGAGTTCCGTCTGGTGGATCAAGAACTCCCTCGTACAAACGATCTTAGACTACGGTAACTGTTGAGGTATGTGTAACTCTTCCGCTACGTAATTTCGATTACATGCATGTACCATGTTTTTTGTTTCCGTAGTGATTACTCCTCGTAATCTAACACTTATCATGGCAGAAAATACACACGAATGTATTGAATGCTGAAATGGGAAGTACATTGGTGGATGAATATGGCAATCTCAAAACCCGTCAAGGGATTAGAGGCCTTGAGGATCAGAGAGCTTGTAAGGTGATATTGGCAGCCCTAGACAAAGAGGTTGCAGAGGACTTCAAACTCAACTACAGTGCTCTTCAACTTTAGGGTGCCCTTAAACTCCGTTACGGTGAAGGGAGGGCATCCGAAGCCAGAAAAGTCTTGTTAGCGTATGTTGCCCTACTTTCCCAAGATGCTGGTGTAAAAACCACATCGGATCTTCAGGACGAAAGATCTAATTGGAAGAAAGTACTAAATATAGCACAGAGATACCCGTTATCATGGTTAGCTGACGACAAATGATTGGGTTACTTAATCGAATCGATTAGGTTTACCATGGTCTTATTTGCCGAAAGAAACCAAAAGGAGCCAGAAGGTTACAATGTGCACCACCGCAAGAGATCAAGGGAATCATCAGAGGGAATGGGATCAATTGGTCCTTAAACGAGATCCAGTGCACAAACACTGTTGATTAATGCCCTAAACAGGTAAACCTCGTCAAGTCGCATATATAAAGCCGTTAAAGTTTTATATGACTAATGTCTCCTGATGAAATTCTCTTGCGAATATTTCTTTCTGGATCGTTGGACGAGTTGGCAGCTATTCTTTTTGCAGCTTTACCTTTATCTCTTACAGCTTTGTCGAATATCTTAAAACATACCAATTTTCATTGATTCTCTTATTTGTTCGTTTTAATGTTTGAATTTTGTTGGTTAAGATTCTGAATTATTGAATAAAGTAGTTTCCATTCGTTTTGAAATGAGATCTACTTATCAAAATTAATCGACCCAATAAAACGGGATTGATCCGAAATGAAGTTGAAACCGAAAAATCCAGCAAGATGGTCGGATCCAACATGAATACTCACACTCATTCATCTAAATACCGCGGAACATCGAAATACCATTATTATCCATCGATTGCGTAGTTTTAAGGGCGGACCGATTTATTTCTTTCTTACGTGTTAATACTCCATTATATGATAAATTCTGTAATGATGAATATGTTTGACACCGATTGGATTAAATTAAATTGAATTTTGGAAACTAAACGATTTAAACCATGGGTTAAACCTAGAATAAGCGCCACAGGCTCGTGTACCTCGAAAAATGGAACTCATCGTTCTCAAAGTACGGATTTAATGATTAAGTGTTTTAATGTTGAATTTTTCATTAGCCTCCCTCCTTTTGGGAATAATTCATTCAATGCTTACACGATGAAGAGGGGTACGCTTCACAAGCTACCACGAACTCGTAAAGTATAAAATGTTGCATAAGGCGAAAGCCCAATGCACAGTTCAAAGATGACCAAGCCTTTGGGATGAATTAGCCAATGAAAAGGATGATGTCGGTAAAATGACTCTCCCACTAAATGCCTTGAGCGAGACGTTTGGCAAGACATTTGCATCAATAACACACTTCAACGACAAAATCGGTCAAACACGATGCCATAAAAGAAAAAACGAATGATAATGATTTAATTCTTATCATCATGCGACATTAACATGAGCATTAAACGAGTATTTGGACCAAGAGTATGGTGACTACTCTTAGAGGATACATGTTTAAATTAGCTTGTGATAATGGTACCGTGGTCGAACATGAGACGTTACACACCTTGAGGACGAATTTTCAACGCTTGGTGAGATATAACAGACGAAATTTTGATCGAATTGAAGCAGGATAATGTAATAGTCAGGTCCTACTTACTTCGAGTGGGAGATTTGAGGCAGCAACGCAATTGAATGAAATGGTAAATGAGGATGGAAACATTTTCATACTAAATCCAGTCAGAGGACTCAATCCTACCACACAAATCACTGTTGCTGCAGGTGCGAATCAAGTTGAACCTGATAATCACGTTGCCGAACCGCTGGATGAAAATCCAATAATGCCACAACCACCCATTGTTCCTAGTCGGAGTGGGTTAACCAACTTGGTTCCGAGACCGAGAGGTCGTCCAAGAAAAGTTGTAGGCCAAGGTTCCAGCACTGCCCCTGTTCCCAGTGGGAGTGATGCTCCGATAGAAAGCATTATTCCGAGTTGGACCAATGTTTTAGACTCAAGATGGGATAAACGAGCCTAGACGAAGTCAAAGGCACCGAACTTCTCCTAAGAAGTATCCCATCGAGAAGGGTGAAATATTCACCCTAATTTCTGTTGACGAACCAGTGACGGTTCAACAAGCGTTGAAAAGACCTCAAGCGAAGGAATGGAGGAAAGCAATGGAGGAAGAGATCGCCTCAATGAAAGCCCATTTTGTGTGGTCTTTAGTTGATTTACCTGCTAACCGCAAGGCCATAGGGGCGAAGTGGGCAAACAAAAACACACTACTGATGGAAATGTTGAGCGATGCAAAGATCGACTAGTTGCGAAAGGATACACCCAACTTCACGGAGTGGACTTTGATGAGACTTACTCACCGACTGTGAGATACACGACAGTCAGGGCAATCCTAGCCCTGGTCGTAAGCCTCGATTTAGAGCTGCACCAAATGGATGTTAAGACTGCATTCCTCCACGGAAACCTGAAGGAAGAGATCTATATGGAGCAACCGGAGGGTTTCATTACTCCTGGTAACAAACGTAAAGTTTGTAAACTCCAAAGATCCATTTACGGACTTAAGCAATCGTCTCGGCAATGGTACCGCGGGTTCCATGAGGAAATCTTTGGGAACAGATTCGTGAATCTCCACGAGGATCTATGCGTGTATACAAAGACCTTCGGGTCTAAGTACGTCATCTTGACTTTGTACGTAGATGACATACTCATTGCCGCGAATGATGTGAGTTTTATGCATGAATCAAAGTCCTGGTTGGCATCTGTATTTGAGATGAAAGACATGGGAGAGCCTACGTATATCTTGGGCATTACAATTGCTAGAGATCATGCCATCTGGAGGTTATGTCTATCTAAAGAAGTCTACATCAACAAACTGTTGAAAAGGTTTAGACTACAGGATGCCAAACCCGTGGAAACGCCGGTAGTATTCAGGTGCGCGTTGAAAAGGTTGGGACTAAAGGACGGCCCAAAGGACCAGCAAGAGCGTGAAAATATGAGGAGTGCAAAGTATTTAAGCATGGTTGGGAGTCTTATGTACGCCATGCTTTGCACTCAGCCAGACATCTGTTAAGTTGTGGGCCTAGTAGCAAGATTCCAATCAGACCCTGGCTATCAACATTTGAAAGCTATAAAGCAGATCATACGATATCTGAAAGGTACTTCCGACTATGTACTCTGCTATGAGGGAAGGAAGTTAGAATTGACCAGATTCAGTGACGCCGACCATGGTGGCGATCCGGATGATCGTAAGTCCACCATAAGAGGAGTGTTTCTCCTTGCTGATGCCGTCATTTCATGGACGAGCAAGAAGCAATCCTGTGTCATGCTGTCTACGATGGAATCAGAATTCATTGCTCTCTCTAAAAATGCACAGGAAGCCGTTTGGCTGAAAAGGCTTCTTACTGCGCTGCTTGATTGCGATGTTGGGAGTAAACCTGTGAAGGTGTTGTCTGACAATCAGGCAGCGATTGCGGCAGTAAATAATCTGAAGTACCATAGTAGGACTAAACACATTGATGTAAAATATAATTATGCTAAATCTATGGTAGAAGATAATATAATCACTTTAGAATACTCTCCCACTGATGATATGGTGGCGGACCCACTAACTAAACAATTACGTAGAGAGATATTTGAAAAGCATGTGAAACTTTTTGGATTGTGTAGGGTTTAAATGTGGACATGTATCAGTGATAACATTTTGATGAATTGGAAGATACATTTTGATAAATGAGAGAATCGCAATTTGAGTTTATGATTCATCGACGTCATAATGTTTAATTACATCGGATTGTACGGTCTATAAACTAAGTCGTAGGAGGACGCAATCCTCTGCATAAATTATGTCGAATGTGGGCCTTGCCTTGTCACACGGGCAAAGTCGTCTTGTAGGAGAGGTGGACCTCTTTCAAAGCAAGACTGGCTAAGAACCAGTTGGGAAACCTGGTTATGCAAAAGGATTATTTGGTTTCGGAATAAAACGATATGATCTTCATTTTGCACTATGCCGGTGATGAACTATGTTCGTCATTAACCACATTTTGTGCCAAATGAAAGTCTGCGATAGCATCATTGACATATCCCACACCTGACAATGTTCGGGTATGCGATCGACGCGTGCTTCATACTACGCGTGCCACGTTCGACCACGGGGTCATGCTCGGTTTTGCTAGATAAAATCCTCGCGATTCGGACGGGCACAAACTTCTTCGCCTCAAGCGTGTGATTGATCCCGAGTGCCTTATGAAGAGGCACCCGAATTATTCTCATGGAGTCATAACTCATACCTAAGGTCAGGCTCAATGTTCGCTTCCCGACGTATGAGTGCAGTGTTGAAGAAAAAGGCCAAGTTACCACATCTTTGGAAACCGTTTGGGTTTTACTAAGGGTATGAGCAATGGGGATGGTCAAGTTCACCTGTAATTCACCGACTCTTGTATTCACTAGGTGGCCACCAACCGGATATTAGTTGAAGGTTGTGAATACTTGTGCGGATGCCCATGAGAAGTATTCCAATGTGGAAACTGGGCAATTGGAGAATTAACAATTGACCTAGGATACAGCGCGATACATATTGATGTTTTTAAAAAATTGATTTGAGATAGGGAATCAACGTTCCGCGGGCGCTACAACACTCCTAACAGATGAGTAGCACGATGCCTGTCGTATCCACCGGTCGCACGGCAAACCTCGTATGAACTATTCGGAAGAAGAGCCAGCATCAGAAGTGGAATGTTGATTCAATTTGGACAACAATTTATTAACAGGCACCCTCCCATTCCGGCGAGTGAGAGCTGTTACATATGGAGATTGGGCGCCATTAATATGTATACTTTACCTAAGAAATTTGGTAAAGTTCACATTAGGGTAACTGGGCCTGACCCAAATCCCAATTAACATGAGAGGCCAAAATATTCGGCTTCCCTTGTACATGGCCGGTCGAAACATAGTAATAGGGGAAAGTGGAATTTTGTCAACTTTTCTCCTCCTATAAATAAGGGGTGTTAGGGTTTTATTAATGGTAATTCACAATTCCTCCTAAGTGGTGATTTGGGAGAAAAACCCTCCTCCCTAAAGCTTGTTTCGATTGAACCATATTGTACCACCAAGGGTGTGCCATTTTGCTTGGAGCAAATCACTCGGGAGAACTAATACCGCATAGGACTTCCTTAACAAGAACTTCTACGGGTTCCTTCCGGTGGATCGTGAACTCCCTCAGCAGGATCCTTGGGACTACGGAAAGAGTTTAAGGTATGTGCACATCTTCCGCTGCGTAATTTTGATTGCAAGGATATGCCTTATTTATGTTTCCGTAGTAGTCAGCCCCGTTATCTAACATTAGCAAGGAGAAATACTCCTTATGAGGTGGACTTACGATCATCCGGATCGCCACTATGGTCAGCAACACTATACCAAGTAGATGCTATCTTATTACCCTCATAGCACAGTCCGTAGTTAGCCGTACATTTCAGATATCGAATAATTCGTTTCACGGCTCGTCAAAGTTGATAACCTGGATCAGATTGTAAACGTGCTACTAAGCCCACAGCGTAATAGCTTTCTGGACGAGTGCATTGCATGGCATATATCAGACTGAATACCATACTTAGGTACTCTGCACTTTTCGTCTATTCATATTCAGCCTGGTCTTTTAAGTCGTCACGCTTCGACAACGCACTCCGAAACAGAACCGGCGTATCCACGGGTTTAGCATCAAAGAGACTAAACCTTCTCAACAATTTTTTGATATAAGCTTCTTTAGAAATACATAGTTTACGAGCAGCTCGATAACTAGCAATCTTAATGCACAGGATGTACGTGGCTTCTCCCATGTCTTTCTTCTCAAATACAGATGCTAGCCAGGACTTTGATTCATTCAAATACCTCACATCGTTTGCGGAAATGAGTATGTCATCGGAGTATAACGTTAAGATAACATACTTCGAGTTAGAGATATTACTGCACACGCAGGGATCCTCGTGAAGATTCACGAATCCATTGCTAACAATTTCCTCGTGGAACCTGCGGTAGCATTACCGAGACGATTGTTTAAGACCATACATATATCTTTGGAGTTTACAAACTTTACGTTTGTTTCCAGGGGATATGAAACCCTTCGGTTACTCTATGTTGATCTCTTCCTCCAAGTTCCCATGAAGGAAGGCGGTCTTAACATCTATTTGGTGCAGCTCAAGATCGAGGCTTGAAACCAGGGCCAAGATAGCCTGGACCGTGGTGTAACGCACAGTTGGTGAGTATGTCTCATCAAAGTCCACTCCGTGGAGTTGGGTATATCCTTTCACAACCAGTTGAGCTTTGTATCGCTCAACGTTTCCATCAACAGTGAGTTTCAATTTCAGAACCCACTTCGCCCCAATTTCTCTGCAGTTAGCAGGAAAATCAACTAACGACCACACCTAATTGGCTTCCATAGAGGCGATCTCTACCTCCATTCCTTTGCTTGAGGTCCTTCCAAAGCTTGTTTAACCGTTACCGGTTCATCAATCGAAGTCAGAATGAATGATTCACCCTTTTCCATGGGATACTTATTAGGAGAAGCTCTTTGCCTTTGACTACGTCTAGGCTCATTATTCCCATCTAGAACTGCACTCCCACTAGGATCAATGCTCCCACTAGGAACAACACTCCCACTAGGAATCAGGGCGTTACTTGAACTTTCACCTACAACTTTTCATGGGCGACCTCTTGGTCTCGGGATTCTACCTCTGAGATGAATTCCACAGTCACTTGGACCAGGAACCAAGTTTCTTGTCCCACTCATATGTTACCAGTAGGTAGTTGAGGAATTATAGGATTATAATCCAACGGTTCAGTAACTTGATGATTAGGTTATACTTGATTCGCACCTTCATCAATTGTGATATGTGTGGTTGGATTGACTCCTCCCACTGGATTTATTATGAAAATGTCTCTATTCTCATTTACCATGTCGTTCCATGGTGTTGCTGCCTCAAATCTCCCACTCAAAGTAAGTGGGACCTGACTGTTATCATCCTGATCATTTTCTATTAATATTTCATTTATTTTGATATTACCAAGCTTAGGAAATTCGTCCTCAAGAAACATAACGTCTATAGACTAATGTCTGACCACACCACCAATCTTTTGATCCGCCACAAACACGTATCCCTTAGAGTGTTTGGAGTATCTTATGAAGATACTTTTCAGACCTCTAGGTCCCAACTTGCCGAATCGGCTGTCGATTTGATGCGTGTATGCCGCACAACCCCAAGGGCACAGCCTTCTAAGACACATCTCTTTACCAGTCCACAGCTCATATGGTGTCGTGTCCACCGATTTTGAAGGAACAAGGTTTACTACATGAGTGGCTGTCAACAATGCATCACCCCAAAAGGAGATCGGAAGTTGAGCTTGCGACATCATGGTTCTAACCATGTCCAGGAGTGTACAATTACGTCATTCCGCCACACCGTTTTATTGTGGTGTATAAGGGATCCTCGTTTGACAGACAATCCCTCTTTCTTTGTATAAATTGTTAAACTCATTCGAGAGGTATTCTCCACATCTGTCAGTGCGTTGGGTTTTCACCTTTCGCTGTTATTGATTCTCTACGAGGTTGAGAAAACTTATAAAGCACTCAATAGCCTCAGATTTACGAGTAATCAAATGAGTAAACCCGTATCGGGTAAAGTCATCAATAAAAGTTACGAAGTAACATTTACTAGCCCTAGCAGTAACAATCATGGGTCCACATACGTCAAAATGAATTAATTACAATGGATTTTTGGCTCGTAGTGCTCCGCTTAATGGTTTGTGGGTGGATTTTCCAGTTAGACAGTCCTCACAAGTGGTTTTTACCACATGAGGTGCTCCGGGTAAAAGCCCTCTCTGAGCTAGTGTTTGCACTCTGTCATACCCTATATGTCCCAACCTCGCATGCCATCCGGCCGCATCAGTTTCTGCTTCCTTAGATGATATTGAATACATTCTGTTCGAATTATCATTTCCATTCAAATCCATAACAACTAGACGATTGGAAGAGTGTGCATGCCCATAAAAGACATTGACTTTATTTATATGAACAAGGGAGTTCTCAAATGATAAAGCAAAACCATTATTCATAAGAGAAGTAACAGAAACAAAATTCTTTCGAATTCTAGGTGCAAAGATGACATTCTCAAAAAGTAAGGTCCTGTCATTGCGCATAGAAAATTTACAATTCCCTACTCTTTCGTCTTCAACTTGTGAGTTGTCTCCAATGTATATCCTTTTTCGAACCCTTCGGCATACGTCTGAACATGGAAAATAATCATTTGTCATTGTTTATGTTGTCCGTCGCACCAGAATCAAGAGTCCAAGAAGGATTTGAATCAGTTAATATGAGAGATGATGAAACTAAAACTTCCATAACATATCCAATGTCGCATACCTTGGCATGCGATTTGCCGGAACTCGCTCCGTCACCGATACGGTGAGGGTTGGAGTCCCTGCAAACTGTCCGCGATTTTACCTGGAGACTGCCTTGTTTAGACTTAGTTGACGTTTTACGATCAACAACATGTTGTTTCTATTGGCATTGGGTAAATGGGCCGTCGTAGTAGGAGTCCTTTAATATAAGCCCAACACCTAAGTAATTGGGTAATGTCACATTAGGGATTTTTGGCCATACCTAAAATCCCAATTGACATGAGTGCCCATAATTTGGCCTCCCCTTTACCTATAGTGGTAGGCCGAATTATGTAATGTGGTGAGGTGGGTTTTTCCCACTTCCTCTTATAAATAGGGAGTTTTAGGAATTTTTTTAGGGTTAGTCACTTTCTCCCTTTTAGTTGAGACTAAATAAATCCCTTTCCCTCACACCACAATAGTTCGGCTGAACCACCCTAGCAAGGAGGTGTCAAATTGCTTCGAGCAATTATACAGGAGATCCATCCTGCTGAAGAATTGAAAGAGACTTTGTTGTAGAGACCATTCAGAGTAGGTGATTCCTTAACCAGAATCCTTACAGGAGCCGTCCGGCGGACCGTGAACTTCCCTCAAGATCTTGGGTCTACGGATATCTTAAAACTAGTGCGTGTCCCTTTCCGCTGTGTAATTAGTTTACCTGACATGTACACGTATTTTATTATGTAGTAACTATCCCCTAATTCCAACAGTGGTATCAGAGCCTGTGTAGGGAGTTCATGCTTTTGATAAAATTGGTGTTCTTGAGATTTTAGTAAAATTGATATTCATGAATTTAGTGTTTTTTTTTTTTACAACTAATGTTCATGATCTTCAAGAAAAAACGCGACCTTTATCAAAATTGAACATTGTATTATTGATCTTAATAAAAGTTGATTTAGAAATTAAACCACTAACCCTAATTGCATTTTTCGGCCGAACCCTTGTTAAACTTTTTAATTTTTTTTAAAGTTTCGGCCCGAACAAGATAAATCTAGCCGAAATCAGGGTTAGGTGAACAAGATAATTTTGACATTAATTATCGATATAATCTAGCATGATTTTAGGGATGTTAGATATTATTGGTAGATATTAGTTTCCTAAAGATTGAAAAAATATATTGTTGATAAATTTATATCCCTAATATAGAACTTGACAAATATATATATATATATATATTATCCAAATATATTTAGAAATTATATCAATAGTTAATATTACTTGGTGTCTAAGTTATGTTTTTAGTGGATTTTAAAATAATACTTAGCCCAAAAGTATATTTCGGTCGAACCCTATAGGGTTAATTAATGGGCCGGTTCAATTTACACATCTGGGTAGGGTCGACCGATCTAGATTACCATGGGAACCTGAACTAGTCCAACCTGGACAACCGAACCAGGTCTGGTTCCACGGGTCCAACCGGGTCGGGTCAACCGACCCGGGTTTTCACAACCGCTCTGACCCATCCGATCAGGTTTGCCTGAAGAACAGAAGAAAATTCCTATTTAAATCGAACCGGACCGGTCAGATCGGTTTTACCAGACCGGACTGGTCGGCCCGAATTGACATGAATCAGACTATTTCGGTCGGACCTGTTAGATATCTGTCCAATTCGGGTTCGTATTTACATTTCGGGCCTCGCAAAATATTCCAAAACCCGTAAAAGAACTCTTTCGCGGACACCCAAGTCTAAAACGGTCCGGAATACGCGCAGTACCCGGACCGTAGGACTTCCGGATTGCCCTAAGGCGATCCGAGGCCCGGATTGCCCCAAGGCAATCCGGACCCGGCTCGGATTGCTAAATAATCCGGGTTGGTCCGGATTAACGATTTTCTTTGTACGCTCATCCCGATTATTTTGCCAAGTGCGAGAAGTCGGTGCATGCATAGTCCACCTTGGTGACGGTATACGTCTTCTTTCATACCGACATCAAGCCGTTTGAAACTGGGCATGATCCTTAGGATCCCTATAAATAGGGGCCTAGGTCTCTCATTCTAGACAACTCCCTCATTTTTGGAGGATGCTCTGACTTCTATCTAAGGCTTTCTCTCTCTAGAAATTCTAACTTGAGCGTCGGAGAGGGCCCAACCAGCGTTCCCCCCCGCTCCCACGCTGGTTACTGCCCCTCGTGCAGGATCCGAAGTTCAAGAGTTCGAGGCCGAGGACTGGAAGTTTAGTTCAAGGATTGTGTTTCAAGGATCGTGGCGTTCCCGTCCTTATACACACATCCCGAGCCCGTTCTTGAAAAAAGAAGCCCGAAGCTACCCAAGTGGAAGCAGACATAAAATTTGGCGCCAAATGAACAAGAATATGCTGCACCTCCGCCACCACCCCCGCGTGCTAATGAACAAGCTGCACCAGCCAGGGAGGCGTCACACGATGCCAACCAGCAAAAGCCGCAACACCCAGGGGAGTAGGAGACTCTGATGATACCTATCGATAGGCCAGGCAGGAGCCAGCATGTTCATGCACCCCAAGTGTTGGCATGAAGCAACAACAAGGAGTGAGATGGAAGCAACCACCTGTGAGCAATTCACAACGCCTACACAAGAATGATAGCTTTAAGACAGCAAGCCATGCTGACACATGCAACGATGGGTGGAGGAAGCCCGCGTACGACAATGACATTCCAATCACGGGACTCACGGCTAAGGCCTTAAAAGAACTGATTGAGAGAAAAATGAAGCAGTCGAAGATGAAGGGAATGCATGCCCTGGAAGAGAATGCATCACATCCATTCTCTGATGAACTAGTGCACGGTCACGTTCCAGATGCCCTGTACAGAATCGGTGGAGAAAAATATAGAGGAAAAGGAGATCCAATCGAGCATGTGCAACAACATGAAGCTTCTCTGCTGGAACGAACTGACAACCCGCATCAGGTTGCCATGACATTTGCTAATACTCTCGTTGGAACTGCTGCACATTGGTTCTTTTCGCTACCATGCGGAAGCATTATGTCATGGGCATATCTAAAGGCAAAATTCATTCAAAGATACATGGGAGAGCGCACACTCCTTAAAGGGCCAAATGCGCTGAATGAGGTGACACAGCAAAACGACGAGTCGTTAGCAGATTACTACATCCGCTTCAATCAAAACATCTCAGACATTCAAGGAAACATCACC
Source organism: Clarkia xantiana subsp. parviflora (assembly GCA_036873135.1). Lineage (NCBI taxonomy): Eukaryota > Viridiplantae > Streptophyta > Magnoliopsida > Myrtales > Onagraceae > Clarkia > Clarkia xantiana. The sequence continues at coordinate 24,597,509 of JAPTYO010000012.1, forward strand.
GAAGGAGAAATCGTGCGCGCCTTCATTGTAAATTTAGGCCGAAGAGGATACGCCCTGGCTGAAAAGATGTCAAAGCGCCCAGCTGAGACACTTGAAGAATTGGCGGCAAGGGTAAAGGAATTCATGGATCTAGACAGATTTAGAGAACAACATAAGGCGAAAGTTAGTGCAGCTCGCGCTAAGGAGAAGCAAGCAAAACCCCAATAAGGCCCGCAGCAAGCAAGACAATTTCAGCCCCATAAGAGGCCATATCAGCCAGAACTCCAAAGACCAAAAGAAGTGAACCTGGCAGAGTGCGTTCCTTTGAATGCGCCACTTTCCGTAATCCTGAAGAAGACGAAGGAGGATAATATGTGGAGGGAGCCAGTACTTCCGAAAGGGGCCACTGGGAAAGCAGGAAGATAAATGGTGTGAAAACCATGAAGTCTACGGCCATAAAACGAACAGCTGTGTCCGCTTACGATTTCGTATAAACAACTTCATCCTTAAAGGAGAGCTCAAGTAATAAGTCGACCAGGCGACAAACGCCAAAAGAAGAACCATGCAGAGCAATCCGAAAAGGGAAACAAGGGAAAGGAGAAAGTGAATGAAAACCCACCACCGCCAAAGCGTGGTGTCATCAACGTAATCCATGGTGGACCAGCGGCAGGAGGTAGCGTTTCTAACGCCTGGGATGTCTATGCCTCGCAGCTGCAAGTTCTGCCCAAGTACGGGAAGAGGCGACAACCAGGGAAGGAAGACATAATCATCCCTTTCTCAAATGCCGACAAGAAACACATAGTGTATCCCCATGATGATGCTTTTGTCATAACAATGGACATCAATGGATATGACGTGAAAAGGATTCTGGTAGATGGTGGAAGTGCTGCGGATTATTGCATATAGAAGTGCTCAAGAAGATGGGAAAAACAGAAGCCGATCTCTCGCCGAGCACGTTTCCGTTGGTTAGTTTCGCAGGAGCGGCAACCTACCCACTGGGCATGATTACACTTCCAGTTATCCTTGGAGAAGGTTGGGAAGCACTGCATAAAGACGTCACATTTGGGGTGGTGGATAACCTAGGAGCATATAACGGCATCCTAGGAAGAACAACGATCAACCCACATGACATTGTGCCATCTATAGCTCATCAGAAAATGAAGTTCCTAACTCCTCATGGGATTGGAGAGGTGCTAGGTGATCAGACAGCCGCACGAAAGTGCTATGTCAATGCCCTAAGGAAAATGAAACAAGTGTCAATTGCCATGATAGGAGTTGGTGCAAAGAGAAAGTTGTTCGCCTCGAACGATGATGATAAAAGGAAGAAGGAAAAGTTATCGCCAAGTTCCGAACTTGAAAGGATTCTTTGTTCGCCTAAGCGGAGTGTGCTTGATGTCAGACAGGGAGAAGAAGAATCCATCATGTCCTACTTCCGGAGGTTCGCTCAAAATGCAACTGTACTGAGAGCAATCAAGAAGGACGCCATCAACGCATTTTTCCTGAACAACATTTTTGCTATTCGGAAGGGAATTTAGATGGCATACAACTAAGACGATGGCGTGCCTAAAAGACAAGATGGAGACTGCGATCTTTTGTGAACATGAATTGAGATGGGGCACACCTCTCAACGCAAGTATGGAAGCTCAAACTTCAAAGAAATCAGAAGGCTCAAGCGTGGATTATGCTAACATCTTCACTCCCTCAAACACGGAGGTGGAAGAGATATACGTCAAGCTTCTGGAAAACAAGCTTCCAAGACCACTTGAGCCGGAAACCGCCTTCTTAGGCAGGGATATTGAAGATTGGTGCCGATATCACCAAACTTGGGGGCACAATACCAATGGTTGTCTGACTTTGAGGATGGAGATTGAAGAATTCATTGCACATGGAGCTTTGGGAAGCTATGTCGCGAACAACAGTGCTCGTCAGCCGCCAAGATATATTTGAGGGAGATAGACTTTTCACTTCTAATCAATCTTTTTCAGTGCACCTTTAGGAATATAAGTGCAGATCGTGCCTTTATAATTAGAAGTATTTCGGAAGAAGCAGTCAATAGACGCCTTCCCACAAAACTATTGTAAACACGACAAATATCTAATGATGGTCAATTTACTTTCGTAGATACATCTCTACATTATGCATTCTACTATGGACTAACATCAATAAACAAAACAACATGCAATGCCTTGAAGAAAAACCAAAACCTATTCTAAAATGTGACATGGTGCAATATCCTCCTCGAAAGGACAATACCCATGTTCACATCTATCAAAAGTAACATGTTGCGACATCCTTTCCGAGAGGGCAAACCTCATGTTTACTTCTAAAAAATAACATGTTGTGAAATCCTTCGGGCAAATCCTCATGTTCATAGCCATTCCCTGAATAGAAACAGGATGCGGCAAATGCATTATGGGACTGATCACCCCATCGTGGCGGAAATCCTCTTAATAGACGTGGTAAAGGACCTAAGAGTGAGCCATCTTCTTGTATCTTCACTTGACTTGTTGATTTTCCAAGTTTTGTTATATTCACGTTGTCTTTGTTGTTTTAGGTAACTCCGTGCATGTGATTGAGCGCGTTGTTGCAGTACCTGCCACTAGTGTTCTAACCAAGAGATCTGCCGCAGGGGCGTGTCCCTCGAGTGACCCGAAGCGCTCTAAACCAAGTACGGCTATTCCAGCTCCTTCTTGCGATAAAGGGAAGAGAGTTGAGAGTCGCACGATAGCGCCTTCTGCCACCCGGTCGAGGGACCGGTCCGAGGAGGAGCGTTCTTATCGCCGAGGTATGCATTGTTCTATTTGACATACTTCTTATACTTAGTATATTTTGCTAATGTCCTCTTTGTTTTATGTTGTTCTTATTGTAGCGTTGCCACGTATTAAGCGTGATGACTTGATCCTTTCTGATGGGATTGATGTTTCCGGAGAAAACTGGTCACCTTTCGGGGGCAAGTGTTAGATATCTGTCCAATTCGGGTTCATATTTACATTTCGGGCCTCGCAAAATATTCCAAAACACGTAAAAGAACTCTTTCGCCGATACCCAAGTCTAAAACGGTCCGGAATACGCGCAGTACCCGGACCGGAGGACTTCCGGATTGCCCTAAGGCGATTCGGAGGCCCGGATTGCTAAATAATTCGGGTAGGTCTGGATTACCGATTTTCTTCGTACGCTCATCTCAATTATTTTGCCAAGTGCGAGAAGTCGGTGCATGCATAGTCCACCTTGGTGACGGTATACGTCTTCCTTCATACTGACATCAAGCCGTTTGAAGCTGGGCATGATACTTAGGATCCCTATAAATAGGGGCCTAGGTCTCCCATTCTAGACAACTCCCTCATTTTTGGACTTTGGATGCTCTGACTTCTCTCTAAGGCTTTCTCTCTCTAGAAATTCTGACTTGAGCGTCGGAGAGGGCCCAACCAGCGTTCCCCCCCCCCTCTCCCACGCTGGTTACTGCCCCTCGTGCAGGATCCGAAGTTCGAGAGTTCGAGGTCGAGGACTGGAAGTTTAGTTCAAGGATTGTGTTTCAAGGATCGCGGCGTTCCCGTCTTTGTACACACATCCCGAGCCCGTTCGTGAAAAAAGAAGCCCGAAGCTACCCAAGTGGAAGCAGACATAACAGGACCGACTCGAGTCAACCAAAAATAAGATGGTCAAATTTTAAAATAAAAATGTTTTCGAACTTTTAAAGTTACCTACACAGTGCTAATAACTTTAAATTTTCACGTTTTAATCAAACCTGATGCCCAGTTTCAATTATGGGGATGGATCTCAGAAATGCATGATGATAAGACTGAATCATTTAGTGAGCTGAATAACAATTGCTATATTAATTTATATTACTTCCTGATTAGAATTTCATTTTCACTATGTTAAGCTAGCTGGATATTGTGTGTTGTTGGATGTGCCCTGGATTTCAATTAATGAGTTGCGCACTAGGATAGACATGCTGTGATGTTGCTATTGCCTAGATTCCATGTCTAGAAGTTCGCATGATTGATTGTTAGCATGAATTGCATGTGAGCCCGAAATGTTTAAAATCGATATTCTGTCGCCAAATATGCATGTTTAATATGGTATGATCACGCATGATGCACATGCATGAATGTTGAGGATGTAGCCACATGTGATAATTTACTTATGTAGTAGAATTATATATGCTATCATGAGTTCATCGGAACATTAGACGCATGACGCGTATGCATGATTGTTTGAGCATGTGGTTGCATGTGATAATTTTCTTGACTTGTAGAATTATATATTCTTGCATGAATTCCTCGAAACGTTTTAAAATGGCTTTGGGAAAGCCAGGATCGGGTGTATGTTACAACTCCTCGTTCCGGTGAAAGCGATTAAACCGTTTTAAAAGACTGATCTATTAGAGATGAGACGTCGACAGTTTGAACTCTCTCACGACCTCATTCCATTGGTTTACTGTTGGTCGGGTTGGCTAGATGGCTGAGGAATCATTGTCGTTCGCCTTCTATCTCATAGATATTCGATGTATGCAATTATTTTTCAAAATGTTATTGTCTCCCTGTTTTTCGCATGATTATCAATGTATTAGTATCCAATGGAACCAATGGATTTATCATGTTCTAATGTGCTTTTGAATGAGACGAATTATGACTCGTAGTGCAAACGCATCAATGAGCTGCTTGATGATAAGGGTCTGATAGACCACATTCGAAAGACGGTGAGCTGTCCACATGCAGGCCTAGCCAAAGGGCTAGCATATACTCACTTCAAGTGGGAGCAAGATGACAAGAGAGCTAAGGAACTTTTGTTATCTGAAATGTCTTCGAACTTTAAGGATGAGTATAAGGATGTTCCAGTTGCGGTTCACCTGCACCCACATATACCCTCTTTGGATGAATGTTTAAAGAGTGATAGCATCAGTGTACTTGAAAAAGAATATCAACTCCTCAGCATGATCAAACCGCTTGAGGATGAGAGTCAGATGGCTGAATGAGACAAAATTCAAGCCATAATCGGGATTCTCCCGAAGTCCTTGAGAGCAACCAAGACTCTACAGATTCTCAGTAATTCCATGGTGGATCTTGCATTAGTCCTAAAATTAATCAAGATGGAAAAATCTCGATTGGCAATGGTTACGAGAGAAACCAAAGTGCCAGGACAACCTGCTGAACAAAAGAGGAAATCGAGGAACATGTGAAAGAAACAACAGACTGTTGACAGTAAAACGTCGACAAATTCTAAACAAGGCAACCTCCAGTTAAAATAGGAGATAGTTTGCAGGAACTCCAGCCCTCGTTGTATAGGTGACAGAGCTAGTTACAGCAAATCGCATGCTCTCAAGGTATGCGACATTGGATATGTTATGGAAACTTTAGTTTCCTCAACTGTCATGTTAACTGATTCAAATCCTTATTGGATTATTTGACTAGGTGCGTTGGACCACATAACCAATGAAAAGGGATTATTTGCCATGTTCAGACGATTGCTGAAGGATTTAAAAAGGATATATATTGGCGACAACTCACTTGTTGAAGTCGAAGGAGTAGGGAACTGTAAATTGTCTATGCGCAATGGCGGGACCTTACTTGTTGAAAATGTCCCTTTTGCTCCTAAAATTCAAAGGAAAATTGTTTCTATTACTTCTCTTGTGAATAATGGATTTGCTTTATCATTTGATAAATCCCTTGTTGGAATAAATAAAGGCAATGTCTTTTATGGGCATGCATTTTCCTCTAATGGTCTCATTGTTATTGATATGAATGGAAATGAATATTCAAATAGAATGTATTCAGTATCATCAAGGGAAGCAGAAACCGATGCGGCTGGATGGCATACGAGACTGGGACATATAGGCTACGACTGAATACAGACTGTAGCTCAGAGAGGGCTTCTGCCCGGAGCAACACATGTGGTGAAAACACCTTGTGGGGCTGTCTAGCCGGAAAGTCAACCCGCAAACCATTCGGTGAAGCACTTCGAGCCGAGTACCCATTGCATTTAATTCATTCCGACTTATGTGGACCCGTAAATTTCACCATTAGGGGTGGTAAACGTTACTTCGTAACTTTCATTGATGACTTTACCCTTTTAGGGTTTAGTTATTTGATTACTCGTAAATCTGAGGCCATTGCTTTAAAATATTTCTCCACCTCGTAGAGAATCAACAGGAGCGAAAAGTGAAAACCCTGTGCACTGACAGAGGTGGAGAATATCTCTCTAATGTGTTCGACAAGTTATGTAAAGAAAGATGGATTGTCCGTTGAACGACGACCCCTAATACGCCACAACACAATAGTGTGGCGGAACGACGTAATCGTACACTCTTAGACATGGCTAAAACCATGATGTCGCAAGATCAACTTCGGATCTCCTTTTGGGGTGACGCGTTGCTGACTGCCACTCATGTAATAAACTTTGTTCCTTCAAAATCGGTAGACACGACACCGTATGAGTTTTAGAATGGTAAAGAGATGGATCTTACCAGGCTGCGACCTTGGGGTTGCGCAGAATACACGCATCAAACCGACAGCCGATTCGGCAAGTTGGGACCTAGAGGCTTGAAAAGTATCTTTATAAGATACTCCGAGTACTCTAAGAGATATGTGTTTGTGGTGGCTCAAGAGAATGGTGGCGTGGTCGAACATGTGTCCAGAGACGTTACGTTCCTTGAGGACGAATTTCCTAAGCTTGGTAACAACGGAATGAAGTCTTAATTGAACTAGAACAGGATGATGATAGTCAGGTCCCACTTACTTTGAGTGGGAGATTTGAGGCGGCTACACTAGTGAACGACATGGTAATAAATCTAGTGGGAGGAGTCAATCCAACCACACAGATCACTGTTGTTGCGGGTGTGAATCAAGTGGAACCTGATCATCATGTTGTTGAATCGTTGGATACGAATCCTATAATTCGTCAACTACCTGTAGGTAACAGTGGGAGTGGGACAACCAACTTGTTTCCTGGTCCTAGTGATCGTGGAATTCATCTCGAAGGTAGAATCCTGAGACCAAGAGGTCGCCCAATAAAAGTTGTAGGTGAAGGTTTAAGAAACCCCCTTGTACCTAATGGGAGTGTTGTTCCCAGTGGGATAATTATTCCTTGTGGGAGTATAGTTCAGTGTTTAAGATGGGAATATTCAGCTTAGACATAGTCGAAGGCACCGAACTTTTCCAAAGAAGTATCCCATCGATAAGGGTGAATTATTCACCCTGACTTCGATTGATGAAACGGTAACGGTTAAACAAACTTTGGAAGGACTCAATGGAAGGATTGGAGGAAATAAATGGAGGAAAAGATTGCATCTATGAAAGCCAATTCGGTATGGTCGTTACATGATTTGCCTGCTAACCGCATAGTTGTAGGGGCAAAGTGGGTTCTGGAATTGAAACTCACTAAAGATGGAAACTTTGAGCGCTACAAAGCTCGACTGGTTGCGAAAGGATATACTCAACTTCACGGAGTGGACTTTGATGAGACATACTCATCGACTGTGCGTTACACCACAGTCCAGGCCATTCTTGCTCTGGTTTAGCCTCGATCTGGAGCTGCACCAAATTGATGTTAAGACTACATTCCTTCATGGGAACTCAGAGGAAGAGATCTACATGGAGAAATCGCAGGGTTTCGTAACCCTTGGGAACGAATGTAAAGTTTCTAAACTTCAAATATCGATCTATGGTCTTAAACAATCGTCTCGGCAATAGTACCGCAGGTTCCACGAGGAAATCATTGGCAACAGATTAGTGAATCTTCACAAGGATCCCTGCGTGTACACAAAGACCTCTGAGTAGAAGTACGTTATGTTGACGTTATACGTAGATGATATACTGATTGCCGCGAACGACATGAGTTATTTGAATGAATCAAAGTCCTGGCTGGCATCTGTATTCGAGATGAAGTACGTAGGAGAAGTCACGTACATCCTAGGCATTAAGATTGATAGGGAACGAGCTACTCGCAAATTATGTCTTTCTCATGAAGCCTATATCAACAAATTTTTGAGAATGTTCAATCTCAAAGATGCCAAACCTGTGATATGCCGGTAGTGTTTGGGTCTGCGATGTCAAAACGTGAGGCCCCAAAAGACTAGGTGGAGTGTGAATAGATGAAAAGTGCAGAGTACCTCAGTATGTTTGGCAGTCTGATGTATGCCATGCAATGCACTCGTCTAGATATATATTACGTTGTGGGCTTAGTAGCTCATTTCCAATCAGACCATGTATATTATGAGCCGTAAAATGAATTATTCGATATCTGAAAGGTACTTCCGATTACGGACTGTGCTATGAGGGTAGTAAACTTGAATTTTCTGGGTTCAGTGACGCCGACTATGGCGGCGATCCAGATGATCGTAAGTCCACCTCAGGAGTAGTATATCTCCTTACTAATGCCACAATTCCATGGAAGAGCAAGAAGCAATCCTATGTCGCGATATCTACGATGGAATCCAAATTCGTAGCCCCCTCTAATAATGCACAGGACGCTGTATGGCTAAAGAGAATCTTGACTGTTCTACTTGACGTCGAGGACGGGAGTAAACCTGTGAGGATTTACTATGGCAGTCAAGTAGCAATAGCGGTAGTCAAGAATCCAATGTACCATAGTAGAAAGAAACACGTTGACGTTATATATAATTATGCGAAAAGTATGGTAGAAGATAAACTGATCACATTAGAATACTTGTCCTCTGAGTGTATGGTGGCAGACCCATTAACAAAACTTTTACGCATGTAAGTTTTTGAAAAGCATGTCAAAATGCTTGTACAGCATAGGGTTTAGGAGGCTTGTATCGTGTCAATAAAATTTTGAGCTTTAAAAAAAGAATTGCTATTTGAATTTATTATTTTTATGACGTCATGATGGCTTAATTACATCGGATTTACGGTCTATAAACTAGTCGTTGAAGCGTATAACCTCCCAATAAAACATGTCGAATGTGGGTCTTGCCTCGTCACACAGGCACGATCGTCTTGATGGAGGGGGAACCTCTAACATGCCAAGACCGTCTAAGAACCACGGTGTTTCGAAAGATATACCTGGTTAAGCAAAACGACCATTTGGTTTCGGGGTAACACGACATGATCATTGTTTTGCGGATCGCCGTGATGAACTAGTTCGTCGGAAACCACATTCTGGCCCTGATGAAAATCTGTGATATCATATGACATTTCCCACAACTGACAATATGTAAGTTCAAGTTACGCTATCGACGCGCACATCATACTGCCTGTGCCACATTCGACCACGGGGTTAGGCTCGGTTGTGGTAGGTGGAATCTTCCGAGGTTCTGATGGGCACAAACTTCTCACCTTGAGCGCGTGACTGATCCCGGGTGCTTGATGAAGGAGCACTCGAAGTATCCTTACCACTCAGAACTGGTATCTAAGGTTGGGCTTAATGTTCGCCTCCAGGCGTACGAACGCAGTGCCCAAACCAAAAGGTCCAGTGACCACGTACAGATGCCTTGGAGAAGTGTTCCTATGTGGAAACTAGGAAATTTGAGAAAACCCGTTGACCAGGGATACAGCGCGACACGGAGAAGTAACAGGTTGATAACAGGTTGAGAATCAAAGTTTCGCGGACGCTACAACACTCTTAACCGATGTGTCGCACGATGTTCGTTGTAAACACTTAATTTTGGACCACGCGTGACATGTGGCGTTCTAAAAAAGAAAGTACTTAAATATGGAAAGTCGAGAAGATTCCAGGAATGCTTCAGCCTATATTAGGATATTATATTTATTTATAATCAGGAATATTTAGTATTTATTAGGAGAATAAATCGGTGTAATTTATTACCCAATAAGACTAAATTATAGTATTTATTAGGAGAATATACCATTTTATTTATTATTTAGATTAGAATAAATCCTAAATCAGCGTTTACTAGTATAAATATGTGTTCTAGGTACATATAAGGGGAAAGAATTCAGACAAAACATACAAAAAATATATATATATATATATATATATATATATATATATATAGAGAGAGAGTTTCTCTTGTTATTTAATTATTGTTCTTATTATATTATTGTTATTGTTTTTGGATTCCAATCGTCTTCCTTCCATCCAACCTGCATATCCATCCTTCTCGAGCGACCCTAGCTCCGCTGTTCGGTCGTCCAAATCTCCACTCGAGGTCGCCACGGTTGCTAAGTCCAGTTGCCGTCGTCAACACCCAGCACCTGAACACCACCAGCGTGCCCTGCTCCGATCACGCCTTCACCTACCGCCATCCCCTATGTTCGTAATAATACAGCCCAGGTACCGTCCGCTCCCAGCCCGTTCCAGGTCTTCTTCCGCCATTGCTGCCGCTCCAACCTCATCATTGTTGGATCACGGGCGAAGCTCCGTTACGTTCTTGACGGAAAGGCTTGAACTCCTGGGCTCCGCGTAATCCTGCAAAAGGGGATGACCCGGGTGATGACCAAGAATCCCTCTCCGATGCTTAAATGAGTATATTATCAATGGGGTGACAGCAGTAATCTAAGTGCGTATTAGATGATATGTTTTCTGAGGTAACTTCCTCCTTTATATAGGAGGGGAAGTTACTCAGTTACCTGTTACTGCGCCTGGCAGTTTTACCCACGATTCCGCATATCTCGTCACGATTCCGTATATCTCGTTCGGGATTCCGTATATTTCGCCCCACGCTCCGCGTATCTTACCCATACTCCGCGTATCTCGGGCACGCCCTGCGTGTATCGGGGGAGTTTATCTATAGTAGGCGGGTTTCTCGATCTTATCCTCTGATCACAAGTCTCGACTCCCGTCGGGGACTCCAGAGTTATCTCATTCTAGGTCACCACCCAGGACCCTTTGTCTCACGAGTCAGGTCCAGCCTCCGTGGGGCTTTATTATCGGGGCCTTTACTAAGGCATATCGAGGCCTGCTCAGAGGCTTCTCGTCGGGAGCATTCAGCTCATATATCGGGACCGCTGAAGTCGGGACCCTTCGTACTGGGCCTCTGAGCCTTCCAGGCTTTTCACGAGGCCCACTGGACCTACTCGCCGTCCATTGGCTGATAACGGGGCTAACGATCACATCGGAGCCCATCATTTGCCCCCAAGACATGGGGGACTTTCAGTTCGTCGTGTCTTCTAGTTCCAGATCTTCGGACCTTGCTGTCGGGGGCTTTTATGTCCATACCTCCCGATATTGTCATCGGAGGCTTTTGTCTTCAGGCCTTTTGATATTTCAATCGGAGGCTTTTGCCTTGCGCGTAATTGCCGTATGACAGAGTTTCTCACTCATGATTACCTCGGGCCCACTGGACTCTATGGGCAGTTGCCAAATCCGAGGAGACTCCTCGGTTACTGCAGCATTAAATGCTGGGGATTATGAAACGACGCTTAAATTGGCGTGACTGTTGCTTTCTGAAAAAGCACTTATTACGTCACCACGTCTCCTCCGTACCGTCCTCTCCATCTCAACGATCACGATCGAATCGTTTCATCTTCAACGGTCAAGATTGAGTCCTTTCAGTTTCCTTTTGCTTATAAAAGACAAAACCCTGGCATTATTCACTTCTTCTCCATCCTCTCAATTTCTGGAAGTTCTGCCATTCTTGAGTTCAAAGTTTTCATCTCCAAGGTTTTCCTGCTCTTCGTGATCCAAGGCCTTCAATCTTCCCGATCCTTCTTCATCTTCACCAAGCATCCATCGACAATGTCTGGTAAGGTTTCCCTTCTCTGTTTTCGTGATTTGCTGATATTATCATCTCATTTCTTGAATTTTTCTGTCTGTAACCGTTTTTAGACGAGGCTAGTTCTGAGGCTAGAGCCCCTTTTACCTTTGAACTTGCTGTTAACGAGATCTCCGAGACCTCGTATGAGGTTGCTCTCCGAGAGGGCTGCATTACCTCGGATTGGGAGCCTCGTTTCCCCTATGAGTCTCAACCTGCTGTCAAGAGGAAGCATATCGTCACGCGTCCTCGAGAGGGAGAAGTGTTCGTCTCCGCCGGACAGATAAGCGCGGGGATTCGATTCCCCTTTTGCGGGAACTTGGTGGAGATGTGCAACTTCTACAAGACGCACCCCTGTACCTTCTCTCCACACGCCATCTGCGTGTGGAATGCTTTCCAGCTCCTGTGCCTCCGACAGCAGTGGACGTACAGTCTGCTGCTCTTCCGCACATTCTACGGAATGAAGTGCAATAAGGCTGGTGTTTGCTCCTTCTCCCCCCGACTCCCCAAGTGGACAAAGGAGCAACTTTCACGTTTCGGCTGGGATAGCGAGACCTGGAAGTTCCACAAGGATCGGGTGCTGATTCGTGAATCGGGGTCCGACAACAGCGGATGGAAGAAGTATTACTTCTTCGTCCAAAACAGCTCTGTCCCATGGCCCCGATGGGAAGTTGTGGCGGACCCTGCCCCCAAGCTCGAGGTCTACACTGAGGATGACCTCAACACTCTCCAAATGGTCCAGCTCTATCGTTGGGGGGATTCCTTCATACCCCTCGACGCCAACAAGATCATGGAGAAGGACTTGATTCATATCGGAGTCCGGCTCCTCGATTCTGTTTCCAAAGATTTAGTTATCTAGGTAATTCTTCTAATCACTTTGTCTTTTTATTTTTGCAGCCAAGAAGGCTTCTCTGCTGACTCATCTCATGTTGAAGCAGGACGAGACTGATGCCGTCCCAGGTGGATCCAAGAGGAAGCGGAAATCGCTGAAGAAGGAAGCTTCCTCTTCCGCCACTCCTTCTGCTGCCCCTCCGACCGAGGAGCAGATCGTGGCCAAGCGGGCCAGGAGGGAGGAGATTGACCAAACCTTCGGGGTCACCACCGCCGAGGAAGGTAAGCGTGTCCGTCGTGCTATTAAAAGATATAAAAAGCTGGTTCCCGAGGAGTTTATCCCCGCTGATCGGGAATCGCGGGTTTGAGAAATCAAATACATCCTTCGAGGAGAAACCCCCCGCGTTCTCAAAGCGGGATACTACAACATCTTCGGAAAGAACCAACACCTCGATCGTCAAATCATCAGGTGTCCTCGTGGTACTCTTCCTGACTTTATTCATCCCGCCACCGCAGGTCCATCGGAGGCTGTCACTCCGAGGCGAGCTGCTACCCCAGCGCGGGCCACGACCCCACAGGCGCCGATGCTGGAGGATACCCCGACGGAAGCTCAGTTCCGTCGGGTGACTGATTTGGAGGCTTCTCCTTCCTCTGAGGAGCCCAATGAGGGGGGTCTGCTTCCCCGCCGTAGGCCAGGTCAAAGCAGCCTGAGGCCCCCCGTGGAAGACGTGTCCCGGAGTCCTCCTCCAGAGCTCCGCACTCCGACTCCCGAGCCACCAGCCGAGGTGGCTCCTCCCGCTGAAAATTCCAGGGTCATCCCCCCTCTCCCCGTGGATGAAAATCTTTACAATATTTTCACCCCCGACCAGGAGACGGTTCCCTGGAACCCGATCGAATCTCTCCGAAGGGTCCCACTTCAACGGGGGGACCTTCAGCCTGACTTGGCCCTGCATCTGCTGGCAGGGTCAATTCCTCCCGCCTTGAAGCGGGCAATATCCTTGGCGCGGGAGGACATCGAGGAGGAGCTCCGTGCTATGGCCATCAGTCGGATGGAGGTAAAACTTTACCTTTGCTTTATTTTCTTCATTGTTCTTTGCCTTCGACCATCGGATCCTAATTATTTTTCCCTTCCATCTTAGGAAACCGCGGACCAGCAGCGCTGCTTCGGCTTCATCCTGGCTCTCAAGGGTGCTTTGGAGGAGGCTCAAGCTAAGTCGGACCCCGACGCGTTGGCCAAGCTCCAGATGGACCTCGACGAGGCTGTGGCGGCCAGGAATAAGATGGCCAAGGAGAAAACTCTCCTTGACGAGATGGCTTCGGGCCTGCTCAAGCAGGTTCAGGATCACGAGGCTGTCATGCGTCGGGAGCGGAAGATGGTCCAGGCGGATCAGCAGCGGCACGAGTCGGAGAAGAGGCAGCTCCTCCACGAGAAGGGTGTTCTCGCGGAAGCTCTTGCGGAGACCAAGGCGGGGCTCGAGGCCAAGCTGGCTGAGGCCAAGGCCCAGGGCCACGAGGATGGTCGCCTGCAGGGTCGCGAGGAGGGTCGTCTACAAGGCCACGAGGAATATCGGAATTCTGAGGATTTCAAGGTGGATGCTGTAGGGTTCTGCAAGTCCGAGGTGGAGAACGTCATGTTCAATGCCGTCGAAGAACTCTACACAGCCTACGAGGATTCCATCGACTTCAAGAAGTCCGAGACCCTCGCCCCTTTCGCGGAGAAGTACTTCAACCTCCCCGCGGAGAGTGAAGAGACTGATGCCGTGGACCCGACATCGCGGCTGCGGAGCCTTCTGCCCAGGCCCCTCCGAACCTTGCTCCCTCCAACGCTGCTGAGGACCCGACTTCCAACAAGGACCGAGCTTAATGCTTTATCTTTTTAGTCCTTGTAGTTTTCCCTCCTTTATCCTTTTGTATCGGAACCTTCAGGCCTTTGAGCCTTTATATAAGAAATTTCTTTCATCTGTTTTGATCCCGATAATCGTTTGCACTTATTTAAAGTGACTTTAGATCCGTTATTGACAACGTTCCGATGCACCATTTAAGTTGACTTCATACATCCTTCCGATGCTTTACTCGGGACTTCACCACTTAAAGGTTTCTCGTCCATTCAGGACTTCACCACTTAAGGTTTCTTGTCCAAATTACTTAATGTAATTTCGTATGTTTTTCGCGACATTCTCCTCGGGATTTTACCACTTAAGGTTTCTCATCCCTGCCTTTCAAGGCCATTTTATACATCACTTAAGATGATTTTTCACACCCCTTAAGGCTTTTACCGCGCCAAATCAGACGACTTTATCGTACCCTTTAAGCCTTTTTGCCGCATCATATAGACGACTTACGCGGACCTGTTAGGGCTTTTTCGTACCCTTTAAGGCTTTTGGCCGCATCATATAGACGACTTACGCGGACCCGTTAGGGCTTTTTCGTACCCTTTAGGGCTTTTGGCCGCATCATATAGACGACTTATGCGGACCCGTTAGGGCTTTTTCGTACCTAGGCTTTTGGTTGCATCATAAAGACGACTTACGCATACCCCGTAGGGCTTTTTCCGTACCTCGAAAGGCTTTTTGTCGCGCCATAAAGGCGACTTACTCGTACCTCGTAAGGCTTTTATCGTACCTCGGAAGGCTTTTATCGTACCTCGGAAGGCTTTTATCGTACCTCGGAAGGCTTTTGTCGCATCCTTCAGGACGTCTTACTAACAGTTAGAATAAATCTAAAAGCAATTTGATCGGAAGAAACTTCTTTTATTAATAACTCAAAGCTTTGCTTACATCGGATTGATAGATAACTTGCGCCATTCGCGGCGACTTAATATCAAACATGATACTTCTTAAAGTGTTCGCCACTGAAGGAATGTTTCAACGTCTTGCCATCAAGGTCCTCTAGCTTGTATGCATTCGGGGCTGGCATCCCTATGATCTTGTAAGGTCCATCCCATTTCGGCGATAGCTTGTTGATCCGATCTTGATGAACGAACTCGTTCCTCCGCCAGACAATTTCTCCAACGAAGAACTGCCGGGACTTGACACGCCGATTATAATATCGGGCTGTTGCCAGACGCATCCGAGCCTGAACTTCATTAGCCTTCCACCTCTTCTCTTCGAGCAAGTCTAAGTCTAGACGTCTCAGTTCCTCGTTCGTTAAGGGTTCATAATACCTATTGCGATGGGACGCCACCGCTATCTCCACGGGGGCAACTGCCTCCGTGCCATAGACAAGGCCAAACGGAGTCTCCCCCGTCGATTGCTTGGGTGTTGTTCTAACAGCCCACAGCACGTTTTCGAGCTCATCCAGCCAATGGCCCTGCAAGGCGTATACTCTCTTCTTCAAGCCATCCATCATGATCTTGTTGGCTGATTCTACTTGGCCATTGGTCTGAGCATGGCGGACGGAAGCTGTCCGATGCTCAATGTTCAATTCCTCCAGGTACTCCTTCAACTGAGCCCCATTGAACGGAGGGCCATTGTTGCTGATCAACACTCGAGGAACTCCATACCGGGATATGATATGAGTTTGAAGGAACTTGAGGATCTGCTATCCCGTCGTCTTGGCCAATGCCTTAGCCTCTATCCACTTCGAGAAGTAATCGATGGCCACGAGTAAATACTTGCACTGACCTTTCGCTTGGGGAAGAGGTCACACCAAGTCAATGCCCCATTGCGCGAAGGGCCAGGCACTCCTGATAGACATCAGGTCCGCGGCGGGAGCCACGATATTCGGAGCGTACCTATGGCATGCGTCACAGGATTGGACCATCGCTGTCGCTTCCTTGTTCATCGAAGGCCAATAGTAGCCTAGATTTAACGCTTTCCTCACGATGGATCGGGCCCCTTCATGACAGGTCGCGACTCCCTCGTGTAGCTCTCTCAGGATCCGATTTGTATCAGGCTCCGCCACACATTTCAGGAAAGGCTTTACATGCCCCCTCTTGTATAACTGGTTGTCCACCATCACGTAGTCGTTCGCAATTCGACGCAGCCTGACAGCTGCCACATCATCATCGGGGAGCGCCCCCGTAGTCAGATATGTGACCATCGGGGTCATCCAGGTATGTTTCTCTTCTTCCTCCGATCCTGCTTCCACAGCGCATACCTCCGATGGATCGATGGTTGAGATAATCACTCTCTCCAGAAAGTGCACCTTCCGATTCTCCTCGGGAGCCACTCCCAGAGCAAACTTGCTCAAGGCGTCCGCCTCCGCATTCTCTTCCCTCGGGATCGCCTCGATATCGAAGCTTTTGAAGCTTCCCTTCAAAGTCTGCACCTCGTGCAAATACTTCCTCATTGTCGGGCTATTGGCTTCATAGTTCCCCTGGACTTGATTCACGATCAAGCTGGCATCACATTTCACTTTCAAATGATCGACTCCCGTACCCTTGGCAATTTTAAGGCCCGTGATGAGAGCTTCATACTCCGCTTCATTGTTGGTGGCCCTAAACGTTAAGGCCAAGGCATATCGCAAGGGTTCGCCCCCACCGGGCGGTATCAATACGAATCCTGCCCCCGATCCTTCTACACTCGATGAACCATCAGTGTACATCTCCCAGGTATTCTCCTCATTTGGCTGTTCTGGCTGTCCTACTATCGGGACCTCCATGGTTGCCCCCTCTACAGGACCCGCTTCTTCCAGATCGGGTGCTGTAGATTCAGCTATAAAATCCGCCAACGCCTGGCCCTTAATAGCGGTTCTTGGAGCAAAGTGGATACGGAACTCCGTAAGCTCGATGGCCCATTTCACCAATCTCCCCGACGCCTCCGGTCGGTTCAAAAAGTGCTTCAGGGCCTGATTGGTTAACACCGTAACCTCGTGGGCATGGAAGTAAGGTCGTAGCTTTCGAGCGGCAACAATTAACGCAAAGAGATACTTCTCAATAGCGGGATAATTCATTTCTGATTTGGCAAATGCCTTGCTTACATAATAGACAGGTACTTGGTTGCCCTTGATAATCTTAATCAAAACAGAACTAACAGCAACATCAGAAACAGCCAAATAGAGATAAAGCGGCTCGCCTGGAACCGGTTTCGCCAACGGCGGGAGGGTACGGAGGTGCTGCTTGAGTGCTCGGAATGCCTCCTCGCACTTGCCGGACCATTCAAACTTCTTGTGGGCCCTTAGCACATCGAAAAATGGCATGGCTCTGTCACTCGCCTTGGATAAGAATCGATTCATCGCGGCCAACCGGCCATTCAACACTTGAACCTCCCGATGAGTCTTCGGGGACTGCATCTCCTCGATTGCTCGCAGCTTCTCAGGATTCACCTCGATTCCTCTCTGGCTCACCATGAACCCTAGGAACTTCCCCGAGTTCACCCCGAAAGCACACTTGTCTGGGTTCAACCGAACCTGATGAAACCTCATCCGCTCGAACGCCGCCGCCAAGTTTTGGACATGGTCTCCTGCCTGTCGGGACTTCACCAGCATGTCATCCACATACGCCTCCATGGTCTTTCCCAGCATGTCTCCGAACAACTTGTTCACCATCCTATGGTAAGTTCCTCCAGCATTGATCAGTCCGAAGGGCATTACGTCGTAGTGATAGACGTCACTATCGGCATAGAAGGCCGTATGGGGGGCGTCCTCCTTCGCCATCTTGATCTGGTTGTAACCAGAATAGGCATCCATGAAGCTCAGCAGCTCGTGTCCCGATGTGGCATCCACCAACTGGTCAATCCTCGGGAGCGGGTAGCAATCCTTAGGGCAGGCCTTGTTCAAGTCGCTGAAATCGACACACATCCGCCACTTCCCATTACTCTTCTTCACCAAGACCGGGTTAGCTACCCAAGTCTGGAATCGGAGCTCCTTGATGAATCCAGCATCGAGCAGTCTGCCCACCTCCTGCTGGATCGCGATCCTCTTATCCGCGCCCATCGGACGCCTCCTCTGCGCGATAGGCTTGATCGCGGGATCAATCTTCAGCTCGTGCACTATCACGTCGGGGCTGATTCCTGGCATATCACTCGGGGACCAGGCAAACAGCTCCTTGAACTCCTTCAGAAGCTCAATCAAGTCTCGGGCTCTCTCCTCCGACAGAGCAGATCCGATATTCACCTTCCTTCGAGGTCCATCAATCTCTACCTCCTTCAGGTCCTCCATGGGGGCGGGACGCCCAAACTCCTCTCGAGGATCAGCATCGGTCTGTAAAACAGCCATGGCTTCCCTTCTTCTTCGTCGAGTGGCATTAACATAGCACTTTCGTGACGCCACCTGGTCACCCTTGACCTCTCCGACCCCGTTGTCAGTCGGGAACTTCATCTTCTGGTGGACTGTCGAGGCGACTGCCATGAGAGGGTTGATGGTGGTCCTCCCGATGATGGCGTTATACGTTCCCACCGATTCTACCACGACGAAATCCACGTTCCGCCGTTCCATCTTCCAGCCGCTACCAAACTCCACCGGTAAGGTAATCATCCCCAACGAATAGGAAGTCGATCCAGAGAATCCCACCATCGGGAAGTTCCCATGCGTCAGGTCCTTCTTCGTCTTTCCCATGGCCTCCAAGGCATCCATGAAAAGAATGTCGGAGGAGCTACCTCCGTCTATCAGGATCCGCTTCATCTCGAATCCGTCCACGTCCAGGGTCACGACCAAGGAGTCATCGTGGGGGCTCTCCACGCCTATCAAATCCTCTGCTGAGAAAGAAATCACCATTTCTTCCTTTATAGTCCACGACCGGGACCTTTTGCCTAGCACCACAGCAGCAGAGATGCGAGAGGCATAATTCTCTCGAGAGGCGGAGGTGTCACCTCCCGCTGCCATTCCTCCGTGAATGACATTAATGGTCCCCCGCCTCTCCTTACGGGCACCAGAACCGGAGGCTTCCGGCTCAACCTTCTTCTTCTTCGGGGATCGATCACGGGACTTGGAACGGGACCGCGACCGACTTTTGGAACGGGATCGGCACCTTCCCCTTCCGACGAACTCCTTAAGCTTCCCCTTCTGGATCAGCTTCTCTATGTCCTTCTTCAGCTCCCGACAGTTATCTGTGTCGTGACCATTGGCTCGATTGTACCGACAATAACGATCAGAGCGGCCTCCCAGGAACTCTCCTTCCTTCCTCCGGGGGTACCGAGCGAGACCCTGCCGATCCATCACAGCTAGCACGGAGGTCATCGAGCTGTTGATGGGAACACTACGACCCTCGCAGTTATCCTTCTTCGGAGGACGCCTATCCTCCCTTCTCTCGGGGCGACCACGGCTCCTATTCCCCTCCGATTTGTCGCTCCCTTTGCGATCATCCGACAGCTTGGACGATGGCTTTCCTCTTCCTGACTTCGGAGGATCCAGCTCTCCAGCAGCAATCTTCGACTCCTGCACGTCGATTTGCTGTTTCACCCTCGCTTGCAGGGCCTCCATGCTCCACACAGCCTTCGCGGCTACACTGTGCATCAGATCGGAACCATACGGGACAGTCAGGTTCCGAAGGAAAGTTCGGATGGTCTCTCCTTCCGATATCTCCTCATCAATCTCCGCGGAACTAGCAGTGAACCGTTGGTTGTAATACGCCAACGATTCATCGGATCTTTGCACCACTTGTGTCAAAGACCTTACACTCTTCAAGAGACGCCTTCGACCTTGGTACTGCTTGATGAAGCGGTCGTGCATATCGGCCCAGCAGGTAATGCTTCCCGGCGGTAGGCTGAAGAACCATGTCATGGCCCTTTCTCCCAAGGTGATCGGGAACAGCGAACATATAAGATCGTCATTCGAAGTCCTACCCATACAAGCCTGGACATGTCTCTGAACATGGCGAACCGGGTCTCCTTCACCATCGTACTCCTTGATGGTTGGTATACCTAGCCCGGGCGGGGCGACGGTATCTATCAGCCGCGGAACGAAAGGATGACTGGATCGATCCCTCAGCTCCGATGTCATTTGCTTCTGATTGCCCATGCAGATGTTGACGATTTTTACCACCTGATCGGGGGTGATGGGGCCATTCAGGGGAATGGTCCTGTTTTGCACTGGTCCCGGGCCGTCGACAACGAACTTCTCCAAGTGCGCGGGTTCCTTACCCTTACTCCTGGGCTGAACCTCCTGAACCTCCTGTTCTTCTAGAACCACCCTTGGGGGGGGGGGGGGGGGTGGAGGAAACTCTTCTCGCGAGGGCAACTCCTCTGCTCTCCTGGCAGCTTCTCTCTTGTCCAACAGAGCCTCCATGGCCGCCAGGAACATAGGCATAGCATCTGCTACTGCCTTAGCCAACTCCGAGTTTGAGGAGGAGCCTACTTCCCGTCGCGGGATTTCCTCTCTGTGCTCCACCTGGTTCGGGGGAGCATCCACCTCCCTTCGCGGGATCTCTGGCCTGTTCACTGCCGTGTCTCGGACTGAGACCTCCTCATCACCATGCCCCCCTGTCTGAGAAACATCGGGGTGCTCACCTTGTTCAGCAGCATATTCCAGCAACGGGGAATTCACAGTTCCAGCGGGGCGAGAGTTGCCGGCCTGGACTTGTTTCTTCTTGCCACCACCGGCCATTGATCTGGTAGAAACTATTTTGGCTTTTCGTTCAAGTTCCCACAGACGGCGCCAATGTTGGATCACGGGCGAAGCTCCGTTACGTTCTTGACGGAAAGGCTTGAACTCCTGGGCTCCGCGTAATCCTGCAAAAGGGGATGACCTGGGTGATGACCCAGAATCCCTCTCCGATGCTTAAATGAGTATATGATCAATGGGGTGACAGCAGTAATCTAAGTGCGTATTAGATGATATGTTTTCTGAGGTAACTTCATCCTTTATATAGGAGGGGAAGTTACTCAGTTACCTGTTACTGCGCCTGGCAGTTTTACCCACGATTCCGCATATCTCGTCACGATTCCGTATATCTCGTTCGGGATTCCGTGTATTTCGCCCCACGCTCCGCGTATCTTACCCATACTCCGCGTATCTCGGGCACGCCCTGCGTATCTCGGGGGAGTTTATCTATATCTTTAACCGTCTTCCCACTACTCTATCTAGTAGACGGGTTTCTCGGTCTTATCCTCTGATCACAAGTCTCGACTCCCGTCGGGGACTCCAGAGTTATCTCATTCTAGGTCACCACCCAGGACCCTTTGTCTCACGAGACAGGTCCAGCCTCCGCGGGGCTTTATTATCGGGGCCTTTACTAAGGCTATCGGAGCCTGCTCAGAGGCTTCTCGTCGGGAGCATTCAGCTCATATATCGGGACCGCTGAAGTCGGGACCCTTCGTACTGGGCCTCTGAGCCTTCCAGGCTTTTCACGAGGCCCACTGGACCTACTCGCCGTCCATTGGCTGATAACGGGGCTAACGATCACATCGGAGCCCATCAATCATTATGCCCAGGCGTTTCGTATCAGGCCCGACATCCAGCAGCAACCCAGTCGTCCTGAAGTTGTACCCTCCGCCAAGCCACAGTCCGCTGCTGCTCTTGTTTGATGCTGTCTTGTCTGCTTCATCACTCCCCTCACTCAGATCAGGTTTACCGCTGCAGATCATGCGTCCGAGAGTTGGTCTTCTCCTTTACTTGAACAAATTAAAGCGGTTGTTAAAAAGAGAGTAAAGTCAAGGTCATCGGTATGCTTCGTTAATTACTTTTTTTTTTTTTTGGGTAAGTTTTGCTAACTATTTCACATGTTTATATTCTGTGTGGAGTATTTTGATATTACATATAAAATATTAGTTGGACGATTTTTTTTCAATTATTTGTAAATGTATATAATAACATAATGTAATTATAATTAGATGTTAGAAATGTGGCAAATTTGTAAACCGAGTCTCGAAAGGGCAAGATTATTAACATGTGTTTTGATTTCATAATAGGACCACCGAATCTGAATTTCTAATCGTATACCGATTTTAGACCTAGGTGTTTAATTTGTTATGTACCTTGTCAAATTAGGTTTTAGTTAACCTTGTAATTAACTAGTGGTGACTCTTTCAAAATCCACGTTTTTAAAACGTATATCTCCATAGGTCGTATTTTTAGTGTATGGCAATTTGGCGACTCTGCTGGGACAAAATAGGGTCTGGGCTCTTTATATTTACTTATTTGCCATGTTTTAGTTTTTTAATTAATATATATAGTTGACTTTGTTATTTTAACTTGGTTTTTTTTGTGTGATTTAATGTGTGGAGTTATTTTATTTTTATATTATAAATTTATAAATGACTATATTTATTAGTTGTATTATGAATTTTTTTAATTCACACACAACCGCTTTAGAACAGTGTCCAACACTCCTCAAACCCTAGGGCGACTATGAACCCCCGGGGTTTTAGTAAGGGTACGACCGGAGCGGCTAGGCCGCTGGCACGACTCGAAAAAACACACTCACTCGTGCAGGTCCCGATATCCATTTTTTGGGGAGGAAACCACCGTGCCGCGAACCGATCAGTGTAATCTACCTTGTAGAGCAAAGTCACACATTTTTTAGAGAGCCCTTAACATGTTTTTTTTCCCATATTTTTGGTAAAGGTTATTAGGTAAATCGTAAGTTTTCTGTTTGTATAACTTTAATTTTAAGCATTCATCTCATTGCATTTAAAAAAAAAACGCATTTTTCGGGTAAGTAATTAGTCTATTAGTTGTAGAATTTTTCTGTTTAAACATGCATTCCATCATAAGCATTTTTTTTATTTTAAATATGTGTTTCATACGCATTATTAAAAAAAAAAAAACTCTACAGGTAAATTGTAAATTATGTTCTGCATCTTACATGTGCTCTCTTCGATAAAAACTTTTTCGGAAAAATTGTAATCAATTATTAGCTATTCGAGCTCTTAGGTTCAAACTTACATCGTAGATGTGTTACTTTTTAAAAAAACTTTTTACCTGAATTTTTTATTAAAAACATGCATCTCATATGCATTATTTTCGAGAAAAAACATTTTCAGGTAAATTGTAATTTTTGTAATCGTAAACTTTTTATTTTTAAGTTTGCGTCTTATATTTATTTTTGCTCATCTCATACGAATTGATTCCAAAAATGATTTTTCTCTTGTAAATTGTATTTCCTCTTTAGCTATTAGAGCTTCTAATTCAGAAGATGCATTCTATATGCATCAGTTTAAATAAAAAGTTTACCTGAATTGTTTTATTTTAAATAATGCATCCAGTATGCATTAATTTTTTTAAAAACTTTTTACCTAAATTCTTATTAAAGACATGCATCTCGTATGCATTATTTTCGGAAAAAAAAAACATTTGAGGTAAATTGTAATTTTATTTATTATTTTTAGAACTTTTATTTATAAGTTTGCATCTTATTTATATTTCTGCATTTCATATACATTATTCTCAAAAAAAAAAAATTCACCTAGATTTTTAATTTTGAGCAACCAAAATGCATTGATTTTTTTTCCTCTTAAAACAACAAAAAAACTTTCCAGATAACTTGTAAATTTTCTTAACTGTAGAACATTTATTTCAAGTACGCATCTCATGTGCATCACATATGCATTGTTAGTTGTAGAGCTTTTAATTGTGAACATGCATCGTATATGCATTGTTTAAAAAAAAAATAACAATCTTCTACCCGAATTCTTTTTTATTTCAAGCGTGCATCCAATATGCATTTTTTTTTAACTTCTCAGGTATTTGTATGTCTTCTTAGCCGTAGAACTATTAATTTCATACATGCATCGCATTTTCATTATTTTAAAAAAAAATCCACCTGAAATTTTCATTTCAAAATATGCATTCCATATGCGAGGTAAACTTGTTGTAACTTGTAGGTTTCTAAGCGTTAGAACTTTTAACTTTCGAGCATCCATGAACATTTTTTCAAAACTCAAAGGGTCCTTCATTTTTATCCAAGGTGTATTACACTTTTTTTCGGCAAGATCGTCATTTAAACGTTTGCATGATCAAGCGTTTAAAAAAGGGGAGATTTGATTCTAATTTTTGAAGAAAAAAAAAAATCGTTCAGTTGAGTGTGACTATTCAAGTTTAAACAAATGATGAGAAAATATTTTTGAAAAAAACTCTGTTTAAAATAATTTCCCTACATTCGAGCCAATTAATAAGCACTCAACGAGTTCGGAAAACTCCATGACAGTGTAAAGCAACCTAGATCATAAATTTTGATTCATTCATTTTGAAATGTAATTAAATTATGAAATAAATGACATTAGAAGTTTAAAAAAAAGTCATGCATGATTTCTCATATTCTCTATACTGATTTGTCATTCGGTCTTTTCAGGTATGTGATAGAATATGATAAGTAATAAAAGTGTTCCCATATTTATAGGGAGGGATTGTACCGAATTTAAGTGGCGCCAGCTAAGCTCTGATTAGCTATCCAGTGACGGTGGCCGCCTTTCTCTGATTGGTTGAGGGGGATGGTGGAGTGTTAGTAGGTGACAAGTAGGTTGTCACCTCATCATTCCTTAATGTCGAAGGTTCTTCTAACTAGGTGACAAGTAGGTTTCCACCTCAGCTTTACCTTGAGGGGGAAGTTTCCCTGAAGCAAGAAGCGGCAAGCAGGTTGCCTGCTGGCGTCTCTTCCTTAGGAGGAAGTGTTATCTTCGGGGCGGCAAGCAGGTTGCCAGGGGGTAACTCTTTCTCATAGGAAAGGGTTTTCTTGATCGCACCGAGTTGTCGACTCGACTCCTACCTTAAGAGGGAGAGTCTTCGAGTAGATTTGTCGCCATTCTTAGAGCGTTTTATCTTAGTTGTCGACATCTCTTCATACTGATGTTAATCATTTATCTTCGTCTTGTCATTTGGGTTGTGAGTACATGCTAGGTTATCTATCTTAGGTTATCTCGAATCATATCCCAACACACTTGTACATGCCAGGCAATCTAATTGCGCAGCGGAATAGAGGAACATACCAGTAATTGCTTTCCTATAGTCCCAAGATCTTCAAGGGGAGTTCTGATATGCCTAACGGCTCCTGTAAGGATTCTTGTTAAGGAATCACCTACACAGAATGGACTCCACAGCAAAGCCTCTTGTCGATTCCCAGCACGGATGTATCTCTGGGGTAAATTGCTCAAAGCAATTTGGCACCTAGAACCCTAGGGGTTCGGTCAAACTAGTGTAGAGAGGGGGAGGGATTTCTTCGGTCTCAACACTTAGGAGAAGAGAGTCATAAGCTTCTAATAAATTCCTGACAACCCCTATTTATATAGGAGGTGGGACAAATCCCACCTCCTTGCTCTACAAGTAATTCGGTTGACCAAGTTATTGGGTAGGCCCAATTTTTTGGCTCTCAAGTCAATTGGGATTTTTGGCTTAGCCCAAAATCCCTAATGTGACAAAACCCAATAACCATAATTGTTGGGCTTATATTAAAAGAGCTCCTATTACGGCGGTCCATTAACCAAATGCCGACAGCTCCCACTCGCCAGAATGGGAGGGTGCCTGTTAATATGTTATTGACCAACACATCAACATTTAGTCTTCGATCCAGTCCTTACTTCAGAATAGTTCATACAAGGTTTGCCATGCAACCGGCAGACACAACGGAAATCGTGCTACTCATCAGTTAAGAGTGTTTGTAGAGTCCGCGGAACGTTGATTCCCCAACCTTTAATCAACCTGCATACATCTCTGTGTCGCGCTGTATCCTTGTCAACTTTTATTCTCCAATCGCCTAGTTTCCACATATGAACACTTCTCCAAGGCATCCGTACAAGTATTCACAACCTTCAACTAATATCCGGTTGGTGGCACCTAGTGAATAGAAGAGTCGGAGAATTACAGGTGAACTTGACCATCCCCATAGCTCATACCCGTAGTCAAACTAAACCGGTTTTCAAAACGTGGTCACTGGGCCGTTTTGTTTAGCACTGCATTCGTACGCCTGGAAGCGACCATTGAGCTTGACCTTAGATATGAGTTCTGAGTCTGTGAGGATACTTTGGGTGCTCCTTCATAAAGCAACCGGGATCAGCCACACACTCAAAGTGAAGAAGTTTGCGCCAGTCTGAATCACAAGAACTCTATCTAGTACAACCGAGCATGATCCCGTGGTCAAACATGGCACGCGCAGTGTGAAGTGCGCGTCGATAGCATAACCTGAATAGTCAGGAGTGGGAAATATCATACGTTATCGCAGATTTTCATCTGGCCCAGAATGTTGTTTCCGATGGACTGACGGCGATATGCAAAACAAGATCATGTCGTGTTACCCTGAAATCAAATGATCGTTTTGCTTAACCAGGTTTTTTGAAAACATCGTGGTTCTTAGCCAGTCTTGACATGGTGGAGGTGCTTCCTCCGTCAAGACGACCGAGCCTGTGTGACGAGGTTGGGCCCACATTAAACATATTTTATTGGGAGGTTTTACACTCCAAAGACTAGTTTATATACCAGAAAATCCGATGAATTTCAAAAATTATGACGCCATAAGATCTTTAACTCAAATTGCAAGTCATCCATTCAAGTTAGAAAAATGCGAAACTCAAAAATGTTGTTTGAAATAATACTATCCTCCTAAATCTTACGCAGTCCAAGCATTTTGACATGCTTTTCGAAAACTTCCCTGCTGATGGATATCTATCCAATTCGGGTTCGTATTTACATTTCGGACCTCGCAAACATGACGAAACCCACAAACGGATTTTACCGCTGACAACCTGAGTCAAAACGGTCAGGATGCGCGCAGCACCCGGACCGGGACTTCCGGATTGCCACAAGGCAACCCTGACCTCCGGATTGCCCCATGGCAATCCGGACCTCCGGATTGCCTCGGCAGTCCGGATTGGTCCGGTTCGCTCGGCAATCCGGACCATGTCGGACATCCGACATGGTCCGGACTGTCGACTGGCACCGCGCGCTTACCCCTATTATTTTTTACTAAGTATTAGAAGTCAGTGCGCACATAGCTAACCTCGATGTCGATAAGTGTTTTCCTTTAAACCGGCATTGAGCCGCATAAAACCGGGTACGGTTCTCGGGTTTCCTATAAATAGGGACCTAGACCTCCCATTTGGGGACTGTACTGGAAACTCTCTCAAATTGGCTATTTGTGCTCTGACCTCTCTCTACATACTTTCTCTCTCTAAATTGTGACTTAAGCATTGGAGAGGGCTCAACCAGCACCACCCCCCCTCTCCATGCTAGTTATTGCCCATTTTGCAGGACCCGACGTGTAGGAGACCGAGATTGGAGCCAAAGCCAAGTTCGGAGTTCGAGGATCGAGGTTCACGGATCGTGGATCGTGACGTGCTGACAGGAGACCGTACTTGCGTGCACATCCAACCTGTTCGCGAAGAGCAACCCGAGGTGTCCCAGGTGGAACCGACCTCAACACTTGGCGTCGTCAGCGTGATTCGAGCAAAAAGCCGTTCCATACCGCAAGCTATGACAGGCAGACGTACTATAGACTTTGAGAGGATTTAGAGAATGCAATGATCTTGTTATTCACATAAACTCCAAATCAGTTTGTACAATATGATCTAACTAACTATTTATACTAAGTTAGCTATGTACATAGGAAAGGAGGAGAACACAACTATGGCACAAGTATTAGGCACGACTAACCACAAGCATTGTGCAAACTAACTAAGGCACAAGCTTGATGTGTTCTATATTCCCCCACCTTTTTCTTCTTCTTTCTTCTTTTCGTGAAACACATCTTTTATGCCATAAAGCCTCAATAAGGCAATGTGTTGTTTCTTGACCAAGGCCTTCGTAAGCAAATCAGCAAGTTGATCCTTAGAAGCAACATGAATGGCATCAATTATCCCAGAACCAATGTGATGTCTCGTGAAATGACAATCCAGCTCTATGTGTTTTGTGCGCTCATGAAACACAGGATTTCTAGCTATTCTCAAAGCAGCCTCACTATCCGTATATATTGGAATGGGCAAACACAAAGGCAAACCCAACTCCCTTAGGAGTCTGCTAACCCAAAGAGCCTCCTGAATTGCCACTCTAAGACATCTATACTCAGCTTCAGCACTTGAAAGAGAAATGGTCTCCTGCTTCTTCACTTTCCAACCTACCATTGCCTCACCTAGCCTAACACAATAGGCACTCACTGATTTTCTACTCAAAGGACAAGCAGCCCAATCTGAATCACAATACAAACTAAGTTTGAAATTGCTTGTAGATGGATAGATCAAGCCTTGACCAGGACAACCAATAACAAGATCATTGCATTCTCTAAATCCTCTCAAAGTCTATATGGTATCAGAGCCAACTGAGTTTCCTTGGTGATCAAGAAAGCTCGGATTCCTGGAGATTGTTGAAGATCAAGCAGATTGAAGATGATTCCTGGTGATTGAGGATGCGTCTGGACTGTATTCATTGCTGAGAAGTAGATCTCTTGGCGATCAAGTCACAGATTTCTTTTGCTTCGTCGTCACGCTTCTTCGAATTGCTTCTTCGATCTGCTTCGTTTCCTCAAATTGAGATTGGATTCATGTCGCAATCTTGATTACGACTCTGTGTAAGTCTTTCTGAATCAAGATTTGTTGATTTCCAACTCATTTGGATCATCGATTGGATTGGAAGCTGTTTCTGTACACTGATTGCTATCGCCTGGATCTTGACTGAAATTGAGCTTGATTCTGATGATATGCTTGCTCGTGCTTATTGATTTCGTCAAATTGAATCAATTGCGATGCTTTCTGTGGTAATGTGATGAAGAAATTCTTCGCGGATTTTTGCGGATTCACCTTTTCTCTACGCATGTACGGAGATCACTTGTTGAAATAAACAAGCTGTTTGTTATTTGCCTTCGCTGTTGCCTTAGCTGATTGCCTTCGCGGTTGCCGTCACTGGTGCCTTCGCTGGTGCTTGAACTTGTGCTTTTCCTTGACAAGCTATTTTGCATTGGATTCTTTGCCTCCTAAGTCACTTGTTTCTTACGAAATGGCTGAGAACACGATTGAGGATCCCTTGTATCTTCATCCTTCGGACACCACTGGTTTGTTGTTGATTCCTTTTCAACTTCAAGGATCAACTAACTATCATGCTTGGAGCACAGCCATTATGGAAGGACTTTTGGTGAAGAATAAGCTGGGATTCATAGATGGTACTTTCACCAGGTCTAGTGTTCAAGTGTCTCAAAGAGTGAAATGGGACAGGGCTAATGCAATTGTGAAAGCTTGGTTGAGGAACACGGTAGCCAACGAATTGGTGGGTGGATTGGTCTACAATTCCACAGCTTTGTCAATATGGATTGATCTCAAGGAGATGTTTGACAAGGTGGATGGCACACAGGTGTTTCAATTGACAAGAGAGATTTACCAAACATCTCAAGGAGCTTTGTCAATCACTGAATTTTTTGGCAAGATGAAGCAATTGTGGGATGCTCTAAGCTCCATTGATGACTTGCATTTAGTATGTCAAGCTGACATGAAGATGGTGAGTGAACATAAGGAGAAACAGAAGCTTATAGCTTTTCTCTTGGGGCTCAATGATTCCTATGCACATGTGAGGAGTAGTCTTCTTATGAGGCAACCTCTTCCTTCACTAAGTGTGGCATTTTCTGTGCTTGTGCAAGAGGAAAGTCAGCGTGCCATTGCTGGTTCAATTGGAGATGTAGGAGAGTCCACAGCCTTGTACTCAATGAGGAACTCTTCTAACAATCAAAGGGGCTTCAATTCTGGTTCAAGGTACAATGGTGCAAAGCCAATCAGACAAGGAGCTTCTTATGGTCAAGGTTCTTCAAATGCATATGGTGGTGATGGAAGATCCTCCAAAGCTGAGAAGGCGAATTGGAAATGCATTTATTGTGGAAAAATGGGTCACAAAGAGGACACTTGCTACAAGAAGCATGGTTATCCTCCTGGTCATCCAAGTTTGAAGCGCAACTTCAACTCAGTCAATGTGAGTGTTGAGAATGATTCTTCTCATATGGTTGAACATATTGTGGCTGGTGACAAGAGGATCTTCCATGGCACACCTGACAAGAGAATTATGCATGCTGGCATTGAGAAGAGAGTACAACATGTGGCTGTCCAAGATGATTTTGAGCCACTCTCTTATCAAGAGGATGATCCTATGTATGTGAACATGGCAGGTATGAACTTAACTCCTTCAATGGATTGGATTGTGGACTCAGGGGCCACCAATCACATCACTCATCAAATGGGATGGCTCCACAACTTGAGAAGAACTGATTCCGATAATCAATTTGTCCATTTGCCTAATGGTCACAAGTGTAGAGTGACTCACATTGGAAGTTGCTCATTCTCTGGATTCACCTTGAATGGCATCCTCTTAGTGCCCGATTTCAAGTTCAACTTGATTTCAGTTTCTAGACTTCCAAACCAACTCAATTGCAAGGTGATATTCACTTTTGATCATGTCTTGATTCAGGGCCAAACTGGGAGGCCTATGGTGATTGGTGAGAGGGCTAAGGGACTCTACATACTCAAGGATGTGGTGCCTTCAAGATCAAGCAAGGTGGTGGCTGCTCCTTCCATTAGCTCAAATAAGGTGGATGCTTGGACATGGCACAAGAGATTGGGCCACATTTCAGCTACTCACATGGATCATTTGAAGAATATCTTGAACTTAGATGATTCCATTGGATGTGTCAAGGATTATACTCTTTGTCCATTAGCCAAGCAAACCAGATTGTCTTTTCCTATTAGTACCTCTCATGCTCTTAAACCCTTTACACTGATACATATGGATTTATGGGGCCCTTATAAGGTTCCTACCATTAGGAATTATCAATATTTCCTTACAATTGTGGATGATTTTTCAAGAGCTACTTGGTTGTTTCTTATGAAGAACAAGAGTGATACTTTTCTTCACATCAAGGGCTTCTTGACAATGGTTAAAAATCAGTTTGGGGTTGAGGTCAAATCAGTTAGGAGTGACAATGGGAGTGAATTCATCAACTCCATTTGCAAGGAGCATTTCCTTTCTTTAGGAATCATCCACCAAACAAGCTGTGTACACACTCCTCAACAAAATGGAAGGGTGGAGCGCAAGCATAGGCAAATCTTGAATGTTGCAAGGGCTATTAGATTTCAAGCATCAATGCCTATCAAATATTGGGGTTATGCTGTTCTCACTGCCTGCTACTTGATCAATAGGATGCCATCTTCTTCCTTGAAGTTCAAGTCTCCCATGGAGGTGTTGTATGGGAAGACACCTTCAATTGAGCATCTAAGGATCATTGGATGCTTGTGTTTTGCAACCAAGTTGAACAACTCGGACAAGTTTAGTGCAAGAGCTGAGCCTTGCATTCTAATGGGATATTCCACTTCTCAAAAAGGATATCTTGTTATGAATATATCCAACTCAGCTTTTCAAGTATCTAGGGATGTTGTTTTTCATGAACACATCTTCCCTTTCAGCATGTCAAAGGCTGATTTGAAGGCTTTGTTGCCTACTTGTTTGGGTTCCAAGTCTCACCTTGATGAGTCTTTCCTTAGAGATCGCTCTATTTTTGAAGACTTGCCAACCACTACTCCATTGCTTGATGAGGATAATATACCTCAGCCACTTCCAACTGATCAAGCACCTCCTCAAGTACCTCCTCATTCACCTCCTCAAGCTCCTCCAAGCAATGAAGAGATTCATGTTCCCATTCTAAGAAGGAGTGCTAGGATTGCTCAACTAAGGGCATGTTCATTTTCCAATGCTGCTTTTGGAATTGAGAAGTATATTTCTTATGCTCATTTACATCCAAAGTTCAATTGTTTTATGGCCTCTATTGACAAGATCAAGGAGCCTACTACTTACAAACAAGCAGTCAAAGATTCCAATTGGGTGATAGCTATGAAGGAGGAAATCAATGCTCTTCAAGATAATCACACTTGGAAGATTGTTGAATTACCTCAAGGAAAGTCTACTATTGGATGTAAATGGGTGTACAAGGTGAAGTACAACTCAGATGGTTCAATTGAGAGGTACAAGGCAAGGTTGGTTGCCAAAGGTTTTACTCAAGTAGAGGGGACTGATTTCAATGAGACTTTCTCCCCAGTTGTGAAGATGACCACTGTGAGAATTGTCCTTGCAATGGCTGCAGCCAAATCATGGGGCTTGTATCACATGGATGTGAACAATGCCTTTCTACAAGGTGATTTACATGAAGAGGTCTTTATGGACATTCCTCAAGGTTTTGACTCTTCTAAGCCAGTCTTTGGGTCACCTAAACGTGTGTGCAAGCTTTTGAAGTCTTTGTATGGACTAAAACAAGCTTCTAGGCAATGGAACATCAAGCTCACTCAGACCTTGTTGAAAAATGGCTACATTCAGAGTGTTTCTGATCATTCCTTGTTCACGAAGACTAATGGTAAGGAAAATGTTATCCTACTCATCTATGTGGATGACTTGCTTATCACTGGTTCAAGTGAAAGCATGATTAGCCAATTGAAGTCCACTCTTCAGTCTCATTTTAAACTCAAAGATTTGGGCAATTTGAGATATTTTTTGGGATTGGAGATTGCTAGATCACATGAGGGGTTAGTCATCAATCAGAGGAAGTATGCTCTTGAACTTGTTGAGGAGGCTGGTTTGGGGGCAGCAAGACCAACTGAAACTCCTATGGAGTTCAATATCAAGCTGACCACTTGTGAGTATGATAAGGCAACCAAGTCCAATCTTGATGATCACCCACTTAAGGATGCTACTTCTTATAGGAGGTTGATTGGTAAGCTTCTCTACTTAACCATGACAAGGCCAGATATTAACTTCTCCGTGCAAAGATTGAGTCAATTTGTTGACAAACCCAAGAAGTCACATCTTGATGCTGCCATGAGAGTGATTAGGTACATCAAGGGTTGTCCTGGTCAAGGCTTGATCTATCCATCTACAAGCAATTTCAAACTTAGTTTGTATTGTGATTCAGATTGGGCTGCTTGTTTCTTGAGTAGAAAATCAGTGAGTGCCTATTGTGTTAGGCTAGGTGAGGCAATGGTAGGTTGGAAAGTGAAGAAGCAGGAGACCATTTCTCTTTCAAGTGCTGAAGCTGAGTATAGATGTCTTAGAGTGGCAATTCAGGAGGCTCTTTGGGTTAGCAGACTCCTAAGGGAGTTGGGTTTGCCTTTGTGTTTGCCCATTCCAATATATACGGATAGTGAGGCTGCTTTGAGAATAGCTAGAAATCCTGTGTTTCATGAGCGCACAAAACACATAGAGCTGGATTGTCATTTCACGAGACATCACATTGGTTCTGGGATAATTGATGCCATTCATGTTGCTTCTAAGGATCAACTTGCTGATTTGCTTACGAAGGCCTTGGTCAAGAAACAACACATTGCCTTATTGAGGCTTTATGGCATAAAAGATGTGTTTCACGAAAAGAAGAAAGAAGAAGAAAAAGGTGGGGGAATATAGAACACATCAAGCTTGTGCCTTAGTTAGTATGCACAATGCTTGTGGTTAGTCGTGCCTAATACTTGTGCCATAGTTGTGTTCTCCTCCTTTCCTATGTACGTAGCTAACTTAGTATAAATAGTTAGTTAGATCATATTGTACAAACTGATTTGGAGTTTATGTGAATAACAAGATCATTGCATTCTCTAAATCCTCTCAAAGTCTATACAACCCTTGATGTACCTAATCACTCTCATGGCAGCATCAAGATGTGACTTCTTGGGTTTGTCAACAAATTGACTCAATCTTTGCACGGAGAAGCTAATATCTGGCCTTGTCATGGTTAAGTAGAGAAGCTTACCAATCAACCTCCTATAAGAAGTAGCATCCTTAAGTGGGTGATCATCAGGATTGGACTTGGTTGCCTTATCATACTCACAAGTGGTCAGCTTGATATTGAACTCCATAGGAGTTTCAGTTGGTCTTGCTGCCCCCAAACCAGCCTCCTCAACAAGTTCAAGAGCATACTTCCTCTGATTGATGACTAACCCCTCATGTGATCTAGCAATCTCCAATCCCAAAAAATATCTCAAATTGCCCAAATCTTTGAGTTTAAAATGAGACTGAAGAGTGGACTTCAATTTGTTAATCATGCTTTCACTTGAACCAGTGATAAGCAAATCATCCACATAGATGAGTAGGATAACATTATCCTTACCATTAGTCTTCGTGAACAAGGAATGATCAGAAACACTCTGAATGTAGCCATTTTTCAACAAGGTCTGAGTGAGCTTGATGTTCCATTGCCTTGAAGCTTGTTTTAGTCCATACAAAGACTTCAAAAGCTTGCACACACGTTTAGGTGACCCAAAGACTGGCTTAGAAGAGTCAAAACCTTGAGGAATGTCCATAAAGACCTCTTCATGTAAATCTCCTTGTAGAAAGGCATTGTTCACATCCATGTGATACAAGCCCCATGATTTGGCTGCAGCCATTGCAAGGACAATTCTCACAGTGGTCATCTTCACAACTGGGGAGAAAGTCTCATTGAAATCAGTCCCCTCTACTTGAGTAAAGCCTTTGGCAACCAACCTTGCCTTGTACCTCTCAATTGAACCATCTGAGTTGTACTTCACCTTGTACACCCATTTACATCCAATAGTAGACTTTCCTTGAGGTAATTCAACAATCTTCCAAGTGTGATTATCTTGAAGAGCATTGATTTCCTCCTTCATAGCTATCACCCAATTGGAATCTTTGACTGCTTGTTTGTAAGTAGTAGGCTCCTTGATCTTGTCAATAGAGGCCATAAAACAATTGAACTTTGGATGTAAATGAGCATAAGAAATATACTTCTCAATTCCAAAAGCAGCATTGGAAAATGAACATGCCCTTAGTTGAGCAATCCTTGCACTCCTTCTTAGAATGGGAACATGAGTCTCTTCATTGCTTGGAGGAGCTTGAGGAGGTGAATGAGGAGGTACTTGAGGAGGTGCTTGATCAGTTGGAAGTGGCTGAGGTATATTATCCTCATCAAGCAATGGAGTAGTGGTTGGCAAGTCTTCAAAAATAGAGCGATCTCTAAGGAAAGACTCATCAAGGTGAGACTTGGAACCCAAACAAGTAGGCAACAAAGCCTTCAAATCAGCCTTTGACATGCTGAAAGGGAAGATGTGTTCATGAAAAACAACATCCCTAGATACTTGAAAAGCTGAGTTGGATATATTCATAACAAGATATCCTTTTTGAGAAGTGGAATATCCCATTAGAATGCAAGGCTCAGCTCTTGCACTAAACTTGTCCGAGTTGTTCAACTTGGTTGCAAAACACAAGCATCCAATGATCCTTAGATGCTCAATTGAAGGTGTCTTCCCATACAACACCTCCATGGGAGACTTGAACTTCAAGGAAGAAGATGGCATCCTATTGATCAAGTAGCAGGCAGTGAGAACAGCATAACCCCAATATTTGATAGGCATTGATGCTTGAAATCTAATAGCCCTTGCAACATTCAAGATTTGCCTATGCTTGCGCTCCACCCTTCCATTTTGTTGAGGAGTGTGTACACAGCTTGTTTGGTGGATGATTCCTAAATAAAGGAAATGCTCCTTGCAAATGGAGTTGATGAATTCACTCCCATTGTCACTCCTAACTGATTTGACCTCAACCCCAAACTGATTTTTAACCATTGTCAAGAAGCCCTTGATGTGAAGAAAAGTATCACTCTTGTTCTTCATAAGAAACAACCAAGTAGCTCTTGAAAAATCATCCACAATTGTAAGGAAATATTGATAATTCCTAATGGTAGGAACCTTATAAGGGCCCCATAAATCCATATGTATCAGTGTAAAGGGTTTAAGAGCATGAGAGGTACTAATAGGAAAAGACAATCTGGTTTGCTTGGCTAATGGACAAAGAGTACAATCCTTGACACATCCAATGGAATCATCTAAGTTCAAGATATTCTTCAAATGATCCATGTGAGTAGCTGAAATGTGTCCCAATCTCTTGTGCCATGTCCAAGCATCCACCTTATTTGAGCTAATGGAAGGAGCAGCCACCACCTTGCTTGATCTTGAAGGCACCACATCCTTGAGTATGTAGAGTCCCTTAGCCCTCTCACCAATCACCATAGGCCTCCCAGTTTGGCCCTGAATCAAGACATGATCAAAAGTGAATATCACCTTGCAATTGAGTTGGTTTGGAAGTCTAGAAACTGAAATCAAGTTGAACTTGAAATCGGGCACTAAGAGGATGCCATTCAAGGTGAATCCAGAGAATGAGCAACTTCCAATGTGAGTCACTCTACACTTGTGACCATTAGGCAAATGGACAAATTGATTATTGGAATCAGTTCTTCTCAAGTTGTGGAGCCATCCCATTTGATGAGTGATGTGATTGGTGGCCCCTGAGTCCACAATCCAACCCATTGAAGGAGTTAAGTTCATACCTGCCATGTTGACATACATAGGATCATCCTCTTGACAAGAGAGTGGCTCAAAATCATCTTGGACAGCCACATGTTGTACTCTCTTCTCAATGCCAGCATGCATAATTCTCTTGTCAGGTGTGCCATGGAAGATCCTCTCGTCACCAGCCACAATATGTTCAACCATATGAGAAGAATCATTCTCAACACTCACATTGACTGAGTTGAAGTTGCGCTTCAAACTTGGATGACCAGGAGGATAACCATGCTTCTTGTAGCAAGTGTCCTCTTTGTGACCCATTTTTCCACAATAAATGCATTTCCAATTCGCCTTCTCAGCTTTGGAGGATCTTCCATCACCACCATATGCATTTGAAGAACCTTGACCATAAGAAGCTCCTTGTCTGATTGGCTTTGCACCATTGTACCTTGAACCAGAATTGAAGCCCCTTTGATTGTTAGAAGAGTTCCTCATTGAGTACAAGGCTGTGGACTCTCCTACATCTCCAATTGAACCAGCAATGGCACGCTGACTTTCCTCTTGCACAAGCACAGAAAATGCCACACTTAGTGAAGGAAGAGGTTGCCTCATAAGAAGACTACTCCTCACATGTGCATAGGAATCATTGAGCCCCAAGAGAAAAGCTATAAGCTTCTGTTTCTCCTTATGTTCACTCACCATCTTCATGTCAGCTTGACATACTAAATGCAAGTCATCAATGGAGCTTAGAGCATCCCACAATTGCTTCATCTTGCCAAAAAATTCAGTGATTGACAAAGCTCCTTGAGATGTTTGGTAAATCTCTCTTGTCAATTGAAACACCTGTGTGCCATCCACCTTGTCAAACATCTCCTTGAGATCAATCCATATTGACAAAGCTGTGGAATTGTAGACCAATCCACCCACCAATTCGTTGGCTACCGTGTTCCTCAACCAAGCTTTCACAATTACATTAGCCCTGTCCCATTTCACTCTTTGAGACACTTGAACACTAGACCTGGTGAAAGTACCATCTATGAATCCCAGCTTATTCTTCACCAAGAGTCCTTCCATAATGGCTGTGCTCCAAGCATGATAGTTAGTTGATCCTTGAAGTTGAAAAGGAATCAACAACAAACCAGTGGTGTCCGAAGGATGAAGATACAAGGGATCCTCAATCGTGTTCTCAGCCATTTCGTAAGTAACAAGTGACTTAGGAGGCAAAGAATCCAATGCAAAATAGCTTGTCAAGGAAAAGCACAAGTTCAAGCACCAGCGAAGGCACCAGTGACGGCAACAGCGAAGGCAATCAGCTAAGGCAACAGCGAAGGCAAATAACAAACAGCTTGTTTATTTCAACAAGTGATCTCCGTACATGCGTAGAGAAAAGGTGAATCCGCAAAAATCCGCGAAGAATTTCTTCATCACATTACCACAGAAAGCATCGCAATTGATTCAATTTGACGAAAT
Source organism: Clarkia xantiana subsp. parviflora (assembly GCA_036873135.1). NCBI lineage: Eukaryota > Viridiplantae > Streptophyta > Magnoliopsida > Myrtales > Onagraceae > Clarkia > Clarkia xantiana. The sequence continues at coordinate 24,635,570 of JAPTYO010000012.1, forward strand.
CAATAAGCACGAGCAAGCATATCATCAGAATCAAGCTCAATTTCAGTCAAGATCCAGGCGATAGCAATCAGTGTACAGAAACAGCTTCCAATCCAATCGATGATCCAAATGAGTTGGAAATCAACAAATCTTGATTCAGAAAGACTTACACAGAGTCGTAATCAAGATTGCGACATGAATCCAATCTCAATTTGAGGAAACGAAGCAGATCTAAGAAGCAAATCGAAGAAGCGTGACGACGAAGCAAAAGAAATCTGTGACTTGATCGCCAAGAGATCTACTTCTCAGCAATGAATACAGTCCAGACGCATCCTCAATCACCAGGAATCATCTTCAATCTGCTTGATCTTCAACAATCTCCAGGAATCCGAGCTTTCTTGATCACCAAGGAAACTCAGTTGGCTCTGATACCATATAGACTTTGAGAGGATTTAGAGAATGCAATGATCTTGTTATTCACATAAACTCCAAATCAGTTTGTACAATATGATCTAACTAACTATTTATACTAAGTTAGCTATGTACATAGGAAAGGAGGAGAACACAACTATGGCACAAGTATTAGGCACGACTAACCACAAGCATTGTGCAAACTAACTAAGGCACAAGCTTGATGTGTTCTATACGTACGAAGAAGGCGGGTGCGAGCAAGCCGAAGCCGACGAGAAGCCAACAATGACCTTCTCACATTCCAGATGCTGAGTCTACCGCCTCTTCCATGCCAACCGCAAATGCGCCTTCTGCACAGCATGGTCCCGACGTCCAGAACGAGGTACAAGTGCACGAGTTCGAGCAAAGGAAGGAAAGGAACGAAGAGTTCCCATAAATGATGCCAGCTGACGGAGTGCAGCAGCAAGCAAGAGTCGCAAGCAACCTGCCACCAGTCACACCTGCCATGATGGCCGCACTAGAAGAGCTCCTCGCATTCAGGGAGACTCTAAAGAACCAGGGATACATGGTACCCTCGCCACCACCTCCGCCAGCTAGCGAGCATGCTGCACCTACGAGGGAGATGTCGCATGATGTCAACCATCAAGAGCCGCAACATCAAGAAGGCGTAGGATATTCTATAGGTACCTACCAGTACCGGCAGGCAAGGCATGAAGCAACACATTTATACATTCCAAGTGTTGGTGTGAAGCAGCAGCAGCAAGGTGTAAGATGGAAGCAACCCCCCTGTGAACAACTCACAACGGCCACAAAAGGAAGGCAACTTCAAGTCAGCAAGCCATGCCGACATGCACAAGGAAGGCAACTTCAAGGAAGCAAGCCGTGCTCATACATACAATGAAGGGTGGAGGAAGCCCGCATGCAACAGTGACATCCCAGTCACGGGACTTACAGCTAAGGCCTTGGAAGAGATGATCGAGAAGAAGATGAAGCAGTCAAAGATGAAGGGAATGCATGCCCTTGAAGAGAACGCGTCGCATCCGTTCTCTGACGAGCTAGTGCACAGCCGCGTCCCAGACGCTCTCTACCAAATTGGAGGAAAGAAGTACAGAGGAAAATGAGATCCGATCGAACATGTTCAACAACATGAGGCCTCCTTGCTGGGACGAACTGACAATCCACATCATGTCGCCATGATATTCCCCAACACCCTTGTGGGAACTGCCGCACACTGGTTCTTTTCACTACCATGCGGAAGTGTTACATCGTGGGCATACCTAAAGGCGAAGTTCATCCAAAGATACATGGGAGAACGCACACTCCTAAAAGGGCCAAACACATTAAACGAGGTGGTACAACAAAATGATGAGTCGTTAGAGGATTACTACATCCGTTTCAACCAAAATGTCGCAAACATTCAGGGCAACCTCACTGAAGGAGAGATCGTGCGTGCTTTCATTGGGAACTTAGGCCGAAAGGGGTATTCCCTAGCGGAGAAGATGTCGAAGCGCCCCGCGGAGACACTTGATGAATTGGCAGCAAGAGTCAAAGAGTTCGTGGATCTAGGAAGATTTAGAAACCAGCATAAAACGAAATTCAGCGTAGCCCGTGTTAAAGAGAAGCAGGCGAGACCTCAACAAGGTTCGCAACAAGCAAGGCAATTCCAGCCGCAAAGAAAGGCCGTTCCAGCCGGAATTCAAAAGACCGAAGGAAGTGAACTTGGCAGACTGCGTTCCCTTTAATGCAAGACTCTCCATGATCCTGAAAAAGATGAAGGAGGACAACATGTGGAAGGAGCCGACAAACTTCCGAAAAGGTCCACTTGGAAAGCAAGAAGACAAATGGTGCGAGAACCATGAAGTCTATGGCCACGATACGGACAGCTGTGTCAGCCTAAGATTCCGTGTAAACAACTTCATCCTGAAAGGAGAACTCAAGCAATACGTATATCAAGGCGACAAGCGCCAAAAGAAGAACCATGCTGAGCCATCCGGAAAGATGAACAAGGGAAATGAGAAAATGAACGACAATCCGCCACCTGCGAAGCAAGGTGTCATCAATGTGATTCATGGAGGGCCAGCTGTAGGAGGAAGCATTTCTAATGCTCGTGATATCTATGCTGCACAACTACAAGTTTTGCCCAAGTATGGAAAAAGACGCCAACCAGAGAAGGAAGACTTTGTCATCCCATTCTCAAATGCTGACAAGAAGCACATAGTCTACCCCCTTGATGATACTCTTGTCATTACAATGGATGTCAACAGATACGATGTGCGAAGGATATTGGTGGATGGTGGAAGTTCCGCAGACTTACTGCATGTAGAAGTTCTCAAGAAATTGGGAAACACGGAAGCCGATCTTTCGCCAAGCACATTCCCGCTAGTCAGCATCGCAGGAGCTGCAACTTACCCGTTGGGAATGATCACAATGCCAGTCATCCTGGGAGAAAGTTGGAAGGCGCTTTATATCAATGTCACATTTGTAGTGGTGAGCAACCAAGGAGTATACAACGGCATCCTAGGAAGAAAGATAATCAACCCGCACGACATCGTGCCGTCCACCGCTCACCAAAAGATGAAATTCCTAACTCCTCATGGGATCGGCGAAGTTCTAGGCGACCAAACAGCTGCACGGAAGTGCTACGTCAATGCTCTAAGGAAGATGAAGCAAGTTTCCATTTCCATGATTGAAGTTGGCGTGAAAAGAAAGTTGTTCGCTTCAAGTGATGATGATGAAGGAAAAAAGGAGTTAACACCAAGAGCTGAACTCGAAAGGGTGCTCTTCCCAACAAGAAAAAGCGTCCTAGATGTCAGAAAAGGACAAGAAGAGTCCATCACAGTTTATTTTAGGAGGTTCGCCAAAAATGCAACCGCACTAAGGGCAACCAAAAAAGAAGTCATCACTGCGTTTTACTTGAACATGAACTCGCCAACATTTTTGTTGTTCGGAAGAATCCATGGATGGCATACAACCAAGACGATGACATGCTTGAAAGATAAGCTGGAAACCGCAATCTCTTGTGAACGCGAGCTGGGATGGGGTACACATCTCAGCTCGAATCAGGAAGCTCAGACTTCAAGAAAACCAGGAAGCTCAAGCGTCTAATACCCTGACATCTTCAATCCCTTAAACACGGAGGTTGAAGAGATATACATTAAGCTCCTGGATAACAAGCTTTTGGGTCCACTCGAGCCGATGACTGCCTTCCTAGGTAGAAACTTCAAAGATTGGTGCCGATACCACCAAACATGGGGGCACCATACTAACAGCTGCTTAACTTTGAGAATGGAGATCGAGGAGTTCATTGCACATGGAGCCTTGTGAAGCTATGTTACAAGTGACGATGCTCGTCCGCCACCAAGACATCTCAAAGGGAGATAGACTATCCACTCTTTATCTATCTTTACATCTTTGTCAACATGTCTATTCTAGCTGAGAACTTAAGTGTTGTTTACGCTTCTGTACTTAGAAATATTTCGAAAAGAGCGATCAGTAGACGCCTTCCTGCAAGTGATTGTACGCATAACAAAATTCTAATAAAGATTAATATACTTTCGTAGGTACATCTCTATAATATGCATTTTACTTCGGATTAACACCAAGTAACAAACAACGAGCAAATTACTCATATCAACAACTCAAGTCATTATCCTATGCAACTTATATTATGCGGCATCAAGAAGATTATTATCAACAATACAAGCTAAACACTATGTGTAACGAGGAACTTATGGCATACAACGCCAACATATCTATTATCTACACCAACAGGGAGTTAATTTCTCCATCTATAACGGCGTCTATCTCAAGAAGATGTCGGCAACACAAAGCCATTGCATTATGTACACAACCAGCTTACATCATGCAATGACAACTTGCGCATTATCAACAACAAGGGACTTATAAAGGTTCTCTATTCAAAAGGCGTTCACTCAGGAACAACTTCAACAACATACAATGCCTTGGATAAAAACCAAGACTTATACTAAAAGGGACATGCTGCGACATCCTCCTTGCAAGGGCAAACCTCATGTTCACATCTATCAAAGTAGCATGCTGCAACATCCGCCTTGCAAGGGCAAACCCCATGCTTACTTCTAAAAAATGGCATGCTGTGAAATCCTCTTAGAGGCAAATCCTCATGTTCATAGCCATTCCCTGAATAAAAACAGGATGCGGCAAACACACTATGGGACTGATCACCCCACGTGGCGGAAGTCCTCTAAATAGACGACAACCCACATTTTAAAAGTATGCATACTCTCTTAAGGGTTCATACGCCATGAACACTTATTCCTTAAGTGGGCAGCTTCATGTTATACGCTTGCAGGTGCGTACCCTGTTTACAAAACTCATCAAATCTACAAGTCGAGTCTTGTACAACGTTATCTTGCTCTTTAGCATGTAACACAAAAAAATCAAATTCAGCAAGAAGTGTCTTGCAACAACGTCGCCTTAGAGTGGAACTAAGAGACTGTATAAACTAACATCTTGCTTCGTCAAGAGCAAACTGCTACATGTCAAGTGCCCATGCCAAGTGCCAAGTGCCAAGGGCCAGTGCCGAGTACATTACTATCTACAATTCTACAAGTACCAAGTATACATACCATGCCATGCCTTGGAAATTTTTTCAAGAGGGGCTCTAATAACACCCTGCAAGGCGCAAGTCGCAACATTGGATGTTTTATACATTATAAAAAAGAGATCAATCCTATCATGCTATACCAATGCATAAACGAAAGTTGGGACAAAAGTCTCAACATAACATCAACCCATTCACAAAGAGTCCTACATAATAAAAGCAAACAACGTGATACCATCAAAGAGATAACGTCATCTCCAAAAGACTAAGACAACATGTCCATGAAGTCAACACCAAGTGCAATATCATCATTACAATATCCAAAGATCACGGAGAGAGAAGCCACTTCAGCTTCCTTACGCTCTAAATTCGTAACATGGTTAACAGCAAAGGAAGAATAAGGACCTAACTTATCAAACAGAAAGCTGGGTGCAAGCGTGCGTACTCTGCCAATATAATCTTTGTCAAACTCATCAATCATAGATGAAAACTTCATCTTAGCGGCAGCACATTGATATGAAATATTTCTATGCTAAATCTATGGTAGAAGACAGTATAATTACTATGGAATACTTGTCCACTGGTAATATGATTGCGGACCCATTAACTAAACCACTACGCAGGGATATATTCGAAAAGCACGTAAAACTGCTTGGATTGCGTAAGGTTTAGAAATGGCATGTATCGGTGATAACATTTTGATATTACAAAGTTACATTTTTTAAGCGAAACAACTGAAACTGAGTTTATGATCAATCGACGTCATAATGTTTTGATTACATCAGATTTACGGTCTTTAAACTAAGTCGTAGGAGGACACATTCCTCTGCCAAACTATGATGAATGTGGGCCTTACCTCGTCACACAGGTACAGTCATCTTGCGGTAGAGGGAGGCCTCTACCAGGCAAGACTAGCTAAAAATAAGGGGATAAACCTAATTAAGCAAGACGATTATCTAGTTTCGAATTTACTCAACACTATCTTCGTTTTGCATATCGCAATGATGAACTTCGTTTGTCATTAAACCATAGCATGATTGACATATCCCTTTCCTGTCAACCCAAAAGGTTCGGGTATGCTATCAACGCGTGCTTCATACTACGCGTGCCACGTTCGACCACGGGGTCACCATATTGGTTGTGCTAAGAAGGAATCCTCGTGATTCTAGCGGGCACAAACTTATTCACCTAATATCTAAGGTCAGGCTCAATGCTCGCTTCCCGGCGTACGAGTGTAGTGCTGAACAAAAAGGCCCAGTGACCACGTCTTTGGAAACCGGTTGGGTTTGACTAAGGATGTGAGCGATGGGGATGGTCAAGTTCACCTGTAATTCACCAACTCTTGTATTCACTAGGTGGCCACCAACCGGATATTAGTTGAAGGTTGTGAATACTTGTACGGATGCCTTGGAGAAATGTTCCTATGTGGAAACTAGGCAAAAGGAGAATTATCAGTTGACCTAGGATACAGCGCGGTACTATATAAATGTTGTTTATAACAGGTTGATTGGAGAAAAGGGAATCAACGTTCCGTGGGCGCTACAATACTCCTTACAAATGAGTAGCACGATGCCCGTCGTATCCGCCAGTTGCACAAAAAACCTCGTATGAAGTGTTCGGAAGCAAGGACCAGATCGAAGGAGTGAAATGTTGATGCAGATTTGGACGATAATACATAAACATGCACCCTCCCATTCCGGCGAGTGGGAGCTGTAAGCATATGGTGACGGGCGCCGTAAATGGAAGCCCATTATATGTATATTTTACCTAAGTTAATTTTGTAAATGTCATATTAGGGAATTGGGCTAGACTTAAATCCTAATTGACATGAGAGGCCCAAAATTGGGCCTCCTTATACATGTGGCCGTCGAAATACCTAGTAGGGGTAAAGTGGACTTTTGTCCACTTTACTCCTCCTATATATATGGGGAGTTAGGGGTTTCATAAAGTGTGAATCACAATTCCCTTTAAGTGGTGTTTTGAGAGAAAACCCTCCCCTAGAAACACCTATATTCGGCCGAACCACTCCCCACCAAAGGGTGTGCCAATTTGCTTTCTGGCAAACACTCCAGAGATCTGTCCCCTGCCAAGAATTGATCAAAGGCTTTGCTGTGGAGAACATACCGCGTAGGGCTTCCTTAACCTGAACCTCTACGGGTGCCGAACGGAGGATCGTGAATTCCCTGCAGGAACGATCTTAGGACTAAGGACATCTTTTGAGGTATGTGCGAATCTTCCGCTGCGTAATTTTTTATTACTATCATGTACCATGATTTAGTATCCGTAGTGGTTACTCCCCGTAATCTAACAATAATATCCACGCTTCAACGGTGTTGCGCTGCCCCAAGTATGCTAGTCACCACAACCAGTGTTGCGCTGTCACAGATATGCTAGTCACCACAACGATGCTGCGCTGTCCCAAATATGCTAGTCATCACAACTATCCCTTAAATGGTGTTGCGCTGCCCCAGGTATGCTAGTCATCAGTATAGGTATTTCGCTGTCCAAAATATTCTAGTAGCCACAACGATGTTGCATTTTCCCAGATATGCTAGTCATCACATCTACTCTTTTCAACGGTGTTGCGTGGCCCTAGGTATGCTTGTCACCACCGACAATTGGGATATGTAGTTATCCATATTTCCGAGAGTCACAACCGGACGAATGAAGCCTTAGTGTTCAGCCTTCGCAAGTAACTCTACTATAGGCTCTTCTCCGACAGACGCCACTAGAGGCTCTTCTCCGACGGACGCCGCTAGAGGCTCTTCTCCGACGGACGCCGCTAGAGGCTCTTCTTCGACAAACGCCACTAGAGACATTTCTCCAACATATGCCACTAGAGGCTCTTCTCCAACCCCCGCCACTAGAGACTTTTCCTCGTCGCTCACCACTGGAGGCACCGTCGATTGAGACTTTACTACTACACGTCACTGGAGCCTTTACATTAACGCAGGCCAATGGAGGCTTTACTTTTCCGCACGCCACCGGAGGCTTACATTTTCGCATGCCACTGGAGGCTTTACCTTTTCGCACGGCACTGGAGGTTTTTCTTTAACGCACTTCCAACAGGGGCATCGCTAACCGAGGCTCTACTTTTCTGCAAAGCCAACGGAGGCACCGCCAATAGAGGTACCACCGAAAGAGGCTCTACTTTTCCGCAACGCCAACGGAGGAATCGCTAACAGGGGCACCGCTGACAAAGGCTCTACGTTTCCGCAGCGCCAACGGAAGCATCGCCAACAGGGGCACCGCCGATAGAGGCTGTACTTTTCTGCACCATCCAAAATAAGTCGGAAACTATCTTTAAGACTCTAAGACTCAATAGAAAGAGAGACTTCTCATCCAAAATTCGGTGTTTCCGTGTCTTTGGAAAAACCCCTCGAATTCCTTCTACGGGAGTCCGTCCAAAGAGGGGAAAACTGTAAAAACCTAATTTTGGACCACTCGCGATATGCGTGACATGTGGCGCGCTAAAAAAAGAAATATTAAAATATGGAAAGTCAAGAAGCTTCCAGGAATGCTCCAGCGTATATTAGAATATTATATGTATATTATTAGGAATATTTAGTATTTATTAGGAGAATAAATCAGTTTATTTATTTCATTGATTAGAGTAAATCATATGTCACCATTGAGTAATACAAATAGGTGGTCTAGGTACATGTAAGGAGAAAAGAATTCAGACAATATATATATATATATATATATATATATAGTTTCTCTTCTCTTGTGATTTATTATTATTATTATTATTACTATTATTGTTATTATTATTATTATTATTATTATTATATTATTGTTTTTGGATTCCTATCGTCTTCCTTCGAGCCCCGTCAGTCCCGACGTGACGGAATCAAATCCAATACTTTTTTTTTCGTTTCACATTTATCATCAAAAAAATGGGAGAGAGACGTATAGGGATTGTTACAATTATTGGTAGCATCATAGTTAGGATTCCAACACAAGTCTGCAACCTGTATTGGTTTTCAAGATAATATCTCCAACTCCAAGAATCTGACTTCATACCTGATTTCCCATCTTGACGGTGCCGAAGTCCCCACTTCAGCCATCCAACCTGCATATCAATCCTTTTCAATCGACCCGAGCCCTATCTTCCAGTCGTCCAAATCTCCACTCGAGGTCCCAAGGTTGCTGCAACTTATATGTTGGATATCTGTCCAATTCGAGTTCGTATTTACGTTTCGGACCTCGCAAACACGTCAGAACCACAAGCAGACTTTACCGTAGGTCACCCCGGGTCAAAACGGTCCGGATACGCGCAGCACCCGGACCGGGACTTCCGGATTGCCTTGACAGTCCGGACTGGTCCGTTTTGCCCGGCAATCCGGACCATGTCAGATGTCGACATTTTCTGGACTGTCGAGTAAAACCGCACGCTTACCCCTGTTATTTTTACTAAGTATGAGAAGTCAGTGCGTACATAGCCAACCTCGATGTTGGTAAGTGTTTCCCTTTAAACCGGCATCGAACCACATAAAACCGGGTACGGTTCTCGGGTTTCCTATAAACAGGGACCTAGACCTCCCATTTGATAACTTAACTCGAAACTCTCCCAAATTGGCTATTTGTGCTCTGACCTCTCTCTACACACTTTCTCTCTCTAGATTGTGACTTAAGCATCAGAGAGGGCTCAACCAGCGTCACCCCCCCTCTCCATGCTGGTTATTGCCCGTTTTGTAGGACCCGATGTGTAGGAGACCGAGATTGGAGCCAAAGCCAAGTTCGGGGTTCGAGGATCGAGGCTCGCGGATCGTGGATCATGACGTGCTGACGGGAGACCGTACTTGCGTGCACATCCAGCCCATTCACTAAGAGCAACCCGAGGTATCCCAGGTGGAATCAACCTCAACACTTGGCGCCGTCAGCTTGATTCGAGCAAGAAGCCATACCATACCGCAAGCTATGACAGGCAGACGTACAAAGAAGGCGGGTGCGAGCAAGCCGAAGCCAACGAGAAGCCAACAAGGACATTCTTACATTCCAGATGCAGAGTCTATCGCATCCTACATGCCAACCACAAATGCGCCTTCCGCGCAGCATGGCCCCGACGTCCAGAACGAGGTACCAGTGCACGAGTTCGAGCAAAGGACGGAAAGGAACGAAGAGTTCCCATACGGGATGCCAGCTGATGGAGTTCAGCAGCAAGCAAGAGGCGTAAGCAACATGCCACCAGTCACACCTGCCATGATGGCCGCACTGAAAGAGCTCCTCGCATTCAGGGAGACTCTAAAGAACTAGGGATACATGGCACCTCTGCCACCACCTCCGCCAGCTGGCAAGCATGCTGCACCTACGAGGGAGATGTCGCATGATGTCAACCATCAAGAGCCGCAGCATCCAGAAGGCGAAGGATATTCTAAAGGTACCTACCAGTACCGGCAGGCAAGGCAGGAAGCAACACATTCATACACTCCAAGTGTTGGTGTGAAGCAGCAGCAGCAAGGAGTAAGATGGAAGCAACCCACTGTGAACAACTCACAGAGGCCACAAAAGGAAGGATCCTTCAAGTCAGCAAACCATGCCGACATGTACAAGGAAGGAAACTTCAAGGAAACAAGCCGTGCTCATACATACAATGAAGGGTGGTGAAAGCCCGCATGCAACAGTGACATCCCAGTTACGGGACTTACGGCTAAGCCCTTGGAAGAGATGATCGAGAAGAAGATGAAGCAGTAAAAAATGAAGGGAATGCATGCCCTTGAAGAGAACTCGTCGCATCCGTTCTCCGACAAGCTAGTGTACAGCCGCGTCCCAGACGCTCTCTACCGAATTGGAGGAGAGAAGTACAGAGGAAAAGGAGATCCGATCGAACATGTTCAACAACATGAAGCCTTCTTGCTGGACGAACTGACAATCTGCATCATGTCGCCATGACATTCTCCAACACCCTTGTGGGAACTGCCGCACACTGGTTCTTTTCACTACCATGCAGAAGTGTTACTTCGTGGGCATACCTGAAGGCGAAGTTTATTCAAAGATACATGGCAGAGCGCACACTCCTAAAGGGACCAAACGCATTGAACGAGTTGGTAAAACAAAATGATGAGTCGTTAGCGGATTACTACATCCGTTTCAACCAAAATGTCGCAGAAATTCAGGGCAACCTCACTGAAGGAGAGATCGTGCGTGCTTTCATTGGGAACTTAGGCCGAAAAGGGTATTCCCTAACGGAGAAGATGTCGAAGTGCCCCGTGGAGACACTTGAAGAATTGGCAGCAAGAATCAAAGAGTTCGTGGATCTAGAAAGATTCAGGGACCAGCATAAAGCGAAAGTCAGCGCAGCCCGCTCTAAAGAGAAGCAGGCGAGACCTCAACAAGGTTCGCAACAAGCAAGGCAATTCCTGCCGCAAAAAAGGCCGTTCCAGCCGGAATTCCAAAGACCGAAGGAAGTGAACTTGGCAGACTGCGTTCCCTTGAATACACCACTCTCCGTAATCCTGAAAAAGATGAAGGAAGACAACATGTGGAGGGAGCATGCAAACTTCCGAAAAGGTCCACATGGAAAGCAAAAAGACAAATGGTGCGAAATTCATGAAGTCTATGGCCACGAGACGGACAGCTGTGTCAGCCTAAGATTCCGTGTAAACAACTTCATCCTCAAAGGAGAACTCAAGCAATACGTAGATCAAGGCGACAAGCGCCAAAAGAAGAACCATGCTGAGCCATCCGGAAAGATGAACAAGGGAAAGGAGAAAATGAACAACAATCCGCCACATGCGAAGCGTGGCGTCATCAATGTGATTCATGGAGGGCCAACTGCAAGAGGAAGCATTTCTAATGCTCGTGATGTCTATGCCGCACAACTACAAGTTTTGCCAAGTATGGAAAAAGAAGCCAACCAGAAAAGGAAGACGTGCTCATCCCATTCTCAAATGATGACAGCACATAGTCTACCCCCATGATGATGCTTTTCTCATTACGATGGATTTCAAAGGACACGACGTGCGAAGGATATTGGTGGATAGTGGAAGTGCCGCAGACTTACTGCATGTAGAAGTTCTCAAGAAATTGGGAAAAACGGAAGCCGATCTTTCGCCAAGCACATTCCCGCTAGTCAGCTTTGCAGGAGCTGCAACTTACCCATTGGGTATGATCACATTGCTAGTCATCCTGGGAGAAGGTTGGAAGGCGCTTTATATCAATGTCAAATTTGTAGTGGTGAGCACCCTAGGAGCATACAACGACATCCTAGGAAGAACGACAATCAACCAGCACGACATCGTGCCGTCCACCGCTCACCAAAAGATGAAGTTCCTAACTCCTCATGGGATTGGCGAAGTGCTAGGCGACCAAACAGCCGCACAAAAGTGTTACGTCAACGCTCTAAGGAAGATGAAGCAAGTGTCCATTTCCATGATAGAAATTGGCGTAAAAAGAAAGCTGTTTGTTACAAGTGATGATGATGAAGGAAAAAAGCAGTTTTCACCAAGAGCTGGACTCGATAGGATGCTCCTCCCAACAAGAAAAAGCGTGCTAGATGTCAGACAAGGACAAGAAGAGTCCATCACAGCTTATTTCAGGAGGTTCGCCCAAAATGCAACCGCACTAAGGGCAACCAAAAAAAAGTCATCACTGCGTTTTACTTGAACATGAACTCGCAAACATTTTTGTTGTTCGGAAGAATATATGGAGGGCGTACAACCAAGACGATGGCATGCTTGAAAGATAAGCTGGAAACCGCAATCTCTTGTGAACGCGAGCTGGGATGGGGTACACATCTCAGCTCGAATCAGGAAGCTCAGACTTCAAGAAAACCAGGAAGCTCAAGCGTCTAATACCCTGACATCTTAACTCCCTTAAACACGGAGGTTGAAGAGATATACATTAAGCTCCTAACAAGCTTTCGGGTCCACTCGAGCCGATGACCGCCTTCCTAGGTAGAAACGTCAAAGATTGGTGCCGATACCACCAAACATGGGGGCACCATACTTACAGCTGCTTAACTTTGAGAATGGAGATCGAGGAGTTCATTGCACATGGAGCCTTGGGAAGCTATGTTGCAAGTGACGATGCTCGTCCGCCACCAAGACATCTCAAAGGGAGATAGACTATCCACTCTTTATCTATCTTTACATCTTTGTCAACATGTCTATTCTAGCTGAGAACTTAAGTGTTGTTTACACTTCTGTACTTAGAAATATTTTGGAAAGAGCGATCGGTAGACGCCTTCCTTCAAGTGATTGTACGCATAACCAAATTTTAATGAAGTTTATTCTACTTTTGTAGGTACATCTATAATACGCACTCTACTTTGGATTAACACCAAGTAACAAACAACGAGCATATTACTCATATCAACAACTCAAGTCAATATCCCATGCAACTTATATTATGTGACATCAAGAAGATTATTATCAACAATACAAGCTAAACACTATGTGTAACGAAGAACTTATGGCATACAACGCCAACATGCCTATTATCTACACCAACAAGGAGTTTATTTCTCAATCTATAACGGCGTCTATATCAAGAAGATGTCAGCAACACAAAGCCATTATGCTATGTGCACAGTCAACTTATATGTCGCAATGACAACTTGCAGATTATCTACAAAAAGAGACTTATAAAAATTCTTACTCAAAGTGACGGCTATTCCAAAGACGTCAAATACATGCAATATCTTGGAAAAACACCAAGGTCTACTATCAAAATGACGACTATTCCAAAGGCGTCAACAACAAGAAATATCTTGGATAAACATCAAGATTTACTATGAAAAGTGACATGCTGCGACATCCTCTTTGCAAGGGCAAACCTCATGTTCACATCTATCAATGTAGCATGCTGCGACATCCTCTTTGCAAGGGCAAACCCCATGCTTACTTCTTAAAATGGCATGCTGTGAAATCCTCTTAGAGGCAAATCCTCATGTTCATAGCCATTCCCTGCATACGAACTAGGATCCGGCACTTAGGTGGGACTGATCACCCCATCGTGGCGGAAGTCCTCTTGTTAGACGACAACCCCACACATCTACAAAGTATGTACATCCCTCTTAAGGGTCCATACGTCATGAAGATACATTCCTTGATAGGATAGCTTCATGTACACTCAAACTATTCATATCCTCTTAAGGATGCAGACATAATGAAGACCAATACCTTAAGTGGGCAGGCTTCATTCAAAAACGCTAGCAGGAGCACACACTGTTTGAAAAACTCATTAAACATACAAGTCGAGTCTTGTACAACGTCGCCTTAGAGTGGAACTAAGAGACGGTATAAACTTAAGTCTTGCTTCGTCAAGACAACACTGCTACATGTCAAGTGCCAGTGCCAAGTGCCAAGTGCCCTCGCCGAGTACATTACTATCTATAATGCTACAAGTACCAAGTGTACATACCATGCCATGCCTTGGAAAATTTTTCAAGAGGGGCGCTAATAACACCCTGTAAGGCGCAAGTCGCAACATTGGATGTTTTATCCATTATAAAAATGAGATCAATCCTATCATGCAAGACCAATACATACAGACAACAAAGATAAATCAAGGTATGAAATATTACTAGCAAGTTATCACGTGTTTATTATTAGTGAAAACACGTCCAAGTGACGAAATACCATGCAAGCAAACGCATAAACGAAGGTTGGGACAAAAGCTTCAACATAACATCAACCCGTTCACAAAGGGTTCAACATGCTGGAAGCAAACAACGTGATACCACCCAAGAGATGACATCACCTCCAAAAGACTAAGACAACATATCCATGAAGTCAACACCAAGTGCAATATCATCATTACCATATCAAAGATCACGGAGAGAGAAGCCCCTTCAGCTTCCTTACGCTGTAAATCCGCAACATGGTTAACAGCAATGGAAGAATATGGACCTAACTTGTCGAACGGAAAGCCGGGGGCAAGCGTGCGTAATCTGCCAATATAATCTTTGGCAAACTCATTAATCATAGATGAAAACTTCGCCTCAGCGGCAGCAAGGACGGCAGCAGCATGGGCAAGGGTGCTAGGATACTCGACAAGTCCCTTCTCAACTCCCGCTTTATGCGCTTCCTCACGTATAGACGCAAGTGCGACATCATGGGCGCTATTACTCTCTGCAATTTGCTGCATGATAGCAGCAATCTCTGCCTCAAGTTTCTCAACATGGGCGCGACGAGTAGCAATGCGCGTATCAAAATCAGCAACCTTGGAATTCATGTTTTGCACCTCCTCCTCGGACTGTGCAAGCTCGCGAGTGACGGCATTACTCTTCTTGAAAGCAACCCTCTTCTCGCTCACAAGCTCCAACACAAAGGATGACATGTTCATCATCCTTGAAATAGCCTAAGTACAACAAACCAAACAACAAGACGGTCAATGCAAGGCATATGCTTACAACATGCAAACATAGAAGTTAAAGAAATGCTTACCGGTGCAAATTCAGCCAAGCTACTCTCAACATAAGCTTGTGCTTCCTCGTCAGTGGATGGCTTAACGTCATGATCGCCAGGAGGAACGCACCTTTGAAGCACTCGCACCCCTACTGCCGGTGTGCTAAGCTTGGAATCCTTCGAAAAGTGAAAACCGACAGTGGAGAAAGGTGACCAATCTTCTCCAGATACATCTATCCCGTCGGATAGGATCAAGTCATCAAGCTTGATGCTTGGAAGCGCTTTAATAAAGTCAACATAAAACAAAGAAGATGTTAGCGAAAAATACTAAGTAAAAGAAACATGTCGAAGTAAACAACACATACCTTGACGGGAGGAACGCTCCTCCTCGGGCCGGTCCCTCGACCGGGGGCAGAAGGCGCCACCGTGCGACTCTCGACTCTCTTCCCTTTATCACAAGAAGGAGTTGGAACAGTCACACTTGGTTTAGAGCGCTTGGGATCACTCGAGGGACGCGCCCCTGTGGCGGACCTCTTGGGAAGAGCGCTAGCGATGCATGCGGCAACAACGCATTCAGTCACGAGTACAGAGTGACCTGAAAATGAAAGCAACATGAAGACAAAAAAACTTGGAAAATTAAAAAGTCCAAAGGGGATGCAAGAAGGTGCCTTACTTGTAATTCCCTTATCGCGACCATGTCCGGAAGCTCCAGGAATAGTGGGGGCAATAGTACGAGCATGCCGTCCGACAGGCGGGTTACCGCGAACATCAGCTGTTTGCAAGGATGAGCTTTTTCCATCATTTCGACCTACATTGAAACATGATACAGGTTATAAAGATTATCAACATACCAAACCGTCAGAAGAAAGTATGTAAATCCCAGCATCGATCAACTCTTGTTCTGAAGCGCGTAGTAGACAACGGAAGCTGCACTCTTGCTGACATCGATAAATAACCTTCACAGTCTCCTTATCATCCGAAGAAAGCTCGGAGAAGATATGAGCAGGATCAGCCCTCTCGACTTTCTCAAC
Organism: Clarkia xantiana subsp. parviflora; assembly: GCA_036873135.1. NCBI lineage: Eukaryota > Viridiplantae > Streptophyta > Magnoliopsida > Myrtales > Onagraceae > Clarkia > Clarkia xantiana. The sequence continues at coordinate 24,651,925 of JAPTYO010000012.1, forward strand.
TTCCCAATTTGTGCCAACATCGGACACGAAGAAATAATGATGTCGATAATGAGGACCCGAGCGATCAGCCGGAGCAGCTAGTCGCTGTCTATAATCCCACTCGGCGTCCCCAATCCCAAGTTTCTTGAAACCCCTGTCTTGCAAGTTGGGCCAACGCATCTTCATACCGTATAGTCCCGTCATGTCTGGACACAACATCTGATAGAAACAGCGGAAAAGGGTAGGGGAGTAGTGCCAAGACTGCCTATGAAATAGCACCCGGAAGCAACTCTAATTATTCCGAGTGGGAGCAACGTTCAGACTCAATATGGGATTAACGAGCCTAGACGAAGTCAAAGGCATCGAACTTCTCCCAAGAAGTATCCTATCGAGAAGGGTGAAATTTTCACCCTAACTTCTGTTGACGAACCGGTAACGGTTCAACAAGCGTTCAAAGGACCTCAAGCGAAGGAATGGAGGAAAGCAATGGAGAAAGGGATCGCCTCAATGAAAGCCAATTCGGTATGGTCTTTAGTTGATTCACCTGCTAACCGCAGAGCCATAGGGCCTAACTGGGTTCTGAAACTAAACTCACTGCTGATGGAAATGTCGAGCGATACAAAACCCGACTAGTTGCGAGAGGATACACCCAGCTTCACGGAGTAGACTTTGATGAAACATACTCACCGACTGTGCGTTACGCCACAGCCAGGGTCATCCTAGCCCTGGTCGCATGCCTCGATCAAGAGCTGCACCAAATGGATGTTAAGACCGCGTTCCTCCACGGAAACCTGTAGGAAGAGATTTATATGGAGCAACCGGAGGGTTTCATTACTCCTGGTAATGAACGAAAAGTTTATAAACTCCAAAGATCCATTTACGGTCTTAAACAATCGTCTCGGCAATGGTACCGCAGATTCCCCGAGGAAATCGTTGGAAACAGATTCGTGAACATCCACGAGGATCCATGCGTTTATACAAAGACCTCTTAGTCTAAGTACGTCATGTTAACCTTATAGGTGGGTGACATACTCATTACTGCGAACGATGTGAGTTTCATGAATGAATCAAAGACTTGGTTGACATCTGTATTTGAGATGAAAGAAATGGGAGAGTATACGTACATCTTGGGCATTAAAATTGCTAGGAATCATGTCACCCGGAGGTTATGCCTATCTCAGGAAGCCTATATTAACAAACTGTTGAAAATGTTAAGATTACATGATGCCAAACCTGTGGAGATGCCGGTAGTATTCGGGTGCGCGTTGTCAAAACATGACCGCCTGAAGAACCAGCAAGAGCGTGAACAGATGAGAAGTGCAGAGTATTTAAGCATGGTCAGAGGTCCCATGTAAGCCATGCTTTGCACTCGCCCGGACATCTGTTACGCTGTGGGCCTAGTAGCAAGATTCCAATCAGACCCTGGCTATAACATTTAAAGGCTGTAAAACGAATCATACGTTATCTAAAAGGTACTTCCGACTACGTACTGTGCTATGAGGGATGGAAGTTAGAATTGACCGGTTTCAGTGATTCCGACCATGGTGGCGATCCAGACGATCGTAAGTTCACCTCAGGAGGAGTCTTTCTCCTTGCTAATGCCGTCATTTCATGGACGAGCAATGAGCAATCCCGTGTCTCGCTGTCTACGATGGAATCAGAATTCGTTGCTCTCTCCAAAAATGCGCAGGAAGCAGTCTGGCTGAAAAGGCTTTTTACTGCGCTGCTTGATGACGATGTCGGGAGTAAGCCTGTGAAGGTTTACTCTGACAGTCAGGCAGCTATTGCGGCACTTAAGAATCCAAAGTACCATAGTAGGACTAAACACATTGATGTGAAATATAATTTTGCTAAATCTATGGTAGAAGACAATATTATCACTTTAGAATACTCGCCCATATATGACATGGTAGCGGACCCATTAACTAAACCATTACGCAATGAGACATTTGAAAAGCACGTTATACTGCTTGAATTGCGTAGGGTTTAAAAGTGGGCATGTATCTGTGATAACATTTTTATAATTGAAACTTACATTTTAAACAAATGAGAGAATTGCAAATCGAGTTTATGATTCATCGACGTCATAATGTTTGATGACATTGGATTTTACGGTCTATAAATTGAGTCGTAGGAGGACGCAATCCTCTTCCTAAATTATGTCGAATGTGGGCTTTGCCTCGTCACACGGGCATAGTCGTCTTGTAGGAGAGGGGGACCTCTACCGTAACAAGACTAGCTAAGAACCAGAGGGATAAACTTGGTTACGCAAAACGATCATTTGGTTTCGAAGTAACACAACATGATTTTAGTTTTGCACATCGCCGTGATGAACTCTGTTCGTCATTCACCACATTCTGGGCCAGATGAAAATTATTCGATAGCATTGTTGACATATCCCACTCCTGACAATGTTCGGGTATGTTATCGACGTGTGCTTCATACTACGCGTGCCATGTTCGACCACGGGGTCAGGCTCGGTTATGCTAGGTAGAATCCTCGAGATTCAGATGGGCGCAAACTTCTTCACCTCGAGCGTTTGATTGATCCCAGGATCCTTATGAAGAGGCACCTGAAGTATCCTCATGGACTCAGAACTCATATCTAAGGTCAGGCTCAATGTTCGCTTCCCGGTGTACGAGCATAGTGCTGAAGAAAAAAGCCAAGTGACCACGTCTTTGGAAACCGGTTGGGTTTGACTAAGGGTATGAGCGATGGGATGGTCAAGTTCACCTGTAATTCACCGACTCTTGTATTTACTAGGTGGCCATCAGCCGTATATTAGTTGAAGGTTGTGAATACTTGTGCGGATGCTTAGGAGAAGTATTCCTATGTGAAAATTAGGCAATTGGAGAATTAACAGTTGACCTAGGATACAGCGCGATACAATTTAATGTTTTTAACAGGTTGATTGGAAATAGGGAATCAACTTTCCGCGGGTCAACTGATAATTCTCATTTTGCCTAGTTTCCTTATAGGAACACTTCTCCAAGGCATCCGTACAAGAATTCACAACCTTCAACTAATATCTAGTGTGTTTCCACCTAGTGAATACAAGAGTCAGTGAATTACAGGTGAACTTGACCATCCCCATCGCTCATACCCTTAGTCAAACCCAACTGGTTTCCAAAGACGTGGTCACTGGGCCTTTTTGTTCAGCACTACGCTCGTACGCCGGGAAGCGAACATTGAGCCTGACCTTATATATGAGTTCTGATTCCGTGAGGATAATTTGGGTGCCTCTTCATAAGACTCCCGGGATCAATCACATGCTCGAGGCGAAGAAGTTTGCACCCGCCAAAATCACAAGGATTCTTTCCTAGCACAACAGAGCTATGACCCCGTGGTACGACACGGTACGCGTAGTATGAAGCACGCGTCGATAGCATACCAGAACGTTTAAGTTCAATGGAATGGGACACGTCAAATCATGCTATCGCAGATTCTCATCTGGCCCAGAATGTGGAATAATGACGAACAAAGTATATCACGATGATCTGCAAAGCGAAGATCATGTCGAGTTACTTCGACACTAGATGATCATTCTACGTAATCAGGTTTATCCCCCTGATTCTTAGCCAGCCTTGCTTAGTAGAGGTCTCCCTCCACCGCAAGACGAGCGTACCTGTTTGACGAGGTAAGGCCCACATTCGACATAGTTTTAGCAGAGGATTGCGTCATCCTACAACTTAGTTTATAGACCGAAAATTTGGTGTAATCAAAATATTAAGACGTCGATTGATCATAAACTCAGTTGCAATTCTTTCGCATACAAAATGTAACTTTCTAATATCAAAATGTTATCACTGATACATGTCACTTCTAAACCCTACGCAATCCAAGCAGTTTTACATGCTTTTCGAATATCTCCCTGCGTAGTGGTTTAGTTAATGGGTCCGCTATCATGCTATCAGTGAACAAGTATTCCATAGTGATTACATTGTCTTCTACCACGGATTTAGCATAAAAATATGTCAGATCAATGTGCTTGGTCCTACTATGGTACTTCAGATTCTTTACTGCCGCAATGGCTGCCTGACTGTCAGAGAACACCTTCACAGGTTTACTCCCGACGTCACCATCAAGCAACGCAGTAACAAGCCTTTTTAGCCAGACCGCTTCCTGTGCGTTCTTGGAGAGGGCTACGAATTCTGATTCCACCGTGGACAACGAGACACAGGTTTACCTCTTGCTCGTCCATGAAATGGCGGCATTAGCAAGGAGAAACACTCCTCCTGTGGTGGACTTATGATCATCCGGATCGCCACAATGGTCTGCGTCACTGTAACCGGTCAATTCTAACTTCCCGCCCTCATAGCACAGTGCGTAGTCGGTAGTACCTTTCAGATAACGAATAATTCGTTTTACAGCCTTTAAATGTTGATAGCCAGGATCTGATTGTAAACGTGCTACTAGGCCCACGGCATAAGAGATATCCGGACGGGTGCGTTACATGGCGTACATCAAACTACCGACCATGCTTAAATACTCTGCACCCTTCATCTTTTCACTCTCTGCCAGGTTCTTGCGGCCGTCACGTTTTGACAGTGCGCACCCAAACACCACCGGCGTATCCACATGTTTGGCATCCTGTAATCTGAATCTTTTCAATTGTTTATTGATATAAGCTTCTTGATATAAACATAATTTCCGGGTAGCCCGATCTTTAGCAATTTTAATGCCCAAGATGTACGTGGCCTCTCCCATGTCTTTCATCTCAAATACAGATGCCAACCATGATTTGACTTGTTCATAAAACTCACATCGTTTGCGACAATGAGTATGTCGTCCACGTATAAGGATAAGATGACATACTTAGACCCGGAGGTCTTATAGTACACGAATCCATTTCCTACGATTTCCTCATGGAATCTGCGGTACTATTGATGAGACGACTGTTTAAGACCGTAGATGGACCTTTGGAATTTACAAACTTTACGTTCGTTACCAGGAGTAATGAAACCCTATGGTTGCTCCGTGTAGATATCTTCCTCCAGGTTTCCGTGGAGGAATGCGGTCTTAACATTCATTTGGTGCAACTCGAGATCGAGACTTGCGACCATGACCATTACTGGCCCTAACCGTGGTTTTACGCACAGTTAGTGAGTTTGTTTTCTCAAAGTCAACTCCGTGAAATGGGTATATCCTTTTGCATCAAGTCGGGTTTCGCACCTCCCGACCTTTTCCATCAGTGGTGAGCATGACTCACCTTATCCTTGTGCCCTTGTGGTTAGCAGGTAAATCAACTATAGACAATGATGGATTTCATTTAAACGATCCCTCTCTTTTATTATTTTCCTCCATTTCTCCACTTGAGATCATTCCAATGCTTGCCAACAGTTGTTAGAGCGAGGTTTTCACCTTACTCGATGGGATAATTCTTGGAGAAGTTCGATGCCTCTGACTTTCGTTTAGGCTTGGTTAATCCTATCTAGAGTCTGATCATTTCTCCCACTCGGAATAATACTTCTTATTGTAGCATTACTTCTATTGGGAATAATTATCCCACTCAGAATAATGCTTCTTATCGGAGCATCGTTTCCTTTGGGAACAAGAGCAGTGCTTGAACCTTGACCTTCAACTTTCCTTTGACAACCTCTCGGCCTCGGGGTTTCACTTCCGAGATGAATTCCTTGATCACAAGGATCTGGAACAAAGTTTGGTCGAATCACTCCCACTGGAAACAATGGGTAATAGAGGCAGTTGTGGCTTTTGCTTTCCTGGTTCAGCAATATGACAATCAAGTTCAACTTGATTCGTCTCTGCGACAACAGTGATCTCATGTGGTAGAATTTATTCCTCCCACTGGATTTACAATGAAAATGTTTCCATTATCATTTACCATGTCATTCACTTGAGTTTCCGGTTCAAATCTCTCTCCCACTCGAATTAAGTGGGATCTTATTGTCAGTGATATCCTGCTCCGTTTTGATCATGACTACATAGATTTAAATTGTTCGCCCTCTAGTGATGTAATAGCTCATGTTCGACCACGACCCCATTTTTTGAAGCTTTAAACAAGTATTTTCTAAGAGTAGATCACGTACTCTTGTCCTAAATACGTGTTTAATGCGCAATTTAATGTCGCATGATGACATAATTTAACTCATCATCATCTTTTAGCTTTTATGGCGGCGTGTCTTACCGATTTTATTGGAACACAGTTTACATTCATGTGAGTTATCTTTTTCATCCCTTAGGGAACACCTGATAGAGTAACTCAAATATTATGTGTTTGAACTGTGCTTCTTGAATTGTGTTTTAATTGATTTGAATGTCTGGCCTGACTTATCGTTCAAGGCGTTTGGAAGGAAAATCGTTTAACCAACTTAATCCTTATTTGTTGCGGAACTTATCTCAGGGATTTTATCCCATCTCCGAACTGAGCATCTTAAGTTTTCACCCTATGCGTCAGCTGATACTTTTACAAGATCGTGGTAGTTTAGAAGCCTACTTCGTACCGATGTAAATGTTATCAATATGTTGTTTCCGAAGGAATGCAAACTAAAATTCAGCACCTAATCATTCAAACACTTCATTATTAAATTCGTATTTTGAAACGATGTGTTCTGTCTATTGAGGTCCACTTGCGCGTAGCGCTATTTACCGTAGTTTTAATCCTAGGGTGAATCGTACATGATTATCATTACATATTATTTCATTCAATGGAGTAGTCAATAATAAAATAAAATTTATAAGCAATATATATATAAGCAATGCATTAAACAGCAATCAAAAGGATCTAATAGCTTGAGTAATGGGTAATCGATACTTTGTCCAAGCATTTGTCACATGCTCAAAATGATGTGTATAGAAGTGTATATGAAGACTATGTGCAATACACTATGCATACACTTAGTTTTACTATGCATACACCCTGCCATTATGTATGCACCCGGTTATGCTATGCAAACACTATGCACCTGGTTCACAACTCTTTGTATAGTCTTAGTTGGTGAGCCTAGTTTCACTAAGTATATATATTGTATCACCTTGCTTGTAATCCCTAATCATCAATGAAGTATGATTCAAGCTTATATGGTATCAGAGCCATCCCTAATGGCGGCGTACACATCTAGTTGAAGAAGATCAAATTTCTTCAACATTAGCCTTCAAAGTTCACCTTGTTCTTGCAAGATAAGCTTCGTGGATCTTCATCTCAACTTGAAATTTCCATTTCTTGTGCAAGAATGGATGTCAAGTAAGTAAAAATTCAAGAAATCACAACACTACACAAAGCTGAGCATAGACTAAGGATAGCCAACATGTCTTAGTCCTAGTTTGCTTAGTTCTTGTTGATTTCAGCCTTGTTGAGCTGATTGCGTGATTGTTCTTGTTATAATCTGGGATTTGCTTTTTTTCCCTGGATTTGGATATGAATTTTGAGCTTGTTCAAGCTGTGCATACCACTTGGAAGTTGTGATTTTCCTACGTTACAACGTTTGCATACACTTTGCTCGACTGAGGAGTCATTGTGTGTTCTTCGAGTTTTCACTCCATTTCTTGAAGATTTCAGAGCTTTCTTCAATGGAAATTTGATCCTAATCAATTCCTAGTGATTTGTGAACATTGAACTTGGAGTAATTTGTTGCGGATTGTACAAATTGTACTGCAGAGTGAGCTGGAATTTTGTCTTACTCTCAACAAACTTGGTGTGCTAGTTTTGTTGCTAGTGCATAGTTTGTGTGCGTTTTCATTGGAGTCACTTGCTTCTGAATTCCCTTTACTCTGAATCTTCAAGCTCCTTGTGTTACTTTTCTTGCAAGATGGCTCAGGAAACCAATGTTGATGATCCCCTATACATTCACCCCTCAGACACCACTGGCCATATGCTCATTCCTTTTCAGCTTCAAGGAACATCCAACTATCATGTTTGGAGCACATCAATCAGAGAAGGCTTATTGGTGAAGAATAAGCTTGGTTTTATAGATGGCACATTCACAAGATTGGATGTTGGTGTCAATGATAGGGTGAGATGGGATAGGGCAAATGCAATTGTCAAGGCATGGTTAAGGAACACTGTGGCCAAGGACTTGGTCAATGGCTTGATCTACAATCCTACAGCCTCTTCCATTTGGAATGACTTAAAGGAGATGTTTGACAAAGTGGATGGCACTCAAATATTTCAATTGACAAGAGAGATTTACCAAACATCTCAAGGTGTGCTCTCCATCACTGAATACTTTGCCAAGATGAAGCAACTATGGGATGCTCTTGCTTCCATTGATGATTTGGTTCTCCAATGTGCTGGGGACATTGCCATTGTCAATGAGCACAAAGAGAAACATAAGTTGATGGCTTTCCTCTTGGGACTAAATGATTCCTATGGACACATTAGGAGCAACTTGCTTATGAGGCAACCCCTTCCTACACTTAGCATTGCCTTCTTTATGTTAGTACAAGAAGAGAGTCAAAGGACCATTTCTGGTTCCATTGGTGATGTGGGTGAGGCAACAGCCTTATTCACTGGGAAGATTCCATCTTATGAAGGAGGTAGAGGCAATGGAAGAGGATATGCAAGGGGTAGAGGCTTTGGAAGAGGCAATGGCATTGGAAGAGGCAGAGGCAATTTCAATGCTTCAAGTGGCAAACCACTTCCTACTTGCACCTATTGTGGTAAGAAGGGTCATCATGAGGATGTTTGCTACACCAAGCATGGCTACCCATATGATCATCCAATCCATCAAAACAATCCAAATGCTCCTAAGAGGAATTGGAACTCAGCAAACATTGTTGAAGATGGTGGAACCTCAAGTTCAATTGAGCATGTGGCAGCCAAAGACAAGAGAATCTTCCATGGCACAGCTGACAAAAGGATTCAACATGTTGCTGCCCATGATGATCATTTTGATCATACACCTCTATCCTTTGAAGATATGGATCAAGCTCATGTCAACATGGCAGGTATATGTAGTGATCCTATGGTTTGGATAGTTGACTCAGGTGCAACTAACCATATCACTCATCAAATTGAATGGCTACATGATTTGAAGAAGAGTGACTCTGATCACCAATATGTGCACTTGCCAAATGGTCACAAGTGCAAAGTGACCCATATTGGTTCTTGCTCTTTATCAAGTGGATTCACATTGACTAACATCCTTTTGGTCCCTGATTTCAAGTTCAATTTGATCTCAGTCTCTAGGTTGCCTAGCCAGTTAAATTGCAAAGTGATCTTTGTTAGGTTCCGAGTCTAGGGTCAACGGGCGGTCGACTCAAGTCTCGTTCCTCACTGGAGATGTCGCGGATTTGATGCTCTCGGGTTGTGCTGTCCTAGCTCGTATCCTTCCGTCCTTAGCTTCTCTTCTCCTCTCGCCCTGCAAGAGGGGCAATACCAGGCACAGAGGGGGGGGGGTGGTGCCTGATGAACCCTCTCCGATGCCTAAGTCAGTACGGTTTTAGAGAGATAAAGCTAGAGAGATGTCAGAGCAAAATTGTGCAACTTGCCAAGATGATCGAATGAATAGTGGAGGTGTGGTATTTATAGGCAACGGTGTCATTAAGGTGGCTTAATGACATCGTTAACCTTTAAACACAGTTAATTAACCTTTGAACACATAATTAAGACCTTAGGATACGGAGAAGGTTGGCGGAATAAACCGAGTATGGGAGTACGATAATGGTGCCGGGGCCCTTGGGGGGAAGGAAAATCCGACCCCCAAGGGTAGGGGTTGGGTGAGGCCACCCAACCCCTCCTAGGGGAGATCGGGTCCACCAACCCGATCTCCCCTAGGGGAGATCGGGTTGGCTGACCCGACCTCCCCTAGGGGAGGTCGGGTGTGGCCACCCGACCTCACCTAGGTGAGTCTAACTCGGCCGGACGAGCGCTTCGGCCTCGCCCGGACCGTTGGTGTTCTCGCGAAGTGTTCGGGTTGAAGTTTCGATTTACAATCATTAACGGGGTGATAAAAATAAGACGATTCGGAAGTCAACGGGTTCAAATTGGGCGTATATCCATCACATGCCCCCGAGTCAACCAATGGCCTGACCCTTGATTGACTCTATTTTAGGATGGTATGACACGCGCAATTTGAAACCGGGATTTTACCTTCTTGTCTGAATGCTTACTTACCCATGGATGTGTGCCTCTGACTCTGCCCCCTGCCTTATAAGATAGAGGAATTGTAAACGTCAGAATAGTACGGACACGTGTCTAAGCACGCGTCCGTCTGAGGTTGGAATAATAAATATTTCCTTGCTACGGACGTATATTCGAAAAACACACGCTCGCATAGGGATGCAATACGAATATGGCTAAGCGATTCATACTTCAATTTCATGCGGGGATTTCACTTAAGTGGAGAAAAATTCAATTTTGGCCTAAATTTTTTTCTAAGTATGGGATGCTCAAGAATAAACCTATGGGATGTTAACTATGGTGAGTGTGAGTTTAACTGTGGTTAATGGGAACTAGCTTTTGAATCTGTCCCTTAAAATTTTCCTTTCTAAAAATCAACGGTGTCTATTTGGCGACTTTGGAAAAACCCTAATCCTTTGTACTATAAAAGGGTTAGTGATTACCTCATTCTCATTGTCCTTTTCTCTTCTTTTCTTTTTGACGGTGGGATTTTTGGTCGGACTTACTTTTCGGGGCGCGCGTCGCATTGAGGTACGTGTCTTTTCTTTTGTGTAAGCATTGCTTTTGGGGGACTTAATCCCGCTTCTCCTTCGATTGTTTCTTTACTTGTCTCGTTTTTGATTTGTGGGTCTTCATGGTGATACAGTCCTGTTTGATTCATCCTCTTTCCATCTTCTTGCCCCCATGTTTCTACTTACTGGCGTGTGGGGTCTTCTAACCTGGGATTATGACTATCTTCCCTTGCCCCTCACCTCTGCCTGTTGGCCCGTGGGGTCTCTTATGCTGGGGGTTATAACTATCTCTCCTTGCCCCCTGCCTCTGCCTGTTGGCTGGTGGGGTCTCTCTATGCTGGGGGTTATAACTATCTCCCCTTGCCCCCTGCCTCTGCCTGTTGGCTGGTGGGGTCTCTCTATGCTGGGGGTTATAACTATCTCCCCTTGCCCCCTGCCTCTGCCTGTTGGCTGGTGGGGTCTCTCTATACCCTCTTTCTGTTCTTACCTTTTGATTCTGTATTTGTCGTTTTAGGAGAGTGAGTTTCTTCTTGTCCCTACTATCCCTTTTCTGTTTTTCTTGGGCAGAGCTTGCGGTTTTTCGATCGACAGGTTTCCCGGTTGGTTGATGAGGAGTAAGAGGCCGGAACGGGTGGGAGTAGTTAACTCCGGGACCGGACCTTCGATTGCAAAAAGATCGGTTTTTTATGGTGCGGGGAGGTGTCCTCTAATTGGAGGTAAGGGCGGTGGTGATGTTAGGGTACCATCTTCTTTCTATATTGATGCCCCCCAATCAAGGGTTCGGGAGCCATCTTTTCCTTCTTCTTTGTTTGGTAAGTCCTCGAATGTCTGAGTTTCCTTAGTGTATATTGGTGTTTACTCCATACCTTGTTGTAGGTAGACTTCGTCTTCCGCGTTTGAGTCGGAAGGAGTTGTCTCGTCCTCCTGTTGATGTAATTGTTGGGTCTGAATGGGCGCCTTAATATGGGCGTGGGGCTCGTTTTGACAACCAATCTTCTTTGCAAACTCCTGAGGTTGGAGTTCGTGTTCTGCAGTCTGCTGTTCCTCCTGTTGATCGTGTGTCCCCTTCTAAAGGGTCGGAGGCTACTTATGAATTGGCTCGTGATGTGTTGGCTCGCTATGCTTCTGTAACTTTTCTTAGTCGTGTTATCCTTTAGGACATTTCTCTTTCGTGCGTTATCTGTCTCATCCTTTGTTTTTGTCGCAGGGTATTGCCGACCTTGTTAATTTGTCCACCCTTGTTATTGATCTTGCTGAGAAGAAAAAGGTGCACGAGGACACTTGTGTCTCCCTTAACTCCAAGCTTGTTAGTTGTTTGGAGCATAGTCGTATCACAGATTTGCAGTGCCGAGATTTGGAGAGTCGTGTTGCCCTTCTTAAAGAAGAGATTGAAACCTTAAGACAAAAGTCTTATCGTGATGAAGTACTTCGGGCTGCTGAATTGGTGTCCCTTGAGGAGATGTTTCGTGTGGAGTCGAAAGGGTGTGCTATCGCTGAGTATAAGGCTTCTTCCTCTTATCAGACTGCTATCGATGTTCGCTGCTCTGTGGCTAAGCGTATTTCTTTAAAGGAGATTCTCGAGCGTATGTACATGATTGCTCCAGACTTTCCTTTTTCTCAGCTTGGTGATTTGTCTGACTTCGCTGTTAGGCATATTGCGAAGATGAGGAAGTAGTACACCTATCTCTTGTGGTGGTCTCGCGAGTTTGTGACTTGAGGTTCTTCTTGTGGTGTCTTCTTACTACAGCTTTTGTTTGTGGGTTGCGGTTGTCTTTTGAGTTTAAAACTCCACCTTTCCTAGTTTTGCCATCTTTGTTCGATACACTTGTCTTTACTCATGGTATACATGGCAGGGTGATTATCTCTCTTCTCATGATAACTCCCTATGCCTTAGTATGTAGTTCTTTGGTTATGGACCCTTCCCTTGGTGTGTTTCCTTTACTTATCCTTCTTTCGTGTTTTCCTTCATGCCATACCTGCTATTTCATCAAGAAAAAACATTATGTGTTCTCTTCTGATACCCTTTGAATGGTATGTATGGTATTGTAAGGCCAAAGATACGCTCTTGGTGGGCGTCGAGTCTGTTCACGAGACAGGCTCTCGGAGGGCACTTAACGTTTCGCAGGATAGGCTCCCGGAGGGCACAGGTTAGACCAAAGATACGCTCCTGGTGGGCGTCGAAATCTGTTCACGAGACTGGCTCTCGGAGGGCACTTAACGTTTCACAGGATAGGCTCCCATAGGGCACAGGTTAGACCAAAGATACGCTCCTGGTGGGCATCGAAATCTGTTCACGAGACTGGCTCTTGGAGGGCACTTAACGTTTCACAGGATAGGCTCTCGGAGGGCACATGTTAGACCAAAGATACGCTCCTGGTTGGGGTCGAAGCTGGTAGTTTGAAATCTACCTCAAGATACGCTCTTGGGGGCGTCGAATCTGGTAGGTTGCAAATATACCTCAAGATACGCTCCTGGGGGCGTCAAAATTCGTAGTTTTTGGAAACCACTCTCAAGATACGCTCTTGGTGCGTCGAAGGTCGTAGTATAGAAACTACTCTCAAGATACGCTCTTGGGGGCGTCGAATGTCGTAGTATGAACACTACTCTCAAGATACGCTCCTGGGGGCGTCGAAATTCGTAGTTTTTGGAAACTACTCTCAAGATACGCTCTTGGTGCGTCGAAGGACGTAGTGTAAAAACTACTCTCAAGATACGCTCTTGGGGGCGTCGAAGGTCGTAGTATGAACACTACTCTCAAGATACGCTCTTGGGGGCGTCGAAGGTCGTAGTATGAAAACTACTCTCAAGATACGCTCTTGGGGGCGTCGAGGGTCGTAGTATTGAAACTACTCTCAAGATACGCTCTTGGGGGCGTCGAAAATTCGTTGTTGACTTGAAGTCATATCTGTGTAAGGATAACTTCATGATTATATCACCACATTCATTGGAAAATACCTTTGAAGGAAATTCTACTCTCTTAAGAGCATTCATGTTTTTTGTACACATGGGGTGCCTTGGGTGGGTCAAGACACCCTTTGGAGGGAATCAAAGATAGTTGTGGAGTTGGAGTAACTTCGTGAGTTCTCCTTCTTAAAATTTGTTTTTGGAAAACTTAAACAGTTATATATAATGACTTGAAATAACTTCAAGGATATGGTCTTTTGCTTGTGCTTTCTTCTTAGACGTAGTACTTCTTTAGGTGTTCCCCACTGAAGGTGTTTGTGGAGATATACCCATCCCCATCCTCGAGGCGGTAGGCATTTGCGTATGGAACCGACGCTATCTTATATGGCCCTTCCCACTTTGGAGATAATTTTATGACTTGGTCTAAATGTGAGAATTCGTTCTTCCTGAGCACTAGTTCTCCTATGTGGAATTGCCTTTCCTTGACTTGGCGGTTGTAATATCTTGCGGATACTAAGCGCATTCGAGCTTGTGCTTCTTCTGAATTCCACCTTTTATCCTCCACCAGGTCTAAGTCTAAGAGCCTTGCTTTGTTGTTCTCGTGTTCTTCAAAGTACGTGGTTCTTAGGGATGATACCGCCATTTCTGCTGGCGCCACCGCTTCGGTCCCGTATACTAGGCCAAATGGTGTTTCTCCTGTGGCTATCTTTGGTGTTGTCCGCACTGCCCATAGAACATTTTCCAACTCATCTACCCAACTTCCCTTGGTAGCATGGAGTCGTTTCTTTAGGCCATCTAGCACTATTTTGTTTGCCGACTCTACTTGCCCGTTTGTCTGAGGGTGCTTTACTGATGCGAAACGGTGCTCTATATTCAGTCTTTCGCAATAACACTGCAGTTTCTTGCTCTTGAATTGTGGGCCGTTGTCACTTATTATTGCTTTTGGCACCCCGTACCTCGAGACAATGTGAGATTGGATGAAATTGACGACTTGGTCGTCTGTTGTCTTTCCCATTGCCTTTGCTTCTATCCACTTGGAGAAGTAGTCTATTGCTACTATTATGCAAGTATTCTGGCCTTTTGTTCTTGGTAGGGGGCCTATTAGATCAATCCCCCACTGCGCGAATGGCCAGGCTCCCGAAATAGAGCTTAGCTTTGCCGCTGGGGCTGTTATATTTCTTGAGTACCTTTGGCAGTGATCGCATTTTTGTACCAAGTTTGCAACTTCTTTGCTCATTGATGGCCAATAGTATCCTAGGTTGTAGACCTTTTGGATTATTGATCGTGCTCCTTCATGGCACCCCGCATCTCCTTCATGGAGTTCTGCAAGTACTCTCTCTGTTTCTGGGTATGTTATGCACTTGAGGAAGGGTGTGGAGTACCCTTTCTTGTAGAGTTCATTATCCATCACTGCGTAATTCCTAGCCATCCTTTCAATCTTGACTGCCTCTACCTTATCCTTTGGGAGTTTTCCTTCCGTGATGTATTGACGCATTGGGGTCATCCAGGCCTCTGCTTCATCTATTACTAGAACTTCCATTTGTTCTATCACTGATTGTATCCTTTGCTCTACAAAGTGAACTTCTTTGCCTGCTTCTACCCCTAGGGCTAGTTTACTTAAAGTGTCTGCCTCTTGGTTTTGTTCTCTTGGGACTGACTCAATGTCAAAGCTTTGAAAGCTCTTTATTAGGTCCCTAGCTTGCTGCAAGTATTTCTGCATGTTTTCGGACTTTGCAGTGTAGATTCCTTTCACTTGATTGACAACTAGTTGAGAATCGCACTTAACTCTTAGATGCTTTGCCCCTACTCCTTTAGCTATTCTCAGGCCTGTTATCAGTGCTTCGTATTCAGCCTCATTGTTCGTTGCCTTAAAGGTGAGTGCCATGGCATAGCGCAGAGGTGTATCGCTATTTGGTGGGTATAGTAGGAGGCCTGCACCTGAACCTCCTCCGTTGGATGACCCATCGGTATGCATCTCCCATAATTCTTCTGGTTGTTTCTCCTGACTACTACTTGCCTTGCTTGTAGTTCTGACTTCTCCCAAGTCTTCGTCTGGATTGATTCCGGTGAATTCGGCAATAAAATCTGCTAGAGCCTGCCCCTTTATGGCTGTTCTTGGGGCAAAATGAATACGAAACTCACTTAGCTCAATTGCCCATTTGGTCAGTCTTCCCGATGTGTCTGGTCTTTGGAGGAGGTGTTTCAATGGTTGGTCTATGAGGACTGTTACTTCATGCCCATGAAAATACGGTCTCAACTTTCTTGCTGATATAATCAGTGCATAGAGGTACTTTTCTATTGGCAAGTAGTTGATCTCATACTTTGCCAATGTTTTGCTTACGAAGTATACCGGCAATTGTGCAGCGTTTCCTTCTTTAATTAGCACTGAGCTTACTGCCACGTTGCTCACGGAGATGTAGAGGTAGAGGGGCTCCCCTGGTGTAGGCTTTGCTAGGGGTGGTAGTGTCTTTAGATGTTGTTTGAGTTGCTGGAAGGCTTCCTCACATCTTGGTGTCCATTCGAACTTCTTGTTTGCTCTTAGTACCTCAAAGAAGGGTAATGCCTTGTCTCCTATTTTGGATAGGAATCTGTTAAGGGCTGCCAACCTCCCGTTCAGTCGTTGAACCTCTTTGTGCTTCGTAGGTGACTGCATTTCTTCAATTGCCTGGAGTTTTTTGGGGTTTACCTCTATGCCTCGCTGGCTTACCATGAAGCCTAAAAATTTCCCTGATTGCACCCCAAATGCGCATTTTTTCGGGTTTAGGCGGACTTGGTATTGCCTCATCCTCTCAAACGTTGAGCGAAGGTTATCCACATTGTCTTTCTTCTCTTTGGATTTGACGATCATGTCGTCCACATATGCCTCCATTGTCCTTCCTATCATGTCCCCGAAGATTTTGTTGACCATTCTTTGGTATGTCGCTGCAGCATTTATGAGTCCGAAAGGCATCACCGTGTAATGGTATATCTCGCTATCAGCGTAGAATGCTGTGTGAGGGGCGTCCTCAGGGGCCATTTTTATCTGGTTATATCCTGAGTATGCATCCATGAAGCTCATTAGTTGGTGACCTGATGTTGCATCCACTAACTGATCTATTCTTGGTAGCGGATATGAGTCCTTAGGGCATTCTTTGTTTAGGTCGCGATAATCGATGCACATTCTCCAACTTCCTCCCGCCTTCTTTACCAGTACTGGGTTTACCACCCATGTTTGGAATCTAATCTCCTTGATGAAATTTGCCTTCAATAGCTT
The DNA here is from genome assembly GCA_036873135.1 of Clarkia xantiana subsp. parviflora. NCBI lineage: Eukaryota > Viridiplantae > Streptophyta > Magnoliopsida > Myrtales > Onagraceae > Clarkia > Clarkia xantiana. The sequence goes on from JAPTYO010000012.1 coordinate 24,668,651, forward strand.
TTCCACTTCTTCCTGGATAGCTATCGTTTTGCTTCCTCCCATTGGCCTTACCTTTTGTGTTATTGGTCGCGTTGTTAAGCTTGTGTGAGATTACTTCTTCTGATATTCCTGGCATATCGCTTGGTGACCAGGCGAACAGATCTTTGTATTCCCTTAGTAAAGCTACTAAGTGGTTTTCCTCTTCCTGAGATAAGGCGGTCCCGATTTTGCCTTCCTATCGGGTTCTTCTATGAGTATTTCTTTTAATTCCTCCATGGGGGCTGGTCTTCCGTGATCTTCTCTTGGGTCCTCGTCTATTAGGAGGACCTCTCTTGTTTTCTTCTTCTTGCTCAGTGCGATCCTTGCACATTTCCTTGCTACCTTCTGGTTACCATTTACTTCCCCTATTCCTTGGCTTGTGGGGAATTTCATTTTCTGATGTAGTGTTGATGGTACCATACCCCACTTGTTGATTGTAGTGGTACCCAGGACTCCATTGTATTCGTCCATTTCTTCTGTGATGAAGAAGGGGACATCGATCTTTAGCTGCCTCTAGCCTATGCCCAATGTCACAGGTAGTGTGACTGCCCCTAGTGGGTATGTTGGCTCTCCTGAAAATCCCACCAAGGGGGAGTGAACCTGTTTTATGCTACTTGGCCTTACTCCCAGTATGTTGAGGACTTTCTTGCTAATGATGTTGGGTGAGCTTCCACTGTCTACCAGGATTCTTCCAATGTCCATATCAGTGATCTTCATTGTTATGACTAGGGCATCCTTGTTGTCTGGTAACACATGCTCCATGTCTCTTCTTGAAAACTGTATTACATCTTCTCTCTTTCCTTCTGCTTGTTCTTCCTTTGGTTTATGGTCCTCTAACTGTGCCATATACGCTTCCCTAGCATTCGCTGACTCTCCTCCAACTCCATAACCTCCATGAATGACATATACGCTTGCCATCTGGCTGGTGATATTTAGGCTTTCTATTCGAAACCCACGGACGGCGCCATGTGTTAGGTTCCGAGTCTAGGGTCAACGGGCGGTCGACTCAAGTCTCGTTCCTCACTGGAGATGTCGCGGATTTGATGCTCTCGGGTTGTGCTGTCCTAGCTCGTATCCTTCCGTCCTTAGCTTCTCTTCTCCTCTCGCCCTGCAAGAGGGGCAATACCAGGCACAGAGGGGGGGGGGGGTGGTGCCTGATGAACCCCTCCGATGCCTAAGTCAGTACGGTTTTAGAGAGATAAAGCTAGAGAGATGTCAGAGCAAAATTGTGCAACTTGCCAAGATGATCGAATGAATAGTGGAGGTGTGGTATTTATAGGCAACGGTGTCATTAAGGTGGCTTAATGACATCGTTAACCTTTAAACACATAATTAAGACCTTAGGATACGGAGAAGGTTGGCGGAATAAACCGAGTATGGGAGTACGAGAATAGTGTCGGGGCCCTTGGGGGGAAGGAAAATCCGACCCCCAAGGGTAGGGGTTGGGTGAGGCCACCCAACCCCTCCTAGGGGAGATCGGGTTGGCTGACCCGACCTCCCCTAGGGGAGGTCGGGTGTGGCCATCCGACCTCACCTAGGTGAGTCTAACTCGGCCGGACGAGCGCTTCGGCCTCGCCCGGACCGTTGGTGTTCTCGCGAAGTGTTCGGGTTGAAGTTTCGATTTACAATCATTAACGGGGTGATAAAAATAAGACGATTCGGAAGTCAACGGGTTCAGATTGGGCGTATATCCATCAATCTTTACTTGTGATCATGTGTTGCTTCAGGGCCAGAGTGGCAAGTCCATGGTGATTGGGCAATGGAATAAAGGATTGTACACCTTGAAGGATGTGTTCCTTCAAGCCCAAGGAAGATAGCAGCTACTTGCTTGGGGAATAAGGATGAAGTATTGAGATGGCATAGGCGTTTGGGTCATGTCTCAGAACAATATTTGAACCATTTGGATGTTTTAGGCTTGAATAAGACCTATGGTTGTATCAAACAATGCACTATTTGTCCTATTGCAAAGCAATCTAGATTTTCATTTCCAATCAGTGATTCAATTGCTTCAAAGCCTTTTGATTTGATTCACATGGATCTATGGGGACCATACAAGGTGCCTACCTTCAAGAACAATCAATATTTCTTGACCATTGTTGATGATCATTCAAGAGCAACTTGGGTCTATTTGATGAGACGCAAGAGTGACACCTTCTTGCACATCAAGAATTTCTTGATCATGGTAAAGACTCAATATGGTACAATGGTCAAGACTTTGAGAAGTGACAATGGGACTGAGTTCATCAACTCATTTTGCAAAGATTTACTTCTTCAATTTGGGATTCTTCATCAAACAAGTTGTGTGCATACACCACAACAAAATGGCAGGGTTGAACGCAAACATAGGGACATCCTCAACATTGCTAGAGCCATAAGGTTTCAAGCTTCTATGCCATTGAGACATTGGGGATATTGCAACTCAATGCTTGTTACTTGCTCAACAGGCTACCCACCTCCATCTTGAAGTTCAAATCACCTATGGAAGTGCTATATGGGAAAGCACCTTCTCTTCTTCATTTGAGAACCATAGGTTGCTTATGCTTTGCAACCAAATTGAACAACCATGACAAGTTTAGTCCAAGGGCTGAACCATGCATCCTTATGGGGTATTCAACTTCACAAAAAGGATACCTTTTGATGAACATTTCCAACTCAATGTTTCATGTTTCAAGAGATGTTTCATTTCATGAAGACATCTTCCCATTTAGCATGTCCAAGGATGCTTTAAAGTCTCTCATTCCATCTTGCTTGGGAGCCAAGCAATTCATTGAAGACTTCCCACAAGAGAATCCAACTTACTTTGATGAGGATATACAAAGACACATCCCAATCAATGAAGTTCCACCACCTCAACAAACTCCAACACCTCAACCACCCATTGTGGATAATCCACCCCAACCTTCTAATCTAAGGAGGAGTCTTAGAATTGCACAACTCAATCCACCACAACCAAGGAGAAGTGCAAGGATTGCTGAACTTCAACAAAGATCAAGTTCCAATGCCACTTTTGGCATGGAGAGGTATATGTCATATGACACTTTAGGTCCTCAATAAAAATGCTTCTTGGCTACCATTGACAAAATCAAGGAACCAAGCTCCTACAAGCAAGCAATCAAGGATCCCAATTGGATTTTGGCCATGAATGAAGAGATACAAGCCCTTCAAGCAAACAACACTTGGGAACTCATGGAACTTCCTCAAGTCAAATCTTCAATAGGTTGCAAATGGGTATTCAAGGTCAAGTACAACTCTGATGGTTCCATTGAAAGGTATAAAGGAAGATTAGTTGCCAAAGGATTCACTCAAGTGGAAGGGACTGATTTCAATGAGACATTCTCTCCTGTGGTCAAGATGGACACGGTGAGGATCATCTTAGCATTGGCAGATGCCAAATCTTGGGGATTATACCATATGGATGTCAACAATGCTTTTCTTCAAGGTGACTTAACTGAGGAAGTGTACATGGATATTCCACAAGGTTTTGATCCTTCAAAGTCTCTTGAAGGGTCTACCAAACGTGTATGCAAGCTTAAGAAATCCCTATATGGCCTTAAAAAAGCTTCAAGGCAATGGAACATCAAGCTCACCCAAACATTGTTGAAGAATGGTTATACACAATGTGCCTCAGATCATTCCTTGTTCACCAAGATACAAGGCAATGACAAGGTGTTTCTATTAAGCTATGTTGATGATCTTCTAATCACTGGTTCCAATACCAAGATGATCAATCAATTGAAACACACACTTCAAATACACTTCAAGTTGAAGGATTTGGGGGACTTGAGGTACTTCTTGGGTTTGGAGATTGCAAGATCAAATCAAGGACTTGTGATCAATCAAAGGAAATATGCTATGGAGCTCATTGAGGAAGCTGGCTTAGGGGCTGCAAGGCCTTCTGAAACTCCTATGGAATTCAATGTCAAGCTCACCACACATGAGTATGACAAAGCATCCAACTCAAACACTGATGATGTGCTATTAGAGGATGCCACTTCATTTAGAAGACTTATTGGCAAATTGCTCTATCTTACAATGACAAGACCAGACATTAGCTTCTCAGTCCAAAGACTAAGTCAATTTGTAGACAAGCCAAAGAAGTCTCACTATGAAGCTGCCATTAGGATAATCAAGTACATCAAGAGCACCCCAGGCCAAGGCTTGATCTATCCTTCCAACAACAACCTTAATTTGAGCTTGTTTTGTGACTCTGATTGGGCTGCTTGCCCTTTTAGTAGGAAATCAGTGAGTGCCTATTGTGTAAAGCTAGGAGGAGCTATGATAGTTTGGAAGGTCAAGAAGCAAGATACCATTTCCCTATCAAGTGCTGAAGCAGAGAATAGGTGCCTTAGAGTTGCTATTCAAGAGGCACTTTGGATAGGCAGGATTCTCAAGGAACTTGGATTGCAAGTAAACCTTCATATCCCTATATACACAGATAGTCAAGCAGCTGTGAAGATTGCTAAAAATCCAATGTTTCATGAGCGTACCAAACACATTGAATTGGATTGTCATTTCACAAGACATCACATTGGACAAGGCAGGATTGATGTTCACTACATTCCTTCAAAGGATCAGCTAGCTGACTTGCTAACCAAGGCTTTAGTGAAGAACCAACACTTGACTTTGTTGAAGCTATATGGAATCAAGGATGTCTTCCAAGAAAGAAAAGAGGAAGAAGAAAAGGATGGGAGAATATAGAAGTGTATATGAAGACTATGTTCAATACACTATGCATACACTTAGTTTTACTATGCATACACCCTGCCACTATGTATGCACCCGGTTATGCTATGCAAACACTATGCACCTGGTTCACAACTCTTTGTATAGTCTTAGTTGGTGAGCCTAGTTTCACTAAGTATATATATTGTATCACCTTGCTTGTAATCCCTAATCATTAATGAAGTATGATTCAAGCTTATAATGTGTTTCCTATATTTCAAGGAAAATTATTATCATTAAGTATCTTAAACTGAAAATTAAGAAGAGGTTCATTCAACAAATAAAGATAAAGTCTTTCATTCAATCTTCATGTTTCCGGGGCAAGCTCCTCAGGTTTGTGCTTGTTCTCCCTCTCGTTTCTATAATCCAAAAGGGTAAATTTGAATTAATTTCGAGTGAGAAGAGTCCTAGAAGAACTTATGAGGTTATCATTATTCTTCAGCACGTACCTTGGGAGGATTGGTACAGGCCATAGTAAGGTGTCCTTTCACGCCACACCTAAAACACGTTCGAGTTTCCTCTCTACGTGTCTGTTTTGCTTGCCTTTTCTTTCCATCGAATTGCTTTCGTTTGAACTTCTTCTGAGGTTTTGGAGCTAAAGGCTTGTCAGCCTTAAAATGAAGGCTCTTTCCTTTTCTCTTGCGCTTACCCTTTTGCTCAGTTGGATGCGAGGATGCAAGATGCATTTCCGCTCTTGGCTTTTCAGCCTTGAGACGATCATCTTCCAGCTCGAGATGGACTCGCACTTTCTCGAGGTCATCGAGTTGAGTGGCATGGATAAGGTGCATTTTCATGCTATTCCAAGAGTCAGGCAAGGATCGGATAATGCATTGGACCTTTTGTTCGTCGCTCAGGATTTCTCCTACCTCCTTGAGTTCAGTAAGCATGTTAGACATGTGTCTAATATGCTCCTTCATTGTGTGCTTGGGATTCATCTTGTACGAGTCTAAATCGATGTTCAATGACCGCATCTGGGCAGTGGTGTAAACACCAAACCATGCATTAAGACCGTCCCAAAGGTCCATGGCAGACTCATAGTGATCATATCCATAGAGAATGTCATCCTCAAGCAGTGACAACAAGGCGGAACGAATTTCCTGGTCCTTTATATCCCATTCATCATGGAATTTCTTCAGTTCGGCCGTGAGGTCTCTCTCTGGCCTAAGTTGTTTAGAAGTCAAATACTCCAAACCTCTCATTTCAGTAATTACCATTCTCGCGCGCTTATTCCAGATCTTATAATTGTTGTTGTTCAATCTCACTCCCTTATTCATTTGGGAGATAACATTGTTGATCGCAACCATTGATACTAACACATTGACAATCACGCATAATCAGGGAGACAATATCATTTTGAGAAAAAAATTCATACATCAAATATCTATTAAGATGAAATCCGACAAATAATGATTCCTCAGTCATCTAAACTAACCGACAACAGTAAACCAATGGAAGATGGCTGTGAAAGAGTTCACATTATCGTCATCTTCCACACAATAAATCAGTCTTTTAAAACGGTTTTAATCGCAAATTACCGGAACGGGGATTTTAAAATAAGCATACCCGATCTTGGCTTTCCCAAGGCCCTTTTTTTTTCGGAAAAATATTCTGATGAATTCACTCATGCATATATAATTCTACTATCCACGTAAATTATCATACGCCAGTAACATTCATGACATAAACCACACTCATTTTTACGCGTCATGCGTCTAATGTTCCTAGAAACTCATGCTTGCATACATACTTCTACTTTTAAGAAAATTATCAAATGCAACTACATCATCAACATACTGGAATACGTGTCAAACATGTAACATTCACATCCATCATACACATTTGGCGACTGGTTTTCGATTTTAAAATAATTTTAAACATTAGGGGCTGATTTGCAATTCATGCTTATATTCAATCACACAACATTCTAGACATGAATCCTAAACTACTTCAACCATCATAACATGTCTATCCTAGTGCGCATTCCATATATTTAACAAGGGCTCCGCCCCCAATAAGCAATATCCAGCTAGCTTGAATCAGTCAAGACAACATTTCTAATCATGCATAAATATATATATATATTGAATAATAAACAATTGCAATTCGGCCCACTAATTATAAGTCCGAAAAACGTGTATTTCCGAGATCCATACACATAATCGAAACAAGGCATAAAGGTTATCAACACTTGAGCACTATGTAGGCCTATTAAGGTTCAAAACATTTGGATTTTAAAATTTGAACCTCCCTATTTTAATTGACTTGAATTCATTTTTTGAAAATACGGTTCGGTTCAGTCAATTTCAGTCTGATTTGGTCCGGTTAGGTTCGGTCGAGGAAATCCGGTTCTGAAAATCTGGTTCGGTTCGGTCCGGTAAAATCCGGTTCGGTTCGGTCCGGTTTTAATTTTTTTTTTTTAAAACTGGTTTGGTCCGAACCGGTCGAATAAAAATAGGGTTCGGTCCGGTTCAACACTCAAAACCGGTTCGGTGAGATCCACCTAATTACCCCGGTCCGACCCGACCTGATTAGGTCGAACCGATTGAGAAAATCCGGTTCGTTTTTAATTCGTCCCGGGTTGACATATTGGACCGGCCCAATAATTAAAATTTAAATGGTTGGGCCGAAATGTTTAGTTGTGGCCCAAGTAGGGTTTTAACTTAGCCACCAAGTAACATTAACTATATAAAATAATTTCCAATATTAATATATATATAAAAAATTCGGACCTAATTAAAACGTATATATATATATTTATTGCCAAGAGTCTATCTTTAAGACTAAATCAATCAACACACACATATAAATATATATGTAAAAATCGGCACGCACATATAAATATATATATTATTTATAGTCAATATCTTAGATAGGGAAACAAATATTAACAATATATTTTCTTAATCTTTTAGGTAACTGAAATTTATCAATAATATCTTTAACCTATTTAAATATTTAGATATATTGATAGTTATATATTTCTATATATTAATGTGAATCTATCATAATGTTCCCAATTATAAATATATTATTACCTAGAATAAAAAAAATATGGTAAACAATAATATCAAATATTTCGGCCGAAAGTTTATCCCTTGGTGCCTAAGAAATTAAAAAATTTACCTTGTAATTTACCTAGGGTTTCGGCAAAAAAAACTAATTTGGGAACAAGTGGTCAAATTTTAAGATCAAATTTTAATAAGATCTACAATCCAATATTTGATTTTGATAAATATCATCTTTTTCTTGAAGTTCGTGAACATCAAATTTCCTAAGAACATCATGAAAATTCGGACCTTCTTATATCTTAAAAATTCGAAATTTTAAAACATTTTCATTTAAAATTCCGGTCCCTATTTAAAAATTTCAAGAACACCAATTTATCAAAATCATGAACTCCTTACACAGGCTCTGATACCACTGTTAGATTACAGGGAGTAATAACTACAGAAACTAAAACCATGGTACATGCTAGTAATCGAAATTACGCAGCGGAAGATTCTGACATACCTCTACAGTAGTCCGTAGTCCCAAGATCTTTGCAGGAAGGAGTTCACGATCCTCCGGTCGGCACTCGTAGGGGTTCTTGTGAAGGAAGCCCTACGTGGTATATTCTTCACATCAAAGCCTCTGATCGATTCTTGGCAAGGGACAGATCTCCGGAGTGTTTGCCCGAAGGCAAATTGGCACACCCTTGGTGGATGCTAGGTTTGGCCGATATAGGTGTATTTGGGGGGAGGGCTTTGTCTCAAATCAGCACTTGAAGGGAATTGTGATTAACCCTAACTCCCCATATATATAAGAGGACTAAAGTGGACAAAAGTCCACTTTACCCCACCCATAATTTGGCCGGCCATGTATAGTATAGGGAGGCCCGATTTTGGGCCTCTCATGTCAATTGAGATTTGGGTCTGGCCAAATGTCCTAAAGTGACATGTACCCAATTAACTTAGGTAACAAATACATATAACGGGCTTCCATTTACGCGCCCAACACCATATGCTTACAGTAACATACACCCAATCTTGGCTTTCTGAATTCCATTTTAAAACTATTCCGATGATTTCTCATGCAAGCATATATAATTCTACTAAACTAGCTAATTATCATATGCGGCCACATCCTGAAACTATAATGCATACGTATCACGCGTAATCATACCACATCAATCATGCATATTTGGCGACTGAATTTCAATTTAAAATATTTGGGGCTGGCTTTCTATTCATGTTATCAATAGTCATGCGAACTTTTACACATGGATCCTAATCAAAATCACTTAGCATAACATGTCTATCTTAGTGCGCAACTCATTAATTGAAAACAGGACTCTGCCCCTAACAAGCAATATCCAGCTAGCTTGACATAGTCAAGACGCAATTCTAATCCTGCATTTATATCAACATATACAACAATTACAATTCAACCCACAAAATGATTCAGTCCCATAATCATGCATTTCCGAGATCCATCTCCACAATCGAAACTACGCATCGAGTTTAAATAAAAAGTAAAATTATCAAACCAATTCGCGTTGTGTAGGTAATTTTAAAGTTCGAAAACATTTGGATTATAAAATTTGACCAACCTATTTTCTTTTGACTCGGGGCGGTCTGATAATTCTGGTCTGGTTCAGTCAATTTTGATCCGACTGGTCCTGTGAAACCAGTTCGACCGGTACAGTTCAAATAGGTAATTCGGTTCGGTTTTCATGCAAACTGGGTCGGTTTGGTTCGACCCATTAGTGTACCTGGTCCGAGCCGACCCGAATGAGTCAGACCGATTGAGAAAACTCAGGTCGGTCGACCCGGTTGAACCAGTAGAACCTGGCCCGGTTGAACCAGTAGAACCTGACCCGGTTGGACTAGTTCTATAGAACACATCAAGCTTGTGCCTTAGTTAGTTTGCACAATGCTTGTGGTTAGTTGTGCCTAATACTTGTGCCATAGTTGTGTTCTCCTCCTTTCCTATGTACGTAGCTAACTTAGTATAAATAGTTAGTTAGATCATACTGTACAAACTGATTTGGAGTTTATGTGAATAACAAGATCATTGCATTCTCTAAATCCTCTCAAAGTCTTTTTGGTATCAGAGCCAACTGAGTTTCCTTGGTGATCAAGAAAGCTCGGATTCCTGGAGATTGTTGAAGATCAAGCAGATTGAAGATGATTCCTGGTGATTGAGGATGCGTCTGGACTATATTCATTGCTGAGAAGTAGATCTCTTGGCGATCAAGTCACAGATTTCTTTTGCTTCGTCGTCACGCTTCTTCGATTTGCTTCTTCGATCTGCTTCGTTTCCTCAAATTGAGATTGGATTCATGTCGCAATCTTGATTACGACTCTGTGTAAGTCTTTCTGAATCAAGATTTGTTGATTTCCAACTCATTTGGATCATCGATTGGATTGGAAGCTGTTTCTGTACACTGATTGCTATCGCCTGGATCTTGACTGAAATTGAGCTTGATTCTGATGATATGCTTGCTCGTGCTTATTGATTTCGTCAAATTGAATCAATTGCGATGCTTTCTGTGGTAATTTGATGGAGAAATTCTTCGCGGATTTTTGCGGATTCACCTTTTCTCTACGCATGTACGGAGATCACTTGTTGAAATAAACAAGCTGTTTGTTATTTGCCTTCGCTGTTGCCTTAGCTGATTGCCTTCGCTGGTGCTTGAACTTGTGCTTTTCCTTGACAAGCTATTTTGCATTGGATTCTTTGCCTCCTAAGTCACTTGTTACTTACGAAATGGCTGAGAACACGATTGAGGATCCTTTGTATCTTCATCCTTCGGACACACCACTGGTTTGTTGTTGATTCCTTTTCAACTTCAAGGATCAACTAACTATCATGCTTGGAGCACAGCCATTATGGAAGGACTTTTGGTGAAGAATAAGCTGGGATTCATAGATGGTACTTTCACCAGGTCTAGTGTTCAAGTGTCTCAAAAAGTGAAATGGGACAGGGCTAATGCAATTGTGAAAGCTTGGTTGAGGAACACGGTAGCCAACGAATTGGTGGGTGGATTGGTCTACAATTCCACAGCTTTGTCAATATGGATTGATCTCAAGGAGATGTTTGACAAGGTGGATGGCACACAGGTGTTTCAATTGACAAGAGAGATTTACCAAACATCTCAAGGAGCTTTGTCAATCACTGAATTTTTTGGCAAGATGAAGCAATTGTGGGATGCTCTAAGCTCCATTGATGACTTGCATTTAGTATGTCAAGCTGACATGAAGATGGTGAATGAACATAAGGAGAAACAGAAGCTTATAGCTTTTCTCTTGGGGCTCAATGATTCCTATGCACATGTGAGGAGTAGTCTTCTTATGAGGCAACCTCTTCCTTCACTAAGTGTGGCATTTTCTGTGCTTGTGCAAGAGGAAAGTCAGCGTGCCATTGCTGGTTCAATTGGAGATGTAGGAGAGTCCACAGCCTTGTACTCAATGAGGAACTCTTCTAACAATCAAAGGGGCTTCAATTCTGGTTCAAGGTACAATGGTGCAAAGCCAATCAGACAAGGAGCTTCTTATGGTCAAGGTTCTTCAAATGCATATGGTGGTGATGGAAGACCCTCCAAAGCTGAGAAGGCGAATTGGAAATGCATTTATTGTGGAAAAATGGGTCACAAAGAGGACACTTGCTACAAGAAGCATGGTTATCCTCCTGGTCATCCAAGTTTGAAGCGCAACTTCAACTCAGTCAATGTGAGTGTTGAGAATGATTCTTCTCATATGGTTGAACATATTGTGGCTGGTGACAAGAGGATCTTCCATGGCACACCTGACAAGAGAATTATGCATGCTGGCATTGAGAAGAGAGTACAACATGTGGCTGTCCAAGATGATTTTGAGCCACTCTCTAATCAAGAGGATGATCCTATGTATGTGAACATGGCAGGTATGAACTTAACTCCTTCAATGGATTGGATTGTGGACTCAGGGGCCACCAATCACATCACTCATCAAATGGGATGGCTCCACAACTTGAGAAGAACTGATTCCAATAATCAATTTGTCCATTTGCCTAATGGTCACAAGTGTAGAGTGACTCACATTGGAAGTTGCTCATTCTCTGGATTCACCTTGAATGGCATCCTCTTAGTGCCCGATTTCAAGTTCAACTTGATTTCAGTTTCTAGACTTCCAAACCAACTCAATTGCAAGGTGATATTCACTTTTGATCATGTCTTGATTCAGGGCCAAACTGGGAGGCCTATGGTGATTGGTGAGAGGGCTAAGGGACTCTACATACTCAAGGATGTGGTGCCTTCAAGATCAAGCAAGGTGGTGGCTGCTCCTTCCATTAGCTCAAATAAGGTGGATGCTTGGACATGGCACAAGAGATTGGGACACATTTCAGCTACTCACATGGATCATTTGAAGAATATCTTGAACTTAGATGATTCCATTGGATGTGTCAAGGATTGTACTCTTTGTCCATTAGCCAAGCAAACCAGATTGTCTTTTCCTATTAGTACCTCTCATGCTCTTAAACCCTTTACACTGATACATATGGATTTATGGGGCCCTTATAAGGTTCCTACCATTAGGAATTATCAATATTTCCTTACAATTGTGGATGATTTTTCAAGAGCTACTTGGTTGTTGCTTATGAAGAACAAGAGTGATACTTTTCTTCACATCAAGGGCTTCTTGACAATGGTTAAAAATCAGTTTGGGGTTGAGGTCAAATCAGTTAGGAGTGACAATGGGAGTGAATTCATCAACTCCATTTGCAAGGAGCATTTCCTTTATTTAGGAATCATCCACCAAACAAGCTGTGTACACACTCCTCAACAAAATGGAAGGGTGGAGCGCAAGCATAGGCAAATCTTGAATGTTGCAAGGGCTATTAGATTTCAAGCATCAATGCCTATCAAATATTGGGGTTATGCTGTTCTCACTGCCTGCTACTTGATCAATAGGATGCCATCTTCTTCCTTGAAGTTCAAGTCTCCCATGGAGGTGTTGTATGGGAAGACACCTTCAATTGAGCATCTAAGGATTATTGGATGCTTGTGTTTTGCAACCAAGTTGAACAACTCGGACAAGTTTAGTGCAAGAGCTGAACCTTGCATTCTAATGGGATATTCCACTTCTCAAAAAGGATATCTTGTTATGAATATATCCAACTCAGCTTTTCAAGTATCTAGGGATGTTGTTTTTCATGAACACATCTTCCCTTTCAGCATGTCAAAGGCTGATTTGAAGGCTTTGTTGCCTACTTGTTTGGGTTCCAAGTCTCACCTTGATGAGTCTTTCCTTAGAGATCGCTCTATTTTTGAAGACTTGCCAACCACTCCTCCATTGCTTGATGAGGATAATATACCTCAGCCACTTTCAACTGATCAAGCACCTCCTCAAGTACCTCCTCATTCACCTCCTCAAGCTCCTCCAAGCAATGAAGAAACTCATGTTCCCATTCTAAGAAGGAGTGCTAGGATTGCTCAACTAAGGGCATGTTCATTTTCCAATGCTGCTTTTGGAATTGAGAAGTATATTTCTTATGCTCATTTACATCCAAAGTTCAATTGTTTTATGGCCTCTATTGACAAGATCAAGGAGCCTACTACTTACAAACAAGCAGTCAAAGATTCCAATTGGGTGATAGCTATGAAGGAGGAAATCAATGCTCTTCAAGATAATCACACTTGGAAGATTGTTGAATTACCTCAAGGAAAGTCTACTATTGGATGTAAATGGGTGTACAAGGTGAAGTATAACTCAGATGGTTCAATTGAGAGGTACAAGGCAAGGTTGGTTGCCAAAGGCTTTACTCAAGTAGAGGGGACTGATTTCAATGAAACTTTCTCCCCAGTTGTGAAGATGACCACTGTGAGAATTGTCCTTGCAATGGCTGCAGCCAAATCATGGGGCTTGTATCACATGGATGTGAACAATGCCTTTCTACAAGGTGATTTACATGAAGAGGTCTTTATGGACATTCCTCAAGGTTTTGACTCTTCTAAGCCAGTCTTTGGGTCACCTAAACGTGTGTGCAAGCTTTTGAAGTCTTTGTATGGACTAAAACAAGCTTCTAGGCAATGGAACATCAAGCTCACTCAGACCTTGTTGAAAAATGGCTACATTCGGAGTGTTTCTGATCATTCCTTGTTCACGAAGACTAATGGTAAGGAAAATGTTATCCTACTCATCTATGTGGATGACTTGCTTATCACTGGTTCAAGTGAAAGCATGATAAGCCAATTGAAGTCCACTCTTCAGTCTCATTTTAAACTCAAAGATTTGGGCAATTTAAGATATTTTTTGGGATTGGAGATTGCTAGATCCCATGAGGGGTTAGTCATCAATCAGAGGAAGTATGCTCTTGAACTTGTTGAGGAGGCTGGTTTGGGGGCAGCAAGACCAACTGAAACTCCTATGGAGTTCAATATCAAGCTGACCACTTGTGAGTATGATAAGGCAACCAAGTCCAATCCTGATGATCACCCACTTGAGGATGCTACTTCTTATAGGAGGTTGATTGGTAAGCTTCTCTACTTAACCATGACAAGGCCAGATATTAGCTTCTCCGTGCAAAGATTGAGTCAATTTGTTGACAAACCCAAGAAGTCACATCTTGATGCTGCCATGAGAGTGATTAGGTACATCAAGGGTTGTCCTGGTCAAGGCTTGATCTATCCATCTACAAGCAATTTCAAACTTAGTTTGTATTGTGATTCAGATTGGGCTGCTTGTCCTTTGAGTAGAAAATCAGTGAGTGCCTATTGTGTTAGGCTGGGTGAGGCAATGGTAGGATGGAAAGTGAAGAAGCAGGAGACCATTTCTCTTTCAAGTGCTGAAGCTGAGTATAGATGTCTTAGAGTGGCAATTCAGGAGGCTCTTTGGGTTAGCAGACTCCTAAGGGAGTTGGGTTTGCCTTTGTGTTTGCCCATTCCAATATATACAGATAGTGAGGCTGCTTTGAGAATAGCTAGAAATCCTGTGTTTCATGAGCGCACAAAACACATAGAGCTGGATTGTCATTTCACGAGACATCACATTGGTTCTGGGATAATTGATGCCATTCATGTTGCTTCTAAGGATCAACTTGCTGATTTGCTTACGAAGGCCTTGGTCAAGAAACAACACATTGCCTTATTGAGGCTTTATGGCATAAAAGATGTGTTTCACGAAAAGAAGAAAGAAGAAGAAAAAGGTGGGGGAATATAGAACACATCAAGCTTGTGCCTTAGTTAGTTTGCACAATGCTTGTGGTTAGTTGTGCCTAATACTTGTGCCATAGTTGTGTTCTCCTCCTTTCCTATGTACGTAGCTAACTTAGTATAAATAGTTAGTTAGATCATACTGTACAAACTGATTTGGAGTTTATGTGAATAACAAGATCATTGCATTCTCTAAATCCTCTCAAAGTCTTTTAGTTCAGGTTCCACTAGTTATCCGGGTCAGTCGACCCGACCCAGATGTGCAAATTGGACTGGCCCATTTACCCATAGGGTTCGACCGAAACATTACTTAGGGGCTAAGTAGGGTTTTAAATTCCACTAAAACTTAACTTAGCCACCAAGTAATAATAACTAAATATATATTTTCAAATATATTTGCAAAAAATATATATATAAATTTCGGCCCCATTAATATATTTATTTATTTTCCAGATTCTATATTAGGGATATAAATCTATCAACAATATATATTCTCAATCTTAGGTAACTAATATTTATCAACAAATATTCTAACTTCCCTAATATCATGCTAGAATATATCGATAATTAATTTCACAATTTTCATGTGAATCTAACCCAAAATCCGGCCAAATACATAACGTGTGGGTCGAAATAATTAAAATATTTTAACATGTAATTTCGGCCAAAAACACAAATTTTAGCGTTAACGGTCAAACTTCTAGATCAAAATTTACTAAGATCAATTATCCAATGTTTAATTTTGATAAATGTCATGTTTTTCTTGAAGATCATGAACACCAAGTTTTTAATAAAAACAAAAATCATGAACTATAAGTTTTACCCAAAACTCATGAACACCAATTTTATCAAAAACATGAACTTCCTACAAAGGCTCTGATGCCACTGTTGGAATTAGTGGACGATTACTACGGAAAAAAATACCACAAGGTACATGCTATCTAAAAAATTACGCAGCGGAAAGAATGCATATACCAATTAAGCTTTTCGTAGTCCTTAGAACGTGACGTGGAGTTCATGTTCTGCCAGACGGGTCCTGTAGGAATTCTTGTGAAGGAGAAATATATGAGGAATGGTCTCTACTGCAAAGCCTCTTTTCAATCTGGTCTATGGGATGGATCCCCGGGATAATTGCTAGAAGCAATTCGGAACCTCTTTGATCTTGGGTGTGTTTCAGCCGAATCTCACTATAATAGGAAGAGGGATTTCTTTTGTCTCAACTTAAAGTGAGGAAGTAATTAACCTTAAAGAAATCCCTAACCCTCTCTATTTATAAAAGGAGGTGGGTAAAACCTGATGGATATGTGTCCAATTCGGGTTCGTATTTATGTTTCGGGCCTCGTAAACACGTCAAAAACACATCACGGCTTGAAAAACGCCTCCCGAGGGTCAATACGGTCCGGAAGCGCGTTACGCGAGTCCGGGTTGCGCGGCAAGTCGGACCTCGCCGAATTGCCCAAATTCGACAAGGTCCGGATTGATCTACGGGGATTACGCGATTACCATTACGTGATTACCGTTATGCGTAGAGAAGTCGAGTTCGCGCATTGCCAATATTGATGACGGTTACCGCTTGCTTTTGAACCGTCATCAAATCGCTTTAAAACCGGGTCCGGTCCCAAGGAAGCCTATAAATAGGAGGCCTTGGCTACCCATTTTTGGACATCCTCTCATTTGCCCAACTTTGGTATTTTGAGCTCTGACTTCTCTCTAGAAATATTTTCTCTCTCTAGAGTCATCTTTCTCCTTTTTAGCCCAATCGTGACTTAGGCATCGGAGAGGGCTCCACTAGCACCACCCCCCCCCCCCCCCCCCCTCTCCGTGCTAGTACTGGCCCTATGTGCAGGAAACGGGCCCCAAAGCTAAGGCGAGGAAGAGAAATAGGAGTAAGATGTGCCCAGACGCTCAGACTTGTGCCCAGACCACCATTTCCTGAGACACAACCATTTCCCGAGACAGAAACTCCTCCTGAGACATAGCCGTTTCTGGATACACCGACTTTTTCCGAGACACAACGTTAAAACCGAACACTCGTCATCGGGATTAGGCTCTTCCAAACGAAGGGTGTCAGCCCAAAAAACCCGCACAACCTAATCAGACAGACGCGTCCATCCGACCCAGTTTAACCAGGACGCAACAAAACCCACCTAGGGTAATACCTATGGTTCGGTCGGCTAGCATAGTGGGGATGCCCTATTTTGGTCCTCTCATGTCAATTGAGATTTAGGCCTAAACCAAAACCCCTAATGTGACATTAATTAATTATTCTTTGGATGCTAGGCTTATATTGAATGGCTCATATTACGACGGCCCATTCACCAAATGTCCACAAGGTTCACCGAATTTGGACGATTGCGGACATAACGAAAGTTATGGAGTCTTAGTTAGATTTTAGAGTTTTACTATCGCTAGGTCCGAACTAATATGTCTAAGATATATAAAAATGCTTTGAGTGGGGTCGGACATCGAAGGGAATTATTTGGACCAGAAGACTAAAATCCTTCGATCTGACATAGGAAGTAAACCTACTTCTATTGTATTCAACGATAGATGTTTAAGAAGGAATTAGCGATAAGTTAAAAATTCTTTACATCCCGCAAGTGTTAACAAATGCCGATGTCCACGTGAACTTTGACATTAGTTTTAACATATGATATTATATAATCAACTATTGATCGTACTAGGGATGGCAATTTGTTAATAGCAACATACATATTAAACCATGTCCACCTTAAATTTCTGCTAGAACCACCTGTTGGGATCAAAATGACGTGGCCTTGAACTTCTAGTAGTGAACTTCGAGATCTTGCCGGGATCTAACTCTTTTAGGTATCTTTCTCGACCTCTCGGGTGTTTGGTTTTCTTTAGGAGCTTTGTGCTATGCGAGCACCTGAAAAGGGGTGGGGATGTCCCTTGATTCCACTATGAAGCTTATGTCAGTAATGGATTTAGAGAGAGTATTATCAAGTATGAGAATCAGGATCATAAAACATACATAATGTTCACCTATTTATAGGGAGGGATTACCGACTTTAAATGGCGGCTTGGTGTGCCTTGATTGGCTGTTCAATGGCGGCGGTTGCCTTTCACTGATTGGTTCAAAGGGACGGTTAAGAGTCAGTAGGTGACAAACAGGTCGCCACCTCACCATTTCTTACTATGGAAGGTTTCTTTAACTAGGTGATAAGCAGGTTGCCACCTAAGTTTTACCTTGAGAGGTGGTTTCTTCAGACCTAAAGGCGGCGAGTAGGTCGCCAGCTATCCTTTCCTTAGGATGGAGGTTTCCTAAAGGCGGCGAGCAGGTCTCCACATGTCCTTTCCGTAAGAAAGAAGGTTTCTTTATTCGTTTTGTGGTAGTCGACTCGAATCTTTCCTTAAGAGGGAGAGTTTTGAGTGACCTTATCGTCTCGCCTATCTTCGATAGTCGCTTTGGGAGTCGACCTTCCTTTGTATAGTCGTCGACCATTTATCCTTATCTCCTCGAGTTGAAGGTGAATGGTCGTCGACTTATTTTTCTTAGAGTCTCGACTTTTATATAATCGACCCATGTCAGATCACCTCGAATCATATCCAACACTTGCCCCCGAGACATAAGTCATTAGTCTTTAAAATAAAGGGGAAGGAGTTATGTCGAGTACCTTTTATGATGAGAGAAGGACGTTGCCCTTTTATCCTTTTTAACGTATGCTTTTAGTCGTGATTAACGTTAATGGAGTCGAGGAGTCAGTTATAACTGATCTCCGTTACAGATAGTTGAAGAAGTCAGTATTATGACTGATCTCCTGGATTGTCGCCGACTATATGAAGTCGAGGAGTCAGTGTTATGATTCATCTCCTTTGTAGATGGCGACTTTCGGAAGTCGGGGGAGTCAGTTTTGACTGATCTCCTTTACAGAGAGTTGAAGGAGTCAGTATTATGACTAATCTCCTGGATTGTCGTCGACTATATGAAGTCGAGGAGTTAGTGTTATGACTAATCTCCTTGGTAGATGGCGACTTTCAGAAGTCGGGGGAGTCAGTTATGACTGATCTCCTTTGCAGAGAGTTGAAGGAGTTAGTATTATGACTGATCTCCTGGATTTTCGCCGACTATAGGAAGTTGAGGAGTCAGTGTTATGACTGATCTCCTTTGTAGATGGCGACTTTCGGAAGTCGGGGGAGTTAGTTATGACTGATCTCCTTTGCAAAGAGTTGAAGAAGTCAGTATTATGACTGATCTCCTGGATTGTTGCCGACTATATGCAGTCGAGTAGTCAGTGTTATGACTGATCTCCTTTGTAGATGGCGACTTTTGGAAGTCGGGGGAGTCAGTTATGACTGATCTCCTGGATCGTCGTCGACTATATAAAGCTGAGGAGTCCTGTATTAGTATATCAAGAAGAGATGAATTATATCTTTATTCATTAATTTATTGTAATTGAAACAGATGAAAAGGATTTTATCCTAAACATAGAAATTCTTCAATTGCTCTGCATTAAAAGTCCCGTTGAGGCGTTGCCCCTGCGGATCTTCTAGTTTGTAAGCATTAGGACATGCTATGCCGATGAAGACATAAGGACCTTCCTATTTTGGCACCATTTTCCCTCTCTGATCGGCTGTTAAGAATTCATTTCTTCGTAGGACTTTTTACCCTAGGAAGAATTGGCGTCGCCCTACTTTTCGATTAAAATATCTAGCAGTGGCGAGCTTCATTCTTCCTTGAATTTCTTCAGAGGCCCATCTTCTTTCGTCGTCTAGATCCAAGTCGATCCTTCTTTGTTCGTCATTCTGGTCGACTTGGTATGTGGCGACTCTTTGGGAGATATTAGCTACCTCAATGGGTGAAACAACTTTCTACCCATAAACCATGCTGAAAGGAGTCTCGCCGGTGGCCCTCTTGGGTGTGGTTCTGAGTGCCCAAAAGTACCTGATCCAACTCTTTGACCCAATTTCCCTTCAGAGAAGCCACCCTCTTCTTCAATCCGTTGAGAATTGTTTTGCTGGCTGCCTCGACTTGTCCATTCATTTGGGCATGATGAACAGAACCAAATCGATGGTTGATTAACATTTCTTCACAAAAGTCGGCGAGTTCGACGCTAGCAAACTGAGGGTCGTTGTCACTGATGAGGATCTTTGGCACCCCATATCGACATATGATTTGTTCTCGTATGAACTTAATCATTTGGAAAGTAGTCGTTGATGCCAGAGATTTTGCTTCTATCCACTTGGAGAAATAGTCGATAGCGACTACGATATGTGTTCGTTGACCTGTGGATTTAGGCAAGGGCCCAATGAGATCGATCCCCCATTGTGCAAAAGGCCATGCACTCATCATAAGAGTAAGGTCTGCTGGTGGCCTAGCGATTATGGGAGCGTAAACTTGGCAGGCAAGACAAGTTTGCACGAGCATTGTCGCCTCTTTGTGCATAGTCGGCCAGTAGAACTTTTGTCGCAAATATTTTAATACCAAGTTTTTGGCTCCTTCATGACATCCAGCATCGCCTCCATGTAGGTCCTCAATTATTCTCTCAGTTTGGGGGGCGGTTACGCATCGGAGGTAAGGAGTAGAATATCCTCTTTTATAGAGATATCCATCCAAGATTACATATCGCCCAGTCATTCTTTGAATTTAGTCACTGCCACCGGATCTTCTGGGAGAGTTCCCTTTTCCAGATAATTCTGGATGGGAGTAATTAATGAGTTAGGGGCTTGAATATTAAGAACTTCAGCTCCTGCTTCAACGGCTGAGTAGACAGAATTATCTATGAAATGTACTGTCACCAGGGGAGTGTTTCCAAGGCGAATTTGCTAAGGGCGTCTGCCTCTTGATTATTCTCTCGAGGGATGGCCTCTATTTGGAAATGAGGCATGTCTTTCACGAGCTCCGCACTTCTTCTACGTATTTCTTCATATTTTCTCCTTTGGCGACATAGGTCTCATTTGTCTGATTCACAATTAATTCAGAGTCGCATCGTACCTTTAGGTTGGTGATTCCCATGCCTTTGGCTATACGAAAACCTGTTAACAAAGCCTCGTATTCAGCTTCATTATTGGTAGCTCGAAAGGTTAAAGACAACGCATATCGAAGTGGCTCTCCATTAGGTGGCGTTAGTACTAATCCTGCCCCACATCCCAAGGAAGAGGATGATCCGTCGGTGTACAACGACCATGGCATAGTATCGTTGACGGTGTTTTCTGACGTGGCTTTCACATGTTCTTCTTGTGGGAGGACAACGGGTTTAGCATCTGGCGTTGCTGTATTTTCTGCTATGAAGTCGGTCAGTGCTTGACTTTTGATCGCCTTTCGTGGCTCAAAGTGAATCCGAAATTCACTCAACTCTACCGCCCATTTAACCATTCTTCCTGAAATGTCGGGCTTTTGTAGTAGTTGCTTTAAAGGTTGGTTGGTTGATACCGTCATCTCGTGGGCGTAGAAGTAGGGTCGAAGTTTATTGGAAGCTATCAACAGAGCATACAGGCACTTCTCGATCTCCATGTAGTTAGCCTCTGCAACACCAAAGATCTTACTGACGTAGTAAACCGGGATTTGAATGTTGCATGTCTCTTTGATGAGTACTGAGCTCACTGTTGAGCTTACACTTAAGTAGAGGAACAAAGGATCCTCAGGCAGTGGTTTTGATAAGGCGGGAAGCGAGTGAAGGTGTTTCTTCAATTGTTGGAAGGCTTCCTCACACTCAGGCGTCCATTCAATTTTTTTTTTTTGCTCTTAGAATTTTGAAGAAGTGGAGGGATTTGTCACCCGATCTCGCCAAGAATCTTCCCAAAGAGGCCAGTCTTCCATTGTGACTTTGTACTTCCCTATGGCAGGTAGGAAAGGACATTTCTTCTATCGCGGTGACTTTCTCCGGGTTGGCTTCGATCCCTATTTGGCTAACCATAAAACCCAAAAACTTTCCTGGTTGGACCCCAAAAGCACACTTAGTGGGATTCAATCTTACTTGGTGGAGTCTCATGCAAGCAAATGGTTCCTCCAAATATTGAACGTGATGTTGTCCTCTTTTTGTTTTGACTAGCATGTCGTCAACATAAGCTTCCATATTCATCCCTATCATAGATTTGAAGAGCTTGTTCACCATGCGTTGATAAGTGGTTCCAGTGTTTATCAAACCAAAAGTCATGACCTTGTAGTGGTAGATGTCGTTATCCACATAAAAGGCGGTATGGGTCTCGTCATTGGGGTACATTTGTATCTGGTTGTATCCCGAGTATGCGTCCATGAAGCTTACAAGCTCGTGTCCTGAAGTGACGTGGACCAGTTGATCGATTCTTGGTAGAGGGTAGGAGTCTTTTGGACATGATTTGTTGAGATCTTGAAAATCTACACACATCCTCCATATCTTATTGGATTTCCTCACCAGGACTGGATGGCAACCCAGGTTTGGAATCGTATTTCCTTCACGAAACCAGCCTCGACCAGCTTTCCCACTTCTTGGTGTATTGCTGCCTTCTTCTCCCCCCCCCCCCCCCCCATAGATCTTCTCTTATAGGCTATGGGTTTCCCGGCGGGATCTATTCTTAGCTCATGGGAGATAATATCTGGGCTTATTCCTGGCATATCGCTAGGCTCCCAAGCGAATAGCTCCTTGTATTTTCTAAGGAGAGTAGTTATTCTTTTGGTGAGTTCCGGGGGGGGGGGGGGGGGGGGGGGGGAGAGTAGCTCCAATCTTAACTTTTCTGTCTTCTCCTTCCAGGGTGACCTCGACTAGTTCTTCCATGGGGGCAGGTCGTCCTCCTTCCTCCCAGGGATCCTCATCTATTACAATAGACAGAGTTTCTTTTTGGTTACGCCTTCGGAGGAGGTTGACATAACATTGTCGAGATGCTTCCTGGTCACCCCACACTTCTCCTATTCCGTGATGAGTAGGGAATCTCATGACTTGGTGAACGGTAGAAGGGAATGTATAGTTGGGGTTAAGGGAGGTTCTTCCCAATATCAATTTGTAGGCATTGATTTGGTCGACCACCAGAAAATGAATTGTTAAGTGTGAGGTCTTCCAACCTTGCCCCAAAACCACTGGGATCACCTTCTTTGTTTCCCGATTATTGATTCGGGTTGTGATTACCAGAGCATCTTCGTGAGGTTGGGAGGCTTCAGAAAAATCTTATGTTGAAAAGGTGATTGCCATTGGCTCTACTTCTCTCGATCTTTTTAACGATTTTGTAGATGAGGTACTTTGAGGAGCATATTGATCCCTATCTGAGCTTATTTTTCCTCCCGCCGCAAATCCTCCTAACAGAACATTGATGTTATTGTCTGGAGGGGTTCTCCATGTTCGACCTTCATGGGCCCGACGACGGTGATGTCGTTGGATTTCTCTTTGCATGAATTCTAGTTCCTTCTTCCAAGGAGGCAATCTTCTGTGTTGTGCCCCTCATCTTGGTGATTTTCACAATAGGAGAGGGGACGGCGATTTCCTTCCGTTGCTAGAAGTGCTTCCATCCTTTGTTGAGTTTTCCGGAATTCTCTTGAGGAAACACCTCGGATGGACGAACTCTCCCCTTGATCTCGTGGGGTTCGATGTAGGGTTGGGCGATTCACCCGGGCTTGTTGTACCCTGACATGAAGGGTTGCTCTGTGGATCAGATCCTCCCAATATCTTATGGGTTGTGTAGCTTGCGTGGCAGCAAGGGATTAGAATTGTGTTCCCAATCCTCTAAAGAACGCTCGGATGGCTTCTCCCTCCGAGAGCTCGCCTCCGCTATATCCTCCTTGGAATCACCCAAAGTAATTTTCCAAGGTTTTTATTTGGTCATTGGAATATACCTTCAGCTATCCGTGCTTGACTCTGCCTGACTCGACTTCTTGGCGGGGCCGTGACTTCTTGATCTCGTTCCCACAGACGGCGACAAATGTTGGGATCATAATGACGTGGCCTTGAACTTCTAGTAGTGGACTTCGAGGTCTCGCCGGGAGCTAACTCTTTTAGGTATCTTTCTCGACCTCTCGGGTGCTTACTTTCCTTTAGGAGCTTTGTGCTAGGCGAGGACCTGAAAAGGGGTGGGGATGTTCCCTGATTCCACTCTGAAGCTTAAGTCAGTAATGGATTTAGAAAGAGTATTATGAAGTATGAGAATCAAGATCGTAAAACATACATAATGTTGTTAGCATATGGTGACATGGCGCCGTAATTGGTAGCCCGTTAACGCTAATGGAATTAACTAAGATAATTACGTAATTGTCACATTAGGGTAATTGGGCCAAACCCTAACCCTAATTGACATGGGAGGCCCAAAACTGGGCCTCCCCCCTTAATTGCATAGTTCGGCCGAATTTGTCCCACATTGGTTGGAGTGGACTTTTGTCCACTCCACCAATCCTATATATAAGGGACTCACCTAAGGGGTTTATACATTCATTAAGAATAAGAACTACCTCCATTGAGGAACTTGAGAGAAACTCTCTCACCCCCTTAGTAGTGATTTTTGTTGCACATCTTAGTCTGAGGTTCTATCCCCGTTGAAGAATCGATCAGAGGCTTTGTTGTGGAGCTTACACCACGTAGGACTTCTTCTTACGAAGAAATTGTACGTGGTTCCGACCGGAGGATCAAAATTCCCTCCACGACGTTCTTAGGCAGGAAAGCTAAAAGGTATGTGTACATTATTCCGCTGCGTAGTTAGATTACTTGCATGTACACGTTTAGCATTCCGTAGTATTACGTCCCCGTAATCCAACAGTGGTATCAGAGCATGGTTAGGAGTTCTTAAATTTTTTATAAACTGATGTTCTTGATTTTAGAAAAATCCGAAATTTTCATGTTCATGAACACCATGAGTAATCCGAAATTTTTACGTAAATTTCATGTGTTTGATCTTTAAAAACTTAAAATTTTCAAAATTTACATGTTTTTATAGATCAAAAACCGAATTTTATGTTCAAATTTAAGTTGGAAAATCCTAGGGGTATTCTAGGTAAAAAAATTAATTTTTTTGGTCACCAAGTTTTAAAAATTTCGGCCACATTATTTAGAGATATAGTTTGCCATTATTAAATTTTATTAGTAGGTAACTATATATCTATAAATTGGAAATAAGGATAGGTTCATAATATAATATTGTAAAAGATATTAACTATCAATATATATAT
Organism: Clarkia xantiana subsp. parviflora; assembly: GCA_036873135.1. Classification (NCBI taxonomy): domain Eukaryota; kingdom Viridiplantae; phylum Streptophyta; class Magnoliopsida; order Myrtales; family Onagraceae; genus Clarkia; species Clarkia xantiana. Next base: position 24,693,649 of record JAPTYO010000012.1, read on the forward strand.
ATATAAAGATAGGGATAATATATATAGTTACTATAAAAGATTAAGAAAATATATCGTCTACATATTTTAATTCCTAAAGATGTTTTGATAATAATAAAAAAAATATATATATATATATATGCCAAATATTTTATGTATATATATCTATTGTTGATTGATTTACATCTTATAGATAGAATCTTGACAATATTTATATATATATTTAAATATGCATAATTATATATATATATATATATATATATATATATATATATATATATATATATATATATATATATATATATATATATATATATATATATTAGCAATATTGGAAATTATTTTAAATAATTAATATTTCTTGGTGGCTAAGTTATGTTTTTAGTGGACTTTAAAACCCTACTTATCCCACAAGACATATTTCGGCCGAACCCTAGGGTTTATGGGCCGGTCCAATTGCTAAACCGGAACGGATAAAACCAATCTGGGTTTTCTTAATCGGGCCGACCTAGTCGGGTTGGGTCGGACGGTAGTAACTGAATTGAACCTAAACTAACCGGTTTTGAGTGATAAACCAAACCACAATCTTATTTTTATTGAACCGTTTCGGACCAAACCGGATTTTCAAATCGGACCGACTTGAACCGGATTTTAAATTGGATCGGACCAGAATTTTTAAATTTCTCGAAAATTTTAAAATGTTCAATAAAATAGGATGTCAAATTTTAAATCCAAAATGTTTTCGAACTTTAAATTTAGCCTAAACAGTGCTCTTAGGATTTGCGTTTTAATACGTTTTTCGGTTAAAACCCTAATACCTAGTTTCGATTATGGGGATGGATCTCGGATATACATGTTTTTGGGACTTGATTAAATTAGTGGGCTGATTTGCAATTGTTTACTTTCTGCTACATATATATTAGAACCGTCGTCTTGACTCAGTCAAGCTAGCTGGATATTAAATGCGAGCATTGAGCTTTGAGATTTAAATATATGTATTGCACAATAGGATACATGCTATGCTAATTGAAAGTGCCTAGAATCCATGTCTAGAAATGTCGCATAATTGATTGTAAGCATGAATTGCAAAACAGCCCCTAATATTTTCAAACATTTTTAAAACTGAAAATTCCAGTCGCCAGTTATGCATGATTTGTATGGATGTTGCATGTTTTGACACGTATGCTAGGATGTTCAAGATTAGAAAGCATGTGATAATTTACTTTACGTAGAATTATATATGCTAGGAACATTAGACGCATGACGCGTAAGCATGTTTTGGTTTGTTCGATTTTTATAGCATAATATGATATTATGCATGCGTAAATTATAGGATAATTCCTTTTATAATTATAAGGGCCTTGGGAAAGCCAAGATCGGGTATACTAGTTTTAAAATTCCCGTTTCGGTAATTTGCAATATAATGACCGTTTTCAAAAGACTGATCTATTGGATTGAAGACGACGGTAGTGTGAATTCTTTCGTGACACCTAGGGCTGGGCAAAAAAACCGGTTCGGGCGAACCGAACCGGAACCAAACCGGAACCGAACCATTACGAACCGGTTCTGACTGAACCGGTTCTTAAATGGTTCGGTTTTGATAAGGAATATATGGAGCGGTTTTTGACTGGTTCAAAACAGGTTCCGAACCGGTTCTGAACCGGTTTTTCAGAACCACTTTTGTTACCTAAAGCCTAAATTGTTAGATAGTAATACACTCTTGCATCCTTTTTTTTTGTAGAATAAAGAGCTATAGACAAGCCGAGTATCCGACAAGCTCGACTCGACTCAGTTTATTCGAGCTCGAACTCGACCGAGCCTTAATTTTTCAAGCTCGAGCTCGACTCGGTGCCATACTTGACATGTTCAAGTTCGGCTCGACTCGGCTCGATAAGGTTAAAAAATTCAATTAAATTATAAATGGTGCACCTTAGCTGGAGGTCGAACTCGACTAGATTAGGCTTTTGGCTCGAGCTCGAACTCTTCCTAGACTCATTATATACATATATAATATTATTACGTAAAGTTTGAAAAACTCAAACTCGAACACGACTCGAATAGGCAAAAAAAAACTTGATTAGGCTCGCGAGCCTCTCGAGTCGAGTACAAGTGAACTCGAACTCGACTCGATATCAGAAAAAGATCGACTTGACTCGAGTGAGTCGAATTTGAATATTGACCAAGCCGATTTCGATAAGCTCACGAGTAGCTTGATTTGTTTACACCATAGGGTAGATCCTTCACTATTTGAGTTTGGTTCATACTGGATATATAGGTGGTCGTAGCAGGTTTGTTTACTTATATATAGTTATTATATATTATGTTAGCCCAGATCAGTTCTACAATCAATTGAGTTCAGTTTTGAACTCGAAACTTAACTCATAAATAGTTCTATATTTTAACTGAGATGATAGATTAACTCGCTAAATATACAAATTTTCAACCAGAGATTTGCTGCACTTTTGAAGTTTGAGCTACGCCTCTTGACGTCGCTTAAACTCTCGATATTTATATTTTAAATATTTTACTTTTTTATAATTTTAGATTGTTTCTAATTTAGACTTTGATACTCTCTCCTCTGAAGCGATCAATTGTGTTTATAGTTTGTATTTTGCAAAATTTTTATTGCTTATGGATTATCAACTTGGGTGTGTATTTTGAATTTTAGTAAAAAAAAAAAGAAAAAAGGTTCAAAACCGGTTCGAACCGGTTCAGAACCGGTTTTGCTATGGTTCGGTTCTAGGACCTAAAATATGGTTCGGTTCTTACGTGATACAGAAAACCAACTGAACCTAAAATCCGGTTCCGGTTCGGTTCTGAACCGGTTCGGCCCAGAACCGAACCATGCCCAGCCCTAGTGACACCCCCTTCCCTCATTTTACTGACGGTCGGTTTGGTTAAGTGACTGAAGGATCAATATTCATCGTATTCCATCCTAATAGATAATTCGATGTTTGCAATTCTGGCAAAATGTTGTTGTCTTCCTAACTTTACATGATTATCAATTGTAATAGTTCTAATGGCTCGATTGGATCGTTTTAACAAAATATGCAAACCGGATGACATTAATTATGATGATTGGAAAACTAGTGTTGAAATTGACTTGATACCTGCGGGAGTAGAGGATCGTATCGATCCAAAACATCAACGAATACATACAAACAAAGAAGGGATACCTTAAAAATACAATAATAAAGACAGGTTATGGGGAGAACAAAGAGCTCGGAAAAAAATATGCTCGCATCTGACAGCTGAAACGGAAGAAAGGACGGTTCAAAAGAGCGCATTGCATCTTTGGTGCACCTTACACCTTCGCTACGGCAAGGGAAAGGCACCCGAAGCAAGAGAATTAATGGCCGCGTACCATGAAATTCTATGCAAAGAGAGTGGGATAGAAACTGTTCTCGAAGCCGCCGATGAATGGGTAGGAATTCGGAAAGTAATGGAAATGTTTCCTCTTACATGGTTTGCTGATGATAACGGACTCGCACGTCTGATCACAACAATCAAAACAGCAATTAACTTATATGATGCCGACCATAAAGATGAAAACATCTCCAAACTTCCCAAATTCTCCGAAACCAGGTTTCTGGACTTCGGAATTGCTTGGTTAAACCCAACAATAAAATGTCTAAACGATAATCCAGTGCGCAACCACTGTTGATTCAAGTACCGTAAAAGGTACGCCTCGTTTACCACAATACGTAAAACGGTAAAACGTTTTATTTGATGCACATACATCTGACATAATTCAATTTTGGATTAATTTCCAGGTGGCTTGCTCAAACGTGGTGAAGACTACCCGCCTTATATATAACTTTCTTTGTGTAGCTGCAGTTATTGATCCGGAAACTCTGTCATTATTATTGTAAAATCCCTATTTTCGTTTATATGTTTAAATTTAGTTAAAAGTGATTCAGAATTATTGAATAAGTAGTCTCCATTCATTTTTTTGACATGGTCTACTTATCAAAATTAGTCGACCCGGTTAAACAGGATTGATCTAGAACGAATAAGTAAAAAAGAAAATCCATCAGTAAAATGATTGGATTAAGATAAAACACTAAACTATGGTTCATGAATAACTGAATCATCATTAATGCATTCATCGATTGCATAAAGTCGTAAAACGAAGCGATCTAAAATTACATCCTTATTTGTTAAGTACTCCATTAAAATGGTAAAAATCCCGAAATAATATGCATGATACAACTGATTTTAAATTCGAAGACTAAAACAATTTTGTAACCATGGTTTAAAACCTGGTATGCGCGTGGCGCAAGTCACCTCGAGAGATGGGACACATCGTCTTAAAGTCCGAATTTAATGCTGAAGTATTTTAAAGAATGCTAAATTTTCGTTTGTAATCCTTTGAATTTAACTCATTGATAACTACTAAGATTATTAGTATGCTTCAAACCTACTACAATCTAGTAAGAACATCAACTATGGCATTAAAGCAAACGCTTAAATGTATAGCCCTTGAGGTGAATAAGTCTCTGGGTGAGTTAAACAAACGAAAGGAAGAAGTCAGTAAAACGACTCTCCCACTATAGGCCTTGAACGAAAAGTTTGGCTAAAGCATTCATCTTATCAAATACTTCAAGCAACATAGTTCAAAGTTACATAATGATGAAGTTCAACATTAATTACTTCTCCGAAACAAATTAAGTTGATTCACACTAATGTAACTCAATGTTCCAATAAAATCGGTTGACACATCACCATAGCTAAAAGGATGATACGGGTAAAACCTTATCATTAGCAGCATTACATTGCGCAATAAACAAGTATTTATTAAGAGTACGGTCTACTCTTAAAGGAATACAAGTTTAAAATTAGCTAAGATTGATGGTATTGTGGTCAAACATGACATATTATAAAGATTTGAGGATAGAATTCCAATGTTTTGCAGAACGAACAGACATAGTACTGATCGAATCAAAGAATGGTTAACGTAGATTATCAGGTCCCACTTACTTCGAGTGGGAGAATTGATACAACATAAGTGATTGATATGGTATATGATGATACAAAAGTCTTCATAATAAATCCAGTGAGAGGGCTTACTCCCCCTCACATATAATCATCACTAAATACAAATGCGAATCAAGTCGGACCTGACAATCAAGAACGCTGAATTAATACAACTGCCCATTATTCCTAGTAGGAGGGAAAAACGACCAACTTGGTTCCTGATCCTAGTAATCAAGGAATACATCTCGGAGGTAAAATTATGTGACCGAGAGGTCATCCTGAAAAAGTTGTTAATCAGAGTTCAAGCACTGCCATTCTTCCCAGTGGGAGTGATGCACCGATAAGAATCATTATTCTGAGTGGGAGTAACGATCAGACTAGAGAGGGGATTAACGAGCCTAGACATAGTCAAGGGCAACGAACTTCTCTCGAGAAGTGTCCCATCGAATAAGATATGTTAAAACATCTTAACATTCGTTCTCGAATCAGTGACGGTTCAGCAAAGCAAGGGAAGGACCTCAAAACGATGGAATTGAGGAAAACAATGGAGGATGAAATATGCCTATATAAGAACAAATTCGGTTATGGTACTTAGTTGATTGATCTGCTAACCGCAGAACTAGAAAGTGAAATTTTAGAATTAACTACCGATGAAAAGTTAAGTGGTTCCAAACTCAAATGATTGCGAATGGATATACCCAAATTCACGGAATGGACTTTCATGAAACATACTCACCAACTGTGCGTTACACCACAGTAAGGGCCATCCTTGCCCTTGTTGCATGTCTCAGTCTAGAGCTGCACCAAATGGATGTTAAGACCACATTCCTCCACGGAAACTTAGAGGAAGAGATCTATATGGAGCATCCAGAGGGTTTTATTACTCCTGGCAAAGAACGTAAAGTTTGCAAACTCCAATAGTCTATTTACGGTCTTAAATAGTCGTCTCGGCAATGGTATCGCGGATTCCACGAGGAAATTGTCGGAAACGGGTTTGTGAATCTTCACGAGGATCCTTGCGTATACACTAAGACCTCTGGGTCTAAGTATGTCATCATAAAAATATACGTAGATGACATACTCATTGCTGCAAACGACGTGAGTTTCATGAACAAATCAAAGTCCTGATTAGCGTCAGCATTTGAGATGAAAGACGTGGGAGAGGCCACGTGCATCTTAGGCATTAAGATTGCCCGAGATCGTGCCGCCCGTACATTGTGTCTGTCTCAAGAATCTTATATCAACAAACTGTTTAAAAGATTCAGAATGCTCGATGCTAAGCCCGTGGATACGCCGGTTGTGTTCGGGTGCGCACTGTCAAAGCGTGATAGACCGAAAAACCAGCAGCAGCTTGAACAGATGAAGGGGGCAGAGTACCTATGCATGGTGGGGAGTCTTATGTACGCCATGCTATGTACTCGGCCAGATATCTGTTACGATGTGGGCCTAGTAGCAAGATTCCAATCAGATCCTAGTTATCAACATCTAAATGCCGTAAAACGAATTATACGGTATCTGAAAGGTACTGCCGACTATGTTCTGTGCTATAAGGGCAAGCAAATAGAATTGACCGGTTATAGTGACGCCGACCAAGGTGGCGATCCAGATGATAATAAGTCCACCACAGAAGGAATTTTCCTTCTTGCTAATGCTGCCATATCATGGGTAAGCAAGAACAATCATGTGTCGCGCTTTCCACTATGGAATCAGACTTCGTTGCCCTTTCTAAAAACGCACAAGAAGTGGTCTGGCTGAAAAGGCTTCTTACTGCATTAATTGGCACTGGCAAAGAGAGTAATCCTGTCAAGGTATACTGCGACAGTCAAGCGGCCATTGCAGCTGTTAAGAATCCAAAGTACCATAGTAGGACCAAACACATTGATGTGAAATACAAGTATGCTAAATCTTTTCTGGAAGACAACTTAGTCGCTTTAGAATACTTGTCCATGGATAAAATGGTTGCAGATCCATTAACTAAGCCATTACGTAGAGAGGTCTTCGAAAAGCACGTAAAACTGCTTGGATTACGTAGGGCTTAAATAAGTGACTTGTATAAGCGATAAAATTTTGACATTCGAAATAATATTATTTTGATTGAATAAATGAATTGAAAAATGAGTATATGATCTATCGACGTCATAATGAAATATAACATCAGATTTTACTATCTATAAACTAAGTCGTCGGAAGAGGTAAAACTCTTCCACCAAAATTATGTCAAATGTGAATCATGCTTCGTCACAGGCACGGTCATCTTGTAAGGAGAGGCTGACCTCTACACCAACAAGATTGGCTAAGAACCAGGGGGATAAACCTAGTTAAACGAAACGATAACCTTGTCACGCTTAATGCATGAGTTAATCTTCGTTTTGTACATCCCCGTGTTGGACCCAGTCCATCATTAAAATCACATTCAGGGCCAGATGAAAGATTCTACGATAGCATGATTGACATATCCCAATCCTGGCTAGTCCAGGTATGCTATCGACGCGTGCTTCATACTGCGCATGCCATGTTCGACCACGGGGTCATGCTCGGTTGTGCTAGCTAGAATCCTAGTGATTCAAAGGGCGCATACTTCTTCACCTTGAGCGTGTGATTGATCCCGGATGTCTTATGAAGAGGCATCCAAAGTATCCTCACGGACTCAGAACTTATACCTAAGGTCTAGCTCAATGTTGGCTTCCCGGCGTACGAGCGTAGAGCCAAAGAAAACGGCCAAGTGACCACGTCTTGGAAACCGGTTAAGTTAGACTAAGGGTTAAAGCGATGTGGATGGTCAAGTTCACCTATAATTCACCGACTCTTGTGTTCACTAGGTGGCCGCCAACCGGATATTAGTTGAAGGTTGTGATCACTTGTAACGGATGCCCTGGAGAAGTATTCCTATGTGGAAAACTGGAAAATTGGAGAATTATTAGTTGACCAAGGATACAGTGCGGTACATATTTTATTTTAACAAGACTGATTTACGAAAGGGAATCAACGTTCCGTGGGCGCTACAATACTCTTAAAAGACGAGTAGCACGATGCCCGACGTATCCGCCGGTCGCACGACAAACCTCGTATGAACTATTCGAAGACGGAGACAAAGACTGAGATGTTGATGCTATTGGATAACTATATATTAACAGGCACCCTCCCATTCCGGTGAGTGGGAGCTGTTATCATATGGTGACGTGGCGCCGTAATTGGTAGCCCGTTAATGTTAAGGAAATTACCTAAGTTAATTAGGTAATTGTCACATTAGGGTAATTGGGCCAAACCCTAGCCCTAATTGACATGGGAGGCCCAAAATTGGGCCTCCCCCCTTAATTGCATAGTTCGGCCGGATTTGTCCCACATTGGTTGGAGTGGACTTTTGTCCAATCCACCAATCCTATATATAGGGGACTCACCTAAGGGGTTTATACATTCTTTCAGAATAAGAAGTGTCTCCATTGAAGAACTTGAGAGAAACCCTATCACCCCCTTAGTAGTGATTTTCGGTGCACATCTTAGTCCGAGGTTCGGTCCCCGTTGAAGAATCGATCAAAGGCTTTTTTGTGGAGCTTACACCGCATAGGACTTCTTCTTACGAAGAACATGTACGTGGTTCCGACCGGAGGATCAGAACTCCCTCCACGACGTTCTTGGGCAAGAAAGCTAAAAGGTATGTTACATTATTCCGCTGCGTAGTCAGATTACTTGCATGTACACGTTTAGCATTCCGTAGTATTACGTCCCTGTAATCCAAAAAATGTTCCCCTATTAATAGGGAGGGATTATCGACTTTAATGGCGGCTTGTTGTGCCTTGATTGGCTGTTCAATGGCGGCGGTTGCCTTTCTCTGATTGGTTGAAAGGGACGGTGAAGAGTCAGTAGGTGACATGCAGGTCGCCACCTCACCATTTCTTACTGTGGAAGGTTTCTTTAACTAAGTGATAAGCAGGTTGCCACTTAACTTTTACCTTGAGAGGAAGGTTTCTTCAGACCTAAAGGCGGCGAGCAGGTCACCATTTATCCTTTCCTTAGGTGGGAGGTTTCCTAAAGGAAGCTAACAGGTCTCCACATGTCCTTTCCTTAAGAAGGAGGGTTTCTTTATTCGTTTTGTGGTAGTCGACTCGACTCTTTCCTTAAGAGGGAGAGTTTTGAGTGACCTTATCGTCTCGCCTATTTTTGATAGTCGCTAGGTGAGTCAACCTTCCCTTGTATAGTCGTCGACCATTTATCCTTATCTCCTCGAGTTGAAGGTGAATGGTCGTCGACTTCTTTTTCATAGAGTCTCGACTTTTATATAATCGACCCATGTCTGATCGCCTCGAATCATATCCGTTACCACCCATATTGAGGCATGGACTGGGCGAAATCTTGGACAGTTCAACTTATACCTATGAGGCGATAAGACCTTTTTACGTTGACCTGTAATAGTCGATTCGGAAAATTAGAATATTCAGGATGGTAGAGTTTCTTCAATAGACGTTCTAAATTTTTGAATACACACGTATTTGAAGGTACTCGGAAGGAGTGAGAAAGTTATAGGACATGAATTACGCGTTGTTATATTCTTTGAGACTGAATATCCGAGACTAGGTGACATAAATCTATTTACAATTGATACTGGATGAAAGATTTAGATGAATAGATCCCAGATGATCTGAGTGCGAGAAATGAAACCACGACTGAATTTGACGTTAAATTTAAAATTTTAGCATTTAAAACCTGGTAGATCAATGTAATTTTGACATGGTTACTGGTCTAGGACCGAACTAAACAAGATGACTAGACGTCGTTTTATTCGCTATGTCGAATATGTAGTATGCTGTTACGAATCATCCGAGAACTGTTTGACTAAAATATTCAGATTGAAATAGAAATCAGAACCTGCCTTGAGACACAAGCTATGAGCGTAGAAACTGTAGGTATAAGTGATCAGATTACTAAGGCCTCAACAAGCGAGTGGGAGTCATTGGTCTTAGACCAGTTGGGAGCCAAGACAGTCTGTGACTAAGACTGCGTAATCATGTGGGAGCAATCCCGCTTAGAACAGTGGAAGTCAAAAGCGCCTTGCTGTCCAATGGGAGTAATCTCATCACGACCATATGAACGGATATCCAATATTTCTAAGTCTTCTAGTTTATGATCAAGGCCCGTGATATTTATAGATTGAATGCTGCAAGATCAGATTGAGAAGTATCAATTGATGAAATGATTATTGTCTAGAAATTTTTGGATGACCTCAATGAATTACAGGAATGGAAACAATAACCATGTATGTGGGATAGGAAGATCTGTAAAAGATGTAAGGTTATCAGGACTATGAATGTCTTGATTTAGAAGCTTATTGATGTGATTCTCGTCGATGTGAGACGAAAACCCTAGCAAGCTGATGTTGTTGGACAGTTTCTACTTCAGGTATGGGTGGATGACCTAGAATCGTTGGTTGGGAAGCAAGAACCTTGGTACGGTGATGACGCCACGATCAATGATGGAAGACTTGATCGATAAGTCTGAGTCGAACGCCACAGAACAATCTGATAAGGTCGGTAGTTCTCAAAGAACCAAGAGAAGAAAATTCATCACAAAAGAATTGAATTCAAACTTAAAAATTCGGCCAACTTTTAAGGTGGCTATTTAAATGCTGCAAACTAACACTAATTACACCTACAATGGACTAAAAGAAACCCTATTGGACTTATCTAATGAGTCTTAGTATTTCAGCACATTAGAATTGGCTAAGAACCAGGGGGATAAACCTAGTTAAACGAAACGATAACCTTGTCACGCTTAATTAAAAGACTTAATTTAACCAACCTAAATAATAGACCCATGTTCTAAACTCCCAACACATAAATTCTAGCTTATTAATTGTTGAAAAACACTTCAACAAACTAAAGACACTATTAATTGTTAGCATTTGGACTATGGGCCGCCTTTATTGGGAGCCTATTAATTAAGTCCATGTACCTAAGAAATTAGGGTGGGTCACATTAGCGATTTGGGCTAGGCCTAAAATCCCAATTGACATGGAGGCCCAAGTTGGGCCTCCCTCCCTTACATGGCCGGCCGAATATTAGACATTAAGGAGGTTGGACTCTTATAAATAGGGACCTAAGGAATGGTTTTAAAATAGTATTTCTCTCTTCCTAAGTGGTGAGATTAAAAGAAAACCCTCTTCCCTAGAATCCTCTAGTTCGGCCGAACCTACCACACCACCAAGGAGGAGCCAAATTGTGTCGAGCAATTAACTTCGAGTAGATCCATCTCGTGAAGAATTGACAGAGGCTTTGCTGTGAGGCATAATCCGCGTAGGGCTTCTCTAACGGGAACCTCTACGAGGAACCGTCCGGCGGATCGAAAACTCCCCTCAAAGATCCTTGGCTACAGTAAACAATATAGGTATGTGCACCTTCTTCCGTTGCGTATTAGTTACCATGCACGTATCCAGGGTTTTGTTTCCGTAGCATTAATCCCCTAAATCCTACAGTGGTATCAGAGCATGTGTTAGGGAGTTCGTGTTTTTGATAAAATTGTTGTTCTTGGTTTTCTTAAGAGTTTGCCGAAAATTTAAAAAAGGTTTTGCTTTTTAAAATTTCGATTTTTTAGGTTAAAATCGGACTGGCCATGGTTTTTCATGATGTTCATGGTGAAGTTTGTTGTTCATGATCATAAAGAAAAAAAAGAATTTTATTAAATTTAAACTTTGGATTCTTGATATATGAAAGATTTGATCTTGAATTTTCACCACAAATCCTAGTTTTCGTGTTATTTCGGCCCAACCATACCTATAGGTGTTCAAGGTGAAAATTTTAATTTCTTACTCCACAAGTAACCATATAGTGACCGAAATATTGAAGATATTTTTACATATTATTTCGGCCGAAATTTTAATGTTAAAGATGATGCCAAAATTAGGACAATATTCACAAGATAAATTAGGGAACTAGATAATATAGTTGCCTAAAAGATTGAGAAAATGTATATTATTGATGAAATATATATTCCTAAATATTCAATATTGACAATAATATATTTTCTAAAAGATATATATATATATATATGTATAATTTGTTGCCAATTATATATATGTATATATATTGTTGATTGATTATATTTCTAAATATAGAATCATAACAGTAAATATATATATACTATTGGGCCGAAATATATATATGTATATATATGTGTGTGTTTGTGTGAAGAAAATTGGACATTATTTAATAACTAATTGTTACTTGGAGGCCAAGTGAAGTTTTTAGTGGACTTTAAAACCCTACTTGGCCCACAAGTAATAATTCGGCCCGAACCCTATGGGTTATGGACTGGTCCAATTTTAGCACACTCGGGTCTAGTCAACCAACTCGGAACACCATGTGAACCGAACCGGTCTTACCAAATCGAACTGGGTTCGGATCACACGGGTTAAAACAGAGCGGGTCAAACGCCGAGTTTTCTCGATCGATCAGACCCATTCGGGTCAGGCCAGGGCAACTAATATGGGTGGAACCGACCCGGTTTGAGTGACAAACCGATCTGAATCCTATTTTAAACTGAATTGGTCCGGCTGAACCATTTTACCGGACCGGTCTGAACCGAACCGGACCGGTCTGAACCGAACATGTATGAACCGAACCGGAATTAATACGAATCGAAATAATTAATTAAAATAGGATGGTCAAATTTTTAAATCCATTTTTTTTTCCGAACTTTAAATAATTTACATAGTGCTTAAGGGTTTAAACTATTCGTGTTTAAATTTTAAACCTGGTGCCTATTTTCGATTATGGGGATGGATCTCGGAAATGCATGATTTTGGGACAGAGTCATTTAGTGGGCTGAATAGCAAATGCTATTTAATTGATATAATTGCATAATTAGAACCTTCGTCTTGACTAAGTCAAGCTAGCTGGATTATGCTATTGTGGGCAGAGCCCTGGTTTTCAATTAATGAGTTGCGCACTAGGATAGAAATGTTATGATGGATGCAATTGCCTTGGATTCATGTCTAGAAGTACGCATGATTGATTTATAGCATGAATTGCAAATCAGCCCCAAATGTTTTAAAAATGTAGAAATCAGTCGCCAAATATACATGTATGTATGGTGATCGCGCATGATGCGTATGCATGAATGTTGAGGATGGATTAGCGTATGATAATTTAACTAAGCAGTAGAATTATATATGATGAACATGAGTTCCTCGGATCATTAGACGCATGACTCGTATGCATGAGGTGTGTTTGGTTTCTTGGATGATAAATGCGCATGATGATTTACTTGTGAAGTAGAATTACATGTGCAAACTTGAGTTCCTAGAAACATTTTCAAAAAGGGCCTTGAGAAAGCCAAGATCGGGTGTTTTAAAAACCTCTCGTTCTGGTTATAGGGATTAAACCGTTTTAAAAGACCGATTTATTATAAAGAAGACGATAGCAATGTGAACTCTTTCAGGACCCCTTCCCTCGGTTTACTTACGGTCGGTTGGGTTAGATGTTTGAGGAATCATTATTAGTCATCTCCTATCTCATAGATATCCGATGGACGCGGTTCTTTTTCCCAAAAAGGTTTTGTCTTCCCACTTGGGCATAATTGTCAATGTCTTTATAGTATAGATGGCAGATCGAAAGCGTTTCTTCACTAAACTTGACGGTAGAAATTATGATGAATGAGAGAAATATGTCACGAACATGTCCTTCTACAAACGTTGAGGAACGTATAGACTTAACCGCATGAAGTGTAAACACGGACGAATTCGGTAGTCCAAGATACAACTACGGTGAAATGTCGCGGACAGATCGGATAGCACGCGATTTAATCTGTACAACTCTGGTAGAAAGAGCTGAAGAAAAAGAAGTGAATGTTAGTGCGTTACACCTCTGCTGCACCATACGCCTTCGCTACGGCGGAGGAATGGCTACATACTCAAGAGACCTAATGCTTAGGTATTATGGTATTCTTTGCATAGTAGAGGTGTACTCACCACTGACGATCCCGAAGATGAAATAGACATATGGAGGAGGATTCAAAAGGTGATGAGGATGTTTCCCCTTTCAGGGTTTGCAAATAATGATGGGATCTCATGCCTGACTAATACAATTCAGACTGCGACTGAGCTATTCGAAAAGAAACCCATGATGAATGTTCCTCCAACGAATCCCAATCGGAAGATCTTTATGATCATATCCAAAAGTTGATGGGTAAATCCAGCAACAAAAGGTCTAAACGATATCCGGTGCGACAAACACCGTAGATAAAAGCGCGTCTCAGGTACGCCTCGTTTGCCATATAAAGTAGTAAATACTTTATTTGAAACATAACGCCTGATAAAATTCACTTGTGAATTCTTCTCAGGTGTCGTGGTCAATGTGTCAAAGACTAATTGGGGGACTTACTTCCCATATCATGTTTGATGAGTTGCCCTTTCATTGGGGGACTTACTTTTCATGTCTTATTGGATGAGTTGCCCTTTGATTGGGGGACTTACTTCTCATATCATGTTGGAAGGGTGGCCCTGTGGGTCTTATGTCCCTTTTCAGTTGTAAGGGTTGTCCTTATAGATCTTCATCTTTCCATATGTAAGGGTTGTTCTGTGGATCTTCCCCTTATCATATTTCAGAGTTGTCTTTTTGGATCTTCCCCTTTTCAGTTGGAAGGGTGGCCCTGTGGGTCTTATATCCCTTTTTAGTTGTAAGGGTTGTCCTTATATATCTTCCTCTTTCCATATGTAAGGGTTGTCATGTTGATCTTCCCCTTATCATATTTTAGATTTGTCCTTTTGGATCATCCCCTTTTCGGTTGGAAGGGTGGCGCTCTGGGTCTTATGTCCCTTTTTCGGTTGTCAAGGTTGTCCTTATATATCTTTCTATTTCCATATGTAAGGGTTGTCGTGTGGATCTTCCCCTTATCATATTTCAGAGTTGTCCTTTTGGATCTTCCCCCTTTTAAGTTGGAAGTGTGGCCCTGTGGGTCTTATGTCCCTTTTCGGTTGTAAGGGTTGTCCTTATAGATCTTCCTCTTTCCATATGTAAGGGTTATCAATCGCCTTATCATATTTCAAAGTTGTCTTTTTGGATCTTCCGTTTTTCGGTTGGAAGGGTGGCACTATGGGTCTTATGTCCCTTTTCAGTTGGAAGGGTTGTCCTTATAGATCTTCCACTTTCCATATGTAAGGGTTGTCATGTGGATCTTCCCCTTATCATATTTCAGAGTTGTCCTTTAGGATCTTCCCCTCGTTTTCATCGTAAGTGGTACATGACGTTCCACTAGTCGATGCCTCGACATAGTGTTGTTGGCAAGACGCTACTTGCGTTGTGTTGACACGTTTTGTGACCGCATATCCGATGCCTCGGGATAGCATTGTGAACAAGACGCTACTTGTTAGTTTGACGCGTTTTAACCACTTACCCGATGCCTCGTGGTAATGTTAAGGCAATACATTACTTTCATGATTTGGTACGTTTTATTCCGCTTACTCAATGCCTTGAGATAGCGTTGGGGTGAGACGCAACTCGCGATATGCACTTTGCCGTCCACTTGATGACTCAAGGTGACGTTTGAAGCAAGGCGTTACTTGCTTAATTTGATACGTTGTATTCCGCTTACCCAATGCCTTGTGGTAGCGTTGTGGCGAGACGCGACTCGCAATCCTAATTACTAAATTTAGCGTGTTTTCCGTCGCTTGGAGTTCCAAGATGTGACGTTATGGCAAGACGTTACTTGCTTGGTTTGGTACGTTTTATTCTGCTTACTCAATGCCTCGAGATAGCGTTTTGGCAAGGTGCTACTTGCAAATGCGTTTTTCTGCCGCTTGGAGTTTCAAGATTTGGCGTTGGTGCAAGACGCTACTTGCAAATTTTGAATGCGTTGTAGATGACGCCTCCTCTTTTGTGAGTGATGGTGTCTTTCTTCTTTCCTTTGTGTCCTGAAAATCATTTGATTCATTTAGTGCTATTGTCATTTCTTACAAAAAGGAAAGTTTAAGTGGAGTCTGTAGCAGTGTTATCAGAACCGTAGCGGACCGGCGGTCCGACAGGGTTCGAACCGGAACCGGTGCCTTCAACGGCCCGGTTCGAGCAAATCCGGAGGATGTAAGCGAACCCGGTTTGATATCCGGTTTTTTGGAGAACCGGCCGGTTTTGAGCAGACCGGCCGGTTTTCCGGTCTGCCGGTTCGGTGCCCATAACAGAAAAAAAAAACAAACAAACAAACAAACAAAAAAAACAAACGCTGCGATAGATTGTTCTTCGAGGTGGTTGAGGTTTTTGCACCGGCATCGGTACCGGCCAATACTCAGAAATCAGCATCATCCACACCCCACTTCCTCCCCGACCCACCTCCCAAATCCATCCCCCACTACTCATTTCCCTTCCTCCTCCTCCTCCTCTAACTCTTCTCCTAAAGTTCGGGGAGTTCTTATAACCGGAGGACTGTCCTAAAGTCCGGGCTGCTTTTGCTGTCGTCCCTCACCCTCGGGGTCCCACCCCTACGCCGGATCTGAAACTTAATTCCTGGAGAAGTCGAGCTGAAGCAGGGCGGAGAGGTTGATGGATTCGAGAAGGTCGGAGCTGAGAGGTCGCCGGAGGAGAAGCGGTGAGAGGAGATAGAGAGAGAACGGTGGGATCTGAGTGATCTGAGCGCAGGTAAGGCGGATAGGAGAGAGAGAGAGAGAGAGAGAAAGAGAAAGAGAGAGAGAGAGAACGGGAGAGGGGAGGGAAGAGAGGGGAGATGAGATGAGAGGGAGAAGGTGAGAGAGAAAGAGAGGGAAGAGTAGATAGAGAGGGAAGGTGAGAAGACTAATTAGGTTTAGGAAGATGAAGCGGCTGGTGGTAATGAAATCTGTAGTGGACTGAACATCGAACCGCGGTCGGACCCGGTCGGACCGGTCGAACCGAAAACCGGACCCCTCACCTGTTCGGTGTCCGGTCCGGTTCTACTAACACTGGTCCATAGATCTCATTTTAGTAATAATAAATTAGATAATAGAAGTGGATATTCCCTTTTCCCTTCGGGTGTAGAACTTCTTTGAATGTTTTCCACTGAAAGTGTTAGATAATATCTGCCCTTCCGCATCTTCTAGTTTGTTTAAGTTGTGGATGTATCCTTATGAGGGCAGTCATTGTTGCCTCCAACACAGGAGCGAGTCTTTGTAGTGGGTTTATGTTGTTTCCTTCCTTTGTGGTTTCCACTGGAAGGATTCATGCCACATATTCGCGTTGCCTTCTATTTCCGGGTGGACTATCAAGCACTAGATCACATGGTGCCCCCTAGTTGCTTGGTAGTTGGACCGTTTGTTCTTGTTCAGCCTGTTAAGGCTTATCTTCTTGTTTATCGGTTGGGTGCCGAGCACTTGTTCTCTTTCAGCATGCCTTTCTCATATGCATCTTCCCGAATTGGCGAGGGTAGTGATGGGGATTTCAATTTTGATCTTCGTTACTGTTTCTTCCATTGACTCTTTGTAGGTGTTGGTTTGGCGCGGTGCCCTCATCTCTGTGTTGTTCGCACCCTTAGGTGTAAAATGTTGGTTCCCACGCACTTTTAAGTGTAATATGCTTGATAAGGGGTGTCCCTCAGGGTATGGTTTTATTTTTCTTGGGCATGGCCGTTAAATGATTGATTGTAGATCTGTCGCCGCCCCCTAGTGATGACTTTTAACAACATTGGTGCACGACGGTGGTGATTTTGGTTTGGAGTGTCTCATCATTTCGTCGCTTGACATTGTTTAGCGTTGAATTGCTCTTGAGCAGTTCTTGCTTGCAGTGACACCGCTACTTGTTTATCAAGTAGTGTGTTTTACTTCAATGACGACGCAATCACTCTTGTTTGTCAAGTAGAGTGCGCTTCTCCTGCATCTATGGAAATTAAAAGAACGTGCACTAGCCGCTCTAGTAGTATTAAGTTCCTTTCTTCCTTCTTCAAGAAATGTTTGTAGTGCCCCCACCCTTTTTCTGACTAATGGTGGGAGTGACTTTCATCACCACATAAGTGTTACTCCATTGGTGGAGTTGTGCTCACATTGCGGGGATTTCTCTAAGCCTTGATATTCCTCTTTTCGTTGATTTGTGGTACTTGCTTCAAGAGGAGTCTATGTTCTCTTCTATGCCCATGGAAGCACTAGACATTTGTAGGTGTGATACCTCTACATGGCGTGGTGGTTGCATAATTCCCTATATTTGTTTCTCAAGAATACTGGTTCTTCCTTCCGGGGTGATAGACTGATATTGTAGGGTGCTCTTCGATATGGCTATTTAATATAGGGCAGGTGTGGGAGTGATGTTATCCCTAGCATCCTGGTTGATATGATTACTCTTCATGTGTAGGAAATTGTTTTGCGAATCCGCTATCCTTGCGATGGGCATAGGTTTGGTGCTGCCCCCTCATTTAGTGCTACCCCTCATTGGATGTAGAAGTGACTTTTTGCTCAAAAATGAATATTGTGCTGGGTAGGAGGAGAAGGAGGTGTTTTTCTTGCAGGCAGGGTTGAAGTGGTAACCCCTACTTTTGCAGCGTGTTGTCCCGTCCCTTGGGCGGGTGGTCGTCTGGTGGGTGTAACTGTTGTATATAGGTATATCGCAGTATGGGATTCTATATGATGACATTCCACATGGTTTCCATGGAAATCCATATCGCATTAGAACCCCTTGGATAGCATTCTCTCAAAGTAGGCGCAACAGGCCCTGCTGGTTGTAGTGGCCCTCCTTGTATGGTTATCCTTTTGCTCATAGTGGGGGGATGTGTATGCATGCACCCTTCCTGCTATCATTGGCGATGCTTGCCCCCTCAGTGTATGTGGTTGCTCTTACTAATGTCATATTCTTCTGGGGATGGAGTTATTATTCATCTCTCCCTCCTTAGTGTTATTATATCCTTCACAGAGTGGCTGTTGTTCAGTGGTTACTTCCAGTTGCCTCCTATGGATGTTCTGTGGAAGAGCTACTCTAGGTGCATACATGAAGGGATGTAAGGATGGTGCTCATACTTGTGGAGAGGTTGTTGCTCTACTCCCTCCTCATCTTGCCCCCTATTGGTATACTCTGGAAGAGCTGCCATGGGTGCATTTTTTTTGTAGCCGCTTCTTTGGCCTTCTGGCCTGTTCCTGGGTATTTGATTAATGCCCCTACCAGGGGCTTGTCCTTTATTAGGGTGAGGGAGGTAGTTGTTGATTGACTACCGACCGTGGTGTCTTGGAGCTTGATGGAGTGTTATCCAAGGAGTGTTGATCTCCATTGGACGACTGTTGCTTAGGATCCATTGGTTGTTACCCCCGAATGCTATGCTTCTGAAGACCCATGGTAAGTACCTTACTATGCCGCCCCCTTGTTCTCTTGGACCCCCTTATTTATTCATCGAGCACAAGTAGTAGGCTACGTGCTTTTTGCTCGAATCCGCAGACGGCGCCAATGTTTACACACGAGTTTTCTTCGTGGGCTTCTCCTTCCGTTCTCTCCTTCTTCCTGGGCTTCTCCTTCTAGTATTCCCACTCCGTGGGCTTCTTCTTCTCGTATAACCGCTTCATGGGCTTTTTCTTCTCGTATCCCTGTAGATGGGCACCGGGGAGGGGGTTCCCGGTATGCCCATTGTTTGCACACGATGTCCTGAGTGCCTTCTTGCGTCGGACCTCCGCTCTTCCTTCTCCTCGAGATTCCTGCAGAAGGGGCGATACCGAGACCAAAGGGGGGGTTGGTGCTCGGTGTGCCCTCTCCGATGCTTAAATGAGTATATGCTTTGGAGAGAGGGAGTGAGCTTTGAGAGAGAGTGAGAGATTACCCTTGAATGGTGGGAGGAGAGCCCTTATTTATAGAGTTCCTATTGGACTGCCCCGGTTCCAGTGGTTTCATGGTCCGGTTTTGGCAGTTTCGTAATATAAGTTGGCATTGACCGTAAATAAGGTGCATTTGACCTCGGTTCGACGGTAGATGAGCATAATGTGTTTAAGTGTGTGGGAATGACCTCCAAGTGCGAGCCCCGGACGAAATATCGTCCGGGGGTAAGGGTCTGGGCAAGAGAACTCGTCCGAACGAAGGAGGGATACCCGGACGGGTATCCCCAAGGTCCCGCTCGGGTTACCCTAGCCAGGACCCTGCTCGGGTTACCCGAGCGAGGTTACCTTGCTCGGGTCGTCCTCCCGAGGGAATTTTTCCCTCGGGGCCTTCTGGGTGGGCTTCGCCACCCGTTTCGTTCTTGGGCCTAAGTGTTGCGCCTCAGGTGTCCTTTTTCCAAGTTTCGATATATATTCGGTTATGGCCCATTTATCGGGTCCAATTTATAATATCTTGGGCGTATATCCAACAGCGCAATTGTTCTTCGAGAGATGAAACACGTCGATTCAGAGTAGAAAGTTCAAATAAAGTGTGTCCTTGTTTTGATGCTTGAAATAAAATTTTCATTTGGTCGGTACCCATTCTAGGGTTATCTCTCATACAAAATTCTCGTAGAGAATCAAAACGAGCGTAAGGTGAAAGCTTAATGAACGGTCCCTGGTGGATAAAACCTTGGGATCTGAGTGAGCAATAAAAAAGGAACGTCTGTTAAACGACGCCTCCCACTAAATGCCTTTAACGAAAAAAAGATTTGCGAAGCATTAAAACGACACGCACTTTATAAACAAGGTCAATACCATGATATCGCAAGTTTGACACATAACCTTCCTTTCACAAGTGAGTTATGGTTATCTGCAAATCATGTGGTGAACCTAATTAATATATAAATCGGTTACGCGACACCATGTGAGCTATTGGTAATGAGTGAAATCTTACCAAAATTGCGATATTTATGTTTCAAATAAGACACACACATTTAGTAACGATGGAATGCTAAGAAGCATCTCGATACATGTGTGTAATAGCTAGGAAACTTGGTGACGTGGTCGAACATGAGACGTTACAATACTTGAGGTGAATTCAATTGCTTTATAAACATCAACGAACGACGTCTTGATTGTATTAGATGTACATATTGTACATACATAGATAGGTACTCATACTTGTATAGATACATGGTACCTTAGGTTGACTTGTATAGTTGACTAGTTAGTTAGGATTGATCTCCTATATATAGTGGCATCCTAACATGTAAATACTTGGTTGAATCATTTATATCATTCATATTTTATATCTCCTTATGGTTCAACCCTCCTCTCCACATTATAGAACTTAATATGGTATCAGAGCTGTGGTTTTTCAGCTTCGGTTTTAGTTTTTCGAGAGGATTTTCTTCATCGATTTGAGCTTGGATCTTGAGGATTTCAGCTTCGATTCTTCGGATTACTTGAAGATCTTGATGTTGCTTCAGCATCCTGTGGATTTGCTGCATGATTCATCATGTTTTGATGGTTGATTTCTGCGATAGAAGCTGCTGCTGCGTGTGAAGTTGTTTTCTGCACAGTTCTGCACAGCTTCACTTTTCCATTGGATTGACTTGTGTTCTTGGATTCTTGATCGATCCTGTGATTTGGATTCGATCTGGTGTTGTACCACGAGTCTAAGATCGATTGCTGCTGCTGGATTGATCGATTCTTTGCTCTGGAATTTGGATTACTGCTGCTGCAATTCAGTTTTCAGCTGCTGGTTTTCAGGTTTCGTAGAATGTTTGATGAAATCCGAGATTGATTCCTTTGATTCGCTTCTTCGTGCTTGTTGTTCCCGTGGAATTAAACCAATTGCGATCATTTCTGTGGTGGTGCGATTGTCATATTCGTTGCGGTTTTACGCGGATTTGGATTATTGCAGCTGCGTTTCTGCAATTTCTGGTCAAGTTTCTGCTGGTTTTGGCTGGACTTCAATTCTGCAATTCGAGGTTTCATTTCGAGATTTATGCATTTCATATGCTATCTGAGCATCATTGCGAAGCTTTTGTGAAGATTTGAGCATCATTCGAAGCTTCTTGGAGGTAATTCTGATTCAAATTCAGATTTCGCGCCTATTTTGCTGCTGGATGTTCGATCTTCGATTTTGAGCTTGTTTCTTGATCATTTGCTGCGATTCGAATTGCATTGGATTCGCATTTGATGCTGCTATTGATTCCAAGCTGCAATTTGTTGATTGCTGCTACGGATTGGATCAATTTGATCCATTATTGGCGCGCAATAGCTAAGTTCTTGGTGCTGCTGTGATATTTCCTGCAATTCCTTCAGATTCAACCTGAATTCTTGTTGATATGCTGCATTTTGGATTGGATGTTGATGTGCCATGATGTTCCTGCTGGATTCGAGGCTCCAATATGTCGATTCAAGCTCCAGGATTGGTTTGATTTGGCACAAATGTGCTGTCCTTATGGATTATAAAAGTCGGCAATCACTTGATCGAAGGAGTCCTTTGGATCGTTTTTCTTCAGGTTTCAGTGCGTAATTGAAGCAACAATTGGTTCTGTGTTGAATTGATGATTGATTGCAGTGATTTCACGTCCATTTGGAGCTATTTCTGTTGATTTTCTGGGATTCTGCCGTTGAAGGTTTGAAGAACACCTGGAAATCGTGTTGAAGGTTTGAAGATCTTCATCTCTGGAAATTAGTGTGTCTGCCTGGTTTCGAACCCGCGACCACTGGCCTCTGTGCCGTGCACCCTCCATACACCGGGTATTTTGGCTTCTCCTGGGCTTCTCCTGTGCACCCACATGTGCTAGGCACGTGTCTGGGCTGTTTTGGGCGAATTTGGGGCGATTTTGGACGAATTTAGACCGAATTATGAAGTTTGGGGCTTCTTTGCAAGCTTTTGGATATTTGGGGCTGTTTTAGGCAGTTTTCAAATTTGGGATGCTCTTTTGAAGACTTTGGGGCTGTTTTGGAGCAGTTTCGAAGTTTGGAGCATTTTTACTGGATTTGTGAAGTTTGGGGCTATTTTGAGGATAGTTCTGAAGATTGGGGCTGTTTTGAGGACAGTTCTCAAGTTTGGGGCCGTATCCCGAAAATTGGATTTTCGAGGGGCCGTTTTGTGAAGACCGGGCTATCAACCTTGGCATTTTGGAGTGGGTTTTTAAATTTCCCATGGATCATTTGAGAGGGTTTTGATTCCCTTGGCTCATTTTGAACGGGTTTACCCTTGGCTCTATTTGACCGGGTTTTGATTGGACCTTGGCATTTCATTCATCATCGACCTTTTCTCTCAAATTTTCCTTTTAATTCTTTAGAAAGGAAGAAGAAGGAAATGATGGGGGAATATTAGATGTACATATTGTACATACATAGATAGGTACTCATACTTGTATAGATACATGGTACCTTGAACTAGAGGATAATGATAATCAGGCCCCACTCGATTCGAGTGGGAAATTTGAGGCAGCAACACAATTGAACGATATGGTAAATGAAGATGAGGACATTTTCATAATAAATCCAGTGGGAGGAGTCAATCCAACCACACAGATCACTATTGTTGATGTGTGAATCAAGTCAGACCTGATGATCACATTACTGAACCTAAGGATGAAAATCCAATTATACATCAACTACCTACTGTAACCAGTGGGAGTGGTACGACCAACTCGGTTCCCGGTCAGCGTAACCGTGGAATTAATCTCGGAGGTTGAATTCCGAGACCGAGAGGTCGTCTAAGAAAAGTTGTTGGTGAAAGTTCAAGCAACTCTCTTGTTGCCAGTGGGAGTATTGCACCGACAATGAGCATTATTCCTAGTGGGAGTGTAGTTTAAAATCAAGATGGGACTATAGAGCCTAGACGTAGTCTGAGGCACCGAACTTCTCCTAAGAAGTATCCCATCAAGAGAGGTGAATTGTTCACTCTCACTTCGATTGATGAACCGGTACGGTTAAACAAGCTATTGAAGGACCTCAAGCGAAAGAATGGAGGAAAGCAATGGAGGATGAGTTCGCCTCTATGAAAGCTATTTCGGTTTGGTATTTAGTTTACTTGCCTGTTGACTGCATATCAATAGGTGCCAAGTGGGTTCTGAAATTGAAACTAACTGCTGATGGAGCTTTCGAGCGATACAAAGCTCGAATCATTGCGAAAGGATATACCCAACTTCACAGAGTGGACTTTGATGAGACTTACTCACCTACTGTACGTTACACTACAGTACAGGCCATTTTTGCTTTGGTTGCAAGCCTCGAACTGGAGCTGCACTTAATGGATGTTAAGACTGCATTCCTCCATGGAGGAAGATATCTATATGGAGCAGCCAGAGGGTTTCATTACTCCTGGCAACAAACGTAAAGTTTGTAAATTCCAATGAACTATTTACGGTCTTAAACAATCACCCCGACAATGGTACCGCATATTCCACGAGGAAATCGTTGGAAATGGATTCGTGAATCTTCACGAGGATCCATCCGTGTACACGAAGACTTCCGAGTCTAAATACGTCATCTTGACATTATAATTTGATGACATAATAATTGCCGTAAATCACGTGAGTTACATGAATGAATCAAAGTTCTGGCTAGCATATGTATTTGAGATGAAGAACATGGGAGAAGCCACGTACCTCCTAGACATTAAGATTACAAGGAATCGGGCTGCTCGTAAACTAAGTCTATCTCAAGAATCCTATATCAACAAGTTGTTGAAAAGGTTTCGACCGCAGGATGCCAAGCCCGTGGATACGCCGGTTGCACTCGGGTGTGCGCTGTCGAAGCGTGATGGCCCGAAGAACCTGGCTGAGTGTGAACAGATGAAAAGTGCAGAATACTTAAGTATGGTTGGCAGCTTAATGTATGCCATGCAATGCACTCGTCCAGACATCTGTTACGTAGTGAGCCTAGTAGCACGATTCCAATCAGATCTTGGAACTCAACATCTAAAGGCTGTTAAACGAATAATTCGACACCTGAAAGGTACTGCCGACTACGCTCTGTGCTATGAGGGTGGAAAACTAGAATTGTTAGGATTTAGTGACGTCGACCATGGTGGCCATCCGGATGATCGTAAGTCCACCTCAGGGGGAGTATTCCTCCTTTATAATGCCGCAATTTCAAGGATTAGCAAGAAGCAAACCTGTGTCGCGCTGTCAACGATGGAACCGAATTCGTTGCCCTCTCTAAGAACACACAAGAAGCGGTCTGGGTTAATAGGCTCTTAACTGCGTTGCTTGGCGTCAAGGACATGAGTAAACATGTGAAGGTATACTCTAACAGTCAAGCAGCAATAGCAGCAGTTAAGAACCCTAAGTACCACAGCAGGACGAAACACATTGATATAAAATATAATCATGCTAAGAATATGGTTGAGGATAATGTTATCACAATAGAATACTTTTCTACTGATAGTATGATGACCGAACCATTTACTAAACCTTTACGCAGGGAAGTTTTCGAAAAGCATGTTAAAATGTTGGGACTGCGTGGGGTTAAAGTAGACTCTATCGTGATAACAACTTTTTGAAACTTTATTAAAATGAATTGCAATTTGAGTTTATGATTCTTATGACGTCATTATGTTTGAAATTTTATCGAATTTTTACGGTCTATAAAGTAGTCGTAGGAGGGACAACCTCTAAAGAAAAATAATGTCGAATGTGGACCAAGCGTCGTCACACAGGCTCGGTCGTCTTGACGGAGAAGAGGATTCTCCATTAATTCAAGACCGGCTAACAACCACGGAGGCAAACCTGGTTAAGCAGAACAATCAGATGGTTTATGGAGTAACATGATATGATCAGAGTTCTGCAAATCGCCGTTACGAACTACGTCCGTAATAAAATAATATTCTGGGCCAGATGACAAATCTGCGATAGAGTATGACATTTCCCACATCCTGACTAAACTCAGGTTATGCTATCGACGCGTGCTTCATACTACTCGTGCTATGTTCGATCACGGGGTAATGCTCGGTTGTGCTAGATAGAATCCACAAGATTCAAACGGTCACAAATTTCTTCACCTAGAGCGTGTGACTGATCCCGGGTGCTATGAAGAAACATCCAAAGTATCCTTACGGAATCATAGCTCATACCTGAGGTCAGGCTCAATGTTCGCTTCCCAGCGTACGAGCGCAGTGCCAAACAAAAAGGCCTAGTGACCACGTCTTGGAAACCGGTTGGGTTTGACTAAGGGTATGAGCGATGGGGATGGTCAAGTACACCTGAAATTCTCCGACTCTTGTATTCACTAGGTGGCCACTAGCCTGACATTAGTTGAAAGGTTGTGAACACTTGTACAGATGCCCTGAAGGAGTATTCCTATGTGGAAACTGCGCAATTGGAGAACTACAGTTGACCTAGGATACAACGCGGCACTTTTTAATTTTAACAGGTTGATTAGACATGGGGAATCAATGTTCCGCGGGCGCTACAACACTCCTAACAGATGAGTAGCACGATGCCCGTCGTTTCCGCCGGTCGCACGACAAACCTCGTATGAACTATTCGGAGTAGGGATTGGATTGAATACCAAATGCTTATGTGTTGGAAGACAACATATTAATAGGCACCCTCCCATTTTCGGCGAGTGAGAGCTGTTAGCATTTGGACTATGGGCCGCCGTAATTGGGAGCCCATTAATTAAGACCATGTACCTAAGAAATTAGGGTGGGTCACATTCGGGATTTTGGGCTAGGCCTAAAATCCTAATTGACATGGGAGGCCCAAATTTAGCCTCCCTCCATTACATGGCCGGCCAAATATTATACATTAAGGAGGTGGGATTTATCCCATCTCCTCTTATAAATAGGGACCTAAGGAAGGGTTTTAAAAGAGTAATTCTCTCTTCCTAAGTGGTGAGATTAAAAGAAAACCCTCATCCCTAGAATCCTATAGTTCGGCAATTAACTTCGAGTAGATCCACACCACCTAGGAGATGCCAAATTGTGTCGAGCAATTAACTCCGAGTAGATCCATCCCGTGAAGAATCGACAGAGGCTTTGCTGTGAGGCATAATCCGCGTAGGGCTTGTCTAACAGGAACCTCTACAAGGAACCGTCCGGCGGATCGAGAACTCCCCTCAAGTTCCTGGGCTACAGGAAACAATATAGGTATGTGGACCTTCTTCCACTGCGTATCGTGCACGTATCTAGGTTTTTGTTTCCGTAGCATTAATCCCCTAAATCCTACAGAAATAACATAAGTCTTTAAGGCTTCATGTTCCAATCAGATTTGCTAACCATCTCCAAGACTTGTAAAAGCAGCAACCAAATTGACATATGATGTTTGGCCTTTAAATAGATCTTGATCTCCAACAGAAGATCTTTCCATGTGATGATATTGTTGAACATATGCTTGCAAGGCCTCTTTGATCTTCTTGGCTCGGCCTCTAGTAATCGGTCCAACGGGAACTACAAGAATTTGAATTGGCTCCATTACATATGATCCTTGTAGCTCATCATTCCCCTCCTCTTGAAAAGGATTTTTCCTCTGGCTCATCACAGATGAGTACTTATTTGTAAAGCCATCATGATTAGCACGTCAATCATATTCCCACGGAAGCCCTAATAGAAAGTGTGCAGCATCCTGATGGGT
This sequence comes from Clarkia xantiana subsp. parviflora, assembly GCA_036873135.1. Classification (NCBI taxonomy): domain Eukaryota; kingdom Viridiplantae; phylum Streptophyta; class Magnoliopsida; order Myrtales; family Onagraceae; genus Clarkia; species Clarkia xantiana. The sequence goes on from JAPTYO010000012.1 coordinate 24,720,985, forward strand.
TCCGATAATATCGTTAGCCCCGTTAAACAGTCAGTAGACGGTGAGTAAGTCCAGTGGGCCTCGTGAAAGGCCTGGAAGGCCCAGAAGCCCAGTATGAAGGGTCCCGACTTTAGCGGTCCCGATATATGAGCTGAATGCTACCGACAAGAAGCCTCTGAGCAAGGCCCCGATATGCCTTTGTGAAGGCCCCGATGATAAAGCCCCGATGAGGCTGGACCTGTCTCGTGAGACAAGGGCTCCTGGGTGGTGACCTAGAAGGAGATAACTCTGGAGTCCCCGATATGAATTGAGACTTGTGATCAGAGGATAAGACCGAGAAACCCGCCTACTAGATAGAGTAGTGGGAGAACGGTTAAGATACAGATAAACCTCCCCCGAGATACGCAGGGCGTGCCCGAGATACGCGGAGTATGGGCAAGATACGCAGAGCGTGGGGCGAGATATATGGAATCCCGAACGAGATATGCAGAATCGTGGCGAGATATGCGGAATCGTGGGTAAAACTGCCAAGCGCAGTTACAGGTAACTGAGTAACTTCCCCTCCTATATAAAGGAGGAAGTTACCTCATAAAAGACATTCTGATACGAGCTTAGATTACTGCTTACCATCCCATTGATCATATACTCATTTAGGCATCAGAGAGGGATTATGGGTCACCACCCAGGTCATCCCCTTTTGCAGGATTACGCGGAGCCCCCGGAGTCCAAGCTTTCCGTCAAGGACGTAACGGAGTTTCGACCGTGATCCAACATTGGCGCCGTCTGTGGGAATCTAACGAAAAGCCAAAATAGTTTCTACCAGATCGATGGCCGGTGGTGGCAAGAAGAAGCAAGTCCAGGCCGGCAGCTCTCGCCCTGCTGGAACTTTGAATTCCACGCTGCCAGAATATGCTGCTGAGCAAGGTGAGCACCCTGCTGCTTCTCAGACAGGGGGGCATGGTGACGATTATGAGGTCTCAGTCCGAGACATGGAGGTGAACAGGCAGGACGTCCCGCGAAGGGAGGTGGATGCTCCTCCGAACCCGGTGACGCATAGAGAGGAAATCCAGCGAAGGGAGGTAGGTTCTTCCTCAAACTCAGAGTTGGCTAAGGCAGTAGCAGATGCTATGCTATGTTCTTGGCGGCCATGGAGGCTCTGCTGGACAAGAGAGAGGCTGCCAGGAGGGCAGAAGAGCTACCTCCGCGAGAGGAGCTGCCTCCAACTCCTCCAAGGGAGGTCCGAGAAGTACAGGAGGTTTAGTAGGTTCAGCCCAGGAGTAGGGGTAAGGAACCCGCGCATTCGGAGAAGTTCGTGGTCGATGGTCCCGGACCAGTGCAACACAGAACCATTCCCCTGAATGGCTCCATCACCCCCGATCAGGTGGTGAAAATTGTCAACATCTGCATGGGTGACCAAAAGCAAATGACATCGGAGCTGAGGGATCGATCCAGTCATCCTTTTGTTCCGCGGCTGATAGATACCGTCGCCCCGCCCGGGCTAGCTATTCCGACCATCAAGGAGTATGATGGTGAAGGGGACCCGGTTCGCCATGTTCAGAGACATGTACAGGCCTATATGGGTAGGACTTCGAATGATGACCTCATATGTTCATTGTTTCCGATCACCTCAGGAGAGAGGGCCATGACATGGTTTTTCAGCCTACCGCCGGGAAGTATTACGTGCTGGGCTAATATGCACGATCGCTTCACCAAGCAATATCAAGGTCGTAGGCGTCTCCTGAAGAGCGTGAGATCTTTGACCCAGGTGGTGCAGAGATCCGACGAGTCGTTGGCATATTACTACCAACGGTTCACTGCTAGTGCCGCAGAGATCGATGAGTAAATATCGGAGGGAGAGACCATCCGAACCTTCCTTCGGAACCTGACTGCTCCGTATGGGTCCGATCTGATGCATAGTGTGGCCGCGAAGGCTGTGTGGAGCATGGAGGCCCTGCAAGCGAGGGTAAAGCAGCAAATCGACGTGCAGGAGTCGAAGATTGCTGCCGGAGAGCTTGATCCTCCGAGGTCAGGAAGAGGAAAGCCATCGTCCAAGCTGTCGGATGATCGCAAGGGGAGCGACAAATCGGAGGGAAGTAAGAGCCGTGGTCGTCCCGAGAGAAGGGAGGACAAGCGTCCTCCGAAGAAGGATAACCGCGAGGGTCGTAATGTCCCCATCAACAGTTCGATGACCTCCGTCCTAGCTGTGATGGATCGGCAGGGTCTCGCCCGATACACCCCGAGGAAGGAAGGAGAGTTCTTGGGAGGCCGCTCTGATCGTTACTGTCGGTACCATCGAGCCAATGGTCACGACAAAGATAACTGTCGGGAGCTGAAGAAGGAGATAGAGAAGCTGATCCAGAAGGGGAAGCTTAAGGAGTTCGTCGGAAGGGGACGGTGCCGATCCCGTTCCAAAACTCGGTCACGGTCTCGTTCCAAGTCCCGCGACCGATCTCCAAAGAAGAAGAAGGTTGAGCAGGAAGCCTCCGGTTCTGGTGCCCGTAAGGAGAGGCGGGGGACCATTAACGTCATTCACGGAGGAATGGCGGCGGGAGGTGACACATTCGCTTCTCGGGAGAATTATGCTTCCCGCATCTCTGCTGCTGTGGTGCTAGGAAAAAGGTCCCGGTCGTGGACTGTAAAGGAAGAAATGGTGATTTCTTTCTCGGCGGAAGATCTGATAGGCGTGGAAAGCCCTCACGACGACGCCTTGGTCGTAACCCTGGATGTGGACGGATTCGAGATGAAGCGGATCCTGATAAACGGAGGGAGCTCTTCCGACATTCTTTTCATGGACGCCTTGGAAGCCATGGGAAAGACGAAGAAGGACCTGACACAAGTGAACTTCCCGATGGTAGGATTCTCAGGCTCTACTTCCTATCCGTTGGGGATGATTACCTTACCGGTGGAGTTCGTGGTGGCTGGAAGATGGAACGGCGGAACGTGGATTTCGTCGTGGTAGAGTCCGCGGGGACGTATAACGCTATTATCGGGAGGACCACCATCAACCCCCTCATGGCGGTCGCCTCGACCGTCCACCAGAAGATGAAGTTCCCGACTGACAATGGGGTCGGAGAGGTCAAGGGTGACCAAGTTGCGTCACGAAGGTGTTATGTTAATGCCACCCGAAGAAGAAGGAGGGAGGCCATGGCTGTCTTGCAGACTGATGCCGATCCTCGAGAGGAGTTTGGGCGTCCCGCCCCAATGGAGGATCTGAAGGAGGTTGAGATCGACGGACCTCAAAGGAAGGTGAAGATCGGGTCCGCTCTGTCGGAGGAGAGAGCCCGCGAATTAATCGATCTCCTAAAGGAGTTCAAGGAGCTGTTCGCCTGGTCCCCAAGTGATATGCCAGGAATCAGCCCCGACGTGATAGTGCACGAGCTGAAGATTGATCCCGCGATCAAGCCTATCGCGCAGAAGAGGCGTCCGATGGGCGTGGACAAGAGGATCATGATCCAGCAGGAGGTGGGCAGGTTGCTCGACGCTGGATTCATCAAGGAGCTCCGATTCCAGACTTGGGTCGCTAACCCACTCCTGGTGAGAAAGAGTAATGGGAAGTGGCGGATGTGTGTCGATTTCCGCGACTTGAAAAAGGCCTGCCCGAAGGATTGCTATCCGCTCCCGAGGATTGACCAGTTGGTGGATGCCACATCGGGACATGAGCTGCTGAGCTTCATGGATGCCTATTCTGGTTACAACCAGATCAAGATGGCGAAGGAGGATGCCCCCCATACCGCTTTCTATGCTGATAGTGACGTTTATCACTACGACGTTATGCCCTTCGGGCTGATCAATGCTGGAGCAACTTACCAGAGGATGGTGAACAAGTTGTTCGGAGACATACTGGGAAAGACCATGGAAGCTTATGTGGATGACATGCTGGTGAAGTCCCGACAGGCAGGAGACCATGTCCAAAACTTGGCGGCGGCGTTTGAACGGATGAAGTTTCATCAGGTTCGTTTGAACCCGGACAAGTGTGCTTTCGGGGTGAACTCGGGGAAATTCCTGGGATTTATGGTGAGCCAAAGAGGAATCGAGGTGAATCCCGAGAAGCTGCGAGCAATCTAGGAAATGCAGTCTCCGAAGACCCATCGGGAGGTTCAGGTGCTGAATGGCCGGTTGGCCGCGATGAATCGTTTCCTATCCAAGGCAAGTGACAGAGCCATGCCATTTTTTGATGTGCTAAGGGCCCACAAGAAGTTTGAATGGTCCGACAAGTGTGAGGAGGCGTTCCAAGCACTCAAGCAGCACCTCCGTACCCTCCCGCCGTTGGCGAAACCGGTTCCAGGCAAGTCGCTTTATCTTTATTTGGCTGTTTCTGAAGTTGCTGTTAGCTCTGTTTTAATAAAGATTGTCAAGGGCAACCAAGTGCCTGTTTATTATGTAAGCAAGGCGTTTGCCAAATTTGAAATGAATTATCCCGCTATTGAGAAGTATCTCTTTGCGGTCATTGTTGCTGCTCGTAAGCTACGGCCTTACTTCCATGCCCACGAGGTTACGGTGTTAACTAATCAGCCCTTGAAGCACTTTTTGAACCGACCGGAGGCGTCGGGGAGATTGGTGAAATGGGCCATCGAGCTTACGGAGTTCTGTATCCACTTTGCTCCGAGGACAGCTATTAAGGGCCAGGCATTGGCAGATTTTATAGCAGAGTCTACAGTACCCGATCTGGAAGAAACAGGTCCTGTAGAGGGGGCAACCATGGAAGTCCCGATAGTAGAACAGCCAGAACAGCCAAATGAAGAGAACACCTGGGAGATGTACACTGATGGTTCATCAAGTATAGAAGGATCGGGGGCAGGATTTGTATTGATACCGCCCGGTGGAGGCGAGCCCTACGATATGCCTTGGCCTTGACGTTTAGGGCCACCAACAATGAAGCTGAGTATGAGGCTCTCATCACAGGCCTTAAAATCGCCAAAGGAACGGGAGTCGATCATTTAAAAGTGAAGTGTGATGCCAGCTTGATCGTGAATCAAGTCCAGGGGAACTATGAAGCCAAGAGCCCGACAATGAGGAAGTATTTGCACGAGGTGCAAACTTTGAGGGGAAGCTTCAAAAGCTTCAACATCGAGGCAATCCCGAGGGAAGAAAATGCGGAGGCAGACGCCTTAAGTAAGTTTGCTCTGGGAGTGTCCCCCGAGGAGAATCGGAAGGTGCACTTTCTGGAGAAAGTAATTATCTCAACCATTGATCCGTCGGAGGTATGCGCTATAGAAGCAGGATCGGAGGAGGAAGAGAAACCCACCTGGATGACCCCGATAGTCACATACCTGACTACGGGGGCGCTCCCCGATGATGAAGTGGCAGCTGTTAGGTTGCGTCGGATCGTGAGCAACTACGTGATGGTGGACAACCAGTTATACAAGAGGGGGCATGTAAAGCCTTTTCTGAAATGTGTGGCGGAGCCTGATACGAATCGGATCCTGAGAGAGCTGCACGAGGGAGTCGCGGCCTGTCATTAAGGGGCCCGATCCATTGTGAGGAAGGCGTTGAATCTAGGCTACTATTGGCCTTCAATGAACAAGGAAGTGACATCGATGGTCCAATCCTGTGATGCATGCCAGAGGTACGCTCCGAATATCGTGGCTCCTGCCGCGGACTTGATGTCCATCAGAAGTGCTTGGCCCTTCGCGCAGTGGGGGATTGACTTGGTGGGACCTCTTCCACAAGAAAAAGGTCAGTGCAAGTATTTGCTCGTAGCCATCGATTACTTCTCGAAGTGGATAGAGGCTAAGGCGTTGGCCAAGACGACGGGGCAGCAGATCCTCAAATTCCTTCAAACTCAGATCATATCCCGGTACGGGGTTCCTCGAGTGTTGATCAGCGACAATGGCCCTCCGTTTAATGGGGCTCAGTTGAAGGAGTACCTGGAAGAATTGAAAATCGAGCATCGGACAGCCTCCGTCCACCATGCTCAGACCAATGGCCAGGTGGAATCAGCCAACAAGATTGTGATGGATGGCTTGAAGAAGAGAGTCTACGCCTTGCAGGGTCATTGGCTGGATGAGCTCGAAAACGTGTTGTGGGCTGTTAGAACAACACCCAAGCAATCGACGGGGGAGACTCCGTTTGGCCTTGTCTATGGCACGGAGGCAGTTGCTCCCGTGGAGATAGCGGTGGCGTCCCATCGCAGGAGGTGCTATGAGCCTCTGACGAACGAGGAGATAAGACGTTTGGATATGGACTTGCTCGAAGAGAAAAGGTGAAAGGCTGATGAAGTTCAGGCTCGGATGCGTCTGCCAACAGCCCGATATTATAATCGGCGTGTCAAGTCCCGACAATTCTTCGTTGGAGAACCTGTCTGGCGGAGGAACGAGTTCGTTCATCAAGATCGGATCAACAAGCTATCACCGAAATGGGAGGGACCTTACAAGATTGTAGGGATGCCAGCCCCGAATGCGTACAAGCTAGAAAACCTTGATGGCAAGACGTTGAAACATTCCTTCAGTGGCTCATACTTGAAGAAGTATCATGTTTGATATTAAGTCGCCTTTAGAGGTGCGTGATGTTAAGCCGCCGCGAATGGCGCAAGTTATCTATCGATCCGATGTAAGCAAAACTTTGAGTCATTAATGAATAAAAGAAGTTGCTTCCGATCAAGTTGCTTTTAGATTTATTCTAACTGTTAGTAAGACGTTCCGAAGGACGCGACAAAAAGCCTTCCGAGCTACGATAAAAAGCTTTCCGAGGTAAGATAAAAGCCTTACGAGGTACAGGTAAGTCGCCTTTATGGCGCGACAAAAAGCCTTTCGAGGTACGGACAAAAGCCCTACGGGGTATGAGTAAGTCGTCTTTATGATGCGACCAAAATCCTAGGTACGAAAAAGCCCTAACGGGTCCGCATAATTCGTCTATATGATGCGGCAAAAAGCCTTAAAGGGTACGAAAAAGCCCTAACGGGTCCGCGTAAGTCGTCTATATGATGCGGCAAAAAGCCTTAAAGGGTACGAAAAAGCCCTAACGGGTCCACGTAAGTCGTCTATATGATGCGGCAAAAAGCCTTAAAGGGTACGAAAAAGCCCTAACGGGTCCGCGTAAGTCGTCTATATGATGCGGCAAAAAGCCCTAACGGGTATGATTAAGTCGTCTGAAATGACGCGATAAAAGCCCTGAGGGGTACGATTAAGTCGTCTAGATTGGCGCGGTAAAAGCCTTAAGGGGTGCGAAATGAATCATCTTAAGTGATGTACAAAATTGCCTTGAAAGGCAGGGATGAGAAACCTTAAGTGGTAAAGTCCCAAGGAAAATGTCACGAAAGACATACGAAATTACATTAAGTGATGTGGACGAGAAACCTTAAGTGGTAAAGTCCCGAGTAAAGCAGCGAAGGGATGTATGAAGTCATCTTAAGTGGTGCATCTGAACGTTTTAAGTAACGAATTTAAAGTCGCTTTAAATAGTGCAATGATTATCGAGACCAAAACAGATGGAAGGAATTTCTTATAAGGGCTCAAAGGCCTAAAGGTTCCGATACAAAAGATAAGTAGGAAAATTACAAAGGACTTAAAGAATAGAGCATTAAGCTTGGTCCTTCTTAGAAGTTGGGTCCTCGGCAGCTTCGGAGGGAGCGGGGATCGAGGGGTCCTGGGCAGAAGGCTCCACAGTCAGCGGAGTCGGGTCCACGGCATCAGCCTCATCACTCTCCGCGGGGAGGTTGAAGTATTTCTCAGCGAAGGGGGCGAGGGTCTCGGACTTCTTGAAGTCGATGGAATCCTCGTATGCCGTGTAGAGCTCCTCGACGGCGTTGAACAGAACGTTCTCCACCTCGGTTTTGCAGAACCCCACAGCATCCGTATGGAAAGCTTCAGAGTTCCGATACTCCTCACGACCTTGAGCCTTTGCCTCAGCCAGCTTGGCAGAAAATTCAGCCTTCTCGGCTTCAAGTCTCGCCTTGGCTTCCGCGAGAATGTCCTTCTCGCGGATGAGCTGCCCCTTCTCCGCCTCGTGCCGCCGATGTTCCTCCTGGAGCATCTTCCGCTCCCGACGCAGCACGACCTCATGATCCTGGACCTGCTTATGCAGGCCCAGAGCCTTCTCGCTAAGGAGGGCCTGCTCCTTGGCTATCTTATTCTTCGCCGCTACCGCCTCGTCGAGGTCCGCTTGGAGCTTGGCCAATGCGTCGGGGTGTGACTTGGCTTGTGCCTCCTCCAAAGCACCCTTCAGAGCCAGGATGAAGCCGAAGCAGTGCTGCTGGTCCGCGGTTTCCTAAGACGTAAGGGGGAAAAGGATTAAAACTCGATAATCGAAGGCAAGAACAAGGAAGGGAAGAATAAAGCAAAGGTAAAGTTTTACTTCCATCTGACGGATAGCCATATTGCGGAGCTCCTCCTCGATGTCCTCCCGCGCCAAGGAGATTGGCCGCTTCAAGGCTGGAGGAATTGACCCTGCCAGCAGATGCAGGGCCAATTCCGGCTGAAGATCTCCCCGGTGGAGTGAGACCCCTTGGAGAGACTCGATCGGGTTCCAGGGAACCGTCTCTTGGTTGGGGGTGAAAATCTTGTAAAGATTTTCATCCACAGGGAGAGGAGGGATGACCCTGGAAGCTTCAGCTGGAGGAGCCACCTCGGTCGGAGGCTCAGGGGTCGGAGTGCGGAGCTCCGGAGGAGGACTCCGGGACACGTCCTCCACGGTTGGCCTCAGGATGCTTCGACCTGGCCTTCGGCGGGGAAGCAGGCCACCTTCATTTAGCTCCTCGGAGGAGGGGGAAGCCTCCAAGTTGGTCACCTGACGGAACTGAGCTTCCGTCGGGACATCTTCCGGCATCAGCTCTTGCGGAGTCGCGGCCCTTGCTGGAGTAGCAGCCTTCTTCGGAGTAAGAGCCTCCGACGGACCTGCGGTGGCGGGACGAATGAAGTCAGGAAGAGTATCATGAGGGCACCAGATGATTTGGCGCTCGAGATGTTGGTCCTTTCCAAAAAAGTTGTAGTATCCCGCCTTGAGAACGCGGGGGGTTTCTCCTCGAAGGATGTATTTAATTTCTCGAACCCGCGATTCCCGATCAGCAGGGATAAACTCCTCGGGAACCAGCTTCCTATATTTCTTAATAGCACGACGAACACGCTTACCTTCCTCGGCGGTAGTGACCCCGAAGGCTTGGTCTATCTCCTCCCTCCTGGCCCTCTTGGCCACGATCTGCTCTTCGGTCGGAGGAGCAGCAGAAGAGGAAGCTCCTTTCTTCAGCGACTTCCGCTTCCACTTGGAGCCACCCTGGACGGCATCAGTCTCTCCCTGCTTCAACATGAGATGGGTCAACAGAGATGCCTTCTTGGCTGCAAAAATGAAAAGGCAAAGTGGTTAGAAGTGTTACCCATATAACCAAATCCTTGGAAACGGAATCGAGGAGCCGGACTCCGATATTAATCAAGTCTCTCTCCGTGAGCTTGTTGGCGTCGAGGGGAATGAAGGATTCCCCCCAACGGTAAAGCTGGACCAGCTGGAGAGTATTGAAGTCATCCTCGGTGTAGACTTCGAGCTTGGGGGCAGGGTCCGCCACAACCTCCCATCGGGGCCATGGGATTGAACTGTTTTGGACGAAGAAATAATACTTCTTCCATCCGCTATTGTCGGACCCCGAGTCGCGAATCAGCACTCGATCTTTATTAAACTTCCAGGTCTCGACATCCCAACCGAACCGTGAAAGTTTCTCCTTTGTCCACTTGGGGAGTCGGGGGGAGAAGGAGCAAACACCAGCCTTATTACACTTCATTCCGTAGAAGGTGCGGAAGAGCAGCAAACTGTACGTCCACTGCTGGCGGAGGCACAGAACCTGGAAAGCGTTCCACACGCGGATGGCATGTGGAGAGAAGGTACAGGGATGCGTCTGGTAGAAGTTGCACATCTCCACCAGGTTCCCGCAAAAAGGGAATCGAATCCCAGCATTTATCTGCCCAGTGGAGACGAACACCTCTCCCTCTCGAGGACGTGTGACGATATGCCTCCTCCTGGTGGTTGGTTGAGACTCGTAGGGGAAACGGGGTTCCCAGTCTGAGGTAATGCAGCCTTCTCGGAGAGCAACCTCGTACGAGGTCTCAGAAATCTCGTTAACAGCAAGCTCAAAGGTAAAAGGGGTCATTGCCCCAGAACTAGTCTCGTCTAAAAACGGTTACAAACAAGAAAATTCTAGAAAGGAGGAGAAGGGGATATCAATAAACCATAGAAACAGAGAAGGAAAACCTTACCAGACATTGTTGATGGTCGCTTGGAGAAGATGATGGAGAAGATGAAGAAGGATCTGGAGGGCTGAAGGCCTTGGATCACTTGAAAAACAAAAGAAACTTGGAGAAGAAGCTTCGAGCTCAAAAATGGCAGAATTCCGGAAATCAAAACGGTAAGGAAGAGTGAATAGTGCCAGGGTTTTGGCTTTTATAGGCAATAGGGCAGCTGGACGGATTCAATCTGAACCGTTGAAGATGAAGAGACTCAATCTTGATCGCCGAGATTATAGGGACGGTAGGGAAGAGACGTTAGTGACGTAATGAGTGCTTTTTCAGAAAGCAGCAGTCACGCCGGTTTGGGCGTCGTTTCATTATCTCCAACATTTAATGCTGCAGTAACCGAGGAGTCTCCTCGGATTTGACAACTGCCCTTAGAGTCCAGTGGGCCCAAGGCAGTTAGGAGTGGGAAGCTCTGTTATCCAAGAATTGCGCTTAAGGCAAAAACCTCCGATTGAGATATCAGGAGGTCTGAAGACAAAAGCCTCCGATGGTAATATCGGGAGGTATGGAGATAAAAGCCTCCGACAGTAAGGTCGGGAGGTTTGGAATTAGAAGACACGACGGACTGAAAGTCCCCCATGTCTTGGGGGCAAATGATGGGTTCCGATGATATCGTTAGCCCCGTTAAACAGTCAGTAGACGGTGAGTAAGTCCAGTGGGCCTCGTGAAAGGCCTGGAAGGCCCAGAAGCCCAGTATGAAGGGTCCCGACTTTAGCGGTCCCGATATATGAGCTGAATGCTCCTGACAAGAAGCCTCTGAGCAAGGCCCCGATATGCCTTTGTGAAGGCCCCGATGATAAAGCCCCGATGAGGCTGGACCTGTCTCGTGAGACAAGGGCTCCTGGGTGGTGACCTAGAAGGAGATAACTCTAGAGTCCCTATAGGAGTATACTTACTCACTAACATATGTACACACTAAGTTAGTTGATTAGTGTTAGTTAGTGATAGTTAGTGTTATCTGCTCCTAGTATAAATACCATCTCATATGTACATTGTAAACTGATTTGGTCTAATAAGAATACATTGCATATTCCAAATCCTCTCCACTGAATATGGTATCAGAGCACGGCGATTTCTTGGAGCCCAAACAACCTTCATCTTTTCGATTTCTTGGAGATCAAGCAAGCCTCTAGATTACTGATTTCTTCTGGATTCTTTGCTTCGATTCTTCAATTGAGGATTGCATTCTGCTCCAATCTTGATTCCGACTCTTTGTAAGTCTTCAAGGATCAAGAATTTGATGCATTTCAGATTCATTGGATCAGATTAAGTAGCTTTGTTTAGTTGCGATTGATTTGATTGATTGCTTGGCTGCATCTGCTTCGATTGAAAGTCTTGTTCATTGATTCTCTTCCGAGATACTTTGCTCAGTGGATCTGGATCATTTTCTGATTGATTTTGTGAGGAATTTGGATTTGAATTCCTGCGCAAGTTTCTTTGCACCTGGATAGTACATTTCTGGATTGTTGTACTATTGCTAGCTGTTGCCAGCTTGTTCTTTTGTCTGTTTCTAGAGATTTTCTGTGGCTGTGAGGCTCTCTTGTTGATCAAGACAGATTGCTTCTTTATACATTCGTTTGGATTCAGCTATGGCAGAGAATTTGATTGATGATCCTCTTTATCTCCACCCTTCGGATACAACTGGTCTCCTCTTGATTCCATTTCAACTCCAAGGTTCTAATAACTATCATACCTGGAGCACTGCCATGAGGGAAGCTCTTTTAGTGAAGAACAAGCTTGGATTTATTGATGGCAGCTTCACACGTTCAAGCATTCCTGTGGCACAATGTTTGAAATGGGATAGAGCTAATGCTATTGTTAAGGCTTGGCTCAGAAACACAGTTGCTAAGGAGCTGGTTAATGGATTGGTTTACAACTCCACAGCATTATCCATATGGAATGATCTCAAAGAGATGTTTGATAAAGTGGATGGCACGCAGGTTTTTCAGCTCACAAGAGAGATTTACCAGACTTCCCAGGGTGCTCTCTCTATCACTGAGTATTTTGCAAAGATGAAACAACTCTGGGATGATTTGAGCTCAATTGATGACTTGATGCTTGAATGTCAGGCTGATCTCAAACTTGTCAATGATCACAAAGAGAAGCAGAAACTTATTGCTTTTCTTTTGGGATTGAATGAATCTTATGCTCATGTAAGGAGTAGCTTGTTGATGAGGCAGCCCTTTCCTTCTCTTAGTGTTGCTTTTTCTGTGTTGGTGCAAGAGGAGAGTCAGCGTGCCATTTCAGGTTCAATTGGTGATGTTGGTGAATCAACTGCCTTGTATTCAATGAGGAATTCTTCTGGTTATCCTAAGAATTCCAATGGTGGTTCAAGGAATGGCTCAGGCAATGAAGGTCCATATAGGCCCTATAATAGAGGATACTTGTTGGAAGAAATTTGGTGGTCCTTCAGGAGCTTTGAAACGCCAATGGAACTCAGCTAATGCAAGTGTTGATGATCTCAGTTTGGTTGAGCACGTTGCAGCTGGGGATAAAAGGATCTTACATGGTACCTGTGAGAAGAGGATTGTTCACTCAGCTATGGATAAGAGGGTGCAACATGTTGCAGCCCAAGATGATTTTGAGCCTCTAGGCTATGAGAGTGGTGATCAGGTTCAAGCTCATATGGCAGGTATGATATCATCTTCTACTATGACTTGGATCATTGATTCAGGGGCTACCAATCATATAACTCATGAGGTAAGTTGGTTGCATAATCTAAGGGCAACTGATTCCAACATTCAGTTTGTCCACTTGCCTAATGGTCACAAGTGTAAGGTGACACATATTGGTAGCTGCTCCTTCTCAAATGGTATTACCTTGGATGGTATCCTTTTGGTACCTGATTTCAAGTTCAACTTGATTTCAGTGTCTAGACTTCCTCACCAATTGAACTGCAAAGTAGTATTCACCATTAATCATGTGTTGCTTCAGGGCCAATTTGGGAAGCAAATGGAGATTGGTGAAAGGTCAAAGGGGCTCTACATACTCAAGGATCAGGTGCCTTCTTATGCAAGGATGGTGGTGGCAGCTTCTTCTATTGAAACTAATAAAGTGGATGCATGGACTTGGCACAAGCGTTTGGGTCATGTTTCAGCCATTCACATGGGACATTTGAATGATGTATTGTGTTTGAATAAGTCCACTGTTTGTATTAAACAGTGTAGAATTTGCCCTTTGGCCAAGCAAACAAGACTTTCATTTCCTCTTAGTGATTCTCATGCTTCTAAACCCTTTGAATTGGTTCATATGGATCTTTGGGGTCCTTACAAGGTGTCTACAATCAAGAATTATCAATATTTCCTCACCATTGTTGATGACTTCTCAAGGGCAACCTGGGTGTTTCTAATGAGGAATAAGAGTGATACATTCATTCATATCAAAGGGTTTTTATCAATGGTTCAGAATCAGTTTGGAGTAGTTGTCAAAACCTTAAGGAGTGATAATGGCACAGAATTTGTCAATTCAATTTGCAAGGAGTATTTTCTTCAGTTGGGGATCCAGCATCAAACTAGTTGTGTTCACACTCCTCAGCAAAATGGTAGAGTAGAGCGCAAGCATAGACACATATTGAATGTGGCTAGAGCAATCAGATTTCAAGCTTCCATGCCTATTAAGTATTGGGGCTATTGTGTTCTCACGGCTTGCTACCTAATCAATCGGTTGCCATCTTCTATACTGAACTACAAATCCCCTATGGAGGTGTTATATGGAAGGAAGCCTTCTATTGCACATTTGAGGATCATAGGTTGTTTATGCTTTGCCACCAAGCTAAACAATTCAGATAAGTTCAGTCCTCGAGCTGAACCTTGCATTCTCATGGGGTATTCCACTTCTCAAAAGGGTTACATTGTGATGAGTGTTCACACATCTTCCTTTCAGGTATCAAGAGATGTGGTTTTTCATGAACACATATTTCCTTTTGGAATGTCCAAGTCAGCTTTGGGTTCTCTATTGCCTTCTTGCTTGTGTCCAAAGGCATTGGATGATGTTTCTATTATAGAGGATCCTCCTTCTCTAGCTGATCCTCCTATTGATGTTCATTCACCTCCTCCTAAGGTTGTGGATGATCCACAACCCACTGCATCGCATCCATCTCCAATTGTCACTCCTCCGATGCCTATTCTTAGAAGGAGTGCTAGGATTGCACAAAGGAATCAAGGGACTTCTTCTAATGCTGCTTTTGGTATTGAAAGGTTTGTTTCATATGATAGTTTGAGCTCTGATTTCAGCTGCTTCCTAGCTTCTATTGACAAGATCAAAGAGCCTTCAACCTATAAGCAGGCCATCAAGGATTCAAATTGGGTGGTGGCCATGAAGGATGAAATAAAGGCTCTTCAAGACAACAAGACTTGGGAGGTGGTGGATCTGCCTTTTGATAAGAGCACCATTGGTTGTAAATGGGTGTTTAGAGTGAAATACAATTCTGATGGATCTATAGAGAGATACAAGGCTAGATTGGTTGCCAAGGGGTTCACTCAAGTAGAGGGGACTGATTTTAATGAGACCTTCTCTCCAGTTGTCAAAATGACTACAGTAAGGATTGTGTTGGCTATGGCAGCTTCTTATTCTTGGGGATTATTTCACATGGATGTGAATAATGCTTTTCTTCAAGGAGATTTACATGAGGAGGTCTACATGGATATTCCTCAGGGTTTTGATTCATCTAAGCCTGTGCTTGGAGCTCCTCGAAGGGTATGCAAATTGTTGAAATCCCTTTATGGTCTTAAGCAAGCTTCAAGGCAGTGGAATATCAAGCTCACTCATACTTTGATTCAGCATGGATACATCCAAAGTTCCTCTGATCACTCTCTTTTCACTAAGTTTGAGGGTAAGGATAGAGTATTCTTACTCATATATGTGGATGATTTGCTAATCACTGGCTCCAATGCTAGGATGATCAATCAGTTGAAAACTGTTCTTCAGTCTCATTTCAAGCTCAAGGATTTGGGCAACTTGAGATATTTTTTGGGGTTGGAAATAGCAAGGTCTAAGGAGGGTTTGGTCATCAATCAGAGGAAGTATGCCTTAGAATTGATTGAAGAGGCTGGATTGAGAGCAGCTAAGCCTACTGAGACTCCTATGGAGTTCAATCTCAAACTCACTTCACATGGTTATGATGAAGCAATCAACACCAATTCTGATGACATTACTTTAGAGGATGCAACTTCTTATAGAAGGATGATTGGTAGGCTTCTCTATTTGACTATGACACGCCCTGACATTAGCTTCTCTGTCCAGAGACTTAGTCAGTTTGTTGACAAGCCAAAGAAGTCTCATCTAGATGCTGCCTTGAGGGTGATCCGATATATCAAAGGTAGCCCTGGCCAAGGTTTGATCTACCCATCCCAGAATCCTCTCACCTTGAGCATGTTTTGTGACTCGGATTGGGCAGCATGTCCTTTTAGTAGGAGATCTGTGAGCTCTTATTGTGTGAGACTTGGCAATGCAATGGTGGGATGGAAGGTGAAGAAACAAGATACAGTCTCTCTTTCGAGTGCCGAGGCAGAGTACAGGTGCTTAAGGGTGGCTATTCAGGAAGCTTTGTGGCTCAAAAGCCTTCTCAAAGAATTGGGAATTCATATTTCTTCACCTATACCAATCTACACAGATAGTCAGGCAGCAATCAAGATTGCAAAGAACCCCATGTTTCATGAAAGGACCAAGCACATAGAGTTAGACTGTCACTTTACTAGGCAGCATATTGATTCAGGGGTGATTCTTCCTCATTTTGTTGCATCCAAAGACCAGCTGGCTGACTTACTCACCAAGGCTCTTATTAAGAAGCAGCACATTGCCTTACTTAGGCTATATGGAATAAAAGATGTGTTCCATGAAAAGAGAGAAGAAGATGAAGAAGGTGGGGGCATATAGGAGTATACTTACTCACTAACATATGTACACACTAAGTTAGTTGATTAGTGTTAGTTAGTGATAGTTAGTGTTATCTGCTCCTAGTATAAATACCATCTCATATGTACATTGTAAACTGATTTGGTCTAATAAGAATACATTGCATATTCCAAATCCTCTCCACTGAATAGTCCCCGATATGAATTGGGACTTGTGATCAGAGGATAAGACCGAGAAACCCGCCTACTAGATAGAGTAGTGGGAGAACGGTTAAGATACAGATAAACCTCCCCTGAGATACGCAGGGCGTGCCCGATATACGCGGAGTATGGGCAAGATACGCGGAGCGTGGGGCGAGATATATGGAATCCCGAACGAGATATGCGGAATCGTGGCGAGATATGCGGAATCGTGGGTAAAACTGCCAGGCGCAGTTACAGGTAACTGAGTAACTTCCCCTCCTATATAAATGAGGAAGTTACCTCAGAAAAGACATTCTGATACGAGCTTAGATTACTGCTTACCATCCCATTGATCATATACTCATTTAGGCATCAGAGAGGGATTCTGGGTCACCACCCAGGTCATCCCCTTTTGCAGGATTACGCGGAGCCCCCGGAGTCCAAGCTTTCCGTCAAGGACGTAACAGAGTTTCGACCGTGATCCAACACATCCATTGGTACAACGTCATATAAAACCTTATCTTCATACTTCCCGGTGCGAAATGAAACTAAAACTTGTTTATTTATTCTCATTTCACTGACGTCATTCAGCCATTGCAACTTGTAAAGTCGGGGATGTTCGGTTGTCAACAATCCCAATTTCTCAACCATCGTAGTGCTAGCTGCATTAGTACTACTACCACTATCAATAATCATACGACATACCTCGCACGTGACATCCAGTATGAAAGATTTTGTTCCGCTGAATGCTATCGTCTTCTCTGACTGTTATTTTTATTGCCTCTGCAATTCCGCTAGAAAAAAAATGAAAATTGGAAGAAAAAAAATAGAGAAAACATGTTTGGTAGTTCCAACTCCGTTCTATCTTCTATAGAGTTTCAATCTGTTGCACAAGAACTATTAGTGAAGTTGCAAAAATTCAACAATGAAGCGATAGAAGTGAATTATGAGAAGTTTCGAGAAAGAGATGAGTATTGGGAAGATGAGAATTCCATCATTCTTTGGGAAAAGTGATCCGGAAGCATATCTTGAATGGGAGAAGAAGGAAGATCTAGTGTTCGATCGTTATAATTTCTATGAGCACAAGAAGGTAAGACTAGCTTCCATTGAATTATGTGGTTATGCTATTACTTGGTGGGATCAGCTATGCATAGATAGGAGACGGAATGGAGAAAGTCCAACTGCAACATGGGGTGAGATGGAAAGGGTGATGAGGCTACGATTCGTGCTGAATCATTACTACCGTAATCCATAATTGCAAGGACTTCATCAAGAATGCTCAATTATTGCTTCCAAGGAAAAACCGGAGTCTAAGCTCCCAAAGCAGCTCATATACTGGTTCAACTACTAGTGAAGTTAAGTTGACTGAAAAAGTTGATCAAGTAGAGGAGATATTGTCCGAATCTGAACCTAAGGAAGAAGAAGAGAGCAATGATACAATCCCTTCGCTATGCGATACTATTGAGGATGACACTGATAATGCAAAGTAAGATGATTCTATTCCAAATGCAAAACATGCTTTAATAGATTGCATGACATTGAGTGTACAAATGAATACACGATCTGCTATAATGTTAGACCAACACTCAATGCCGAGTTGCACAGAAGATCTTAATTCCTATGAAGTGGAGTGCCTTAATGAATATGGAGGTCGTCAGATAGACGACCAAAATGATAAGCCTCCATTATTGCATGATGAAGTAAATAAAGATCCTTTCTTTGAAAATGCTCCCATGGGATCACCTTTAATTCGAGGCATTGAAAAGGAAATTGAGTTTGTTTTTTACCCTGGAACTGGCCTTTACAAACAAGGATTACAGATTTCCCTATTCACCGGAAGGAAAGATTGCATGACGAATCTTCTTGAAGAAGGGGAGAATGATGTGAGCAGCCCCAAAGCGAACATCAGTTGAAGAAGGAATAATAAACAAGACAAGAAGATCAAAGACGCTCTCCAAGACTTATGTTATTTCTGTTTGGTGTTTTTAGTTTGTTGAAGTGTTTTTCAATAGTTAATTAGCAGAACTTATGTGCTGGGCGTTTTGCCCATGGGTCTATTATTTGGTTTAGTTTAATTAAGTTATTTAAGGGTCTAATTGGCTGAAAAACACCAAGCCTAATTAGATAAGTCCATTAGGGTTTCTTTTAGTCCATTCTAGGTGTCATTAGGTTTAGTTTGCAGCCTTTAAATAACCATCTTAAGAGTTGGCTGATTTTCTTTAATAAAGTTTGAATTCAGTTTATGTGAAGAGTGTTTCTTCTCCCTAAGAATTATTAAGGCTCCCTTGTGCGTTCAACCCTGGCTTATTGAATGGATTATCCATCCCCGTTTGTGGCGTCTTCGACATACCCCCTAACCTGAACTAGAAACGATCCAACGACATCAGCTTGCTAGGATTTACATCTCACAACAACGAGAATCATATCACTTATGTCTGAAGACAACATATCGATGTTTAGAGACCAGATTAGGAACAATAGGTTTTGACTTAGCTACTGGGGTTTTGATTTGATGAAGGAACTCAACCATAACATCGTATTGAATACGAATGATGCTTCTGGTCACCGCTAGCCTAGATCATGAATTGCATTAGACAGATGCTAAGACAATCTTCCACTTTGAGAAAGAAACACGAAGAAATCTATATGGAGTAAACTTGAAGATTTATCCTTCCGCAATTTGAATTCCAAATTCGGTGACTCTAGGAAATCGCTTCAAGTTCTTAAGCAATCCTCGAAAGAAAAGATACCTCAGGTTCAACAATTACATCGTGACTAACAAATTCGTAGATCATACGAAAACCCATGAGAGTGCAAACAAAGATCTATGTCGGGGTTTATAATCTTGACACAGTATGTTGATAAAAATATAAGAAATAGTAGCTAGCCGTGAATGTTAAAGCATGGTCAGCACTAGGTTAAGTATTATCTTGCTTCGATTATGAGATGATTGATATGGATGTAGCTATGTAATTTCCGGGCATGAAGATGCTAAGATTGTGCGACGCGGCGACTGCAACTCTCTCTAATAACTGAAACATCTAGGAGATGATAATGTTAAGCATGAAAGACGAATATGTAGATTGATTGATTATAGTTGAATAGTTTAGTAATTGAATGCATCATTGAACCAGACCGAAACGTAAACAAATTATAAGCGTGTAGTCACAGCACCTGCTAGGAGACATGTGTAGACGTTGGTTTACATAATACTAGATAGTTGTTACGCGATTAAGTTAAACACGCAGGTTAACCAATTGGACATTGGTCCCGAAAATTGTGTAGCTGTAAATCAAATTATTTGATATATGAAAGGTATTTTCTTTGTACGCACATTGCTAACACGGAAATGTAGCTTGAAATTAGTAAGTTTTAGTGATGATGATTTCGCTAGACACGACTGTGAAAAGTTAGTCTAAGATATGTTTTGAGCTTTACACTATCTAGAGGTTAAATCACCTTGTGAAGTGATAAACAAACCAACAATATCTACCATGTAAGAAGAACATTATGACCCTTTCCGAAGAAGCAATTGAAGATATCAGGCTGAAGCGACTCTTTGGAACGTTGCTAAAAGGTGGGAATCTGACTAGGCCAATTCTATAATGTAGCTTCTATCGCTTAGTGTTAGCATCAACGAAAGAGTGTAAATACTATCGAAAGATTCATCACACAAATTTTAGGAAAAAAAAATTTGAAAAAATGTATAAGGACGAGCCAATAGATCAGAGTACATATGTTCGTAGATCCCATGATTAGTTGAACAAAAATGACATTGTTCAACTGAAAGCATTTATAATCGATGAGATTACGATAACTTGTTTAGAAATGTACTTAGCTCTATTGGATAGTATTAGAATTCTTTGATATGATAACTAAATGTTATTTATCAAAGCTGCTTCTTATGATAAATGAAAGTAACGAACTCATTTAGGAAAGACTATTAGTTTAAATAATTATTTGCCAAGTCACATAAATAAATGTATAATTCCATCTGTAAACACTTTTTTTTTTTTTTTTTATCATCAATGGTATGTAAATCATGCACTATTTTTTAAATATTAATCAATTTCAGAAGGAATTCTTTTAAGAAAAGTTGAAACTTAAACAATATTTGTTTATCAAAATAATAAAATTTGTTACGTAAGTAGAGAGGTAATAGAATGAGAGAACTTGAGTATAATCTTATTATCACACATAAGGGACCCTTATATAGGGATTACATAGACTTGGAGATGAAGTAATATCAATATATGGAAGATCTAAATAAGGAAGATGATATAAACACATAATATATTGATAACACTCCCCCTTGGATGTTCATAAGGGAATTGTGCCTCGTTAAAACCTTACTAGAAAAAACCCATTGGGATAAAAATCTAGTGAAGGAAAAAGAGTACACAATTATGGATCCATTTTCTAAGTTGCCTCGTTAAAAACCTTACCAGGAAAACCCAGTGGGACAAAACCTTAGTTAAGGGAAAAAGAGTGCAACGGTGTAGATTCTCCCCCTGATGTTGACATCATGTAATTTCATTAAGTCGACGCAATTCAGTATTGTTCACCCATCTTCAAGTTCGCAGCCAGTAAACCTTCGGGAATAAATCCGCACATAATTATTGGATGTTATGTTGCCTTCTTCTCAATATCGTGGATGAAAAATATATTGGGAAAATATGTTTCGTCTTATCTCCTTTGATGTAACATTATTCTTCAATTGGAGCTATATAACTTGCATTATCTTTATATATATACAAAATAATAATACATTTCATGATATAACTTGCATTTTTCATAGCCAACTGATTTAGGACTTGATTCAATCTGATAATAAACTCATTTGATTCGTTCCTCGGAGATACATAAATATTTTATTAACTTTGTTCAAATTTCACAATACTAGAGAAGAACTAAATATTGCTTATAACCAATAATATATCATGTTCCTTGTAATAAGCAAGACATATTAACGCTAATGTAGCACTATATAAGGTACTTCTGGACCATTATGTTCTTCATCAATCTCACGAGGACGAAAATATATTTATTCAAATCTATCATTCTTACAACCATTAACGTACTCAATAAATGTGTTTAGCTATGAAAAATAGCTTTAAGACATTTTTTATAGGACAATAATATTTTCAATCTCTTAAGTACTCGATCTTCAGGCCGAGTCAAACCATTGTCCTTTCAATATATTTCGTCTGAATTTTAACATCATCAATAAATTGATTGTATTTAAAACTTTTCAGGGGTTTCAATATCTTCAAATTCTCCCACTCACGCGATGCCCCATTCGGCTATAGCGTGATAAATTCATCTTATCAAATATCAATTTTCTTTATTCGTATACTTATATTAGCATTCGCTACAACTTTACTCAAATGTTGATACAGTGGGGATAATATACAACCCGTAAATGGTACAATATTTTTATGATCCAACATTCTTGAAAATATTAATGCTAACATTTTAAATCCTTTTGGGATTTCTACGTGGATTTCACTATCAAATTAGCCACCCAAATAGGCTATAAGTAATTCATATCTTGAGAGGCATAAAAAAAAAAAAAAAACTTATTTATGTACTGCAAACGTAAAAATATATTTGAAGGTGATTGCTCCACTAAATGATGTTAGCATATGGTGACGTGGCGCCGTAATTGGTAGCCCTTTAATATATGTGGTTACCTAAGATAATTAGGTAAATGTCACATTAGGGCAAATTGGGCCAGACCCAATTCCCATGTGACATGGGAGAACCAAAATTGGGCCTCCCCCACCACATGATAAGTCGGCCGAAACACTAATTGAGGTATCAGTTGTACGGGTTCTGACCGGAGGATCAGAACTCCCTCAACAACGTTCTTGGGCAGGAAAGCTATTGAGGTATGTGTACATTATTTCGCTGCGTAATTAGATTACTTACAAGTACACGTTTAGCATTTTGTAGTATTACGTCCCTGTAATCCAACAGTGGTATCAGAGCTTGTGTTAGGAGTTCTTGAAATTTTGATAAACTGATGTTATGGAAAATTTTATAAAAAATTGAAATTTTTATGATGTACACCATGAGTAATTCAAAATTTTTAAACAAATTTAATATTTTTTATCTTTAAAAACTTAAAATTTTCGGAATTTACATGTTTTATAGATCAAAACCGAAAATTCATGTTTAAATTTGAGTTTGATGTTCATGATCTTCAAGAACACGATAAGTTTTATCAAGAATAATATTTGGATTCATGATCATAGTAGTATTTGATCCTAAAATTTGACAATTTTTCCAATTTTTGGTGTTATGGCCGAAACCCTAGGTGAATTATTTGGTAAAATTTATAATGTCTTGGGGTGCAAGTAAGTAAAATTCGGTCGGCCTAGCATGATGGATATATTTGTTACCATATTTTAATTTATTAAAAGGAGACAATATATCTATAAATTGGATAGATAAAGAAAGATTCACATTATATATTAAAATATAGAAACTATTAATATATTTAGCTAAAATATAGGGATAAAGATATATTGATAGGATTTAGTTACTTAAAAGGATTAAGAAAAATATTGTCAACATATATTTTAATCCCTAAGGATATATTTGACAATAATATATATATATATATATATATATATATATATATATATATATATATATATATATATATATATATATGTGGCCGAAATTATATACATATATATATGTGGCCGAAATTATATATATATATATGTTTATATTGTTAATTGATTTACATCTTCTAGATAAAATCTTGACAATATTTATATATATGTTACTTATTTATTGTGCCGAAATATATATATGCAATATTGGAAATTATTTTAAATAATTAATATTTCTTGGTGGATAAGTTAAGTTTTTAGTGGATTTTAAAACCCTACTTAGTCCACAAGATATATTTCGGCCGAACCCTATGGGTTTATTGGGTCGGTCCAATTTGCAAAACCGGAACGGGTTAAACCAATCTGGTTTTTTCTTAATCGGGTCGGACCAAAGTAACTAAGTGAATATAAACCGAACCTGTTTCGAGTGATGAACCGAACCACAATCTTATTTTATTGAACCGTTTCGGACCAAACCAGATTTTTAAAATCGGACCGACTCAGACTGGATTTTTGGACCGAACAAAATTTTAAAATTTTTCGAAAATTTTAAATGTTCAATCAAATAGGATGTCAAATTTTAAATCCAAAATATTTTCAAACTTTAAAAAGTTAACCTAAACAGTGCTCTTAGGGTTTAAGTTTTAACACGTTTTCGGATAAAACCCTAAATACCTGGTGACGATCATGGGGATGGATCTCGGATATGCATGTTTTTGGGACTGGATTAAATTAGTGGGCTGAATTGCAATTGTTTACTTTCTGCAACATATATTAGAACTGTCGTCCTAACTTAGTCAAGCTAGCTGGATAATAAATTGCGAGCATTGAACTATGAGATTTAAATATATGGTATGCGCAATAGGATAGACATGCTAAGCTGATTGAAATTGCCTAGAATCCATGTCTAGAAATTTCGCATGATTGTCTGTAAGCATGAATTGCAAGTCAACCCCTAATATTTTCAAAACGTTTTTAAAACTGAAAATACCAGTCGCCAATTATGTATGAGATGTATGCGGAAGTTGCATGTTTTGACACGTATGCTAGAATGTTCATGAATGAAAGCATGTGGTAATTTACTTTAAGTAGAATTATGTATGCTAAGGAACATTAGAAGCATGACGCATAAGCATGTTGTTTTGGTTTGTTCTATGTTTATGGTGTGGTATAGTATTATGCATGCGTAAATTATCGGATAATTTTACAAAATAAAAAAAGGGCCATTGGAAAGCCAAGATCGGGTATGCTTGTTTGAAAATTCTCATTCCGGTAATTTTCCAAATAATAACCGTTTTCAAAAGACTGATCTATTGGACTGAAGACGACAATGGTGTGAACTCTTTCACAACACCCCCTTCCCTCGGTTTACTGGCGGTCGGTTTGGTTTAGTGACTGAAGGATCACTATTCATCATATTCCATCTTAATAGATAATCCGATGTTTGCAATGAAGTGTTTTAATAAATGAATGTTGAATTTTCGTTTGTAATCCTTTGGTAATAACCCATTGATGACTACCATGGTTAGAAGTACGCTTTAATGCTACTACGATCAAGTAGTACATCAACTATAGCATTAAGCAGAAGCTCAAATGCATAGTCCATGAGGTGGATAAGTCTCTGGATGAGTTAATAAACAAAAGGAAGTAGTCAGTAAAATGACACTTCCGTTATAAGCCTTTAAACGAAAAGTTTGGCTAAGCAATCATATTATTAAAATACTTCAAGAAACATAGTCTAAAATTACATTAAATTAGGATCTAACATTAATTGTTCCTACGGGACAAAATTAAGTTTATTCATATTAATGTAAAACTATGTTCCAATAAAATCGGTTGGAGCGTTACCTTAAAAGCTAAGAAATGATACGGGCGAATCTTATCATAAAGCAGCATTAATTTGCACATTAAACATGTATTTATCAAGAGTACGGTCTACTCTTAAAGAATACAAGTTTAAGACTAGCTTGGATTAATGGTAACGTGGTCGAACATGACACATTTGAGGATGGACTCCCAATGCTTTGCGGAAGGGAAACGAACTAAAGTACTGATCAAATTAAAATAGATAACGGAGATTTTCGGGTCCCACTTACTTCGAGTGGGAGAATGATATAGCATTAGTAAATGCATTAGTGAATGACATGGTAAATGATGATGGAAACGTCCTCATAATAAATACAGTGGGAGGGCTCACTCCCCCTCACATAATCATCACTAAATGTTAATGTGAATCAAGTCGGGCCTGATAATCATAATGCTGAACCATTGGATGAAAATCCAATAGTCGTCACAACTACCAATTATTCCTAGTGGGAGGAAACGACTAACTAGATTCTGTTGGATCACGGTTGGAACTCCGGTACGTTCTTGACGGAAATCCGAACTCCTTCGCTCCAAGTAATCCTACAAGAAGGGGATAGACCAGGCGGTGACCCAGAATCCCTCTCCGATGCTTAAATGAGTATCTCGATTGCTGGTAAGCAAATATCAGTCTGTAAGTCAACGTAATGAATCCTGAGGTAACTCCTTCCTTTATATAGGGGAGGGATTACCTAAGTTGCCTGTTGAGATAACTGCCACGTTCCGTGTATCTCGGCCCATTAGCCCACGTTCCGTCTTTTCAGGCCACTTTCCCACTACGCGGGTAGTGGGCGTGTTTCTCGGCCTCATCCTCTGGTGGCTAGTCCCGACGGATGTCGGGGACTCCAGAGTTATCTCCTTTGGTCACCGCTCGGGGCCCCTCGTCATCGGGACAGGGCTAATACTCTCGGGGATTCAATATCGGGGCCTACTTAAAGACATATCGTCGGGGCCTACTCAAAGGCATATCGTCGGGGCCTACTCACAAGCATATCGTCGGGGCCTACTCAAAGGCATAACATCGGGAGCGTTCAGCTCATATATCGGGACCGACCTTGTCGGGACCCTTCACCATCGGGACCCATCTTGTCGGGACCCTTCACATTGGTCTTCTTGACGTCTTTTAGGGCCCAGTGGGCCTATTCAACGTTTACTCGTCGTTAAAGGGCCTAACGGCTATAGCGAAACCCATCATTTGCCCCCAAGACATGAGGGACTTATAGTTCGTCGTGTCTTTCGACTCCCGACCTCCCGATATCGGTATCGGAGGCTTTTCCCTTGAAAAAATTTATTAACACGGATCTTCTCGTCCACGATTCCTCGATACCTCGGGGATAGTCACCAAATTCGAGAAGACTCTTCGGTTACTCGGCCATTAAATGCAGCGGGTAACGAAGCGACGGCTTGGGTTCTCGTGTCTGCTTTTTCTGAAAAAGCACTTTTCAGGCCATTTCATCATTAACGTCTCTTTCCGTTCTGCCCCCTTTTATCTCAACGGCTCGGATTGAAACGTTTCACCTTCAACGGTCCAGATTAGAATGTCCTTTCGACTATCCCTTCTCCTATAAAACCCTCAATTCTGGGCACTGTTTTTCTTTCTCTTTTACCGTTTCACTCTTTGCGATTTCAAAAGCTCTGCAACTTCGAAAGCTCAAGTTCTTCTTCGGCTTCCTGTTTTCCGATCAGTCTTCCGGCGACCGTTAAGATCATCCTTTTCGCTCTGATTCATCATGTCTGGTAAGACTTCCTTCTCTGATGTTAGCGTAGCTTTTCCCTTGTCTTTGATCAGTTTGCTTGCATTTTTCCGAAAACCCACCACGCCTTTTCTTGCCATGGCTAATTTTCAGACAGCGGATCCAGTTGTGAGGGGAGAAAACCCTTCAACTTCGATTACGCACCCAATGAAATCTCGGTGACTGCCTATGATGCAGCTCTCCGAGAAGGATGCATCACCTTAACCTGGTAGCCTCGCCTTCCTTACTCTCGCTACCGTGCCTCGAGCGACCCTATGGTCACTCGTCCCGAGAAAGGGGAGGTATTTGTCTCCACCGGACAAATATCGGCAGGGATCTGATTCCCCTTTTGTGGGAATTTGGTCGAGATGTGCGCCCATTACAAGACGCATCCGACTACCTTCTCCCCCCACGCCATCCGCGTGTGGAATGCTTTTCAAGTCCTCTGCTTCCGACAAAAGTGGGTCTATAGCCTCCAACTCTTCCGGACCTTCTACGGAATGAAGTGCAACGAGGCTGGGGTTTGCGCCTTCTATCCTCGGATGCCTAAATGGAATAAGCAGCAGCTTGCGCGGTGTAGTTGGACCAGCGACACCTGGAAGGTTGTCAGGGGTCGGGGGCTCCTCATTGACACAGGGTCCGACAACAGCGGGTGGAAGAGGACCTACTTCTTCATTAAGAACAGTTCTATCCCATGGCCCCGATGGGAGGTTGAAGCGGACTCTCCTCCCGCTTATCACACCTATTCCGATGAAGATTTCCAAATCCTTCACTGCATCCAGCTTTACCGTTGGGGGGAATCTTACACTCCCCTCGACGCTAACTCCCTCAAGGAGCGGGACCAGGTGGACGCCGGGATCCGCCTCCTCGATATGATCTCCGGGGGTCAACTCCACGACGGCTCCTCCAATATGGTTCCTTGGGTAATATTTCTGATCATGTCTCTGTTTTCCATTGTTTGCAGCTAAGAAGGTATCACTGCTAACCAATCTCCTCCTTAAGCAGGGAGAGACCGACGCTGTCCAGCGCCCCGCACGGAAGAGGAAGTCGGCAAAGAAGGCCACCGCTTCGTCGGCATCTCCCTCCGCGAAGAGGACTAAGCGGACCCGAGTAGAGGAGATGGACAGGCTCTTCAATGTCCAAAATGCCGAAGAAGGTAAACAGCTCCGCCTAGCTATTAAGTCGTACAGGAAGCAAATTCCTAAGGAGTTAATCCCCTCCAGCAAGGAAGCCAGAACCAGAGAGATCAAACGCATCCTCCGAGGGGAAACTACCTGCATCCTTAAAGAGGTTACTACAACTACCACGAGAAAGACCAATACCTCTCCCGGCGCGTCATTTGGTGTAAGGATCCTGACCAACTTCCTGACTATCTTTCTGAAGCATCTCATCCTCCAGGTGCAGATCAATCGGGAACTCAGTCGGGGGCTGGAGTTTCAGCAGGGGCACCACCTTTCGGTGCTCAAGTTGGAGAGGGTCTCCCTCAACTTCCTGCCCCGATGGGATCGGGGGCTGAAGAAACCCCGACAGGCGAGGGCCTCGCCTTGATTCGTTGTCGGGGGACGAGGCAGTCCCCACTGAAGCCAACCCCCAGGGGGCTGCCCCCCTCATCTTCTTCGTAGCAGCACTCGCCCATTCACAGCTTGACTCCCTCTGGGTCCCAGGACGACTCGGAGATACGCACCTCCACGACTCCAGTCGGTCCTCCTCCTCTCCCCTTGGACGGGATCTTCTACAAGGTCTACGACCCCGACCAGGAGGTGGCTCCCTAGACCCCGATCCAGACGCTGCAAGGAGTCCAGCTCCGACAGGGTGATACATACCCGGAGCTGGGTCTGCATTTGGTGGCAGTCTCGGTTCTGCCGTCTCTGAAGCTTCCGCTCTCCCTGGCTCGGGAGGACATCCACGCGGATATCCGTGGAATGGCCATTCGTCGTGTGGAGGTAAGGTTCCTATTTTCACCCTTTAATCGATAAGGCAGGATATTTATGTGCTAACCTTTTCCTCTTTTCTTCGCAGGAGATGGCGGACATAAACCGCTGCTTCGGGTACATCCTGGCCCTCGAGGAGGCTCTGGAGCAGGAGCGGGCCAAGGGGGCTCCCGCGGTTGTAGCCAAGCTCGAGGAGGATCTCGCCGCCTCTGAGTCTTCGAGGGGAAAATTGGCTAAGGAGCAGGCCCTCCTTATTCGAAAGACCCGGGACCTCCAAAAGCAGGTTCAGGACTTTGAGGGGCTGCTGAAGCGGGAGCAGCAGGAGCGGAAAAAGGATGCGGAGGCTCGGGACAGACTTGTCCTCGAGAAGAAGTTTCCGGAAGACGCCAAGGCGGGGCTGGAGCGGGAAATTGCTGAGGTCCCTGCCAAGCTGGCCGAGGCTGAGACCAAGGGTCGTATAGGAGTATGATGTAAATCATGGTGCCTAAGTAATGCCAAACATGCTCAAATGGTGCATGTGCACCTGCCCTTGTCTTATTGTATCATTAGTTTCCTGCACCCTGGTTTGTCTATATATAGAGTGTGCTTAGTATCTTGTAACCCTAGTAATCAATGAATATATTTTCCATTTATATGGTATCAGAGCTGAGGATGGAGGCGCTGCCGTGGCCATGAAGAAACCTTGAATTTCTTCAAGTTTCTTCTTGGATTCAGCTTGGGTGCTTTGGATTCGAGTTTGGGTTCTCTTTTGATTACTCATTTCTGTTGGTATGTGTCATTTCTTGCTCAAGAATGGCTGTGTGTAAGTTCTCTTCCTAGATCTACTTCAAGTTCAGCCGATTTGAAGCTAGGGTCTTGACTTGTGTTTGGACTGAGTTGCTATTGCTTAGTTCTTGGTTGTATTGAGCTGGTTGTGTTGGATTCTTGAGTTCAAGCTTGAGGAATTCTGGGTTTGTGCTGTAGCTGTTCTTGGCCATTGTTGAAGTTCATGTTTTGTTCTTGAGCTTGGTGGTGTTTGATCTGTTTGGAATTTCGTTTTTGGTTATATTGGAGTTGTGGAATTCTGATTCATCATCATTGGGATTGATTATTTGGTGGCTATTTCGGATTGGCTCTTGATTTCTGGACAGATTTGGTTGTTGTTTTGCAAGCTGGCCAGTTTTGTCCTATTGACAGCTAGATTGTGTGCTAGTTTTGTCTCACTACAGCTGTTCGGAATTCAGTTTTGCTGAGTATATTGCTGAGCAAATTCGTGACTTTTGGACTATTTCTTGGAGTACAAGTTACCTTGTGACTTTATTAATTCAAGATGGCTCAAGACATTGGTGTTGATGATCCCCTCTACATACACCCATCAGACACAACAGGACATATGCTCATTCCATTCCAATTGCAAGGTTCTTCTAATTACCATGCGTGGAGCACATCTATTAAGGAGGGATTGTTGGTGAAAAACAAGATTGGATTCATTGATGGGACCTTTACAAGGATGAGTGTGCCAATCAATCACAGACTCAAATGGGACAGAGCTGATGCCATTGTCAAAGCATGGCTTAGAAACACGGTTGCCAAGGATTTGATGGGTGGTTTGATCTACAACCCTTCTGCTCTCTCAATTTGGAATGATTTGAGAGAAATGTTTGACAAAGTGGATGGCACACAAATCTTCAAATTGACTAGGGAGATTTATCAAACTTCACAAGGTGTGTTGTCCATTACTGAATATTTTGCTAAAATGAAACAGCTGTGGGATTCCTTAGCCTCTATTGATGACTTGCACCTTGAATGTGCAAATGACATTGCTATTGTGAATGGATACAAGGAAAAGCAGAAGTTGATGGCCTTCTTATTGGGTTTGAATGATTCATATGCTCATGTGAGAAGCAGTTTATTAATGAGACAACCTTTGCCTTCCCTGAGTGTTGCATTCTCAGTTCTTGTTCAAGAAGAAAGCCAGAGGTCCATCTCTAGTTCTATTGGTGATCTTGGAGAAGCAACTGCTCTCTACACAAGGAGGAATCAGCCCAACAACTCTTATGCTCAAAGGGGTTCAAACAACAATCAAAGAGGCAATGGTGGTCCAAACAGGGGTCCTAGCAATTGGAACTCCAATTGGACTTGCAATTTTTGTGGAAAGAGGGGCCACAAGGCTGATCATTGCTATGCCAAGCATGGTGGCCCACAAGGAGTTCAAGCTGCTCAAGCTGCAAAGAAGAATTGGAATTCAGCCAATGCTTCTTTTGATGACGGTACCAATTCAAATGTGGTTGAGCATGTAGCAGCTGGGGACAAGAGAATTGTGCATGGCACGGCTGAGAAGAGGATTCAACATGTGGCTGCCCAAGATGACCACTTTGATCACATGCCCTTGAGTTTTGAGGATGGTGATCAAGTGCATGCTAATATGGCAGGTATGTCAACTGATTCTATGCATTGGATAGTTGACTCAGGGGCAACTAACCATATTACACATCAAATGCATTGGTTACATGACTTGAAGAAATGTGATTCTAATCAACAATTTGTCCACCTTCCAAATGGTCACAAGTGTAGAGTGACACATGTTGGTTCTTGTTCATTTTCAAGAGGATTCACATTGACCAACATTCTTTTGGTTCCTGATTTCAAGTTCAATTTGATTTCAGTCTCTAGGCTGCCAAGCCAACTGAATTGCAAAGTAGTATTTACAAGTGATGATGTGTTAATTCAGGGCCAAGGTGGGAAGAGTATGGTGATTGGGGAATGGAGTAGAGGATTGTACATCTTGAAGGATGTGTTGCCCACAAGACCAAGCATGGTGGCTGCTCCTTGCATTGGGAATAAAGATGAAGTTTGGAAATGGCACAAGAGATTGGGTCATGTATCTGAAACTTATTTGAATAAGTTGGGTGTTTTGAATCTGAATAAGTCTGTTGGATGTATTAAACAATGCACGGTTTGCCCCCTTGCAAAGCAAACTAGATTATCTTTTCCCCTAAGTGATTCAATTGCATCTAGACCATTTGATTTGGTACACATGGATTTATGGGGTCCCTATAAGGTTCCTACATTCAAGAACTATCAATATTTCTTGACTGTGGTAGATGATCATTCAAGAGCAACTTGGGTATATTTGATGAAGCACAAGAGTGATACCTTCTTGCATATCAAGAACTTCTTGATCATGGTTAAGACTCAGTTTGCAACAATGGTGAAGACCTTAAGGAGTGATAATGGCACTGAGTTTATCAATTCAGTGTGTAAAGATTTGCTTCACCAATTTGGTATACAACATCAAACAAGTTGTGTGCATACTCCTCAGCAAAATGGACGAGTTGAACGCAAGCATAGGGACATTCTCAACATTGCAAGAGCCATACGGTTCCAAGCCTCTATGCCCCTTAGATATTGGGGTTATTTCATACTCAATGCTTGTTATCTCCTCAATCGTCTACCATCTTCTGTTTTGGGGTTCAAATCACCCATAGAGGTGTTATATGGTCAGGTACCATCCCTCAATCATTTGAGGATCATTGGTTGCTTATGTTTTGCAACCAAACTGAATAATCATGACAAGTTCACTTCAAGGGCTGAACCAGCTATACTTATGGGGTACTCAACCTCTCAAAAGGGGTATATTGTGATGAACATTTCCAATTCAGTTTTTCATGTGACTCGTGATGTTGTCTTCCATGAGGATATTTTTCCGTTCAGCATGTCCAAAGCGGATTTGAAGGCCTTAATTCCATCTTGCTTAGGAGACAAGCAACCACTCGGTGAATTCTCAACTGAAAGTTCAAACAACTATGAGGAGGTTCTTCCCCAATTGATGACACTCCATTAGTGTCACCACCTCCTATTTTTGAGGTTCCAACACCTCCTATTGTTGAGGTTCCAATACCTCAACCCCTTATTGAAGATCCACCACAACCAATTCCCTTAAGGAGGAGTGCTAGAATTGCACAACTTCAAAACTGTGCAAATTCAAATGTTGCTTTTGGAATGGAACATTACGTCTCTTATGAAAAATTGAGTCCTCAATACAAATGTTTCTTGACTTCTATTGACAAGGTCAAGGAGCCAAACACTTACAAACAAGCAGTGAAGGATCCTAATTGGGTTTTGGCTATGAAGGAGGAGATTCAAGCTCTCCAAAATAACAAGACTTGGGAGTTGGTGGAGCTCCCATATGGCAAATCCACAGTTGGTTGTAAATGGGTTTTTAAAGTCAAGTACAACTCTGATGGATCCATTGAAAGATACAAAGCAAGGTTAGTTGCAAAGGGATTCACTCAAATCGAAGGGACTGATTTCAATGAAACATTCTCACCAGTGGTCAAGATAGACACAGTGAGGATTGTTCTAGCCTTAGCTGCAGCCAAATCTTGGGGATTGTTCCACATGGACGTAAACAATGCATTTCTTCAAGGTGATCTAAATGAAGAAGTGTACAGGGACATCCCACAAGGTTTTGATCCATACAAGCCTCATGATGACGCCCCTAGACGTGTGTGCAAACTTGTCAAATCTCTTTATGGCCTCAAGCAAGCATCAAGACAATGGAATATCAAGCTCACCGAAACTTTGATAAAGAATGGATACAAGCAATGTGCATCTGATCATTCATTGTTTAGCAAGATTCAGGGGGATGACAAAGTATTCTTGCTTATCTATGTTGATGACTTGCTCATTACAGGTTCCAATGCCAAGATGATTACTCAATTGAAGTGTCTCCTTCAACAACACTTCAAATTGAAAGACTTGGGGGACTTGAGATATTTTTTGGGGCTGGAAATTGCAAGATCAAATCAAGGGCTTGTGATCAACCAAAGGAAGTATGCAATGGAACTCATTGAAGATGCTGGCCTAGGGGCTGCTAGGCCATGTGAAACTCCAATGGAATTCAATGTCAAACTCACAACTTGTGAGTATGATGAGGCAACCAAGTCAAACACTGATGACTTTCCTTTGGAGGATGCAACTTCCTATAGAAGACTGATTGGGAAGCTACTATACCTCACCATGACACGCCCAGACATTAGCTTCTCGGTTCAAAGACTTAGTCAATTCGTTGACAAGCCCAAGAAATCACACTATGATGCTGCCATTAGAGTGATCAAATACATCAAAGGCAGTCCAGGGCAAGGATTGATATATCCTTCCAACAACAACCTCAAGTTAAGCTTGTATTGCGACTCTGATTGGGCTGCTTGTCCATTCAGTAGGAAATCCGTGAGTGCATATTGTGTCAAGCTTGGGGCTGCCATGGTTGGTTGGAAAGTCAAGAAACAAGAAACTATATCACTTTCAAGTGCTGAGGCTGAGTATAGATGCTTGAGAGTTG
Source organism: Clarkia xantiana subsp. parviflora (assembly GCA_036873135.1). Classification (NCBI taxonomy): domain Eukaryota; kingdom Viridiplantae; phylum Streptophyta; class Magnoliopsida; order Myrtales; family Onagraceae; genus Clarkia; species Clarkia xantiana. Next base: position 24,754,686 of record JAPTYO010000012.1, read on the forward strand.
CAATTCAAGAAGCACTATGGGTGAGTAGGATTTTAATGGAGCTTGGAGTTCAAGTATGCTTACCAATTCCAATCCATACGGATAGCCAAGCAGCTGTGAAGATTGCAAAGAATCCAATGTTTCATGAGAGGACCAAACACATCGAATTGGATTCCCACTTCACACGACACCATATTGACTCAGGGATGATTGGTGTTCATTATGTCTCTTCCAAGGACCAAATTGCTGATTTGTTGACTAAGGCCTTGGTTAAGAAGCAGCACTCAGCCTTACTAAGGCTATATGGGATTAAAGATGTCTTCCAAGAAAGAAGAGAAGAAGGAGAAAAGGATGGGAGAATATAGGAGTATGATGTAAATCATGGTGCCTAAGTAATGCCAAACATGCTCAAATGGTGCATGTGCACCTGCCCTTGTCTTATTGTATCATTAGTTTCCTGCACCCTAGTTTGTCTATATATAGAGTGTGCTTAGTATCTTGTAACCCTAGTAATCAATGAATATATTTTCCATTTATAGGTCGGGAAGATTATCGGGGCTCAAAGGACTTCCAAGCTGACGGAGGTGGAGAACACCCTCTTCAACGCGGTCGAGGAGCTCCATCTGGAGTATGGCGACGCCATTAACTTCGATAAGTCTGCGACTCTCGCCCCCTTTGCGAAGAGGTATTTCGACCTCTCGGAGGAGAGTGATGAGGGCAACACCCCCGCGGGTATTGAAGACGTGGCGGAGCTTCCAAGTGCCGATCTCCCGACAGTTGATCCCCCGATAATCGACCCTCCAGCAAATGAACCTTCACCGACTGACCTCCAAGGGTCCGATCCTGTGGATCCTTCTGCCACAGATCTCGTGGATCCTGCTTCCGCCGATGCTGACGAGGACCAAGCTTAATGCTCTATCTTTATAGTCCTTGTAATTTTTCTCTCTTTATCGTGAACCTCGCAGATCTTTATAATATCAAATCTTTTTTGGTTCCGATTATCACTGCACCACTTAAGGTGATTGCGTCACTTAAGACATTTTTCCCACACCACTTAAGGCGAAACCACGTCACTTAAGGCGATTTAATCGTACTTGCGCCATTGAAGACGACTTCGATAACTTGCACCACTTAAGGTGACTTAATATCGTGCACCACTTAAGGCGACTAAAAACTTGCACCACTTAAGGCGACTTAACAACTAGCACCACTTAAGGCGACTTAACAACTTGCCCCACTTAAGGCGGCTTAATATCATGCACCACTTAAGGTGACTTAATAACTTGCACCACTTAAGGCGACTTTATATCGTTCACCACTTAAGGCGACTTAACAACTTGCACCACTTAAGGCGACTTAATATCGTGCACCACTTAAGGCGACTTAATATTGTGCACCACTTAAGGTGACTTAACAACTTGCACCACTTAAGGCGACTTTACATCATGCACCACTTAAGGCGACTTTATATCGTGCACCGCTTAAGGCGACTTAATATCGTGCACCACTTAAGGCGACTTAATATCGTGCACCACTTAAGGCGACTTAACAACTTGCCCCACTTAAGGCGGCTTAATATCATCCACCACTTAAGGCGACTTAATAACTTGCACCACTTAAGGCAACTTTATATCTTGCACCACTTAAGGCGACTTAACAACTTGCCTCACTTAAGGCGGCTTAATATCGTGCACCACTTAAGGCGACTTAATAACTTGCACCACTTAAGGCGACTTTATATCGTGCACCACTTAAGGCGACTTAACAACTTGCACCACTTAAGGCGACTTAATATCGTGCACAACTTAAGGCGACTTAACAACTTGCACCACTTAAGGCGACTTTACATCGTGCACCACTTAAGGCGACTTAACATCGTGCACCACTTAAGGCGACTTAACAACTTGCACCACTTAAGGCGACTTAACATCGTGAACCACTTAAGGCGACTTAACAACTTGCACCACTTAAGGCGACTTTACAACTTGCACCACTTAAGGCGACTTTACATCGTGCACCACTTAAGGCGACTTTACAACTTGCACCACTTAAGGCGACTTTACATCGTGCACCACTTAAGGCGACTTAACATCGTGCACCACTTAAGGCGACTTAACAACTTGCTCCACTTAAGGCGACTTAATATCGTGCATCACTTAAGGCGACTTAACAACTTGCACAACTTAAGGCGACTTTACAACTTGCACCACTTAAGGCGACCTTACATCGTGCACCACTTAAGGCGACTTTACAACTTGCACCACTTAAAGCGACTTTACATCGTGCACCACTTAAGGCGACTTAACATCGTGCACCACTTAAGGCGACTTAACAACTTGCACCACTTAAGGCGACTTTACGTCGTGCACCACTTAAGGCGACTTAACATCGTGAACCACTTAAGGCGACTTAACAACTTGCACCACTTAAGGCGACTTTACAACTTGCACCACTTAAGGCGACTTTACATCGTGCATCACTTAAGGCGACTTTACAACTTGCACCACTTAAGGCGACTTTACATCGTGCACCACTTAAGGCGACTTAACATCGTGCACCACTTAAGGCGACTTAACAACTTGCACCACTTAAGGCGACTTAACATCGTGAACCACTTAAGGCGACTTAACAACTTGCACCACTTAAGGCGACTTTACAACTTGCACCACTTAAGGCGACTTTACATCGTGCACCACTTAAGGCGACTTTACAACTTGCACCACTTAAGGCGACTTTACATCGTGCACCACTTAAGGCGACTTAACATCGTGCACCACTTAAGGCGACTTAACAACTTGCTCCACTTAAGGCGACTTAATATCGTGCATCACTTAAGGCGACTTAACAACTTGCACAACTTAAGGCGACTTTACAACTTGCACCACTTAAGGCGACCTTACATCGTGCACCACTTAAGGCGACTTTACAACTTGCACCACTTAAAGCGACTTTACATCGTGCACCACTTAAGGCGACTTAACATCGTGCACCACTTAAGGCGACTTAACAACTTGCACCACTTAAGGCGACTTTACGTCGTGCACCACTTAAGGCGACTTAACATCGTGAACCACTTAAGGCGACTTAACAACTTGCACCACTTAAGGCGACTTTACAACTTGCACCACTTAATGCGACTTTACATCGTGCATCACTTAAGGCGACTTTACAACTTGCACCACTTAAGGCGACTTTACATCGTGCACCACTTAAGGCGACTTAACATCGTGCACCACTTAAGGCGACTTAACAACTTGCACCACTTAAGGCGACTTAACATCGTGAACCACTTAAGGCGACTTAACAACTTGCACCACTTAAGGCGACTTTACAACTTGCTCCACTTAAGGCGACTTAATATCGTGCATCACTTAAGGCGACTTAACAACTTGCACAACTTAAGGCGACTTTACAACTTGCACCACTTAAGGCGACCTTACATCGTGCACCACTTAAGGCGACTTTACAACTTGCACCACTTAAAGCGACTTTACATCGTGCACCACTTAAGGCGACTTAACATCGTGCACCACTTAAGGCGACTTAACAACTTGCACCACTTAAGGCGACTTTACGTCGTGCACCACTTAAGGCGACTTAACATCGTGAACCACTTAAGGCGACTTAACAACTTGCACCACTTAAGGCGACTTTACAACTTGCACCACTTAATGCGACTTTACATCGTGCATCACTTAAGGCGACTTTACAACTTGCACCACTTAAGGCGACTTTACATCGTGCACCACTTAAGGCGACTTAACATCGTGCACCACTTAAGGCGACTTAACAACTTGCACCACTTAAGGCGACTTAACATCGTGAACCACTTAAGGCGACTTAACAACTTGCACCACTTAAGGCGACTTTACAACTTGCACCACTTAAGGCGACTTTACATCGTGCACCACTTAAGGCGACTTTACAACTTGCACCACTTAAGGCGACTTTACATCGTGCACCACTTAAGGCGACTTAACATCGTGCACCACTTAAGGCGACTTAACAACTTGCTCCACTTAAGGCGACTTAATATCGTGCATCACTTAAGGCGACTTAACAACTTGCACAACTTAAGGCGACTTTACAACTTGCACCACTTAAGGCGACCTTACATCGTGCACCACTTAAGGCGACTTTACAACTTGCACCACTTAAAGCGACTTTACATCGTGCACCACTTAAGGCGACTTAACATCGTGCACCACTTAAGGAGACTAAACAACTTGCACCACTTAAGGCGACTTTACGTCGTGCACCACTTAAGGCGACTTAACATCGTGAACCACTTAAGGCGACTTAACAACTTGCACCACTTAAGGCGACTTTACAACTTGCACCACTTAAGGCGACTTTACATCGTGCATCACTTAAGGCGACTTTACAACTTGCACCACTTAAGGCGACTTTACATCGTGCACCACTTAAGGCGACTTAACATCGTGCACCACTTAAGGCGACTTAACAACTTGCACCACTTAAGGCGACTTAACATCGTGAACCACTTAAGGCGACTTAACAACTTGCACCACTTAAGGTGACTTAATAACTTGCACCACATAAGGCGACTTTATATCGTTCACCACTTAAGGCGACTTAACAACTTGCACCACTTAAGGCGACTTAATATCGTGCACCACTTAAGGCGACTTAATATTGTGCACCACTTAAGGTGACTTACAACTTGCACCACTTAAGGCGACTTTACATCATGCACCACTTAAGGCGACTTTATATCGTGCACCGCTTAAGGCGACTTAATATCGTGCACCACTTAAGGCGACTTAATATCGTGCACCACTTAAGGCGACTTAACAACTTGCCCCACTTAAGGCGGCTTAATATCATCCACCACTTAAGGCGACTTAATAACTTGCACCACTTAAGGCAACTTTATATCTTGCACCACTTAAGGCGACTTAACAACTTGCCTCACTTAAGGCGGCTTAATATCGTGCACCACTTAAGGCGACTTAATAACTTGCACCACTTAAGGCGACTTTATATCGTGCACCACTTAAGGCGACTTAACAACTTGCACCACTTAAGGCGACTTAATATCGTGCACAACTTAAGGCGACTTAACAACTTGCACCACTTAAGGCGACTTTACATCGTGCACCACTTAAGGCGACTTAACATCGTGCACCACTTAAGGCGACTTAACAACTTGCACCACTTAATGCGACTTAACATCGTGAACCACTTAAGGCGACTTAACAACTTGCACCACTTAAGGCGACTTTACAACTTGCACCACTTAAGGCGACTTTACATCGTGCACCACTTAAGGCGACTTTACAACTTGCACCACTTAAGGCGACTTTACATCGTGCACCACTTAAGGCGACTTAACATCGTGCACCACTTAAGGCGACTTAACAACTTGCTCCACTTAAGGCGACTTAATATCGTGCATCACTTAAGGCGACTTAACAACTTGCACAACTTAAGGCGACTTTACAACTTGCACCACTTAAGGCGACCTTACATCGTGCACCACTTAAGGCGACTTTACAACTTGCACCACTTAAAGCGACTTTACATCGTGCACCACTTAAGGCGACTTAACATCGTGCACCACTTAAGGCGACTTAACAACTTGCACCACTTAAGGCGACTTTACGTCGTGCACCACTTAAGGCGACTTAACATCGTGAACCACTTAAGGCGACTTAACAACTTGCACCACTTAAGGCGACTTTACAACTTGCACCACTTAAGGCGACTTTACATCGTGCATCACTTAAGGCGACTTTACAACTTGCACCACTTAAGGCGACTTTACATCGTGCACCACTTAAGGCGACTTAACATCGTGCACCACTTAAGGCGACTTAACAACTTGCACCACTTAAGGCGACTTAACATCGTGAACCACTTAAGGCGACTTAACAACTTGCACCACTTAAGGCGACTTTACAACTTGCACCACTTAAGGCGACTTTACATCGTGCACCACTTAAGGCGACTTTACAACTTGCACCACTTAAGGCGACTTTACATCGTGCACCACTTAAGGCGACTTAACATCGTGCACCACTTAAGGCGACTTAACAACTTGCTCCACTTAAGGCGACTTAATATCGTGCATCACTTAAGGCGACTTAACAACTTGCACAACTTAAGGCGACTTTACAACTTGCACCACTTAAGGCGACCTTACATCGTGCACCACTTAAGGCGACTTTACAACTTGCACCACTTAAAGCGACTTTACATCGTGCACCACTTAAGGCGACTTAACATCGTGCACCACTTAAGGCGACTTAACAACTTGCACCACTTAAGGCGACTTTACGTCGTGCACCACTTAAGGCGACTTAACATCGTGAACCACTTAAGGCGACTTAACAACTTGCACCACTTAAGGCGACTTTACAACTTGCACCACTTAAGGCGACTTTACATCGTGCATCACTTAAGGCGACTTTACAACTTGCACCACTTAAGGCGACTTTACATCGTGCACCACTTAAGGCGACTTAACATCGTGCACCACTTAAGGCGACTTAACAACTTGCACCACTTAAGGCGACTTAACATCGTGAACCACTTAAGGCGACTTAACAACTTGCACCACTTAAGGCGACTTTACAACTTGCACCACTTAAGGCGACTTTACATCGTGCACCACTTAAGGCGACTTTACAACTTGCACCACTTAAGGCGACTTTACATCGTGCACCACTTAAGGCGACTTAACATCGTGCACCACTTAAGGCGACTTAACAACTTGCTCCACTTAAGGCGACTTAATATCGTGCATCACTTAAGGCGACTTAACAACTTGCACAACTTTAGGCGACTTTACAACTTGCACCACTTAAGGCGACCTTACATCGTGCACCACTTAAGGCGACTTTACAACTTGCACCACTTAAAGCGACTTTACATCGTGCACCACTTAAGGCGACTTAACATCGTGCACCACTTAAGGCGACTTAACAACTTGCACCACTTAAGGCGACTTTACGTCGTGCACCACTTAAGGCGACTTAACATCGTGAACCACTTAAGGCGACTTAACAACTTGCACCACTTAAGGCGACTTTACAACTTGCACCACTTAAGGCGACTTTACAACTTGCACCACTTAAGGCGACTTTACATCGTGCATCACTTAAGGCGACTTTACAACTTGCACCACTTAAGGCGACTTTACATCGTGCACCACTTAAGGCGACTTAACATCGTGCACCACTTAAGGCGACTTAACAACTTGCACCACTTAAGGCGACTTAACATCGTGAACCACTTAAGGCGACTTAACAACTTGCACCACTTAAGGCGACTTTACAACTTGCACCACTTAAGGCGACTTTACATCGTGCACCACTTAAGGCGACTTTACAACTTGCACCACTTAAGGCGACTTTACATCGTGCACCACTTAAGGCGACTTAACATCGTGCACCACTTAAGGCGACTTAACAACTTGCTCCACTTAAGGCGACTTAATATCGTGCATCACTTAAGGCGACTTTACAACTTGCACCACTTAAAGCGACTTTACATCGTGCACCACTTAAGGCGACTTAACATCGTGCACCACTTAAGGAGACTAAACAACTTGCACCACTTAAGGCGACTTTACGTCGTGCACCACTTAAGGCGACTTAACATCGTGAACCACTTAAGGCGACTTAACAACTTGCACCACTTAAGGCGACTTTACAACTTGCACCACTTAAGGCGACTTTACATCGTGCATCACTTAAGGCGACTTTACAACTTGCACCACTTAAGGCGACTTTACATCGTGCACCACTTAAGGCGACTTAACATCGTGCACCACTTAAGGCGACTTAACAACTTGCACCACTTAAGGCGACTTAACATCGTGAACCACTTAAGGCGACTTAACAACTTGCACCACTTAAGGTGACTTAATAACTTGCACCACATAAGGCGACTTTATATCGTTCACCACTTAAGGCGACTTAACAACTTGCACCACTTAAGGCGACTTAATATTGTGCACCACTTAAGGCGACTTAATATTGTGCACCACTTAAGGTGACTTAACAACTTGCACCACTTAAGGCGACTTTACATCATGCACCACTTAAGGCGACTTTATATCGTGCACCGCTTAAGGCGACTTAATATCGTGCACCACTTAAGGCGACTTAATATCGTGCACCACTTAAGGCGACTTAACAACTTGCCCCACTTAAGGCGGCTTAATATCATCCACCACTTAAGGCGACTTAATAACTTGCACCACTTAAGGCAACTTTATATCTTGCACCACTTAAGGCGACTTAACAACTTGCCTCACTTAAGGCGGCTTAATATCGTGCACCACTTAAGGCGACTTAATAACTTGCACCACTTAAGGCGACTTTATATCGTGCACCACTTAAGGCGACTTAACAACTTGCACCACTTAAGGCGACTTAATATCGTGCACAACTTAAGGCGACTTAACAACTTGCACCACTTAAGGCGACTTTACATCGTGCACCACTTAAGGCGACTTAACATCTTGCACCACTTAAGGCGACTTAACAACTTGCACCACTTAAGGCGACTTAACATCGTGAACCACTTAAGGCGACTTAACAACTTGCACCACTTAAGGCGACTTTACAACTTGCACCACTTAAGGCGACTTTACATCGTGCACCACTTAAGGCGACTTTACAACTTGCACCACTTAAGGCGACTTTACATCGTGCACCACTTAAGGCGACTTAACATCGTGCACCACTTAAGGCGACTTAACAACTTGCTCCACTTAAGGCGACTTAATATCGTGCATCACTTAAGGCGACTTAACAACTTGCACAACTTAAGGCGACTTTACAACTTGCACCACTTAAGGCGACCTTACATCGTGCACCACTTAAGGCGACTTTACAACTTGTACCACTTAAAGCGACTTTACATCGTGCACCACTTAAGGCGACTTAACATCGTGCACCACTTAAGGCGACTTAACAACTTGCACCACTTAAGGCGACTTTACGTCGTGCACCACTTAAGGCGACTTAACATCGTGAACCACTTAAGGCGACTTAACAACTTGCACCACTTAAGGCGACTTTACAACTTGCACCACTTAAGGCGACTTTACATCGTGCATCACTTAAGGCGACTTTACAACTTGCACCACTTAAGGCGACTTTACATCGTGCACCACTTAAGGCGACTTAACATCGTGCACCACTTAAGGCGACTTAACAACTTGCACCACTTAAGGCGACTTAACATCGTGAACCACTTAAGGCGACTTAACAACTTGCACCACTTAAGGCGACTTTACAACTTGCACCACTTAAGGCGACTTTACATCGTGCACCACTTAAGGCGACTTTACAACTTGCACCACTTAAGGCGACTTTACATCGTGCACCACTTAAGGCGACTTAACATCGTGCACCACTTAAGGCGACTTAACAACTTGCTCCACTTAAGGCGACTTAATATCGTGCATCACTTAAGGCGACTTAACAACTTGCACAACTTAAGGCGACTTTACAACTTGCACCACTTAAGGCGACCTTACATCGTGCACCACTTAAGGCGACTTTACAACTTGCACCACTTAAAGCGACTTTACATCGTGCACCACTTAAGGCGACTTAACATCGTGCACCACTTAAGGCGACTTAACAACTTGCACCACTTAAGGCGACTTTACGTCGTGCACCACTTAAGGCGACTTAACATCGTGAACCACTTAAGGCGACTTAACAACTTGCACCACTTAAGGCGACTTTACAACTTGCACCACTTAAGGCGACTTTACATCGTGCATCACTTAAGGCGACTTTACAACTTGCACCACTTAAGGCGACTTTACATCGTGCACCACTTAAGGCGACTTAACATCGTGCACCACTTAAGGCGACTTAACAACTTGCACCACTTAAGGCGACTTAACATCGTGAACCACTTAAGGCGACTTAACAACTTGCACCACTTAAGGCGACTTTACAACTTGCACCACTTAAGGCGACTTTACATCGTGCACCACTTAAGGCGACTTTACAACTTGCACCACTTAAGGCGACTTTACATCGTGCACCACTTAAGGCGACTTAACATCGTGCACCACTTAAGGCGACTTAACAACTTGCTCCACTTAAGGCGACTTAATATCGTGCATCACTTAAGGCGACTTAACAACTTGCACAACTTTAGGCGACTTTACAACTTGCACCACTTAAGGCGACCTTACATCGTGCACCACTTAAGGCGACTTTACAACTTGCACCACTTAAAGCGACTTTACATCGTGCACCACTTAAGGCGACTTAACATCGTGCACCACTTAAGGCGACTTAACAACTTGCACCACTTAAGGCGACTTTACGTCGTGCACCACTTAAGGCGACTTAACATCGTGAACCACTTAAGGCGACTTAACAACTTGCACCACTTAAGGCGACTTTACAACTTGCACCACTTAAGGCGACTTTACAACTTGCACCACTTAAGGCGACTTTACATCGTGCATCACTTAAGGCGACTTTACAACTTGCACCACTTAAGGCGACTTTACATCGTGCACCACTTAAGGCGACTTAACATCGTGCACCACTTAAGGCGACTTAACAACTTGCACCACTTAAGGCGACTTAACATCGTGAACCACTTAAGGCGACTTAACAACTTGCACCACTTAAGGCGACTTTACAACTTGCACCACTTAAGGCGACTTTACATCGTGCACCACTTAAGGCGACTTTACAACTTGCACCACTTAAGGCGACTTTACATCGTGCACCACTTAAGGCGACTTAACATCGTGCACCACTTAAGGCGACTTAACAACTTGCTCCACTTAAGGCGACTTAATATCGTGCATCACTTAAGGCGACTTAACAACTTGCACAACTTAAGGCGACTTTACAACTTGCACCACTTAAGGCGACCTTACATCGTGCACCACTTAAGGCGACTTTACAACTTGCACCACTTAAAGCGACTTTACATCGTGCACCACTTAAGGCGACTTAACATCGTGCACCACTTAAGGCGACTTTACGTCGTGCACCACTTAAGGCGACTTAGCATCAAGCATGACATTTCTTCAAGTGTTCGCCACTAAAAGAATGCTTCAATACATTGCCATCGAGGTCCTCCAATTTGTACGCGTTTCGAGCTGGCATCCCCACGACCTTATAAGGTCCTTCCCATTTTGGTGACATCTTGTTGATCCGATCCAAAAGGGTGAATTCGTTCCGACGCCAGACCAGTTCCCCGACAAAGAACTGTCGAGACTTGACTCGTCGATTGTAATATCGGGTCGTTGCCAAGCGCATCCGGGCTTGGGCCTCCTCAGCACTCCGCCTCTTTTCATCGACCAAGTCCAAGTCCAGACGTCTCATTTCATCATTTGACAGAGGTTCGTAATACCTCGTCTGATGGGATGCCACAGCTATTTCGATAGGAGCGACTGCCTCTATGCCGTAAACAAGGACAAACGGAGTCTCCCCGGTTGATCGTTTGGGCGTTGTTCTAACAGCCCAAAGCACACTTTCCAGCTCGTCCAGCCATTTGCCCTTCAAGGCATGGACCTTCATCTTCAAGCCATCCATTACGATCTTGTTGGCCGATTCCACCTGTCCATTGGTTTGAGCATGATGGACAGAGGCTGTCCGATGCTCGATTTTTAGTTCCTCCAAGTACTCTTTCCACTGGGCCCCGTTAAACGGAGGGCCGTTATCGCTAATCACCACCTTGGGGATCCCGTATCGAGATATGATGTGGGTTTGGAGGAATTTGAGGATATGGTTCCCCGTTGTCTTGGCCAATGCCTTCGCTTCTATCCATTTCGAAAAATAATCAATAGCCACGACTAAATATCGACACTGACCTTTTGCCACTGGAAGGGGTCCCACCAAGTCGATTCCCCACTGCGCGAAAGGCCAAGCACTCTTGATGGATGTCAGGTCGACAGCTGGGGCCACGATATTCGGGGCGTACTTCTGGCAAGCCTCACAGGATCGGACTAGCATCGTTCCTTCCTTGTTCATCGAGGGCCAGTAATAACCTAGGTTCAACACTTTCCTCACGATGGATCGGGCACCTTCGTGACAGGCCAAATATCCTCCGGGCACCTCCCTAAGGATCCGATCTGTGTCGGGCTCAGCCACACATTTCAGGTAAGGAGTTAAATGCCCCTTCTTGTACAGCTGGTTTTCCACAATCACATAATTGGGCGCGATTCGGTGTAATTTGCCAGCTGCTGATTCATCATTGGGGACTGTCCCCGTAGTCAGATACGCGACTATCAGGGTCATCCAAGTAGGCTCCTCTAATCTGTCTTCGATGGCACATACCTCCGCTTGATCGGTGGTTGACAGGATCACCTTCTCCAAGAAGTGCACCTTCCGACATTCATCGAGGGGTGCCCCCAAGGCGAACTTGCTCAGGGCATCCGCTTCCACATTCTCTTCCCTCGGGATCGCCTCAATGTCAAAGCTCTTGAAACTCTCCTTCAAGGTTTGCACCTCCCGAAGGTACTTTCTCATCATCGGGCTCTTTGCTTCGTATCGCCCCTGAACTTGGTTCACAATCAGGCTAGCGTCGCACTTTACCTTTAAGTGACCAACTCCCGTTCCTTTGGCAATCTTGAGGCCTGTAATGAGAGCCTCGTATTCAGCTTCATTGTTGGTGGCCCTGAACGTCAAGGCAAAGGCGTATCGAAGGGGCTCGCATCCGTCTGGCGGTATAAGTACGAACCCTGCTCCCGATCCTTCTGAGTTTGAGGAGCCATCGGTATACATCTCCCACGTATTTTCGTCATCGGGCTGTTCTGTTATCGGGACCTCCATGGTTGCCCCCTCTACAGTGCCCGCTTCTTCTAGATCGGGGGCTGTAGACTCAGCTATGAAATCTGCCAACGCCTGGCCCTTGATAGCCGTCCTCGGAGCAAAGTGAATGCGGAATTCGCTATGCTCGACTGCCCATTTCACTAATCTCCCCGACGCGTCTGGTCGATTCAAAAAATGCTTTAGGGGCTGAGTTTTCAAAACGGTAATCTCATCACGTGGAAGTAAGGCCTCAGCTTCCGAGCAGTAACAATCAACGCATAGAGATACTTCTCAATGGCGGGATAATTCATTTCAGATTTGGCGAGTGCCTTGCTTACATAATAGACGGGGACTTGGCTACCCTCTACAACTTTCACTAAGACAGGACTAACAGCAAATTCAGAAACAGCCAAATACAGATAGAGTGGCTCGCCTGGGATGGGCTTCGCCAGCGGCGGGAGAGTGCGGAGGTGCTGCTTGAGTGCTTGGAACGCCTCTTCACACTTGGCAGTCCACTCAAACTTCTTATTGTCCCTCAATACTTCAAAAAATGGCATGGATCGGTCGCTTGCCTTGGATAGGAAGCGGTTCATCGCGGCCTATCGGCCATTCAGCACCTGCACCTCCCGATGGTTAATCGGGGACTTCATCTCCTCGATTGCCCTCAGTTTCTCAGGGTTCACCTCGATTCCCCTCTGGCTCACCATAAAGCCCAGGAACTTCCCTGAGTGCACTCCGAAGGCACACTTGGTCGGGTTCAAGCAAACTTGATGAAGCCTCATCCGCTCAAACGTCGTGGCCAGTTTGTGAACATGATCCTCGGCCTGTCGGGACTTCACCAGCATGTCGTCCACATAGGCCTCCATTGTTTTCCCAAGCATATCCCCGAACAGCTTGTTCACCATCCTCTGATAAGTCGCCCCTGCATTGATCAGTCCAAATGGCATAACGTCATAATGATAGATGTCACTGTCAGCATAAAAAGCAGTGTGGGGGGCATCCTCCTTGGACATTTTGCTATGGTTGTAGCCAGAGTAGGCGTCCATGAAGCTCAACAACTCGTGTCCCGATGTGGCATCCACCAGCTGGTCGATCCTCGGGAGGGGATAGCAATCCTTCGGGCATGCTTTGTTCAGGTCGCGGAAATCGACACACATCCGCCACTTGCCATTTCTCTTCTTCAGCAGGACTGGGTTGGCGACCCAGGTCTGGAATCGGAGCTCCTTAATGAATCCAGCATCGAGCAACCTGCCCACCTCTTGCTGGATCGCGATCTTCTTATCGGCACCCATCAGGCGCCTTCTCTGTGTGATCGGCTTGACCGCGGGGTCAATCTTCAGCTCGTGAGTAATCACATCGGGGCTGATTCCTGGCATGTCACTCGGGGACCAGGCGAACAGCTCCTTGAATTCCTTCAGCAGGTGGATCAATTCTCGGGCCGTCTCTTCGGTTAAAGCGGACCCGATTTTCACCTTCCTCTGAGGTCCATCGATCTCGACCTCCTTCAAATCTTCCATCGGGGCGGGACGCCCAAACTCCTCTCGGGGATCGGCGTCAGTCTAGAAAATAGTCATAGCCTCTTGATTCCTCCTTCGGGTGGCATTGACATAGCACCTCCTGGAAGCTATCTGATCGCCCTGGACCTCCCCAATTCCGTGGTCAGTCGGGAACTTCAGTTTCCGATGGACAGTTGAGGCAATTGCCCCCAGCGGGTTGATGGTAGTCCTCCCGATAATGGCGTTGTAGGTCCCCGCAGACTCGACCACCACGAACTCTACATTCCTCTTATCTGATTTCCAACCACTCCCGAACTCGACCGGTAAGGTGATGACCCCCACCGGGTAAGAGGTAGAGCTAGAAAATCCGACCATCGGGAAGTCCGCAGGCTTCAAGTCCTTCTTGGTTTTCCCCATCGCCTGCAGTGTATCCATGAACAGAATATCGGAGGAGTTCCCTCCATCAATCAGGATCCGCTTCATCTCGTACCCGTCCACGTTCAGGGTCACGACCAAAGCGTCATCGTGTGGGGTCTCCAAACCTATCAGGTCTTCCGCTGAATAGGGAATCACCATTTCCTCTTTCGGGGTCCAATTTCAAGCCCTCTTGCCCAGCACCACGGCGATGGGAATCCGAGAAGCATATACCTCCCGAGCCGCCGTGGTATCTCCTCCCACAGCAAGTCCTCCGTGAATCACATTAATGGTTCCCCGCTTTTCCTTGCGGGCATTGGAAGACTCAGGCTTATCCTTCTTCGGGGATCGACCGCGGGATCGGGAACGAGACCGCGATCGGGACCTAGAACGGGACCGGCTCCGTCGCCCAGCTACAAATTCTTTGAGCTTCCCCTTCTGGATTAGCTTTTCAATTTCCTTCTTCAGCTCCTAACAATGGTCAGTATCGTGACCATTGGCGCGATGGAAACGATAGTACCGATCGGCGCAGGCTCCCATAAACCTTCCATCCTTCTTCGGGGGGTACTTGGTGATACCCTGACGGTCCATCACCGCTAACACGACACCCATGGAGCAAATGAGAGGAGTGTAATGATACTCCCGCTTGTCCGACTTCGGAGGACGCTTGTCTTCCCTCCGATCAGAGCGGCCTCGACCCCGACTGTTGTCGGGTTTGTCCTTTCTCCTGCGATCATCCGACTGCTTCCCCTTGTTCGTCTTCGGAGGATCGAGGTCTCCGGCAGCTATTTTCGACTCCTGCACGTCAATTTGCTGCTTCACCCTCTTCAGAAGCGCCTCCATGTTCCACACAACCTTCTCGGCCACGCTGTGCATCAGGTCGGAACCATATGGCGCTGTGAGGTTCCGAATGAAGGTGCGGATGGTTTCTCCCTCCGAAATCTCCTCATCAATCTCGGCCACGCAGGCAGTATACCTCTGGTAATAGTGCGCCAGCGACTCGTCGGACCTTTGTACCACCTCAGTCAGGGACCTCGCGCTTTTTAGGAGGCGTCGGCGACCCTGGTACTGCCGGATAAAGCGATCATGCATCTGGGTCCAGCTAGAGATGCATCCTGGGGGAAGGCTAAAGAACCATGTCAGGGCCCTCTCACCTAATGTACCTGGGAATAAGACACACACTATGTCATCATTCGGGGCTCCGCCAAGACAAGCCATGAGATGCTTCTGGACATGACGAACTGGATCCCCCTCGCCATCGTACTCCTTGATTGTCGGGATGCCCAGTCCTGGCGGGGCAGTGGTATTCACCAATCGGGGAACGAAGGGATGAGTCGATCGATCCCTCAGTTCTGACATCATCTTCTTCTGGTCCCCCATGCAAATGTTCACGATCTTCACCACTTGATCGGGGGTGATAGGGCCATTGAGAGGAATGGTCCTATGTTGCACCGGCCCAGGCCCATCGACCATGAGGTAACTCGTCCTCCTTCTTCTTGGCGGCCTCTCTTCGGTCCAAGAGAGCCTCCATAGCTTCCAAAAATACGGGCATGGCATCCATCACAGCCTTTGCTAAGTCCGGCTTTGCAGGTGCATCCTGGTCCCTCCTTGGGATCTCTTCCCGGCTCTCCGACGAGTTTCGAATGGAATCCTCGCGATCATCGTGATGCCCCCTTGTTTGAGAAACAGCAGGGGAGGATCATTCCGATCCACAGTGTGCTCCGGCAGCCCTGAATTCAGAGTTCCGGCAGGGTGGCGAGAACCGCCGGATTGTCCTTGCTTTTTCTGCTTGCCAGCCATCGAACGGGTAGAAGTCATTTTTGCTTTTTGCTTCGTTCCCACAGACGGCGCCAATGTTGGATCACAGTTGGAACTCCGGTACGTTCTTGACGGAAATCCAAACTCCTTTGCTCCAAGTAATCCTGCAAGAAGGGGATAGACCGGGCGGTGACCCAGAATCCCTCTCCGATGCTTAAATGAGTATCTCGATTGCTGGTAAGCAAATATCAGTCTGTAAGTCAACGTAATGAATCTTGAGGTAACTCCTTCCTTTATATAGGGGAGGGATTACCTCAGTTACCTGTTGAGATAACTGCCACGTTCTGTGTATCTCGGCCCATTAGCCCACATTCTGTCTTTTCAGGCCACATTCCCACTACGCGGGTAGTGGGCGTGTTTCTCGGCCTCATCCTCTGGTGGCTAGTCCCGACGGATGTCGGGGACTCTACAGTTATCTCCTTTGGTCACCGCTCGGGGCCCCTCGTCATCGGGACAGGGCCAATACTCTCAGGGATTCAATATCGGGGCCTACTTAAAGGCATATTGTCGGGCCCTACTCAAAGGCATATCGTCGGGGCCTACTCACAGGCATATCGTCGGGGCCTACTCAAAGGCATAACATCGGGAGCGTTCAGCTCATATATTGGGACCGACCTTGTCGGGACCCTTCACCATCGGGACCCATCTTGTCGGGACCCTTCACATTGGTCTTCTTGACCTCTTTTAGGGCCCAGTGGGCCTATTCACCGTTTACTCGTAGTTAAAGGGCCTAACGGCTATAGCGAAACCCATCAGATTCCAGAACCTAGTGATCAAGGACTAAATCTCGGAGGTAAAATCCTGAGACCAAGAGGTCATTCTAAGAAAGTTGTAGACCAAAGTTCTAGAACCGTCATTGTTCCCAGTGGGAGTAATGCTCCGAGAAGAAGCATTATTCCGAGTGGGAGTAACGATCAGACTCAAGATGAGATTATCGAGCCTAGACATAGTCTAAGGCAACGAACTTCTTTTAAGAAGTATCCCATCAAGTGAGACATTTGTTCACGAACCAGTGACGGTTCTGCAAGCATTGGAAGAAGCTCAAACGTTGGAATGGAGGAAAACAATGAAGGATGAAATTGCCTAAATTAGAATGTATTCGGTTTTTGTCTTCAGTTCATTTACCTGCTAACCACAGAGCTAGAAAGTGAAATGTTATAATTCACTGCTGATGGAAAATTTGAGTGGTGCAAAACTTGAACAATTGCGAAAGGATATACCCAAATCCACGGAGTGGACTTTGATGAAACATACTCACCAACTGTGCGTTACACCACAGTTAGGGCCATCCTTTCCCTTATTGCAAGCCTCGTTCACGAGCCTGCATCAAATGGATGTTAAATATCGCATTTCTCCATGTAAACCTGGACGAAGAGATCTATATGGAGCAACTGTTGTGTTTGTTTCACCACTTGGGCTGCTTAGGGCTTTTTCCTTCACGAACTGACTTCTTCCTTCACGATCGGGCTAGAGATATATGTATGAGGACGGGAACACCGCAATCCTTAAGACATAATCACCGAGCTGAATTCCCAGTCCTCGACCTTGAGCTCCTAATCTTCGGGTCCTGCACGAGGGGCAGTAACCAGCGTGGGAGGGGGGAATGCTGGTTGGGCCCACTCCGACGTTCAAGTTAGCACTTCTAGAGAGAGAAAGCCTTAGAGAGAATTCAGAGCATTTCAAGTCCAAAAGTGAGGGAATTGTTTAGAATGGGAGACCTAGGCCCCTATTTATAGGGAACCTAAGGATCATGCCCAGTTTTGGATTATTTGATATCGGTATGTAAGGAAGACGTATGCCGTCATCAAGGCGGACTATGTATGCACCGACTTCCCACACTTGGCAATTCAATCGGGGTGAGCGTACGAGGTAAAACGGTAATCCGGAACTACTCGGATTGTTTAACAATCCAGGACGGGTTCGGATTGCCCAAGGCAATTCGGAAGTCCTTCGGCCCGGGAGTTACGCGTATCCCGAACCGTTTTAGACTTAGGTGTCCGCGAAAGGGTTTTTTTTATGGGTTTTGGGATATTTTACGAGGCCCGAAATGTAAATACGAACCCGAATTGGACCGATATCTAACACTTGCCCCCGAGTCAAGTAGTGGTTCAAAACCCGTACTTGACTCTTTACAAATATAAGATATTCGTCTAATTTAGGTTCGGTACTGACCTCAGGGGTGGCCTGTTTGTCAATTCGAATGTTGAGATCTTAAATTTGACCAACTTTTAATTTTCCGCCGTACGTACGTAATCTGTTTACAAGGTTAGCGTAACGAACAATATGCGTACAATGATATGCGTATAACACGTTGTCAACATGTAAATGATGACAGTGTAGTAGATGAATGACGTAATCATGTAATAAGCAAAACACATAGAGTAATATGAAATTGGAGAACATGTATTTAATCATGAAGCATGATGTAAATATGAAAAATGAAGCAAGCATGTAGTATGATGTAATCATGGAAAATGATGCAAACATTCAATTCATACTTAGATTATAAAAGTAATCACGCGACTATCATGAATTTGCATTATGTACGTATAAATGCGATAATCATGCATGACGATCTACGAAGCGCACTATGTAATACTAGAGAGCATGTATGTAAAACAAGCATAGGAGAGATGCAAGTACGTGATACTAAGGACTTGTGTGAAAATAAATATTAGTTTAGTCCTTAGCACATGGTGCAGGCACTATTAATGAGATTTAGGAGAGAGAATACCCATTATTTTGGATCTTTAAGAAGCTCTCCATTCTTGATGAAGGGGGAATTCATGGAGGTGTGAATTTGGAGCAATTACATTACTTTTGACATCGATCAAGATCGAACCCGCCAGAAGGAGGGAATTGAGGCGGCGCGTGAGGCAAAGGGGGACGGCGCATGAGGCATCAGCAGCGGCGCGTGAGGGCGACGGTGGCGGCGCGTGTGGACAGGGCGACACGTGGGTCTTCGGGTGAGGGCAAGTAGTAATTCAAACTTGCTTCGTGTCGGTGAGTCCAATTTCGTACATGGATAGACCTTTCATGACTTCGTTTGGCCTTGATTTAGTCTTGAAATCATCATGTACCTAGTTGTCTTACCATGCATACAAGGTGTTTGATAAAATGCATTAGAATACTTAGCCTCAAATCGGCCTAAATTTTCCTAAGTGCTGAAAATTTTAGAAAAGTGTAAATGAATCGTTATACTTCCCTTATGCATAGTGTTCATTGTCGACATGTTTTCCCATGCCTTAATCGTTGTTCTAGCATGCTCGATATTGATGATTGATAGTTGTACGTACACGGTCGTCCACGGTCGTATGTTGGTAATGATAGCGTAGATGATGTCGTACGAGCTTTGTCGATAAACATCGTAGGAATGCTCAAGAGGCATTGCGTAGAAGTTGATAGTAGCTACTTGATGTGTGCAATCCATCCTTGTCGACATGTACGTACGTACATGGAAACACTTTAGAAAATATTTTCCTCTTGTCGACATGTATGTACGTACATGAAAACACTTAGAAAATATTTTCCTCTTGTCGACATGTATGTACGTACATGGAAACACTTAGAAAATATTTTCCACTTGTCGACACGCATCCTTGTCGACATGTATGTACGTACATGTAAAACTTAGAAAATATTTTTCACTTGTTGACACGCATCTTTGTCGACATGTTTGTACATACATGTAAACACTTAGAAAATATTTTTCAGTTGTCAACACGCATCCTTGTCGACATGTATGTACGTACATGTAAACACTTAGAAAATATTTTTCACTTGTCGACACGCATCTTTGTCGATATGCATGTACCTACATGTAAACACTTAGAAAATATTTTTCACTTGTCGACACGCATCCTTGTCGACATGTATGTACGTACATGTAAACACTTAGAAAATATTTTTCACTTCTCGACACGCATCTTTGTCGACATGCATGTACGTACATGTAAACACTTAGAAAATATTTTTCACGTGTCGACACTCATCCTTGTCGACATGTATGTACGTACATAGAGCTTGCACGCTGATTGACTTGTTACTTGTAATTTTCAGGATCCCGAGTTACGCTTCTTTTCAGAGCTAGTCTTCTTGCCGTGGTTATTATGAGTAAGTCTTCTATCCCCGTTCCACGAGTGACATTATGTCCAGATGTTGGTGACGAGCCGGGTATCAACACATTTGAGTCTCTTAAAGATACCACGAGGGATGTGAGTTACTTCTTCAACTATATTGACGAAGACATGTTTGAGCTATACGCGACTTGTTGTGGACTTGATTCTGCTTTGGAGGCTATTCTTCCTTATGACGTGCTTCCGGACTCCAAAAAAGGGGAAGTTACTATTCCTCTGAGTGATCTATCCGCAGTTTATACCTCGCAGATTAAGGAAGGCCTGGGTTTTCCCTATTGTTCTGACTTGGTGGACCTTTGTCGCTATTACCGGATATCATCCTTAAGCCTATCTCCTGCTGGCCTCCGTGTATGGAGCTGTTTTCGGGTTTTGTTCCACAAGCAATCTTGGCACTATTCTCCCACTCTTTTCCGATGCTTCTATCAACTAATGTGTCCAGACGCAACGGGGTTATGTGGAATGAAAATGCGTTGGCCGAACTTGCAAGATAAGGGCTTCGAGAAGCTTGGTCTTGGAGATGCCGAGTGGGATCACAAGCAACGTCTAGCCGCCCCAGCTGATCGTTCTGGTTCTCATTGGCGACACCACTACTTCTTCGTATGCGATGTCGGGACTATTTGGGATGTTGAGAGCGTGGGGAAAACTGATCCGGCACCTATTTTTTCTAACCTTTCCTTGGATGATAGGGAGGCGGTGAAGAGCATTTTTCGATGTCAACAAGAGCGCCGTTATCGTTGTCTATTGCTTGCTTCAGATCAGGATTTGATTGATGTCGGGATTCATATACTTCCTTCTGAAGATTTGGTATGTTGATATCTTTTATAACCTGTACTATGTTGCAATGTAGGTCGTATTGATGGAAAAAGCTCGTCTTTGCAGACAGCTAGTGATCGTGACAACCTGTCAGTTGGGCGTCGTGCTCGTAATGTTGCCCCCACTATCCCTGAAGGTTCCGGACATGATCGTGGCAAATGACCTAAATGTGAGGCGTCTTCTTGTATCTTTCGCTTGACTTACCGATTTTCCAAGTTTTGTTATATTCACGTTGTCTTTGTTCCTATAGGTAACTCCGTGCATGTGACTGAGCGCGTTGTTGCGGTACCTGCCACTAGTGTTCCTCCCAAGAGATCTGCCGCAGGGGCGTGTCCCTCGAGTGACCCGAAGCGCTCTAAACCGAGTGCGGCTATTCCAGCTCCTTCTTGTGATAAAGGGAAGAGAGTTGAGAGTCGCATGATAGCGCCTTCAGCCCACCGGTTGAGGGACCGTCCCGAGGAGGAGCGGTCTTCCCGCCGAGGTATGCATTGTTCTACTTGACATACTCCTTATACTTAGTATATTTTGCTAATGTCTTCTTTGTTTTACTTTGTTCTTATTGTAGCTTGCCACGTATTAAGCGTGATGATTTGATCCTTTCTGACGGAATTGATGTCTCCGGAGAAAACTGTTCACCTTTCTCCGCTGGTAGTCTTCATTTCCTGAAGGACTCCAAACTTAGCACTCCAGGAGTTGGTGTGCGTGTGCTTCAAAGATGTGTTCCTCCCGGTGATCATGATGTCAAACCGTCTACTGATGAGGAGGCCCAGGCATACGTTGAGAACGACCTGGCTGAATTTGCGCCGGTAGATCTTACTTTAACTCTTTGCCCTCCTAATATACACATATGTTTTGTTGTTGTTGTTGATCATGATCATTCTGTTTGTTGTACTCAGGCTATTTCAAGGATGATGAACATGTCTTCCTTTGTGTTGGAGCTTGTAAGTGAGAGGAAGGCTGCTATCAAAAAGTGCAGTACAGTTTCCCGCGAGTTTGCACAATCCGAAGAGGAAGTGCCGAATTTGAACTCCAAGGTTGCTGATATTGATGCGCGTATTGCTGCTCGTCGTGTCCATGCTGAACAACTTGAGGCTGAGATTGCTGCTATCAAGCAGCAAATTGCGGAGAACAACAGTGTTCATGATGCCGTGCTTGCTTCTATTCGTGACGAGGCACACAGAGCAGGTGTTGAGAAGGGATTGGCTGAGTATCCTAGTACCCCTGCCTATTCTGTCGATGTCCTTGCTGCTGCTAAAGCAGATCTTGCACCCTTGGTTGATGAGTTTGCCAAAGATTACATTGGCAGAGTTCACTCACTTGCCCCCGGGTTTCCGTTCGACAAGCTGGGTCCTTACTCTTCTTTTGCTGTTCATCATGTCGCGGATTTGAAACGTAAGGCAGCTGAAGCGGCTTCTATTGCTTTGACCTTTGGATATGATAATGCTGATGTTGAACTTGGTGTTGATTTCCTGGACATGCTGTCTTAGTCTTTTGGAAATGATGATATGCTTGAGGCTTTTGTTCAAACCTTTGTTTGTGTGTTTGCTTTGTATGGAACTTCGTCCTTTGGACCTGTTTTTAAATAATAAAAATAATGTGATAACTTGTTAGTAATATTTCATACCTTGAGTTATCAATGTTGCCCGTATGCTTCGGACTTGGAAGATAGGATAGATATCCTCAGATGATGAACATGATGTTCGTAGTTGCGACTGTATGTTGCGCATTGCTGAGTGTTATGAGCGCCCCTCTTGGTTAGAACCCAAGGTATGGCAACATGCGTATGCTAGGTACTTGTAGTGTTATAAGTAGTAATGTACTTGGCGCGGGCACTTGGCACTGGCACTTGACATGTAGCAGTGTCGTCTTGACAAAGCGAGACTTAAGTTTATACCGTCTCTTAGTTCCACTCTAAGGCGACGTTGTTATAAGATTCCTCTTGTTTATTTTGCTGTTTTTGCGTTAAATGCTAAAGAGCAAGATAACGTTATACAAGAATCGACTTGTAAATTTGATGAGTTTTGTATAAGATTTACTTTAAAAAGCGTATAACATGAAGCTATCCCTTTCCGGGCTTAAGTCTTCATGGTGTATGAACTCTTAAGAGAGTATGCATACTTTGAGTATGTGGGGTTGTCGTCTATTAAGAGGATTCCCGCCACGGTGGGGTGATCAGTCCCATCATTGCATTTGCCGCATCCTGTTTTAATTCAAGGAATGGCTTATGAACATGAGGATTTGCCCGAAGGACTTCACAACATGTCATTTTTTAGAAGTAAACATGAGGTTTGCACTCTTGGAAAGGATGTCGCAACATGTTACTTTTGATAGATCTGATCATGGGTATTGTCCTTTTGAGAAGGATATTGCACCATGTCACTTTTGGAAGAAGTGAACATGGGTATTGTCCTTTTGAGAAGGATATTGCACCATGTCACTTTTTGGAATATTGCATGATATTGCTTTTGAATTTGTTGAAGATGCATTTGCTGATGTCGCCAATTATAAGTTGCATGGCGTGATGATTATGTGTAGTATGCACGTTGTTTTCTACTTGATGTTAATCCAGAGTATAATGCATAATGTAGAGATGTATCTACGAAAGTAAATTGAACACCATTAGATACTTGTCGTGTTTACAATGGCTTTGCGGGAAGGCGTCTATTGACCGCTTCTTCCGAAATACTACTGATTACAAAGGCATGAACTGCACTTATATTCCTAAAGGTGCACTGAAAAAGATGGATTAGAAGCGGAAAGTCTATCTACCTCAAATATATATTGGCGGCTGATAAGAGCTGTTGTTCGCGACATAGCTTCCCAGAGCTCCATGCGCGATAAATTCTTCAATCTCCATCCTCAAGGTCAAACAATCATTGGTATTATGCCCCCAAGTTTGGTGATATCGGCACCAATCTTCAATATCTCTTCCTAAGAAGGCGGTTTCGGGCTCAAGTGGTCTTGGAAGCTTATTTTCCAGAAGCTTGACGTATATCTCTTCCACCTCTGTGTTCAAAGGTGTGAAGATGTTGGCGTAATCCATGCTAGAGCCTTCTGGTTTCTTTGAAGTCTGATCTTCCCCACTTTTGTTGAGAGGTGTGCCCCATCTCAATTCACGCTCACAGGAGATCGCAGTCTCCATCTTGTCTTTTAAGCACGCCATTGTCTTGTTTGTACATCGCCCATATTCTCTTCCAATAGAAAAAATCTTGATGCGTTCATGTTCAGGAAAAACGCGTTGATGACGTCCTTTTTGATTGTTCTTAGTGCAGTTGCGTTTTGAGCGAACCTTTGGAAGTAGGACATGATGGATTCTTCTTCTCCCTGCTTGACATCAAGCACACTCCGCTTAGGTGAACAAAGAATCCTGTCAAGTTCGGACCTTGGAGATAACTTTTCCTTCTTTCTTTTTTCATCGTCGCTCGAGGCGAACAGCTTTCTCTTTGCACCGACTCCTATCATGGCAATTGACACTTGTTTCATCTTTCTCAGGGCATTGACATAGCACTTTCGTGCGGCTGTCTGATCACCTAGCACTTCCCCAATCCCGTGAGGAGTTAAGAACTTCATTTTTCATAGGATGCCTTTATATGTCCCCAGGATTTCTACCACCACAAATGTGACATCTATATGCAATGCCTTCCACCCGTCTCCAAGGATAACTGGAAGTGTAATCATGCCCAATGGATAGGTTGCCGCTCCTGCGAAACTGACCAATGGAAACGTGCTCGGCGAGAGATCGGCTTCCTTTTTTCCCATTTTTGTAGCACCTCTATATGAAGTAAATCCGCAGCACTCCCACCATCTACCAGAATCTTTTGTACGTCAAAACCATTGATGTCCATTATTATGACCAAAGCATCATCATGGGGATACACTATGTGTTTCTTGTCGGCGTTTGAGACGGGATGATTATATCTTCCTTCTCCGTTGTCGCCTCTTCCCATAATTTGGCAGAACTTGCAGCTGTGAGCCATAAACATCTCGGGCGTTAGAAATGCTACCTCCTGCTGCTGGGCCACCATGGATTACGTTGATGACACCACGCTTTGGCGGCGGTGGGTTTTCATTGACTTTCTCCTTTCCCTTGTTTCCCTTCCGGGTTGCTCTGCATGGTTCTTCTTTTGTCGCCTTGGTCGACATATTGCTTGAGCTCCCCTTTAAGGATGAAGTTGTTTATACGAAATCGCAAGCTGACACAGCAGTTTATTTCATGGCCGTAGACTTCATGGTTTTCACACCATTTATCTTCCTGCTTTCCCAGTGGCCCCGTTCGGAAGTTCGCTGGCTCCCTCCACATAGTATCCTCCTTCATCTTCTTCAGGATTATGGAAAGTGGTGCATTCAAAGGAACGCACTCTGCCAGGTTCACTTCTTTTGGTTTTTGGAACTCGGGCTGATATGGCCTCTTGTGGGGCTGGAATTGTCTCGCTTGCTGCGGGCCTTGTTGGGGTTTTGCTTGCTTCTCCTTAGCGCGAGCTGCACTAACTTTCGCCTTATGTTGCTCTCTGAATCGGTCCAGATCCACGAATTCTTTTACCCTCGCTGCTAATTCTCCAAGCGTCTCAGCTGGGCGCCTTGCCATCTTTTCAGCCAGGGCATGTCCTCTTCGGCCTAAATTTGCAATGAAGGCACGCACGATTTCTCCCTCGGTGATGTTTCCTTGAATGTATGAGATGTTTTGATTGAAGCGGATGTAATAATCTGCTAACGACTCGTCGTTCTACTATGTCACCTCATTCAACGCGTTCGGCCCTTTAAGGAGTGTGCGCTCTCCCATGTATCTTTGAATAAATTTTGCCTTTAGATATGCCCATGACGTAACGCTCCCGCATGGCAGCGAGAAGAACCAATGTGCGGCAGTTCCAACGAGAGTGTTAGCAAATGTCATGGCAACGTGATGCGGGTTGTCCGTTCGTCCTAGCAGAGACGCTTCATGTTGCTGCACATGCTCGATTGGATCTCCTTTCCCTCTATATTTTTCACCGCCAATTCTGTACAAGGCATCTGGAACATGACTGTGCACTAATTCATCAGAGAACGGGTGTGATGCATTTTCCTCCAGGGCATGCATTCCTTTCATCTTTGATTGCTTCATTTTCCTCTCAATCATTTCTTCTAAGGCCTTAGCCGTGAGTCCCGTGATTTGGATGTCATTTTCATGCGCGGACTTCCTCCACCCATCGTTGCATGTGCCAGCATGGCTTGTTGATTTAGAGCTATCCTCCTTGTGTGGGCGTTGTGAATTGCTCATAGGAGGTTGCTTCCATCTTACTCCTTGTTGCTTCATGCTAACGCATGGAGTTCCTGAACGTGCTGGCTCCCGCTTGGCCTGTTGATAGGCATCTTCAGAATCTTCTACTCCATTTGCGTGTTGCGGTTTTTGTTGGTTGGCATCATATGACGCTTCTCTGGATGGTGCCGCTTGTTCATTATTACAGGGGGGTGGTGGAGGCGCAGCATATCCTTGATTCTTTAAGATCTCCCTGAGAGCAAGAAGTTCTTCCAATGATGCCATCATTATCGGTGTGACTGTAGGCATGTTGGATGCATTCCTTGGTTGTTGCTGTGTTGCCTCAGCTGGCATTCCTGATGGAATTTCTTGATCCACCCTTGCTCCTTGCTCTTGTGGAGGCACGTTGTTCTAATCTTCTGGCATGAACTGTGTAGGAGGGGCGTTTGTGGACGGAATGGACGAAGCTGTGGATTCTGCGTCCGGCATGTGAGAAGGTCCTGGTTGACTTCTCGTTGGTTTCATCCTGCTTACACCCGTCTTCTTTGGTCGTCTTCCTGTCATGGCTTGCAACACGGCTTTTTGTTCGAATCACTTCAGACGGCGCCAAATGTTGTGTTCGTTTCACCACTTGGGCTGCTTAGGGCTTTTTCCTTCGAGAACTGACTTCTTCCTTCACGATCGGGCTCGAGATATATGTATAAGGACAGGAACGCCGCAATCCTTAATACACAATCACCGAGCTGAATTCCCAGTCCTCGACCTTGAGCTCCTAATCTTCGGGTCCTGCACGAGGGGCAGTAACTAGCGTGGGAGGGGGGAATGCTGGTTGGGCCCACTCCGACGCTCAAGTTAGCACTTCTAGAGATAGAAAGCCTTAGAGAGAAGTCAGAGCATTTCAAGTCCAAAAGTGAGGGAATTGTTTAGAATGGGAGACCTAGGCCCTTATTTATAGGGAACCTAAGGATCATGCCCAGTTTTGGATTATTTGAGGTCGGTATGTAAGGAAGACCTATGCCGTCATCAAGGCGGACTATGTATGCACCGACTTCCCGCACTTTGCAATTTAATCGGGGTGAGCGTACGAGGTAAAACGGTAATCCGGACCTACCCGGATTGTTTAACAATCCAGGACGGGTCCGGATTGCATTTAGCAATCCAGAAGTCCTTCGGCCCGGGAATTACGCGTATCCCGGACCGTTTTAGACTTAGGTGTCCGTGAAAGGGTTTTTTTATGGGTTTTGGGATATTTTACGAGGCCCGAAATATAAATACGAACCCGAATTGGACCGATATCTAACAGCAGCCAGAGGGTTTTATTGCTCCTGGCAAAGAACGTAAAGTTTGCAAACTCCAAAGATCTATTTACGGCCTTAAGCAATCGTCTCAGCAATGGTATCGCAGATTCCACGAGGAAATCGTCGGAAACGGATTTGTGAACCTTCACGAGGATCCCTACGTTTACAGCAGGACCTCCGGGTCTAGGTATGTCATCATAACCTTATACGTGGATGACATACTCATTGCTTCAAACGATGTGAGTTTCATGAACGAATCAAAGTCCTAGTTAGCATCAGCATTTGAGATGAAAGACATGGGAGAGGCCACGTACATCTTAGGCATTAAAATTGCACGAGATCGTGCCGCCCGGAGATTGTGTCTGTCTCAAGAATCATATATCAACAAACGGTTGAAAAGATTCAGAATGCTCGACGCCAAACCCGTGGATACGCCGGTTGTGTTCGAGTGCGCGCTGTCGAAGCGTGATGGCCCGAAGAACCAGCAGGAGCGTGAACAGATGAAGAATGCAGAGTATCTAAGCATGGTAGGTAGTCTAATGTACGCCATGCTATGTACTCGTCCAGACATCTGTAACGTTGTGGGCCTGGTAGCAATATTCCAATAAGTTCCTGGCTATCAACATTTAAAGGCCGGAAAACTAATTATAAGATATCTGAAAGGTACTGCCGACTATGTTCTGTGCTATAAGGGAAGGCAAATCGAATTGACTGGTTATAGTGACGCCGACCACGGTGGCGATCCGGACGATCGTAAGTCCACCACAGGGGGAGTTTTCCTCCTTGCTGATGCTGCCATATCATGGGTAAGCAAGAAGCAATCTTGTGTCGCGCTTTCCACTATGGAATCAGAATTCGTTGCCCTTTCTAAAAACGCACAAGAAGCAGTCTGGCTGAAAAGGCTTCTTACTGCATTAATTAGCACTGACAAGAAGAGCAAACCTGTGAAGGTATACTCAGACAGTCAGGCCGCCATTGCAGCAGTTAAGAATCCAAAGTACCATAGTAGGACCAAACACATCGATTTGAAATACAATTATGCCAAATCAGTTGTGGAAGACAATATAATCGCTTTAGAATACTTTTCCACAGACAATATGGTCGCAAGCCCATTAACTAAGACATTACGTAGAGAAATTTTCGAAAAGCACGTAAAACTTCTTGGATTAGGTAGGGCTTAATAAGTGGCTTGTATGAGTGATGGCATTTCGAATAAAAGAATTGTAAATTGAGTATATGATCTATCGACGTCATAATGATAAATAACATCGGATTTTACGGTCTATAAACTAAGTCGTAGGAAGAAGTAAAACTCTTCCACCAAAAATTATGTTGAATGTGAACATTGCCTCGTCACACAGGCACGGTCATCTTGTAGGAGAGGGGGACCTCTACCACTACAAGGCTAAGAACCAGGGGGATAAACCTGGTTAAACGAAACGATAACTTGGCCACGTTAAAGCATGACTTAATCTTCGTTTTGTAAATCGCCGTGTTGGACTCTATCCATCATTAAAATCACATTCTGGGCCAGATGAAAGACTCTGCGATAGCATGATTGACAAATCCCACCCCTGGCTTGTCCAGGTGTGCTATCGACGCGTGCTTCATACTACGCGTGCCATGTTCGACCACGGGGTCATGCTCGGTTGTGCTAGCTAGAATCCTTGTGATTCAAAGGGCGCATACTACTTCACCTTGAGCGTGTGATTGATCCCGGGCGTCTTATGAAGAGGCACCCAAAGTATCCTCTTGGACTCAGAACTTATACCAAAGGTCTAGCTCAATGTTCGCTTCCCGATGTACGAACATAGAGCCAAAGAAAACGGCCAAGTGACCTCGTCTTGGAAACCGGTTGAGTTAGACTAAGGGTATAAGCTATGGGGATGGTCATGTTCATCTATAATTCACTGAATCTTGTGTTCACAAGGTGGCCACCAACCGGATATTAGTTGAAGGTTGTGAACACTTGTACGGATGCCCTGGAGAAGTAGTCCTATGTAGAAAACTGGGCAATTGGAGAATTATCAGTTGACCAAGGATACAGTGCAGTACATATTTTATTTTTGACAGGATTGATTTACGAAAGGGAATCAACGTTCTGCGGGTGCTACAACACTCCTAACAGATGAGTAGCATGATGCCCGTCGTATCCGTCGGTCACACGGCAAACCTCGTATGAACTATTCGGAGACGGAGACAATAACTGAAGACTGAAATGTTGATGCTATTGGATGACAATACATTAATAGGAAACCTCCCATTCCGGCGAGTGGGAGCTTTTAGCATATGGTGACGTGGCGCTGTAATTGGTAGCCCGTTAATATATGTGGTTACCTAAGATAATTAGGTAAATGTCATATTAGGACTAATTGGGCCAGACCCAATTCCCATGTGACATGGTAGGCCAAAAATTGGGCTTCCCCCACCACATGATAAGTCGGCCGAAACCCTAATAATAGGGGGGAGGATTTTCTCCTCCTCCCACTATATAAGGAGGTCTTGGGGTCACCACCAAAATACACCTTAATCGCAACTCCTTCTAAGTTGTGATTTTAGAGAAATCCCTTTCTCTCTATAGTGAGTTCGGCCGGCCCCATAAACACCACTATTGGTGTGCCAAATTGCTTCCGAGCATTCAGTCCGAGGTTCTGTCCCCGTTGAAGAATCGATCAGAGGATTTGTTGTGGAGCTTATACCGTGTAGGACTTCTTCTCACGAAGAACTTGTACGGGTTCCGACCGGAGGATCAGAACTCCCTCCACAACGTTCTTGGGTAGGAAAGTTAATGAGGTATGTGTACATTATTCTGCTGTGTAATTAGATTACTTACAAGTACACGTTTAGCATTCCGTAGTATTACGTCCCCGTAATCTAACAAATGATTCATATAATAATTGCTAGGATTCTGCATATAACATGTGTACTACATGTTGTGCGTATATATCTTACGAGACAATTTATTTATGCGAGAAATAATTTCTATCCACTGGATTCCACCTTCTGCATTTTTCATGCTAATACTTGCATCTTTTCAAACTTTGGCCAATCATAATATTTATTTAACATATTAAGCTAAAGATCCTCGTCTAGTTTTATGATTTCGTTCATGAATAATATTCAAAATTGTTATCGACAACTTTATATTTTACGGTTCCATCACTACCCGTTAATGAAATAACTCATTGAGATCTCTTTATTGTAATTACTTTCAGGTACCTGAACTACTTCTGGGGTTTCATATTTAGTTATGCCTTACTTCTTTTGGAAAATCACCTCCATAATAAGACCATATTTATATTTCTTTTCTTTTTATGCTCCATTTCTTTCAAAAATTTATTTGGAACCATTATCACACGCTTCAGGCGTGAGTTATTTTTCATTATAAATTGTCCAACCGGGACATTTGAATTGGAGCATTTGCAGCTAGTAATTGACTTATGACTTTCTGGGTCTCATAAAGTCACTTAATAGACAGTATCTGAAAATGGTTTTTCTTTGAACTTCAGGTTCATATTATCATTGTGCGAGGATCTAAATGAGATAATAACAATTTTTTTTCGGGCAATCTCTTTTCTGCCAGCTGCCTCTTTTCTGCCAGCTGCTTCTTTTCTCCCCCTAATGTTGGGAAAAGTTGTTCATCAACAACTCTTACGTTAAATATATATCAGTCGTTGTTCTCAATTAATTCTTTATACCCAACATATTTTCCTAACATTCCAGACCCATCTTTGTGCGTTATGGTGGAGCAATTCAAACATATATCGCACATCATAAAATTCATATATGGTGTACTGACCAAAGTTTGTTGTAATGGGGAAAACTATGATTTAACATTAGCTTGATGCAGTTATATTACTGCTTTCATAATAGCATGCATTTGTACTCATTTTGCTCTAATTGGTAACAGTTTAGCTATTTAATTGGAGGATCTTTTTAACTTTCATGCTAAACTGCAAATATAGACATGTAATTGTCTAATTCTTGTATTAAATATCAACTTTCAATATCATCATCATTCTTTATTGCATAATCTGAAATTTATTCTTGCAAATTCATAATCAACGCACATGTGACCATATTGTAGATGCATCTTTCAAAATAATAATATCGGTCCACTTGGCAGGTGAACGGGCTCATATTCACCTTTTATTATTTCCATAAATAATTGAATTTTATCCCGAACTTAGTTGATGATCACATAAAAAAAAAATTCATTTGAGAGCAATTATCATAATGATTTATGGAGAATCTTCAGGTTCTTCCAAATAATGTATTGTGCATCTTAAGGTATCCAGAATGGTCTATAACCGGTCACGCCAAATATTGAATTATATGGGTAAAACTTCTGGTTTACCTCTATATGAATCAGTAAACTTCCGGTTTACCGAATATATAATTAATCAAGCCAATATTAGCGGTAAACTTCTGGTTTACCTGATTTTTTATCATAATCCTGATAACACAATCTGCATGTTTATTTTTTTTCATCTTCATCATAATGATGATTGCGAAGTATTCACATTATTTATAGTAAGAAATAAATATGAAGTATATAAATAATAATAATAATAATAATAATGCATAAAGCGTAAAAAAAAGTAATAATATAATTTCATATAAATGCTCGTAATTCATGATCTCCAGATCATCTATAGCTTAAAATATTTTAGGATCTTCATGATTCTTATTCGTAGCTCAAGATCTTTAATGAGCTTTTCTTTTCATATCTCAAAATATCTTAGGATTTTCGGATCCTATTTTCATGTTTTCAGATCATTCATTCGAAATATTTCAAGATCTTCAGGATCTCTGTTCATAATTCAAAATCTTTATAGATCTTCAATCTCGTTAATCCATAGTCCCAGATATTTAGGATCTTCAGGATCATTTATTCATTTACAGATCTTCTTGGATCTTCATAATTATTTATTCATAACTCATGATTTCTTAGGATTCTCAAATCCTTTATTTATGATAATTCATGATTTCTTAGAATCTTTAGGATTCTTTATGTATAACTCGTGATTTACATGATTCACTTTTCATACTTGAAGATCTTTACTTCATTAAATTATTATAGGATCTTCTGGATCCTAAATGTAGTAATTCTTGAGCTTTTGAATAACTCTTGATCTTCTGGATCATTTTATATAACAATGCAACGAGCTTAATGATAGCTAACAATTGTCGATTTCAAAATCAAAATCAACTGTTTCTACGACCATGATGATTATCACATATTTGTATTTATTCTCTTAAAAGGTCATTATAAATTATATCACTCGCTTCAGGGAGTAGAATAATATTCTCATTGTAATCATAAACTCGCTTCAGGGACTTGAGGATTTCATCGCTATAATTGTAATCTACAACACTCGCTTCAGGGAGTGGAGTATATTCTCGTTATAATCATAAATTAAGACGGACACTTCATGGAGCGTAATATATCTAGTAGGATGCATATAATTTTGATTCATCAATTACATATGGATATATTTCAGCATCTAGCCGCAGTATTTTTTTTCATAATAACTCATGTGTTACACACTCGTTTCAGGAAGTGAACCATATTTATTGATGCATATATATTTATGTACAAACGAACAATTCATTCATGCAAGTGAAAAAAATTTTGTATTGCATCATAAATAAATTAATAGTATATCTAATGTTATCTTTCATAAAATTAAGCATGCTTGAATATTGACTCATCTCTTAACAACACGATGATTCAACCGACTTTAGCAAATAAAACACGTTCATGGAATATCGTCTTGTAATTGAGTTTTTTTTTAATCAAATTATTTCAGTTGTCCTTGGAAGGTGAGGATTGCAGTAATATAAGCACACTGTTAACTACTTGTTGATTGATGATAGATTATTGAAAAAAAAATCAGCTAACTCAGTGATTTGGGCAATAACAATTTAACTTGATAATAGGGATAAGGTTGAAATTTTGGAGGATCTTATTACAGATGCATTTGTAAATAAAAACAAGTATAGTGTCAAAATACCTGATTTTATCGTCCCGTGGCTCAATCTTTTGTCAAAGCACCTAACAGATCGACTTACTAAAACGTTCAAACCTCAGGGCGGCCAATCATCATCCCTCCGAGTGCTACTGCAAGCTACTGATCGGTTGTGGAGTCGTGGACAGTGGTAGTCGTGGATTATGGATGGCAGGTATTAGAACAAGTCGGCCGGTGATTTGTGTTGGTAAAATAATATGTGAGGCAATCGTGTTGATAACGTATTACGAAAGTAGAGAGATAATAGAATGAGGTTTATAGGTCTTTTGGTACCGTCTGTTTGCCCACTTTTTGTTAGCATATGATGACGTGGCGCCGTAAATGGTAGCCCGTTAATATTAAGAATATTATCTAAGACAATTGGGTAAATGTCACATTAGGTTAATTGGGCTCGACCCAATTTCTTATTGACATGGGAGGCCCAATTTTGGGCCTCCCTTCCTTAAGATGTGGTTCGGCCGAACCCTATGTACCACATTGGTTGGAGTGGACTTTTGTCTACTCCAGCAATCCTATATATAGGGGAGTCTCCTAAGGGGTTTTACACATCAAGTAATTCATAAGTCCCTCCATTGAGGAACTTGAGAGAAACCCTCTCACCCTTCGTTGAATATTTCAGCACCACCATAATCAGTCTGAGGTTCGGTCCCCGTTGAAGAATTGATTAGAGTATTTGCTGGGACTTAATCTCACGAAGAACTTGTACGAGTTCCGACCGGAGGATCAGAACTCCCTCCACATCGTTCTTGGGCAGGAAAGTTATTGAGGTATGTGTACATTATTCCGTTGTGTAATTAGTTTACTTGCTATCAGAGCAGGTTTTAGGTGTTCTTAATTTTTTGATAAACTGATGTTCTTGAAGTTTTATAAAAAATCCGAAATTTTTATTTATGAACACCGAAATTCTTTCGAAAATTTAAAACATGAAACCATGTTTTTTATCTTTAAAATCTTAAAATTTTCGGACGATCAATGCCAAAATTTATGTTTAAATTTAAGTTTGATGTTCATAATCTTCAAGAACACGATGAGTTTTATCAAGAGCAGTTTTTGGATTCATGATCAAGATAGAGTTTAATCTTAAAATTTGACAATTTTTCCAACTAAACATGTTTTTGGCCGAAAACCCTAAACAATTATTAGGTAAAATTTTTTATTTTCTTGGGCACCAAGTTGAAAAATTCGGCCAAAATAATTAGGGATATAGTTTTCCATATTTTAATTTTATTAAAATATCACTATATATCTATAAGTTGGATAATATGGATAGGTTCACAATATAATATTCAAATATATATTAACTATCAATATATATAGATGAAGATAGGGTAAATATATATTGATAGATTTAGCTGCTATAAAAGATTAAGAAAATATATTGTCTATATATATTTTATCCCTAAACATATATTTGACAATAATAAATATATATATAATGTGCGCCGAATATTTTATATATATACATATATTTATTGCTGATTGATTTATATCTTAAAGATAGAATCTTGACAATATTTATATATATGCCGACTTTTATATATATATTAGAAATATTGGAAATTATTTTACATAAGTTGAGTTTTTAGTGGATTTTAAAACACTACTTAGCTTGCAAGAAATAATTCGGCCGAACCCTAGGGTATATGGGCCGGTCCAATTGTTAAACCGGAGCGGGTTAAACCAATATGGGTTTTCTTAATCGGGTGGACCTTTTCGGATCGGGTCAAACGAGAGCAATTAAATAGAACCTAACCAAACCAGTTTCGAGTGATGAACCCAACCATAATCTTATTTTATTGAACCGTCTCGGAGGATTTTTAAAATAGGACCGACTTGAACCGAATTTTAAATTGACCGAACAAAATTTAAAAAATAAAATCAGAAATTTTAAATGTTCAATAATGTCAATTTTTAAATCCAAAATGTTTTCGAACTTTAAAATTAGCCTAAACAGTGCTCTTAGGGTTTGCGTTTTAACACGTTTTCGGCTAAAACCCTAATGCATGGTTACGATTATGGGGATGGATCTCGGATATGCAAGTTTTTGGGACTGGATTAAATTAGTGGGCTGAATTGCAATTGTTTACTTTCTACAACATATATTAGAAATGTCGTCTTGACTTCGTCAAGCTAGCTGGATAATATATTACGAGCATTGAGCTCTGGGATTTAAATATATGGTTTGTGCAATAGGATAGACATGTTATGCTGATTGAAAGTGCCTAGAATACATGTCTAGAAATTTCGCAAGATTGATTATAAGCATGAATTGCAAAATAGTCCTTAATATTTTCAAAAGCGAAAATTCTAGTCGTCAATTATGCATAAAGTGTGCGGAAGTTGCATGTTTTGATACGTATGCTAGAATGTTCAGGACTGAAAGCATGTTATAATTTACTTTACGTAGAATTATGTATGCTAGGAACATTAGACGCATGACGTGTAAGCATGCTGTTTGGTTTGTTCGATGTTTAAGGCATGATAAAG
The DNA here is from genome assembly GCA_036873135.1 of Clarkia xantiana subsp. parviflora. Lineage (NCBI taxonomy): Eukaryota > Viridiplantae > Streptophyta > Magnoliopsida > Myrtales > Onagraceae > Clarkia > Clarkia xantiana. The sequence goes on from JAPTYO010000012.1 coordinate 24,791,162, forward strand.
TATTATGCATGCGTAAATTATCGGATAATTTTTCAAAAATCAAAAGGGCCTTGGGAAAGCCAAGATCGGGTATGCTTATTTGAAAATTCCCGTTCTGGTAATTTGCAATATAATAACCGTTTTCAAAAGACTGATCTATTGGATTGAAAACGACAATAGTGTGAACTCTTTCACAACACCCCCTGCCATCGGTTTACTAGGGGTGGGTTGTTTAATGGATGAGGAATCACTATTTGCTGTATTCTATCTTAATAGATAATCCGATGTTTGCAATTCTGTCAAAATGTTATTGTCTCCCTAACTTAGCGTAATTATGAATGTCTTAGTATCGATGGCTGCAACTAGCAATGTCATTTCCCAGTTGAACAAGGGAATAAGGTTGAATAGTAGTAATTATAAGATATGGAATAAACGAGTTAAGATGATAATCTATGAAATAAGAGGTCTGGGTCATTTGACCACAAAACAAACTAGGCCTGAGGGAAACCTCAAGGAAGAGCAAAAGACATTCTATGATGAATGGGATGTCAAGGATTATGATGTTCGTTCCACCTTGTTGTCTATGCTGGAAGATGAGATTCTCTATAGGTTTGATCATTTGGGAACTGCCAAAGACCTTTGGGATGGTCTTAAGGCAACATTCGGTGTTTACACCATAGCCCAAAATCGATCGTTAAACATCTATCTTGACTCCTATAAGATGAATCCCAAGCATACGATGAAGGATCATGTTATGCATGTGTGTAACTTAATCGCTGAACTCAAGGAAGCAGGTGAAAATCTGTCTGAGTAACAACAAATCAATTACATGATCCGCTCTTTGCCCGACTCTTGGAGCATCATGAAAATGAGCCTTACCCATGCCACCCATCTCGACACCCTCGAGAAGGTGCAAGTTCATCTTGAGCTAGAGGGGGATAGACTCAGGGCTGAAAAGTCTAGGTCTGAAATGAATATTGCATCCTCCGCGCCAGCCGATCAAAAGGGGAAGCGCAAGAGAAAGGGCAAAAGTCCTCTGAATAAAACTGAGAAGTTTGTGCCAAACAATCCCCAGAAGAAGTTTAAACAGAAACAAACTGGTGGAAAGAAAAGGCAAGCAAAACAAACACGTAAAGAGGAAACTCGAACGTGTTTTAGGTGTGGTGTCAAAGGACACCTGACTGCTGCCTGTACCAATCCTCCTAAGGTACGTAAAGAGAAAAGATGATGAAAATCATTCATTCTCTTCCGCTTCTAAACACTCGAGAGTAATTCATTTACCTTTGAATTACAGAACCGAGAAACAGAAGCAACGACCTAATCGAGGATGCCCTAAAAGAATAAAGATAGAATGAGAAATTTTTATCCTTAAATTGCTAAAACTTCTTGACTTTTATTTCAGTTTGAGATACTCTTGAATAAGTTCCGTAAAGGAGCATATTATTTTTCTAAGTATTTGAGAATACTTAAGTTGAGCATTGAATTTATAATCATTCGTTTTAATCTTATTATTAACGCTCTTCAACACATTGCTAATGCATCCTTATTTTTTAAATACTCCATTAAATGATAAGTATCCCAAAATAATGTACATGTAAAACGATTTGATTTTAAATTTGGAAACAAAAACGATTTTAAAACCATGGATTAAACCTGGTATAAGGCGCGTGACGCGCATTTCACCTCGAGAGACGGGACACATCGTTTTAAAGTACAAATTTAATGATGAAGTGTTTTAATAAATGAATGTTGAATATTCGTTTGTAATCCTTTGGAAATAACTCATTGATGACTACCGTGGTTAGAAGTATGCTTTAATGCTACTACGATCGAGTAGTACGTCAACTATAGCATCAAGCAAGAGCTCAAATGCATAGTCCATGAGGTGGATAAATCTCTGGATGAGATAACAAACGAAAGGAAGAAGTCAGTAAAATGACTCTCCTACTATAAGCCTTGAACGAAAAGTTTAGCTAAGTAATCATTTCATTAAATACTTCGAGAAACATAGTTTAAAATTACATTATGTTAGAATTCAATATTAATTGTTCCTACGGGATAAAATTAAGTTGATTCATACTAATGTAACACTATGTTCCAATATAATCGGTTGACGTGTTTCCATAAAAGCTAAAGAATGATAAGGGTGAAACCTTATCATTAAACAACATTAATTTGCGGGTTAAACAAGCATTTAATAAGAGTACGGTCTACTTTTAGAAAATTCAAGTTTAAAATTAGCTTTGATTAATGGCAACGTGGTCGGACATGACACATTATAGAAATTTGAGGATGGATTTCAAATGCTTTGCGGAACAGAACGAACTAAAGTACTGATCAGATTATAATGGACAACGGAGATTCTCAGGTCCCACTTACTTCGAATGAGAGAATGATATAGTATTAGTGAATGCATTGGTAAATGATGATGGAAACGCCCTCATAATAAATCAAGTGGGAGGGCTCACTCCCCCTCACATAATCATCACTAAATGTTAATGCGAATCAAGTCGGACCTGATAATCATAATGCTGAGCTAATACAACTGCCCATTATTCCTAGTGGGAGGGAAACGACCAACTTGGTTCCAGATCCTAGTGATCAATGAATAAATCTCGGAGATAAAATCCCGAGACCGAGAGGTCATCCTGAGAAAATTGTAAATCAAAGTTCAAGCACCGCCATTGTTCCCAGTGGGAGTAATGCTCCGAGAAGAAGCATTATTCCGAGTGGGAGTAGCGATCATACTATAGATGGATTAACGAGCCTAGACATAGTCAAAGGCAACGAACTTTTGTCAAAGAAATATCCCATCAAGTGAGACATTCGTTCACGAACCAGTGACGGTTCAGCAAGCAATGAAATAACCTCAAACGAGGGAATGGAGGAAAACAATGGAGGATGAAATTGCCTAAATGAAAATAAATTTGTTTTCTTTTTGTCTTCAGTTGATTTACCTGCTAACCGCAGAGCTAGAAAGTGAAATTTTTGAATTCACTACTGATGGAAAAGTTGAGTGGTGCAAAACTCGAACGATTGCGAAAGGATATACCCAAATTCACGGAGTGGACTTTGATGAAACATACCCACCAACTGTGCGTTACACCACAGTTAGGGCCATCCTTGCCCTTGTTGCATGCCTCGATCTAGAGCTACACCAAATGGATGTTAAGACCGCATTCCTCCACGGAAACTTGGAGGAAGAGATCTATATGGAGCAGCCATAGGGTTTTATTACTCCTGGCAAAGAACATGAAGTTTGCAAACTCCAAAGATCTATTTACGGTCTTAAACAATCGTCTCGACAATGGTATCGCAGATTCCACGAGGAAATCATTGGAAACGGATTTGTGAACCTTCACGAGGATTCCTGCGATTACACCAAGACCTCTGGGTCTAAGTATGTCATCATAACCTTATACATAGATGACATACTCATTGCTGCGAACGATGTGAGTTTCATGAGTAAATCAAAGTCCTGGTTAGCATCAGCATTTGAGATGAAAGACATGGGAGAGGCCTTGTACATCTTAGGCATTAAAATTGTACGAGATCGTGCCGCCCGAACATTATGTCTGTCTCAAGAATCTTATATCAACAAACTGTTGAAAAGATTCAGAATGCTCGATGCCAAACCCGTGGATACGCCGGTTGTGTTCGGGTGCGCGCTGTCAAAGCGTGATGGCCCGAAGAACCAGCAGGAGCGTGAACAGATGAAGGATGCAGAGTATCTAAGCATGGTAGGAAGTCTCATGTGTGTCATGCTATGTACTCGGCCGGATATCTGTTACGCTGTGGGCCTAGTAGCAAGATTCCAATCAGATCCTAGTTATCAACATTTAAAGGTCGTGAAACGAATTATAAGATATCTGAAAGGTACTTGTTGGATATATGTCCAATTAAGGTTCGTATTTGAGTTTCGGACCTCGCAAACACGCTAAAACCATAAAACGGACCCTACCGCAGTCACCCTGGGTCAAAACGGTTCGGATGCGCGTCGCACCCGAACCAGGGACCTCCGGATTGCTCCAGCAATCCGGACTGGTCCAGATTGTCCGGCAATCTGGATCGTGTCGAATATCGACACGGTCCAGGTTACCGACTTGTACTGCGCATATACACCTATTTTTCTATGTACGTCAAGTTAGCGGGCATATAGCCAATCTCGATGTCGGTAAGCGTTTTCCTGTAAACCGACATCAAACTGGGTAAAGTTCTCAGGTTTCCTATAAATAGAAGCCTAGATCTCCCATTTCAATAACTTAACTCGAAACTCTGGAGAATTGGCTATTTGTGCTCTGACCTCTCTCTAGAACTTTCTCTCTCTAAAAATACTGACTTTAGCATCGGAGAGGGCACAACCAGCACCCCCCTTCTCCAAGCTGGTTATCGCCCGCTCTGCAGGGCCCGATGTTTAGTAGATTGAGGCAGAGATCGAAGATAGTTCGGGGTTCGGGATAGAAGCCAAAAGTTAGTTCGTGGATCGAGGTTCGAGGTCCCTGAAAAGAAGTTCGAGATATCCCAAGTGGAAACGATCTCAACAGTTGGCGCCGTCAGCGTGATTCGAGCAAGAAGCCATTCTATACCACAAGCTATGACAGGTAGACATACGAAAAAGGCGGGTGCAGGCAGGCCGAAGCCGACAAGAAGTCAACCAGAAAAAATGACAAATGTGCACGTGATCCACAGAGGCCTCGGAGCCGAAGGAGAGACGTCCTACGAACGTGAAATATACGCTGCCCGGACAAAGCGCATATGCCAGAATATTGACATAGAGGACGTTATCATGGAAGATGCTGTCAGGATAGATGTTGTCATGAAGGAGGATCCCGTAGAAGACGTCATCGGTTTTTCATCAAAAGACAAAGAGCACATTGTGTACCCACATACTGATGCTTTAGTAATAACCATGACAGTTGATGGCATGGACGTCAAGCGCGTGATGGTGGATGGTGGAAGTTCGCCCAACGTCGTTACAAAGGCCATCATCCCAGCCCTTGGAAGAAAGAAGCACGTCAAAAGAATGAACTCACCCTTAGTGGGATTCATGGGAGATGCAAGCTATCCATTAGGAGTCATAACCCTGCCAGTCATCATGGGGAATGAGAACAACAAATCCAAATAGACGTTCCGTTCGTGGTCATGGAGAAGCTTGACGCATATAACGGAATCCTAGGGTATACAACCATGAACAATGGGGCATGGTAGCGTCAACATCACACCAGAAGATCAAATTTCCAACAAAAGCAGGAATTGGTGAAGTTAAAGGAGACCAGTAGCTATCAAAATATTGTTACAAGGTTGCACTCCAGCATAATGACAAGACGGATAGTAGCGAAGTCCCCGTCATTGACGAAGACCCAAGAATGGATCATGCACGTCCTGCTCCGGTTGAAGCATTGCGAGAAATCAAGATAGATGAACCAGACAAGATGGTCCGAGTAGGGGCATCACTGTCAGAAGATGAAGTGATAGAAATCAAGGCACTCCTAGTAGAGTACAATGAGCTCTTCGCGTGGTCACCAAGCGACATGCCGGGAATAAGCCCAAATGTGATCTCTCACAAACTCAACATCAAGCCAGGATCCAGAGCAGTAGCACAAAAATTACGACCATTGGGAGGAGACAAGAAGTTGGCGATACGAGAGGAAGTTGGAAAGTTACTAAACGCAGGCTTTATTGAAGAATCACGTTACCAAACATGGGTGGCAAACCCAGTCTTGGTGCCCAAGCCTAACGGCAAGATGAGAATGTGCATCGACTACAGAGATCTTAACAATGCGTGTCCAAAAGATTCATATCCTCTTCCAAGAATCGACTAGCTGGTCGATGCTACCGTGGGCCACGAGTTAATGTCAGTAATGGATGCATATTCAGGATACAACCAAATCCCAATGGCAGAAGAAGATGCACCTCATACCGTATTCTACGCAGATAGCGAGATCTACAATTACAAGGTCATGCCATTCGGACTAATCAATGCAGGGGCAACATACCAGCGTATGTTCAACATAATTTTCGGATATATGATGGGGAAGAGTATGGAAGCATATGTTGATGACATGGTCGTGAAGTCGACAAAAAGGCGTAACCATGCTGACAGCCTCCGCACGGTGTTCAAAAGAATGCGAGAATTTCAAGTCAGGCTAAATCCAACAAAGTGTGCCTTTGGTGTGCAGTCGAGAAAAGTTTTGGGATTCATGGTCAGCGAGAGGGGAATCAAAGCAAACCCAGAAAAAGTAAAAGCGATAGAAGAAATGGAGTCCCCCAAGAAGCACAAGGAGGTCCAGCAATTAAATGGTCGTCTAGCAGCTCTTAACAGATTCCTGGCAAGGGTAGGAGACAAAGCCCTTCCCTTTTTCCAAGTGCTGCGCGCAAACAAGAAGTTTGAGTGGACGCCGATATGTGAAGAAGCATTCCAACAATTGAAGCAGCACCTGCGAACGCTCCCAGCGTTAGCAAAACCAATACAAGACGAACCACTCTACCTATACATATCCGTAAGCAACATCGCAGTCAGCTCGGTGCTTGTCAGACAAAAAGGAACTACACAGTTTCCAGTATACTACATGAGCAAAATCCTGGCAAAGTACGAGGTGAATTATATGCCGATCGAGAAGTACCTATACGCTCTCATAGTAGCAGCAAGGAAGTTAAGGCCATACTTCCATGCACACGAAATAACAGTCCTAACGGACCAACCCTTGAAGCACATCTTGTCAAAGCCAAACATGCCAGGAAAGATAAACAAAATGGTCAGTTGAGCTAAGTGAATTCCTTTTGGCCAAAAAAAAAAAAAAGCTAAGTGAATTCCACATTCACTTTGCACCGCGAACAGCAATCAAAGGTCAAGCATTGGCAGACTTCATCGCGGAGTTCAAAGGAATAACCCCAGAAACCGACACTCAAGACGGAACACAAAAAAATGAGGAGCACATTGAAGTGTGGCAAATGTACACTGATGATTCCTCAAATGTCGGAGGATCGGGTGCGGGCTTTCTCCTAATACCACCTGACGGTTCAGAACAATTGAAGTATGCTCTAAGCTTAACATTCAGAGCAACAAACAACGAGGCAGAGTACGAAGCCTTGATAACAGGATTGAGGATTGCAAAAGGACTCGGAGTCAAACACTTAAGAGTCAAGTGCGATTCACAGCTAGTCGTAAATCAGGTCAAAGGAAAGTACGTGACCAAGTCGGAAAACAAGCAAAAGTACCTGGGGCAAGCAAAAGAGCTCATAACGAGCTTTGAAACTTTCAACATAACATCCGTACCAAGGGAAGAAAATCAAGAAGCGGACGCTTTAAGCAAGTTTGCGCAAGGAAAGGAGCAAGGAAGAGAAACGCATTTCGTCGAAAAAAGGATCGTGTCTGTAATCGACAAGCTAGAAGTGTTAAACATCAATTCAGAGCCAACATGGATGACTCCAATCTTGGCATATCTCACAGATAACTTACTCCCGGATGACAGAGTTAAAGCACAAAAAATTAGAAGAATTGCTGTCAATTACACGTTGATCGAAGGCCAGCTGTACAAGATAGGATTCTCAACTCCGTACCTAAAGTGCATAACCTTCCCAGAAGGCCAAACAGTGTTGAAAGAATTACATGAAGGCCAAGCAGCTTGTCACGAGGGGGCAAGATCATTAATCCGCAAGGCGCATAATTTGGGATACTATTGGCCAACAATGAAGACCTAATCAACACACTTGGTCGCAGAATGCGAATCTTGCCAATTATACTCAAGGAACATAACGGCACCCGCAACAGAGCTGTGTCCAATCGCAAGTTCCTGGCCCTTTGCAAAATGGGGCGTCGACTTGGTGGGCCCACTTCCAAGATCCAAGGGGCAAACCAAGTACATCGTGGTAGCCATCGACTACTTCTCCAAGTGGATCGAGGCCAAGGCATTAACACGAACAACGGATGCGCAAATAATGGATTTCATGCGAAATCATATCATTGCACGCTATGGTGTCCCAAAAGTACTTATCAGCGATAATGGACCACAATTCAGAAGCTCCGGACTCCAAACATTCTGTGAAAGACTCAACATAGACCACTGTTTTGCATCAGTGCGTCATGCCCAAACAAATGGACAAGTCGAATCCGCCAACAAGATTGTCCTGGATGGTCGTAAGAAGAGAGTCCACGCCTAAAGGGAGGATGGGCAGAAGAGCTTAGCAGCTTCTTATGGGCTGTGCGCACAACTCCAAAAGAGTCAACAGGAGAAACACCATTCAGCCTGGTATATGGAACAGAGGCAGTAGCCCCAATCGAAATTGCTGTCTCATCATATCGCACAACTCACTTCGATCCCCAAGCCAACGAAGCAGAAATGCGTCTAGAATTGGACCTGGCAGATGAAAGAAGACGAAACGAGGAGCAAACCCAAGCACGTATGTGTCTAATGACTGCAAGATATTATAACAGGAAGGTGAAAGAAAGACAATTCCATGTGGGCGAAATGGTGTGGAGAAGGAATGAATTTTCACACTTGGATCAAATCAACAAGCTATCTCCAAAGTGGGAAGGTCCATACAAGATTATTTCAATCCCCTATGTCAGCGCATACTGCCTTAAAGATGCGGAAGGCAACATCCTTGCAAACACATTCAATGGGGGACACTTGAAGAAATTTCATGGATAAAGGAAGAATACTATGTTACAAATATAGAACACATCAAGCTTGTGCCTTAGTTAGTTTGCACAATGCTTGTGGTTAGTTGTGCCTAATACTTGTGCCATAGTTGTGTTCTCCTCCTTTCCTATGTACGTAGCTAACTTAGTATAAATAGTTAGTTAGATCATACTGTACAAACTGATTTGGAGTTTATGTGAATAACAAGATCATTGCATTCTCTAAATCCTCTCAAAGTTTTTTTGGTATCAGAGCCAACTGAGTTTCCTTGGTGATCAAGAAAGCTCGGATTCCTGGAGATTGTTGAAGATCAAGCAGATTGAAGATGATTCCTGGTGATTGAGGATGCGTCTGGACTATATTCATTGCTGAGAAGTAGATCTCTTGGCGATCAAGTCACAGATTTCTTTTGCTTCGTCGTCACGCTTCTTCGATTTGCTTCTTCGATCTGCTTCGTTTCCTCAAATTGAGATTGGATTCATGTCGCAATCTTGATTACGACTCTGTGTAAGTCTTTCTGAATCAAGATTTGTTGATTTCCAACTCATTTGGATCATCGATTGGATTGGAAGCTGTTTCTGTACACTGATTGCTATCGCCTGGATCTTGACTGAAATTGAGCTTGATTCTGATGATATGCTTGCTCGTGCTTATTGATTTCGTCAAATTGAATCAATTGCGATGCTTTCTGTGGTAATTTGATGGAGAAATTCTTCGCGGATTTTTGCGGATTCACCTTTTCTCTACGCATGTACGGAGATCACTTGTTGAAATAAACAAGCTGTTTGTTATTTGCCTTCGCTGTTGCCTTAGCTGATTGCCTTCGCTGGTGCTTGAACTTGTGCTTTTCCTTGACAAGCTATTTTGCATTGGATTCTTTGCCTCCTAAGTCACTTGTTACTTACGAAATGGCTGAGAACACGATTGAGGATCCTTTGTATCTTCATCCTTCGGACACCACTGGTTTGTTGTTGATTCCTTTTCAACTTCAAGGATCAACTAACTATCATGCTTGGAGCACAGCCATTATGGAAGGACTTTTGGTGAAGAATAAGCTGGGATTCATAGATGGTACTTTCACCAGGTCTAGTGTTCAAGTGTCTCAAAAAGTGAAATGGGACAGGGCTAATGCAATTGTGAAAGCTTGGTTGAGGAACACGGTAGCCAACGAATTGGTGGGTGGATTGGTCTACAATTCCACAGCTTTGTCAATATGGATTGATCTCAAGGAGATGTTTGACAAGGTGGATGGCACACAGGTGTTTCAATTGACAAGAGAGATTTACCAAACATCTCAAGGAGCTTTGTCAATCACTGAATTTTTTGGCAAGATGAAGCAATTGTGGGATGCTCTAAGCTCCATTGATGACTTGCATTTAGTATGTCAAGCTGACATGAAGATGGTGAATGAACATAAGGAGAAACAGAAGCTTATAGCTTTTCTCTTGGGGCTCAATGATTCCTATGCACATGTGAGGAGTAGTCTTCTTATGAGGCAACCTCTTCCTTCACTAAGTGTGGCATTTTCTGTGCTTGTGCAAGAGGAAAGTCAGCGTGCCATTGCTGGTTCAATTGGAGATGTAGGAGAGTCCACAGCCTTGTACTCAATGAGGAACTCTTCTAACAATCAAAGGGGCTTCAATTCTGGTTCAAGGTACAATGGTGCAAAGCCAATCAGACAAGGAGCTTCTTATGGTCAAGGTTCTTCAAATGCATATGGTGGTGATGGAAGACCCTCCAAAGCTGAGAAGGCGAATTGGAAATGCATTTATTGTGGAAAAATGGGTCACAAAGAGGACACTTGCTACAAGAAGCATGGTTATCCTCCTGGTCATCCAAGTTTGAAGCGCAACTTCAACTCAGTCAATGTGAGTGTTGAGAATGATTCTTCTCATATGGTTGAACATATTGTGGCTGGTGACAAGAGGATCTTCCATGGCACACCTGACAAGAGAATTATGCATGCTGGCATTGAGAAGAGAGTACAACATGTGGCTGTCCAAGATGATTTTGAGCCACTCTCTAATCAAGAGGATGATCCTATGTATGTGAACATGGCAGGTATGAACTTAACTCCTTCAATGGATTGGATTGTGGACTCAGGGGCCACCAATCACATCACTCATCAAATGGGATGGCTCCACAACTTGAGAAGAACTGATTCCAATAATCAATTTGTCCATTTGCCTAATGGTCACAAGTGTAGAGTGACTCACATTGGAAGTTGCTCATTCTCTGGATTCACCTTGAATGGCATCCTCTTAGTGCCCGATTTCAAGTTCAACTTGATTTCAGTTTCTAGACTTCCAAACCAACTCAATTGCAAGGTGATATTCACTTTTGATCATGTCTTGATTCAGGGCCAAACTGGGAGGCCTATGGTGATTGGTGAGAGGGCTAAGGGACTCTACATACTCAAGGATGTGGTGCCTTCAAGATCAAGCAAGGTGGTGGCTGCTCCTTCCATTAGCTCAAATAAGGTGGATGCTTGGACATGGCACAAGAGATTGGGACACATTTCAGCTACTCACATGGATCATTTGAAGAATATCTTGAACTTAGATGATTCCATTGGATGTGTCAAGGATTGTACTCTTTGTCCATTAGCCAAGCAAACCAGATTGTCTTTTCCTATTAGTACCTCTCATGCTCTTAAACCCTTTACACTGATACATATGGATTTATGGGGCCCTTATAAGGTTCCTACCATTAGGAATTATCAATATTTCCTTACAATTGTGGATGATTTTTCAAGAGCTACTTGGTTGTTTCTTATGAAGAACAAGAGTGATACTTTTCTTCACATCAAGGGCTTCTTGACAATGGTTAAAAATCAGTTTGGGGTTGAGGTCAAATCAGTTAGGAGTGACAATGGGAGTGAATTCATCAACTCCATTTGCAAGGAGCATTTCCTTTATTTAGGAATCATCCACCAAACAAGCTGTGTACACACTCCTCAACAAAATGGAAGGGTGGAGCGCAAGCATAGGCAAATCTTGAATGTTGCAAGGGCTATTAGATTTCAAGCATCAATGCCTATCAAATATTGGGGTTATGCTGTTCTCACTGCCTGCTACTTGATCAATAGGATGCCATCTTCTTCCTTGAAGTTCAAGTCTCCCATGGAGGTGTTGTATGGGAAGACACCTTCAATTGAGCATCTAAGGATTATTGGATGCTTGTGTTTTGCAACCAAGTTGAACAACTCGGACAAGTTTAGTGCAAGAGCTGAACCTTGCATTCTAATGGGATATTCCACTTCTCAAAAAGGATATCTTGTTATGAATATATCCAACTCAGCTTTTCAAGTATCTAGGGATGTTGTTTTTCATGAACACATCTTCCCTTTCAGCATGTCAAAGGCTGATTTGAAGGCTTTGTTGCCTACTTGTTTGGGTTCCAAGTCTCACCTTGATGAGTCTTTCCTTAGAGATCGCTCTATTTTTGAAGACTTGCCAACCACTCCTCCATTGCTTGATGAGGATAATATACCTCAGCCACTTTCAACTGATCAAGCACCTCCTCAAGTACCTCCTCATTCACCTCCTCAAGCTCCTCCAAGCAATGAAGAAACTCATGTTTCCATTCTAAGAAGGAGTGCTAGGATTGCTCAACTAAGGGCATGTTCATTTTCCAATGCTGCTTTTGGAATTGAGAAGTATATTTCTTATGCTCATTTACATCCAAAGTTCAATTGTTTTATGGCCTCTATTGACAAGATCAAGGAGCCTACTACTTACAAACAAGCAGTCAAAGATTCCAATTGGGTGATAGCTATGAAGGAGGAAATCAATGCTCTTCAAGATAATCACACTTGGAAGATTGTTGAATTACCTCAAGGAAAGTCTACTATTGGATGTAAATGGGTGTACAAGGTGAAGTATAACTCAGATGGTTCAATTGAGAGGTACAAGGCAAGGTTGGTTGCCAAAGGCTTTACTCAAGTAGAGGGGACTGATTTCAATGAAACTTTCTCCCCAGTTGTGAAGATGACCACTGTGAGAATTGTCCTTGCAATGGCTGCAGCCAAATCATGGGGCTTGTATCACATGGATGTGAACAATGCCTTTCTACAAGGTGATTTACATGAAGAGGTCTTTATGGACATTCCTCAAGGTTTTGACTCTTCTAAGCCAGTCTTTGGGTCACCTAAACGTGTGTGCAAGCTTTTAAAGTCTTTGTATGGACTAAAACAAGCTTCTAGGCAATGGAACATCAAGCTCACTCAGACCTTGTTGAAAAATGGCTACATTCAGAGTGTTTCTGATCATTCCTTGTTCACGAAGACTAATGGTAAGGAAAATGTTATCCTACTCATCTATGTGGATGACTTGCTTATCACTGGTTCAAGTGAAAGCATGATAAGCCAATTGAAGTCCACTCTTCAGTCTCATTTTAAACTCAAAGATTTGGGCAATTTAAGATATTTTTTGGGATTGGAGATTGCTAGATCCCATGAGGGGTTAGTCATCAATCAGAGGAAGTATGCTCTTGAACTTGTTGAGGAGGCTGGTTTGGGGGCAGCAAGACCAACTGAAACTCCTATGGAGTTCAATATCAAGCTGACCACTTGTGAGTATGATAAGGCAACCAAGTCCAATCCTGATGATCACCCACTTGAGGATGCTACTTCTTATAGGAGGTTGATTGGTAAGCTTCTCTACTTAACCATGACAAGGCCAGATATTAGCTTCTCCGTGCAAAGATTGAGTCAATTTGTTGACAAACCCAAGAAGTCACATCTTGATGCTGCCATGAGAGTGATTAGGTACATCAAGGGTTGTCCTGGTCAAGGCTTGATCTATCCATCTACAAGCAATTTCAAACTTAGTTTGTATTGTGATTCAGATTGGGCTGCTTGTCCTTTGAGTAGAAAATCAGTGAGTGCCTATTGTGTTAGGCTGGGTGAGGCAATGGTAGGATGGAAAGTGAAGAAGCAGGAGACCATTTCTCTTTCAAGTGCTGAAGCTGAGTATAGATGTCTTAGAGTGGCAATTCAGGAGGCTCTTTGGGTTAGCAGACTCCTAAGGGAGTTGGGTTTGCCTTTGTGTTTGCCCATTCCAATATATACAGATAGTGAGGCTGCTTTGAGAATAGCTAGAAATCCTGTGTTTCATGAGCGCACAAAACACATAGAGCTGGATTGTCATTTCACGAGACATCACATTGGTTCTGGGATAATTGATGCCATTCATGTTGCTTCTAAGGATCAACTTGCTGATTTGCTTACGAAGGCCTTGGTCAAGAAACAACACATTGCCTTATTGAGGCTTTATGGCATAAAAGATGTGTTTCACGAAAAGAAGAAAGAAGAAGAAAAAGGTGGGGGAATATAGAACACATCAAGCTTGTGTCTTAGTTAGTTTGCACAATGCTTGTGGTTAGTTGTGCCTAATACTTGTGCCATAGTTGTGTTCTCCTCCTTTCCTATGTACGTAGCTAACTTAGTATAAATAGTTAGTTAGATCATACTGTACAAACTGATTTGGAGTTTATGTGAATAACAAGATCATTGCATTCTCTAAATCCTCTCAAAGTTTTTTACAAAAGAGCTATTGTATCAAGCTTTTTTGTCTTAATTCCTATATGCAAATAAATGAGATTTATACCTCCAAGTATGTTTACAATCATGTAACTACATCAATCATCTAATGTAGTCAATTTATTTTCGTAGGTACCTTCCTACATTATACACTCTACTTTAGATTAACACCAAGTAACAAATAACGAGCAAATTACTCATATCAACAACTCAGCATACAACGCCAACATATCCATTATCTACACCAACAAGGAGTTTATCTCTCCATCTACAAAAGGCGTTTATCTCAAAAAAATATGTCAGGCAACACAAAACCATCGCACTATGTGCACGGTCAATTCATACGTCGTAATGAAAACTTGCGGATTAACTACAAAAAGGGACTTATGTAAATTCTGTATTCAAAATGACGACTATTCCAAAGGCGTCAACAACAAGCAAAATCTTGGATAAACACCAAGATTTATTATCAAAAGTGACATGCTGCGACATCCTCCTTGCAAGGGCAAACCTCATGTTCACATCTATCAAAGTAGCATGCTGCGACATCCTCTTTGTAAGGGCGAACCCCATGCTTACTTCTAAAAAATGGTATGCTGTGAAATCCTCTTGGAGGTAAATCCTCATGTTCAGAGCCATTCCCTGCATACAAACCAGGATACGGCACTTAGGTGGGACTGATCACCCCATCTACAAAAGTATGTATATCCCTCTTAAGGGTTCATACGCCATGAAGATACATTCATTGATAGGATAGCTTCATGTATATTCAAACTATGCATATCCTCTTAAGGATGCATACATAATGAAGACCTATACCTTAAGTGGGCAGGCTTCACTCAAAAACGCTAGCAGGACCGCACCCTGTTTGAAAAACTCATTAAACTTATAAGTCGAGTCTTGTACAACGTCGCCTTAGAGTGGAACTAAGAGACGGTATAAACTTAAGTCTTGCTTCGTCAAGACGACACTGCTACATGTCAAGTGCCAGTGCCAAGTGCCCGTGCCGAGTACATTATTATCTACAATGTTACAAGTACCAAGTGTACATATCATGCCATGCCTTGGAAATTTTTTCAAGAGGGGCGCTAATAACACCCTACAATGCGCAAGTCGCAACCTTGGAAGTTCATCCATTACAACAAGGAGATCAATCCTATCATGCAAGTTCAATATATACGAACAACAAAGATAACTCAAGGCATGAAATATTACTAACAAGTTATCATGTGTTTATTATTATTAAAAAAAGGTCCGAGTGACAAAATACCATGCAAACAAGTGCATAAGCAAAGGTTGGGACAAAAGTCTAAACATAATATCAACCCGACACCACATGAGAAGTACCACTATCTCCAGAAAGTTGAGAAGCAACTTCCATAAACTCAGGGGAGGTAATAACAACATCAACGCCTCCTTCTCCGTCGTCAGTCACATCATAGTTGGCTACATCAAGTCCCAAAGCATGAAATGCTTTGAGATAGTTAACGGCATATTCAGAACAAGGCCCAAGCTCACCAAAGGGAAAGTTGGGGGCAAGTGCGCTCACACGGCGGAAATAGTCTTCAGCACGTTTTGCCATCATGTCGTCAGACTTCTCTTTAACTGCAAGACTAAAGGCAAGAGTATCCAAATACTTGGTAAAACCTGCTTCAACTCCGAGTGCGTGATGCTCCTCACGCGCAGCAATCAAGGCAGTTTCTCGAACTGTGATATCGTCAGAAATCTGCTTCTCAAGAGCAATCATCTCAATTTCAAAATCATAAATTTGAGTTTCTAGCATCTGATACTTGGTCTCAGAATCAGTAACTTCAAACCAAGTTCACACACTTTCTTCTTAGAACGTGCAAGTTCAAGACTGGCGGTGTTGCATTTATTAACCGCAACCCTTTTAGCACTTACAAGCTCCACAACATGAGACGACATGTTGACTATCTGAGACACAACCTGAGAATCATAACAAATAGACAAATGTGTAAGCATTACATAACAAGGGTATGTGACACATAAAGCAATCAAGAAATGGAACCTGCTAACTTACAGGGGCAAAGCTGGCCAAGGCATGTTCAACGCATTCCTCGGCTTCTTCATCAGTTCTTGGACAAGCGCGTCGATCGGCCGGGGGCACTCTCCTATGCAATACACGGACTCCAACTTTCGGCATGCTAAGCTTTACATCCTTAGGAAAGCGAAGGCCACCCTTGCCAAGAGGTTTCCATGCAATTCCAGATATATCACCCTCCAAGGGACGAAGTAGGTGATCACGCTTCAAAGTTGGAATCACTGCAAAAAAAAAAAAAAAAAACCAAGTGTTAAACACCCAGACAAGGTCAATGCTAAGTGTTCACATTATACCTTGAGAAAGAGGGCGATCTTCCATGAGCCGATCTCTCGACCGGGGGGCAGAAGGTACCATCGTGCATCCACCAACTCCTTTTTCCTTATCGCAAGCTGGAGTTGGAATGGTAGCACTTGTCCTAGCGCGCTTAGGGTCGCTCGAGACATGCGTCACCGCCTCGGATCGCTTGAGGGGATGTTGGGAATCAGTTACAGGGACGTCAAATGCAGACGGACGAGCTAAATTATCAAAAAAGAAGGCAGTGAGAATAATAAGTCAAGGAAGTAAAAAAAGAATTTCAAATGAAATATCTTACTCATAAGACCCTTCCGCGAACATATCCGAAAATCAGGGGGGTAGCAAGAACAGTCGATGAAGCGGACTTGTCGGAAGGAGGGGTGCTACGTGTAGATACCACATGCAAGGAAGAGCTCTTCCCAATAAACAAATCTACATGTGTGATACAAACAAGATTACGAAGGCTATTAGTGTCTAATTTTACGTTAGCATCTAAACATAGTAACACTCGCGGAATGGGGATAGAAGACTTATGTCTGAAAAGAAGCAGCGAGATGTGATATCCTGAAAGGTACAACCGACAATCGAATCAGTGCACAAGCACACATCAAACACTTATGCAAACATCTATACGATAAACGCTCTATGTGAGAAAAACTACGTACGCAACGACTTAATAGTCTTTGTGCAACAAGTGTCAACCATCATTCAAGGGGGGCAAACCTCTCAACTCATTATCTTACATGTCGACATCAAGCTCATTCTCGCGATGTACGTAACCACAAGGGCGAGATATTTTCTAAGTGTTTTGCAAAATACGACAGTCAACATATTACAAGCTATCAACGTACTATCAAATATCTACGTACGACAAAGTGTCGACATACAACGAGAAGCATGGAATCAACTATCTAGGAGCATTCTCCGAATATACTAGCATGACGACGGATTACGTACATCAAGTGGCAAACTCCAACTACTATGAAATATTTTCTAAGTAGTTCTATGCCGGCGATCGACAAGGATTATATGACGACGTCAATGGTAACAAACACTAGATATTATTAGAATGTTTTCTAAGTGTTTTGGCATGTTTGCAGACAATGACTGACAATCTATACATGATGCGCAACATACATTGCCTAAGCTATCATTACCAACATACAACCATTGACAGCCACGTACGTACAACTACCGATCATCAATATCGAGCATACTAAAACAACAGCTAAGGCATGGAAAAACATGTCGGCAATGAATACTATGCATAAGGGAAGTATACCGATTCATTTGCACTTTTCTAAAATTTTCAGCACTTAGAAAATTTTTGGCCGATTTGGGGCTAATTATTCTAATGCATTTTATCAAACATCTTATATGCATGGTAAGGTAACTAGGTACATGGTGAGTTCAAGACTAAATCAAGGCCAAACGAAGTCACGAAAGGTCCAGCCATGTACGGAATTGGACTCACCGACACGAAGCAAGTCCGAATTGCTACTCGCCGTCACCCGAAAACCCACGCGCCGCCCCGAGGATCCACGCGCCGCCCCTCCTTCCTCACGCGCCGTCGTGGTCTCCTTCTTGCACGGATTAGATCTTGATCGATATCAAATATGATGTGACCACTCCAAATTCACACCTCCTTGAGTTCCCTCTTCAACAAGCAAGGAGAGCTTCTTGGAAAATTATTAAGGGAATGATGTAAGCTAATGACTACTCTCTCTCCTAACTCTCATTAATAGTGTCTACACCATGTGCTAAGGACTAAGCTAATATCTATTTTTGCACAAGTCCCTAGTATCATGTGTGAGCATACTTACATCTCTCCTATGCTTGCATTCCATACATGCTCCTTATTGTTGCATGACGTGCTACGTACGATCATTATCGCATGTTGCGTACGTATAGACTTTTATACATGTTATCATTTTTATGTGTACGTGATACTAACTCGTGTTTGTTATGTGAATATTTTTATGATCTAAGTATGAATTGCATGTTTACGTCATATTACATGCCTGCATCATTTTATATGCTAACATCATGCTTCATGCTGACAAGCATGCTCTCCAATTTTATATTGCTCTAAGTATTTTACTTATTGCACAATTACATCATCCATGTGCTATGTTGTCATCTCTATGTTAACATCATGCTACACATTCACGTCACGTACCTAGCTGATACCGCGTTGCATGATTACTTATTATCACAAGTATTTCGCTTATCGCATGTTATTATGAATAAGTCGTTAACTACACATTGTTATACATATATACCGTCTATTACGCTAACCTTGTGAATAGATTGTGTACGTACATCGGAAAAGTAGAAATGGACGAATCTGTGCTCCGCGCACTCGATTAACAAACAAGCCACCCCTGAGGTCAGTACCGAACCTAAATTGGACGAATATCCTATCTTAAATAGAGTCAAGCATGGGTTTTGAACCGCAGCTTGACTCGGGGGCAAGCGTTGGATATATGTCCAATTCGGGTTCGTATTTACGTTTCGGACCTCGCAAACACGCTAAAACCACAAAATGGACCCTACCGCAGTCACCCTGGGTCAAAACGATTCGGATGCGCGTCGCACCTGAACCAGGGACCTCCGGATTGCTCCAGCAATCCGGACTGGTCCTGATTGTCCGGCAATCTGGACCGTGTCGAATATCGACACGGTCCAGGTTACCGACTTGTACTGCGCGTATACACCTATTTTTTCTATGTACGTGAAGTTAGCGTGCATATAGCCAATCTCGATGTCGGTAAGCGTTTTCCTGTAAAACGACATCAAACCGGGTAAAGTTCTCAGGTTTCCTATAAATAGGGGCCTAGATCTCCCATTTCAATAACTTAACTCGAAACTCTGGAGAATTGGCTATTTGTGCTCTGACCTCTCTCTAGAACTTTCTCTCTCTAAAAATACTGACTTTAGCATCGGAGAGGGCACAACCAGCACCCTCCCCTCTCCAAGCTGGTTATCGCCAGCTCTGCAGGGCAAGATGTTTAGAAGATTGAGACAAATATCGAAGAAAGTTCGAGGTTCGAGATCGAAGCCAAAAGTTAGTTCGTGGATCGAGGTTCGAGGTCCCTGGAAAGAAGTTCGAGATATCCCAAGTGGAAACGATCACAACAGTACTGCCGACTATGTTCTGTGCTATAAGGGCAGGCAAATAAAATTGACCGGTTATAGTGACGCCGACCACGGTGGCGATCCGGATGATCGTAAGTCCACCACAAGAGGAGTTTTCCTCCTTGCTAATGCTGCCATATCATGGGTAAGCAAGAAGCAATCATGTGTCGTGCTTTCCACTATGGAATCAAAATTCGTTGCCCTTTCCAAAAACGCATAAGAAGCGGTCTGGCTGAAAAGGTTTCTTACTGCATTATTTGGGGCTGGCAAGGAGAGTAAACCCATAAATGTATACTCCGACAGTCAGGTAGCTATTGCAGCAGTTAAGAATCCAAAGTACCCCAGTAGGACCAAACACATCGATGTGAAATACAATTATGCTAAATCTGTTCTGGAAGACAATATTATCGATTTAGAATATCTGTCCACAGACAAAATGGTCTCGAACCCATTAACTAAGCCATTACGTAGAGAGATTTTCAAAAAGCACGTAAAACTGCTTGGATTACGTAGGGCTTAATAAGTGGCTTGTATAAGTGATGGAATTTTGACTTTTGAAATAATATTTCTATTGAATAAAAAAATTGCAAATTGAGTATATGATTCATCGACGTCATAATGATAAATAACATCGGATTTACGGTTTATGAACTAAGTCGTAGGAAGAGGTAAAATTCTTTCACCAAAATTATGTCGAATGTGAACCATACTTCGTCACACAGGCACGGTTATCTTGTAGGAGAGGGGGACCTCTACCACAACAAGATTGGCTAAGAACCAGGGGGATAAACCTGGTTAAACGAAACGATAACTTTGTCAAGCCTAAAAGCATGACTCGATCTTCGTTTTGTAAATCGCCGTTGGAGTCTGTCTATCATTAAAATCACATTCAGGGCTAGATGAAAGATTCTGCGATAGCATGATTGACATATCCCATCCCTGGCTTGTCCAGGTGTGCTATCGACGCGTGCTTCATACTGCGCGTGCCATGCTCGACCACGGGGTCATGCTTAGTTGTGCTAGCTAGAATCCTTGTGATCCAAAGGGCGCATACTTCTTCACCTTGAGCGTGTGATTAATTACGGGTGTCTTATGAAGAGGCATCCAAAGTATCCTCTCGGACTCAGAACTTATACCTAAGGTCTGGCTCAATGTTCGCTTCCCGGCGAACGAGCGTAGAGCCAAAGAAAAATGCCAAGTGACCACGTCCTGGAACCGGTCGAGTTAGACTAAGGGTATAAGCGATGAGGATGGTCATGTTCACCTATAATTCATCGACTCTTGTGTTCACTAGGTGGCCACCAATCGGATATTAGTTTAAGGTTGTGAACACTTGTATGGATGCCTTAGAGAAATATTCCTATGTGGAAAACTGGGCATTTGGAGAATTATCAGTTGACCAAGGATACAGTGCGGTACATATTTTGTTTTTAATAGAGTTGATTTACGACAGGGAATTAACGTTCTGCGGGCGCTACAATACTCCTAACAGATGAGTGGCACAATGCCCGTCGTATCCGCCAGTCGCACAGCAAACCTCGTATGAACTATTCGGAGACAGAGGCAATAACTGAAGACTGAAATGTTGATGCTATTGGATAACAATATATTAACATACACACTCCCATTCCGGCGAGTGGGAGCTGTTAGCATATGCTGACGTGGCACTGTAAATGGTAGCCCGTTAATATTATTAAGAATATTACCTAAGACAATTGGGTAATTGTCACATTAGATTAATTAGGCTCGACCCAATTTCTAATCGACATTGGAGGCCCAAAATTGGGTCTCCCTTCCTTAACATGTAGTTCGGCCGAACCTATGTACCACGTTACGAGATTTCCTAGTTAATAACGACATTACGGAAAATGAAAAACTAGGAAATATCGTAATGTAAATCTGAATCATCTTCCCTTTTTCACCAAAAAAAACCATCTTCCCTTCCATCTACCATTGTCAGACCTTTGAAGCTAAACCAGCAGAAAATCCCCAAAGTATACCTCCCACTTCTCCAATCTCTCTCTCGCTCATCCCCAGAAATCAGAAGCTATTCAAGAAGCAAGGATGGAAAAACGAATGATGGTTCTTCTTTCTCATCCTTCCGTCCTCAGACTTTGTATCCTTGTTGTTTTGACGAGCCTCGCCAGAGTACCCGTTCTTCAGGCGACTGGTTCCACCATCTACGAGTACCTACAGCACTATGGCCTCCCCGTGGGCCTCCTCCCCAAGGGAATCACCGACTTCTCAATAGACCCCTCCGACGGTCGCTTCCAGATAAATCTGCCCCAACCCTGCGTCGCCAAGTTCGAGAACCAGGTCCACTACGACTTCAATGTCACAGGAACCCTTACCTTCGGTCGGATCGGGGACCTATCCGGTGTCTTGGCGCAGGAGCTGTTTCTGTGGTTCCCTGTCAATCACATTCACGTTGACGTCCCTAGCTCCGGCCTCATATATTTTGATGTCGGCGTCGTTGACAAGCAATTCTCTTTGTCCCTCTTCGAATCGTCTCCTGACTGTACGGCTTCCGATCCAGATGATCCCAGTTTCTCACTTCGCCCGGCATACCATCAATTCCTGGTTAGTATATAGCTTTACTTTTGGAATTGGACATTTCCTTTTGGTGTTTCATTTGACTAGTTGCATTTATTACCAACACTATAAAGTTGGATCGTTTTTATGTTAATTGAATTGGACTGGACTGGTCTCCCTTCATCCATATGGCATAATTGACACTTTAACAAGACGCGATTAGATTGTAGTTAATTCTTCTCTACATTGTTCGTTGGGAATGAATCAATAATAGTTTGTTTTGGCATGTTTTAATTTGGTAGCTTCAGATTCTATATGACCTTCACTATTGTTCAATTTTTTCCACAAAATATTTCTTCTTATTAATGATATGAATTTCACTTGCCACCAAATTTGGATCGAGAAGGAAGAAACCCAGAAGTTTCCCCCTAAACAAATTTATGTGCTGCTTTTTCCTCCCAATTAGGTAGTCGGTTGTGAACTATAAGTAGTTGCAAATGGGGATGAAATAGGCTTATATATATGAATAAAATTGTGATCTGATAGCAGAACGCGAAGCTACTGGCTGCTAGCATTCAGACATTTTGGCTTTTAAGGTGCCTTCGTATCTCTCTTGTAGCATAGCGTAGCAATAGCATAGCTGAGCCCATTACTTGTTTCATGCTGTGCTAGAAATTGCTAATGCCCAAAGCTCAATCAGGTTCGGTTGGGGTTGGAATTTTCAGCTGAATAACTAGAAGTGCTGGTGCACTCAAGCTTGCTTGTTTATGCATATTTATCTATGGTGATGATTAATATTAAAAAAGAAAAACGTGTACTTAGAAAAATATCAATATTGATTATTTTGGACGATAATGTAGATTAGAACATTCAAGGCTAGGCTTGCAAGCATTTATGAATCGAACATTTGTGCTTAGGGAGTTGCTGAAAGTTGAAAACAGAAGTAAAAATTATGCATCTTTTTTAGTCAAGCCAAGAAACAGCAAAAGCTATGACTGCCAATTAGATATTACAATGTTATTTTGCCTATTAGATGTGACCTGCTTGATGTTGCTGTGATCATGTATGTTTGCATGATGCCATTGTAAATGTCAAACATGAGACATAGTAATTGGTGTATTATTGCTGTTTGATGATTCGTTGTAATCAGCATGGGTGAGCGAGTATTAATGACACAACTTTTTATCCCTTGATGCCAAATCTCACCAATACCATACCATGATGGACTGCTGCTGCTGCTGTGGTGATCTTCTCTCATATCCTAATTGTTGTTGTTTGTTTGGTAAATGTAGAAGAATGGTCTCAAGACTGATTCATAGGTGGAATAGTGAATGATTGTGGAGACAGCATGGTCAACATAATAAGCACAGGTTGTTCCTTTTTGCCTTCAGTTGAGGGAAATTGTTCTGGTTTTGCATGTTATTATGTTTATCCTTGCTTCCACTATCAATGAATGGTTTGGGCTTCCTTCTAAGTAATTGTTGTGTAATGTATGCAGAGATTCTAGGCTTAACAAGTCGCGATGCTACAGTTTTGGAGAAGAGAGATGAAATCATGGTTGGAGGCTTAAAAGGTTTTCACTTCCAGTTCTTTAATATATATATATATATATATATATATATATATATATATATATATATATATATATATAATGTTATGTTGTTGAAGTTAATTACTAATACTAATACCAAATCATACAAAATATGAGCTCCTGTATTAGTTTGAGTGATGCATATATCTGTATCAATATCTGTAAATGGAGATGTTTTGCGTTTGCATTGTTTTTAGGGTTAATAACTAAAAAACTGTCCAAGGTTTACGCTATGTTAAAATTAGGTGTCTGAAGTTTGAAATGCTAAAATGGACTATCCCAAGTTTCATTTTTGTTAAAATTTGGTGTCTTTGTGCGTCTTTTCATCTTCATTCCATCATTTTCATCAACCCACCAACCCACTCATAATCCATCACTCTTTACTTTTCACAAAATCGTCAAATTTCACCTAAAAATTGAACATTAAAAAAAAAGTTTCTAGAAGAGTAGTGTAGAGCCATTTTCCAAGGACAATAGAACGAGATTTACTTGCCCGGATGTGACCAACTTTTTAGGTGACGGTCTCGGCAAGATGACGAGAAGGGAGTGTGTATGAGAGCTCAAATTTGACATACTGTTTCGTCGGAATTGACTTCTCTAAAGTAATCATACCGAGACACCAAATTTCAACAAAATTGAAACTTGAGACAGTTCATTTTAACATTTCAAATTTCAGACACCTAATTTTAACATAAGGTAAACCTTGGACAGTTTTTTAGTTATTAACCCTTGTTTTTATTGTAAGTAGTATTCATCATATGTAAATCTTACTAACTCAAAGTATGACATGCAGTTCATGAGTTTTTTGTTTTTGGTATTGTATATATATAGATAAATATGTATAGATGTTATAAAGAGCCAGCTAAACTAATTCAATTGGAGTTCATTGAAATCGGCTGAGTTTGGCTGGTCTTCATTTCGTCGGTTTGATTATTTTTGTTACTAAAGGGGTGAATTCTCTTCAATGTTACTAACATTCCCAACTAAGTTAACAAATAATATGTTTCGGTTAGTTTAAATTTTAAAATGCATTAGAATTATTTATATATGTAATCGTTTTCTTTAATTTATTCTAATATTATTTACTTTTGAATATCATAATTAAAGAGCCATAATCTTTTCTATGGCACTTTAGTTTACGAATATATTTTTTCATCTGGTAGTAGAGTTCAAAACTGTATAAAAAAATGATATTATATATTTATAATTTACGTATACAATAATAAATTAATAATAATAATATAAATATTTTTTTAATATATTAATTAATTTAGAAAAGAAGTTTACACGAATCAACAATATTATAACGTGTTAATTTTTCATTACTTCTAATTTTGTTTAAAAAAAATTCATACCGGTCAACCTTTAAAGGGTTAAAGATTTGGTTCCATACGTAAATGGAAAAGCACTAATCATTAATATTTGACTCATATTTTATTTTGGTAAATAAAGCTTATGTATTACAGCAGTTATATACGTTTCGAGATGGCAGTCCACCCTACAAAATAAAAGAGAATGTCACATCATGTTAACTTTAAGTATGTTTTCAGAGTCGACACATATAATGTTTAACTTTAAGTATGTTTTCAGAGTCGACACATATCGGAACATGGAAACTGTATGTGTCTAACATTTTATCATTTTTCTATATATTAATAAGAGGAAACTCAAACCACATAAAACCTAATGAATGAGATTCGTGGGGAAGTCCTAATTAGATGTCTCACACAAGCCTTCTTCCCGATAATGTGTGCTAAATGAACAAAAGTACGCTTTAGAAACACAACTAATATCGACATTAACTTAAATAGTTCTAAAATATCTGAAATGACACAAATAAAATACTAAGGCTTAGAGTCTGGGGTACAAATAGAATCCACCAAAATCAGAGAATCAGTCCAAAGAAAGTGAACCTTTGATTCCCGTGTGATAGTCAAAAGGACAGCTCTATATGCAATACCCTCAGCCAAAAGTGGATGCACACTTGAACACAATACACAGATCTATCTGCAATATCTCCAATAGTGTTCAACAACACTAAATAATACACTATTAGCTTAATTGAGCACACCATCTATTACGGCTAGGATTGTAAACAAGTCAGGCTACTCGTGAGCTACTCGAGATCGGATCGGTCGATATTCGAATTCGACTCGCTAAATTTCGAGTCGAGTCGACCTTGAGTCGAGCTTTTTTTGAAGCCGAGTCGAGTTTGATTTCACTGGTACTCGACTCGAGAGGCTCGCGAGCCTAATCGAGCTTTTTACTTTTACCAATTCGAGTCGAGTTCGAGTTCGAGCTCGAGTTTTTCGAGCTTTAAATAATAATAATAATAATAATAATAATAATAATAATAATATATGTATATATTGAGTTCAAGTTGAGTTCGAGTTCGATCTCGAGCTAAGGTGCGCGGTTTACGATTTAATTGAAACAATATAACATTATCGAGCCGAGTCGAGCCGAGCTTGAACTCGCCGATTATGGCACCGAGTCGAGTTCGAGCTCGAAAAATTAAAGCTCGGCCGAGTTCGAGCTCGAGTTCGAACTCGAGTAAAATGAGCCGAGTCGAGCTTGCCAGATACTCGGCTCGACTCGGTTCGTTTACAACCCTAATTACTGCACATCAAAAGGGGCGATGTGGAGGTTTCAAATCTTCAACTAGTCTGTTAGGGGTGGTGGCAGTAATTCAGAATTAGGTGGTGACGTGAGCAGCCCCAAGACGAACATGAGTTGAAGAGGGACAAATAAAAATAGACAAGAATAGTCAATACACTATTCAAGACTTAACAGTATCTTTAGTTTGTTGATGTGTTTTTCAGTAATTAATAAGTTGAACTTTATGTGTTGGGGGTTTAAAAAATGAGTCTATTATATGAGTTAGTTTAATTAGGTCATTTAAGGTTCTAATTGGCTGGAAAACACCAAGTCTCATTAGATAAGTCCATTAGGATTTCTTTTAGTCCATTCTAGGTGTAATTAGGGTTAGTTCGTAGCCTTTAAATTGTCACATTAAGAGTTGGCCGAATTATCAAGTTTGATTTCAGTTTTGTGAGAATTTTTCTTCTCTTAGTTCTTCGAGAACTCTCAAACTTATCAGATTGTTTAATGGCGTTCTACTTCGAATCATCTAGAGAGTTTCCCAACCACTTTTACAGATTCGCAACTTCACCAATGAATTGATAAAACTTAATTATGAGAAATTTGATCGTGAGAATGAGACGAGAAGTGTGAAGTTCCATCATTCCAGGGGAAAAGTGGTCCGGAAGCTTACATTGAATGGGAAAAGAAAATGGATCTAGTGTTCGATTGTTATAATTTCTTTGAGCATAAGAAGGTAAGACTAGGTTCAATAGAATTTTATGATTATACAATTACTTGTTGGACTGAAATGAAAAGGGTGATAAGGCGACGACTGTGCCGAGTCATTACTACTACAGTCTATACTTGCAAGGTTTTCACCAAGAAGACGACTCAATTATTGCTCCCAAGGCTAAACCGGAGGCTAAGACAATCACCACCATCAAGGCTTCCCGAGGTAGCTCATATACCCGTTCAACTCCTAGTGAAGTTAAGTCGACTGAAAGAGTTGACCAAGTAGAGGTGATACGTTCTGAAAATAAACCTAAGGAAGAAGAAGAAATGATATAATTCTTTCTCTATACGATAATATTGAGGATCAGACTAAAGATGCAAACCCCGATGATTCTATTCAAGATGGAGAACATGCTTGAACATGATTCTATTCAAGATGCATGACACTAAGTGTAAAAATGAATACATGATCGTTTATAATGTTAGAGCAACATTCTGGGCTGATTTGCATGGAAGACTTTAATGAGAATGCATGTCTTCATATTAACAACCAGAATGATATTCTGTCAATACTGCATGATGATGTCAATGAAAAAAAATTCTTCAAAAATGCTCCCAATGGATTAGCTTTACTTCAAGGCATTGATCATCAAGTTGAGATTATTTTTTATCCTAGAGATTGACCGCATCTACTTACGAGGATTGCATATTTCCCAATTAACTGGAAGGCAAGATTCAATTCTCGAGGCAAAATTCAGGACGAATCTTCTTGCAGAAGGGGATAATGATTTGAGAAGCCGATGTTGGATTCTAGGGGATAAATAGTACGGACCATAACAACAGGTACATGCTAGGTAAACTAATTACGCGGTGGAAGAGTGCACATACCTATTATGCGATTATGCAATCCGTAGCCCTAGGACGTCACGAGGGAGTTCACGATCTGCCGGACGGTGTCCTACGGGAACTCTGGTTAAGGAGCAATCCGCAGACAATGATCTCCATAGCAAAGCCTCTTCAATCTGGTTGCTGGATGGATCTCCGGGGTGAATTGATTGTCACAATTCAGCACCTACTTGGTGTTATACTTGGTTCGACTGAACCTATAGAGAAATAGGGAGAGGGGATTTCATTTCTGACAAATTAAAGGAGAGAGTGATCAACCCGAAGAAATCACTAACACCTCCTATTTATAAGAGGAGGGGAGCAAAACCCACCTAGGGTTACTCACCATTATTTCAGCCGAACTAATCTAATAGGGTCGACCCATTTGGGCCGCGCATGGCCCATTGGGATTTCAGCTTGACCCGAAATCCCTAATGTGCTATACCCCAAATTAGAATTAGCATGTTGGGCTTATATTAATGGGCTACTATTACGGAAGCCCATTTACACTAAATGCCAACAACCCTTACTCGCCGGAATAGGAAGGTGCCTATTAATATGTTGTCGAGCAACACATGAATACTTATTCTTTGATCCAATCCATTTTCCGCATTTTTCATACGAGGTTTGCCGTACGACCGACAGACACAACGGACTTCATGCTACTCATCAGTTAAGAGTGTTGTAGCGTCCGCGGAACGTTGATTCCCAACCTGTTACTTCTCTGTGCCGCGATGTATCCCTGGTCAACTGTTGTTCTCCAATTGCCTAGTTTCCCATAGGGATACTTCTCCAAGGCATCTGCAAAAGTATTCACAACCTTTAACTAATATCCGGCTGGTGACCACCTAGTGAATATAAGAGTCGGAGAATTACAGATGTGCATGACCATCCCCATCGCTCATTTTTTTTGTTCGGGCAATGTGCTCGTACGCTTGGGAGCAAATATTGAGCCCAACCTTGGACATACGTTCCAAGTGGTAAGGTTAATTCGGGTGCTTCTTCATTCAACAACCGGGATCAGTCACACGCTCAAGGTGAATAAGTTTGTTTCCTTCATAATCTTGAAAGATTCCTTCTAACAGAACCGAGCCTGACCCCGTGGTCGAACATGGCACGTGCAGTATGAAGTGCGCATCGATAGCATAACCTGAATTTATTTTATATCAGTAAAGGGAATATCATATGTTGTCGTAGATTCTCATATAGCCCATAATGTGGTGGTAGAAGAACAGAGTTCGTCGCGATGATCTGCAAAACTTTGATCAAATCGTGTACCCCGAAACCAAATGATCGGTTTGCATAACTAGGTTTCTCTTTCGAAATACCATGGAACTTAGCCGGTCTCGATATGGATGAGGTTTCCCTTCCATTAAGACAACTGTTCCCGTGTGACATGGCAAGGTCCACATTCGACATATTTTATTAGGAGGTTTTATGCTCCAAGACTATTTTATAGACCGTCCATCCGATGTAATATTGTCATTACGACGTCGTGAAAATCATAAAATCAAATAGCAATTCTTTTATTCAAAAGTTACTTCAAATCCAAAAATATTAATGTCACACATTACAAGCCTTTTATATCCTACGGATGCCAAGCAGTTTTACGTGCTTTTCAAAAACATCATTGCATAAGGATTTGATCAATGGATCCGCTACCATATTTTCTGAAGAAATGAATTGAAATGCGATCAGCTTGTCTTCTACCACACTCTTCACATAGTTATATTTTATATCAATTTTTTTTCCTACTATGGTACTTCGGATTCTTCACTGCCCCTATCGCTGATTGACTATCAGAGTAAATGCGCAAAGGCTTACTCCTATCTTCGACGTCAAGCAGGAGTTCAAGAGTCTCTTTAAGCCAGATAAACTCTTGTGCGTTCTTTGAGAGAGCTACGAATTCAGATTCCATAGTAGGAAGCGCGTCACAAGATTGCTTTTTGCTCATCCAAGAGATGGCAACATTAGCAAGGAGAAACACTACTCCTGAGGTGGACTTACGATCATCGAGATCACCACCATGGTCGGTGTAACTATATGATATCAATTCAACCTTACTTCCCTCATAGCATAGTTTGTAGTCTGTCGTACCTTATAGATACCTCATAATTCGTTCGACGACTTTCAAATGTTGATTACCGGGGTTTGATTGGAAACGCGCTTCTAATCGCACAGCGTAACAGATATATGGACGAGTGCATTGCATCGCGTTCATCAGACTTCCTACCATATCAAGGTACTCTGCACTTTTCATCTATTCACGCTCTACCAAGTTCTTTGGGCCATCACGCTTCGACAGCGCACTTCCATATACAACCGGTGTATCCACGGGTTTAGCATCACAGAGACTGAATCTTTTCAACAATTTGTTGATATAGGCTTCCTGAGAAAGACACAATCTATGAGCACAACGATCTCTAGCAATCTTAATGCCCAAGATGTTAGTGGCCTCACCCATGTCCTTCATCTCAAATACAGATGCTAACCACGACTTTGATTTCTTCATATAACTCACATCGTTCCAGCAATAAGTATATCATCGACGTATAACGTTAATATGACATACTTCGACCCCGAGGCCTTAGTGTACAAGCAGTCATTGCGGCAGTAAAGAATCTGAAGTACCATAGTAGGACCAAACACATTGATGTGAAATATTTTTTATGCTAAATCTATGGTAGAAGACAATATAATCACTATGGAATACTTTCCCACTGATAATATTATTGCGGACCCATTAACTAAACCATTACGCAGGGAGATTCGAAAAGCATGTAAAACTGATTGGACTGCGTAGAGTTTAGTAGTGGCATGTATCTGTGATAACATTTTGATATTAAAAAGTTACATTTTGTAAGCGAAAGAATTGCAACTGAGTTTATGATCAATCGA
This sequence comes from Clarkia xantiana subsp. parviflora, assembly GCA_036873135.1. Lineage (NCBI taxonomy): Eukaryota > Viridiplantae > Streptophyta > Magnoliopsida > Myrtales > Onagraceae > Clarkia > Clarkia xantiana. Next base: position 24,822,040 of record JAPTYO010000012.1, read on the forward strand.
CGTCATAATGTTTTGATTACATCAGATTTTCGGTCTATAAACTAAGTCGTAGGAGGACACAATCATGTGCCAAAACTATGTCGAATGTGGGCCTTACCTCGTCACACAGGTACGGTCTTCTTGCGGTGGAGGGAGGACTCTACTAAGAAAGGCTGGCTAAGAATCAGGGGGATAAACCTGATTACGCAAAACGATCATCTATTGTCAAAGTAACTCGATATGATCTTCATTTTGTAGATCACCGTGATGAACTTTGTTCGTCACTAATCAACATTCTGGGCCAGATGAGAATATGCGATAGCATGATTGACATATCCCATTCCTTTGAACTTAAAAGTTCAGGTATGCTATCGACACGTGCTTCATACTACGCGTGCCACGTTCGACCACGGGGTCACAGCTCGGTTGTGCTAGGAAAGAACCCTCGTGATTCTGGCGGGCGCAAACTTCATCACCTCGAGCGTGTGATTGATCCCGGGAGCTTTATGAAGAGGCACCCAAAGTATCCTCACAGACTCTGAACTCATATCTAAGGTCAGGCTCAATGTTCGCTTCCCGACGTACGAGCGTAGTGCTGAACAAAAAGGCCCAGTGACCACGTCTCTGGAAACTGGTTGGGTTTGTCTAAGGGTATGAGCAATGGGGATGGTCAAGTTCACCGGTAATTCACCAACTCTTGTATTCACTAGGTGCCCACTAACCGGATATTAGTTGAAGGTTGTGAATACTTGTACGAATGCCTTGGAGAAGTGTTCCTATGAGGAAACTAGGCAAAAGGAGAATTATCAGTTGACCTAGGATATAGCGCAACGCTTTATAAATGTTGTTTATAACAGGTTGATTGGAGAAAAAGGAATCAACGTTCTGAGGGCGCTACAACACTTCTAACAAATGAGTAGTACGATGCTCGTCGTGTCCGTCGGTCGCACGGCAAACCTCGTACGAACTATTCGGAAGCAAAGGACTAGATCGAAGGAGTGAAATGTTGATGCGGATTTGGAGGACAATACATTAACAGGCACCCTCCTATTCCGGCGAGTGGGAGCTGTAAGCATATGGTGATGGGCGCCGTAAATGGAAGCCCATTATATGTATATGTTACCTAAGTTATTGGGTACATGTCACTTTAGGACATTGGGCCAGACCCAAATCCCAATTGACATGAGAGGCCCAAAATTGGGCCTCCCTATACTATACATGGCCGGCCGAAATTAGGGTTGAAGTAAAGTGGACTTTTGTCCACTTTAGTCCTCCTATATATATGGGGAGTTGGGGGTTTTATTACGGTTAATCACAATTCCCTTCAAGTGGTGTTTTGAGAGAAAACTCTTCCCCTAGAGACACCATATTTCGGCCAAACCATTCATCAACAAGGCCCAAGGGTGTGCCAATTTTCCTTTGAGCAAACACTCCAGAGATCTGTCCCTTGCCAAGAATCGATCAAAGACTTTGCTGTGAAGAATATACCACGTAGGGCTTCCTTCACAAGAACCCCTACGAGTGCCAACGGGAGGATCGTGAACTCCCTCCTGCAAAGATCATGGGACTACGGACAACTGTAGAGGTATGTGCGAATCTTCCGCTGCGTAATTTCGATTACTAGCATGTACCATGCTTTAGTTTCCGTAATGATTACTCCCCGTAATCTAACACTGACAATTTGGCGACTCAGCTGGGGAAATTAGATTGTTCGGGCTCAGTATGTTCAATTTTTGCCATTTTTGAGTTTTGTAGCTTTACTTTTATTTTATTTTAACTTTATTGATTTAACTTTGTTGTTTTTGTGTAATTTCAGGTGTGGAGTAATTTTTTTTTTAATTATATCTGATTATTTTTCTTTGTTGTATTATGTGTTACTTGAATTCGCACACACCCACTTTTGTGTAATATCCAAAATGCCTAAAACCCAAGGCAACTAGGAACCCTAGAGAGTTAGTAATGGTACGACTGGAGCGGCTGGGCCGCCGGTACGACTCCGAAAAACTCCACTCGCTTGTGAAAGTCTTGTGATCCCTATGATGGGGGGACAAAACCACCTTGCCGGGAGTCTATCAGTGGAACCTACCTTGTAGAGCAAAGCCACACATTTTTTACCCCCTAACATGTTGTGTTTTATCCGTGTTTTTTTTTTTTTTGTAAATGTTATCAGGTAAATAGTACTGTTTGTATAACTTTTATTTCTTATGCATTCATCTCATTACATTAAAAAAAAAACAAAAAAACTCTTTCAGCTAAGTAGTTAGTCATTTAGTTGTAGAATTTTTTTTCAAACGTGCATTTGGTATGTGTTGGGTTATGATTGATTAAACTCGTCATTAAGCACAAGAGTAGAGTACGTTCAAAGGGCAGGGAAAGAAGAGTCGTTGACCTTTCTGACTCGTCTTAACGAGATAGGGATGAAAGGTCGACGACAACTTATGAAAAAGTCGACTTCCAAAGTACGACTGCTCGTCATCAGAAGAAACCTTCATTCGAAGGTAAAGACAGGTGGCGACCTGCTGGTCACTATCATCAGAAGAAACCTTCCTTCGAAGGTAAAGACAGGTGGCGACCTGCTTGTCACTATCATCAGAGGAAACATTCCTCCGGAAGTAAACACAGGTGGCGACCTGCTTCAACCGTCATCAGAGGAAACCTTCCTCTAGAAGTAAAGACAGGTAGTGACCTGGTTAAACACCTGCTAAAGGAAACCATCCCAGTTAAGTAAAGATGAGGTGGCGACCTGCTTTTCACCTGCTTGACCGACTCTGAAGAGAAACCCCCCAAGGAGGGTAACCGCCATATAAATTCGGTAACTTATCCTTATAAGTAGGGACTATTTCTATTTACTTCATTACATTCAGTCAGTTCTAAATACATTCTTATATTATTACTCTTAAATCCATTACTGACTTAAGCTTCGGAGTGGAATCAGGGGCCATCCCCACCCCTTTTTCAGGTTCTCGCCCCACATAACCTCTTAGAGGAAAACTTATCGTTCGAGAGAGCTAAGTCCGAGGCGATACTTGGAAGTCCATTCCTCGAAGTTCAAGGCCACGTCATTTTGATCCCACATTTGGCGCCGTCTGTGGAAACTCCGATCAAAAAGTCGTGACCTCTAGAGAAGCAACAAGATGTCCAACCTCCCTGTGGAAGGGAATAATCCCCCAGCGGATCTTACCACCTCGAAGCCAATCACCAGAGAAGATTCGTCCATTCCACAAGCTAATGACGGAGGTAATGATGGAAATCTCAGTCATTCCAAGTCATTACCAAATCCAGATGAAGTAAGGAAAGTCCCCCCGGCTGTCCCCCAAGAAGTATTGGCGGCCTTCATAACCTTTTGGAATCAAGCCCAGGCGGGCACCATCCCCGAAAAGGCACCCGCTCAATAAACTTTCCAAAAGGAGGAGGTGGTGTCCAGCGTAAAAATCCAGGAGAAAGAAATTCCTAAGACTCCTGAAGGAGAAATGGCGAGCAAAGAACCTGTCCTATTCACTATGGGACAGGTGGAAGAGTTGTTAGAGAAAAAGAGAAGGGGGACGAATGATTTGCTGATTGTTCGCGATCATACCTCCCATCCTTTCTCTAAAAGGTTGTTCAACACTAGATTTCCTCTGCAAGTCTTTGCGAGGAACATTGACGACTACACAGGCGAAGGAGATCCTGTTCGCCACATCAACGCCCATAACTCTTCCCTCCTGGGAAGAGAGGCAACTCAGGATCACTATGCAGCCCTCTTCCCAACTACGTTGAAAGAAGAGGCGTCCACTTGGTTCTATGGCCTCCCCGACAACTCGATCAATACATGGGAGGAACTGAAGGCTAAATTCATCGAAGGCCATATAGGCCATAGACAGCGCCTGAAGAGTATGGATTTCCTAGATAAAATTGAACAAGGTTCTGATGAAACCTTGGCCAATTATTACACTAGGTTCCATAATATACTCCAACAGTTAAATGAAGATGCCACGGATGGCGAGTTGATCAGGACCTTCTGGAGAGGTCTTAGGACACAGAGCCAAGCTCTGAAGGACAACATGGTGATGAAGCCGGTGAGAAAGATCGATGCCCTCGCCACGAAGGTGAAGAAGTACATAGATCTAGAAAGATCACACGAGAAGTCGCCTCGAGAAATCAAGCGCCCAGTCGTGCCAACAAAAACCGAAGAAGGCTCCGCTTCTCGACCACCTAGGAGGGAAGAAAGACGAGAGGGAAACTTCTGACCCAGAAACCGTCCCGAAATGAGAAATCCTAACCCCTATCTAGGAAAGTTTACTCCTCTCACACAAAATATATCAGTCGTGCTCCAGGAGATGGAAAAAATTAAGCTGGATGATCCTCCCCTGGTTAAAAAGGGAGCGATGGGATCTCAGATGAACGATTATTGTCGATATCATCAGATTCAGGGACACGACACTAACGAATGTGTCGCCTTGAAACATGACATTGAGGCTTTAATCCGAAGGGGCAAATTACTCAAGTTCATTGACAAACCTTCCAAGGCTCTAAAACGGAGTCGAAGCCCCAGAAGAAATGACTGATATCAGATGTTTTGATGATCGACTCATGAGTTCTTCTGCACTGCAAGTAGTCGATCCGTCTGAGTGATTTAGTGGATATCAGATGTTTTGATGATCGACTCTTGAGTTCTTCTGCACTGCAAGTAGTCGATCCCTCTAAGTGATTTAGTGGATATCAGACGTTTTGATGATCGACTCTTGAGTTCTTCTGCACTACAAGTAGTCGATCCATCTGAGTGATTTGACTGATATCAGATGTTTTGATGATCGACTCTTGAATTCTGCACTGCAAGTAGTCGATCCATCTGAGTGATTTGACTGATATCAGATGTTTTGATGATCGACTCTTGAGTTCTTCTGCACTGCAAGTAGTCGATCCGTCTGAGTTATTTAGTGGATATCAGACGTTTTGATGATCGACTCTTGAGTTCTTCTGCACTGCAAGTAGTCGATCCATCTGAGTGATTTGACTGATATCAAATGTTTTGATGATCGACTCTTGAGTTCTTCTGCACTGCAAGTAGTCGATCCATTTGAGTGATTTGACTGATATCAGATGTTTTTATGATCGACTCTTGAGTTCTTCTGCACTGCAAGTAGTCGATCCATCTGAGTGATTTGACTGATATCATATGTTTTGATGATCGACTCTTGAGTTCTTCTGCACTGCAAGTAGTCGATCCTTCTGAGCGATTTAGTGGATATCAGACGTTTTGATGATCGACTCTTGAGTTCTTCTGCACTGCAAGTAGTCGATCCATCTGAGTGATTTGACTGATATCAGATGTTTTGATGATCGACTCTTGAGTTCTTCTGCACTGCAAGTAGTCGATCCATCTGAGTGATTTGACTGATATCAGATGTTTTGATGATCGACTCTTGACAAGAAACCACCTTGGTTCGTGTATGAAATATACCCAGATCTTCCTGCTAAAATCATCTACGAAGGTTACTATGTACCTTTTGTTGCTATTGGAGATTGAGGCCCACACAGATCAGCATGGACTAACTGAAGTCTCTTGTTGGCTCTCCAGTGACTTTGCTGAGGAAAATCTCCCTGTGCTGTTTTCCTATTAAGCAGATGGTGCAGACTTCTTTTCCTGGAGCCTTCAAGCTTGGTAGACCATCCACCATCTTCTTATTCACCAAGGTGCTCAGTCCTGGAAAGCTTGTATGAGCATATCGTCTATGCCATAGATGTGCTGGATCATCTGCCTCAGCTTGCAGACAGTTCAACCCCTCATGATTTGATGTGGCCCTCAAAATGAACATTCTGTTCTTTGTCATCTCAGATTGTAAGATGAGCCCCCTGCTTGGATGATAGATCTTGCACTTGTCATCTTTCATTAGTACTGCAAAACCATTCCCTTGAAGTTGACCAACGCTTAGGAGATTGTTTTTCAGATCAGGAACATAGTAAACCTGTCTGATGACATTAGACTGATCTCCAATCTGCATCCTGATCATTCCCTCTCCCATCACATTCATCCTTGAGTTATTATCAAGTTTCACACTTGATCGATACTCTTTGTTTTGGCTAATGAACCATTTCAGGTTTCCTGTCATATGATTCGAGCAGCCCGAGTCAACAAACCATACCTCTTCATGATCAGTTTTCATCTCCTCCCCATGAGCCATAAGCATAAGCTCTTCTTCCTCATCTGCTTGACCATCTTCTTCAAGCACTTCAGCATAGTTGGCTCTTCTCTCCCACATGGGACACTCATACTGGAAGTGTCTCAGTTTATGGCATTTGAAGGACTCAATGAGTGCTTTATTGAGGGTTCCTCTTCCTCTTCCTCCATTTCTTCCCCATCTTCCTCTTGCAAATCCCCTTCATCCTCTGGGTCTGACTTCCACTGCTTTGAGGGCTTGCTCTTCGTTGGGTTTACTTTTGGTAAGTTTGAATTCATGGCATAGTAGAGAGCTTTGTAGTGCATCGATTCTCAAAGTATTGTTGTCATTTGATTCCTCAATAGCACATACAATATAGTTAAAGTTGTCCGTGAAAGTGCGAAGAATTTTCTCCACCACTTTCAGATCAGACATGGGCTCTCCAAGGTTCCTCAAATCGTTGGCCACCACCATAACTCTACCAAAGTATTCTGCCACTCCTCCACTATGCATCTCCTGGATTTCAAATTCGCGACGCAGCCTATTCAGGTGCGATCTCACAACTCGTTCGTTCCCTTGTTGCTTTTGGTTCATCGAGTCCCATAATTCCTTCGCTGTGCGTTTCTGGAGAATGGTCTTGAGAATTGATTTGTCGATAGCAGCAAACAGATAATTCTTCACCTTGAGGTCCTTCAATTGTTGTGCTGCCAGCTCCTCTCTTTGTTGCCCTGAGAGAATAGTACCTCGAGATGGTTCAGGGACTCCTGTCTCAATCAGATCCCATAGCTCTAATGAACGAAGAAGGTTTTCCATCAACATCGCCCAATACTCGTAGTCTCCATCATATTTTGGGATGCTGAGCAAGCTCTCTCTTACACTCGTCATCTTTTCCTCACCTCACTCGTGGCTCTCTCTCACTCAATACACAAGAGCTCCACAGAAAACACCCAAGAAAGCTAAAGGAAAAACTGCGATGTTTATTCATCTGAAGGGAAAAGGCTTTTATAGCCATGATACAAAAAACTTGATAAGCATAGAAACTAACTCTAACTTAAAGGCTGAGAAATCTCAATCTAACAGACACGTTACTAATATCCCTTTATAATAGGGATGTATTGACAGACACAATAACTAATTTTATTAACTAAATTCAGCTAATATCTCCCTCCTTGATTCCGGCGCTGCTCTGACGCTCGACTCAACCATCGATTGTCCCGTCCAACGCCATCACCATCTCTTTCGCCACTGAATCTCGATTGACCCAAATGCTCTGATTCGCCGCTCGACTTCGACCCACGACGGGGTCCATCTAACGCTGCCCGTCTCGTCTGCCGCTCATCAGCTCTGGGGCATCCTTCATCTGCTTTACAGTCTTGCAGATGCCCAACGAACCTGACTCCGATATCACCATCAATCCATCTCGGCCATGGTTGCCTCATCGACCAGTTTGTTTTCTCGACCAGAGACGCCATCGACCTCCACCGAACAAGGCTCCCTGCTTTGCTTGTCGTCTCCACCTCTGATCTCTAGGCTCCCGAGCACCGCCACCGACGTTCCGTTCGTTCACCCCATCCTAATTGGACTGCTTTTCCTATCACCCAGCAGCCCCCGATTTCCTCCCTCCGACTCCTGTATCGCTGGGTCCCAACCTTGCTGCTTCCCTCACTGTCCTCTCTGATTAATGTTATTCCCATCCACTCGCTGTCTTGGTTCTTCAAGTCACAGTCGCAGCGTCTGGCTATCCATGACCATGCCGGAGTCGAGCCGCCTATCCTCCTGCTCTGTTGCAAACGATAATAATGACGACCGCCCTCTGGTGAAGCCATGGAGGTGATTTCACAAGTTCAGGTAAATCATCTTTCTCTATTATATTATTCATTTATGTATTTTGTATATTTTCTAATTTTATATTGATTTATTTGTTTTGGTTTTATTCTTTGGTTGTTAATAATTAAATGAAAATAATCGATGTTAGTTTATTTAAGGTAGGAAAAAAAATTAATTAAAAATGGTAAATACCCCAAATTTTTGTTCGTACACCGAGTTTATACCTAGGTGTTTAATTCGTTATTCGCATAGTTAATTTAGGATTCTAGTTAGCCTTAATTAACTAGTGTCGACTCATTCAAAATCCGCATTTTCAAAACGTAACCGCCTTAGGTCAGATTTTAGGTCTGACAATTACCAAGAAGGATTTAAATCCCAGACATTTTGTCGACGTTACCACTGATAGTGCCCTCATTCACGCTGGCATACGTATTCGCCAGGATGAGATTTCTATCAGCTAGGTAACTTTAGCTTCTTCTATGCTTGAATCTTGAACTTCTCTTTTCCTTTCTATAGGTATTTTTAAGAAGTTTTTGCATGATTGTAAGAAGGCGGCCACAAGAATCCCTTTGTATCAAGATTCTCTGACGACAGAAGTCGGTGGTGTTGCTGAAGATGTTCCCAAGTAGTCCTCGGAAGCTCCCGTTGCTGGGGATGTCTCGATTCCAGAGAAGACATCGAAGAAAAGGTATAAGAGGGCAGCTAATCAAGAATCTTCTTCCAAGAAGGGCAATACTCGAGCTTCCAAGAAGATTAAGGTGACAGCCGCCACTCCTATAGCGGAGTTTCAGGAGGGTGGCGCCTGTGCTACCTCGATTGTTCCTTTGATTTCCCAACCTGCCACTGGAGGTATGAGGAATCTTTATTTTTCTCACTCTTCTTTTTCCGAAGTAGTTTTTGTTTTTGAACTCTCCCTTTTATCCTTGTAGGTGACGATTTAAAAGGCAAGGGCGTTGCCGACCCTTTCGTTCCTCAGGCCACGACGGGCCTAAGTTTTGAGGGTCCTCTATATAATTGGAGGATGCTCCTTGGTGCCCCCGAGGATCCATAGGAAAAGTCGGCTGGAATCCTCTGGCTTCTTTGAGGGGTTATCAGTTGAACAACGGGCTTAATAAGATTTGTACCACATAAGATTGGAATAAGGAGATTTGTACCACATAAGATTGGAATAAGGAGATTTGTACCCCATAAGATTTGTACCACATCAATTGGAATAAGGAGATTTTTAGCCTTAATAAGAAATAGTGGTACTACTCAAGTCCAACAGGAATTCCTCCTTTTCTAGGCCCAAGTGAGGACAACGGACTTATTTAGGCTAGGTTGGGCTAAGTGGGGACAGTCGCTCGGGTTTGGGGGCGTGACAGAATGGTATTAGAGCCAACCTGGGATCGTGATTGGGCTCGCGTTCAAAGTGCTATTAACCCCAGAGTTCCGATCACCTACCAGGGGCAAATGATTCCAGTCTAGGCCGCGACGAGGACGCCACGCGCATTAAGAGGGGTAGATTGTAATATCCCCTATGCTTGTGTACCACATCGGATGGAAATCAGAAATTTGGAGCCTTAGTAAGCAAAAGAGTTACTACTCAAGTCCAACAGGAATTCCTCCTTTTCTAGGCCCAAGTGAGGACAACATGGTTAGTTAGGCAGGACTGGGCTCAGTGGGGACAATCGCTCGGGCTTAGGGGCGTGACATATTGACATGCTTTCCAAAAACTTCAAAGCGTAGTGTTTTAGTTAATGGGTCTGCAACCATATTCTCAGAGGATAAGTATTCTAATGTGATCAATTTGTCATCTACCAAACTCTACGCATAATTATATTTAACATCAATGTGTTTCGTTCTATTATGGTACTTCGGATTCTTAACCCCCACAATCGCTGCTTGACTGTCAGAGTAAATCATCACAGGCTTACTTCCGTCCTCGACGTCTAGCAGGGCAGTTAAGAGTTGTTTAAGGCAGACAACTTCATGTACATTCTTAGAGAGGGCCACGAATTCGAATTCCATCGTGGACAGCGCGACACATGATTGGTTCTTGCTCATCTATGAAATGGAGGCATTATCATGGAGAAATACTCGTGAGGTGGACTTACAATTATCCAGATCGCCACCATGGTCGGCGTCACTGAACCCAGACAATTCTAATCTCTTACCCTCATAGCATAGTCCGTAGTCGGCATTACCTTTTAGGTATCGAATAATTCGTTTAACGACTCGTAAATGTTGATATCCAGGGTCTGATTGGAAACACGCTACTAACCAACCATACTGAGTTACTCTGCACTCTTCATCTGTTCACGCTGCGCCTGGTCTTTTGGACCCTCACGCTTCGACAACACGCACCTAAACACTACCGGCGTATCTACGGGTTTGGTATCTTTAAGACTAAACCTTCACAACAATTTGTTGATATAGGCTTGTTGGGAAAGACATAGTTTACGAGCGATCCCTAGCAATCTTAATGCCTAGGATGTACGTGGCTTCTCCCATGTCTTTCATCTCAAATACAGATGCCAGCCAGGACTTTTATTCATTCATGTAACTCACAACATTCGCGGAAATAAGTATGTCATCGATGTACAACCTCAAGATAACGTACTTTGACCCAAAGGTCTTAGTGTACACGCATGGATCCTCATGAAGATTCACAAATCCGTTGCCAACGATTTCCTCGTGGAACCTACAGTACCATTTCCGAGATGATTGTTTAAGACCATAGATTGATATTTGGAGTTTACAAACTTTACGTTCGTTCCCAGGGGTAATGAAATCCCCCTGTTGCTCCATATAGATCTCTTCTTCAGTTTTCCTTGGAGGAACGCGGTCTTAACATCAATTTGGTATAGCTCCAGATTGAGGCATGCAACCAAGGCCATGATGGCCCAAACTGTGGTGTAACGCACAGTCGGTGAGTACGTCTCATCAAATTCCACTCCGCGAAGTTGGGTATATCTTTTTGCGAAGAATCGAACTTTTGTAACGCTCAATGTTTCCAACAGCAGTGAGTTTCAGTTTCAGAACCCACTTAGCCCCTATGCTCTTCGGTTAGCAGGAAAATCAACTAACGACCATTCCAAATTGGCTTTCATAGAGACGATCTCTTCCTCTATTGATTTCCTCCATTCCTTCGCTTGAGGTACATCCAACGCTTGTTTAACCGTTACCGGTTCATTAACCGAAGTCAGGGTGAACAATTCACATCTTTCAATGGGACACTTCTTAGGAGAAGTTCGGTGCCTTTGACTACGTCTAGGCTCATTAATTCCATCTTGATATTGAACTACACTCCCATTGGGAACAATGCTCCTACTCGGAACAATACTCCCACTGGGAACAAGAGTGCTGCTTGAACCTTCTCTTACAAATTTTCTTGGACGACCTCTTGGTCTCAGATTTATACTGCCGAGATTAATTCCATGGTTTCTAGGACAAGGAACCAAGGTGGTTGTACCACTCCCATTGTTTCCGAAAGGTAGTTGAGGAATTATAGGATTCTCATCCAACGGTTCAACAGTGTGATGATCAGGTACCAATTGTTTCGCACTTGCAGCAACAGTGATCTGCGTGGTTGGATTGACTCCTCCCAGTGGATTTAGTATGAAACTGTCTCCATTCTCATTTACCATATCGTTCAGTGGTGTTGCCGCCTCAAATCTCCCACTCGAAGTAAGTGTGACCTAAACATCATCATCATGTTCTAATTCAATTAAGACTTAATTCGTTTTGATGTTACCAAGCGTAAAAAATTCGTCATCAAGGAACGTAACGTGTCATGTTCGACCACGCGACCATTTTCTAGAGCTATCCTTAACACGTTTCCCGTAGAGTTCATAGTATCGTTAGAGAAACTTTTCAGTCCTCTAGGTTCCTACTAGCCGAATCGGCTGTCAGACGATTCGTCTGAACTGCGCCACCCGCAGGTTTCCAGCTTGGCAAGATCCATCTTTAACAATTTAGAGCTCATATGGTTTCTTATAACTGATTTTATATGAACTAGGTTCACCGTATGATTTGCAGTAAACTACATATCATCCTTGAAGGAGATCTGAAGTTGAGCAAGTGATATCATGTTACTGACCATGTTCTAAAAGTGTGTGATCTGATGCTCCGCCAATCTGATTCGTTAGAGGCGATATTCATATCATCGTTTAACAGACAATCAGTTTCATTTCATTTTCCGAAGTTTTTTCCGCCTCGGTTCGTGTAATAGGTTTTCACCATTTGCTCGTTTCAAAATTCTCCATGAGAAGTTGTATGAGTATTATATATAAACCGAAACAGTTATATACATCCAATGAAAATTTATTTCGAGCATTAAATCTTTCAAACACATCATATTAAATTTGTACTTCGAAACGATGTGTCCCATCTTTCGAGGAACATGCGCGTCGCGCGCGTCACCAGCTTTTACCCATGATGAAATTGTTTCGTTTCCAAAATTAAATCTTATCGGTTTCGCACATGTTCGTCGTTACGATTTATTAATTTTACTGGAGTACTAACAATAGATTATAACTAAATCGTTCGTTTTAGTTATGAAATCGATGGGGTTACAACGAATAGGAGTATGTGTATTCGTTTCGTTTATTCGGCCTCTTGTCCTGGCCGAAATTTTGGTTCTTAAACCGTAGGTTTGAATTTTCGTTTCGGATGGTTCACTTTGACCGGGCCGATTATTGATAAGTAAATTTTATTTCGAATCGAATAACAATTACTTTAGTCAATAATTCCGAATCTGAAACAAACCAAAATCATCAATTCAAATGAACGAACTATAAGGGACAACTATATATATACAATCTCATATATGTAGGTTTCGCAATCTACACCAGGGGCTAACCCCCCAGCGTCCGAAGCATGCCCACTACAGGGGCAACCATATACATACAACTCTATATGCACATGTCACAGAGCATGAGTAACATAAGGGCCAAGCTCCTACTTATGGAGGTGCAAGGTATGCATACCGGGTATGTAACCTCAGCACTGAGCCGCGAAGGAAAAATCACCATTCGGGAAGCCCCGAGGACAAATTACAAAGAATATCTCCAAGGGGAGAAACCCCTTAACCTACACTTTAGGCATTTACTCTAACATTCAAGCAGCGATAGGGGCAATTAAGAATCTTAAGTACCATAATAGAAGCAAACACATTGATTTTAAATACAACTATGCGAAGAGTGTAGTAGAAGACAAGCTGATCACAATTGAATACTTGTCCTCTCAGGATATGGTTGCAGACCCGTTGAAAAAACCTTTACGCAGGGATATTTTCGAAAAACACGTTAAAATGCTTGGATTGCGTAGGGTTTAAGAGGCTTGTAATGTGTCAGTAACATTTTTTAAATTTGAAGTATTATATGAATGAAATTAATTGCAATTTGATTTTATGAGCTTACGATGACATAATGGCTAAATTACATCAGATGGACGGTCTATAAACTAGACGAATGAGCGAAAACCTCAAACAAAATATGTCGAACGGGACTTTGCCTCATCATACGGGCACGGTCATCTTGATGGAAGGGGAACCTCAATCATGTCAAGACTCGCTAAAAACCATGGTGTTTCGAAAGATAAACCCGGTTAAGCAAAACGATCATTTAGTTTCGGGGTTACACGATATGATCATTGTTTTGCTGATCGCCGTGATGAACTCAGTTCGTCAATCACCACATCATGGACTATATGATAATCTACGATAGCATATGACATTTCACATTTCTGACAATATATATGTTCCGGTTATGCAATCGACGTGCACTTCATACTACGTGTGCCACGTTCAACCACGGGGTCAGGCCCGGTTGTGCTAGGTGGAATCTTCCGAGATTCTGATGGGCGCAAACTTCTTCACCTTGAGCGTGTGACTGATCCCGAGTGCTTACTGAAAGAGAACCCGAAGTATCCTTACCACTCTGAACTCATATTCAAGGTTGGGCTCAATGTTCGCCTCCAGGCGTATGAATGCAGTGCCCGAACAAAAAAGCCCAGTGACCACGTACTGGACTGTGTATGAGAAATGGGGATGGTCATGTATACCTGTAATTCTCCGACTCTTGTATTCACTAGGTGGCCACCAGCCGGACATTAGTTGAAGGTTGTGGATACTTGTACAGATGCCCTGGAGATGTGTTCATTTGGGTAAACAAGGCAATTGGAGAATAATAGAATGATTAGGGATACAACGCGACACAGAGAAGTAACAGGATGATAACAAGTTGGGAATCAACGTTCTGCGGACACTACAACAATCATAACCGATACAATGTCTGTCGTGTCTGCTTGTCGCACGGAAAACCTCATATGAACAACTCGAAAGCTGGACTAGATCAAAGAATAAACGTTTATGTGTTGGTCGACAACATATTAACAGGCACCCCCCATTCCGGCGAGTGGGAGCTGTTGGCATTTAGTGATTGGTGTAAACACCTAATTTTGGTACGCTCGACACATATATATCACGTTAAAAATGTTATGTGTAACACATTTGAAAAAGGAAGTATCTGGATATAGAAGGTCACAGGCTTGCTAAAAATGGGTTTGACTCAAATTAAGACAATATATATGCAATAAATATTATATAAAATTCAGAAAATATATAATAAATATTTATGGCAATGTTCATAAATATATATTGTATAATTTTCGGAATTTATAGAGTATATTAGAGCAAATATATTTTTTTCCTAATTTTTGGGTCTAGTTCAGCTATAAAAGGGTACCTAATATCAATGTAAAACAGACTAGAAAATTAAGACCAGAATAAAGAGTATTTTTTTTTTTAAATTCGTGCAAAATACTTTATCTGCCCTCACTCCCTCTCTTCCGTTTTTCTTCTGCATTTTATTTTTTTGAGCCCGATCCTCCCGACCACCAATCTCACGCCGGCCCTGGTCCCGATTTCAGGTTGCCCACAGCCACCGTGTTACTTCCCTCGAGGACCGACTCCCAGCTCCGAGCTTCGATCGCCAGGCTGCGTCGCTGCCGTTATCACTGGAGACGCGCTCCACCTCACCCCACGGGAGTCCGACCTCCTTGTTCCAAATCTCCCAAGTTCCGGTTGGTTGCTATGATAGCTTCCCAGCTGTTCACCGACGTGAGAAATTGACGTGTTTGATACTCTAGTTACATTACAGGTGAGAAATTTATCCCTTCCATGAATATTAATATTATATGATGGGTTCGATTACAGCCGTCAGGCCCTTTAACGGCAAGAAAACGGTAAACAGGCCCACCAGGCCCCAAATGAAGGTCAAGATGACCCAGGAGAAGGGTCCCGACGAAGGGAGTCCCGATGATGAAAGGTCCCGACAGAGTCGGTCCCGATAGATGAGCTAGAAGCTCCCGATAAGAAGCCTTTAAGTAGGCCCCGATGACGAATCCCTGAGAACGATTGGCCCTGTCACGATGACGAGGGGCCCCGAGCGGTGACATAACGAGACAACTCTGGAGTCCCCGACGGGAGTCGGGACTCGTTATCAGAGGATAAGGCCAAGATACGCGGGGCATGGCCGAGATACGCGGAATGTGGTTAAGATACACGGAGCGTGGCCGAGATACGCGGGGCGTGGCCGAGATAAGCGAGATCATGGCCTAGATAGGTGGGATCACATCCGAGATACGCGGGATACGGGCTAACCACCCCCAACGGTTCACCAGGTACCTGAGGCATCTCTTCGCTTATAAAAGGGCAAGGGGTCACCTCAGAACACTTACGTCGAATTACATACCCTTTGAGATTATTGCTGGCCAGTTCGTATTAGGCACTCATTTAAGCATCGGAGAGGGATTCTGGGTCACCGCCCGGTCTATCCCCTCTTGCAGGATTGCGTGGAGCGAAGGAGCTAGGATTACTGTCAAAGTCCGTACCGGAGTTCCACCGTGATCCAACATTGGCGCCGTCTGTGGGAAACAAACAAAAAGCTGATATGCCTTCTACTCGATCGATGGCGGCTGGCAAGCACAGAAGACAGGGACAATCCTGTGGTTCCCGTCACCCCGCTGCAACAACTCTGAATTCACTACCAGAACAGGAGGAAAACCAGAACCATCCCCCGGCTGAGCTCTCCCAGACAGGGGGGCACAATGAAGGTCCCGAAGACATTGCTGCTCAGCACCAAGGCAATAGGCGGCAGGAGGCCCCCCCAGCTGCAGACCTGACAAGGGCGGTGGCAGAAGCCATGCCTATGTTTTTGGCAGCCGTGGAGGCTCTCTTGGATCGGAGAGAGGCTGCGAGGAGGCAGGAGGAGATGCCCCCGTTGGAAGAAGTGGCCCCACCAGCAGAGGTTCGGAACGCACAGGAGGCTCCGCCCCGGGGTCAGAACAGAAGTGGGGTATCCGGTCAGCCGGAGAGGTTCGTGGTTGATGGGCCAGGACCAGTACAGCACAGGACCATTCCCCTGAATGGTCCCATCACCCCCGATCAGGTGGCAAAGATCGTGAACATCTGCATGGGAGAACAGAAGCCGCTGGTGTCGGAGCTAAGGGATCGATCCACTCATCCCTTCTTTCCCGACTCATCGACACCTTAGCCCCGACTGGGCTAGGCATCCCCACGATAAAGGAGTACGATGGCGAAGGAGATCCAGTTCGCCATGTCCAGAAGCACCTCATGGCGTGTCTGGGAAGAGCCCCGAATGAAGACATAGTGTGTACACTGTTCCCAAACACACTTGGAGAAAGAGCCTTGACCTGGTTCTTCAGTCTGCCCCCAGGCTGCATCACTTGCTGGGCAAATATGCACGACCGATTCATTCAGCAGTACCAGGGTCGTAGACGTTTGTTGAAGAGCGTGAGATCCCTGACCCAGGTGGTACAGAGGCCCGACGAATCGTTGGCACACTATTACCAGCGGTACACTACCAGTGTGGCAGAGATTGATGAAGAGATCTCGGAAGGTGAGACCATTCGTACCTTCATTCGGAACTTAACGGCCCCCTATGGTTCTGACTTGATGCACAGCGTGGCTGAGAAAGCTGTGTGGAATATGGAGGCACTACAGAAGAGGGTGAAACGGCAAATCGATGTCCAGGAGTCGAAGATAGCCGCAGGAGAGTTGGAGCCCCCAAAGTCAAACAAAGGGAAGCAGTCGGTTAAACCTTTTGACGATCGTAAGTCAAAGGGTAAACCCGACAGTAGTCGGAATCGAGGCCGCCCGGATCGGAGGGACGATAGGCGCTCTTCAAGGAAGGATAAGCGGGAGGATCTCGACATTCCTCTCAACTGCTCCATGGCGGAGGTACTGACGGTCATGGAACGACAGGGTATCTCCAGGTACCCCCCCAAAGAAGGATGGAGAATTCTTGGGATCTCGCACGGATCGCTACTGCGGATTTCACCGCGCAAATGGTCACGACACCAACCATTGTCGGGAGCTGAAGAAGGAGATCGAAAAGCTGATCCAGAAGGGGAAGCTCAAGGAATTCGTCGGGGATAAGCGGTGTCGATCCCGCTCTCGGTCCCGATCGCGGTCCCGTTCCCGATCCCGCGATCGGTCCCCAAAGAAGAAGAGAACCGACCCAGAGCCATCCGGTGCTCGTAAGGAGAGACGGGGCACTATCAATGTGATTCATGGAGGGTTTGCGGCTGGAGGTGATACCTCATCTGCCCGCGAGGTTTATGCCTCTAGAATCCCTACGGCGGTGGTGTTAGGTAAGAGGTCCCGATCCTGGACCTTGAAAGAAGAAATGGTGATCTCCTTTTCGTCGGAGGATCTCATAGGCGTGGAAACTCCGCACGACGACGCCTTGGTGGTAACCTTGGATGTAGACGGGTTCGAAATGAAGCGAATTCTAATCGACGGAGGGAGCTCCTCCGACATTCTTTTCATTGACGCGCTGGAGGCTATGGGGAAAACGAAGAAAGATCTAAAGGAGGCAAACTTCCCGATGGTTGGGTTCTCTGGCTCTACCTCCTATCCGCTAGGGGTAATCACCTTACCAGTGGAGTTTGGTAGCGGGTGGAAATCAGAAAGGAGGAACGTGGAGTTCGTGGTAGTTGATTCCGCGGGGACTTAGAACGCGATCATCGGGAGAACCACCATTAACCCCCTGATGGCGGTCGCCTCGACAGTGCACCAGAAGATGAAGTTCCCGACCGACCACGGAGTCGGAGTGGTCAAGGGCGACCAGGTGGCTTCCCGAAAATGTTATGTTAATGCCACCCGAAGGAGGAGACGAGAGGCCATGACTGTCCTCCAGACAGACACAGATCCTAGAGAGGAGTTTGGGCGTCCCGCCCCCGTAGAAGATCTGAAAGAAGTCGAGATCGACGGACCCCAGAGGAAGGTGAAAATCGGGTCTGCTCTGACTGAGGAGACGGCCCAAAAATTGGTGGAGTTGCTGAAAGAGTTTAAGGAACTGTTTGCCTGGTCCCCGAGCGACATGCCAGGAATCAGTCCCGATGTGATCGTACACGAGCTGAAAATAGACCCTGCAATCAAGCCTATTACACAAAAAAGGCGTCCGATGGGCACCGATAAGAAGATCGCGATCCAGCAGGAGGTGGGAAGGTTGCTCGATGCTGGGTTTATTAAAGAGCTCCGATTCCAAACTTGGGTTGCTAATCCGGTGCTTGTGAGGAAGACTAACGGGAAATGGCGAATGTGTGTGGATTTCCGCGACCTGAATAAGGCTTGCCCGAAGGACTGTTATCCGCTTCCGAGAATCGACCAGCTGGTGGACGCTACATCGGGACATGAGCTGTTAAGTTACATGGATGCATATTCAGGCTACAACCAGATCAAAATGGCCAAGGAAGACGCTCCCCACACAGCGTTCTACGCAGACAGTGACATCTACCACTACGATGTCATGCCTTTCGGGTTGATCAATGCTGGGGCAACCTACCAGCGGATGGTGAACAAGCTGTTCGGAGATATGCTGGGGAAAACCATGGAGGCTTACGTGGATGATATGCTGGTAAAGTCCCGACAAGCCGAGGATCATGTGCACAACCTAACCATGGCGTTTGAGCGGATGAGGCTTCATCAAGTTCGTTTAAACCCGACGAAATGCGCTTTCGGAGTCCACTAAGGGAAATTTTTGGGCTTTATGGTGAGCCAGAGAGGAATTGAGGTGAATCTCGAGAAGCTGAAGGCGATTGAGGAGATGCAGTCTCCGATAAACCATCGGGAGGTACAAGTGCTGAATGGCCGACTAGCTGCAATGAATCGCTTCTTGTCCAAAGACAGCGACCGATCAATGCCATTTTTTGAAGTCCTGAGGGCCAACAAGAAATTTTAGTGGACCACCAAGTGTGAAGAGGCGTTCCAAGCACTTAAGCAGCACCTTCGCACCCTCCCGCCGTTGGCGAAACCGGTTCCAGGCGAGCCGCTCTACCTTTATTTGGCTGTTTCTAAATTTGCCATTAGCTCTGTGTTAGTAAAGATTGTCGAGGGTAATCAAGTCCCCGTCTATTATGTAAGCAAGGCGTTTGCCAAGTCTGAATTGAACTATCCTGCCGTTGAGAAGTACCTCTTTGCGTTGATTATTACTGCTCGGAAGCTAAGACCTTATTTCCACGCACACGAGATCACTGTGCTGACGAACCAACCTTTGAAGCATTTTTTGAACCGACCGGATGCGTCGGGAAGATTAGTGAAATGGGCAGTAGAGCTTAGTGAGTTTCGCATACACTTTGCTCCAAGAACGGCTATCAAGGGCCAGGCATTGGCGGATTTCATAGCAGAATCTACAGCTCCCGATCTAGAAGAAGCGGGCCCTGTAGAGGGGGCAACCACGGAAGTCCCGACAGAAGAACAACCAGAGAGGGCAGAGCAATCAGAACAGCCAAACGAAGAAAATACCTGGGAAATGTACACGGATGGCTCCTCGAGTTCGGACGGATCAGGAGCGGGCTTTTTGTTGATACCACCGGGTGAAGGAGAACCACTCCGATACGCCTTGGCTTTAACATTCAAGGCCACAAACAACGAAGCGGAGTATGAAGCTCTCATCACGGGCTTGAAAATTGCTAAAGGCACGGGAGTCGATCACTTGAGAGTAAAGTGTGACGCAGCTTTAATCGTGAACCAGGTTCAAGGGCGATACGAAGCGAGAAGTCCGATAATGAAGAAATACCTACGCGAGGTACAAGCCCTGAAGGAGAGCTTTAAAAGCTTCGATATCGAGGCAATCCCGAGGGAGTAAAACGTAGAGGCAGACGCCCTGAGCAAATTCGCCCTGGGGGCGCCCTTGGAAGAAAATCGGAAGGTGCACTTCTTGGAGAAGGTGATCTTATCGACCATCGACCCGACGCAGGTGTGTACCATTGAGGCAAAATCGGAGGAGGAGCCCACTTGGATGACCCCGATAGTCGCGTACCTGACTACGGGGCAGTCCCCGATGATAAAGTAGCAGCAGACAGGATACGTCGGATCGCGGCTAACTATGTAATGCTAGACGATCAGCTGTACAAGAAGGGCTGGTTCTCGACTCCGTACTTGAAGTGTGTGGCAGAGCCCGACACAAATCGAATCCTGAAGGAGGTGCATGGAGGGGTCGCGGCTTGTCATGAAGGAGCCCGATCCATTATGAGGAAAGTGCTGAACTTGGGCTATTATTGGCCTACGATGAGCAAGGAAGCAACGACGTTGGTCCGATCCTGTGACGCGTGCCAGAGGTACGCCCCGAGTATCGTGGCTCCGGCCGCTAATCTGACATCCATCAAGAGCGCGTGGCCCTTCGCGCAGTGGGGCATCGACTTGGTGGGACCTCTTCCACAAGCACAAGGTCAATGTAAGTATTTACTTGTAGCAATCGATTATTTTTCGAAATGGATAGAGGCGAAGGCATTGGCCAGAATGACGGGGAACCAGATCGTCAAGTTCCTCCAGACCCACATTGTGTCCAGATACGAGATTCCTAAGGTGGTGATCAGCGACAATGGTCCACCGTTTAACGGCTCTCAGGTGAGGGAATATCTGGAGGAGTTGAACATCGAGCATCAGACTGCTTCCGTACACCATGCTCAGACTAATGGCCAGGTGGAATCAGCCAACAAAATCGTGATGGATGGCCTAAAGAAGAGGGTCTATGCCTTGAAGGGCAAGTGGCTGAACGAACTGGAAAACGTGCTTTGGGCTGTTAGAATGACACCCAAACGATCAACGGGGGAGACTCCGTTTGGCCTCGTTTATGGCACGGAAGCTGTCGCCCCCGTGGAGGTAGCTGTGGCGTCCCATCGGATGAGATATTACGAGCCTCTGACGAATGATGAAATGAGACGTCTGGACTTGGACTTACTCGAAGAGAAGAGGCGGGAAGCCGATGAAGTCCAAGCTCGAATGCGTTTGGCGACGGCCAAGTACTACAATCGGCGAGTGAAGTCCCGACAGTTCTTCGTCGGGGAGCTGGTTTGGCGTCGCAACGAGTTCACCCTTTTGGATCGAATCAACAAGATGTCACCAAAATGGGAAGGACCTTATAAGGTCGTGGGGATGCCAGCTCCAAATGCGTACAAGTTGGAAGACCTCGATGGCAGAACGTTAAAGCATTCTTTTAGTGGCGAACACTTGAAGAAACACCATGCTTGAAGAAAGTCGCCTTAAGTGGTGCCCGATAAAGTCGCCTTAAGTGGTGCCCGATGTAAAATCGCCTTAAGTGGTGTACGTTGTTTATCGTTTAATTCGATGTAAGCCAATTTTATGCCGTCAATAAATAAAGAGGTTGCTTCCAATCAGAGTTATCCTTCGATTTATGCTAAGTGTCAAAGTCGCCTTAAGTGGTGCGCGAGAAAAGTCGCCTTGAGTGGTTCGCGAGAAAAGTCGCCTTGAGTGGTGCACGATCCTTAGATTTATTCTAGGTATCAAAAAGTCGTCTTAAGTGATGCACGATACTAAGTCGCCTTGAGTGGTGCACGATCCTTAGATTTATTCTAAGTATCAAGAAGTCGCCTTGAGTGGTGCACAGAACTAAGTCGCCTTAAGTGGTGCGCGGAATTAAGTCGCCTTGAGTGGTGCGCGATATCAAGTCGTCTTAAGTGATGCACGGAACCAAGTCGCCTTGAGTGGTGCACGATATTAAGTCGCCTTAAGTGGTGCAAGTTATTAAATCGTTGGGAATGACGTACGAAAATGTCTTAAGTGTCGAAGTATCGACCT